>OZ007494.1:17244264-18539117 GCA_963931815.1 Caenorhabditis plicata
AATTTCTATAAAATTTATTTTCTGGACAGTATCTTAAAAACCGTCGGAGCGGCTTAGTCCAAATTCAATTTTTCGGGTATTATTCGTAGTTCAGCGTTCTGTGAGTCAATTTATTTTAAAGAGAAACGTCTTCTTTGAGCTTATTTCGTTTCTAACAAAGGAGATAAATATTTTCACAATCGGAGGCCGTATGCAAGAACGTATTTATCCGTATGGAAAATCATTGATAAATTAACTTTTCCAGTAAATTATATAAATTATCAAATAATTCTGTGATTTCAAGACTAATTCTCACTATCACATATTTACAGTTTCTTAGAAGCTTAGTTTCTCAATGATTTCTCAATGAAACAGATAAATAATCTTGCATACGGACTCAGGTAAAAAAATTGTTAGTTTCTAATTAAACAAATTTCTCGGACACAAAGTCCAACTATTTTGAGTTTCAATAATATTTAAAGAGAACTATGTCCCACTCCAAGTGGAACCCTAATATAAGGTGCTCAGAAAACATCCTCAATTCTAATGTTTTTAGAGAGTTTAAGGAAAGCCTCATAAATTCTCATAGACAATATTTGTCTAAAAAAGTGCACACCAATAGGAAAATCATTATTTCCAATTGGCGTGCTGTTCTCCTCTAGAAGATATTCATTATAGATATGCCCAGTTTGTATAGCAACACCAGATTTGGAAAACAGTGCGAATCGCGACACGGAAAACCTCAAAGCACACTGGAACGATTTCCACAACACGTCGTCGGACACGTTCCGAAACGAGCACTCGCGATTCGTCACGCGCAGGCCGATGTTGGCGCGAAGAGCGCAACGGCAGACAAATCGGGCGTCGATGACCGGCGGCGCCGGAAACTCTCCATTCCAATGGGCCATGAATCAGAACGTGCAAGCTGCGATCACACTCGGAGATATTTTAAGAGTAAAATGATGACTGAAGAGCGCATAAATATTGTTGGTTGGTTCAGCACTCGTCGAATGACCTGATACGGCAGAGGATCAGTGGATATGCGGGAGCATTGCTGCAAGATCCGATAGCGCAGATTGAACCGCAGGGAGCACCACCACAGCCAGTTCAATCGCATCATGAATTGACGGTGATTCACTTTTTCGAGATTTTCATGTTATGGTCTTCTTTTTAGGTGATAAGGGCATTGAAACCAACTCCGATTTACCAGAAAGTCAATGATATATCATCGGTAAGTCGGTGAAGGTATGAGAACAATTAAAACTGATTTATTCAAAGGATCCGAACATGCTGGCTAGCATGGACGAATACACCGAAGACGACTTTGGAAGCGAAGGAACGGATGAGCCTGCAGAGAAGCCGGAGAAGCCGGAGAAGCCGGAGAAGGAAGACAAGGTAAAATCGAACTACTGCACACACAGCCACATTTGCGACAGCGATAGCGAGTTTGAGCTTCATCTTGCCAGTGATGACGATGTATTGTTGAATAATTGAGAATTAATGAACAGAAATAAATTGAAGGTGTCGAGCGAAGACGATGTAGTTAACGATCAAGGGTATCGTATGAAGCCATTGGGAGTCGACGAATGTCCATTTCGCACTGAAATGTGGAAGGAGTTGCGTGGGAAGCTAAGCAAGGATGAAATGGAAGTGGTGATATCTGCACTGCGCGCCGAGCCGACCATCGAACTCGAAGATGCGTCAGAATATTACACACCGTGGGTGTTGTGAAGGGCAAAAAGTAGAGAATTTCATTTATTTTGCAGGGATAAGAAGAACACGTCGGAAGAGGGAGAGCCCTCGTGGCTGCCGCTCAAGTTTGACATTCCACCGATGGCTTTCTTTGGTGCGGGCAGCTACTGGAATGACAAAAGGTTCCTCAGGCAGCGCAAAATGCAGAGAGAACAGTCGTCGGTGTCATCGAAGACGGAGGATTTGCAGAAAGCTGAGGTGGCGCTGTCGATTTGCCGAGCTGCTTTGGATCACGAGCAGAAGAATTTGAGATACTATGATAGGCCGGACAAGTCGGTGCGTAGGGCTTTGAGGGACTTGAAGATGGCGGAAACAATCAAGCTGGAGGAAGCGACGGATCCAATCATGGAGCCCCAGCCGAAGCCGATTCAACAGCAGGAAGAAATGCTACTCGCACCGCCGAGGACGATTGGCACGTTGTCGCCGGAGAATAGTGATGTCGCAAGCGCGTCGGTGATTCAGAGGATCCAAGGGTTAGTATAGGGGAAATGGGAACGGAAGAATTGTATAAGATTTCAGAAGCTCGACGGACTCGGAGATCCCGGAAATGGAAGAGGATGACCAAGACGAGGAAGATGATGAATTGGAGGAAGAGGATGAGGATGAAGATGCTTTGGAATAATTGGGCTGGTGAGATTCCCGAAAGGAGATGAGGAATCCGGTGCAAAATTGCCTTACTATTAGTAAACCCGCAGAAGTATAATATTTACGTGTGTCTTTCTTTTGCTCAATATTTATTTTCTTTGATTGCTTCTAGTCTGTTTTTATTTTGTTTTATATTCCAGTGGATCACATTGATTTGTAAATAAACTTATTATATTATGATGATGAGAATAATCCGTGCTCTTTTGCGGAGTTACCTAGAAATTGGAGAATTTAGGTAAAATGGAAAATTGAATAAAAATATATTGTGTTGTATCTCAAACGAAAGCCAATGAAACGCGCTATCGAACAAGCTATATATCATCGCTAAATTCGCAGTCTAACACGACTTATTCCAATTTTACCTAAAAGTGACAAATTTAGGTAAAATTAGAAATTTAAGAAAAGTATATCGTGTTGTATCTCATTTGAAAGCCCATGAGTTGAAGATTTTAATGCGCTAAATAGTTTCACTACCGTCGACCTAGAACGCGAGTTATTCAAATTTTACCAAAAATTTGGAAAATTTAGGTAAAATTAGAAATTCAAGAAAACTATATTGTGTTGTATCTCAAACGAAAGCCCATAAAATTTTCTATCGAACAAGCTATATATCATTGCTAAGTTTGCACTTTACCTCGACTTATTCTAATTTACCTAAAAAATGACAAATTTAGGTAAAACCTCAAATTGAAGAAAGTAGTATCGTGTTGTATCTCAAACGAAAGCCAATACAAAGAGGATTACAAAACACTAAATTTTGTCCAAAATATCCAGTTATTAAACCAAGTTATATCTATTTTACCTAAAAATTGGAAAATTTAGGTAAAATCATGAATTGAATAAAATTATATTGTGTTGTATCTCAAATGAAAGCTCATGAGTTGGAGAATTGATTGCACTAGATAATTTTACCAATATCGAGCTAGAACGTCAGTTATACCCATTTTACCTAAAAATTGGGAATTTTAGGTAAAATTTTTTAAAATAAAAAATGTATTTTGTTGTATCTCAAACGAAAGTCAATAAAATGCGCTTTCGAACAAGCTAAACATCATCGCAAAATTCGCCCTTTAACTCGACTTATTTCAATTTTACCTAAAAATTGACAAATTTAGGTAAAATCTTAAACTGAGTAAAACTATATTGTGTTGTATCTCAAATGAAAGCCCGTGAGTTGAAAAATTGAACGAACTAGATAGTTTTACTGATATCGAGCTAGAACGTGAGTTATACCCATTTTACCTAAAAATATAGGTTGAATATAAAATTGTATAAAACCTAATCATGTTGTATCTCAAACAAACGCGGATAAAAAACTCTATTCATTTCTCATGTTTATTTTTCTATATATGAATTGGTTCTGCTGATATAATCAATTATTTTATTATTATGATTTTCAACTAAAATAACAATTCAATTGAAAGAGAGACAAAAAGGTAATTAAAGCCTAAATTGAAAGAAAAAAGAAAGGAAAATGAATTAGAAATAAATGGAAAATCAGAATTAAGTATCCCGTATTTGTTTTTTTCTGTTCTCTCGGCTCTTTCTCCTCTTCTCATCCTTTACTGTCATTCTTGAGGAAGTTGTTCCATCTAAAAACAGTTTAATTTCTACGATTTCCTTCAGCCTAACTTGATTTGATGTCGCAGCTCCATACGCTCAATGTCAATGCACGCCAGTTGCACATAAGTCTCATTCTTCTTCACTTCGGCTCCGAGTCGGATCATTTGGCACTGAAATCCACTGACAAACTGCTCACAAAAAAACCCAAAAAACTCACGTCTATCTCGACTCGCTTATCGTGCACCTCGTGGAGCTCATTCAGCCAGATTCTCGTCTGCTTCTCGATGGATTCGATCTCCTTGGAGAGCTCTTCGAGCTGCTGCGCTTCGTCTGCAACATCACCGTCATCTTCGGCTCGCTCCAATCGCTTACCGTTCGCCTTGGCCGATTCGAGCAGAGCACGGATGCGTTTATGCTTCTCCTTGAGCTCGCTGCCGGTCTCGGTGAGGATGTTCATCTGCGCCTCGTTCTGCTTCAAGTCGAGCGAGCACGCTTCCAGCAGTCCGCACAGTTGCTCGTGGCGAACCCACGTCTTCTTGATTTCCTCCTCGCCGTCGTTCTGCAATTGAGATGAGCAAGTTTTTTGAGACGAGCAAGACTGTGTGTTTACCTGAGTTAACGGCAACGGCATTGGAGGAGGACAGTGAGCCGGTGAATTGTACTGAAACAAGCGGAATTCAAACAGTTGGAAGGAAGGGAGAGATGAGAGAGAGAAAGAGTGAACAAATGAATTTCGAGAATTGAGACATTTGATAAGATGCAATTGTGATTTATGGCTGTTTGGTTTGTAATGCTCTTTAACCTTGCAAATTGTTGGTGTCTTTGCACTTTTTTTTGAATTTAAAGATACCTACTTTAATGGGTTTTTGAATGGATTAATCATTAATTAAAAAAAACATTTTCTAAGTAAATTACTTAAATAGTAGGTACTTTGACAATTCTAATGTTATCAACAGATAGAACGTTTTCCGATCTTTCATTTAAGATACAACATGGCATAGTTTTATTAAAATTTTTATTTTACCTAAAAATATTTTTTAGGTAAATTGATTAAATAGTAGGTAATTATAAATTTTAAGGTTACCATCAGATTGGATTTTTTATGTGCTGTAGATTGAGATACAACATGACATAGTTTTACAATTTTTCAATTTTACTCAAAAAATATTTTTTTTAGGTAAATCACGGAAATTGTAGGTAATTGATAATTTTAATGTTACCATTAGATAGGCCTTTTTCTGAGCTTTCGTTTGAGATACAACATGACATAGTTTTACAATTTTTCAATTTTACTCAAAAAATATTTTTTAGGTAAATCACTGAAATTGTAAGTAATTGATAGTTTTATTGCTACTATCTGATACAACTTTTTATGAGCTTTCGTTTGAGATACATCATGACAGAGTTTTAAAATTTTTCAGTTTTATCCAAAAATTATTTTTTTAGGTAAATCACTAAAATTAAAGGTATTTTTTAAATCAAACATTATTATTAGATAGAACGAGTTTTCAGCTTTCATTTGAGATACATCACGACATAGTTGTGAGAAATTTTAACATTTTACCCATTATTCCCAAAAATTAGGTAAAAATGAATAAACACGAGAGATCCATTTTTAAGAAAAATTGTGGGTGAAAACATTAATTAAAAATAATATTTTTTATTATCAACTTATTCTATCTTAAAGTAACACAAAATTTTTATTTTACCTTTAAATTACCTTAAAATTTAAAGTTTTGACCAAATTACAAATTTCTTAAAAATATGTCATGTTGTATTTCAAACGAAAGCCTAGAAAAAATTATATTCAATGGTAGGCTTGAAATTATCAAATACCTACAATTTCAGTGATTTACCTAAAAAATATTTTTAGGTAAAAATACAAAATTTTTCAACTATGTCATGTTTTATCTTAAACGAAAGCCTAGAAAAAATGCTATTCAATGGTAGACTTGAAATTAGCAATTACCTACAATTTCAGTGATTTACCTAAAAAAAATATTTTAAGTAAAAATACAAAATTTTTCAACTATGTCATGTTGTATCTCAAACGAAAGCCTAGAAAAAATGCTATACAATGGTAAACTTGAAATTATCAATTACCTACAATTTCAGTGATTTACCTAAAAAATTAATTTTAGGTAAAATTGAAAAAATCTTAAAAATATGTCATGTTGTATCTCAAATGAAAGCTCAGAAAACGGACGATCTATTGGTAATGTTCAAATAATTACAAACCGTTTCATTTAAAAGTACTCTTAAGATAAACATATGAAAAATTACAAAATTTTTCCCAACTTGCAAACTTTGCAAATCATTCCAAGACAAATCCCCCATGATATTGATTACAAATAGTATGGTCCCAACAAATCAAATAAAGCCTCCATCAATCTTATCCCCCCCAGGGAGCTGTTGGCGGGTCCAAGTTCCTTTTTTAATAGTCTCCATTCTGGAAATTTTGGCGTCTCTTTGAAACATTTTTTGTTAGTTTTTTGTTTCTCGATCCTGTCTAGGAAATAAATTGACAGGATTAAAATGATGGAACGAGTAGAAGAAAGAAGAAAGTGTGACGAGAATATTGAGAAGAACGAAATATTCAAATTGGCGGAACAGAAAAGTGCCAATGAGCAAGTAAATGCGAGCAAGTATTTGTCGGTGAGACAATAATGGCGAGTTCATTAGAGCTCCGCGAATGTTTCCGCCTCTTTCTAATTTCTAATGAAGCGGAACGCTTAGGCTTTGAGCTCCATGTTGTTGATTTTTTTTTGGCAACCGGCTCGGCTCGGCTCATTCTTGTCATCAATAATTTATGGGCTCTTTTTTGGGAATGGATTGAATATTAATTTTGAACCAATTACTCGTTTTTAAAGTCAAAGAGTGTCGAATTTTAAATCGCTTATTGTCCATTGAATCTATTGTTTTTCAAAATATATTTTATTGTTTTCAAAGAGCTCCTGAATTGTTTTCCCCTTCTATAAACAAAGTTCGTGCCAATGTAATAATAATAACTGAAATCCAAAATATAAATGTATACTTTAAATTGTATTCAGTTTTAAGTTATATCAATTGGAACATTTCCACATAATTTTAACTAAAAAATGAAATTTCGGTGAAAATTTAAAGAAATTTTAATAAGAAAAATCATATCAATGATTTTATCCGTTTAAAAAGTTGAAAAATGTTACCCGAGTTATTGCAACTTTACCTCATTTTTGTTTAAAGAAGTTGGTACAAATAAAAATATGCAAAACAATGTCATGTTGTATCTCAAATGAAAGCCCAGAAAAAGTTCTATAAACTGATGATCTTAAATACTTAAATTTTCCACAATTTCCGCGGATTACCTAAAAAATAAATTTTAGGTAAAATTAATTATTTCTCAGAACTATGTCATATTGTATCTCAAATAAAAGCTCAGAAAAAATTATATCCAATTATAACATTTAAATTATCAATAATCCACAATTTCAGTGACTTACCTAGAAAATAAATTTTAGGTAAAATTGAAAATTTCTTAAAATGATGTCATGTTGTACCTCAAACGAAAGCTCAAACAACGATCTATCTGATGGTGATGTTAAACATATCAATTTCTTCCAATTTCATTGATTTACCTAAAAAAGAAGTTTTAGGTAAAATTGAAAAATTCTTACAACTATGTCATATTGTATTTCAAACGAAAGCTCGGAAACAATCATATCGAATGATTACCTTTAAATTATCAATAATCCACAATTTCAGTGATTTACCTAAAAAATAAATTTTTAGGTAAAATTATTTTTTCTTAGAACAATGTCATGTTGTATCTCAAACGAAAGCTCAGTAAACGGTCTATCTGATTATTACAATAAAATTGTGAAAAACCTACAATTCCAGCAATTTACCTAAAAAAATAAGTTTTAGGTAAAATTATTTTTTCTCAGAACTATGTCATGTTGTATCTCAAACGAAAGCTCAGTAAACGGTCTATCTGTTTATGATAATCAAATGGTGGAAAACCTACAATTCCAGCAATTTACCTAAAAATGAATTTTAGGTAAAAATGAAAAATTGTTAAAACTATGTCATGTCGTATCTCAAATGAAAGCGCACTAAAAGTACTATTTGATAATGCTCTTGAAAATGTCAATATCTACAATTTCAGTGAGTTAGGTAAGAAAATAGAAATTTTAGGTAAAATTTAACATTTTATGAAGACTATGTCATGATGTATCTATAATTGAAGCTAATACAGAGCTTATTTTTGTGACATATTTATATTTGGTTTTTAAATGACTCCTCAACAATAATAATAATGATAAAATTAAAGAAATAATTAAACAGAGTTTTTTTGCTAGAATAAAAAAAGCAAATTAACAACGCAAATATTGAGGGAATATTAGTCGAAAAGACAAATGAGCAAAACGAGTAGATTAAATTGGAACATTAATAAAATCTATCAACAAAACACACACACAAACGAGAACAAAAAACTAATTGACACAAAGAATTCAAGAGCTAATGAGCTTTGAAAGAACTCAGCACTCGACGCGGCACACAATTATACTTGAGACTCGACATTTTCAGAGCCATTAGATTGTATAATTGATAGGTGATGGAGAGCAGAAAAAAATAATAACAACTTTATTGCGGATAAATGTAAAGTGAATATTGGTTTGTGCATTTGTTGGGTAACATGAGCATATATATTTGGCGCAATGATGAGAATAATTGAGTTTTTTATATTCGCCACTCTTTTCTTTTTACATTTTCTTTTTATGGATGCCGAGTGTGACAGATGCAATCGCATTAAATCAGCGGAAATGATGCGCATATGCAAATTATTTTTATGATGTCGTTGTTGGCAGACGGATTGACATGTTTGGATGTGTTAATTGATTGGATGCGATTCGAGCAAGAAGAGTTCTCGCTGGAAATTGGCTCAGATAATGGCCGAGCCAAAAGATTGGATATTTCATTCACTTAATGACGTTTTTATTATATCGAAAACGGTGAAGGAACATGTTCTTTCATATTATTTTTTTCCTAGTTAGGGAATTTATTCGCGATGAGACCCAATTGTTTTCACTTCGAATGTTTGTGGATCCATATCTTGACTGAATGTTAAGCTACAAAGATGTGCTTGGAGTATTTTATGAAATAAGCATTGGTTAACAATATAGTGTAAACACTTAACGAATACTACACTTTTGATCAAGTTATTCGCGGTGAGACCCAAAGTGAAGCAATTTTTAGCATTTTTCGAGGTTTAGAGGTCCGTATCTTTGCTGAATCATTAGCTATGAAGCTCTTTTTAACATATTAAGCAGAGCAAAGTTTTCTTAACAATATATCATAAAACTATAGCTAACCATTACTTATACGCAAAGTTATTCGCGGTGAGACCCAAAAATTGCAATTTTCATCATTTTTCGAGATTTAGAGGTCCGTATCTCCACTGAATCTAAAGCTATGAAGCTCTTCTTACTATATTTTATGTAAAAATGTTTGCTTAACAAAATATCATAAAATCGTAGCTATCAATCAATTCTACGCAAAGTTATTCGCGGTGAGACCCGAAATTTTCCAACTTTGACCGCTTTCCTGATTTTAGAGGTCCGTATCTCTGCTGAACCAGTAGCCATGAAGCTCTTCTTACTATATTTTATGTAAAAATGTTTGCTTAACAAAATATCATAAAATCGGAGCTGATAATCACTTCTACGCAAAGTTATTCGTGGAGGACCCTCCAACTTTGACCGCTTTCCTGATTTTAGAGGTCCGTATCTCCGCTGAATCATCAGTTATGATGCTCTACTTGACATATTATGTGGAACAAAGTTTGCTTAACAATATATCATAAAAATATAGCTAACAATCACTTATACGAAAAGTTATTCGCGGCAAGACCCAAAAAGTGACAATTTTCAAAATTTTTCGAGATTTAGAGGTCCGTATCTTCGCTGATTATGAAGCTACGAATTTTCCTTGATAAATTCTGTGCAACACCATTTTCTTAACAGTATATAATAAAATCGGGGCTGATAATCAATTCTACGCAAAGTTATTCGCGGTGAGACCCGAAATTGGTCAACTTTGACCGTTTTCCTGATTTTAGAGGTCCGTATCTTCGCTGAATCCGTAGCTATGAGGCTCTTCCTACCATATTTTATATAAACATGTTCGCTTAACATTATATCATAAAATCATAGCTCACAATCAATTCTACGCAAAGTTATTCGCGGCGAGACCCAAAAAGTCGCAATTTTCATCATTTTTCTAGATTTAGAGGTCTGTATCTCTGCTGAACCAGTAGCTATAAAGCTCTTCTTACCATATTTTATGTAAAAATGTTTGCTTAACAAAATATCATAAAATCGGAGCTGATAATCAATTCTACGCAAAGTTATTCGCGTCGAGACCCAAGAAGACGCCGACAAAAAATTCGACAAATGGAATGGTTTTAACTGCAATAAAAAAACATTTTAATAAAACATTTTAAAGAGCTTAACACTTTTTTAAATGAAAATTTATGATCTCCTGCTCAAAATCATAAAAGTGAGTGCTCAGCTATGTTGGATAGAAAACGTGCCGATCGAATTCATTTGACATTCTTAACAAAAAAACTCTCAAAGGTCAATTTGAAATAGAAATTTGACAAATTATGAATAAGAAATAAGAATATTAAACAAAAAAAGGTTGAAATGAATGAGACAAAAGTGCAAACAATTATGAGCTCAATGTGCTCAATTGTGCGTGCATAATTGATGTTTATGAGCTCGTATCTGTGGCAAATAAGACGTTTCTGCAAAATTAATTGAATTTCTTCTTTTCAGATGTTTTTTGTGCTCTTAAGGCGACTAAAAATAAAAGAATAAAACGAATAAAGATCTAATGGGAGCTTATTTCTAAATGATAAGTATTCGAATTTTCGATTTTCGAGTTTTAATCAAATCAATCTATCTCAAGATACAAAATATTGAGAGAATATGTTATAAAGTATGATTCAAAATAAATAAAACCATCAATGAAATAGTCGACATTCATCATCTACAAGATTTGATGTTTGACAATTTCCAATTTTCGCGTTTTAAGGCTGCCGTATTGTAGACGTAATCCCAAATGTGGTTAGTCTTACTATTTAATAACTTGAATATTATATAAAACCTATAAGGAAATACATGAAAATAACCTTCAAGAATTAAGGTCCAAAATGTGAAAATTTGTAAAAATTAAAATTTCAGTTTTTCCTTGGTTTAAAGGTTTCTAGTATAAGTAATCGCAAAAAGTGACTTGTCATGTTGTTAAGTATCTTTAATATTATAGAAAAATCGTTATACAACTATAGAAAATAATTGACTATAGGAATTTGGAAACTTTTTCCGGAATATGTAATAAATTTGATTTTCAATTTTCGAGGTTTAAGGCTCTCTATCTCAATTTTAATGCGAGGAATTAAAAAGTTATGAGAATATTTTATTCAGCAGCTTGAAATTGATAAATAAAAACAACCAACTACATTGAAAATAATCGTGGACAAGATTTGAAGACCAAAATGTGGAAAACGGTAAAAAATCGAATTTTATATTTTTGAGATTTAAGACGCTCTATCTCGATTATAAGGAAAGAAATCAAAAAGTTGAAATAATATGATATTCAGGATCTAAAATAGTTTATAAAAACAATAATAGAAAGCCGGAAAACAGTTGCATACCGGATTTGAGACCCAAAATTAGAAAATTGGTAAAAAAATCGAATTTTCAATTTTCGAGGTTTAAGAGGCTCTACCTCGAGTTTAAAGTGAGGAATCGAAAAGTGGCTAGAATATGTTATTCAGCAGCGTGAAATTTGTATATAAACATTAACCAAATACGTGAAAATAATCGTGGACAAGATTTGAGGCCAAAAATGTGGAAAATGGTGTAACAGTTTAATAGTATTTAGTATGCTTTATTCAGTGGTAGAAAAAGGAACAAGGAAAAATTACAATAGTAGTTAGGGTGCTTATATAGTAACGATCATATGGTACATATGGCAGAAGACTGGCAGTTATACAACTTGTAGAATAGGAATAACACAGTCAATGTGGTCGTGCCAGATGTGGCGGCGACAAATGGTAAAAATTCGAATTTTCGATTTTCGAGGTTTAAGACGCTTTATCTCAATTTCAATAAGATGAGTCAAAACGTGGGTTGAATATTTTATTCAGAAACTAAAATAGTTTATAAAAACAATAATAGAAAGCCGGAAATCAATCGCCTAGCGGATTTGAGACCCAAAGTTAGAAAATTGGTAAAAAAATCGAATTTTCAATTTTCGAGGTTTAAGAGGCTCTACCTCGAGTTTAAAGTGAGGAATCGAAAAGTGGCTAGAATATGTTATTCAGCAGCGTGAAATTTGTATATAAACATTAACCAAATACGTGAAAATAATCGTGGACAAGATTTGAGGCCAAAAATGTGGAAAATGGTGTAACAGTTTAATAGTATTTAGTATGCTTTATTCAGTGGTAGAAAAAGGAACAAGGAAAAATTACAATAGTAGTTAGGGTGCTTATATAGTAACGATCATATGGTACATATGGCAGAAGACTGGCAGTTATACAACTTGTAGAATAGGAATAACACAGTCAATGTGGTCGTGCCAGATGTGGCGGCGACAAATGGTAAAAATTCGAATTTTCGATTTTCGAGGTTTAAGACGCTTTATCTCAATTTCAATAAGATGAGTCAAAACGTGGGTTGAATATTTTATTCAGAAACTAAAATAGTTTATAAAAACAATAATAGAAAGCCGGAAATCAATCGCCTAGCGGATTTGAGACCCAAAGTTAGAAAATTGGTAAAAATTCGAATTTTCAATTTTCGAGGTTTAAGACGCTCTATCTCGAGTTTAAAGAGAGGAATCGAAAAGTGGATAGAATATGTTATTAAACAGCTTGAAAATTGTATATAAACATTAACCAAATACGTGAAAATAATCGCTGTCCAGATTTGAGATCAAAAATATGGAAAATGGTCAAAATTCGAATTTTCGATTTTCGAGGTTTAAGCCGCTCTATCTCTAGTTTAAAACGAGGAATTAAAAAGTTGAAAGAATTTGTTATTCAGCAGCTTGAAAATTATATTTAAAAAATAATCAAATACGTGAAAATAAGCGTGGACAAGATTTGAGGCCAAACATGTGGAAAATCGTCAAAAATCAAAATTTCAATTTTTGAGATTTAAGACGCTTTATCTCAATTTCAATAAGATGAGTCAAAACGTGGGTTGAATATTTTATTCAGAAACTAAAATAGTTTATAAAAACAATAATAGAAAGCCGGAAATCAATCGCCTAGCCGATTTGAGACCCAAAATTAGAAAATTGGTAAAAATTCGAATTTTCAATTTTCGAGGTTTAAGACGCTCTATCACGAGTTTAAAGAGAGGAATCGAAAAGTGGATAGAATATGTTATTAAACAGCTTGAAAATTATATATAATCTTTTACAAAATTTAGGGAAATGACTGCCTACCGGACTTGAGGTCCAAAATGTGAAAAATGGTCAGAATTCGAATTTTCGATTTTCGAGGTTTAAGACGCTCTATCTCAATTTTAATGCGAGGAATCAAAACGTGGATTGAATATGTTTTTCAGCAGCTTGAAAATTATATTTAAAAAATAATCAAATACGTGAAAATAATCGTGGACAAGATTTGAGGCCAAAAATGTGGAAAATGGTCAAAATTCGAATTTTCGATTTTCGAGGTTTAAGGCGCTCTATCTCGATTATAAGGAGAGAAATCAAAAAGTTGAAATAATATGTTATTCAGAAACTAAAATAGTATATAAAAACTATAATAGAAAGCCAGAAAACAATCGCCTACCGGATTTGTGACCCAGAAGGTGGAAAATGGAAAAAATGTGAATTTTCAATTTTCGAGGTTTAATGATTAATAACTTGGTTAGAATCTAACTTCTTAGCGAGTTATTATTAAAAATCTCAGCTGTACACATTGAAGAATACCGAAACTCCTTGAATGAGAGAGCAAAAAATGCAATTAAACCCAAATAACCCAAAAATGAATAAATAATCAACAGTAATAATATATTAAAGGCAATAAAACTGGAATAACAACAAGCGACATTGGCAAACAAAATATTAATTCGCTGAAAACTAGTTGATTAAAACAAAAAAGCGTAAAAAAGTATGCACAAATTAATAGAACTGAAACATTTTATTTTTTTATTTTTTATTTATTTGTGTCCGTATGTATACATTTTGTATGTGTGTTTGTTTCTGTGTAGCCAATGTGAACTCATTGATCTTGTTCTCAAAAGCTCCTCCTTTTCATTCGCGCTACTCTCCCTAAATGGATGGCGGCTCTCTCGGTGGCCGACGAGCATTTCGAAACAAACTCGACGCCTGCCTAATGCTGAATTGGCATGAACGCTCCTTCCGGAACAAGTTTTGTCTTCCGTCGAGATAAGAGACTTGAATTGAAAGTAATCAAGTGGCTGGCTTGGCTGGCTCGTTGCCGCGGAAACCTGACCGGCTCCAATGAGACAATTGAGTTCATTAGAATGCATGAAATATGAAAAACCATTACTGAATATTTTTAATTCTTTATTTCATTAATCGCAGCTAATAAAACAACAACAACCAAACAAAAAATGTTGTGTTTGTTCGAGTGACCGCTGCCGGCTTGCTATATACATTGTTGAAATCTGATCTCGTTTTCTGAGAATCCATTATTGGTCTGAAACGAATATAAAAAAAGCAAAAAAACAAACAAACGGAAAAATAAACAAAAATAGTAATAAATATTCGGAACGTCCATTTGATAGGCTGCATTTGCGG
This sequence comes from Caenorhabditis plicata, assembly GCA_963931815.1. Lineage (NCBI taxonomy): Eukaryota > Metazoa > Nematoda > Chromadorea > Rhabditida > Rhabditidae > Caenorhabditis > Caenorhabditis plicata. The sequence goes on from OZ007494.1 coordinate 17,259,025, forward strand.
ATATACACTCTATGGCTTTGATGTTCCATAAAAAATGACCTATTTTACCGGTAATTTCACATTTCTAAGCTTGCGATTTAAAAAAAAAGATTTAACTCGAGTTATAATGTGAATTGGGATTGAAAATTATATTTTTTGAATAGAAAATTTAATGGGCTTTAATTTGATATGCAACACATCATAGTTTTGCGAGATTCTTAATTTTACCTAAATATTACATATTTTAGGTAAAATTTAAATAACTTGTTTTATTGTGAGAAATTCATTCAATTGTTTAGCGCACTATAATTTCCTTTTCATGGGCATTAATTTGGTATACACTACATCCTTCTTTTCAAAGTCTGTTTTTTACCTAAATTTTACAATTATTTGGTAAAATTGGAATAAATTGAGTTAAAGTACGAATTTTGTGATGACAGGTAGCTTATTCGATAGAGTATTTTATGGGCTTTTGTTTGAGATACAACACAATATAGTTTGATTCAATTTGAGATTTTACCTAAATTTTACCATTTTTAGGTAAAATGGGTATAACTCGCGTTCTAGCTCGATAGTAGTAAAACTATTTAGTGCATGAAAATCTTCAACTCATGGGCTTTCGTTTGAGGTACAACACGATATACTTTTCTTAAATTTCTAATTTTACCTAAATTCTCCAATTTTTAGGTAAAATTGGAATAAGTCGTGTTAGACTTCGTATTTAGCAATGATATATAGCTTGTTCGATAGAGTATTTTGTGGGCTTTCGTTTGAGATACAACACGTTGTACTTTTCTTAAATTTTAAATTTTACCTAAATTCTCCAATTTTTAGGTAAAATTGGAATAAGTTGAGTTAAAGTGCGAATTTTGCGATTACATATAGCTTATTCGATAGCGTATTTCATTGGCTTTTGTTTAAGGTACAACACGATATACTTTTCTTAAAATTCTAATTTTACCTAAACTTGTCAATTTTTAGGTAAAATTGGAATAAGTCGAGTTAGACTGCGAATTTTGCGATGATATATAGCTTATTCGATAGTGCGTTTCATTGGCTTTCGTTTGAGATATAACACAATACTGTTTTCTTCAATTTCAATTTTACCTAAATTTTTCAATTTTTGGGTAAAATGGGTATAACTCACGTTCTAGGGCGATGGTAGTGAAACTATATAGTGCATTAAAATGTTCAACTCATGGGCTTTCAAATGAGATACAACACAATATAGTTTGATTCAATTTGAGATTTTACCTAAATTCTCCAATTTTTAGGTAAAATTGGAATAAGTCGTATTAGACTGCGAATTTTGCGATGATCTATAGCTTGTTCGATAGCGCGTTTCATTGGCTTTCGTTTGAGATACAACACAATATATTTTTATTTAAAAAATTTTACCTAAATTTTCCAATTTTTGGGTAAAACATTTTGCACTATTCTCAGCCCAAAAAAACGGTATTTAAACGACAAAATTTCAAAGCTTTATTAAACAGCAACATAAAGTCATCGGGATTTCTTCAAAAGATATATTCACATATTAAATAAAAAATATACAGAACTACAAATTAAAACCAATAAAAATCATTATCTATATAACAAATAAAGCTAAGCTTTTTCCGGCGCCGTGGCGGTGCTCTCCACAATCTCATCCGTGGATTCAAGAACAATCGTCGGAATATGAACATCAAACATGACACCATTCTCTCTTTCCATTTTGAAACGTCCCCTACAAAATATCATCAGAATTGCTTGCAATCCGTTCTTACCACATATGTCCCCCTTTCGAGTGTTTCAACTCAATCGTGCTGCTAAACTGAAAAGCTGGCCGTGACGAGTTCAGCTCTGGCTGCTTGCCAATCACTCCATGCCCGTGCATTTGGTTCATATTGTTCAGCGAGTAAATCTTCAGCGATCTTTCCCTCAAAATCACCGCCTGTTGCGGCTCTTTATTCTCCAATCTGATCACGTATCTCCACATGTGCTGCTGCTGCCCTCCGACCACGTTCACTCCAAGATAGAACGTGTAAACCGTCACTTCGATATTCTCCGTCCTTTCCCGGTAGACGTCTCTCGGCGCCAGCCACGATCGACTCGACGCTCTGTAGCTCTCGAGAAGTTCCGGCTTCATGTTGACATCCATCATGCCGTTCTCATTGCGCACGTTGAATATCCGATCAAAGAGATCGTGCTCGAACGAGGCCGAGTTTCCGGAAGCAATGTAGGGAATGATATCATCGTGACCCACGCAGTCCATGCCACTTAATTAGCAACATTTTATTTTTGGAATATCTTACAACCAACCAACTCAATTAATGTCAGAAGCTTTTCACCGCTCCGCGCACTATTTGCGTCAACCAGGTAGCTCGTGATATCCACCGGGAATCCCATATGACTCCAGTCATTTTTGTGGATGAGCACTTGGTAAAAGTCACGCGTTGTGTGCTGCTTTTCGCTGAAAATTTAATAAATCAGTATTGTTTATTATAAGCCAAATCAACTCACTTCTGGCCAGGCTTCTTCTCATGCAGCCTGCAAGGAAATGAGCAAACGACCACTCCTTTATAAGCAAACGTGCGGTGAATAAATACTTGGCCCGGATCATAAGTAGAAGGCGAATTGTTCATGAGCACGCCAATCTCGCTAATATTAGCGGCGGCTCGGAATCTGGAATAAGCTTCTTGTAGGGTTTAATATTAGCGCAAACCTTCCAAGAACCCGGCAACTCGTGGAGAATGTGCGCATGAGTGTCTTCATCTGAAATACAAATTGATTGCTCTGCATTCTGAGGTTCAGGAAATCTACATTCGTTATTTTTTCAATTGAAAACTATTTCAAATTTTTTTGATCAACGCATTGAATAAATCTTCGCGTTGCGACATTGTAAACGTGTTAATAATATAAACTTGTCAATTTCGATTATTAAAAAATATTTAAACATTGAATCGCATGCACCCCAAATTGAATGACCAATTTAGTGGCTCAGAAAATATGTTCCAATTGCATATTTCAATAAAAATCGCATATTTTTAAATAGTTTAAGACCGGCTATAAAACATGACGTATCAAGTTATTTGAAAATAATACGTGTAAATTAGTAAGACATGTTTAAATATAAAAAAATATTCTTTTCGATTTGGCGTGCGCATGAAATAAAACCGATAAACTTAAATTTTTAAATCACACGTTTAAAAATGTTACTTATAATGTTTTTGTATAGGTTAATTATTACTTAAACATTGTGCATGAGCACTCGAATTTGCACGCCAAATATAATTATAAAAATAGAAGTTAAAGCACTATTTCCCCAAAAAACTATTCTAGTTAAAAATCGGTCTTTATTTTACGTGGAAATTAGCGAGACCCGATTAAATACGAAAGTACTGCTACACCCCAAAATGCATGGTTCTGTTAGGGGCTCAGAAAAGATGCTCATATTGTAAATTTCGGCAAAAAGCGCATGTTTTTAGATAGTTTAAGACGCGCTAGTAACAATGACGTGTCAAATTATATGAAAATAGTACGTGTAAATTAGTAATACACGTTTAAATATTGGAAAAGAGTCATTTCGATTTGACGTGCTGCTATTTTCAAGTGGCGTACCGCTGTAAGAAAATAATTATTAAATTAAGTTTCTCGAATAGTTTGGAGAATATCTGATAAAGCAGGCTCTAGATCTCTCAGAATGCAGCTGCACGTTTCACAAAGATATAGAGATCGCATTAAAATAATATCATCGGATTCATTGAACCAATTCCAAAGCAGATAACAAACCCTAATAAAATGTTCATAAAAAAACAAATAAAACAAGATTAACAATTATTATTCCCTATTCCTTGGCTTGATTCCCTTATGAATTGAGCAAACTCCGAATGTCAAATTCTCATATCTGACGTCTTTGAAACCTTCCCCTCTGATAATTGATGCGAATTCTTGCTGGAAACCTCCTCATATTAACGACATTAATATTTCTATCCAACCTGGTTCGGGAACTTGCGGATGCTTTCAACAAGATATTGGTAACTATTCCGATCGCTTGCCAAGATTTCGCCCATCACTGGTATCACGTTGAAGGAGTAGGCGTCGTATATCCAGCGAAGACTAGGGGTCACTTGCGAGAACTCGAGGATCGCCAATTGGCCGCCCGGTTTGAGCACACGGAACGCCTCTCGGATCACCTTATCCACGTGCGTGCAGTTGCGGATGCCAAACGACATCGTGAAAAGATCGTAGGTGTTGTCCTGGAAGGGCAGCTCTTCGGCATTGGCGCAAACCCACTCCAATCGGCTCACTTGGATCTACAAGTTTGTATTCGTGCGACGATGGCGGATGCCTTCTTACATCGCGCTCGGCCTTGGCGCGGTCTTCACCGACGTCTAACATTGGCTGGTTAATATCCGACACTGTTATATTGGATGTTGGGTACTTTCGGAGCATCCTGAAGGCGATGTCGCCGGTGCCTCCAGCCATGTCAAGGATCTGCAAAGGAAATTACGTGTTTCTTTCTGTCAACAAAATTCACCTTTGCGTTATAGGGGGCGTATAATCCAGCCACGTAGTAGTCCTTCCAGAGCCTGTGCACACCCATGCTCATCGCATCATTCATCAAATCGTATTTTTTGGCAACATTCGCAAACACTTGATGCACCTTTTGCTCCTTTTCAGACTCGCTCACGTTTTGGAATCCAAAGTGCGTTGTTTTTTCCGGCGAAGCATTGGAATAGGCACGTGCAGTACGTGTTAATAAAAATCCAGCACGTTTCATCTTAATTTTGCCAAGGATTAAAGCATGGGAAAATAATAAATAAGAATAAATTTAGTGGAAAAAATCCTGGAATTGTAAATCTCTTCCATCGCGATTTTATGCATATTGTAAACTGTTCACGTAATTTTTTCTGATTTTTTAATAAATCCAAGTTATATTTATAACCCTCAGTTTACCAATCTTGATAGGAATTGTTTAATTAAATCAATTTTCTTGTATAATTGAGTCAATATGATGCAAATTAATGGCCGAGTTTTAGTGAAAGAGAAATTGCTGACACATGGAACATTTATTTTTTCATTTCTAACCTATTTTATTATTTTAACATTTCAAAGCACTTTAAAGTAGTATAAGGATAGAATAGTATAGTGCTATGAATATAAGAATAACTATGAATTTAAGGAAAATGTGTTTAACTACTCTGTTATTGATTAGTATTACTTTTTTTTCAAAAATCTAGGATTGATAAAGATAGTCTGATTTAATATATGATTAACAATTTTAGAATGTATATAAGAGCTTCATAATTATAGTTGCGGGTTCCGATTCTTGTTATAATAATAATAATAATAGTTTTTAGCTCGTTACCATTTATAAGTTTCGAAATCTCCCTGCTTATATCGTTTGTTATAATCGCCCCTTGAGCATTTTGTTTGATAACAAAATGTATTCTTATCATACTTTATTATTTATAATTTTAAGTAGATTAATCTTTTTATTGAAGATGTCCGACTCAGCCGCAGCAGCACAATCTTCAGCGAAAGTGACATTTAAAATTACACTCACCAGTGATCCGAAACTACCATTCAAAGTGTAGAGTGAACATGCTTTGTGGATGCATTAAAAAATAATATTTTCAGATTGTCAGTGCCTGAATCAACACCTTTCACAGCTGTACTCAAGTTCGCCGCCGAGGAATTCAAGGTGCCCGCAGCGACTTCTGCGATAATCACCAACGATGGAGTGGGAATAAACCCGGCACAGACAGCAGGAAATATTTTCTTGAAACATGGTAGCGAGCTGCGATTAATTCCAAGGGACCGTGTCGGAGGATTTTGAATCAATTTATACATATTGTGATAGAAATTTATTAATTTATATAAATTATTGCTTGTCGGGATTTTGTGTGAAGATTCTGAATATTTTTTGGTTGTCAACACCAAGTTATTTTAATTTTTGTCGAAGAAATTGGTTTTTGTTTAAATTATGAGTATTCAGAATAATGCAGCTTTCACCAACAATGGTTAACGTTATCAACAAAACTGTTGATGTCTCGACATTTGCAATGCAATGGGGTTTCGTGCCTTTCGTAGTTTATTTGGGATTCAGAAGAGGAGCTGAACCGATGCCAAATGGACAGGTAAATATTTTGTGAGATGTCAAGAATATAGATATATGGAGAATTGGAGAACTTGTGTACATTTGGAGTTAGTATGATGTACTAAATTATTTTTAAATATAAATATGTTTTATAAGATGAAGTTAGACTTAGCGTCGCGATTTAAGGTCTACAATTGATCTTAAAACTTAATTCTTAAATTATGTGGTTAAAAAAGTTGACAAGATTTAACATTTTAGTAAGAAAATAAGTTTTATAAGGAAAAATTTGTTAAATGACGTATAAATATTACGATTAATGCTAGCCTATAACCCAGCAATCACAAAAAATAAGAAAAATAACTTTATAAAATGCAGAAGACCGGCATTTTATTTTTTAGTACCTACCTTCAAAAATTAAAGGTTTATTGCACGACAGCCGCACGCTGTATGATTTAGCAAACATTTAAAGCGCCAGAGATAATTTAAGAATATCCTGTGAAATTTGCGTGAAAATTAGTTTTTAACTTGCACGTAGAAATTAATGTAAGGCATTTGAATATTGCAAAATAGTTTTTTCGTGCAGCCGCCATAGTACTTGGACACTCTCATATAACGTTTCTGATTATTTGCCCTTAAAATTAAGATGTAATGAATTGTTAGGATTATAATTTTTAAATGTAGTCGTGCAGCGATGGAAATTTTTAGTTCTTTGCTTTAAATTTTTTTACAAGCTCATCATTCACGTCACTTAAAAAAATCGTACTGTGAGTATTGCGTCTAAGGCACCACATTGGAGACGTACTTGAATTGAACACTTTGATAGAGCTTGAAAAGTTCAAACTGCTATTAGTAAAGCGTGATGTAAAATCTGAAAATCGCAGACACTTTAAATTAATAAAAAGTTAATCTTCATTCGACGCTAGTATATTAGTTCTCTGTATGAAATTAATCTCCGATCTATATTCTTGAACCATCAAAATCATATCAAGAGAAACAATTATTTTGCAGATTGTACCGCTTTCAATCGCCAGCTTGTTTTGGGGATAATTGTCGCATCATATACTCATTATTTGTTTTGTTAGCTTTAGTTTTTTTGTTGAAATGAATATCAGGTTTATTTACAAAACATTTTAAATGATATCAATTAGAGCTTGGCTAAAACGGGGCTCATAGAGAGCATCGCTTCAAGAACTTGTTCGATCGTGTCAACGAATACCACTTGTACTTGTTGCTGAAAGAATACTTTGTTTTATGTTTTCCATTTTGTGTACCTTGACATCAACATCGAGCTGCTCGAAGTCGTCGCGATTGGTGTTGGGAAGAACCACGCGTTGAATGCCTTCGCGAAGTGCGCCAAGGACCTTCTCCTTGACTCCGCCGATCTGGAAGAAAGAGTTTAGGTGGGCTGGTAGCTGTTTTATACCGGGAGCACGTTTCCGGTGAGCGAGATTTCGCCGGTGATGGCGGTGTCGTCGCGCAGAGGCACGTCGGTGGCGAGACTGACGAGAGCCGCGATGATGCCGCAGCCGGCGCTCGGTCCGTCCTTGTCGATGCTGCCGGATGGCAGGTGAACGTGAACGTCGAACGAATCGAGCGCGCTCAGGCTGAGCCGAGCCGTGTTGGAGCGCAGCCAGCTCTTGGCGACCTGGATGCTCTCGGTGAGCACGGTGCCGAGCTTGCCAGTGGTGGTGATCTTGCCATCGCCTTTCATCTTGGCGCACTCTGGAAGAACGAATGTGAAAGGTTGCTAGGAGGAACCCGAACCGATGGGCATGACACGACCGCCGATGGACGTCACGCTCAACCCGAAGCACACACCGGGCTTGAGTGGACGCATTCGATCGACAATGCGGATCTTCTTCATCATCTTGGTCTTGAGGATGGTGTGCACGTGAACGGCGTCGATTTGGATGGGCAGTTCCAAGTCGGGAAGCACGTCGGCGTCGAGGTTAGAATTGAGAGCATCGGCAAGCCTGAACAGATAGATTTGCTCGAGCCGAATGGGGTAGGGTTACCGGAGAGCCACGTGACGGCAGACGGCGGCGATGTTGCGCTCGAGTTGGCGCACACCGGCTTCCATTGTGTACTCTTCTACTGAAATTGTGCTGGGTTAGTGAGTCAGGCACAAAAGCATACCCATGGTTTGAATGGCGCCCTCGTCCAGGTTGACGTAATCCGGCGACACGCAGTGCTTGGACAGCTGGCGCGGCAGCAAGTGGTTCCTGGCGATCTTGAGCTTCTCCTTGAGCGTATAGCCGGACATGTCGATGACCTCGAGGCGGTCGAGCAGCGCCGGCTCGATGTTGCTCAGATTGTTGGCCGTGGCGATGAACATCACGTTGGACATGTCGAACGGCATGTCAAGGTAGCTGAAGCGAGAAGAGGATTGGTGTGCGAACGGGCACTTACTGGTCATGGAAGGCCGTGTTCTGCTCGGGATCGAGCAGCTCGAGCAGCGCCGCCGACGGGCTTCCTTGGTTGCCGGCGTAGAGCTTGTCGATCTCGTCGAGCAGGATGACGGGCCGGTTGGACGGCGAGCGCTTGAGGGCGGCGATGATGCGTCCCGGCATGGCGCCGACGTAGGTGCGCCGGTGGCCGCGGATGTCGCTCTCGTCGCGGACGCCGCCCAGCGAGACGCGCACGAAGCGGCGTCCCATCGAGGCGGCGATCGCCTTGGCGATGCTCGTCTTGCCGATGCCCGGCGGCCCGCTGAAGCACAGGATCATTCCGCGCGCCGCCGAGCCGCTCATCTTGCACACGGCCAGGTGCTCGAGCACACGCTGCTTCACATCGTCCATGGCGTCGTGCGAGTCGTCGAGGTGCTGGCGCGCCTGACTCACGTCGATGTCGTCGCTGATATCGGCGTCGGCGTGCTGCTTCCACGGAAGAGCCGCCACCAGCTCGAGCCAGTTGAGCAGTACATTGTACTCGGAGTGCGATTGATTGAGCTGGTGGAGGCGCGCAAGCTCGTTGTGCACGCGTTCAGCTACCGTCTCGTCGCTGAATTGGATTGCTTTGAGCTTCTTCTCGAGCTCGTCGAGGCTCGAGTGCGGACGCCGTCTGAGTGTTCGCGTTGGGACGCTAGTTTGGTGCTGTGGGGCCGGCAGCGCGATGGTCCGCTTCAAATTTGGTGTTCACGTGGATATTTTTTTTGAGGTTTTAACCTGTGTAAACCATTTGCGGAACATTTGCATGCGAGTTTCGACATTTCTCGTCGCCAAAAACTCCAAAAGAGGAACGAACTCGACATTCTTGAGAAGAGACGCGCTGAAAAGCCCAATTCTCACTTCACCACCAATAGATAAAAACCCACCAAACGTCCACCAATTTCCCGTACGCCTGCTCATCAACCAAGTGGTGAATCTCGCTGGCCACGTGTTGATTGGATGTGCCGTGCTCGGCGGCCAACTTTTTCGCCGTCTCCGTCACGAATTCGATGGACGAGTGATTGAGATCGTCTGAAATCGTCGAATCATGCCAATCGCGCCGAAAACCAACCGGCGATATCGTCGAGAGTGGCGATGGTGCACGTGGGCGGCGAAATCTTGTCGAGACGGATGCGGCTGATGCCGAGCACGTGGATTGAGTACTGCACGATGTTGTTGAATGTCATTCCGAATATTTTTTCGACGTAGGCTAGAGTGCCGATGTCGGATAGCTGTAGGAAGTATTGTGGATTCGACAAAAATATTTTCGTCAATGGGGGCTCGAACCGATGGTTTTCAGCTTGACAGTCAAACGTGTAACCCACTAGGCTATGAGGACAATCTACGGCCTTCTCTGCACTTTGCGCTTGACGGTGGCGTGACTGTGTTTTGCACGAAAAGTGCTCTTGTTAGGACGCGAGGTGCTTTTTCCATGAAAACACACTCATCGTGTTAGATAGCGTAAACACAAAGAACAAATCGAGTGAACAGTCAACATTCTTGTTATATTTTCATGTTGTTTTTTGGAGTGAGGACGCATCGTCTAATTGTAATCAACTTCGGTTTATTCGATTTGGATGGAATGGTTGTTTTGATTTGATTTTTTTGATCACGAGCTCAATAACAATCGATGACATTGTTTATGAGTTATAGTTGTTATTGTTTTGACTTGTTATTGTTTTTATTGAATTGTTTTTCTTTTCATTTCATTCTTAACTTATAAGTCCTGAAGACTTATAATATTCTAATATATATTATCTCTACGGATGGGATCAATTCTAAAGGATCAATACGTGGAGGTTTGATTTACTATCACAGGTAAGCAAGAACATTAATTAGGAATTATATTAATTTCAATATTTCAGACTACAATGCTAATTGGAATGAAAGGTCCGATCAAGGATGGATTCAATACTGTAAGGCGTTCCTAAGGACTGGCCGGGAAGTAAGTCTACAATTAATATTTAAGGATATATCCATTTTAGATTTTACCAACAACTATCAATATGGAGATTAACAACATAATACAATTTCAATATAAATAGGAAGAATGCCCAGATTAGTGGTCACAAATTGTAAGTTTTGTAAATGCGAACTAATATATATTGGATAATTTTAGGAGCACATATTTCAAGACTAGGACAACCGTCATCCGAATCAATGCACATTTGAGACAAAGGTAAATAATTCAGGGTTGGCTAGATTTTATTATTATTTTTTATTTATGTTATTTCAGTTGAAATTAATAATGTGCTATTTCTTTTTCATTAGACGTGATTTAAATTCGTTTCATTGGATGCATATTATCATAAATAGACGTCTAAACAAATGAATGAGTATAATTTTACCTTTCAACTGACTTAGCATATTTAAAAAATAGGTTTAAAAGATCTAGAAGCCCTCGAATGATTTTCATACATATCAGTAATGGGAGGGACAACGTTTTTTCGAATTCCGGGCTGTCGGGAGCTTAAAAAATTGAAAATTAATAGACCCGTGACCCGGGAGTGGAACTTCCCGTTTCCCCTACCCGGGACTCGGGACCGGGACTTCAATTTCTTTGTAACAATCTTATTTTTTTAGAAAACGACATTTGCGCATTCCTACCCGTTTCGAAGTGGTAATCTATATAGTACGTCGTGCCAAGGAAGATTGAAACACTACAATGGAGCTATCTGAATCGATACAAGGAGCTCAATTAAATGCATTAATTATTGTTTGCTATTTAGTTGTTATTTATATAAATAAATAAGTGAATAAATATTATATTGTTATGTCTAACGTAAAGGATATAAACCAATATTAAAACGAGGTGAAATAATCCAAAAGCTGTGAGCAAAATTCCACAAAAATGACAGGACTCTGTCCGATGGCTTTTCGCAAAGTTCCAACAAACTGTTAGGACGCTCTGCGATAGCTTTTCGCAAAGATGCATCAAACTGTTAGGACGCTGTGCGGTGACTGACTGTTCTGGCGGCAGTTTTGCGCGTGTTTTCATAACAATTTCGTGCAAAACACAGTCACGCCACCGTCAAGCGCAAAGTGCAGAGTTCGATGTTTAAGAATAAGAATGGCTGGATTTTCAAAAAAAAACTTTGATCTCCATGCGGTCTCGAACCGATGGCTTTCAGCTTGACAGTCAAACGTGTAACCCACTAGGCTATAGGGGGATGCTGCGGGAGGGGAGAATTTAGGATTAAGAATGGCTGGATTTTCAAAAAAAAACTTTGATCTCCATGCGGTCTCGAACCGATGGCTTTCAGCTTGACAGTCAAACGTGTAACCCACTAGGCTATAGGGGGATGCTGCGGGAGGGGAGAATTTAGGATTAAGAATATCTGGATTTTCAAAAAAAACTTTGATCTCCATGGGGTCTCGAACCGATGGCTTTCAGCTTGACAGTCAAAAGTGTAACCCACTAGGCTATAGGAAGATTCTGCGGGGATGAGAATTTAGGATTAAGAATGGCTGGATTTTCAAAAAAAAACTTTGATCTCCATGGGGTCTCGAACCGATGGCTTTCAGCGTGTAACCCACTACTCTGCACTTTGCGCTTGACGGTGGCGTGACTGTGTTTTGCACGAAATTGTTATGAAAACACGCGCAAAACTGCCGCCAGAACAGTCAGCCACCGCACAGCGTCGTAACAGTTTGCTGCAACTTTGCGAAAAGCAATCGGAGAGCGTCCTACCAGTTTGTTGGAACTTTGCGAAAAGCCATCGGACAGAGTCCTGTCATTTTTGTGGAATTTTGCTCACAGCTTTTGGATTATTTCACCTCGTTTTAATATTGGTTTATATCCTATACGTTAGACATAACAATATAATATTTATTCACTTATTTATTTATATAAATAACAACTAAATAGCAAACAATAATTAATGCATTTAATTGAGCTCCTTGTATCGATCCAGATAGCTCCATTGTAGTGTTTCAATCTTCCTTGCCACGACGTACTATATGGATTACCATTGCGAAACGGGTAGGAATGCGCAAATATCGTTTTCTAAAAAAATAAGATTGTTACAAAGAAATTGAAGTCCCGGTATGGAAAAGTGGAGTCCCGGTCCCGAGTCCTGGGTAGGGGAAACGGGAAGTTCCACTCCCGGGTCCCGGGTCTATGAATTTTCAATTTTTGGATGTCCCGACAGTCCCTCCTATCACTGATATGTATGAAAATCATTCGAGGGCTTCTAGATCTTTTAAACCTATTTTTTAAATATGCTAAGTCAGTTGAAAGTTCAAATTATACTCATTCATTTGTTTAGACGTCTATTTATGATAATATGCATCCAATGAAACGAATTTAAATCACGTCTAATGAAAAAGAAAGAGCACATTCTTAATTTCAACTGATATAACATAAATAAAAATAATAATAAAATCTAGCCAACCCTGGATTATTTACCTCTTTATCAAATGTGCCTTGATTCGGATGACGGTTGTCCTAGTCTTAAAATCTGTGATCCTAAAATTATCCAATATATATTAGTTCGCATTTACAAAACTTACAATTTGTGACCACTAATCTGGGCATTCTTCCTATTTATATTGAAATTGTATTATGTTGTTAATCTCCATATTGATAGTTGTTGGTAAAATCTAAAATGGATATATCCTTAAATATTAATTGTAGACTTACTTCCCGGCCAGTCCTTAGGAACGCCTTACAGTATTGAATCCATCCTTGATCGGACCTTTCATTCCAATTAGCATTGTAGTCTGAAATATTGAAATTAATATAATTCCTAATTAATGTTCTTGCTTACCTGTGATAGTAAATCAAGCCTCCACGTATTGATCCTTTAGAATTGATCCCATCCGTAGAGATAATATATATTAGAATATTATAAGTCTTCAGGACTTATAAGTTAAGAATGAAATGAAAAGAAAAACAATTCAATAAAAACAATAACAAGTCAAAACAATAACAACTATAACTCATAAACAATGCCATCGATTGTTATTGAGCTCGTGATCAGAACATCAAATCAAAACAACAAGTCCACCCAAACCGAATAACCGAAGTTGATTACAATTAGACGATGCGTCCTCACTCCAAAAAACAACATGAAAATGGAAAAAGATTGTTGACTGTTCACTCGATTTGTTCTTTGTGTTTACGCTATCTAACACGATGAGTGTGTTTTCATGGAAAAAGCACCTCGCGTCCTAAACGGAGCCCTTTTCGTGCAAAACACAGTCACGCCACCGTCAAGCGCAAAGTGCAGAGTAGGCTATAGGGGGATGCTGCGGGAGGGGAGAATTTAGGATTAAGAATGGCTGGATTTTCAAAAAAACGTTGATCTCCATGCGGTCTCGAACCGATGGCTTTCAGCTTGACAGTCAAACGTGTAACCCACTAGGCTATGCGCGATAGGGATTAAAAAGTTTTACGTTTGAACCCACTAGGCCACCAATTTATAAGCTGCCAAAAAAGGCACAAACCTTATCTTGACTCAACTTATAGCCAATGGCAATATAATTCTGTCCAGCACCACGTCTCGCTAAAATCCTCTCAACCGTATTGATACTGTAATCAGATAGAATCGATAGTCGACGAAAAAGAACACAAACTTTGTGCGATTCTTGATGGGGAGCCGGAAGCTGGCTCCCGGCAATACGACGCCATTCGAAACAATCAGTAAAGGCACGTCGAGTCCGTCGAATTTCATGGCGGTGTTGAAAGATGATTTGATTCGTTATCAGTCGATGGGAAAGACGCAGCGAGTACGGCGTAGTGTTTGATTGATTTATTTTAGATAACAGCGTACATACATGACAATTTTGGGTAGGCAACAACAACAACAACAAAAATAACGAGGGAAAAGGCTTGATCAATTATTTGTTGAAGGGAAGGCTGTCGACCTGGAATGTGAGGTGGAAGTTCTGTCCGCTCGCCGAGCTGTCGAATTGGCCGAACGCGGTGCCGGGCCGGCGTTGCGGCGGCAGCTGCACCCGCGGGAACGGCACCGTCATGTTGTGGCTCTCGGCGAGCTCGTTCTGCGCCGCCTGGCATATCGGGTTCACCTGCTCCTGGAAGACGCGTCGCGCTTGCGGCGCATAGTTCTGCTCCTGGTGTGGCCGGTCGCTCAGCTCGCGGTAGTCGTAGGTGGCGTCGTTCGTTGGCTGCCAGCCTTGCACGTTCCTGAAATCATTCTTTATTTGTTTTTATGTTTTCACGTGTACCCGTCACGTGCGAAATTGGCCCACGTTTGGCCGAGATTGTCCGCCACACGACGATCCTCGATCGTGTAGTTGCTGCGTGTCCAGATGGTTTCTGACATTGTGATGAAGAACATGTCTTGACCTTTGAACACAGCTGAAAAACGTCGATTTTTCATAGCCGACTAGGTAACAAGCTGGACTATCAATCAAAAGTTTTCAGTTCGAGACCGGGTAAAGGTCAATATTTTTTGAAGTCTAAATAATTCGTAATCTTAAATCCCCAAATCTGTAGATTGTCAAGATAGCCTAGTGGGTTACACGGTTGACTCTCAAGCTAACAGCCATCGGTTCGAGACCGCATAGAGATTGGCTTTTTATGAAATTCCAGCTAATCTTATTCTTTAATCCCCAAGGCTGTAGATTGTCCCCATAGCCTAGTGGGTTACACGTTGGACTCTCAAGCTAAGAGCCATCGGTTCGAGACCGCATAAAGATCAACGTTTCATGAAAATCCAGCTAATCTTAATCCTGAATTCTCACCCCCGCACCGCAAAATCTTCCCCATAGCCTAGTGGGTTACACGTTTGACTCTCAAGCTAAAAGCCATCGGTTCGAGACTGCATAGAGATTGGCTTTTTATGAAATTCAAGTTCCTTTAATGATTATTATTTTCAACAATCCTCGCCCTCGGCAATTTCAATTAAAAAAAAAAAAACTCACGCTTCCAGTCTTGCGTCTGCGGCACCGTATGTCTTCCAACATTGGAGACGTGCGTGAACTGATAAACACGCACGTGACGATCACCATTTCGCACAAACGACTCGATCTCGGTGGTGGTGAGACTCGTCGACTGATCGGACGCGATTTGCGTGATCTTCTTCAGCTGCTGGTAGTTGGACGATCCTTGTGCGCCTGATCCGGGTGCCGGGATGTTCGGCGCCTGTCCCGGCTGGTTGATCTGCGCGCCTTGCACGAACCCGGCCGCCCATGTGTTGGCGATGATCGTCTGCGGTGCGCCAGGAGTGGTTGTCGGTGGCTGGGTGCTCACAGCGTCTCGCATTGGCACATTGCCCCTGAAATGGAATTAGTTGGTTATGGAGATCCTCGCCGTCACACATTGCCCCGTCCAACCCGTAGTTTTCGCGAATTATCTGCGACACTTTTTGCTGCTCCGTGGCGTTGAGTTTGTTGCGGCGTGCAAAGTCGAACATCCAGCGATCGATGTTGTTGGGGTCGTTCGCATGTCCCGTGTTGATTAGTTTGAACGCTGAAAGTCGTATTTTTTTGCTAGAAAGAACACCCCAATGTCAATCTGGTGAGCAACTGCCATTAAAGGAAAGCAGGGGGAGGAGTATCTCGAAAGAAAGCCTCAGTCTTTGAGAATGACTTGCTCGAACCCAAGCTAGCTTTGTTCGAACCCCCACACGTACCATCAATTTTTGAAAATGGCTATTTTTCAAAAATGCACAATAATAATCTCAAAGACTATTCACATAGCCTAGTGGGTTAGGCTCTTGCGTTTGAACTTAACTACTTTCCGTTCGAGACCTAGCACGAACCAAATGTTTTTGAAGTTGGGGAACAGCGAAATTCTAGATTACGAATATTGTAGATTGTGACTGTAGCCGAGTGGCTAAGGCGTTAATCTTGGGAATAAGATTGATACTAGTTCGAGGCCGGATGAGTGCCAACATTTATTGAAATTCTCAAGATGCTTGAAATTTAGAATCTTTAATTCATATAGTGAATCTGTATAGCCTAGTGGGTTAGAGTCATGTCTATGAACCTATTGGTTAGCGGTTCAAGTCCTATCATGGATTAAAAGTTTTTGAAGTCGGAGAACTGCGAAATTCTAGATTACGAATATTGTAGGTTGTAACTGTAGCCGAGTGGCTAAGGCGTTAAGCTTGGGAATAAGACTGATACTAGTTCGAGGCCGGATGAGTGCCAAGATTTATTGAAATTCCCAAGATGCTTGAAATTTAGAATCTTTAATTCATATAGTGAATCTGTATAGCCTAGTGGGTTAGAGTCATGTCTATGAACCTATTGGTTAGCGGTTCAAGTCCTATCATGGATTAAAAGTTTTTGAAATGTGACAACTGGGGAATACTGAATTCTATACTTTGCAGTTTGCCCCTGTAGCCGTTAGGCTGACAATTGAACTGTGAACGGTTCGAGACTTGTGTCAAGTTTTCGATCTACCAGACGTTTCTGATTTCAAGAATCTTTAAGTGATTGCTGTTGAAATTGAACCAGTTGGGAGGTATAGGGGTATAATTTGTTTCTTTTTAAAGACTCACCATAGTCCGCATCCTCATCCTGAACGGTGCCAATAATAATCGGAATATTTGGCCGTCGTGCCGCCAATTCGTCAAGATTGTCCGGCAAGAAGCGATTATCCCTCACAATCATCCACGTGGACGTCGGACCGCCAGTCGGATGATTCACAAAAAAGTCGACCGTATAGTTCTTCAAGCAGTGCCTCAAATTGCCGAGCTGTCCCGACGCCCACTGTTCGGGCCTGATGTTGCACAAGTCGTCGGCGAGTTTGGTGCTCGGGTCATCGTAGGCAACATTCGGCGCATTGTAAGAGCTCGTGCTGGCGCTGGTGGTCGCGTCGAAATAGTTGGCATTGCCGTAAATCGGACCGACGGGAATCGTTTGGTTGTTCGGCTGGTCGCGGGATGGCACATTCGGAAGGGAATTGTAGCAGCGGTAAATGGAGCCGCTCTGGATGATGGCTTGCTTGAAGAGCGGCTGGCTCAGCGGGCTCAGCGTGTGGGCCGAGACGGCACACGCGCCGTCGTCCTGGCCAGCCAGCGTGACTCGTCTCGGATCGCCACCGAACTGCTGGATATTGTCGCGGACCCATTCAAGCGCCGCCACCTGGTCGAGCATGCCGAGGTTCGGCGACACGTCGTCGTCATAGGTGGTGAAGAAGCCAAGAGCGCCCAGTCGGTACTGCACCGTGACAACGACGAGGCCGCGCTGGACCAGGTTCGTGATGATCCCCTTGACCTCGTCCTCGCTGGTGCCGCCGGTGGTGAAGCCGTCCGAGCCGTCAATGAAGACGAGAACCGGCAGGGATTGGCGCGAGTCCGCCGACGGCGTGAGAATGTTCAGGTAGAGGCAGTCTTCATTCGTAGGAATCGTGGTGTTGGGCTGCGGACAGCGCGAGCGATAATGCGTCGCATCGTAGACGCCAAGATTCCCGCGAACCGGCTGCGGCGGCTGGAATCGTAACTCGCCCACCGGAGCCTCGGCATAAGGAATGCCCGCGAACACCACCGCACTCCCACTGTACAACTGCGACTTGTCATTGCCTTCAAAAAACGAATCTTTCAAACTTTTATAAAGAATCAAACCGAGGTCAATGTGTCGGCCCTGAAGCACTCCAATCGACGTACTAACCGAGACGAACTCCTGTCTCTGACACGTCGCTAGTTGAAAGAGGAGAATGGCGAGTAGAATGAGCATTTCAGAATGGAATGCAATCAAATCGAGCCACGCTATATATAAATTTTCTTTGTTTGTTTGTTTGCTCGACTGCGAGGAGAGGGAGGAGACCTGGGAATGGCACCCGTGTGTGTGTGCAGGAGTAATTAAACTATTTGAGTTTTGAATGTCGGCAGGTTATCATTTGGTTTTTTTTAGATTGAGGGGATTACTCATTTATTGTGAAATAGGGATGAAATGGACACGTGCTATTTTATTTATGGACAGTTGTCAAAAATCTTCATTTAACGGGAGACTCAAGTTTTTAAACGTGTGTGGAAATTTGTAGGTCTTTATAACAAAAAAGTTTTTACTACTAATTAATTAAGCTTGTCTTAAACTATCTAAAAATGCAAATAACTTTCTAAAAAGTTATATTTGAGCAGTCTTACTGAGCTCATTTTACAACCACCCATGCCCCAAATCGAAATAAGTTTTTTGCCATTTTTAGACGTGTGTGCAAATTTTCACGCGTTTATAATAGAAAATGTTTTACTATTATTTAACTATGCATGTCTTAAAGTATCTAAAAATGCAAATAACTTTCTAACAAGTTATATTTGAGCATGCTTATTGAGCTCATTTTAAAACCATACAAGTTGGGCTGAGACATGGCTCGGAAAGCCCTTTTGAATCTGGATTTTGGGACCGTTAATACGATTTTAATATAGTTTGAGACAAATATAAATATTTTACGTGACAAACTTGTTAGAATTAACACGTTAGCATTTATAATTAGCAATTTAATTTAGTTAAAATCACGGCTTTCATTTGGCGTGCAATGAATACCTTTAGTCTTGCTTTTTTTAGCACCTAAAAAGGGATAATAGATTCAAAGAAATTCAGAATTCCAATTTTAACGAAATTTACATATTGAATCATCTAATAATATAACCCTAGGACATAAGTTTTTAATTGAAACATTCTGTATTTGCACACCAAATGAAAACAACAGCGTGATTTTTGAATTTCCACGTAGTAATAACAAACAAGTTTCAACGGAAATATAACAAACGTGTCTTAAAATATCTAAAAAATCATGAAATGAACCAGAAAGTTTTCATATTAACCCGCAAATGAGCTTCTATTTCTATGATTGCAATAGGCGTGTATTTGTAGTATTCTAACCCACTCAGCAATTAGATTCTGGAAATCAGAAGCGTCTGGAAGATCAAAAACTTGACACTCACCAAGTCTCGAACCGTTCACAGTTCAATTGTCAGCCTAACGGCTTAGCCACTCGGCTACAGTGGAAACATACAAGAATTCAGAATTCCCCAGTTGCCACATTTCAAAAACTTTTAATCCTTACTAGGACTTGAACCGCTAACCAACAGGTCCATAGACATGACTCTAACCCACTAGGCTATACAGATTCACTATATGAATTAAAAATTCTAAATTTCAAGCATCTTAAGATTTTCAATGAATGTTGGCACTCATCCGGCCTCGAACTATTATCAATCTTATTCCAAGATTAACGCCTTAGCCACTCGGCTACAGTCACAACCTACAATATTCGTAATCTAGAATTTCGCTGTTCCCCAACTTCAAAAACATTTGGTTCGTGCTAGGTCTCGAACGGAAAGTAATTAGGTTCAAACGCAAGGGCCTAACCCACTAGGCTATGTGAATAGTCTTTGAGATTATTATTGTGCATTTTTGAAAAACTGTCATTTTCAAAAAAGGATGGTACGTGTGGGGGTTCGAACAACAATAGATTGGATTTGAGCAACTGACAGCTTAACCACTCGGCTATGAAGACAATCTGGCGTCGGATTCTAATTTCTATCGGGTTTCAAAATGTTTTGATGTATATGGGGTGTCGAACCGATCACTTTCTTATTGGTGGGTACACGACTAACCCACTGCGCTACGCATTTGGCGTCCGGTCCACCGACCTTCCGGAAAAACCCAGTCATTCTCAAAGACTGAGGCTTTCTTTCGAAATACTCCCACAGCTTCCCTTTAATGGCAGTTGCTCACCAGATTGACAGTGGCGTGTACCGGTGGCGTGTATTTACCCACGTAAACCAGTTGGTGTGAATTGTAGTATTTGTGTGAACCATGTAGTTGCATTGTTGTGCAATGCAAATATTAAAGCGAATGTCAATACTCGATTGATTCTGGATTTGAGTTTAAAAATCAAAACCGATTCGAACACAGCTTGTTTATCAATTGAATGGCCTTGTGGCGGCGGTTTGAAAGAGCGAAATGATCGGTTACTGTGGATGATGGGGATTATGGTAGTTGCGCGAACAAGGAGTGTCAGTTTTATTGCCGCAAATTGTATTTGAATTAACTGATAACGGGTAATTTCGGTAATTTTATCGTCGATATTTAATTGTCAATAAAAAAGTGGGTTGGAGTTTTTCGAAGTCTTTTATTTACGTGAAAACGTGGATTTTTCAATATTTTCTTTGTTATCTATTATAAATTGAGAATCTAAAATATTCACAAAAACGAAAAAATTTTAAATACTCACGTTTTCAGACAAATTACGTGAGACTGAAATTCGGCCAAAAATTCACGAAAAGTGTGTCATTTTGAAACTCTCAGATTCACGTGAAAACGTAATAATATTAAAATTTTGTTTAGTGAATATTTTGTACAACAGTTTTAAATGTATCTGAACCAAAGATCGTATAAATTTAATAATTTTCAGACATTTCACGTGAGACTGAACTTCGGACAAAAATTCAGAAAAAGAGAGTTATATTTAAATTGTCAGATTCACGTGAAAACGTGATAATTAAATAACATTTTTAATTGATTTAATTTGTAGAGTGTTGAAGTTTTATTTAAATTGTAGATTTTGTAAATCTAATAAATTTCAGATATTTCACGTGAGACTGAAATTCGAACACAAATCCAGAAAAAGTGTGTCATTTTTAAACTCTCAGATTCACGTGAAAATATAAAAATTGAAAAACGTTTTAACACTTATTTATGTCCAACAATGTTGAAAATCAATATAAAATTAAGATTTGGTGTATGTCGCAATTTTCAGTCAAATTACGTGAGACTGAAATTCGGCCAAAAATCAAGAAAAAGTGTGTCGTTTTCAAACTCTCAGATTCACGTGAAAACGTGATAATTAAATAACGTTTTACTTTTATTTATTTTCTAGAATGGTGAAGTTTTAATTGCAATGTAGATTTTGTAGATCTGATGATTTTCAGACAAATTACGTGAGACTGAAATTCGGCCAAAAATTAACAGAAAGTGAGCCATGTTTAAACTGCCAGATTTACGTGAAAACGCGAAAACTAAATAACGTTTCTTGTTTATTTACTTTCTAAAATGTTGAAAATTTATTTGCATCGTAGATTTTGTAAATCTAATAAATTTCAGACATTTCACGTGAGACTGAAATTCGGCCAAAAATTCAAAAAAAATTTTTTTTTTCAATCTTTTAGATCCACGTGAAAACATGACATTTAAATAACGTTTTCAGTTTATTTACTTTCTAAAACGTTTAAGTTTTATTTGAATAGTAGATTTTGTAGATCTGATGATTTTCAGACAAATTACGTGAGGCTGAAATTCGGACAAAAATTAACAAAATATGAGTCATGTTTAAACTGTCAGTTTTACGTGGAAACATGAAGATTGGGAAAATGAGAAAGTTTATTTATTTTCGAGAATTTAAAAATTCCACCTGAAATGGTGAGATTGTAAATCTAATAAATTTCAGACATTTCTCGTGAGGCTGAAATTCGGACAAAAATCCAGAAAAATCGTGTCGTTTTCAAACTATCCGATTTACGTGAAAACGTGATATTTAAATAACGTTTCTTGTTTATTTACTTTCTAGAATGTAGAAAATTTATTTGCAATGTAGATTTAGTAAATCTGATAATTTTCAGACATTTCACGCAGACTTAAAATAAGTCCCGATTTTCGATAGAATGCGTGTCCATTTCTATGCATTTTATCTACGTGTAAATGTAAAATTTTAAAAACGCTCTTAGTTAATTATTGAAGAACCCTAACTGAATAATTAATCACAATTAAAATTTTGAAGAATTTTCCCCGTCTTTCATAAGAAACCCTCAATTCTTATTTGGACACTCACTTCCTCATTTTCCTTTTGTTTTCAACGCCGATTTTTACGACGCTTTTTAATTACCACAATCTTACCGTAAACCAATTTTATCAACTATCATCCATCCCTCAATTTCAAAGTCTCTACAGTATTCTCACAAATCAAATGAACAATAAGGGCGAGTCGACAAAAAACCAGCGCCGACTCCCACAAGATGAGCAATTTGTCAAAAAGTTGACCGGACAAGTGTGATCACAACAAAAAACAAGCAATTTGACCGCCATGACAGAAATTACTCATCTCCGTCGCTTTTTTGTTGTTGCTTTTTGATTGTTTTCCGGCGCTGATTAATTAATTGCACAGCCGATACACATATGGCTCGACTTTTTACGGCCGCGTTCCGGCACACGAACAGTAAGCAGATGTAAGTCCCGCGTAGAAGCAAGCCTCTTCTCAATTACTTTACGACTCTTTTTTATTGGCCCCCATGCGGCAAAATGAAAACAATTCTTACGGTAGCCGATCCCTTACCTCCTCCCAATTTATGTTGTTTGTTTTGTGTTATATATCTTCTCGTATGATCTCAGATTGTATAAACTTTTTTGATATCCGGCTGCTGCGATTTACAATGAGCCTCATTGCTCTTTATTAGAGCCGTCTCTCGCCGAATTCCATTGAAACTAATTAATTAGATGATTTTTCTTGCTCATTGCTATTATTAATCCCTCTCATATTTTATTAATATCTCTACTTTAGCACCAATTAGAACTAAATCTTCCTTAATTATCTGCAAATTCTAAATAAACAATGAAAACCAAGCTCATAACTCATCTGAAAATACTCCAATTCCTCTAAAACTTGACAAATACATTCTTCAAATCTATTTAAAGAATTAGAATCTATGAAATCCTTAGTCACAACAATACGGACCATTATAATCGCAAATAAGTTCGACCAACCAGCTTTTCCTTGCACGTTGTTCGTTTTCAGCTTATAACTCATCTGAAAATACTCCAATTGATCAAAAACTTTACAAATACAATGTTAAGGACTTCTTGTAGTGATAAAACATAGTGAAACCATATTCATTTCTTTACGGACCATTATAATTAGAAATGAATTGAACCATCTGAAATGTAAAAATTCGCTCTTGCTCAGTTTCGAGCTCATAACTCTGCTGAAAATGAAAGTCTCGATCTGAAACTTGACAGCAAGAATTTTTAAGTCTATTTAAAAACGTAGAATTTAAAGAAACCGCAACATTCTACCTAGGGACCATTAAAATGAGAAATGAATTAGACTACCCCATATTTTCAAAATTTCACTCTTGCTCAGTTCTGAGCTCATAACTCTGCTGAAAATTAATTTTTCACTCTGAAACTTGACAGCAAGAATTGTAAAGTCTTTTTGAAAACGTAGAACTTACAGAAATCTCAGTAATCTTGCTAAGGACCATTAAAATAAGAAAGGAATTAGACTACACCCAATTTTCAAAATTTCCCTCTTGCTCAGTTCTGAGCTCATAACTCTGCTGAAAATTAATTTTTCACTCTGAAACTTGACAGCAAGAATTGTAAAGTCTTTTTGAAAACGTAGAACTTACAGAAATCTCAGTAATCTTGCTAGGGACCATTAAAATAAGAAAGGAATTAGACTACACCCAATTTTCAAAATTTCCCTCTTGCTCAGTTTCGAGCTCATAACTCCGCTGAAAATCAATTTGTCACTCTTAAACTTGACAGCAAGAATTTTCAAGTCTATTTAAAAAGGTAGAACTTATCAAAACTTCAGCATTCTGCCTAGGGACCATTATAATGAGAAATGAATTAGATTACCCCACAAAATCAAAATTACCCTCTTGCTCAGTTCTGAGGTAATAACTCTTCTAAAAGTGTTACTTTTACCCTAATACTAGTTCAACAAACTTTTAAGCTTTAACATAATTAATAAAAAACAAAAAAACAACAAGATTTATTCCTACGGACCATTAAAATAAGAAATTACTTGGACCACCCATTTTCCTCAATTCGCGGTTTTGAGCTCGCAACTTCTCTGAAAATGCCAGTATTTCGCTGTAAAATTTAACAACTACAACCTTAAAATCTACTTGAACTGATAGAGCATCGTAAAATACTGGTAATATCTGTTCGGACCATTATAATTGGTAAAGGCAACAATCTCAATGTGCGAACCTGTGTGAGAGAAGATTTCCACGTGTAAGCTGTGGTTGTTTATTTTTACATTCGCATAAGTTTAGAAAAATTGTATCATATTTTATAAAAATTTTTTAATTTACAAAAATTGCATCAAAATACACGTGGAAACGTAAAACACACGTTTGAAAAATCGTCAAACGTCCTCAACCCATTGTCATATATTTTATTGTATCTCGGCTCTACGTTAATATTCTAAATAACTGAAGATGTTGTTTTAAAGCCACAGACTTTCTCTACAACACCAATTATAGAAATATTTGAAATTCAGAGTTAGTGCATGAGAAAATTAGTAGAAAAGATGGATTTAACCCAAAGAAACGACGAATTTGGACAAATTTCTAAATAAAATAGTCCGTAGATGAGCACCTAGAAATTTGATTATCTTCAATATTACCAATACAATTTAGAATTTTAGATGTCAAATTTCACGGCGACACTTTCATTTTCAGCAGAGTTATGAGCTCGAAACAGAGCAAGAATGGAAATTTGAAATTTGGGGGGTGGTCAAATCCATTTCTTATTTTAATGGTCCGTAGGGATATATCTGGGGTAATCATAAGTTTTACATTTAAAAAAGGTTGTTAATTGTAGCTGTCGTGTTTCAGAGCAATACTTTCATTTTCAGACGAGATATGAGCTCGGAACTGAGCAAGAGGGAGCGAGATATTCAAATTATGGGGTAGTCTAATTCATTTCTTATTTTAATGGTCCCTAGGTACAATGCCAAAGTTTCATAAAATTTTACGTTGAGCCAGAATGTTGATTTTCCTTGCTGTCAAGTTTCAGAGGAACACTTTTATTTTCAGCTGAGTTATGAGCTCAGAACTGAGCAAGAGTGAAATTTTGAAATTTGGGTTGGTCCAATTCATTTCTTATTTTAATGGTCCCTAGAAATATTGCTGAGGTTTAGTTAAATTCCACGTTTTTAAATAGACGTGACAATTCTTTCTGCCAAGTTTCAGATCGATAATTTCATTTTCAGCAGAGTTATGAGCTCGAAACTGAGCTAATCCGCGATAGCCCAACTACAATTTTTAATAAAATCCGTCCATGAAACCCCCTAAGAACCATTCCCCTTTAGCACCTGACAATCCAAACATTCCAATTGCTACCGTAACCAAGTACAAGTAAAACACAGAACAGTCAACAAAACAATCACCGCAAAATTGCGCAAGAAACAATCAAAAAAACAGCAATTTTACGACTTTTTACGATCCTTCTTCGCGTTTTGTTGTTTTTATGTTGTTTACATGTTCATCAACAAACAATAAACACGCACCGCAAGTGCAGATGTCACTCGATGATGTCCTAATCGTGACGATATCAATTCTGATAGTTATCACAAAAAATACCCAAAAATTCCTGCCTCCCCTTATAATCGGTCGGACCCAGATCATTTGAAATAACACTTGGTTGTTTGTTGACTCGTCGATGGATGACATCTTGTATGATTGATATGTCAAACCGGCTGAGATTGGATGATACTCGCCAAGGATGATACTCGCCAAGAGCTCTTCGGATTCTTTGATAAAGCATTGGATTACTGTGGGAAATTTTTTGTCGACGAGTTGGCTCAATTGCTCATAACTCTGCTGAAAATTAAAGTCGCGATCTGAAATTTGACAGCAAGGAATATCAATATTCTGGCTAAACGTAAAATTTAAAGAAACCTCAGCATTCTACCTAGGGACCATTAAAATAAGAAATGAATTAGACCACCCCTAATTTCAAAATTTTACTCTTGCTCAGTTCTGAGCTCATAACTCGGCTGAAAATGAAAGTATTGCTCTGAAACACGACAGACACAATTAACAACCTTTCTTTAAAATGTAAAACTTATGATTACCCCAGATATACCCCTACGGACCATTAAAATAAGAAATGAATTAGACCACCCCAAATATCAAAATTTTACTCTTGCTCAGTTCTGAGCTCATAACTCTGCTGAAAATAAATCTGTTACTCTGAAACTTGACAGCAAGAATTTACAAATCTTTTTAAAAAAGTAAAACTTAAAGAAGTTTCAGCATTCTACCTAGGGACCATAAAAATAAGAAATGAATTAGACCACTCGCAATGTCAAATATTCTGTCTTTTTCAATTTAGAGCCCATAACTTTGCTCAAACTGAGATTATTGTTTTAACATTATCTAATTAATCCTTTGATCTATTTTAAAAACTAAAATAGCAGAAACAAAACTTTTAGAAATCCAATGGGACCATAATAATTTGGTGTGAATTACGCCTGGTACTAATCATGCCCCTGGCCATGTTCACGCTTGTCTCACCTTTTTTAGGTAAACTTGCTAGGGTTTTAATATAGATTTTTTATTAGACAGATTTTTATTTTATACTATATTTCAGTGAGAGCTTTAGATCTTAATTGGTTTATGGATTAGAGTGATGTGAAATGAATGGAGGATATGTCGGAATTTCCGAATTCCATCTTGTTCAGTTTCGAGCTCATAACTCTGCTGAAAATGAAATTCTCGATCTGAAACTTGACATTAAGATTTGTAAAGTGTATTTCAAAACGAAGGTCTTAAAGCAACCTCAGCCTTCTACCTAGGGACCATTAAAATAAGAAATGAATCAGACAAGGCCTAATTTGAAAAATACGCTCGTGCTCAGTTTGGAGCTCATAACTCAGCTCAAATAAAAAGTGTTTCGCTGAAACTTGACAGCGAAAATTGACAAATCTCTTTTAAAAAGTATATCTCAAAAAAAGCTCAGCATTCTACCTAGGGACCATTAAAATTTGAAAAGAATTAGACCAACTCAATTTTCAAAATTTCACTCTTGCTCCGTTTCGAGCTCATAACTCTGCTGAAAATTAAAGTGTCGATCTGAAACTAGACAGCCACAATTTAAAACCCTTCTTTAAAATATAAAACTTATGAATACCCCAGATGTACCCCTACGGACCATTAAAATTTGAAATGACTTATACCACCCACAATTTCAATTTTTTGGGTCTTGCTCCGTTTCGAGCTCGTAACTCTTTTTTTGAGCCATTTAATTGTCGATACCATTTTATCCACGTAAAACTTTTATGTCCCATTAACAAGCATTTCTTTTTTGTATAATTTAGTATAAGCATGTCCATTATAAACCCCACTAAACGGACCACTAATATGATTATAATCATTCCCAACAATTAAACGTGTACGATCATCAAACAAGGGTAAACAATAATAAAATCATAATAATAATATTTATATCAATGTGTAATCAGTATTTTCGCCCTTCTTCGTCTTCCCAATTGAATCATCATCATGAAAAAAAGAAGAAGAGGAAGGTAATAAAAATGTTCGATCGTCGTCTTCTTGTTCCTTCTGTTGACCAAGTGGGAGGCCGGCTATCAGCAGTGCTTTTTGAAATTGAGAGCAGCGAGTCGTAAAACTCGGCGTGCCAAAGGAATGCCGACACGTTTTCCGAGCTATTCCGTTGATGATAATGCGCGACATCGTCTTATCATGCGTGGCTACTGATTGCTTGCTCTTCTCGTTTTTGTTTGTTTGTGTTTGCATTTCGGATTACACTTGTAATCCATGCCGCGTTTCGCACCTGCACCCAATGTGAGCATAGTGACAAGCGAGTTTTGCTTTTATCCATGCGCAACATCCACTTGATCGATTACAATGTTTTTCGAGATCGTGTGAGATTGATTTAATTGATGGTTTCGGTAGAAACTTTTTGTTTCTTCCTTTCTGTTTTATTATTTCAGAAGATACATGGTTTATATATTGTTTAAACTGTATTTTACAATTTAATGTAAAAATCAATAAAATTCATCGAGAAAAAATAAAGTTACACGCCCTCAAAATTGAGTTATTCAAAATTAAATAGCGACATTTTTTCAAAAATTCCTAAAAATTTTTTCCGTTTTCAGATCGCTTTAAAATTACGTGTATATACTATTTCATATCTGTTTTATTAATAAATAGAAAATCAATAAAATTCATCGAGAAAGAATCAAGTTGAATGCTCTCAAACTTGAGTTATTCAAAATTACCTTGCGACATTTATTCAAAAAATCCTAAAAATGGTTTCCGTTTTTAGATTGTGATGAAATTACGTGGAAATGTTGTTTAACATTTATTTTTTATATTAAAACAAAATCTGTGTAAACTTTATCGAGAAAAAATTAAGTTACATGCCCTCAAACTTGAGTTATTCAAAATTACCTTGCGACATTTATTCAAAAAATCTTAAAAAATTTTTATGTTGTCAGAATGCTTTAAAATTACGTGTATATATAAATTTATACACATTTTATTAATACCTGAAAAATCAATAAAATTCATAGAGAAAAAGAGTAGATATTTGTCGTCAAAGTTGAATTCCACAATATTAAATTTCGACATTTTTTCAAAAAATTCTTAAAAATTTTTCCGTTTCCAGATTGGGATGAAATTACTTGGAAATATTGTTTAATAACTATTTTTTCAATATACTGAATTTTATCAAAATGCGTCGTGAAAAAATTAAGTTAGACGCTCTCAAACTTGAGTTCTACAAAATTAAATTGGGACATTTTTTCAAAAAATCCTTAAAAATTTTTCCGTTTTCAGATCATCATGAAATTACGTGGAAATGGTGTATAGTACTTGTTTTTATAATTAAATAAAAGTTTATACAAATTAATCGAGAAAAAAGTAAGATACATGCCCTCAAACTTGAGCTCTACAAAATAAAAAAGCGACATTTTCTACAAAAAAGTTTCTAATTTATTGATTTCTATCAAATTGCCTATATAATTGTAAATTTATTACATAAAATACTTTTAAAAAATACAAAATTTCCATCGAGAAATCGCATTTTGCAAAAAAAAAACCAATAAAAGCGTGTTGACAGAATTTCGAAAAATCTTCAATTTTTTGAAAAACTGTTAATCTTCCTTGAAATAAAACTAAAATAGCCTAATGACACCAAAAATAAATATTAATTTGTGTTAATTTGTAAATATGATCTAGTTAATTGCAAAAGATTTAAACAATATTTAAATTTTGGGTCGAGATATGAGCCAAAAAGTAGATTTGCTCCAAATAACAAATTTTCGATTTTTTGAATTTTTAAATATATTTGAAATTTCTTTACTAGTTTGTTATAATATAATAATTCTAAATTGTTATTTTACTCAAATGCAAAAAGATGTAAGCAATATTTCAATTTTATAGTGAGATATGAGCAAAACCATTGATTTGCTCCAAAAATCAAAATTTCGATTTTTTCAATTTTTCAAATATAAAATTTCAAATAATGGCAATATTGTTAAGCAGTATTATTACTAATTGATAATTTCAGAAGAATGGAAAAAATGGGAAGGATATTTGAGTTTTAAGCCGAGATATGAATGAAAACGTTGAATTGCTCCAAAATTCAAATTATCGATTTTTTGGATTATTTATTGTAAATATTTAATGTATAACAGTTCTATATAATAATATTTGTACAAATAAGTATGATCTACAATAATGCAAAGGATCTAAACAATATTCCAATTTTGGGCCGAGATATGAGCCAAAAAGTAAAATTGCTCCAAATAACAAAATTTTGAATTTTTTGAATTTTTCGCTGTAAATTTTAATTTTATTACAATTCTGCTAATTTTTATAAAAATTACGTATAATTCTATTAATATATCAAAAGATCGTAGCGATATTTTAATATTGAGGCCAGAAATGAGCCAAAAAGTAAATTTGCTCCAAATAGCAAATTTTCGATTTTTTTGAATTTTTCGCTGTAAACGTTTAAATAAACAATCTTGTTAAAGTATAATTTTAATAAAAACATTATTTAATAAAAATATTAACTATCTTGGCACGTTTTCTTTATTTAGCTGAAATACGAGCCAAAAAGTAGATTTGCTCCAAATAACAAAATTTTGAATTTTTTGAATTTTTCGCTGTAATTTTTTAAGAATTTAAAATCTTGCTAGACTATAATATACAATTAAATATTATGTTTTCAAGTTGCAAAAGGCCTAGGCAAGTTTTCTTTATTTAGCTGTGAAATGAGCCAAAACCTAGATTTGCTCCAAATCTGAAATTTTTGATTTTTTAACATTTTTGCTTAAAATTCTAAACTTATTATTGTTTTCTTCATATATATTGTATTTTTAATAATTTCTTCAAAAAATAGACGGAAAACTAGAAGATATTTCGCTGGGGAGCCGAGATATTGAGATGGTCCGAGAAAATTATTTTTTTGAAAATTTTTGTTTTTTGTACTTTTTTTGGAATTTTTCGGAATTTTCCAATAAACATTGTTTAAATAACCTCAATTTATTAGCTCCAACCAATATTTGCAATCTAAGTTTCAAGCAAATGTGCATCCTTTGATGCTCTCACATTGTCATCCCCCCATTCACCTCCCAATTAACAACAATTCAAGTGCTCTTGAATGCCGATCAATTCATAATTTCGTTATCAAAGGCGTCAAATGTTATTTCAAGATAGTACAGCCATCGCTACGGTAGAAACCAAACACACAAGGCCATTGCCAACACAAATACACGCCAGTCGAAAAATTTCGGTGCGCCCCCCTCCTCCTCGTCGCTCGCAATCTTCATTGCCTATCTTCATCTATCTCTAATAGTCGTATCCTTGTGTTCACAAGTTTTACGACTTTTTGTCATCCTCATCATCATCGTCGTCGTCGTCCGCGGCGGTTACGGTAGCATTTTATTGGCGTGCGCTTCCAATTGGAGGCGGCGCTCGTCCCGCTTTCTCACACTTGATGGCCTCTTCTTTGTTTTTTTTTTCGCTGCTCGCGCTGCGGCGGCGCGCACACCAGCGCTCTCAATTTACTTTTACGACTTGTTTTTACTATTTTTGCTGCCTGCTGCTCCAGATGTTTCAATTAGACCATATTAAATCGACGACAATTAAATAGCGATCACTTATTTCTAATGGGGTGCTTGTAATTGGTACCATTTATTAATTGTTGCGGTCTTTTTCTTGTTTCGTTTTGTTTTGCTTGCTTTTTGGCGCCAATTTGAAATTTTGAAATGTTCGATAAGTTTGCCATTTTTTTATTATTTTGATGGCATTTTTTTGCTAATAATCAAAATAAGCTTCTAATCTTGAAGCACAGCTTTTACCAAAAGATGCATTGAAGCTGTTAATCGTGAATGTTCCAATTGATCCTAGAATCATCTTAATAGAAAGCACACCAGGAAGCTGTTAGAAAGTTGGTAAAGCCCCCAGAATGCCAACTTCCCTCCTATGGAAGCTCATTTGAGGGCTTCTGAGAAAACTTTCTAGTACAGTTTGAATGTTTTTAGATATTTTAAGACACGTTTATTAATTTTTGCATAACAACTTATTTGTTCTAACTACGTGGGAATTCAAAAACCATGCTTATACACTAGCTGACAAAAGTTTTGTCACTAAGCTGACAAAAGTTTTGTCACAAATGTTTTTTCGGGTTTACTTATTTGTGACTTGACCAAATTGGCTGATTTTTTGATATTTTACGTGAATCAGTGTTTAAAATGTTATAGTAGCAAAATTTGGTTTAAATTACCACGGCAACACGCATTCCGTTTTCACTCATATTGATAACAGCTTGCCGGGTGGCAATTGGAGTTTCTTTACGTGGAGTCATCTCTAAAATGTTGCCAATTACTGCTATTTTAAACAAATTATGAAAAAAATAAAATTGAACTTTAAAAATTATTAAAAAATGCAGTGCAAGGAAAGTGCGTAATATCTTTGAGCTACGCGTTTTACGATAAACGCTTGTCACTGTAAAACGGATCATCGTAATCACAAGCGGGAATTTGTAAAATAATCTACAACCATATGAATCTATCATAACAAAAAATCAGCCAATTTGGTCAAGTCACAAAAAAGTTGAACCCGAAAAAAAATTTGTGACAAAACTTTTGTCAGCTAGTGTACATTCGAAAAATCTAATTTTCATTTGGTAGCTCAAACATGCACCCCAGGACGCCAAAAGAAACTGGCAATTATTACATTCTGCGTGAAATTTTAAAAGTTTTACAGGCTTTCCTTAAATTATCTTTGGATACTTTTAATTCTTATAAAATTTCCCATTTAAGTGACATTTCTGAGGTCCTGATTTTGCTAATTCATTTGGCGTGCTTCAGTAGCTTCTTTATTATCGCATAACTCCCTCAATAGTTTCGAAAAATTCCAAAAAGCACGATGTCGAGAAATCCCGTAAAGCACCCCGGGAGACATTCAAAGATTACTCGAAGCACGCCAGTAGCTTGCCAAGGAAAGGCACCCCGGGAGCTTTTTTAAAAAATAGCTTGAAGTGGATAAAATCTATGTATAACTTACAAGTTAGAATATTCAGAAATCGTTAAAAAATTGATTGACGTGCTCCGGGTTCTAGGCACCCCGGGAACATTTTTACCAACTTAATTTGTGACAACATGAGCTCATTTAATATTCTAATAAGAAATTAGGTGGATAAAATTATGTACAATTTACACGTTGGAATATGCAGGAAGCGTTTAAAAAATTGCAAAAAAATACTATTTTCAATTGTTGTGCCCCAGTAGCTGCACAATCAGGCTTCAAGGAAATGCACCCCGGGAACATTTTTCTTGAAGAACCCGCGATAGTCTAAGGCTTACATCAATAGCATACTCAGTCTTGTCTAAAGCACGCCGGGAAAAAGGCAAGTTCTTTCAAAATTCGTAAATATTTATCGTTAAAATTTAAAGCGTAGTAGGAGATATTTTAAGAAATAGCCTATAATATTGACGTAAAAATTAGTTGACTAATTACACGTGGAAAAATTAAATACGTTGAAATAGTGTCAAATTGTTAAAGCGTTGATTTCATCTTGTAGATGTGAAAAGCACGCCGGGAGCTTTTTAAGAAATAACTGTTAATGCATCCCGGGAGCTTCAGGGTCTTCCTGGTGGATTTGAAAATTACGTAAAAAACTCGTAATAGCAATAGAAACATTCCAAGAGTTTTAGACAGCATTAATGAAAGCACCCCGGGAGCTTTTAAGAAAGAGCTGTTAAAGCACGCCGGGAGCTTCAGGGACTTCCTGGCGTGTTTGAAATATCACATAAATACCTCAAGTAGCAATAGAAATATTCCAGGAAGTCTCAGCTACAATTAATGAAAGCACGCCGGGAGCTTTTTGTACAAAAAACTTTTAATGCACCCCGGGAGCTTTTTCAAAAATTGCTTCAGGCTTCCTAATGGATTTCAAAAATCACGTAAAACACCCCAAGTAGCTTTGATACATTTCTATACGAAATACCTCTCATTTTGGCGCGAATTCAAATTTCAAAGCATTGACGTCACGTGGAATTCTAGACATGTTAGCTCAAATAACGCCTTTTGGCTTGATATTTTCGCAGTTTATGGCAATTTTAACATTAAATGTGTTATCTTCACGTAAATACAATTATTTAAAGATTTACGTGAAAATTCAGAGAAAAAATTGAAAAATAAGAAATTTGTATTTTTAATTGTCGTATTTATTTTGACTACGAATTATTATTTGTCGTTTGCTTAATTAAAACGAGTAATCTACCGTAATCGAATAAAATTAAATATATATACCGAAATATCCAAAAGAACCATTAAAATTAAAAACCTAATAATTTGAATTATTATGATTTTCACTAATTGTTGGGCGATTTTCTGAAAATATTTTCGTAATATCTTTCTTATATTAATACCATTTTAAAGTAAATTTTATGTAGATTTTTGTGATGTTAACATCTTCTTAACTTTACTGTAAAATTATGAAGAAAATAGCGAAAAACTGCTACTGGAAGGCCAAATGGAAATTGAATATTTTGTCAATATTTGAACGTGTATTACTAATTTACACGTATTATTTTCGTAAAATTTGACACGTCACTTTTACTAGCCCGTCTTAAACTATCTAAAAACATTTGTTTCTTAACGACATTTGCAAAATGAGCATCTTTTCTGAGCCCCCAACTGAACCATGCAATTTGGGGTGGCTGAGGCAAGCGATTTTCAAACGCGCGTGGAAACTTTTACGTTTTTATACGAAACGGGTTTTTATTATAATTTGATTAATCATGTCTTAAACTATCTAAAAATGTTAAAATCTTTCTAAAAAGTTATATTTTAGCATGCTTACTGAGCTCATTTTTATAACATTAAATTGTCGGTTTTTTAAACAGACCCTCATAATTTTTTTGTGATTAATTTCAATTTATGAATATATTTGAACGATTAACAAATAGAATACTTAAATTAACAAGTAAAGAAGTGTAAAATAAATCAATTTCAGAATATTTTATCGGACCATTAATATTTTAGAGTCGGAAAATTGTCGGTTTTTTTTTGTTGTTTATTTTGATATTTGATGAGTTTAATTGATTAGTGCCTAACTTTTTTATGCAGGAAAATACTAATGGTTTAAAATACACAACTCTCAGGACCGTTCTAATTTAAAATAGACAAGAATTTTAATTTTTTTGATTTTTTTTTGGCAAGAAATTTGATTTTTTGACTATTTTGCTAACTATTTTGGATATTTTAGTTGTGCAATTATTTTATTTTGTTACACAATATGTAGAAAAAATCTAGTTGTATAAAATACTTCCAAAAAATAATCTTATTCATGGGACCATTAAAATTTTAGAGCGGAAAATGCAAAATGATCTCATCATTTTTTGTTTATTTTGATTATAATTCCATTTTTTAACAGTAGAATTAATAAGTTATCCTACCTCACTTGTAGAAAAACATTTTGTAGTATAAAATATATAAGCCTTACCCTCATTCATCGGACCATTCAAATTTTAGAGCGGGTGAAATGCTAATTTTTACAGATTTTGCCTCAATTTTACTATTTATAACTGTCGAATGATTTGGTTTTGCTAATTATTATGTAAAACAAATCTAGTGGTATAAAATAATTCAAAAGTTTAGTCGGATTCAGGGGACCATTAAAATTTTAGAGCAAGAAATCTAAGGCAATCATCCAATTTTTTGTTGTTTTTACGATTATTTTAGAATTTGTGTAGAGTTTGAATTATAGAATTGATAAATTATTGTGCTTTACTTGTAGAACATGTTATAAAGCACAAAATACTAAAAAATTAACCTAATCCATCGGACCATAAAAATTTTAGATAGAAAATTGTAAAGTGACCCGACAATTTTTGAAGTTTTTCGGCTTCCTTTAGGGGTTTTTCATAGCTTTGAGTTATTCCACTAACAATTTGTTATGTTTTTCTTATAGAACACATTTTGTACCACAAAAAATTGAAATTTGAGCAAAATCCATCGGACCATTAAAATTTTAGGACAAGAAATGTAAGGAAATCATACAATTTTTTGTTGTTTTTACGATTATTTTCAATTTTATTCCGTGTTTGAATTATAGAATTGATGAATTATTGTGCTTTACTTGTAGAACATGTTATAAAATACAAAATACTCAAAATTTAACCTAATCCATCGGACCATTAAAATTTTAGGGAACAAAGTTCGACGAGTTTTCGCAATTTTTTGCATTTTTAAAGTTTATTTTAGAGTTTAATCATAGTTTAGATTATAAAATCACTTAATTATTTTGTTCTACATTTAAAACAGGTTAAAAATTAACGTAAAACCCAATTTGGGGCTTAATCCATCGGACCATTAAAATTTTAGGGCACAAAGTTCGGAGAGATCTCCATGTTTTTTGCATTTTTTACAATTTCTTTGAGAATTTAAGCATTGTTTAGATTATATAATCACTTAACCATTTTGCTCAACATTTAAAATACGTTAAAAATTACGTAAAACTCAATTGGGGGCTTAATCCATCGGACCATTAAAATTTTAAAGAGAGAAAAGTGAAATAACTTCACAATTTTTCCGCGTCGATTTTAAGGTGACTATAGAATAATCAATTTACTAGTTTTTTTCTTATACAAAATATATCGACTTAATCCATTTTAAACCCATTAACTCCCAAGCAACTTTAACTCACAAAAATAAAAATGCTCTCTTCCTGCCACTTAAGCTTCCGGGAGCCAGCCATCAATCAACACTTTAGCGCACCTAAATCGCCCATTAAAATGTGTATAATAAATGTTCGCATAAAAAGAACTGCATTAATTATGTGAAAGCAGCCAATCAGACCACATGTGTTGCTCATCGAAAAGTTGGGGAAGCTGGCTCCCACGGACCATCACAATCCTTTCATGGAAACTTTCTCGTTTGGCCACAAACAAACCGCGAACACAGGTGTGAAAACTCTTGACAGGCGATACATCATTCGTCGGCGTGTTTTTGAGACGGCCTACGGTAGCCAGCTGCCATAGGCGGATCGAAGCCACGCCCACGTGCTGTGCAAGGGCGGTCGCATTGTTGTTTTATTGCTTAATTTTTCGCATTCGCCGGCTCGTTTACACACATTGTTTTATTGATTGATTATAGGCAATGATATCAGTGATGCAGCAAATGATGAGCAACGCTTCCAGAATACCGGACGCCGGTGGCGGCGATGCTCAGAGCAATAGGTGAGCGAGGATGAAGAAACGAAAATGAGCCGAAATTGCAGCAACTTTGTGAAGAACGAGGAGGACATGATGTCGCAGCAGATGCATCACCCGCAGGCGCCCAGCTACTGGCCGCAGAACAACTCGAGCGCGAGCACGAGCAGCTCGAACCCGGCCAACGACGCGCACTCGGAGAGCGGCGACAGTCCGGCGGCAGCGACGGCCACCAACGCTGGCATGTACTTTGGCAATCGGTTTGGCGGCAACGGATTCGAGATGATGGTCAACAATCCAATGTACTCGGAGTTTTACCAGAACCCGCTTACCAGCTGGGGCTATCCGTATGCAGCGGCCGCCGCGCAGCAATACGCCGCTTTTCCGGCAAACTACCACCAGATGACGACGAGCGCCGCCACCTCGGGATTAAATGAGCAGTTGTCGACAGGTTCGTTTATTAGTTAAAAGGCTTTGATGATTATTTGTATGATGGCTCTCTTTGGAGAAGATTCTTGAAAAGAAAACTTTGAAATGTAGACAAGAATGCCAAATGTGGGCTTGATTTTCTCCAAAACTAGTCGTAAAATCTTAAATATTTTTGGTGGTTTAGATACTTTGATAGATTCAAATTAACAATCTTTTGTTAAAAATATAAAGTTATTGTAAAATTTTACGGGAAAAATTGCTTGAAATAAGGACAAAAAGGGACACATTTAGTTATAAAAGTGAGTTGAGTTTCCAGACGATTTTCTCCAAAACTAGTCATAAAGTCTTAAATCTTTTTTGTGTTTTAGACTCCTTAGTAAATTCTAATTAGTAATCTCATTTTAAAACTATATAGTTATTGTAAAATTTTACGGGAAAAATTTCTTGAAATAGGGACTAAAAGGGACACATTTAGTTATATATGTGGGTTGAGTTTCCAGACGATTTTCTCAAAAACTAGTCGTAAAATCTTAAATATTTCCGATGGTTTAGATACTTTGATAGATTCAAATTAACAATCTTTTGTTAAAAATATAAAGTTATTGTAAAATTCCACGGGAAAAATTGCGTGAAATAAGGGCAAAAAAGGACAAATTTAGTTATAAATGTGAGTTGAGTTTCCGGAGGATTTTCTCAAAAACTAGTCATAAAATCTTAAATTTTTTTTGTGTTTTAGACACCTTAATAGATTCTAATTAATAATCTAATTTTAAAACTAGATAGTTATTGTAAAATTTCACGGGAAAAATGCCTTGAAACAAAGGCAAAAATGGACAAATTTAGTTATAAATGTGAGTTGAGTTTCCAGACGATTTTCTCAAAATTTAGTAATACAATTTTAAAGTTGTTTTGTTTTTTAGATACCTTAATAGATTCTTATTGCCAATCTTTTTTAAAAATCATAAAATTATTGTGAAATTTTCCAGTAAAAATGCCTTGAAAATTAAACAAATTTGAACAAATGTGAGTTCAGTGTCCGATCGATTTTCTCAAAACTTTTTCATAGAAAAATACTTTCCATTTTTGGTTTACACTTAACAATTGTGTTTTAATTGAAAAATAGTAAAAAAAATAAAATTTAATGTTAAAATTTAATGAAAAAATGCCACAAAATAATGACCAATTTTTGAAAAATTAACAGAGATATCGATTTTATCAAAAGTTTGTAATATAATCAAAAATTATTTTTTTTTGCTTTTTAAGACACTGTTTAATGTTATGTATAATTAATACTAAGAATATGTACAAATTAAATAGTATTTTGTTAGGTAAAAGGTGTTTAAAAATTATTATAAAAAAGCTTTGTTGTGAGTTCTATTTGAGGTAAATTTTCTCAGAATTATGTTTTAGAAACTAAAAGGTGTTTTCAAATTCAGATACTACTTTTAATTTTGTTCATAAAACTGTAAAAAACTTATTAGTTTAATCTAGCGGTTTTTTAGAAAAAACCCAACAAAATAATGACAATTTAGGGAGAAAGTCAACATGATATGAGTACGATTTTCTCAGAATTTAGTCTAAGAACCTTGAAGTATTTTTTCTCTTTTAGAAACTGCATAAAATGTTGTTTAGTAAAATATAAACATATTTATTGCAATAAAAATAATTTGTCTAGAAAAAATAAGGCAAAAGTATGACTATTTTTAAAAAATTCAAATTTTGCCTGACTAGTGAGTTCGGTTGGAGACCAATTTTCTAAAAATTTTGTTATAGAAGCTTCCAACTTTTATTTGTTTTGAATACTACTGTTTAATTTGTTATTAAAAATTATTTAAAATTTTTAAGATTATTGTAAAATATTCCCGTAAAAAAGGGTCAAATATGAGTGAAATTTTGGAAAAAATCAATTATTAGTGGGTTTTATTTAAGACGAATTTTCTCAAAATCTATTCGATCAATTTTAAATATATTAAATTTTTTATATACTATGATTTGTGTAAATTAAGAATGACTTTTAAAAAAATATAGTTTATTGTAAAATTTTTCTGAAAAATTGCGTTAAATTTAAGCTAAAAACTAACTTTTGTTGTTAAAAAATGAGTTTCATTAGAAATATTTTTTCATGGAATTTCGGTTTGAAAATTATATTTTTCTTTTTAGTTTTACATACTTTAATAGCTATTAATTATGAGCATATAATTATATTTTAATGTAAAAATGTTCTGGAAATTTACGATTTCGGTCCCAAATTTGTATTTTTCTGAAAAATGTTTTCATCACAATTTTCCCGTTGAATAATTATGATATTTTAATTCTTTAATTTGTTGTTTTTTAAAAACATTATTAAGACTATAGACTTGATATTAGTTTAATGTCAAATCTCATTGAAATCTGTTGAAATTTCTTTTTATTAAAAACCACATTTTTGATAATCGATTAAGCATAAAATTTTAATATCGCTAATGTTATTAAACTACTGTAGGTTTAGAATTTATTTGGCTTAAATTGAGAGTCACTTTTGAGAAAATTATAAACTTGAAGGTTTACAGTAATTAAAATCTTCTTAACAACTTTTTTAGTTTTAATGTGAAAATAGAAAACGAAATTTAATCTTGTTCTCAGAGATTTTGTTTGACAATTTTTCTCTAAATCTATCCAGGGAAACTTTACAGTTCTGGGTAGTAGAAGAGTTTGAGATTCTGATGTGCAAAAAATTGTTTTCATATTATTGAGAGAACCAGCGGCGTGAGAATTTAATTCTGATAGTCTTTGCTACTGGTTATCACAAATGTTATCACAAAATCCTACTAGAGTGCTATTTAGAATTCTAAATTTAATCGCGTTCTAATGGAGTACCGGCGTGCCTAGTGATTGGCAGAAATATTGAGTGATTATTACTCAAAATTTCTTAATTCTACCGGCGTGCCTTTGACAAGAGGTTTTTGTTTTACCGGCGTGCATAATCGTGAAATTCGCAGCAGCTGAAGTGACTAAATTAAACAAAAAAAAACTATTGGAGTGAGTGAGTTTTAGAATCAAATTAATTTACCGGCGTGGAGAAAAAAGAAGAAGATTCTACCGGCGTTACCCGAATGAAACTCTACTGGCGTGCCTCAATATAGGAAAATATCTGCTTAATTCTACTGACAAGGCTAGTTTTTGGCAGAAATCTACCGGCGTGCCGTGATTTTCCCAAAAATCTAGCGGAATTTCTTAATCCTCCTGGCGTGCTTGATTCTGCCGAAATTCTATCGTCGTGCCTCAATTTTACGGATTTCTACTGGCGTGCCTAACTAGTTTTGGCAAAATTCTACCGGCGTGCTTACTATTAATTTTTTAAAAAAGCTTCTATTGTACCGGTGTGCCCCAATATGGAAAATATCTAGTGGTGGGCTAAATTGTAACAAAATTCTACTGGCGTGCCGAATTCTGACAAAATTCCACCGATATGACTAGATTTGGCAAAATTCTACCGGCGTGCACCAATATTCGATATATCTCCCGGCGTGCCTCAATTTTTCGAATTTCTACAGACGTGCCGCGATCTTTCAAAATTCTACCGGCCTTTCATAGTTTTTAGAAATTCTACTGGCGTGCTTTATGAGAAGATATTCCATAGGTGTGCTTAATTATGACAATATTCTACTGGCGTGCTCCAATAGTCGATATATCCCCCGGCGTGCCGTGATATTGTCAAATCCTACCAGCGTGCCTGAATTTTTTGAATTTCTCCTGGCGTGCCTAACTAGTTTTGACAAAATTCTACCGGCGTGCTTCATTTTCACAAAATGCTTCAATACTGCTTCATGCTTCAATATGTAAAACATCTACCGGCGTGCTTAATTCTGTCGAAATTCCACTGGTATGACTATTTTTGGCAAGATTCTACTGGCGTGCCGTGATTTTCCAAAAAATTAGTGGCTTTCCTCAATTTTAAGAAATCCTCCTGGCGTGCATGATTCTGTCGAAATTCTATCGGCGTTCCTAGATTTAACCAAATTTCACAGAATTCGTTTTTCTTTAAACTATTTTTTGGGCAAAATTGCACTGGCGTTCCTCAATTCTGCGAATTGCTCCCGGCGTGCCGCGATCCTTCAAAATTGTTCCGGGGTTCCTCAATCAGCCAAAATTCTACCGGTGTGCCTAAATTCAACAAAATTCCCATAAAATTGAGAGTTTATAAAGTAAAAGTACCGGTGTGCAATTTCCTACCGGCGTTCCTCAATTCTACGATTTTCTCCTGGCGTGCCGCGATTTTTCAAAATTCTATTGGAGTGCCTAGGTTATCCAATATCCTACCGGTGTGCTGACAATTCTGACAAAATTCTACTGAAAATGCTAGTTTTGGCAGAATTCTACCGGCGTTCCTCAATTTTATGAGTTTGTCCCGGCGTGCCTTACACTGCCAAAAGTTGTACCGACGTGCCTAGTTTCGACAAAATTCAACAAAATTCCAATGAAATTATCAGTTCAAATTGTAATAAATACCGATGTGCAATTTCTCTACTGGCGTTCCTCAATTTTACGATTCGTCCTGGCGTGCCTTACTTTGCCAAAATCGTTCCAGGGGTCCTCAATCAGCCAAAATTCTTCCGGTGTGCCTAGTTTTGACACAATTCAACAAAATTCCCATAAAATTGAGAGTTATACATGTAAAAAATACCGGTGTGGAAATCAAAATTGTACCGGCGTGCCTAGAATTCAACAGAATTCCCATAAAATTGTTAGTTTAAATTATAAAAAATAGCGGTGTACCCATCTCTTACGAATTTCTACCGGCATGCTTTCCTCATTCAAATTCAAAAAAGCCATCGACACGCTTTGCATGTTTCAAATCTACATAGTCTATCGATTATTTGCAGTCAGCCAACCAACAGCGCCTACCGTAGTCGGCGCTTATCTCACCACCCAAAAACTATTTCACCGTCGGCGCAATTCTTTTGATGTTTTGTGCTTGTCATTGAAAATTGAAAATTAGTCGAGGCGTTATCAATGTGTATAACATGTACACTCTGACACTCTCCTCTTCCAACGAATGAATCGAGTGAACAACAAACACAAACTGAGTGTTTTTATCCAACCACTCTCTCTACCGTACACCTCTTCGCGTGTTGTTGTTTTTTTAATTAACAATTTAATCCGGCAGGGCAGGCAGATCGAAAAAAAAACGAGAGCTTAGGGGACAATAAAATTTTTACGATCCGGGCCGGCCCGGCCGTTGGAGGGGGGTTGGACCGAATCGCGGATAAGCATAAATTGGAATTAGTCATGCCAACACACCTGCGCTGAGTTTCTGCGCGGGGTTTACGACTCTCTCCGCATATGGTCGGTTATCTGATATGCGTTGTGCCGCGGATCGAATGCGCAATTCGAGGAACTGCGGGGATTTGCCGTTTAGTTGAAATGAGCGACGTGTGACTTTACGATGCAATAAATTTAATTGAACCACTCTTCATTATTGATTTAAAAAAAAATATATAATCTATTTTATTAGGTGTGGTTTATTTGATAAATTATCAGTGCCACTTTTTGACAAATTAATTCGGAGTTTTTAATTTACAATACTTTATCATTTTTATTTTTATGTTTAGTTCTTTTTGGGGATTTCATTTTACGTTTCTTATTTTATTTTGATATTTCACATAATTCATTCAAATTGATTTTAAAATTCTTTAAAACTAATAATCAAATTACCAAAAAATCCCGACTGGTATGGTCATAAAATGAGCTCAGAAAACATTCTCAAATACAACTTTTTAGAAAGATATTAAAATTTTTAGATAGTTTAAGACAAGCTTAATCAAATTATAGTAAAAACTCTTTTCTTATAAAAACGTAAACGTTTCCACGCACGTTTGAAAATCGCTGGCATCAGCAACCCCAAATTGCATGGTTAAGTTGGGGGCTCAGAAAAGATGCTCTTTTGGCAAATTTCGTAAAGAAACAAATGTTTTTAGATAGTTTAAGACAGGCTAATAAAAATTACGGGACAAGTTATATGAAAATAATACGTGTTAATTAGTAACACACATTTAAATATTGACAAAGTATTCAATTTCCATTTGGCCTTCCAGTAGCAGTTTTTCAATATTTTCTCCAAAATTTTAAAGTAAAGTTAAGAAAATATTAACATCACTGAAATCTACATAAAATTTACTTTAAAATGGTATTAATATAAGAAAGATATTACGAAAATGTTTTCGGAAAATCGACCAAAAATTAGTTAAAATCGTGAATTATTTATTTTTTCATTACAATTTCCCAAGAAAGATAAGTTTTCGGTATAATTATTACAAAATATATAAAATTTGCTTCAAAATGATGTATATAAACCTTATAGTTAATCGATTAATTTTTCGGAAAATCGACGAAAACCCTAAAAATCGAAAGTTTTCAAATTATCGATTTTTTCTCAAAAATTTTACAGTAACTTT
The DNA here is from genome assembly GCA_963931815.1 of Caenorhabditis plicata. Classification (NCBI taxonomy): domain Eukaryota; kingdom Metazoa; phylum Nematoda; class Chromadorea; order Rhabditida; family Rhabditidae; genus Caenorhabditis; species Caenorhabditis plicata. The sequence goes on from OZ007494.1 coordinate 17,302,768, forward strand.
ATGATGATATTAATATTACAATATTTATCATAAAATCATCTTCAAATTGATGTATAAAACATTGTATCTTTATGATTTAAATTTTGAGAAAAAGTTGATTGAAACTTTTTTTTTTTAAATTAATGATTGAAAATTATTGAATTTTTCTTTAAATTTCACTATAAAAATAAATAGTTTATTATATTTTAACACACTATATGAAATTTGCTTAAAAATTATGTATATAAACCTTATAGTTAGTTTCTTAATTTTTCGGAAAATCGACGAAAATCGAATGTTTTCAAATTATTGATTTTTTCTCAAATATTTTACAATAAATTCAAGAAGATGTTTCTATTATTATAATTTACATAAAATTTTCTTTAAATTAATGTAAATAACCTTGATATTGCAAAAATAGTTTTTCAAAAAATCGGCGAAAAACCTTAAAAATCGAAAAAATGTTTAGTTTTTTCATTTTTTCGCGAATGTTTTACAGTAAACATACAAAGATTTTATTTTTATCGTAATCTACATTCTATTATCTTTAAATTTATATAAATAACTTTAATATTACAAATATAGTTTTTCATAAAATCGGCAAAAATCCTAAAAAATCGAAAATTTTTAGATTTTTTCATTTTTTGGTCAAATTTTTTTGAGTAAACTGACAAAGATATTTCTTTTAACATTATCTACATAAAATTTTCTTTACAGTAGTGTAGATAACGTTGACAATACAAAAACAGTTTTTCATAAAATCGGCAATAATCCTAAAAAATCGAAAATTTTCATATTTTTTCATTTTTTCTCAAATAATTTACAGTAAACTTAGAGAGATTTTAATTTTTTCGTAATCTATATAAAATTTGCTTTCAAATAATATACAAAAAGTTGACGATTTATAAATTATTTTTTCTGAAAATCAATAAAAAAATTTTGAAAATCGTATATTTTAAAATTATTGATTTTTTTCTAAAATTTTACCATAAACATAAGAAAATATTAATGTTAAAATAATCTACATAAAATTTGCTTCAAAATGACGTACATAAAATATAAGATTTATGTTTTAAAACTTCCACAAAATCCAAATTAAAATTTAGCAATATTCGTTCAATTTATTTTTCTCATTTTCGTACAATTTTCCATCAATGTCTAAAACAACAAAAGAATACATTGAAAACGATCATAAGCGAAACCCACAAGATTCGAGTGTAAACCGCTCATTCTCTTTGATGTCATGGAAACAAAAGCATCGAACAATTAAATTGCTCAAAACATAAAACTTGCAGATGGAAACCCGCTCGAGTGGACTTCGTCAGCACATGCACATCGTAAGAAGCGAAAGCCGTACACCAAAGCGCAGACATTGGAGCTTGAAAAGGAATTCCTTTATAACACGTACGTGAGCAAGCAAAAGCGATGGGAGCTGGCGAGATGCTTGCATCTGAGTGAACGTCAGGTCAAAATTTGGTTTCAGGTGAGCATTCTCGAGTCATTCTTCAGTTTTATAAAGGCAAATCGTTTCAGAACCGACGGATGAAGGACAAAAAGCAAAAACAAAGAACGAGCGGAGATGCCAGCGGGCTTATCATGACGCCCAGCATGGATTGATGATGAGCAGCGGTTTTGTGCTCCAACATTCTGCGATGGAAGCAATTCAGTTTCAGCCAGGGTTCCTAGGAAGCTATTATTGATTTATTTCATTTATTAATTATTGATTATTGATTGTGTTGTTTCCATCCATCCGCATTTAATATTTGTCATACCGGTAATAATTGAACCCTCAATGGTCCACTTGCCCCCCACCCCCAAATTCCCACTCCCGATCCTAATAAATATTTTGTATTAGTTGATTTTAATTTAAAACCATTATGATTGCTTGAAAATTATTAATTTTTGGTTTAATTTCGAAAAATGGGCATTTTTGTTTCAATGGTCCGTACTGAAATCCATCGAGGATCCAGGAAATATAGGCTTGTTGTATCTCAAATGAAAGATAATTTCATGCTGAATCAAATAATACCAAATACATCTTCATTTTATAATGAAATCTTTGAAAAAACAAAGTTTTTTTATTTTCAGAAAAAATATATTTTGTAAAAATGCATATTCATGCCAAATTTAATAGAGTAAATAACTCATTTCATTAGTAATTACAACTTTAAGCAGAAAAGGCATAGTTTTTAATAAAAAATTATCCTTTTTTTTTCGATGGTCCGTACTAAAATCTTTGGAAGTTCAAGGAAATATAGGCTTGCTGTATCTCAAATGAAAGATAATTTCATGCTGAATCAAATAATACCAAATACATCGTCATTTTACTATGAAATCTGAAAAATATGGAAAATGTTGTTGTTTTCAGAAAATAAATTTTGTAAAAAAATTAAATGTTTGCATAAATTCAATAAATAACATGATTAAAAAACTCAGTTCTATAACTATAGCAACTTTAAGCTTAAAAACCCGCGTTTATAACCTTAAAACGATAATTTTTGTTTCGATGGTCCGTACGGAAATCTTTGGAAATTCAAGGAAATATAGGCTTGTTGTATCTCAAACAAAAGATAATTTTACGCTAAATCGAATGGTACTAAGTTTATGGGGAATTTATGATAAAATCTGAGTAAAAAACTGGAAAGTTTCCAATTAGAATCTTTAAAATTTTAATAAATAAATAGTCAAACATTAGAAAATCCATTATACGCACAAGAAAGTATTTAACAAAATTTAACGATGTTTATTTTAATTTCCGGCATAACTAGCTTCTATCCGTTTCCATGAGCAACTCAAATATTGGTCCACGCTCTTCCAAAAGCATCCACTTTCAACTAAAATATTCCAAAACAAAAAAATGTCGCGTAAATCGTCAGCAAAAGAATCGATCATCGTTGCCGTACGAGTTCGTCCATTCAACGATCGTGAGAAGACGCGAAAATGCGGTCGCGTGATCGAGATGCACAATGGGACCACTACCGTCATTCGGTTCGTGCACGTCGGCAGGTTTTAGTTTTAGTCAAATTTCAGCGATCCGAAGAGTGGCGAGGAGAAGCGCTTCACGTACGATCACTCGTATTGGTCGCATGATGGATTCAAGGAACGGTCTGGCGGGTACCTGGAGCCGGCCGACGACAAGTACGTGGACCAGGCGAAAGTCTTCGACGACATTGGCAAAGGTGTGCTCGCCAATGCGTGGGCCGGCTACAACTGCTCGTTGTTCGCGTATGGACAAACCGGAAGTGGAAAGAGTTACTCGATTGTCGGTTTTGGAGCCAATAAAGGTAAGGAAGTGCTCTCAGAGGCTGAGAGAGGGAGAGACAGTAACCACGCTAAGCTTCTGATAGCACAGTGGGTAACACGCTTATTCCTCAATCGGGAAAATCCTGTTCAAGCCACGAATTGTTCCAACATTTTTTCGTGTCATGAGTCAGCCACACAAACTTTTTTACACGTATTCAATTGCGTGTTAGATAGCTTAGTGGATAACACGTTTGGCCTTGCAAGCGTAGTACGTCGGTTCGAGCCCCCGCTTGCGTCAATTAATTTTGTATGATGTTATTTTGAAGAAAAAATCATAATTAGTATTAAGCTTGCGCTCTATAGCCTAGTGGGTAACACTTTTGACCTTTCAAGCGTTGTATGTTGGTTCGAGCCCTCGCTTACGTAACTTATTTTTACTTATAATTCTTACTTGGAGATTATGACCAAAGTAAGCGATTTTGCATTTTATAGCATAGTGGTTAACACAATGGTTTCTTAATCGAAAATACGAGCCACGAATAGTTCCAAACGTTTTTTCGTCTCATGGGTCAGCCACACAAACTTTTTTACACGTATTCAATAGGTGTCAGATAGCCTAGTGGGTAACATGTTTGAATGTTCAAGCGTAGTATGTTGGTTCGAGCCCCCGCTTACGTCACTTGTTTTTCCTATAATTCTTACTTGGAGATTATGGCCAAAGTAAGGGATTTTGCATTTTATAGCCTAGTGGGTAATACGTTTGTTCCTCAATCGAGAACACCTCGGTTCAAGCCACGAGTAGTTCCAAACGCTTTTTTCTATTATGTGTCAGCCACATAAAGTTTCTACGCGTATTCAATAGGTGTCAGATAGCCTAGTGGGTAACATGTTTGAATGTTCAAGCGTAGTATGTTGGTTCGAGCCCCCGCTTGCGTCACTTATTTTTCCAATAATTATTTTTTGAAGAATATGACCAAACTAAGCCTTTTTTTTCATTTCATAGCATAGTGGGTAACACGCTTGTTCCTCAATCGATAAGAACTCGGTTCAAGACACGAGTAGTTCCAAACGTTTTTTCGTCTCCACACAAACTTTTTTACACGTATTAAATGGCGTGGCAGATAGCCTAGTGGGTAACACGTTTGAAATTTTGAGCGTAGTATCTTGGTTCGAGCCCCAGGTTGCGTTAATTAATTTTATATTATGTTATTTTATAGAAAATAGCATAGTTGGTATTTTGCTTGCGCTCCATAGCCTAGTGGATAACGCTTTTGACCTTTAAAACGAAGTACGTCGGTTCGAGTCCCCTCTTGTGTCAATCATTTTTCCTATAATTCTTTTTTTGGATAATATTCCCAAAGTAAGCTATCTTTCATTTCATAGCACAGTGGGTAACACGCTTGTTCCTTAGTCTAGAAGATGCTGGTTCGAGCCACGAGTAGTTCCAATCTTTTTTTTTAATCATATGTCAGCAACACAAAATTTTTACGCGTAGTCAATAGGTGTCAGATAGCCTAGTGGGTAACACGTTTGACCTTGCAAGCGTAGTATGTTGGTTCGAGCCCTTGCTTATGTAAATTATTTTCCTAATATTCTTATTTTGGAAAATATTACAAAGCAAGCAATTTTTGCATTTCATAGCACAGTGGGTAACACGCTTGTTCCTCAGTCTAGAAGATGCTGGTTCGAGCCACACTTTCTCACACATTTTTCCCAATTTTGTAGGCATTGTTCCCTTGGTATGCCAAGAACTATTCACCCAAATCAATGCAAAACGAGAAAAGAAGAGCTCAAACCAATACGAAGTATTCATTTCAATGCTTGAAATCTACTGTGAAAAGATTCGCGATCTTCTAACAACGACTCCACCACCAAAAGGCGGCTTGAAAATGAGAGAACATCCCAAAAACGGATTCTACGGTATTTTGGCACAAAAAAGTGAACACAATTTGAATGGATTGCAGTTGAGGGACTGACAACAGTGCCGGTGAATTCATTCGCGGAAATCGAGGCGAAGATCAACGAAGGCACCAAGAATCGGACCATCGCCGCCACGAACATGAACGCGACGAGTTCCCGTGCTCACACAATAGTCAAGATCACTTTCAATCAGAAGGTGGCAAGAAACGCCGGCGGCGGGGCTTCGGTGACGAAGAGTGAAATCAATTTGGTGGATCTGGCCGGCAGCGAACGCCATTCTTCCACGGGCACGGAAGGCGATCGGCTCAAGGAGGGAATCGTCATCAATCAGAGTTTGACGACCTTGGGAAGAGTGATCAAGGCTCTGCACGATGCGCAGAAATCCGCAAAGTCGAGGAAGATTCAGATTCCGTATAGGGATTCGGTGCTCACGTGTCTTTTGAAGAATGCATTGGGTGGAAATAGTAAGACTATAATGGTGGGTATGGTTTTAAAACTATTTTTCTTGAATTTTTTCAAATTTTATTTCTAAAAGAGTATTAAATTTTGCTTATGTAATTGTGAAAAAAAAGATTTTCTTTAAAAAAGACGTTTTTTTTTGTGAAAATTGGGTTCCGATTTATTGATTTTTCTCGAAATTCTCATCACAAAATATAAAATATTTTTACATTTTCTAATAGAATATAAAATTCTGATTATAGTAGTAACAAAAAATTATAGCATTAACGCAGTAATTTTTCTAAAAAACGCGGTTGAACATTTGGTAAATAATGGGATACATTTTATTGATTTTTTCGAGTTTTTTATCATAAAATATAAAATATTTTTACATTTTCTAATAGAATATTAAATTCTGATTATAGTAGTAACATAAAATTATAGCATTAACGCAATGATTTTTCTAAAAAAACGCAGTTGAACTTTTTTTTTAGAAAATTTGAGACAATTTTATTGATTTTTCTTGAGTTTTTTCTTATAAAATATAAAATATTTTTACATTTTCTAATAGAATATTAAATTCTGATTATAGTAGAAACACAATATTATCGTATTACCAGAAGAATTTTTGCTGAAAACGCGTTTGAACCTATGGTAAAAAATGAGTTCTGTTTTATGGTTTTTTCACTGGTTTTTACATTAAAATAGAAAATGTTTTTATAGTTTCTAATAAAAAATTAAATTCTGATTATAATAGTATCAAAAAATTATAGCATTGAAGCAGAAATTTTTCTAAAAACATGAATTTATTTTTTTTCGAAAATTTAAGACAATTTTATCGATTTTTCTCGAGTTTTTTATTTTAAAATATAAAATATTTTAACAGTTTCTGATAGAAAATTAAATTTTGATTATAGAAATATGAAAAAATTATGGCATTAACGCAGTGATTTTTCTATAAAAACGCGATTGAACTTTTTAGATAATTCAAGTCAATTTTATTGATTTTTCTCGGGTTTTTCATCATAAAATATAATATATTTTTACATTTTCCAATAGAATATTAAATTCTGATTATAGTAAAAACACAATATTATCGTATTATCAGAAGAATTTTTGCTAAAAACGCGTTTAAACTTTTTTAGAGAATTGAAGACAATTTTATCGATTTTTCTCGAGTTTTTCATCTTAAAATATATGATATTTTTAAATTTTCTGATAGATTATTAAACTTTCTTTATAGTAAAAATAATAAACCATAATATTAATGCAATAATATTCTCAAAAAATGTATTTAAAACGGAAATAACCTACCAAATTCCCAATTTTTGCAGATTGCCGCAATCTCTCCCGCCGATATTAACTACGAAGAAACGCTGTCAACCCTTCGATTCGCCGACCGCGCCAAGCAAATCAAAACGAACGCGGTGGTGAACGAAAACCAAACGGAACGGGCGATGCGAGAGCTGCGCGAGGAGAACCTGCGTCTGCAGGAGCAAATCAAAAACAGCGGCAATCGGGGAGGAGCAAAGCAGAGCGATGAGCTCGAGCGTCTTCGACAGCAATTAGCCGAGAACCAGAAGGAAATGGAGGAAATGGAAAAGTCGTGGCAGCAGAAGATCGCCGAGCAGGCGGCGAAGCACGCGAGCGGAGCCGCCGAGCGCGCCGAAATCGAGGCCAAGAAGAAGAAGATGGCGCACCTGTGGAATCTCAACGAAGACCCGGCGCTGACGAATGTCATCGTTCACTTCATCGGCAGCGGCGAGACGATGATCGGCAACAAGGCCGACGAGTCGTCGACGGCTTTCATTCAAATGAGCGGTCTGTCGATCCAGCCGAGCCACTGCCGCATCGACAACAAAGGCCAGCGTGTCCTGCTAGAGCCCATCGGCGCCGAGATCTACGTGAACGGCAAGGTGGTCGAAGTCGGCGCCAGCGTAGAGTTGGCGCAGAACGACCGCATCATGTTCGGCGGCAACCACCTGTACGTGTTCAACGACCCGACCAAGAAGCAGGCCATCGACACGAGCATCACTTATGATCAGGCGCAGGCTGAAATCGCCAAGAGCCACTCGTTCAATCTCAAACAATCATCGACCGACGTGATTTTGGAGGAAGAGCTCATGTCGATCATTCCTCTCGTGCAGCGAGCAAATGCGATGGCCGTTGAATTAGGGTGAGCTTTGATTTACACTCAATACTCGCAATTATTACAGTCGACGAGTCAAATTCGAGATTGTGCTCGTCTCACCGGAAATGCGCGGACTTTCGGAAGGTTTGACCGAAATTTGGATCCGCGTTCATAATATCAGCGATGACACTCACTTTTTGTGGGAAAAACCACGGTTTATGAATCGATATTATGGAATGCAAGAGATGTATGAGGCGAAGATCGATGGCGCCGATGACGAGTGGCGTGCAGTGCCGAGCGAACGAGATCCGTTCTATGAACCGCCCGAGTCGCCGGTGTTTGTCGCTTCTTCGATTGTTTTCCTGCAGTCGTTGGCATACTTGATTGATAATGAGGAACAGTACCCGATTGTTGACTTGACTGGTGGGTGTTGACTCGAAATTTTTGCTTTTAAATGTTGTATATTGTTAATAAAAACTATTTTCTTGAAAAAATATTTATACCATTGAAATCTACGCAAAATTTGCTTTAAAATGATATATCACATGCACGGGTTTCTCTGAAGATAAGCAATGTTTTCCACTATTAAATTAAGATGGTCCCATAATTTACTTTATCGAAAATTATGGATATGGTGTCATGTTGTATATCATTCAAAAGCTAATTTTGTGTAAAATTCAATGGTTTTGTTAATTTGTCAATTTAATAACAAAATAGTGTGCAAAAAGCACATTCTTGTTTTAATGGTCCCATTTTGATACTCAATAAAATGCAAAATTAATTGTTTTTTCAAATTCTACGAAAAATTTGCTTCAAAATGATATATTAAATGTACCGTTTTATCTAAATTTCAACAATGTTTTCCACTATTTAATTTCGATGGTCCCAAAAATTGTATCACCGAAAATAATGATTACAGTGTCGTGTTGTATGTCATTCGAAAGCAAATTTTGTGTAAAACTCAATATTTTTGTTAATTTTTCAATTTTTTAACAAAAAACCACTTAAAAACCACAAACTTGTTTTAATGGTCCCATTTTTAAATTCACCAAAATGAAATTTCGAGCGTTTTTAAAAATCTACGCAAAAATTGCTTTAAAATGATATATTATTTGTACTGTTTTCTCTAAAGATCAGCAATGTTTTCCACTTTTAAAGTTAGATGGTCCCTTAGAAAATTTTATCGTAACTTATTTGAATTATGTTGTGTTGTATGTCATTTGAAAGCTAATTTTGTGTTAAATCTCATGATTTTGTTAATTTTTGATTTTATTAACAAATAGAGCGAAAAAACCCACAACTTTGTTTGAATGGTCCCATTTTGATACTCACTAAAATGCAAAATTAATCGTTTTTTCAAAATCTATGCAAAAATTGCTTCAAAATGATATATAATATGTACAGTTTTTACTGAATTTTAACTATCTTTACAAATTTTTAATTTCGATGGTCCCATCTTTTATTTTATCGAAAATAATGGCTATGGTGTCATGTTGTATATCAATCAAAAGCTAATTCTCTCAACAGTTCAAATTTTTCCTTAATTTTTGAATTTTATTAGCAACTATAGTGTAAACACCACATTCTTGTTTTAATGGTCCCATTTTTTTATCACCAATATTCGATTTTTAATTTTTTTTAAATCTGCAAAAAATTTGCTTCACAGTGATATATTACAAGTACTGTTTTCTCTAAAGATCAGCAATTTTTTCAAATGTTTAATTTCGATGGTCCCATCTTTTATTTTAACAAAAATAATGACTATGGTGTCGTTGTATATCATTCAAAAGCTAATTTTGTGTACAATCCAATAATTGTGTTTATTTTTGCTATTAGAGAAAACGTAAATAGATATAATACATTTTCCTTTAACCATCAAAGTTTATTCTGTTTATTCAGCAAGTTTCAGGTCAAGAAATAGGTTTGCTAACCGTTGGTCTAGCCCCGTGCTCCACAAACGGCAAAGAAATGCTCGGCGAGTACGTGGACGATCCAAAGCAATTAATAGGCAAGAACATCTCATTCAAAGTGAAAATCCTCTCCGCCATCGGCCTTCCGCGTCGCATCCACCAGTCGTGCTGCAAGTACAAGTTCTTCGGCAGCAACGAGACAACAGTGACGCCAACTGTGAGCGGAAGCACGCCGAGCTACGGCCACGAGCGGCTATTCACTTTCAAACCAGTCAGCCAGCAGCTCGCCGAGCACTTGGCCACCTCCAACTTGTACATCACGTTCTGGGCCACACAAAAACCAAGAACCAGGCGGAGATCAAGTGTGGCAGCGCCTGCGAGTCGCACAAAGTTGACACCTGACAAAGTGGTAAAAGCTAAACTATTGCGAAACTATTTTTTTTTAAATTTAGAAACGTGTGGAAGCCATGGTGGACTCGGCGAAAAGAGCAAACAATCGGAACGTGTCTGTAAAAGCTCTGGAAACGACCATCAACGGCAATATCGAGGAAGAACCCAAGTAAACCTTCGAATAGTACAGTAACCGAGCATCAATTGCAGACGCACAAAACATCGAGAATCAGCGAAGAAACGGAGCGCGTCGAGGAAATCGGCGGCCAAGAAGAAGAATCAGAATTAAATCGTAACATTTGAACAAATAAACAGTATTGATGACACTTTTTGCGATGTTTACCGACGGTTATTTGATAATTGACGCCGCGTTTTTGTGTTTACACTTGAATTGCCTATATATAAGAACGAGATTGGGATGGGTTGAAGTTGAATTCAAGAAATATGTGCTGGCAAATACTATTTTTGACAGCTGCTGGTCTTTATGTGGCCTCTTCGTATTCGGTTGGCGGTGGAGTTCAGCCTTTCAAGGTTTGTGTCAAGATTTTTTGGTTTTCGGATAGCTTCTAGTTGAAATAAATGTTAAAAATGATATTAGTGTAAAAAAAAATCTTCAAGAAAATTTTCAATTCATTAGCGGCCAGAAAATTTATCGAAATTCTAGGCTTCCCATATTTATTATAAAATGAAAAATACTATAAAACAAAATTCTAGGCCACTATCTAACTTTTACTCCAAGAAATTATTAATTTTTAAAAATTTCCTTTTGATAAAATTACCGTATCTTGTTAAAAACTTTATTACTGCGTTATATTAACATGCTCATTAGATTATTCAGATTGCGCTCTTTCATTTGATACCCATATTAATACAGTTTCCTTCAATATTAAGCGTTTTACGCAAATAGGCTCCGCCCACTATTACAAAATAAAGTTTCAACGATTTGTCAGCGTTCATTTCTTAAACGTGCTGTGATTTCTAGCTTAATTAATAGAGAATTGAATGTAGATTATTATAAAATCAACATTTTGTGGTTTCTGAATTCATTTTCGCGAAAATTGCTATTTTACCTAAGCGGAAATTATTCTATTACCGTATCTAGAAAAATAGTAGTTTTTAAAATACATTGACTTAATTATTGGATTACTCAGATTGCACTCTTTTGTTTGATACCCATATTAATACACTTTTCTTCAATATTAAGCGTTTTAAGCAGATAGGCTCCGCCCATTTTTGTTAAATTCTCTTACGTCCTTTTCTTACCGCTTTAATGTTACATTTTGAATATTAGTTAAATTACATTACTTATAAAATAATTCCCATTTCTAATGTTTAGTTAGACCACGCCCACTTGGTAAAGGAGGGTTTGCGATAATTTGAATGATATTCTAGAGAAACCACGCCCACCGATTTTTATTTAGATTTGAATAATTAACTATTTTTACTTTAGTATACAATTCCACATTAGCCCCGCCCACGTGTTTGTCATTACTGTGCTTTTTGTGCTGATCACGCCCATTTCTCACAATAAACTTCTCTACATGTACACTTTGGCCACGCCCAATTTTAGTATGCTAAGTTAACAATTCACAATAATAATTGTTTGCCATTGAAAATATTCGAATAAGGACACGCCCATTCAGTAAAAAAGAATCGTAATATGCCAGACCACGCCCATTATGCCATTAAACATTTAAAAAATAACATATGTCACGCCCACTCTAAATAATGTCCCAAATAGTTTTACTTTTTAAAATATTTCTTAAAAAATTAATATGTAGACCACGCCCCACTCTAGCAAACATTATTTTTAAAGCTCTCAATCAAAAAAGGAATGCCACGCCCACTTACAGTCACACTCACAATAAAAATAGTTTTGCCATAGAAAATATTTTAATAAAGACATAATAGGCCACGCCCATTTATCATCTTTAGAAATACCACGCCCACTTAAATCATCTAGCAAAATAGTTTACATTTTAAACATTTGCATACACCCACTATAGGCCACGCCCATTCTCATTCTAGCAAACATTATTTTTAAAGCTCCTAATCTAAAAAAAATGCCACGCCCACTTAAAATCATCTCGTTAAATAGTTTGCATTTAAAACATTTGTATACATCCACTTTAGGCCACGCCCACTCTCATTCTAGCAAAAATTATTTTTAAAGCTCTCAATCAAAAAAGGAATGCCACGCCTACTTACAGTCACTACAGTCACACTCACAATAAAAATAGTTTTGTCATAGAAAATATTTTAATAAAGACATAATAGGCCACGCCCATTTTGTCAATAATTATTCTAAATAAAATACCATCTGTAGAAATACCACGCCCACTTATAATCATCTCGCAGAATAGTTTACATTTTAAAAAATTTGTATACACCCACTTTAGGACACGCCCACTCGCATTCTAGCAGACATTATTTTTAAAGCTCCTAATCTAAAAAAAATGACACACCCACTTAGACTTAAACTCACAATAAAAATAGTTTTTCAATAAAAATATTACAATAAAGACATAATAGACCACGCCCATTTTGTCATTAATTATTCTAAACAAATTACCATCTTTAGAAATGCCACACCCACTCAAAATAATCTCGCAGAATAGTTTACATTTTAAAACATTTGTATACACCCACTTTAGGCCACGCCCACACCCTCAAACATAAATTCTAAAGATCTTAAAATTATTTTTAAACATTTGCCACGCCCACATAGAGTCCAAGTTACAATAAAAACGGTTTTGCCGTAGAAAATATTTTTTCAAAGACACGCCCATCACTGGTATAAACCTGCATTTGCATATAGCAGACCACGCCCAATTTGTCATTAAATATTTTTAAAATATCATATTTAAATTCCACCACTCAAAATCATTCTCGAAAAATAGTACTTACATATTTTTATAAAGACACGCCCATTTTGTAAAAATTATGTTTTAAGAAATAAGTTTTAAGAAAAAATCTGTAGAAATTCCACGCCTCCCCGTTAATTATACGAATGATTTATCTACAAAGAAAGACATTATTATTATGACACGCCCACATTGTTTAGATAATTCTATTAATACAAATAAATGTTCAGCCACAGTATGCGCAAATAAAACAAGCGGGAGACTACTGCCAACAGACAGCGGAATGCGCGGCGGGACTCGAGTGCATCGCTTCCGTCAACTCGGTCAAGATCTGTCTTCCATCCAACAACAACCGATACCCGAATGGTATTGCGAATGAAGAACAAACATGATAATTATGATAATTATTTCTTTCAGGCTGCGCGTCGAACTTCGATTGTGGCTCGAATCAAGTGTGCGTGACGTCGATCAACGGCGGCAAATGCGAGATCAACGTCGGCGGCAACATCGGCAGACAAGGTGCGACTCTGTTCGGTTAATTGAATGTGTTTTTGGTGTTTTGTACGTGTCTGTGGCGTCAATAAATGTTCACGTGAATTGTGTATTGCAAATGCTTGCAGAATGTGCTAAGGACGCCGATTGTGCGCAGCCGTTGTCGTGCGTCGATTATTTGGGCAGAATGGAGTGCCGACGGCTCGAATGCGAGACCGATGAGCACTGCCCGTCGAAAGAGCATTCGTGTGTGTGGAGCACCGCCATGGCACGCAAGATTTGCTATAAATATGGTGATCTTGTTACCGACGGCTATATTATTCCGATTAGGCGACAGTTTAAACCGCAAAAGCCACAAGTCATTGATCCGGCGGCGCCTATTTGTGAATTTGATTATCACGTGAGTTTTTCACGTTTCCATTTTATTTCGATGTCTTGTTTTTCTTATCTTCAACACTTTAAACTTTTTTTAATTTTAAAAATTTAAAATTTTCGCCAAAACAATCTAAAAATTACTTTATAAGTCAATACCTCACTTAAAATTATTTTTTCTAAATCACAGAAATTCTCTCTTCTTGAAAAATTTGAATTTCGCGCCAATCAAATTTTAACAAGGTTCTGAATTAATCATTAAACAAAAACTGAAAAATTCAAAAAAACTGAAAAAATCCAAAATTCTATCGGTTTTTCGGCTTATAACAGAAAGTAGGCGGGGCTTAATTGTTTCAAACGACAATCACCATCAATTTCTACATCGAATAACTTCTAAAATTCTTCAATTTCATGTAAAATTCTCTTAGAAACACCCACAATTACATTTTTACCAAAGTGGGCGGAGCCTAATTTTTTATAAAAAATCAGAAATCGACTGACAAGTCAAAGTTGTTTTGTAAAAAACACTCTCGACGTCGGTTTCACTTCAGTTTGTACTAAAACCGGTGAAAAACCGATGTAAAACCGGCGGAGGTCCATCTCCGGTTTACCTAAGTAATATGGGTATCAAATGAAAGAGTATGATTTCAATAATCATAATATGCAACTATTCTAATCTTAAAATTACGATTTTCCGAGATGTCGTAATAATAATTACCTGGAAAGTTTTTAATTAGAGGTTTTGTTGAAAACTTGCACTAGAATAGAATAAAATTGTATTTTTATAATATTCTCCATCAAATTCTACATTGAATAAGCTCTAAAATGCTTTAATTTCATGTAAAATTATCTTAGAAACACCCAAAATTACATTTTCACAAAAGTGGGCGGGGCTAAAGTAACTAAAACGCACAGAAATAAAGAAAAGTGCATAAATATGGGTATCAAAACGAAGAGAATAAGCTGAATAACACAATGGGAAGAACAGTATTGTGTTAGTTCGAAGAATCGCAGAGATACGATAATATTATTTATTTCGAAAATATAAAATTAAATATTTTGGAAAAAAATAGACCTAATATCTAATTAAAACTATTTTTTTCATAATCTAGAGAAAATTCATAGTTATTTAAATAAAAAACGCAATTTTTATGATAGAATGTGAATAAAATCAAAGCAACAATGTTTTTCGAAAATGGGCGGAGCCTAATAATTAAATTGGTTAAAAAAGCAGAAAGGTGGGTTAATATGGGTATCAAACAAAAGAGGATGATTTGAGTAATTCATTGAATCAATCAATATTTTTGAGAAACTATTATTTTGGAAGATACGGTATCAGTAGTATTCTCAATTAGGTAAAATGCAAAAGTTCGCGAAAATGAACTTAGAAACCGAAAAATATTGATTTTATAATAATTTGCGTTCAATTCTCTATAAAATAAGCTAAAAATTACAGAATTTTTAAAAAATTAACTCTGAGAAATCGTCGAAAATTTATTTTCCAATAATGGGCGGAGCCTATTTGCGCAAAACGCTTCAAATGATGAAAAGTGTACTAATATGGGTATCAAATGAAAGAGCGTAAGCTGAGTAATCCAATGATTGAGTCAATATATCTTAAAAACTACTATTTTTCTAGATATGGTACCAGAATAATTTCCGCTTAGGTAAAATAGCAAATTTCACGAAAATGAACTCAGAAACCGAAAAATATTGATTTTATAATAATTTTCATTTAATTATCTATTAATGAAGCTAAACAAACCTCTATGTTTCTGAAAGAATGTGTGAGAAATCGCTGTGCTTTTATTTTAAAAAATGGGCGGAGCCAATTTCCGTAAAATGCGTAAACATTATGAAAAGTAGGTTAATATGGGTATCAAATGAAAGAGCGTAATCTGCTTAATTCAATTAACGTGGCTGTAGCTTCTCAAAATGAAGAATTTCAGAGATACGTTTTTGAAAATCTTTAAAAAATGATGAAAGAGTAGAGCTCTTTGCAGTGTCGGATGGGTGAAGCGTGTTCGGAAGAAATCCACCTAACCGATCGTACGATTCGACTCTGCCGCTACCACGCCGACAAAGAGCATCGTCAGTGCATTTTCCATTCCGATTGCATGCTCGGGCAGGTCTCCGCTTAACAAATTTGAATGGAAAACCGCACTTTTCAGCATTGCACTGCCACGCAGAACAACACCGCCACTTGTGAGCCATTCAACGACGCTCACGTCTCGTGCCACTACGACTACGAGTGCTCGGGCGGCCGCAAGTGCCAAAAGCTCGGCGAGCGCTTCGAGTGCGCTGCTCCGCTGACCGAAGACGCGCGCCGCGGCCAGCTGTGCTCCTCGAACGCCGACTGCCCCTTCCGGCAGGTCTGCCGCCAGCACACCCACGTGCCCATCTGCGTCGATATAATGATGTCACTCTTTTTGCGTGAATAAATAGCTATTTTTGAATATTTCATTCGACGCTGCTTAGCTACGAGCCCCTCCTATTGTTCAAATGGGCGGGGCGACGCCATCGAAGGCGCGCGCATTTCAGAACAGAATCATTTATTATCTGGCAGCCATGCGATCCATTTGTGCATTTGTTGGATTCTTGCTCGCCGTCGCCGTATTGAGCCCGCCAACAGGAGCGCAGGAAGCGGTCGAAGTGCCGATGGCGGTAAGCAACGGCTCGCCGAGCAACCGATTGCCACTTGTTTGCAGATGATGAAACGATTCTACTCGTGGGAGGACTCGAAACGCGGAGAAGCCGAGAAGCTGCGACAAAAGAGAAAACAGTGAGAGAAGAAAAGAGCAAAAACAGCAAACCGAACCGACCATCTTGCAGATTCTACGCGTGGGCGGGAAAACGAGCCGTTCATTTGGACGAGGATGACGAGCATTTGATGAGCAAGCGGAAACAGTTTTACGCATGGGCCGGTCGACGATAATTTATGGCTGCCTTCGGTTTCTTTTTCCTTGTTTTAATCTTCCTTAATTTGACAGCTTTCCATTATTATGTTTTCATTTTTTTTTCATTCGCGCCTCTCCAATAAAATTCGTTTAATGTTGATTTGTTTTTCTTTTTTATATTTGTAGTGCTCCAAGTTATAGGTGGGAATGAAAAACAAATTAAATAAATTAGGGTTTGGTGTAAACAATGAATTCTGTTATGGTTCGTTTCTTTTTGCGGATTAATTATGAATTCTTTGGATTTGTTCGTAGGATCATCCAAAGTTATTCTCATAATCCAAAACTCTTATGGATCCTACGCTGGAGACATCTGAAATGCTTGTTGATCCAAGTTGGATCATATTCAGAATCCATCTCACTTTTTTCTTCCATAGTCGGAATCTACATGATCAATTTACTATATTTTCCAAATTTCCCCAAGATCTATCGACAGATCCTAGAGAAATCCTTGTTGATCCAATGTGGATCCTCGACAGCTTTCTTCCATGGTTATAAATTTTACTGTTTTCCAATAAAGTCGGAATCTACATAATCAATTTACTATATTTCCCGAATTTCCCCAAGATCCATCGACAGGTCCTCGAGAAATTCTTGTTGATCCAATTCGGATCATCTTCAACATCCTTCCTTAACTATAAGTTTTACTGTTTTTTTTTTATATCGTCGGTATCTACATGATCAATTTACTATATTTACCAAATTTCCACAAGATCCATCGACAGGTCCTTGAGAAATCCTTGTTGATCCATATCGGATCATCGACAACAACCTTCCTTGGCAGAAAATTTTTACTGTTTCATAATATAGTTGGAATCTAAACGATCGGTTTACTATATTTCCCAAACAGATCCTCGAGAAATTCTTGTTGATCCAATTCGGATCACCTTCATCATCCTACCTTAACTATAAATTTTACTGTTTTCTGATATGTTCGGTGTCTACGTGATGAAACGTTTATATTTTCCAAATTTCAACAAGATCCATCGACAAATTCTTGAGAATTCCATGTTGATCCTAATCGGATCATCGTTAGTACTCAGCAATCTTGCTATAGAAAGTGTTCCTTGTAAGTATATTTATATTCTAGTTTTTAACATTCTCTATTCTCCAAAAATCTCACGGATTCTACAACAGAATGTCCCGCGATCCTTGTTGATCCAAATCGGATCATCTTCAGAATCATTCCTTGGCCGAAATTTTTTACTGTTTCATAATATAGTTGAAATCTAAATGATCGATTTACTATATTTCCCAAACAGATCCTCGAGAAATTCTTGTTGATCCAATTTAGATCATCTTCAACATCTTTCCTTAACTATAAATTTTACTGTTTTTTTTATATCGTCGGTATCTACATGATCAATTTACTATATTTACCAAATTTCCCCAAGATCCATCGACAGGTCCTTGAGAAATTCTTGTTGATCCATATCGGATCATCGACAACAACCTTCCTTGGCTATAAATTTTACTGTTTTCTAATCTAGTCAGAATCTACATTATCAATTACCTATATTTCCCAAATTTCACGAAGATCCATCGAAAGATCCTTGAGAAATCCTTGTTGATCCTAATCGGATCATCGTTAGTACTCAGCAATCTTGCTATAGAAAGTGTTCCTTGTAAGTATATTTAGATTAGAGTTTTTCACATTCTCCATTCTCCAAAAATCTCACGGATTCTACAACAGAATGTCCCGCGATCCTTGTTGATCCGATTCGGATCATCGACAACATCCTTCCTTGCCCGAAATTTTTTACTGTTTCATAATATAGTTGAAATCTAAATGATCGATTTACTATATTTCCCAAACAGATCCTCGAGAAATTCTTGTTGATCCAATTTGGATCATCTTCAACATCCTTCCTTGACTATAAATTTTACTGATTTCTATTTTATTCGCAATCTAAATAATTAGAATAGTCAGTTTCTCAAATTTTCCAAATATCTATCGGAACATTCTTGAGAAATCCTTATTGATTCGAATTGGATCATCTTTAGAATGCTTTCTGGCTATAAATTTTACTGTTTTCTAATCTAGTCGGAATCTACATGAACAATTTAATATATTTCACGAATTTCCCCAAGATCCATCGACAGATCCTTGAGAAATCTATGTTGATCCTAATCGGATCATCTTAAGCATTCTTTCATGGCTATAAGTTTTACTATTTTCTAATATAGTCGGTATCTACGTGATGAAACGTTTGTATTTTCCAAATCTCAACAAGATCCATCAACAGATCCTTGAAAAATCAGTGTTGATCTAAATTGGATCATCCTCAGTTTCAGAAAAACGAGTCTATAAGTTTTTTATTTGATCAGATTTTTAAAATAATCATAATCGAGTTGTTGCAGCTTCCCAAAAATCTCATAAATATAACTGAAGGATATCCCAAAATTCTTTTTGATCCTTATTGGATCAAACTCAGGTTTTACTGCTTTTTGTATGAAAAAATGTAGTTTTTTCAGATTTTCTTTTTTTCTATCATCAAATAATTCTTTCTAAGCGGTGACAAGTCAAGTGGAAACAATTTATTTGACGGAAATCGTTTTCTCTCTTTTCATTTTCACCCAATTCTCCAGCAGATGTCCACCGTACAAGAACTCCTAAACGAAGTCGAGCAGTGCGTCAAACAGAAACGCCAACAACTAGCCTCATCCATAGAGCACTCAAATCGTGTTCGTGAGCATGCCGATGAGAAGTTTATTGCGAGGTACGCCTGCCGATTTTTTATTCCATTAATTATTTACTAAACGCTGTATTATAGAAAAATAATAATAATAATAGGAATAATAAAAACAAAAATTTGTAATCCAATTTAACGATTGATTAATTATTTATAAAATAAAATTTTTTTTGTTTATTTTTTAATCGACTAAATAAAGTGTTCGCGCAGGTTTCGCGGCTGCTCGTCAAAGTTGGCAGATATTCAGCAAATTGTGCATGAGAATCAGCAGGAAATTGAAAAAGTCACCAAGATGGTTGAATTTGATCGGCATTTTGCGTCGAAGAGGAAAAAGTGGGTTTGGATTCCTTGGTATATTCTCTTTTTAAAATATCCACTGTTGTGACAAGGAGAATGACAAGAATTAAAACGTGAAATATCCTACTATTTCAAAAACGAAGATAATATTTTAAACTTTCTAACAATTAAAAAATAAATAAGTGAAAGAGGGCTCGAACTAGGATCCTCTGCTCCCCAGACAAGCGCTTGTCCACTACGCTACAGGAAAATCTGACGTCACTTCGAAAACTTAAGTTTGAAATTCTTTAAACATTCAAAAACTAATAGAGGCTAAGGGAACTCGAACCCGTCTCATTTACTTCCTAGACAGAAAACTAACCACTACGCTATGCCAGCGTCTAAAATAGTTTCCACAATTAAATGGTGGATTCTTCTAAAAAGGCAAAAAATCGTGGAATAATAGGGGTCTCGAACTAGGGTCTTCTGCTCCTCAGACTAGCGCTTATCCACTGCGCTACAGAAAAAGCTTGTAGAGCTTCCAGAATTAAAATTTGAAATATTCTAAAAATTCAAAAATAAAATGCACCAAAAGAGGATCGAACTAGGGTCATCAGCTCCTCAGGCTAGCGCTTATCCACTGCGCTACCGAAAAACCTGGCGTCACTTCGAGAACTTAATTTTGAAATTCTCTAAACATTCAAAAAGTAATAGAAGCTAAGGGAACTCGAACCCGTCTCATTTACTTCCTAGACAGAAAACTAACCACTACGCTATGCCAGCCTCTAAAACAATTCCCACAACTAAATGGTGGATTCTTCTAAAAAGGCAAAAAATCATGGAATAGTAGGGGTCTCGAACTAGGGTCTTCTGCTCCTCAGACTAGCGCTTATCCACTGCGCTACAGAAAAAGCTCGTAGAGATTTCAGAATCAAATTTTGAAATCTTCTAAAAATTCAAAAATAAAATGAACCAAAAGGGGATCGAACTAGGATCATCTGCTCCACAGGCAAGCGCTTATCCACTGCGCTACAGAAAAACCCGGTGACACTTCGCAAAAGAAAAAGGGTAGAGAGAGACAGGAGCGTCCCGCCTAGCCTCCTGCCCACCAACACCAAGGGAGTCAATTGTCAATTGTATTCCCCTGGGACCCTGGGGGCCCTGGGAGCTCGATTCTTAGGAGAACAGTTCTGTGCTCATAACTTGGGACCATCTGAAACTTTTGCAGCGTTGTCGAAGAGAAACTGAAAGAATTAAAATCGCTGGTGAACGAGCGAAAAGCGAAGGAGAAACAATTTCTGCGACGCTTCGAGTGAAACCATGGCAACGAGTGGTTGGTGCAGCGGCACACCGGGCTCATTCGCCACAAAATGTTGAAATATGTGCGAACGGACTTTGCGCAGGTCGGCACCACGAACCGCGGCTGCATGCAAGTGGTGCCGGGCGACAAGCGCAAGAAGCAGCTCGACCGGATCGCCGTCGGCGGCCAGAACGGCTCGCTGATCCTGATCGCCAGGAAGCAGAACGACACTCAGGTTGGTTTTTGCTGCAATGGGGGGTCGCAATGATGTTGCGCAGATTGTGTTCAAGACACCGCCCGGACCCGAGATTCAGTCGCTTTGCCTTGGCGGCGGCGTCGGGCAGATCCGCGATAAGATGTTCATCGCTGCCGACACGTCGGTGAAGGGAATCAACAAGAAGGGCAAGACTTTCTTCTCATTCGACACCAACATGGCCGAGATTGCCATGAGAATGTGCGCGAAATGCCAATTTGCGATTCTAGTCATGGTTTTCAGGTACGTGCATGGAGTGCAGCTCGTCCTGTGCGGGAAGAGGAGTTATAATCATTATCACGACTGTGCCGATACAAATGTGAGCCTTTTATTCAGCCCTTCATTACTTAATTATTTTCTTATCGATTTTGATGAAATTTTTTGTGGACCTCAACGACAAACTTGTTTCACGTACGCCCACGTGTTACAAAATTCTATCGACAGATTTTTTAATTCTGCAATCTTGAAATTTCTAAAGTAAATTTTTCCGAAAAAACAGCAACTCAAATTGTATGGTAAGGGAATGAGCTCAGAAAGCATGCTCAAATGTAGCCTTTTAGAAAGATATTAATATTTTTAGATAGTTCAAGACAAGCTTAATTAAATTGTAGTTAAAACTTTTTTGTTGTAAAGGCGTAAAAATTTCCACACACGTTTGAAAATTTCAAATTTTCTATTTCGATTTAACGTGAAACAGTGTTTCACTCCAGAAACCATAACTCGCTTTTTTTCTTATGAAATTTAAAAATATTTCACGTATATATAAATCGCAGACGTTGTTTACGTATATGTAATTTTTATTAAATTCTATCGACAACTTGTTGAGCTATGTCACCTTGAAATTTTAAAAGTGAATTTTTCGAAAAAATCAATGTTTCACTCCAGGATCCATATCTTGCCTCTACGACTATGGATTTTAAAATTATTTTACGTATATAAAAAACAACTATTATATTCAAAATTATATTAAATTCTATGGACAACTTTTTGAGTTATACTATCTTGAATATTCTAAAGTGAATTTTTCCGACGAAACAGTGTTTCACTCCAGGATCCATATCTCGCTTCTATGACTATGGATTTTGAAATTATTTCACGTATATATAAAGTGCATACGTTTTTCACGTATATTCAATTTTTATTGAATTCTATCGGCAAATTTTTGAGTTATGCTATCTTGAATTTGGCAATTTGAATTTTTCGAAAAAATCAGTGTTTCACTCCAGGATCCATATCTCGCTTCTATGACTATGGATTTTGAAATTATTTCACGTATATATAAAGTGCAAACGTTTTTCACGTATATTCAATTTTTATTGAATTCTGTCGCCAAATTTTTGAGTTATACTATCTTGAATTTTATAAAGTGAATTTTTCCGACGAAACAGTGTTTCACTTCAGGATCCATATCTCGCTTTTACGTCTATCGATTTTAAAATTATCTCACGTATATATAAAATGCATACGTTTTTAACGTATATTCAATTTTTATTGAATTCTATCGGCAAATTTTTGAGTTATGCTATCTTGAATTTGGCAATTTGAATTTTTCGAAAAAATCAGTGTTTCACTCCAGGATCCATATCTCGCTTCTATGACTATGGATTTTGAAATTATTTCACGTATATATAAAGTGCATACGTTTTTCACGTATATTCAATTTTTATTGAATTCTATCGGCAAATTTTTGAGTTATGCTATCTTGAATTTGGCAATTTGAATTTTTCGAAAAAATCAGTGTTTCACTCCAGGATCCATATCTCGCTTCTATGACTATGGATTTTGAAATTATTTCACGTATATATAAAGTGCATACGTTTTTCACGTATATTCAATTTTTATTGAATTCTATCGGCAAATTTTTGAGTTATACTATCTTGAATTTTATAAAGTGAATTTTTCCGACGAAACAGTGTTTCACTTCAGGATCCATATCTCGCTTCTATGACTATGGATTTTGAAATTATTTCACGTATATATAAAGTGCATACGTTTTTCACGTATATTCAATTTTTATTGAATTCTATCGGCAAATTTTTGAGTTATGCTATCTTGAATTTGGCAATTTGAATTTTTCGAAAAAATCAGTGTTTCACTCCAGGATCCATATCTCGCTTCTATGACTATGGATTTTGAAATTATTTCACGTATATATAAAGTGCATACGTTTTTCACGTATATTCAATTTTTATTGAATTCTATCGGCAAATTTTTGAGTTATACTATCTTGAATTTTATAAAGTGAATTTTTCCGACGAAACAGTGTTTCACTTCAGGATCCATATCTCGCTTTTACGTCTATCGATTTTAAAATTATCTCACGTATATATAAAATGCATACGTTTTTAACGTATATTCAATTTTTATTGAATTCTATCGGCAAATTTTTGAGTTATGCTATCTTGAATTTGGCAATTTGAATTTTTCGAAAAAATCAGTGTTTCACTCCAGGATCCATATCTTGCTTCTATGACTATGGCTGTTGAAATTATTTCACGTATATATAAACCAAAGATTTATTTCGCGTATATGATATTTCTGTTAAATTCTATCGACAACTTTTTGAGTTATGCCATCTTAAAGTTTATAAAGTGAATTTTTTCCGAAAAAAACAGTCAATTTATCAACTCATTTAGTTTATAACAAATTTTGACATGAATTTACGTGAATACCAAACATTAAACACATTTATTGAACATTCCAGTACTATCTGTGCACCGACGACATCAACGACGTGGTGAGCCTGACCGAAGAAGGCGCGTGGGGCGAGCGTCAATTCACGTCAGTGCTGGCGTGCTCTGACGCCACCATCAAAGTGATCGAAGGCAGCGTCATCGGGTGCAATTACCGACTCGACGATATTCCGCTCACTCTGCACCTCTTCATGGACGACGGCGGCTTCACGCGCCAGCTCGTTCTCTACGGCACGCAGACGGGCAAACTCGGTCTGCTTGACTGCGGCCACAAGGCTGCGCAGCTCGTCTGGGAGATCGAGTCGACGACGAGAGCCGCCATCACCGCCATCACGTGCTATCCGATGAGCAATCCGACAACGCCCGACGTCGTCGTTGGCAAGGAAGACGGACTCGTCGAGGTTTATCAGATCGACGACGATAATCGGCCGACTTTGTTCACCACATTTGTGAGTGCATTTTCGATTTTGAGAACATTCATTTAAAATTTGCTAGTCTAGAGTAGAAAAACGGTTTTGGCACCATGCCAAAAATTGATTTTTGTTTACCAAATTTTGCTGTTAGAAAATTTCGTGGATATTGACGTTTAACGTCGTCTTGGCATATTCTTGAAGATTAAATATATCGGTTTTTGTTAAAAAAAAATATGTCAACATGATGTTTGGCATCGTGCCAAAACACCGAATTTTCTGATTTTTGACATTTTTAGAGTTTCCACGTTCATATTCACGTTTAATATTGACTTAACATGTTCGTGAAGGTTTATTCTAACGAATTTTTTAGAAAAAATAAGTCAAAATGATGATTTAAACAATTTTGGCATCATGCCAAAAAGTCAAATTTTCAGATTTTTGGCCATTTTCAAAGGATTTCACGTGAATATTCACGTTTAATGTTGTCTTAATATATTCGTGAATGTTTATTTTCACAAATTTTTAAAAAAAATAAGCGAAAATGATGTTTGGCATCGTGCCAAAAACCGAATTTTCTGATTTTTGGTAATTTTCAATGGTTTTCACGTTAATATTCTCTTTTAATATATTCGTAAACGTTTATTCTAACGAATTTTTTAGAAAAAAATAAGTAAAAATGATGATTTGAACAATTTTGGCATCATGCCAAAAAGTCAAATTTTTCGATTTTTGACATTTTTAGAGTTTCCACGTGCATATTAACGTTTAATATTGACTTAATATATTCGTGAATGTTTATTTTAACGAATTTTTTAGAAAAAATAAGCCAAAATCATATTTTGAACAATTTTGGCATCATGCCAAAAAACCGAATTTTCAGATTTTTGGAAATTTCCAGAGTTTTCACTTGAATAATCACGTTTAATAGTGTCTTAATATATTCATGAATATTCATGTTAGCGATTTTTCGCTTAAAAATGTATTAAAATAAGATTTTCAAGGATTTTGGCAGCCTGCCAAACAGCAAGTTTTGATATATGCTCATCAAAGAAAGTTAAATAAACACATTTTTTGTATTTTATGCTTTAATTCAGTTCTATTAAGTGAGATTTGAATGATTTGGCAAATTGCCAAGAAACTAAGAATTTCAGAACTGCGAGGAAACAATCACGGGAATATCGTGCGGCTTCATCTCGACATCGGACGAGCCGGAAATCATCGTGTGCACGTTCACTGGCTGGCTGTTCTCGCTATCGAAAACGTCGAAAGCCATCGAGAGCGGTGTGCACAGCGCGCAACCGGTCAACTTCAACGTCAAAATGCAGCAGTTGAAATCCGAAGTGGAGGACTTGGAAATGAAGGTGACCGAGGAGCGGGCGCGCTACGAAGAAATGACGAGGAAGTCGACGGGCAACTTTGCGTTCGTTCCGAGCTTCCAGGTAGCCGCGGAATGGCGTGCAAGATGATTCTCGTTCTCAGATCCACGACAAGTTCGAGTTCTCGGCGACGCACGGCGCCTACAACCTCGTCATCGAGCTCGTCATCCCGATCGACTTCATCGTCGTGCAGGCGCATCTGCCGATTCAGCTCGTCGAAGTGGAGCGCAACGCGTCGGTGGTGTGCGAGATGAGGGACGCCGGCGCGTGGCCGCTGCTCGCCTCCTACCGGTGCCAGGCCAGCGTTTGCCGGCTCGAGCTGCGCTGTAGAGCCGTCGAAGGCGACCACGGCCCCGTCAACGTGTTCGTCACGCCCAAGATTCATCCGAAAGTAGCACAGGTCAGAAACGTTTATTCAGTTGACAGCTACACACAATTTTCGAGTCAAAATTTATTTGCGACCGATGAGTTCATTTGAGAGCCAGCGCACAGCAGCTCATGCAGTCGCGTGCCGATGAGTAGAAACAGCCCAGATTGCACCCGCAGCCGTCAAAACTTCGCTTCAGGATCATTGATTCTTGTGGCTGAAAAAAAATCACGATTTTTGTTTTGATGGTCCCTCAAATTTAAGTTCGCTGGTTCGAGCCCTAAATGGGTCAAAACCTTTTTGATTTAAATAATGATTAGATATATCTAATTTAATTTCCCAGAAAGAAACTTTTTTCGTTAATTTGAGCATATTTTAGTTTCAATGGTCCCAAAAAACCAATGTTGATGGTTCGACCCCTAGGTATACTCATAACTTTTTACTATATATGCTGATTACATATATCTTACTGAAATTGCTGAAAATTTAAAAATTGCATCATTTTGAGTAAATTTTAGTTTCAATGGTCCCAATAAACGAATGCTCCCGGTTCGAGCCCTAGGTATACTCATATTTTTTTACTATAATTGCTGATAGCAAATATCTTATTGAAATTGCTAAAAATCTAAAAATTTCATCATTTTGAGTAAATTTTAGTTTCAATGGTCCCAAAAAACAAATGTTGGCGGTTCGAGCCCACAAAGTGCTCAAAACATTTTACTTTAAAGACTGATTGAAAATATCAGACTAAAAATACAAGAAACCTAAATTTCCAGCAATTACAGGCAAATTTAGTTTCAATGGTCCCAAAAAAAAACCGATGCTCCCGGTTCGAGCCCTAAGCCATCTCAAAAATTTTTCCTTTAAATACTGACCACATATATCACATTAAAATGCCTAAAATCTTAAAATTCCAACATTTTGAGCAAATTTCAGTTTCAATGGTCCCAAAAAACTAATGTTGCCGGTTCGAGCCCTAGAAGTGCTCAAAAGTTTTTACTATAAATACTGACTACAAATAATATATTGAAAATGCAAAAATTTAAAAATTTCATCATTTTGAGCAAATTTTAGTTTAATGGTCCCACAAAAACCAATGTTCCCGGTTCGAGCCCTAGGTATACTCATTATTTTTTACTATAAGTGCTGATTACATATATCACATTAAAATATCTAAAACTCTAAATTGTCTGGAATTTTCAGTCAATTTGTGTTACAATGGTCCGACAAAATAATTATGATAGGTTCGGGTCCTAAACAAGGCAATTTCTTTTTACTTTTCCTATCGATTCAGAATCAGCCATAAAATAATTCAAATAAGCTTTATTTTGTTTTCAATGTTCCGGAATAGTCCGTGTTCGAGCCATTAATTATTTTTTTCTTTTAAAATGAACGTGTCGGTATCTAAATAAAAACAAACCTTGGCAAACTTCCAAAAGAACGGGTGTCCCTCGACCAATCCATAACATAATAAACACCATAACCAAATAAGCACAACGTGGCAGCTCTGCATATCCGACAAAAATAACAAGTTAAATCCAAGAAATGGGGGGAGATGACTAGGAAGAATATCGTAAGGGGCGGAGACGTCTCGACACGCCCACTTTCTTTCAGCCAAATTGCGTCCATCGTTCCAGGTGGCCACGTACATCATCAAACCGCTGTCGGCTCACGTGCGTGTGCATCAGTTCGACCTGACGCGGCCACTGACCACGCTCACGTTCACCGGCAGCTTCTCGGTGGCCGAAGCTCACTCGTGGCTGCACTTGCTGCTGCCGTCGATGCCGCAGAAGGCGCCGTCCAGCGACACCGTCGTCACCAACTTCGAGTGCGTGGTGAACGGCGGCACCCAGCTGCAGGTCACCTACACGTAAGAGCGCTCGCGCGTCGGAACAACGTCTCCCGTTTGCAGGAAAGGCTCGGCGGTGTTCCGGTCCGACTCGCCGACCACCATCGCCATCATTCGCGACCGCGTCGGCGACGACGCCATCGCCAAACAGATCCACGTGGACGTCACGTGCGACTGGAACGCGGCGTGCGTCAAGCACTGCCTGCAGCTGCTCGACCCGCTCATCCGCCACATCCACGAGCTGCAGCGGAAGCGCGACACGGCCGCCGCACTAAAAGTTTGCTTCCGGCGATCCGGTTTCTCTGGTTGATTGTATCGAATTTCAGCAGCTCGCCGACAACTCCAACGAAAATGTGCTCGAGTTTCTCGGTGATGAGTATGCGCACATCCTGCATGATCATGATCGCATTTTTGCTGACGCCGATAATGTTTCGTTGCAGGTTCGGTTTCGCTGCTTTCACTTCCTCCAAACAAAACCCCTCCCAATCAAATCTTTCAGAGCTCCGGATTGCTTCCCATCTACGAGAATTTGCTCATCTCCACTGGCAAATTGAGCGGAAAATCCAGCAAGAAACATCTCGAATCATTGCAATCTCACCTACTCTATGATTATACTCTCGATAATGTGATAAGGGTGTTTCAAAGTGTTCTCGAATAGGCAATAAAATTATTTATTATTATTACATACAATCAAACCAGCAATTATTTATACATCGATAAAACCCGTGAATTTAAACAAACAAAAAAATCTCTACCAATTTCTTTACCTATTCGTGTCACCGTCTACGACCGGCTTCTCCACCCTTGATGGATCATTCACAACTTTTACCGCCTTTTCATACCATACTTCACTATTCTTGTGCACGTCTTCCGTCTTCTTCGACACTATTTCATCGGGTTTGCCTGCAAGAATCACAATTAGTTTCCATCGAATTCGTACGCTCACCATAGTTGGGCGGATTTGCGTTCGGATCATAGCCGAGCACCCTCAGCATGGGCGCGATGTCATCCATATCCCTGACCACGTCCTCCGGTATATTTCCCACCCATTTCGACAATGCGTCCAAGTTCACCGGCTTCACCACCTGATCCGAACTCCTTTCCACTCCCGACAATGATATCTCCTTGCCTATGAGGTCTTCGTGTCTCAGAACGTTCGAATCCCACGGCAGGTCCAGAAAGTCCAATATTCTCCTCATCTGCGCTTCAGGGTGCAGCACCAGCTGCTCATAATACACTTTCATGCAATAGTCTCCGACCGCATCGCACTGCTTCACCATCAATTCCACCGCAGTGTTCCATTTCGTCATACTTTGGCGGAAATCGTTCAGATCGAAACCGGTGATCGTCACCTTCCTCTTGATTATACTATGCACCGTTGCCCTTCCATCCCGAATCATCATCAGGAACTTGGCCTTGGGGAATAATTCATGCAAATATAACGCCGACTTCATTGTAAATGGGTCTTTGTTGCATAATCTTGGCGCTTTCTCGCCATGCCCAACAATTACCTGGTAAACAAGATTAAAATAAATACTATCTTCGAATAAACAATAATACCTGCATTATGAATGAGCTTATAGCCGCATTGATCACATCATTCGTCACTCCGGCTTGTTCGAGCCGATTCCATTCCTAAAAAAAAACAATTGTTTTCAATAATAAAATAATCCCTCACCGTTTTCGATTTCTTCCATTGTGATCGCAATCCGAGGATTCTTGGGATCACTCGACTCTCTTCTCCGCAACGCACGCTTTCGTGAGCATCCAGCATGGCTCTCATCAGAGTTGTTCCTGATCTCGGCACACCGCCTGAATATAATGAAAATAATTATCATTGTCTAAATATTACTAAACCTTTTTCATTCACAAATTATAGTTAAATAATCAATAACGCACATTTCACCTAATTTCTAAACTTTATTTTTTTTAAAATACGTTAACAAACTACAGTATCGCTTGATTTGCAGATACTGTCGTTTAATAAATCTTCCCCTCTCTCGACGTATCATTACACCCGGACCGCGCAATAATTTAATTTTTAATATTTTTCTATTGTTTATTTTTAAGTCCCGCGTGCAGGCTCCGCGTGCTATACGTTACAAATTAGAGAAAATAATAATTCACGCAACCACAAAATTTCGAGTTTTAATTTCTCATCTATGACTTAAATAATATTAAATTGTGAGAAATTAGGACGTGAACTTTAAATTTTGACGAAATAAAGCGAAATTATTTAAATAAATTGGAAATTTGCTTCACGGTCTCTTTGAGAGTATTTGAAATTAATTCAAAAATGTTTAAAACAAATTATCAATTTCATACAGTTTGATAATATTTAAAGAGCTTCTCGTTGAATATCTAAAACCTTACTAAATTTATAGATGAAGTCTGGGCTCGAAACTTTAAAAATTCTCTTTGGTTTTCAGTACTGAAATCTACACGCGTTACTATGTTTCAGGATTTTAATGACGTTTTAATTGCATTATATTGATTATTATGCTAATTTACGAATTCTATAATCGTCGTCAAATGCAATTACCACCGCAAAATTTGGCGCACTTTCTTAAATATTATTTTTCTTTTAATTTTTATGATTATTATTATTTTCCACGTTTATTCCACGATCGAAACAAGATCTAAAACATATTGTTCAAATTTATTCAAGCTAAAACAGTATAGAACTAGCCTAAACAAGAAAATAATCATAAAAATTAAATGAAAAAAGTGCGCCACATTTTGCGGTAGTAATCGCATTTAGCGGCGACTATATATTATCATTATTACTAGCTTCCAAGACTAATTTTTCAAAAAATTATAAAATTACCGATAAATATGTACGGCGACGATGTATCATACGTGAGATTAAGCGCAACGCCGCCATACGACACTCTTGATATCCTTCGCTCTTCCGGCCTCTTCGTCGTTATAAAATAAAACATGAAAAAGCATATCAAAAAGATAACCAGCGCCAATTCGCGATTCCGTCGTGCCATCTTTAGTGTCGCATTTAAAAACAAATAATTATGAATATTATTTCTTTTCTGAAACAAATGTTGATGAATAATGTTATGAGAATGACAATAAATCGATATGGATTATAATTACACCTGTGTAGAGGACGGGATGGGGGGAGAAAACCGATGGGGACACTTGTATGGCCACGTGTATTGATGATGATGGCGATGAAAATAAGAGATTTCCTCTGTGCGATTCACGCATACATTAAGGAATTAATTAATAAAACAATAATTTGTTTAAAAAAAAAGTATTTATTGTTTACAATTAATCATCCTTGTCATCTTTTACGTCAACAACTTGAGCGCCTTCGTCTTCACTCGAACTGACAGTGTCCCCAAAAAGGGTTGTATCAGTTACAGGCGCATTCGTTGTGCTCACTGGGTCCTGAACAAATCCGATTAAAAGGGGATTTAACAAGAATTAACCTTTTTCTTGTCCTCAACTATTTCCCATCGAATGCTATCCGCCTCAAAATCGGCACGTAATAGACGTTTAAGCTCCTTTTCTACCTAATTCATTAAAAGCTTATTGTTTTGACAAACAATAACAAAAAGACAAAAATACTTC
Organism: Caenorhabditis plicata; assembly: GCA_963931815.1. Taxonomy (NCBI): domain Eukaryota; kingdom Metazoa; phylum Nematoda; class Chromadorea; order Rhabditida; family Rhabditidae; genus Caenorhabditis; species Caenorhabditis plicata. The sequence goes on from OZ007494.1 coordinate 17,334,269, forward strand.
TGGTGCATCCATGTACTTTTTCTTTTTCGTTTTCCGGAATCGTCGCCGGCGTGCGCTTTTCATCGGGGGTGTTAAGCCGTGTGGATATTGCCATTGCCTCTGCTCCTGTAATTATTGTCTCGAATCAGTACGAGTCAATCAATTCACACCTTTTTCGACGACCTCGGATCATTGGCGTCTGTGACGGGATTCGATGGAGTGGATATGCCGTGTGTGCAGACGAGAATTTGCGAAACATCCGTCACCTTGTAGACATTTTTCTTATCCAGTGTTTTATGAACCTACGATAATCCAATAAATCAATCGATTTTCTCAAAAATAGGATCAACCTCATTTATGCAAGGCAAATCGAGCAGCTTGCCGCTTAGAATCTTATTTCCAATTGAAATCTGTGCATGTCGCGTGTCGATGAACATAATTCCGAGCTCTTCGCGTCCCGGCTCATCGTTTACAATTTTATTGATCTAATTATTCAAATAAAGTATGATTAACTTCTCATTCGCCTACCTGATCCACACAATCCTCAGGAACCCGCAGGATTAAATGATTTTCCCAGTCGTGCACATCTTCGGCGAAATCTGTCTTGATATTCGCTTTTTTCACGTTCAAACGCAATGTTTGCATTTATTTTGTGTAAAAATAAAACGCGTGGAAGAGATTTGTGAACGGCCGTGGACGAAGAAATGCCCTGCAATAAAACTCGGTCATTATTGTCAATTGCTCATTATCGTTTGCGCAAATCAATAAATAAGTGGAGAGAAGATAAATAATATAAGAGCACATCAAACTAATAATAATATTGAAAAGAGCACATTCTCAAAACTCGTTGAACGTTGAGGAATTCTGATATAATAATTTGCCAAATTTAAAAATAACAGAACAATTATTATCAAAATCTAAGAATATGAAAGGTTTGATTTGATCATTTTTGAATTATTTTCAATGGTCTCATGGATGAAATAAAACAAATATTCAATTTATGTTAATAATTTCTCTGTTTTTCATTATATTTCTTCAAAATTTCTAGATCACGTCAGATTTATTACTTTTATTTTTTATAAAAATAAAATTGGAATTGTCAATTTCTCAGATTTTGATAATAAATAAAGTTTTCTTAATATATTATGATATGGTGAATGAATAAAGTATAAAATAGTTAATCCGCAAGTAATATATTAATCAAAAATGTATATGAGTGTTCTTCATAGAGTGGAGCAATGGGTAAACATAATTTTTAAAAAGCTTTAATCTTCGTAAAAAAACGTAATACTATCTATAATAACAAAGCCTTATAGAGCTAGATATATTCTATCCAATATCTAAACAATCAAACTAACAATAAAAACCTATAAATGAGTTCGGTTATATTTATTTTTCATTTTCTAAACTACAGTAACGCTTAAAGGTGCAATTTCATATATATTATGAGTTTATCGTATCCATTGCTTAATTACGAATATTTACGTCTCTTTAATTCGACCAAAATGGAACTTTGTCTAATCGCGGGCATTCAAAAATTGTCATTGGAGCGCACTATCAAATTCGCTATTTTTTTTTTTAATAAATTTTTTACTCGAATTTAATTCAAGTAACAAAGTTAAAATTTTTAATTCAGATTACTTCGAGACGGCATGACCAACATGCAGATTATTTTGAAATTAAGGGAAAATTATCCACATACGAATAGGCTATTCTATGTCACTACTCAAGATTTGTGGTATTTTATACTAAGCCTAATAAGTTTAACAAAAATATTATTTAAGGAATTTCCGCCATAAAATGAATTATATCCCAGGACGTCTACACGAGAATGATTTAAATTCATTATTAACTAGAATCGATAACGGAGACGTCAACGATGGCTTTCAACTTTATGTGCCACCGAAAGATACAACTGGCAGCGAATTTAAATTAGGTTATACATTTATCATTTGTTTATTTATTGATATATTATGAAAATCTAAGAAATTGACATTTCCAATTTTATTTTCATAAAAAATAAAAGTAATAAATCTGATTTGATCTAGAAATTTTGAAGAAATATAATGAAAAAATGAGAAATTATTAACATAAATTGAATATTTGTTTCATTTTATATTTGAGACCATTGAAAATAATTCAAAAATGATCAAATCAAACCTTTCATATTCTTAGATTTTGATTATATATATATATATATATATATATTCCGTGGGATTTCAGTGATAATCACCCCACAGCAACTTCAATGGATGAAAGATTACTCTGGTCGTGGTATTACTATAGACGATACCCATAATATTACAAGGTATAATTTAAAGTTAACTACAGTTTTAGCAATGAACGAGTTCGACAAAGGCGTCCCTATAGGTAGTTAATTGTAAAAATCCATTAATTTAATAAACCTTAGCATTTCTTCTGTCCCACACATCTCGATCAAATGATATATCAACGCTTTTTGGATGTATAAAAAAATTAATGCCGACATTCTGCCCGAAAACATTTATGTCTGATGAAGCATCAGCGTTTTGGAATGGGTACATTCAGGTCAGTAAATAAATATTTCTTTTAAACAGATTTTTAAGGTATTCCCAGAAAACCAAAATATTACCAAAAAATTGTTATGCCGATGGCACGTTTTTAGGGCGTGGAAAAAAAAGGCTAAACAACATTTAAAGGTTTGTATTGGTTATTAAATATTCTTATTTGTACTATATTTAGGGTGACTTACTGGACAACTGTTTGAAAGTCTTGAATGTTATACTAAAAGAACCATTACAGCAGGAAGTAGACAGGATGTGGCAAAGTATGTCTGACATGCTCATGGTAGAAAACAATGAGGATGCCAGCAAATTCATGGAGTATATGGAGACATATTATTTAAGTAATGATTTTTTAATTACTCTGTAGATTATAATTTATAGCCAAAATGCAGCAATGGAGCAACTCCCAGGATCATAGGTATTCGCCAGTACATACGAGTATGTTGGCGGAATCATGGCACTGCAGACTTAAGGTACCATGTGATATCATTGCATATGTAAAATATATGCTAAATATATTATTTCGTGGTTCATAGTTTTGTTCTATATTTTCAGATTCGAATGCTGGCAAAGAAGGAAAATATCCGAATAGATACGCTTTTGCACACACTGTATACCGCGATAAGCGACATTGCTACGTCTAACTTAGTTTACGTAAGTGAAATACTTTACTGCGAGAATTTTTTTCATTACAGAGGAAACGGAAGCTCGCAGCAGGTAGCAGTCGACGATCAAAGACTCATCAGACCCATCGCTCTGCAGTAGAATTTGCCGGAGACAGTCCGCCACCAATATCGAAGATTGATAACGAGTGGTTCGTTCCATCGACGTCCAATCGTGATATTCACCATACAATTACGGATAACGGACCATGCAGATGCGATGAAAATGTGAGTATATGAAGTTTATTTAGAGTGTTTTAGTGTTTTTAGAACAATGTGCATTGCCAAATTTGCCAAAGTTGTCCATATCGATTCAAATGCACATGCTTGGACCAACGATCTGGAGTTTGTTGTATACATATGCATTTAATATCGCTATATGGAGGTTCTTACAGATAAATATTTGATTTTATAATTATGTTTTACAGATTTGGACCCAAATAATAATGTCGAAGAATCGATATTGAACATTGAAAATGACGATCACTCACGCACCTGCTCGAGAATATGGCGTCCAAAAATTGTTATCGGTTAGGAAATATGCCTATGCATGCGCGCATGTAATGTTTTATTTACTTTCAGAAGTCCCAAGTTATAAAAAGAAGGAGACTAAATTAAATTGAAATTATTTATTATAAACTTATAATAAAGACTTTACTTGAAAATAATGTGTATAATCAAATTTTTACAAGATGGAAACTTTCGTTCTCGTTATTAAGAAAAAAATCTGAAGTTTTACTCAATGGAATGGAAATGATTTTTTCAAACGGACGACGGAAAACGGAAGATGGAAGATGTAATTCTACGCAACCCTGATAGTTACCTCACAAATGACATTTGATTAATATAATATATTTTTTAATAAATTATATATATAATATTCTTTATTTACAAATTAAAAAAAATGTTTTATAATGAACAATTAGACCCATCCATTTTCGTATCCACACTGACAGTTACTTGTTTGAAAATCTGTTTGATAATAATGCTGAAATAAGGTATTTAATATTTGATAAAAATATACATTTACCTTTATCTAGTTATCTAATTTATTTGTCACCTTTAGAAGCCCGTTGTGAATTCAAAAATCAAGATTAAAAATATTCCATAAACTTGCAACCTTACATAATATTCTGAAAGAAAACACATTGTTGGCTCATTAAAAAACATTTTGATATATAAAACCGGTCGGTGGAATGGAAAAGACTAAAATAGCTAAAGAAAAATAATTTTCCTTACATGCTGGACAAACTCCTTAATCGCAAAAATAATTTAAGTTTATTATCTTCAACATGCTAGCAACCTTTCTTAAGCCATAAAATTTTTTAAGTATTGGTATAATTCATCTATATGAACAAATTCTTTTAACAAGACAAATATTTTATATTTTTATACAAACAATTTTTCTTTAATGTTAGACTCACAAAGATAATATCTAGAAAAAAAACCACTTATTTTAACTTTAGGTTATTTTTAGTTTAAATATTGTCTAATGAGCCAATTGGTATAAAAATAATAACAAACGCTAAAAACATATACCTTCAGATATTAAATCTTCTCTATTAAGCAAAGTCCATGCTTTGATATCATATAATGTTGTTTCTGTTATAACGACGATCGCCATAGATCTAAAAATATCAAATTTGAAACATAACGAAACAATTCTTACCATTAAGTATGAATTCATCACATTCACATCATTTCCGGATAAACTTAACCTCGGAAATAGTATAATCTGTGCTCACGGCAGTTACAATGCTATAAAAAATGTCAATATCCTCTGTAAATTCATTATATTTTAAAGAAAAAAAATTAATTAAAAAAAAAATAGCGAATTTGATAGTGCGCTCCACTGACAATTTTTGAATGCCCGCGATTAGACAAAGTTCCATTTTGGTCGAATTAAAGAGACGTCGAATATTTATATAAATTCTTTAAAATATTATTAAATCTATTAAAATAATTAAGCTTAAGTATACAAAGAAATTAAAAAAAAAAACTAATTTTTTGTATAAAACAACATTAATTGTAAAATATTTATTAAAACATTTATTTTCAGATTTTTTAAAAAATATTAATAATAATTCTCATAATTTCTATCTAATAAAAACGAAAAATTGTACATAAAATTTCATTTTTCCCAAGAGGATAAAAATAAAATATCTTACAAATCTAGTAAAATTTGGGCAATTACGGCTGTTTATCTATTAATGCTGCAGCTCTATTTAGCTTTCTATTGAAAAGTTCTTTTAAATCGTGTGAGGACCTTCTTCCTTTTATTTAATTTGGAATATGTCTTTCAACTGTTATATAATGATAATATTCCCATATTAAGTTCATGGAAGAACTTTTCTGGCCGAACTCCCTTCTTTGCAAAATCTTGGCCATTATTTTTTCATGTTTCCATTGTGACAAAGTAAACCCTTTTTTAGGATTATGATACTCAAAGAGGTATTAATATCGGCATCAGTGAACTCAAAATCACACTGCCTCGAAGCTTCACGCTACCATCCTGTCATAATCTATGCCTCTGAACTGCAGTTGGCGATACAAACAATTCCTAAGGTGATCACTTCCGCCTCATTTGTAAAACCAATTCATTTTCAGTCCGATTATGAAATAGGCCGCACTGTCCATCTGTCCGACCGTTGGCATAGCAAACCAATAACATGTCTGAAACGAGTAAAGTCCAGTAGCGACGAAGGTTGGTCCATTGCTTTGCTTTGATGATTAATTTCTTCCAGATTTGTTTATCACTGGCGGTGTCGATGGTCGTGTGAATGTGTGGAAGTTAGTAGCCATCGATGGATACCGCATGGAGCATGTATTCACTGTTGATTGCTGCAAAGCGAGCATCGGTGCCGTTTGCGCTGTTCAAGTCGACGGCGCCATGATTTTATTTGCCTCATGGGTCGCGGCGAACTCGTCCGGATTAGAAGTGCTCACGATCGATGGCGATCATCAACCTACTAGATCTTCTATCGCCCTGCAACAGAAAGCATTCGCTCTCTGCATCGATGCAACCATTTATATGGGAAAGGCTCTTCTCGCAATTGGAACATCTAAACGATTCGTAGAGCTCTACGCACAAGTCGACGACGTTCGAAAAATTGCTTTAAATCTTGTATCTTTATTTTAACCATTCCAGACCTTTCAACGATTGCTATCTGTCGCTGGTCACACCGACTGGATCCATTCCATCGCCTTCAACGGTTGGTTTCGTTTCTTGTTCATCTCATCAGATGATTGTAGACAATCAATCCAACCTTCTTCTCGCCTCATCCGGGCAGGATACTATGGTTCGTTTGTGGTCAATAGCCGAAAACGACGGAGATGATGATGATAATGAGATCACATCATCCAAAAATTGTTTCGAACTTGATTTGGGGAAATCTGGTGGTAACAAAATTGAAAGAAAAAACAAAGAAAACCTAATATTGTTGAAGTTAAATCCATGAAGTTATTCGCTGACGCTGTCTTGCAAGGACATGATGACTGGGTTCACTCAACGACATGGAATTCAGACGGAACATTGTTGTTGACATGCAGCAGTGACAAAACCTGCATTATTTGGAGGTTTTTTTCAGATTGAGAACAAAATTCATAATTGTTGACATTTTTCACAGAGAGATCGATTCGTTGTGGAGAGACGAGACTCGTTTGGGAATCGTGGGCGGTCAGGCCGCCGGATTCTTCGGATCTACATTCTCCAACGATGGCAAAAACGTCATCACCAGCTCATATTATGGAGGGCTCTATGCCTGGAAAACCAACGACGATGTCAATTGGACTGCAATAACCATGTCATCAGGACATCTTGGAGAAATTCGAGACGTTGCGTGGCAAGGCAACAACAAGTTCCTGGTATCCGTAGGCCAGGATCAGACAACGCGCATATTCGCCGACTATCACGGCCAGATGGTAGAAATTGCGCGGCCGCAGGTGCATGGACACGATATGCAGTGCTTGACGATGGTTTCACCTACCTGTTTTGTTTCGGGAGCTGAGGAGAAAATATTTAGAGCGTTTAGAGCTCCTAGGTCATTCGTAGACAGTTTTATGAAAATAACCGGAAATTCAAAGGAAGAGGTTCGCAACTCATTTAAATATTTTCTATAATTTCGTTTAGACGTTCGGAGATCACCCGATTGGAGAGTTTGGAGCTTGTGTCCCTGCTCTCGGATTATCCAATAAGCCAATGGCAGAAGGTGAAACTGTTGACGGCGAGCATTGGGAAGAAGATGCTTTTAGAGCAGAACCGAAGATATTAGACAGTAATAGTTAGCTGTTCTTTTTCTATTATTTTTTTTCTTATCCAGAACCACCAACCGAAGAAACCTTACAGCAGAATACTTTATGGCCAGAAGAGCATAAACTTTACGGTCACGGCTACGAGGTCTATTCAGTTGCTGCGAATCCATCTGGAAAAGTTTTGGCTACCGCTTGCAAGGTGAACATATCATATCCCCCGATAGTAAGCTATCTTTCCAGTCGAGCCACGAGGAACACTCGGTATTAATCCTTTGGGACACTTCTGATTGGTCGAAAAAAGCTGAAATAAAGGGTACCGCACACATACTTTTCGGTTGTAATATATTTCAATAGGTCATCAATTAACCGTAACACAAATTGCTTGGAACTCGAATGGATCAACTTTGCTTACGGTTAGTCGTGATCGAACTGCTAAGTTATATAAAGAAGTCAATGGAAACTGTTAGTATGATTTTGAGGCATATTTAATTTGTATTTAGTGGACGGATATGAATACAGGTGCATATGGTCTTCCGAAAAACAGCATACTCGAATTATTTGGGCATGCGATTGGTTTGATGACGAGTGCACATTTATTACGGCCGCAAGGGACCAAAAACTCATTGTTTGGAAATTTAATGAATCACAGAAATCCGCGAGTCCATTGTGCTCAATAAAATTGAATGAACCGATCACCGCCGTTGCTGTGTCGAATGGAGACCTCGAGTATAAAATAGGTTACTACTGTTTCAAAATAATTTTTGAAGGGATTCTGTCATCGTTGCTGGCTTACAATCGGGAGAAATTGTCATACTCAAAGTGAAGGATATGCAGATGGAAATCGTACAGTCACTATATAAAAACAGTATAAAGATTGATGCGGCTGTTCTTCGACTCAAATTCAGTAAAGGGGGCGAACTTCGAAAATTAGCGGCAGTTACATCTGATTCGAAATTACGTGTGATACAAATTGATTGTTAATTTTTTATTGTTTTTTGTTTTTGTTATTGTTGATATTTTATAAAGTATTCAATTCGAAAAATTTATTGAAAGCCACTGATTGTTTTGAACGACGAAATGTCCCAAACCTGAAATGGGACACTTACCTTTGCAGGGCGGAAGAACGAACTGAAACAATCATTAAAGTAAAAAATTACAAATTATACTCCTATCGTTGAATCGAAATTGCGGGACATTAAAAAATTCGTCAGTCGCTCGCATTTCGTTTCCTCCCTTCCCTTAGCAACAAACAATCGCTTAATTTCTCGAATTTTGATTTTGACTCAAAAGCTTTAGTGGTGAAATGTTTTCATAATCGAAAAATCCTCGCAATCCTCCCTAGTAACGAGTCCCTCTTTTCCTAACGTTTGTTTGTGTGTGTGGTCCCTCCTCTCCTCCCATAGATTTGTTTTGTGGAGTGGAGGCTGAAACGAAATCAACTTTATTGTCCATGATTCCAGTATTCCAACAATTAACATAATATTAAAATTAATAAGTAACGAATAAAATTCGCCAAAACAAAAATAAAACAATTTTAAACAATTACGAACAATATTGAAACGCTTGCTCTTGTGTAATAAATAAGTTTCATAGTCACTTAAATGTTTTAAAAAAAGATACCGTATTTCGGTCTTTATGGCGAAGGAGATCTCGAGCGTGAGCGCGATGGTGATCTCGACTTGCTTGGTGAGCGGCTTCTAGTTCTGCTGCGAGATCTGCGTGGTGAATATCTTGGAGTTCTTCTATCTCTTGGTGAACGGCTGCGACTACGTCCTCTACCACCACCACCTGAGGTGGTGTCCTCACGAACACGAATATAAGCACTATCTCCCTGAAAAAAATTAAACTTAGCACCACAATTGAGGTATGTCATTATACCTCGTGTGATCTGAACTTCGTGTCGTCCAACTTTCTAACAGCATATTTTACATCCTCATACTTGGTGAACTCAACAACACCAGTACCATCTCTAGCAACATCTGCATAGCAAACATCCCCCGCTTCTCTCATATGATCCTTGAGATCTTGCCATGAGCCAGTAGGTGGAAGTCCCTCGACAATAACCCGATATCCAGTGCGCTTTTGTGGTCCACCACGGCCACCGCGTCCACGATGATGATGATCATCATACATTTGATTAATTGGTCTACCACCAGGACCACGCGGTCCAACACCGCGAGTAAATTCAACGCGAATTCTGTGCCCATCGAAATCATATCCATCTCTTCCCCGAACGGCATCATCAGCATCTCTGAAAATAGATATTTTGAATAATCAAAATATTTTCCCTCAATATACCTAAAGTCATCAAATTCAACAAATGCAAACGCTGGGCCACGTCCGCTCTTAATATCGATATAGCGAATTTTTCCATATTTCATGAAGATATCTTCGATATCCCTTTCTCTAATATCTGACGGAAGGTTTCCGACGTAGATCTTTGTATCTTCTCGTGGCATTCTGTAATATATAATCAATAAATATTGGAAAAAACAGGAGAAACTATGAAAAAAAAAAGCTTTTGGGAAAAGAAAACAATTTTCGAAATCGCACGCGACGCAAATCGCGACGCTTCCATTACAAATTTCCCGCCAATTTAAACATGTAAAATAGAGCGCATTAAATCGAATAAAACCAAAGAACGCGTAATAGTGAGAGTCACAGACGGCAAATTTTTTCAATTTCGATAAAAACAATGACTATAACCGAAAATAAAAGGAATCAATGGTTAATGAACGTGTAGATAAGACCATCTTATAATGATCAGGGACAATCAATTAAATTATTTTTATAAACAGTTCTCATGAAACGAGTATGGTAGAGAGCTGCAGTACTAGTTGTGCAACAAATACGAATATTGAATCGAGTTCTGGAGAGAAATGCACCTCTATAAAAGGTTTCAAATAAAATTGAAAATGATGAGATCAATACACTTTTAAAGATGTTGAAAAAGAATCGAATGATCGAAAAATTAAAGTTTCAATTGGTTTACTAATTTATATGAACTTTTTGCAATTTGTTTATCGATACACCGCCGTTGGCGTAATGAAGACGTTAGGAGAATATTTTACAATGGATAATAAAGATATCGGAATGCTTCAAGTTAGTTGAAATCTGGGGCAACGTGAGGAAAAATATTTATTAAACATTATAAAGGAAATGAAATGAAATTAAAAATATTTTTATTATAAAAAAGCTGATCTCAAGTCCCGTGAAAAGACGAAAAGACGATTTGCAGACTTCATACCTTTGCGCAACTGTCCTTTTGACTCCATTATGCGGATACTTCGGGGATCGATATAGTCGCAAATGGATCCTAGTATTTAGTATGTCAATTTGGGCAATTGGCATTGGTTCCAGTTTATTATGCAAAAGAGAGGTTCCACGTCTCAACTGTTTCAAGTAACCAATGCTTATAGCATTTCATACTCTTCCTTGCCTTACGCGTTCTTGTTGCTGTTGGCGATGGTGTGTATGGTGTGATTGCGCCAATTGTGATTTCCGACATGTTCCCAATCGAGAAACGATCCATCTACCTTATGATATTCTTCTTTACCATTCCAGTTGGTTCTGGTTTTGGCTTGATTTGCGGTGGTCGTGTCTATGTGTGGACAGGAAGTTGGCAAGCAGCGACGGGGTTTGACCGCTTTCAATTTTATTAAACAATTAAATAGCAGGTTCCCATCAGTTTTGGGACTATGGGGAATAATCCTAATGATATTATTCATGTACGAGCCCAAACGCGGAGCATTTGAAAATGCAAAGCAAGAAGTTAGCTCTGGCACCTTCTGGCAAGATATAATTTATCTTTTCAAAATGTCTCGTTTTTCTATTTATTCCACTGATTGATTGATTGATTTTAGTAAATCCCTAACACTGCTTAATTTTTCAATAGCTGGGAGCTTATTCACATTGGGCTCTTTGAGTTGGTGGGCTCCGCAATACATAGCCTATGGTTATGCAATGAGCACAAACCAAACCGAAGTGACAAAAGAAATCATTGGAGAGTACGAGATTAGATAATTCGTTTAAATCAGACTTATTATCATCAGGGTATCATTGGTAGTTGGCGCGATTTCGGGGATTTCCGGAATTATTGGTGTCTTCGCTGGCACTATGATAGCAAAGGTTTTTTATACACTTATCATTCTTCCAAATGGTTTATCTCTAGGCGTGGCGTAATGGCAAATTGTGCTTCAGGAACTGCGCAACTATCAAAGCCGACGCTTTTGTTTGTTGTATATCCATGTTCATCGCCTCACCAATCATTTTATTATGCTTTCTTATTGCACACAAAGGCATATTAGTTGCCTACTTACTTCTGAATATAACCTCAATTCTCGTTTCCGTCAACTGGGCGATTGACGTAGATATGACAATGCTCGTCATAGTTCCGAGCAAAAGATCCTCAGCGATGTCGCTTCAACTATTAATTGCCAGACTATTTGGCGATACATTTGCACCATATATCGTCGGAAGTATTTCTGAAGTTTTAAAAGGTTCGGAAATGTCAAATCAATGAATAAATGAAAGGTATTGTTTTAGGAACGAGTAGCTTGGAACAAAAGTACTACTCATTGCAATACGCATTGTATTTGCCCTGTGGTACTTTGCTTGTGGCGAGTTTATTATATGGAGCAATGACATTTACCTTGAAAGAAGATCGGAAGCGTTGTCTGGAGAAGATTGAGCTAGAAAACTCGACGAGAGCTGAACATGTTAATTAATAAATTTTTAATCCTAGCGAGACACAATTCACAATTCATCTTCTATATTTATATTTAAACAAGTTTATGATTATATAGTATTTAAGCATCTGTTCTTTGTAGATATGATGGTAAAATGTTATAAATAATTTCCTTCGAGCCGTTAAAAATGCTTAAAAAGTTTTGGCAAACTGCCGCATGCAGTCATGCAATTTAACTGCAGGAGAAATGAAATACAAATAATTTGGTGTGCCTTCTATATTAGGCAGCATATCTCTAAAAAGAATAATAGTTTAAAATCGTCAATTGACACATAAGCTTCTGGTTGAAGCGGACTCGTAATATGAAACAGGTCACATTGTACACGTCAATGAATTTAGCAAAATAAGCTTGGTGAACGTTTGCATTGTATCAATGCATTTTTGACATTTTGACCCTTTTGAAAAGAAGAATAGAAAAGCAAAGTAATATTAAAATGTATATTATAAGCTTTCACGTAATAAATTCAAAATAAATTGCTATATTTGAGTATGTTGTCTGATATTTCAGTCTAAATACTCAATTTTGACGTGTCAACCTTAAACCTCGTTTGTATAAAAATTTAAACCAAATATTAGACATAATTTAGAGGTTAATAATATAAATAAAGAATAAAATTGTTTCTATTGCATGATACCATTTACCTAAAGCAGGTTTTACAAATTTAAAAATTTACAAAATCGCCCAAACAAGTCGAGAAATTCAAAAGAATAAGATTCAACAAAAAAAACAATTATAATTCTATACTTATTTAAAATTTAATTTTTAAAAAATAATAAAATTTTAGCCTAATATGAGTCCCAGTACCGAGTGAGTACACTCGGCATGGATATTCAAAGGTCCTGACTGGATGAAGCTGAATATGATCAATTGAATTGTGGAGGGGGATCATTTGCACAGCTCCATCCAGTCAGGACCCATCTCATTGAAGGTCTCGCGTAACGATATATGTTGATAGATATAATCTGAAAACATGTGCAATATCAATTAAAATAAACATAAAAATAGAACCTGAAAACAGAAACGTGAATGTAAATATTCAAATGGATTATTTATTTCATCTTTGCAACCGCACGAGATGAGTGAATTCAAATAAACTAAAATTTAATTCAAATCTCGATCCTACATTGACCGAGACTACAATGTAATCAAGCCGCATTCCTACGCCACTTTAGCAGATCACAAAAGCAAGGCTAATTCAAAATTAAATATTAAACATTTATTGGACAACGTTTTACAATAGGAAATTAAATTTGTGAATTGATCTTACAATGTTTTGATTACCCACGCTAAAAATTCAAAAACTGGCCTGCTCACATATCAGATCGAGTTTTCAAAAAACCATTAGCAATAGCAATTTTGAGAATGAAAAGTTCAGGATTTGTTGGACGAAGATAAAACTTTAAAAAATTTATTAATCATCAAAACTAATTTGATGATTCTACTAGAGGGGTCTAGCAGCGCAATGAACTTTAAGCATTTCAACTTAACATAAAACTAAAAAAAAATTAAATATAAAATTTAATCTAAACTTTTTCAATTCTTAAACTTTAAAAAATTTATTAATCATCAAAACTAATTTGATGATTCTACTAGAGGGGTCTAGCAGCGCAATGAACTTTAAGCATTTCAACATTTCAACTTAACCTAAAACTAAAAAAAAAATTAAATATAAAATTTAATCTAAACTTTTTCAATTCTTAAACTTTAAAAAATTTATTAATCATCAAAACTAATTTGATGATTCTACTAGAGGGGTCTAGCAGCGCAATGAACTTTAAGCATTTCAACATTTCAACTTAACCTAAAACTAAAAAAAAAATTAAATATAAAATTTAATCTAAACTTTTTCAATTCTTAAACTTTAAAAAATTTATTAATCATCAAAACTAATTTGATGATTCTACTAGAGGGGTCTAGCAGCGCAATGAACTTTAAGCATTTCAACATTTCAACTTAACCTAAAACTAAAAAAAAAATTAAATATAAAATTTAATCTAAACTTTTTCAATTCTTAAACTTTAAAAAATTTATTAATCATCAAAACTAATTTGATGATTCTACTAGAGGGGTCTAGCAGCGCAATGAACTTTAAGCATTTCAACATTTCAACTTAACCTAAAACTAAAAAAAAATTAAATATAAAATTTAATCTAAACTTTTTCAATTCTTAAACTTTAAAAAATTTATTAATCATCAAAACTAATTTGATGATTCTACTAGAGGGGTCTAGCAGCGCAATGAACTTTAAGCATTTCAACATTTCAACTTAACCTAAAACTAAAAAAAAATTAAATATAAAATTTAATCTAAACTTTTTCAATTCTTAAACTTTAAAAAATTTATTAATCATCAAAACTAATTTGATGATTCTACTAGAGGGGTCTAGCAGCGCAATGAACTTTAAGCATTTCAACATTTCAACTTAACCTAAAACTAAAAAAAAATTAAATATAAAATTTAATCTAAACTTTTTCAATTCTTAAACTTTAAAAAATTTATTAATCATCAAAACTAATTTGATGATTCTACTAGAGGGGTCTAGCAGCGCAATGAACTTTAAGCATTTCAACATTTCAACTTAACCTAAAACTAAAAAAAAAATTAAATATAAAATTTAATCTAAACTTTTTCAATTCTTAAACTTTAAAAAATTTATTAATCATCAAAACTAATTTGATGATTCTACTAGAGGGGTCTAGCAGCGCAATGAACTTTAAGCATTTCAACATTTCAACTTAACCTAAAACTAAAAAAAAATTAAATATAAAATTTAATCTAAACTTTTTCAATTCTTAAACTTTAAAAAATTTATTAATCATCAAAACTAATTTGATGATTCTACTAGAGGGGTCTAGCAGCGCAATGAACTTTAAGCATTTCAACATTTCAACTTAACCTAAAACTAAAAAAAAATTAAATATAAAATTTAATCTAAACTTTTTCAATTCTTAAACTTTAAAAAATTTATTAATCATCAAAACTAATTTGATGATTCTACTAGAGGGGTCTAGCAGCGCAATGAACTTTAAGCATTTCAACATTTCAACTTAACCTAAAACTAAAAAAAAATTAAATATAAAATTTAATCTAAACTTTTTCAATTCTTAAACTTTAAAAAATTTATTAATCATCAAAACTAATTTGATGATTCTACTAGAGGGGTCTAGCAGCGCAATGAACTTTAAGCATTTCAACATTTCAACTTAACCTAAAACTAAAAAAAAATTAAATATAAAATTTAATCTAAACTTTTTCAATTCTTAAACTTTAAAAAATTTATTAATCATCAAAACTAATTTGATGATTCTACTAGAGGGGTCTAGCAGCGCAATGAACTTTAAGCAATTCAACATTTCAACTTAACCTAAAACTAAAAAAAAATTAAATATAAAATTTAATCTAAACTTTTTCAATTCTTAAACTTTAAAAAATTTATTAATCATCAAAACTAATTTGATGATTCTACTAGAGGGGTCTAGCAGCGCAATGAACTTTAAGCATTTCAACATTTCAACTTAACCTAAAACTAAAAAAAAATTAAATATAAAATTTAATCTAAACTTTTTCAATTCTTAAACTTTAAAAAATTTATTAATCATCAAAACTAATTTGATGATTCTACTAGAGGGGTCTAGCAGCGCAATGAACTTTAAGCATTTCAACATTTCAACTTAACCTAAAACTAAAAAAAAATTAAATATAAAATTTAATCTAAACTTTTTCAATTCTTAAACTTTAAAAAATTTATTAATCATCAAAACTAATTTGATGATTCTACTAGAGGGGTCTAGCAGCGCAATGAACTTTAAGCATTTCAACATTTCAACTTAACCTAAAACTAAAAAAAAATTAAATATAAAATTTAATCTAAACTTTTTCAATTCTTAAACTTTAAAAAATTTATTAATCATCAAAACTAATTTGATGATTCTACTAGAGGGGTCTAGCAGCGCAATGAACTTTAAGCATTTCAACATTTCAACTTAACCTAAAACTAAAAAAAAATTAAATATAAAATTTAATCTAAACTTTTTCAATTCTTAAACTTTAAAAAATTTATTAATCATCAAAACTAATTTGATGATTCTACTAGAGGGGTCTAGCAGCGCAATGAACTTTAAGCATTTCAACATTTCAACTTAACCTAAAACTAAAAAAAAAATTAAATATAAAATTTAATCTAAACTTTTTCAATTCTTAAACTTTAAAAAATTTATTAATCATCAAAACTAATTTGATGATTCTACTAGAGGGGTCTAGCAGCGCAATGAACTTTAAGCATTTCAACATTTCAACTTAACCTAAAACTAAAAAAAAATTAAATATAAAATTTAATCTAAACTTTTTCAATTCTTAAACTTTAAAAAATTTATTAATCATCAAAACTAATTTGATGATTCTACTAGAGGGGTCTAGCAGCGCAATGAACTTTAAGCAATTCAACATTTCAACTTAACCTAAAACTAAAAAAAAATTAAATATAAAATTTAATCTAAACTTTTTCAATTCTTAAACTTTAAAAAATTTATTAATCATCAAAACTAATTTGATGATTCTACTAGAGGGGTCTAGCAGCGCAATGAACTTTAAGCATTTCAACATTTCAACTTAACCTAAAACTAAAAAAAAATTAAATATAAAATTTAATCTAAACTTTTTCAATTCTTAAACTTTAAAAAATTTATTAATCATCAAAACTAATTTGATGATTCTACTAGAGGGGTCTAGCAGCGCAATGAACTTTAAGCATTTCAACATTTCAACTTAACCTAAAACTAAAAAAAAATTAAATATAAAATTTAATCTAAACTTTTTCAATTCTTAAACTTTAAAAAATTTATTAATCATCAAAACTAATTTGATGATTCTACTAGAGGGGTCTAGCAGCGCAATGAACTTTAAGCATTTCAACATTTCAACTTAACCTAAAACTAAAAAAAAATTAAATATAAAATTTAATCTAAACTTTTTCAATTCTTAAACTTTAAAAAATTTATTAATCATCAAAACTAATTTGATGATTCTACTAGAGGGGTCTAGCAGCGCAATGAACTTTAAGCATTTCAACATTTCAACTTAACCTAAAACTAAAAAAAAAATTAAATATAAAATTTAATCTAAACTTTTTCAATTCTTAAACTTTAAAAAATTTATTAATCATCAAAACTAATTTGATGATTCTACTAGAGGGGTCTAGCAGCGCAATGAACTTTAAGCATTTCAACATTTCAACTTAACCTAAAACTAAAAAAAAAATTAAATATAAAATTTAATCTAAACTTTTTCAATTCTTAAACTTTAAAAAATTTATTAATCATCAAAACTAATTTGATGATTCTACTAGAGGGGTCTAGCAGCGCAATGAACTTTAAGCAATTCAACATTTCAACTTAACCTAAAACTAAAAAAAAATTAAATATAAAATTTAATCTAAACTTTTTCAATTCTTAAACTTTAAAAAATTTATTAATCATCAAAACTAATTTGATGATTCTACTAGAGGGGTCTAGCAGCGCAATGAACTTTAAGCATTTCAACATTTCAACTTAACCTAAAACTAAAAAAAAATTAAATATAAAATTTAATCTAAACTTTTTCAATTCTTAAACTTTAAAAAATTTATTAATCATCAAAACTAATTTGATGATTCTACTAGAGGGGTCTAGCAGCGCAATGAACTTTAAGCATTTCAACATTTCAACTTAACCTAAAACTAAAAAAAAATTAAATATAAAATTTAATCTAAACTTTTTCAATTCTTAAACTTTAAAAAATTTATTAATCATCAAAACTAATTTGATGATTCTACTAGAGGGGTCTAGCAGCGCAATGAACTTTAAGCATTTCAACATTTCAACTTAACCTAAAACTAAAAAAAAATTAAATATAAAATTTAATCTAAACTTTTTCAATTCTTAAACTTTAAAAAATTTATTAATCATCAAAACTAATTTGATGATTCTACTAGAGGGGTCTAGCAGCGCAATGAACTTTAAGCATTTCAACATTTCAACTTAACCTAAAACTAAAAAAAAATTTAATATAAAATTTAATCTAAACTTTTTCAATTCTTAAACTTTAAAAAATTTATTAATCATCAAAACTAATTTGATGATTCTACTAGAGGGGTCTAGCAGCGCAATGAACTTTAAGCAATTCAACATTTCAACTTAACCTAAAACTAAAAAAAAATTAAATATAAAATTTAATCTAAACTTTTTCAATTCTTAAACTTTAAAAAATTTATTAATCATCAAAACTAATTTGATGATTCTACTAGAGGGGTCTAGCAGCGCAATGAACTTTAAGCAATTCAACATTTCAACTTAACCTAAAACTAAAAAAAAATTAAATATAAAATTTAATCTAAACTTTTTCAATTCTTAAACTTTAAAAAATTTATTAATCATCAAAACTAATTTGATGATTCTACTAGAGGGGTCTAGCAGCGCAATGAACTTTAAGCATTTCAACATTTCAACTTAACCTAAAACTAAAAAAAAAATTAAATATAAAATTTAATCTAAACTTTTTCAATTCTTAAACTTTAAAAAATTTATTAATCATCAAAACTAATTTGATGATTCTACTAGAGGGGTCTAGCAGCGCAATGAACTTTAAGCAATTCAACATTTCAACTTAACCTAAAACTAAAAAAAAATTAAATATAAAATTTAATCTAAACTTTTTCAATTCTTAAACTTTAAAAAATTTATTAATCATCAAAACTAATTTGATGATTCTACTAGAGGGGTCTAGCAGCGCAATGAACTTTAAGCAATTCAACATTTCAACTTAACCTAAAACTAAAAAAAAATTAAATATAAAATTTAATCTAAACTTTTTCAATTCTTAAACTTTAAAAAATTTATTAATCATCAAAACTAATTTGATGATTCTACTAGAGGGGTCTAGCAGCGCAATGAACTTTAAGCATTTCAACATTTCAACTTAACCTAAAACTAAAAAAAAATTAAATATAAAATTTAATCTAAACTTTTTCAATTCTTAAACTTTAAAAAATTTATTAATCATCAAAACTAATTTGATGATTCTACTAGAGGGGTCTAGCAGCGCAATGAACTTTAAGCAATTCAACATTTCAACTTAACCTAAAACTAAAAAAAAATTAAATATAAAATTTAATCTAAACTTTTTCAATTCTTAAACTTTAAAAAATTTATTAATCATCAAAACTAATTTGATGATTCTACTAGAGGGGTCTAGCAGCGCAATGAACTTTAAGCAATTCAACATTTCAACTTAACCTAAAACTAAAAAAAAATTAAATATAAAATTTAATCTAAACTTTTTCAATTCTTAAACTTTAAAAAATTTATTAATCATCAAAACTAATTTGATGATTCTACTAGAGGGGTCTAGCAGCGCAATGAACTTTAAGCATTTCAACATTTCAACTTAACCTAAAACTAAAAAAAAAATTAAATATAAAATTTAATCTAAACTTTTTCAATTCTTAAACTTTAAAAAATTTATTAATCATCAAAACTAATTTGATGATTCTACTAGAGGGGTCTAGCAGCGCAATGAACTTTAAGCAATTCAACATTTCAACTTAACCTAAAACTAAAAAAAAATTAAATATAAAATTTAATCTAAACTTTTTCAATTCTTAAACTTTAAAAAATTTATTAATCATCAAAACTAATTTGATGATTCTACTAGAGGGGTCTAGCAGCGCAATGAACTTTAAGCAATTCAACATTTCAACTTAACCTAAAACTAAAAAAAAATTAAATATAAAATTTAATCTAAACTTTTTCAATTCTTAAACTTTAAAAAATTTATTAATCATCAAAACTAATTTGATGATTCTACTAGAGGGGTCTAGCAGCGCAATGAACTTTAAGCATTTCAACATTTCAACTTAACCTAAAACTAAAAAAAAATTAAATATAAAATTTAATCTAAACTTTTTCAATTCTTAAACTTTAAAAAATTTATTAATCATCAAAACTAATTTGATGATTCTACTAGAGGGGTCTAGCAGCGCAATGAACTTTAAGCAATTCAACATTTCAACTTAACCTAAAACTAAAAAAAAATTAAATATAAAATTTAATCTAAACTTTTTCAATTCTTAAACTTTAAAAAATTTATTAATCATCAAAACTAATTTGATGATTCTACTAGAGGGGTCTAGCAGCGCAATGAACTTTAAGCATTTCAACATTTCAACTTAACCTAAAACTAAAAAAAAATTAAATATAAAATTTAATCTAAACTTTTTCAATTCTTAAACTTTAAAAAATTTATTAATCATCAAAACTAATTTGATGATTCTACTAGAGGGGTCTAGCAGCGCAATGAACTTTAAGCAATTCAACATTTCAACTTAACCTAAAACTAAAAAAAAATTAAATATAAAATTTAATCTAAACTTTTTCAATTCTTAAACTTTAAAAAATTTATTAATCATCAAAACTAATTTGATGATTCTACTAGAGGGGTCTAGCAGCGCAATGAACTTTAAGCATTTCAACATTTCAACTTAACCTAAAACTAAAAAAAAATTAAATATAAAATTTAATCTAAACTTTTTCAATTCTTAAACTTTAAAAAATTTATTAATCATCAAAACTAATTTGATGATTCTACTAGAGGGGTCTAGCAGCGCAATGAACTTTAAGCATTTCAACATTTCAACTTAACCTAAAACTAAAAAAAAATTAAATATAAAATTTAATCTAAACTTTTTCAATTCTTAAACTTTAAAAAATTTATTAATCATCAAAACTAATTTGATGATTCTACTAGAGGGGTCTAGCAGCGCAATGAACTTTAAGCATTTCAACATTTCAACTTAACCTAAAACTAAAAAAATTTAAATATAAAATTTAATCTAAACTTTTTCAATTTTTAAACTTAAAAAAATTTATTAATCATCAAAACTAATTTGATGATTCTACTAGAGGGGTCTAGCAGCGCAATGAACTTTAAGCATTTCAACATTTCAACTTAACCTAAAACTAAAAAAAAATTAAATATAAAATTTAATCTAAACTTTTTCAATTCTTAAACTTTAAAAAATTTATTAATCATCAAAACTAATTTGATGATTCTACTAGAGGGGTCTAGCAGCGCAATGAACTTTAAGCAATTCAACATTTCAACTTAACCTAAAACTAAAAAAAAATTAAATATAAAATTTAATCTAAACTTTTTCAATTCTTAAACTTTAAAAAATTTATTAATCATCAAAACTAATTTGATGATTCTACTAGAGGGGTCTAGCAGCGCAATGAACTTTAAGCAATTCAACATTTCAACTTAACCTAAAACTAAAAAAAAATTAAATATAAAATTTAATCTAAACTTTTTCAATTCTTAAACTTTAAAAAATTTATTAATCATCAAAACTAATTTGATGATTCTACTAGAGGGGTCTAGCAGCGCAATGAACTTTAAGCATTTCAACATTTCAACTTAACCTAAAACTAAAAAAAAATTAAATATAAAATTTAATCTAAACTTTTTCAATTCTTAAACTTTAAAAAATTTATTAATCATCAAAACTAATTTGATGATTCTACTAGAGGGGTCTAGCAGCGCAATGAACTTTAAGCAATTCAACATTTCAACTTAACCTAAAACTAAAAAAAAATTAAATATAAAATTTAATCTAAACTTTTTCAATTCTTAAACTTTAAAAAATTTATTAATCATCAAAACTAATTTGATGATTCTACTAGAGGGGTCTAGCAGCGCAATGAACTTTAAGCATTTCAACATTTCAACTTAACCTAAAACTAAAAAAAAATTAAATATAAAATTTAATCTAAACTTTTTCAATTCTTAAACTTTAAAAAATTTATTAATCATCAAAACTAATTTGATGATTCTACTAGAGGGGTCTAGCAGCGCAATGAACTTTAAGCATTTCAACATTTCAACTTAACCTAAAACTAAAAAAAAATTAAATATAAAATTTAATCTAAACTTTTTCAATTCTTAAACTTTAAAAAATTTATTAATCATCAAAACTAATTTGATGATTCTACTAGAGGGGTCTAGCAGCGCAATGAACTTTAAGCATTTCAACATTTCAACTTAACCTAAAACTAAAAAAATTTAAATATAAAATTTAATCTAAACTTTTTCAATTTTTAAACTTAAAAAAATTTATTAATCATCAAAACTAATTTGATGATTCTACTAGAGGGGTCTAGCAGCGCAATGAACTTTAAGCATTTCAACATTTCAACTTAACCTAAAACTAAAAAAAAATTAAATATAAAATTTAATCTAAACTTTTTCAATTCTTAAACTTTAAAAAATTTATTAATCATCAAAACTAATTTGATGATTCTACTAGAGGGGTCTAGCAGCGCAATGAACTTTAAGCAATTCAACATTTCAACTTAACCTAAAACTAAAAAAAAATTAAATATAAAATTTAATCTAAACTTTTTCAATTCTTAAACTTTAAAAAATTTATTAATCATCAAAACTAATTTGATGATTCTACTAGAGGGGTCTAGCAGCGCAATGAACTTTAAGCAATTCAACATTTCAACTTAACCTAAAACTAAAAAAAAATTAAATATAAAATTTAATCTAAACTTTTTCAATTCTTAAACTTTAAAAAATTTATTAATCATCAAAACTAATTTGATGATTCTACTAGAGGGGTCTAGCAGCGCAATGAACTTTAAGCATTTCAACATTTCAACTTAACCTAAAACTAAAAAAATTTAAATATAAAATTTAATCTAAACTTTTTCAATTTTTAAACTTAAAAAAATTTATTAATCATCAAAACTAATTTGATGATTCTACTAGAGGGGTCTAGCAGCGCAATGAACTTTAAGCATTTCAACATTTCAACTTAACCTAAAACTAAAAAAAAATTAAATATAAAATTTAATCTAAACTTTTTCAATTCTTAAACTTTAAAAAATTTATTAATCATCAAAACTAATTTGATGATTCTACTAGAGGGGTCTAGCAGCGCAATGAACTTTAAGCATTTCAACATTTCAACTTAACCTAAAACTAAAAAAAAATTAAATATAAAATTTAATCTAAACTTTTTCAATTCTTAAACTTTAAAAAATTTATTAATCATCAAAACTAATTTGATGATTCTAATAGAGGGGTCTAGCAGCGCAATGAACTTTAAGCATTTCAACTTAACCTAAACCTTAATGTTAATATATCAACTATCAATTAAAAAAAACTTAGGAAATCTTGTTTTATTTAAGAATCGTATAATTTTTCGAGAAAAAATAATAAAATAATTGTTATCTATAATTCGAAAAGCTTTTATAGTCATCCTGAATCGAAATTTTCGCCTCCATTCGTATAGATCAAATTAGTTTTAAATTAAATTCAATTGTTTTCTGAAATTGCAGATTCGTAAGTAGTTTAATTAAAACAATTTTTGATGATTTTTTTTTTATGAATTCCCGGCTAGATTCCAATTAGGTAATTAAGAAGATTGAATCCCTTTATATTTATTAAAAAGTATGCAATAATTCTAAATTATTTCAAAAATATTAATTAAAAGTCAAGATTCACCATGATACTGTAGATTACTAAAAGTGAGAAAATTGTATTATTTAAGGAGAATTGGACGGCAAAGAAAATTTTGTGAGCTAATCTACAGTAACGCATCTATAGAATGTTCAGTAATTAAACCTTCTATACGTTAAACGTTCCTTAAAGTACCAAGTAAGTAACTCAACGTATTTATATTACCTAGCAAAATTTATAATAAAAAAATTAAATATAAATGTTAAGCTGCTTCATAACGATTAGAAGAAACGAATTCAAAAATAAAAGTAAGGAACCTTTAAACCGTCATTGAAAATTAAAAAAAAAAACTAATAATTAACATAATTATATTATAATTAACTTAATATATCGAAAATAAAGAACAGAAAGTCGTCCAAGATTTGCTTCAAATTTATAATTATTATAAAATAGCATCAGAGAAATTTAAATGCTCATAAGAATTGGCTCGATAGATGGAATCTCATCTTATGCGACTTTCCGAACCGCAGCAAGTGTGAAAAGAAATTACCGCAAATAAATTTAATTTGAATGAAAATGAGTTTAATTTTTTGTCGTTTTGTATGATGTCATTTAACTAAATCCGCGTTTGAAAATCAAATTCTTAATAATCGTCTCCTCATAAAAACCTCTTTAGAAAATGCTAATCAGTGATTAGCACAAACTAAAGAGTTTCAAACAAGTTGAGCAATTAATAAGAATCTGAATTAAACAAACAATATGTTAAGTTAAAAAAAAGAAAAGAAAAGTCCTTCGAACGCACCTGACCTACTAATCTGCTCACCCTGCTCACCGACCACTGCTGCCTTGAAGCCCTACGAATTCTGTAATTAAAAATTTTAGTAGGAAGAAGAAGGGATAGAGAAAGAGCAAGTGGAGGAAGAGAGAACTTCCACCAATGGCTAAGAAAAAGAAGTTGTCATTAGCGAAGAAACTACTCGTTCATTCACTGAGCACGGATGGCAAAAAAAGAAGAGGAAGCAACCGCACAGGTCGAACGAACGAGAGACAAATGATTTTTGTCGAAATCTCGATCTTACACTGACCTCGGCGTCCTATTGATAAGGACGCCATATTTTTGAATTTAAGCCAAGATTAATTTGAATTTTCAATATCAGCGTCCACTAATAAAAATGTAAACAAGTTGGAATTTGAATTTGAAGATCAATGTTATTTAAATTCCCTATGATAAAACATAGGATTTCTCATATTTGATCAACTCGATTGGCATTGTTTTGATATCTTTTCAAATGTTTTTCAATCAAATATGCGATTTTCATTCATTTTAACATTTACTTTCAGCCTGTGCGGTTGAACTTGATATTTATTTTTCATATTTGCAGTGAATGCGAGGCGAGCTCCGAGCCAAAACATGTCGACTAATTGGACTAGACGTGGATTATTTTTCAAAGATATGTTTTATATTCTCATTATTTTATTATACTTTGGGGAACGTTTTAGTTTTTTGTTTAATAATCAGAGTAGCTTCCTTTTCTTTTTATTGGTTTGCGCTCTGGAATGCGTACGTCACTAAAAATTCGATGTGATTACCAGTCGTAAGCCATTTTTACCTTTTTTGGTTATTCTGGTTATTAAACATTTTGAGATGAAAAATTAAATCCCACATTAAAATTCGAAAACAATATCAACCGTTTTATTTTCAGTATTCCCTAAATTGTTCCAATCGCTTGTTTATTTATAATCTGGAATGCGTAATTCACATGTTCTATGTGAGTGCCTGATTAATAAACGGCGCGGGTTTAAAAAAAAATATTATTTTGGCTTTATGGAATTATAAAATTTCAATCTTACCGATTACTCCTAACGATTCAATGAATGATACTTTATATTTTGCAGTGTCTGTCCACGAGCCGAGCAACAAGCCAAGTCGAGTCTTCTGGGCAACCATGGATCACATTTCAAAGATAAGTTTTATATTTGATTTAACTTTAATTGGATGTTCATATAAAAATCATAAAATTTGTTTAATAATCAGAGTAACTTATTTATTCTTTCCATTAGTGATTTGCGCTCTGGAATGCGTACGTCGCAAAAATATTTTTGTGATTGCCAGTTGTAAATCACAATTTTATTCACTTTTTATAAGATATTCTGATTATTAAACAAATTTTATGATAATGAGGTAATCAGAATATATTTTTGTATAAAGCAACCTTATTCCGGAACGCGTTTTTCACATGTTCTTTGTGAATGCCGGATTAATATTTTTCAAACATGTTTTCTTAATTATTCTGATTATTCGAAATATTGAATCGAAAGATTTAATCTTTTTGAGACAATGTTCCCCAAAATTAAAATCTCTGATTAAATTTTTAATTAATTTCAGAAGTCGTCGTTGAACATTGGTCATAGAGGAACAAGTAGATGCCATACTTGGAAGCGGAAACATTTTTGGTTCGTTTCATGAGCGATGAATGCGAGAATATAAATATTTCTAGATGACGATTCACTCGTGCACTGGAGCATTGGCGGTCATTCTATCATGGATAATACAATGTAAGAAGATTGTGGAAACCGTTAAGATACTTTATAATGAACAATAAGAGACATACATTATATTAAAGTTATCATATTTCTATTATCAAAATCTAAGAAATCGATAATTCATTTTAAACATTTTTGAATTAATTTCAAATGATCTGAAAGAAAATTTCCCATTTATTTGAATAATTTCATAATTTTTTTATTATATTTCGTCAAAATTTATTTTTCACGTCCTAATTTCTCATAATTTGATAATATTTAAGTTATAGATGAGAAATTAAAATTCGAACTGAAAAATCGACAGTTGAATTTAGTGTTTGCGTGAAATATTATTTTCTCTAATTTCGAACGTTTAAAACGCGGAGCAGCTTTAATCTCTACGTGGGACTTAAAAATTAACAATTGAAAAAATATTAAAAATTATTGCGCGGTCTGGGTGTAGTGATACGTCGAGTGAGGGGAAGATTTATTAAACGACAGTATCTGCAAATCAAGCGATACTGTAGTTTGTTAAAGTTTGTCCAATTTTGCTTAAATTTTAACGTTATTATATAAATAGAAAAATAAAGCGATACATAAATCAATGAAAATGTATTGAATAGAATAGTCCACTAGAATTTCTGAATGAATACAAATAAGAGAAAGGTTTAGTAATATTTAGAAAATGATAATTATTTTCATTATATTCAGGAACAATTCTGAATATTTTTTATTAAATTACAATTATCAATTACTCACAACTTTCTCACAACTCACATTATTTAATCTACAATTGTTTCAAAATTATTTCCAGATTTAAATCATTTTTATTGGGAACATCATTAATTTTTTAGAAAAACAACAATGCGTTACGATATTTTATAAAGTACGTCGTCTGTAGATTTGTCGACGCACAGAATGATGACAAATCTTTTTTTAGGATTTTCAGAATTTTTCTTTCAAACTTTTTTCCTTATCAATATTTCTTTACATTTTTTTCACTGGCTTATCAAACTGAAATGCATTCAATCTATACTTGAGCGGAAAGTTGATTTGCTCTTCGTAAATAGACATTTACTACTTTAACCACTTGATTTTTATTTTTAATTAGTCATGATGGAACTTCTGTGGATTTTAAGATTGTTTTGTTATGCTTTAAATTTTGTGGAAGGCATTAATAAAATTTCCGCTTTAGTGAAGATTGGATGAATTCATTCCATGATCGTCGGAAATGAAATTTTATTTAGAATTCTTGGCGTGGAATACTAGAATTCGCTGTCAAAATGTTAAAAATCGAATATTTACTTGGCGTGTGTTAGTAATCGATGTGCGACGTGTATATTGATATTAGCCGATAGTAGTTTATTCTGATAGCGTTTTTATTTTCCTGAATGGAAATTTTGAGCTCTTTGGGGTACTTAATAGTTTATTGAAGACAAAAGAACAGAGATGGACGGAATGCCAGTTTCTGAATCCGGAATTTTGAACGTATCCATTGTTAAATTTTTCATGAAAAGTGAATTTTCGAAAATCGGAATTAAAATACGAAATTTGGAATGCGGAATTCTGCCCAAATCTGCTTTAGAATTCTAGTCTGCACTTGAGTAGCTAGGTAGTAAAGGTATCGTTTAGTGCCCAAACTTACTTACTTAGGTGGGTAATAGCATGAGCTTAGTAAGCATGCTCAAATATATTTAACATTTTAGAAAAATATTAGTATTTTTTTATATAGTTTAATACAAGCTTAATTACATTCTAGTTAAAACTTTTTTGTTATAAACATGAAAAATTTACACAAACGTTTAAAAATTACAAATTCGCTATTTCGGTTTGGAGTGTTTTCAGAATTTTCACTTTCGGAAATCAAAGAGAACTCAATCATTATTTCTCCATAATTGTCTTCATCAGTGAAAGAATTTTAAGAATTCCACTCTACTAAAGATTAAATGTTAATATAGTAATTCTTAGAAAAAATTTAATCGAAACATGATTATGCCTTTTGTATCTATAAGTCTCCCTTAGCACAATTTGATAGGTTATTGGAGTTTTTTTGATTTTTGAAGTCACACAATATATTTAACACCGAGTTTCTAAACTAAATAAAGTTCTGAAGCGTCAAATGAGTCGGTTATTTTATACAAGCGAGTTGTGTACGTTTATAGTGCAAAGCCAGTTTAACGATGAGAAATAATGAATTAATTTTAAGGCACGATGTGAAAAATAAACGGAACGCCAAATGAATATTTAAAAGCAGGCCTTCAAAAGAGCCACTTTAAGGCAAAATTTAGTAGAAATTTAAAGTTTCAACGTGACTTCAAAGGAAGAATGAAAAAATTGGAGTGAAAATTAATAAAACGCGTTTAAATCTAGATAAATTGTAATTTTCATTTGGCGTGAAACGGTTCAGTGCGATCAGAAAGAAAACATGTAAATTTTTTTTAATTTCTGGTTTTTTGGCCGTTTGAGTAATTAATTTATGTAATGGACGCATTCCTAAAAAATTGTTGCAAAAAAGGCTTGGTACAGGTTGCTTTCGCTTATAAAAGGATGATTATGATAGACAACATCATTCTAAAGATCCATCAAATCAGAATTTTAGAAAATCCGCTTAGAATTATTAAAAGTAAAAAAAAATATGTGCAAAAAATTGAACAAAACAGAAAAATAAAATTTTGTGTTTTTGTTAAAAATGTATTTTGCGATGATCGCGATAGTTTTTTCACACCGTTTAAGGTTAATCTTCACATTTCAATCGACTATTAAGTATATAAAATGTCGATTTTTCTAATCGCTAGGATTCTATTCCACTGATTTTCCATCTAAACCATACCTAAACTATTCTTATTGGGAACCGGGCGTGTTTGTATGGGGACCCCAGGCTGAAGTTTTCAAGAGTTTCAAGAGACTTTTCCACACTAAATGAATTGTAACATTTCCATAATAATCATAATTTTTTCCATAATAGTCAAATTAAAAAATATTTCTATAATAATCGGTTGATAACTTTCTCATGGATTTCAATTAACTTCGTTTAAAATGTTAAATTTTGTTATTTTCATTTGGCGTGCTTTTCTCTTACGGTTTTTTTCAGTTGGCTTGCCAGAATTTAAAGCAAAAATTCTCTGCGTCAGTTAATCTTCTATGATCACTCACTGCCCATAGAGTGATATAAGTTTTATCGGTCACATCCAGAGATGGGAGGAATTCCGGATTCCGTAATCCGTCCATTTTTCCATTCCGAAATTCAAAAACTGTCATTCCGCCCATTTCTGATCACATTAATGTATTACAGCTGTATAGCTGCAGCTATGTATATATTTGAATGTCATCAGAAACTTCCGAAACTTTATATTTACCATATTTATTTTGTGATTTTGCTGACACTGATCAATCCGAACGCGTCCGCCGAGATCTAAACACGCTTCGTACACGAGAGAAATCTTAAAAACATCGTTTTTTTCTCAATTGACACGTTCGGATCACCAGTGTGACCAAAATTTTCAATTCCACGAAATTAGAATTATTAGAATCCACTGATATAAAATGTAAACAATGTGCCATTTGAATTTAAAATTAATTCAAATTTCCTATAATAAAACATAGG
This sequence comes from Caenorhabditis plicata, assembly GCA_963931815.1. Classification (NCBI taxonomy): domain Eukaryota; kingdom Metazoa; phylum Nematoda; class Chromadorea; order Rhabditida; family Rhabditidae; genus Caenorhabditis; species Caenorhabditis plicata. The sequence goes on from OZ007494.1 coordinate 17,364,075, forward strand.
ATTTCAACTATTTGATCTACTTGATTCGCACTATTTTGATATCTTCAAATGGTTTTCAATCAAATATGCGATTTTCATTCATTTTAACATTTACTTTCAGCCTGTGCGGTTGAACTTGATATTTATTTTTCATATTTGCAGTGAATGCGAAGCGAGCTCCGAGCCGAAACATGTCGACTAATTGGACCAAACGTGGATTATTTTTCAGATATGTTTTATATTCTCATTATTTTATTATACTTCGGGGAACGTTTTAGTTTTTTGTTTAATAATCAGAGTAGCTTCCTTTTCTTTTTTATTGGTTTGCGTGCTGGAATGCGTACGTCACTAAAAATTCGATGTGATTACCAGTCGTAAGCCATTTTTACCTTTTTTGGTTATTCTGGTTATTAAACATTTTGAGATGAAAAATTAAATCCCACATTAAAATTCGAAAACAATATCAACCGTTTTATTTTCAGTTTTCCCTAAATTGTTCCAATCGCTTGTTTATTTATAATCTGGAATGCGTAATTCACATGTTCTATGTGAGTGCCTGATTAATAAACGGCGCGGGTTTAAAAAAATATTGTTTTGGTTTTATGGAATTATAAAATTTCAATCTTACCGATTACTTATAACGATTCAATGAATGATACTTTATATTTTGCAGTGTCTGACCACGAGCCGAGCAACAAGCCGAGTCGAGTCTTCTGGGCAACCATGGATCACATTTCAAAGATAAGTTTTATATTTGATTTAACTTTAATTGGATGTTCATATACAAATCATTAAATTTGTTTAATAATCAGAGTAGCTTATTTTATTCTTTCCATTAGTGATTTGCGCTCTGGAATGCGTACGTCACAAAAATATTTTTGTGATTACCAGTTGTAAATCACAATTTTATTCACTTTTTATAAGATATTCTGATTATTAAACTAATTTTATGATAATGAGGTAATCAGAATATATTTTTTTATAAAGCAACCTTATTCCGGAACGCGTTCTTCACATGTTCTATGTGAATGCCGGATTAATATTTTTCAAACATTTTTTTCTTTATTATTCTGATTATTCGAAAGATTGAATCTTTTTGAGACAAATTTACCCAAAATTAAAATCTCTGATTAAATTTTGAATTCATTTCAGAAGTCGTCGTTGAACATTGGTCATAGATGAACAAGTAGATGCCATACGTGGAAGCGGAAACATTTTTGGTTCGTTTCATGAGCGATGAATGCGTGAATATAAATATTTCTAGATGACGATTTACTCGTGCACTGGAGCATTGGCGGTCATTCTATCATGGATAATACAATGTAAGAAGATTGTGGAAACCGTTACGATACGGTATTTCTAGATGACGATTCACTTGTGCACCAGCTTTTCAACTATCACCACTACGGTTAGTTACTCCAATCTTTAATCAAATGTTCAAATAAAACAATGTTTGCCCACAAAATTCTTCTGTTAAACAAATGAGTTAGTAATATTTATTTTTGTACAATAACAATTATAATAATAATAATAGTCATGAGAAATGAGAAAATATACATATCAAAGCCCGAGCTCTTTTCTAATCAACGCCGTCACTAACCGGAACGGTCTCTCTTCGAATTCAATATATTTGTCCTTGGCAATCTTCACTTGGTCTCCGTTCATTCGATTAAGTAGTGTTACGCAAACAATCGCGGCTGAAATCAAAGAAATAATTGATTAGATGCAAATCAAACTCTTACATGGATATCCAGCGCGACACGTGAAACTAGCAAAGCACGTGCTCTCCATTTCGATATTTCGCACACCGAGGCTGTGCAACTTGTTGAGGAACTCGTATTTCTGTTCTTCGGTGTAATCGCAAAAGTATCCGTCGAGTCTCATCTGTCCCTCATAGAAATCGTCGGCACACAATGTTTTTCCAGTCACCACGGGAATGCCCTTTTCGGCGGCCACCGAGCACAATGTCTGTCGAAGCTTTTCATCGAGTTTTGTTGGTCTTTCGATCTGGAACAGGAGAATTTAGGAATTGTATTTACAAGTTTTTGTTTAGTTTGTAAGCATAAATTATTAATATTATCAAAGTCTTACCCTCTTTCCCGCAACAACCTGCACGTGCTTATCAGACAGCTCTGCATTCATGGCCTCCGTCGTAACAACAACCGTTCCCGGCTCGACGCCAATTCCTCCAGAAGTTCCCAGGCGGATGAATCTACAAATACTTTCTATTCTATTCTATCTAGGTGATCGACTTACTTGACGTCTTTAGCTTTTGCATGGTGCATTAGTTTGAGTGATTCGACGAGCATAATACTCAAGGATGGTGTGCCCATTCCATGCTAAAAATAGGAATATTGCCTTTGGATGATGTAATGATTGTCTTACGTTGATCCAGCAAACTGGTCCCGTTTTGTAAATGACGAATCGATCGCTTTTCGACAAGTTTGGGCTGCACTCCAAACCCACTTCCTTGGCGAACCATTCGGCGTAGAGCTTGAAGCGGGTTGGAGCTCCACCGGCGCAGACGTATTTGGTGTCGCCGAAGACGGCTGGGATATCGAGTGTGCTCACGCCGAACCCGAAGTGGTAGAGGAAGTCGTCACCCGAGTCCTCGAAATACTTGTTGCGCTTCTCGATGATAGGCTCTGACTGATTGTCTTGGATTGCTGCCATTTCTCTCGTCTGCAATGCGGTTTATTGTTGTTTTTATATTGTTTCTATTGGAGATGAATGAGCATGCGCAGAGAGCACAGACACATTTTATGGAAGTGTTTTAGAATGAGCGCGCTGTTTAAATAGCGAATCGGTGAGGGCGTTATCGAATAATTAGGTTGGTGGAAAAAGTTTTTGGCATTTATCGCGGTGATACGCCCGCCCACGAATGAAGGACGATTGTGAGAAAGTGTTCTTTTATCGGCAACACGTGGAACAAGGAGAGTCGACGACCAACTTGTTATCAATTCGCTTTTTAACACTTTGATGGCAATAAAGGAAGGAAGCAAGGAAACAAGAAAAGATGAAATATTAAAGAAAATATTGTGCGAATCGGTTTTCTGTTTTGTTATTTTTTTCTATTTTTGGCGGGATAGTGAGATGGTTTCTGTTTGTGACCATTCTGATGCTAATCTTTTATGCGCAATCTTGACGGGATGATTGATTAGAAAAGGTGTGAAGGTTATTTGTTTTTTGGTTTTTGTTTTGGTTTTGATCGTGTCTATGCCGATGTGCTGGAACGGTGCCAAAACTCTTGTAGATCAAATAAGTTTTCAAATTTTGTTGAAAGCTCGTTTATGTAAATGGTAAAGATACAGTAAGAAATTTTGAAAAAATCGGAAATAAATCGGAAATAAATCGGGACTTTGGTGTTATTACATGATTCTAATTTCTCAGACCACGACTGAAATTTTTTACAACCTTGTCCCCGATAAGATAATTTTTCCTGTTTAAGTAATGAATAATTAGTTTGTAATTTAACCCGCAAATTATTTTTATAGTGAATTTGTAAATCCTTTTGGTTGAAATGAATTAATGCTGGAAATATGAAAACAAATTTCAGAGATAGGTGCCTATTGGGAGAGGTCTCGTTTGAACATCATTAATATGTGTTGTCTCAAACAAATAGGCGACACACGTTAAAGAGGAATAGATGAAAAAGTCCTTTGTGGCCGTGTGGCCGTCCAAACGAGACTAGAATTTTTTCTCACTTTTTCCTCTTCCATTAGGGATCGATCTCTGAAATTTTCAATAATAGTTTTAAATTTTCTTTTATAATGAAATAATATAATTAAAATTCGATTAGCATCAAATTCACCGATTATTGAAGTCAAATTTTCAATATGCGAGATTATAAAATCAGCAATATTAAGTCGATGACTATTTTGACATAGTTTAAAGCATACATGTTATGAATTTGAAGCTCTTGATTGTATATGAGCAAAATATTTTGGATAAATTAGAATAGTTGGTGTATTATTGAGCGATCTGCAGTTGGATTCTTAAGGTGGTTCTCATCCACAACCATCTATAAATATTTTAAAGACTATTTTTATTAATTTTTCACGCCAAATTGTATTTTCATAAAATGAGCTCAGTAAACGTGCTCAAATCTAACTTTGCAGAAAGATATTAATATTTTTGGAAAGTTTAAAAACCAATCGTCGAGAGCAGTATTGTCTAGAAAAGCCGTAACAATCTTAAACTTATTAAAATATTTAAATTTGGCGTCTTCTTTCTTAAGATATTGTTAATTTTAAGTAAAGGATATTCAACACAGATTTAATACAAAACAATTAAGAAGTAATGAGAGAACCTTGACAAAGCTAGATTAGCTAGATTTTTTTTTAATCCAAGAGTAATGTGATTCTTATTTTAAAAATAAAAAATCTATAATTGCACTGTTTCATTTAATTCCATGTACAGTTTTTGTGTAGCATTCCGTCTATATTTTACAGAATCTCATTAAAATTATGATTAAGAAATATACAAAATATAGATTCAATATAAATGATGTGTATGTTGTTAATGTGGGGATTTTAGAAGCGCGCAGATGTTAGCTGCCAAAAGGGGCACCACTTTGTGCCGATTCACGGAGCATTTAATTAGTGGCAACCGAAAAATGTTCATTGAAGAATAACCGACTCACTTTGGGAAATAGGTTTGTATTCAATGGAAAATTTAATAAAAACTATTTACTGTTTGCATCTTGCAAAAAAAAAAAAAACGTGGACAAATTGCAAAAACCACGCCCCTTAATTTTAATTTTAATTCTTTGTTTTTTTTTTAAAGAATTCTTAATTAATCAGTAAGTTAAAACGATTCTAAACAAAAAGTAAATCAAATGGGAAGAAGTTAAACTGTAAAAAGTAAATAATTTAAAGAAAAATTGATTTTTCCACGCTTTTTTGCTTTTGCAAGATTCGCAGTAGTGCTGAATTCGATACGGAATTTGATATTGAAGAATATTTTGTAACTATCTTGAAGAGGGAATTATTTAAAACAAATTTATTAATAAACAAGAATAAATATAACAATAATACACATTTATTATAGATCAAAGGCAATAAAAGGCACACAATTGGGCAAATGGACCCGAATAATCGATTTAAAAGTAATAAACAATAATAAAGTAACACGTATGAGGAAAGCTATGATTCCAGAGAAGAATTGGAAAAGAACACATTTCACTCCTGAGGTGAATTACGAGCGTGGCTTTGATGTCGACGACTTGTCTGAGCACAGATACCACAGAACACTAAAGCAGACGAAGAATGAAGCACATGCAATGAGCATTGGTGTCATTAAGGAATCGGCAGGCTGATGCACGGCTCGAGCCGTTGATTCGTCCGTCTCGTGCACGCGGATGATGGATGAAACGGCGAGGCCAGGCGCTCCAGACATCTACAACGTTGGTGTTTTACTTGGATCTTTGTAGTCATTATTTTACCACTATGAGCTCATCTGCGGTGATGTTGTTGACGATTGGCGTGTGCCTCTTGAATCTCGCGTTCTGACTGATGCATTTCGGAATTGTGCATTGATTGGAGCACGGCATGCAATCGCATTGGAATCGGATCATTGAACTGTCTGGCCACTTGAAAGTTCTGAAACAATGGTAGAATGAGTTTGTGTGGAGGAGCGATGGTGACGCACCGGAATGTCGCTTGTACTTTGTTGTTCTTGACACTGGTCCATCTTGGGAAGAGCGACTCGTCGATGGCGCATCCGGAATCGTCGGTCAGCGAGTATCTCTCGCCGCTTTCGATGTTCACTGCGAAGCAATTGCGCGGCAAGATGCCGTAGTGAGTCGGCGTCACTTCAAGGCTCAACTTGAGCGTGTCGCCGACGATAGCGCTGGCAATTGACAGCTGTTGTTGATTGGTGACGGCGAGACGGCACACAGGCGACTGTGCAGATGGATCGGTGATGGTGGACTTGGTGGCCAGATCGGATACGTTCACCTTGGACTCGACATTGCGAGTGCCGACGGGGTATTGACAGCGCAGATCGTATGAGTCGGCCTTGTTCGTGAGGAACATTACGTGTTTCTGCACGATTACTGTAGATGACATGGTTTGCTGGAATAACTTGGGATTAATTTGTTGAATTTTGGGTAGAACTTACATTATCGAGAAGCTGCACGTCACAATGTTCGAATGGCACCTTGAAAACGTAGGGCTTCTGCGAGTTGACAAGCGAGCTGAATGTCTTGGAGCAATGTGGATTGTCGGACTGTCCTTTGACGAACACCCTTCCTTCGAATGTTTCATTTCCAAGCACCAGTGTCATTCCGTCCACCTGGCAATAAACTGACAGTTTTCCGGAGTTCACGTGAGGTATGCATGAAGTTCCATCGCCAATATAGCCAGCCGGGCAGTGACACAAATGCGAGCCTTGTGTGTTCTGACAAGTGGCGAGTCGATCACACGAATGCGTCTGCTCTGCGCATTCGTCCACGTCGACACAGGATGAGTTGGCACGTCGGAATCCTTGCTTGCACACGCATTCGCCGGCGATGCACAATTGCGTGTCTTGGTCGCATTTTTGAAGGCATGATGAAACGTCGGATAGGTCGGAGGTGCCGAGCGAGTATTTGTTGCGGCATGAGTAGCCGTCGCCGTCGAATCCGTGGCGGCACACACATTGGCCGGTTGGCAGGCACACGGCGTTGGTGGAGCAGATAGTACGGTCGGTTCGGCAGGATTTCTGTGGGAAGCAGGAAATGCCGTTTCCGGCGTAGCCCGAGGAGCAGCGGCATTGTCGTGAGTCGAGGTCGCACACGGCGTTGGCGTGGCAGATTCCAGGGAAGTGAACGCAATCAACGGGGTCCGGCACGCAGCACATGCCATTTCCGAAGTAGCCGGGCTGAAAATGAGGATATGGTTGGATTAGTAATCTTCTTAAATTCTTACATTGCATTTACAGCTGGTTCCACCGACACAATGCGCATTCTCGTCGCACTGGCTGCAATTGGTTGCACGCTCATGGATGCTCACGCATTTGACACCATCACCAGTGAAACCAGGCAGACATTGACAACGTCGGTTCTGGCAGATGGCCTCGGAACTGCACAGATTGGAGCGGAGCACGCAGTCTTGTGGATGAGGCGAGCACACGTAGCCGTCGCCGATGTAGCCAGGATCGCAGACGCAAGAACGAGTCGACTTATCGCATCGGGCGTGATTGGCGCATAGCGATGGCAGGGCGATGCAATCAGCAGCGGACTTTGACGCGCATGTCTTGCCGTCGCCAACGAGTCCCGAATTACACAAGCATTGTCCGGTTGATGGCTGGCAGGTGGCTAGGTGATGACACGTCACGTTGGAGCAGAGATTGGAGATTGCTGCAATTAGAGACATAATTTTAAGGCAGTTGGAATGTTTTTTCGATCGTTTGGTTAGGATCGTCATGCTCACATGCTCTGGTTATGGACTTATTAGTCGTTTGCATTGATGTTGTTGTTTGTGGTGGCTGCTTGGTTGTGTCTTCCTCAGGTACGCCATAACCATTGTCGACTGGTGCTATCGATTCGGTTGTCGTTGTTGTTATGGGAGGAGTCATGCTCGGAGGTTGCGGTTTGACTAAGAATCATGCGCATGCGAAACAATTTGAAGTAAATTTGACTTACCTTTGCGAGTTGGTGCGGATGGAAGACGTGACGGCGGTGTTGGCGCTTCTGAAGTCATTGAGATTGAGGATGATCCGACTGATGGTGCAGTTGTGAGTGCAGCTGGTGAAGGTGATGCGGATTTGATGATTATTTGGTCAGAGGAAATTGTGAATGGATGGGTCGGGGTTGTGTTGTGTTCAAGACTGACATTATAAATGATGGGGGAATGGGTGGTAGAGGATTGTAGGAGGTTTGAATTGCTACTGGAACGCTCTGATTCATTCGTAGGTTTGGATCTATCATTTTCTTTACTTTTTGGGATATCAGAAGGTCCTGGGAAAACAATATTTGTGGGTTCGGATGGATTTACACGAGAATTGTTGGATTTGTTGGTTTCTAAAGGTTCTTTGGAAGGATCTGGAATAGTGGAAGGATCAGTTACATCTATTATTTGATGAGAATTATCTGGATCAACAAATGAAATGTGGGATGGGCCTGATAGATTCATTTTGACATTGTCTACATCAGCATTCTTTTTCGTGGGTTGTGTGTTAACGGAAGATCCATTGGATTTCATACCATCTGGATGGGAGGAATTGGTAGAAGGCTCTGATCCGTTAGATTTGTCATTTTCTACGCTTACAGGGTTTCTAGACAGATCAGGGACAATCAAAAGATTATCAGAGGGACCTGATCCATTGGATTTCATTCTATCAGGATTGGAGGAATTGTTAGAAGGTTCTAAACCATTAGATTTGTTATTAAGTAAAGTTTCCGTGCTTGTAGAAGGATCAGGGACAATCGAAGGACTCTCAGAGGGACCTGATCCATTGGATTTCAAACTACCTGGATTGGAGGAATTGTTAGAAGGTTCTAAACCATTAGATTTGTTATTAACTAAAGTTTCCGTACTTGTAGAAGGATCAGGGACAATCGAAGGACTCTCAGAGGGACCTGATCCGTTGGATTTCGCAGGATCTGGATTTGAGAAATTGTTGGAAGATTCTAAACCCTTCGATTTGTTATTTTCTACGCTTTCCGGGGTTGTAGAAGGGTCAGGGACAATCGAAGGACTCTCAGAGGGACCTGATCCATTGGATTTCTTACCATCTGGATTGGAGGAATTCGTAGAAGGTTCTAAACTATTTGATTTGTTCATTTCTACGCTCTCAGTATTTGGGGATGGATCAGGGGTAATGAACAAACTATCAGAGGGACCTGATCCGTTGGATTTAACGGAATTTGATGTCGAGGGATTGGTAGTTGGTTCTAATCTATTTGGTTTATCGTTTTCTAAGCTCTCAGGGTTTGTGGAAGGATCAGGGACAATTAACAAACTATCAGAGGGACCTGATCCATTGGATTTAACGGAATTTGATGTCGAGGGATTGGTAGTTGGCTCTAAACCGTTAGATTTGTTATTCACTAAAGTTTCCGTGTTTGTAGAAGGATCAGGGACAATCGAAGGACTCTCAGAGGGACCTGATCCGTTGGATTTCGCAGGATCTGGATTTGAGAAATTGTTGGAAGATTCTAAACCCTTCGATTTGTTATTTTCTACGCTTTCCGGGGTTGTAGAAGGGTCAGGGACAATCGAAGGACTCTCAGAGGGACCTGATCCATTGGATTTCTTACCATCTGGATTGGAGGAATTCGTAGAAGGTTCTAAACTATTTGATTTGTTCATTTCTACGCTCTCAGTATTTGGGGATGGATCAGGGGTAATGAACAAACTATCAGAGGGACCTGATCCGTTGGATTTAACGGAATTTGATGTCGAGGGATTGGTAGTTGGTTCTAATCTATTTGGTTTATCGTTTTCTAAGCTCTCAGGGTTTGTGGAAGGATCAGGGACAATTAACAAACTATCAGAGGGACCTGATCCATTGGATTTAACGGAATTTGATGTCGAGGGATTGGTAGTTGGCTCTAAACCGTTAGATTTGTTATTCACTAAAGTTTCCGTGTTTGTAGTAGGATCAGGGACAATCGAAGGACTCTCAGAGGGACCTGATCCATTGGATTTTACAGGTTCTGGACTGGAGGAATTGGTAGAAGGCTCTGATCCGTGATCCGATTTGTTATTTTCTACGCTTACAGGGTTTGTAGACGGATCAGGGACAATCGACTGACTCTCAGAGGGACCCGATCCGTTGGATTTTACAGTATCAGGATTGGAGGAATTGGTAGTTGGCTCTAAACCATTCGATTTGTTCATTTCTACACTTTCAGGGTTTGTGGACGGATCAGGGACAATCAAAACACTATCAGTAGTACCTGATCCATTGGATTTAACGTAATTTGAAGTCGGGGAATGGATAGAAGGCTTTAAACTATAGGGTTTGTTATTTGTGATGTTTACAATGGCTGGGGAAGGATCGGGTGAAATCATTAAGTTATCAGTAGGACCTGATCTATCTTTCTTATCGTTACTTGGATTGGTAGTGCTCGGTGTAATTCTGGTAACATTCGAGTTGCTTTGACTAGAAGACACACTAGATGTTTCCGGTATATTAACACTACTTGACGGTTCTTTAAATTGATTTACCGCGGGAGTAGGACTAGTCGAAGATTGGATCACAGTGGATTTGGTGTTATTTTGATTAGCTGGAATGGTTGAAATCTTAGGCTCATTAGAAATACTGATGGATAGCTCTGAACTATTGGTTGGCTGCGAAACATTTATACTACTAGAAGGGGTCGCTGAGTCAATTGGACCATAAAGTTTTGTGCTAGAATGCACATTACGGGTTGATCCATTGGTAGTTTCTTTGTTAGAAGTCTCTGCGACTGTGGATCTAAACTCTTGTCCGTTTTGGTGATTCGGTGAGGCAGTAGAGGGCTCAGGGATTATAACGATGGTGGTGAATGGCCCGGACCCCATTGGTTTGGAATTATTAGTGGTGGAAGAACGTGTGGATGATTCTATGGGTGTAGGAGTAGAGGATGAAGTTAGCAAGCTTGTTAGAGGAGGGGTAGAATGACTAGATGATGAGTTCAATAGTGATGATCCATTATATTTTGATGTTTCTATATGTAATGGAAGTTGGGACGGCTCTGTTCCACTTCTCGACTGGGTTGTAGATGTTTCTAGACCAATGGATGATGAAGAAGAAGGATCTACTGTCGTGAATAAATTCGATTTACCTGATTCGTTAGATGTAAGAGTTTCTAGAATAGCTGAAGGACTAGTAGGAAGTTTTAGGTCTGATCTTGTGGATTGAGCCGTCGAGGATTCAAAAGGTTCTGATGCATTATTTTGTTCTAATGGTGCTAGAGTCGTGGGATAATTAACGGAAGATGAGGAAACGTTTGATTGGGTCAGTGGGTTGGATTCAGAATTCGAATTAACTGTGGTAGACTCTACGATAATCTCTGATGGGATTGATGACGTAACAGGCTTAACGATATCAAATCCCGAAGAATCTTTAGTATGTGTCGTCGATGTCATTGATTTAGGGAATGGAGTCGAAGACGTTCCACTTTGCTCAATTGGTACTACGCTACTGTATTGGGAGGATGACGGCCTCCTCGTGGATATTCTGAGAAGAGCCTCGAGATTGTCGATCAAAATCTCCTTATTAAGGGTTGGTTTCGATCCGCCCGTTGATCCATCGATGACCATCAATCGTGGGGATTGACGCACATCGGGAAGTTGGCCGTCGGTACCTATTGATTCCGAGTTGGCGTCGGGCGAGATGAGGATCGATGAACTTGATGGCCCGTCGAATGGTCGCTTCGGAGAGCTTTGGATAGAAGAAGTGGAAGATAGAGGTGAAGATGAGGATTGATCCGTTAGTACTGTAGAAGATTTGGTGGTGGATTCTAGAGAAGGATGAGCGGAACTTGTGGATGATTTATTAGATTCTACTGAAAGATCAGGGGCATTTGAGGAAGATTCTAACGAACTATGAGTTGTAACTGAAGAGGATTTAGTGGATTCGAGTGAAGGATCAGGGGAATTTGAAGAAGATGAAAGTTGAGGTGTAACTGATGAGGATTTCGATGGACGAGGAGAACCTGACACACTTGTAGTGGCTTCTAATGATGGATCAGGCGAATCTGACACAGAATTATTGGATCCTAATAATGGATCAGGAGAATTTGAGGAAGATTCTAACGAACTATGAGGTGTAACTGAAGAGGATTTAGTGGATTCGATAGAAGGATCAGGGGAATTTGAAGAACCAAGAGAAGTATCAGGAGCACTTGAAATAGATGAAGTAGATTCTAACGAATTATGAGGTGTAACTGAAGATTTAGTGGATTCGAGAGAAGGATCAGGGGAATTTGAAGAAGATGAAAGTTGAGGTGTAACTGATGAGGATTTCGATGGACGAGGAGAACCTGACACACTTGTAGTGGCTTCTAATGATGGATCAGGCGAATCTGACACAGAATTATTGGATCCTAATAATGGATCAGGAGAATTTGAGGAAGATTCTAACGAACTATGAGGTGTAACTGAAGAGGATTTAGTGGATTCGATAGAAGGATCAGGGGAATTTGAAGAACCAAGAGAAGTATCAGGAGCACTTGAAATAGATGAAGTAGATTCTAACGAATTATGAGGTGTAACTGAAGATTTAGTGGATTCGAGAGAAGGATCAGGGGAATTTGAAGAAGATGAAAGTTGAGGTGTAACTGATGAGGATTTAGTGGATTCGATAGAAGGATCAGGGGAATTTGAAGAACCAAGAGAAGTATCAGGAGCACTTGAAATAGATGAAGTAGATTCTAACGAATTATGAGGTGTAACTGAAGATTTAGTGGATTCGAGAGAAGGATCAGGGGAATTTGAAGAAGATGAAAGTTGAGGTTTAACTGATGAGGATTTCGATTGACCAGGAGAACCTGACACACTTGTAGTGGCTTCTAATGATGGATCAGGCGAATCTGACACAGAATTATTGGATCCGAATAATGGATCAGGAGAATTTGTGGAAGATTCTAACGAACTATGAGGTGTAACTGAAGAGGATTTAGTGGATTCTAGTGAAGGATCAGGGGAATTTGAAGAAGATGAAAGTTGAGGTGTAACTGATGAGGATTTCGATGTATCAGGAGAACCTGACACACTTGTAGTGGCTTCTAATAATGGATCAGGTGAATTTGAGGAAGATTCTAACGAACTATGAGGTGTAACTGATGAGGATTTCGATGGATTAGCAGAAGCGGAGACAACAGTAGTGGACTCAAATGTATGATTAGGTGGAATTGTAGAGTTATTGATTGACTCTAGTGAAGAATTAGTGGAAATTGATAAAGTTGAGGTGGATTCTAAAGATTGATGAGGTGTAACTGAGGAAATTTTTGTTGAATCAGTAGGATCTGGGGAAATAGTAGACACTAGAGAAGGATTTTGACCCTCATCAGGAGGAACTGAGGTTTTTGGTACTAATAAAGGATTTGATGACAAGGTTGTGGATTCATTAGGAATTAAAGGATTAGGAGATCCATGAGAAACAAGATGTGGTAATATTGTGGATTGGGTCTCTTGGATCGGATGAGACGACCCTGTGAAAGATGGAGTTGTGCCTACTGTTGGATTAGGTCCTCCACTAACTAAACTAGTCATAGTAGAAGAATCAGGAGATGTCGATGAGGTTTGAATGGTTTCTAATAAAGGACCGGTCGAACTAGGTGAAACTGTTGAAGAAAAAGTTGGGTCAGGAGATGATAAAGAAGTTTGTGACGTACGTTGTGAAGGATCAGGGGAAGTAGTAGTGGTGGATTTTAAAATGGGCTCGGATGACAATGGATCAGGTGATAGAGAAGGATTAGGTGAAACAGAAAAAATATCTGGGTTGGTTGTGGATGTTTGGATTTGTATCGGATCAGGTAATACCGTGACAAGTGAAGTGGGGATCCCCGTTAGACTAGAAGAAGGAAGGGTTGGTGCTACAGTGGAAACTACAGTTGGAATTTTGGTGGATAGTTTAGGGGAATCAGTAGATTTAGAAGAAATTATGTTAGAGGGATCGGGTGATGAGAATTGTTTGTTAACAAAAGAACCTAAGGATGGGTCAATAGTTGCTTTAGATTTTAATGAATTTGTGACAGAGTTAGTTGGGCTTGTGGATGAGGTGATTGGATTGGATGTGAAGGGGGTAGAGGATTCTGACGATGAATCAGATGATCCAGTAGCTTTTAGGTTTGGAGAGGAAGTAAGGGAGAATGTAAGAGATGGATTAGATACAGTAGAAAGATTAGGAGAAACGGTGGTACTGGAAAATAATAAATCTTGTGTTGATGGTGAATTTGCGAGAGTTGAAGTAGATACAGTCGAATATAAGGTAGTGTTGGATACAAAAGGAGATACAGAGGGGATTATAGTGGATTCTACAACAGAATTAGGTACAAGATTTGGATCGGGAGACAGAGAGACAATCATTGAATTAGGTGAATTAGAGGGCAAGGTGGATTTTGGTGCGAAAGTGCTTGATGCAATAGAAGTGAGAGTGAATGATCCGGACGGATCGTGAGGTCCTGTCGGACTGTGAATGTTGGATCGAGCTGGATCCGGTGCATTTGTGCTTTCGTGCCGTGGTGTACCTTTGTTGTTGTCGCTCGTGGTTGTGGATTTCGTCACGAAGGACTTGGTGCTGGTTGGTGTTTCTTCTGAGATTGTTGACTTCAATGTTGAACGTGTTTCTCCTCTCTCAGGCTGCGATTCGATGGTAGAAGAAGTGTGGTCAGTTGTGTCGACGGTAGATACTGTACTCGCCGTGTCTGGGGACTTGCTCGAGTCGGTAAATTGACCGGAGATGGTTGAGAGTTTTTCAATAGTCGTGGAATCGTTTCGTGACGGTATAGTAACATCTCCAGTGACTTGTGGAACGACAGTGATACTTGTAACATCTGTTGATTTCGTCGAAGGAGAGGTTATCGTTTCGGAGCTTGTTGATGTTTCTGTGGATGCCTTAATCATTGATTCAGTAGCTCCTCCAGAAAGTGTTGGGGTCACTGTTGCACTTGGAGAACTTCCAGCGCTAGTAGAAGAAGTTGTGTATTCCGTGAACTCGCCCTTGATCGTCGAAAGATTTGGTTGTTTGCTAGGTTGGGGCACTGAGGCTTTGGTAACTTGGCCAACTATTCTTGTGGTAGTTGCCATGGTAGATGGTGTAGTCGATTCCGTGAATTCGCCCTTGATGGTAGACAAATTGGAAGAAGTTGTCGAAGGTATGGATGAGCTTGTTGATGCCTCTGCTTCCGATGATGACTTTATTGTGGGTTCCGTTACCTCTCCAACGATTCTTGGAACAGCCGTGGAACTTGCAGCTTCGGTAGTCGGCTCGGTGAACGCGCCCGTCAGGTTTGATTCTATTGTGGAAGATGGTTCCATTGTTGAATCGGTTACCTCGCCAGAAACTCGTGGAACTTCTGTAGTTTTTTGAGAGGCTCCAGTTTCTGTTGATGGAGTTTTTGGAGATTCAGTGAACTCGCCATTGATGGTTGACAATGTGGATGATGTCGATGATTTTTCAGGTGCCTCTGTTGATGTATTGGTGGATTCAGTAACCTCGCCAGCAATTCGTGGAACCGCCGTGGAAGTGGCTACGCCTTCAGAAGATGTCGGAGTGGTCGATTCGGTGAATCCGCCTGTGATTGTGGACAGGTTTGATGAAGAAGTAGAAGGTTGCGACTCGGATGATGATTTGAGTGTGGATTCAGTAACCTCGCCAGCAATTCGTGGAACCACTGTGGAACTGGCAACGCCTTCAGAAGATGTCGGCGTGGTCGATTCGGTAAACTCACCCTTTATGGTTGAGAGTTGCGATGTTTTTATGGAAGGCTGGGTCTTCGAGGTTGATTCCGTGAATTCTCCAGAGATGGTGGACAACTTGGACGGTGCCGTGGAAGTTGGGATTGTCAATGACTGAGCTTCCGAAGATGGACTTGATTGTTCTGTTACTTCACCAATAATTCTTGGAACCACCGTGGAACTTGGAGCGATTTCCGCCGCGGAAGTGGACGTCGTTGATTCGGTAAACTCGCCCTTAATTGTTGAAAGGTTTGGCGAAGTAGTAGAAGGTTGCGATTTCGAAGATGGCTCGATGGAAGATTCGGTAACCTCTCCAACCATTCTCGTGATATTTTCAGCTTGAGTAAATCCACCAGTGATAGTGGATAACTTGAGCGAACTGGTGGTACGTTCTTCTGTCGTTGAGGCTTTGGTAGAGGATTCAGTCACTTCTCCAACGACTCGTTCCATCGTTGTGGAATTTGGCAAAGTTGTAGTTGCTTTAGTTGGATCAGTGAACTCTCCGTTGATTGTGGATAGATTGGAGGTGGAGTTTGAACTTGGAATGGTTGAGGATTCTGTAACCTCCCCAGAAGTTTGTGGAATTTCTGTAGAAGCTTGGTTAGCTCCAGGTTGTGTGGTGCTCGAATCGGTGAACTCTCCCTTGATGGTGGAAAGATTTGAATAGGTCTTGGATCCCGTTGGCGTAGGAGTGACGGTGGATTCAGCAAACTCTCCAGCGACTCTTGGAACCATCGTCGAATTTGAAGATTCTTGCGAGACAGTGATTGTCGTCGTGGATGGTGTGCTCGTGCTTGATTCGATATGAGACGGTGCTGTGCTTCCAGTCTTGTTAGTCTTCACACTGTGTGCATTCGACACATCGGGTGCATTAGTGGCAACATCGATGGTGACTCGCTTACCGTCTGGCACAATTTGTGTTGATGGTGTTGGTGATGATGATGAAGAGATGGTTGTTGCTGCCGTTGTGGATGATTCTTCAACTGAAAAATAGTCATAATTCTGAATGGACAAGGGCAACTCACCGCATCCCTCGCCGCTTTCCACGAAACCTTCGGCGCATACGCATTTGAAAGCGCCCATGGTGTTGACGCAAGTCGAATGTTGTCCACACATTCCGCTCAGCGAACACTCGTCGATATCGTCGCACATCTTGCCGTCACCGATGAATCCAGGCGTGCAAACGCATAGATGACTGTTGGGCATCACATCGATGCAGTCCGCATGCTGGCTGCAGTCGTTGTTGACGCGGCAAAGTCCGGAAACTTGAACTGGCTGGCATGTTCCGTTGATTGGGTGGTAGCCAGCAAGGCACGCACCGCACTGCGGAATCTCCTCCTCGTCCACCGCGCACTGTTTGTTCTCGAGTTCGCACAATCGCTCCCACTCTTCTGTACATTTGCTGGCGTCGGCGGTTTCAATTTCTAAACGTTTGGTGAACGATACAATTTTATTTTCTAATGGAAAGGCTCACTCTTGCAAATGGTACCATCTCCCGTGTAGCCAGGCATACATTTGCATCCGCAGCTTCCCATCTGATTGATGCACATGGCCATCGAATCGCAACCGGCCATTCCACGATCACATTCATCGATATCTGAAACGAAACAGTGTATTTTCTTGTAAAGTACTTGACTAATGGATTACCTATACAGACTCCGCCTTCTCCTTCGTAGCCCTCGGCGCACTCGCACTCGTACGATCCTTCGGTATTCACGCAATAGCTCGACGATGGATCGCAATCGTGACGGTTCTCGGCGCACTCGTCGATATCCTCGCACTGGTGCGTGTTGGGATTCAATCGGAAGCCTGGCTCGCACTCGCACACTGACGACAAGCTGCCATTGTAGATTCGCACGCTGAGGCATGAGACGTGCGACTGACGACCGCAGAACGCGAGCACGTCGGCGCACGAATTTTCGAGCGGGTTGACGCAGTTGTGCAAACCGTCGCCTTCGAAGCCAGCGTGGCATGAACATTTGAAAGAGCCGTCGGTGTTGGTGCAGTCGGCAAGCGGATGGCATGGATGCTCCTCGCACTCGTTGATGTCGTGGCATTTGAAGCCGTCGCCGCGGAAGCCTTTGTCGCAAGCGCACGTGAACGAACCGTTGGTGTTGAGGCAGTTTGCGTGTGAATCGCATGGATGTGTCGCGCACTCGTCGATATCAACGCATTCGCCGTGGAGGAGTTGGTAGCCGGCGCGGCATTCTGTGCAATCCACAAGACCGTTGCTGTCGACCATGCAGGCACGATTGTCGGCACAGTTGGTGGCGTCGATCTGCGACTTGTCGCATGGTTTTTTGTGATTCGGCACGCACTGATAACCGTCTCCGATGAATCCGTCGATGCACTGACATGAATAGGATCCCGGCTTGTTGATGCAAGTGGCGTTGGTGCCGCAGCACTTGCGCTTCTCGGCGCATTCATCAATGTCGACACACGAGCCGTCGTCCATCTTACGGTATCCCATTGGACAGTGGCATGCGTAGCCGCCGACAAAGTTTTGGCAGCGCGACGATGGATGACACTTATGATGTCCAGTGGCACACTCGTCAATGTCCTGGCATTTGGATTGTGGTGGCGCACCGTCGAATCCTGGCTCACAGCGGCACACGCCAGTGCGCCGCTCGCATAAAGCATCAATTCCGCACTCGTCACTACTGGTGCACTTGAAGCGCGTCTGGTTGAGAACTGGCGTGGCAGTGGTGGTTGGGAGAATGAAGGTGTCTTTGGTGGCGCGGTTGGCGACAAGTTGCTCGCCAGGTGTGGTTGTTTCTGATTCACCGGAGCCTTCAATAGAGCCGTGTTCCGTGGAAGAGAGAGATTCTGTTGAAGAAGGTGTGGCCGATGGGATCGTAGACTCTTCTATCGATCCATGCTCGACTGGCAAAGTTGCTGTTGATTCAACTTCAGAGCTTGTCGTTGATGGAGTAGTTTGAGACACACTGGAAGCAGTTGTAGATAAGGTTCCTGTAGATCCAGGGGTGGATGCTTCAACTGCGGCTTTAGTTGCTGATGGCTTTTCTGTGATGTTCTTTGCGGATCCTGGGGAAGAAGCTTCCATGGTGGATTCAGAAGCACTTGAAGCAGTTGTGGATTCTTCTCCAGACGAGGAGCTCGTTGATCCAAAGGTGGACGCTTCAACTGCGGCTGTAGTTTCTGACGCCTTCTCCGTGACTTTCTCGACAGATCCAGAAGAACTTGAAGCAGTTGTGGATTCTTCTCCAGACGAGGTGCCTGTAGATCCAGGAGTTGAGGCTTCAACCGCGCTGTCTGTTGTATTTTCAGAAGCACTTGACTTTGTTGTAGATTGCTCAGTGCCATTCTCTTCTGACGGCTTTTCTGTGACGTTCTTTGCGGATCCTGGGGAAGAAGCTTCCATGGTGGATTCAGAAGCACTTGAAGGAGTTGTGGATTCTTCTCCAGACGAGGAGCTCGTTGATCCAAAGGTGGAGGCTTCAACTGCGGCTGTAGTTTCTGACGGCTTCTCCGTGACTTTCTCGACAGATACAGAAGAACTTGAAGCAGTTGTGGATTCTTCTCCAGACGAGGTGCCTGCAGATCCAGTGGTGGAAGCTTGAACTGCGGACTTTGTGGTAGTTTCGGAACCAGTTGAAGCAGTTGTGGATTGATCAACTGTTCCCTGTTCACCTGATGAGGTGCCTGTAGATCCAGGAGTGGACGCTTCGACTGCGGCTTTAGTTGCTGATGGCTGCTCTGATGCATTCTTGTCTGATCCGGTCGCAGAAACTTGCGTGGTAGCTTCAGAAACATCTGAGGTGGTTTTGGATTCTTCACCAGATTCCTTTGACGAGCCTTGTGTGGTGGATGAGCTTTCGGTGGATTTTGAGGTCTTATCCGCGGTTGTAACTTCTGTAGTTGGAGTTGTAGATTCTGCACTATTCTTGGATGATGAGGTTTCTGTGGATGGCAACGTTGAAGTTTTGATATCTCCATTACCGATCGTACTTTCTTCAACATGCTCCGTTGTTTCTGATGTAGCGGATGCGGTGGTCGCTTCACCAGAACCAGAAAGGTCCGCTTCTTCGCCAGATCCTTCAATTGAACCGTGTTCCGTTGACAAACTTTGGCTGGTTGACGTTTCTTCCTTATTAATCGTGCTCTCCTTGAGATTCTTGGTTGTTTCGGAAACAACATCAGTGGTTGCTTTAGTATCGCCCGCGGGAGTTGTGGATGCCCCGGAGGATTCCACCATGGTGGTCTCCGTGACTTCCTTGGTAGTCGTTCCCTCGTTGGCATCCTTTGTTGATTCGGCTGCTGTCGTTTCACCCGTTCCAGCTGAAGTTGATGACTCGACTGGAGTGCTTCTTGTGGATTCCAGTCCAGAAGGCGTCTCCTTGACATTCTCGGAAGATCGCGAAGATGGTTCCGTTGTTGATTCTTCACCTGATCCTTCGACGACGTGATGCTCAGTTGACGTGCTTCTTATAGATCCTGAAGTGCTGGTCTCAGCTGTTGACTTTGGTTTTCCTTCGTCTTTGGTTGATGATGAGGATTCTGTCAGATCTTCAGTTATGGTAACGCCAGAAGAAGCAGAAGTGGTGACTTCGGCAGTGGATTTGGTGGTGGTTTCACCCGATGGTGTGGTTTCCCCAGATCCTTCTTCGGTTGACATGGATTCGGTGGTAACGATTGGTGTTGTTTCATCAATTGTCGATGATTTGGATGGTGTTGTCTTGACTCTTTCTGTTGTTGGTCCGTTGCTCTCTGTGGTTTGTTCGGTTGATCCCAAAGATGTATTACCAGCCTCGGTAGTAATTGAAGCAGATGATTCCCCAGATCCTTCGATCACTCCTTTTTCAGTGGACAAGGTTTCGCCTTCTCCAGATGAAGTAGTGTCGATGATGGTGACAGTGGATGAAGCGGAAGTTGTAGCCTCTCCAGATCCCTCATGATCGATTGTCACGGAAGATGATTCGATGGGAGATTCGGTGTCAGTCGTTATTTCGCCGGAACTTTCTTCATGGGTGGATGTTGTTTCTTCTGTGATGATGCCGCTAGTTGTTGAAGAAGTTGTGCTCTCAGCTTCTTCTCCTGTTGTTGGTGAGACCTTCTTTGTTGAAGTTTTGCCTGTTTCTACGGTGCTCTCCTTGACTGATTCAGTGGAAGATTTAACCGAACTTTCAGTTGAGATTGTTGATTCTTTTCGTGGCGCTTGTGTGGTGCTCACATTGATAACTAAATCCTCGTCACCTGATCCTTCCTCTTCAACGATTTGCTGTCGACGGCTCGTTGTTGCTTCCGTTGTCACTTTCAGGTCCTTCACTGGAACTGTGGTTCGTTTCAACGTCTGACTTGTTGATCCTGAAATTATGAGGTCCTCGTCGCCCGATCCTTCCTCGATGCTCTTTTGCTCGATCGGCTTTCTCGTGCTCTTGCCGACGTCTCTGGTAGTCGCCGCTGAAATTGTATTTTATGGTTTTTACGATACCAACACCACTTACTAATGCTTTCGTCGCCGGTTCCTGATCCTTCGATGAGCTTCGTACCGCTGATCTCCAGACCAACGCGATCCGAGTCGACTTCCGGTTTGCTGATCTCTAGGCCGATTTCGCTGCTCACAGGTTTTTGCAGTTTGATACCGCCGGATGAGTTGGATTGTCTGCCGCCAGAGGAAGACTCCTCCACGACTTCGGTGGCCTGTGTGACGGCCTGATCTTCGCCAAGCGTTGTAATACGCACTCGAATCGTTCCTTCAGTGGACGGCGACAGTGTCACCTTGTCGACGAGATCATCGTCCTCTTCGCCACTGTCCTCGGTCCAGATGCCACTCTCTGTCGCCTTTCCGCTGCCGCTTTCTATCGCCTTTCCACTTCCGCTGATCTCCAATCCAAACGTGTCTTCAGGCTCGCTGGTCGTCTGAACAATTGTCTCGCCACTGGCCACTCGGCCGCGCGTCAGAATAATTTGTCCGCTCGAAAAGTTGCGCGACTCCTGGATGAGCTCGGTAACGAGTTGCTCCGTGCGTGAGCGGTTCGCCTCGGCTGCTACAATTGTGTCCTCCTCATTGCCGCCGATTATCTGCAAGCCGCGCTCCTTAGTGATCTCCAAGCCGAGGCAGTCGTCGTGGGTGGCGTTGTTTGGATTGCAGCACACGAATGAGCCTATCAGGTTCACGCACCACTCGTTCTCGCTAGTGTTACAAGTCTCGGTGATGCACTCGTCGATGTCTAAAAGGTTATCGTACTGTCAGATGAGATTAAGATAACAAACCTTCGCAGCCGACAAGAGCGTTTCCTCCGTATCCTTTCGAGCACTCGCAGAATCCATTAACACACTCGGAATTTTGTGGACAATACGATGTGCAGGAGAGCTTTCCGTTGGTGACCTGTGAATCTTTGGGGAAGTGCCCGCGGAAGATCTTGAAATTGCCTCCGGATGATGTTGCGAAAGAGCCGCCCGAGCCCTCGGCTGCGTCGCCAGAAGAAGACGATGAATCGCTACTGAACAGCTCATCTCTGCACTCTGGTTGCTTACTGCCCGGCTCGCAACACAGATAGCCGCCGTTGAGATTGACACAACGGTCGCCGACGCCGCGACACTTGTCAGGCATCTCGCACTCGTTGACATCGATGCACTTGTGTTTGCCATCGCCGCGGAATCCGTCGATGCACTCGCAAGTTTTGTTGACGCATGCCGCATTGGCAGCGCATCCGCCACTGCAGAAGGCGCCCTGCTCGTGCACGCATTGCTCGTCAGTCGAATTGGGATCGCAGCAGATATAGCCGCCGTCGAGGTTCAAGCAGCGCGTGTTTGAGCCGCATGGAGACTCATCGGCTTCGCACTCGTTCACGTCTGCAAGCATTATTGGTTGGATGAGTAGGGAAAGGTTAGGATGGATTACCATAGCAGTTGATTCCGTCGCCGGCGTAGCCAGCAGAGCAAACGCAAAGATCCATCTTGCCTAAACAATGGGCGTGACGATGACAGACACTCGCGTCTTTTGAGCATTGTCGTTTTGCTGGAAAATTATTTCAAAAAGAAATTAAAAAGTCACTTACGCTGGCAATTCTTTCCATCTCCTTCAAATCCGTCGTCGCACTCGCAAACATAGCCACCGATGGTGTTGGTGCACTCTGCTCGCGGATCGCACCGATGTTCGTCGCGTTCACACTCGTCCACGTCGACGCATTCTCCGCCAACCAGCTGGTATCCCGGCGAGCACGCTGTCACGCACTTGTACGAGCCAATGGTGTTCTCGCAAATCTCGCCGTCGGCGCACTGATGAGCATCCGTCTCGCACTCGTTGATATCGACGCATTTCTCGAGGCCGGCGCCGTGATTGCCGTTGGGCGCGAATCCGTGCGTACAGTTGCAGTAGTAGGTGCCGGGCAGATTGATGCACGTGCTGAACTCGGGACACACGTGATGACGGCACTCGTCGATGTCGTGGCACTCGTGGCCGTCGCCCTCGTAGCCTGGTAGGCAGCGGCATTCGTAAGAATCGACGGTGTTCTGGCACTGAGCCATGAGATGGCACGGGTGCTCGAGGCACTCGTTCTTGTCTGTTGTTTGTGGTTTTTGGTTGATCTAGATGATGGATTTACCTTGCAGCTCGCAGGATTCGCCGCTATAGCCGGAATTGCAATAGCACATTGGCTTCTCACCGTCGTAGAGACAGGCTCCGTTCCCGTTGCAGTCACATTTCTTCTCTGAAATTAAGCGGAACGTTGTTTTGGACATAATAGACTCTTCCTTGATATATGGAAGATCTGTTTCCGGGAAGCTTTTTTTATATTTTATTAGTTTTAAAGAATTTAACGTAAACTTTATTAATCTATATATTTGGGATAAATTAGTGTGTTATTCTAAAAAAAAACCACTGTTTACAGAATACTTTAATTCTAATTTTTACTCGGTTTTAACGAAATTTAAGGTTTATAAGCGAGGACGAGCTTTGACTTAGAAGGTACTTGATGACTGAACGGAAGTGTGTGTCGTGTTTGACACTCAGCCAACGACGGCGTTTTGACGGAACAATTAATTCAAAATGACCGCGTTCTCAGATCAATTACCATATTTAAACCGCAATACCCATTAATCACTTATTTGGTAACGCTTGTGTTTTATGAATCTCGCGCGGGCTGTCGAGATTCCGTCAAGGTCGTTTGGATGTTTTTTTTAGTGAAATACAACTTTCGATTATTTCTATTCATAATATTATGTAATTGAGATGCGGGAGGACTCATATCGCCAATATAATTGAGATTTTATCTTGTTTGCACTTTTTGGTGGAAAAAGAAGTAATTTCGATGGGATCTAGCAAAGGTAAAAGAATAAAAATTGAACGAACCGCAATAAGGAAACGCCTCGTCGTGAATGGCGGGATTCTGGAAGCAGTCTTGCTTGCCATCGCACAATGAGCTCATGTTGTGCATGTGCAAATCAAGCGGATCCGAGCTGTAAACGAAATGATTCAGGAAGGGAGACGAGAAGCGGCTCACCTGTGCTGGCAAATGACGGTAGCCGTGTCGAAATTGACGACGAACGTGGGCCGAATGTGCGGTGTCGATGTGTTGACAAAGTGCTTGGCGATGGCGTGAGCACCGCCACTCGCCATCAGCAGTATGATGGCGAGAATTGAGCCGTGGCTCAATATTCTCATGCTTAAAGAGCGCAAAATTTTTAATTGAATTGGATGTTGGAATCGAGAGTGATCGTGCAATAATTGGGCTATTCAAATAAAGCTTTAAGAAGAATAAGAAGGAGAAGAAGAAAAAGATGATGAATCACAAACAACAATAAGCGGAGTCACGAACACACGAAATCCAATTTTTGGCTGCTGTATGACTTGCGCCCAAATATAGGACATGTGTCCGCCCCGGCAAGAAAAGATGAACGACAACGGAGGCAACAAAAAAATGGAAAGGTTACCGGGAAACGAGTAACCCCGCCCGTTAAGTTATCCTGGTCAAGGACGATCTGTTTCCAGCGATGCTTTGCCGGCTCTCGATGATAGCACCTTGCTGTAATCTTTAAAGATTGCATGCGGTCTCAATAGCTGATGGTGGGTGGCTGACCTTGAAGCAGCGTGGAAATTCAAAATTGCTTGTTACTTAATCACATTAGCTTAGGTTTTTCCAATTTTTTGTTATTTGTTCGGTTTTGTCTTGCGGTGAGTGATGTTTATCGGTATTGATAGGGGCCGAAGGATGATGATTATGATGTCATTGCGTCATTTTTTTGTGTCCGCTTGATTTTGAAGATTGATTAAGGGATTTATGATGGCTAATCGGAACAACTGCGATTGATGGGAATCTTTGAGGACTTTCTATTGGCGCTTCTCTGTTTGTGCTAGTAAAAGTGTAGGGATGAAGCATGGAGCAGAATCAAGTGCTTACATATTTCATTGTCTGTAGAATGTCGCTAGTAAAAGCATGTAACAAATATGATGTAGAGTCTAGAAGAACTTGTGAAATCTTTTTAGTTCAGATTTTAAGTCGTCTGGTTAGAATTTTCGGCACTCCAATTGGTATCGTTATAAAATGAGGTCTGTAAACGTGCTCAAATCTAACTTTGTGCTAAGATAAAAATTGTTTCTAGTTAGTTTAAGAATAACCAGTCTAAATTGCCGTAAACAGGGTTTTCTAGAAAGATCGTAATTACTTTAACACACTCTTAAAAAACAGAAAATCACTATTTCAATTTGGCGTGTTTCTGTCTTTGGAATAGCTGTTCTTTCAGATTCTGAAATGTGAGCTGATCGAATTCCGGATCTACGTGACAGCCGTCGGAAAACTTTAACCTCGGGATGAAGCTCTGAGAAAATCGTCTGGATGTTGCTTTTTGCAAGAATTCGCCAACAGATATTGTGCTAGATCTCATCCTCGGCGCGTATTTTGTGGATCATCGGATCATGTGGCTAAAAGGTAACCGAGTTTCGCGAAGCGAGCGAAATCCAGTAACCGATTTGCGGTAATGTTTTGCTCGAAATAATCCCATTTGAACGATAATGTAATATTTTTGTTCGAGAACATCTACCGAGAGAAATCTCATTTTCAGCGCTCTGTAACCCAATTTAGGCAATTAGTCTCAAATCTAGGCCACTCAGTTTGCAACAATCAATTCCTAACAACCAAAACAACAACCTTGACTGATAGATTAATTAGCCGAGAACGCTTGGCTGCCTGAAATCGTCTCGCATTCCATTCGCGCGCAACGAACCGACCTTGACCTCGTCGGCTATCTGGCACCGCTGGCACCGTGATTGCTTAACAATTCGCAATCGGTCACGGATCAACAAACAAAACGATGCTTATTTATAATAATAATAGTAATAGTAATAATAACAATGATACAAAAGACACAAGCAACCCGCATGACATTTGAAATTTCAATTTTTCTTTTCGGTTTTTCCCCAAAACTCATTCCATCGACGTTCTTCTCGACGCATAATACTCATATTCAGATTCTTCGCCCTCGTTGGTTCCCATGCTCGTCATCACCACCAGCTGGGCCGATTCTTCGTACTGCTCATCCACTTCCGAAAGGTTCTAAAGTTAGCAATCAGTTGTTCGGAAGACTAATTGATTCTCACGATTATCCACTCGTCTTGTAACACTTCTGAGGCGGTTAACCTTTGGAAGGGATCCAATTCGAGCATCATCATTATAAGATGTCGCACTGACCAGGAAATCTAAAATTTTATTTCGTTTTTTTTCACCACACGATAGAAACTGACCCCGTCCCACGACGGTGATGGGAAACTGAACTCGGCGTTCTGGATCGCCGCGTACAATTCATCCGTCACGTTGTTGACACTGAAGAACGGAGGGTAGCCGACAAGGATCGCGTAGAGCAGGACACCAGCGGACCACATGTCCACTTGCGTACCGTATCCGGTCATCGCCAGCACTTCCGGCGCCACGTATGTTGGCGTACCGCACACCGATTTCAGCGGCTCGTCGGTGACCTGCGTTGCGAGACCAAAATCGCCCAGCTTCACGCCAATCTCGCCGTATGCATCTTTGAATATCTGAATTATTTGAACTAAATGAGGCTTCTCTAATCTGCTGGCTCCGTTATTCTTAAAAATTCACGCGAAATTGATTTTCATCTCATTTATTTCTCGCGATTTCACAATTTCCGGAACATTGACTTTTCATGACAACGATAAACATTGCACACCAATTCAAACATTCCTCTCAATTTTAGGCTAACTTCGAAAAATCGAAGAAGAAGAAGAAGATCATTCGGATTCAATTAGCCGTTTATTTGATTGCGATGGTGTTTTGGCGATGACCTTTAGATTTGCGAGAAATTGGTAGGATATTGTGGGAATTTCAAAAAGAAAATAATAAAAACAAAAATAGTTTAAAAAGTGTAATTGGAAAATGGAGTGAAACTTGTGAGATGATAATTAAAACATATTTTTCATGATCATATGATCATGACCTCAATATATTAATAACGATGTTTTCCCAAACCATTTAACTCACCAACAAATTCTCCAACTTCACGTCCCTGTGAACGATATCCATCGAATGAATATAATCGAGAGCCTTTGTCAGACATGTCAATATCCTGGCTGCATCGCGTTCAGCCACGTGCTTGTACTTGCGCAAGTGCTCGAACAAGTCACCCATCTCGATCAACTCCATCGACAGGTAATAATTCTCATCGATCATCCAGTCCTCCATCAATCCAACGATGTAATCATGATCGATCCTTTTGAGAATTTCCAATTCCCTCCTAATAAGATGATCGTTAACTGACACAAACTCCTTCTTGATGATCTTCAGCGCTCTTCGTTCTTCGTTGATCTTGTCGTAAACTTCGTAAACCACAGCCGTCACGCCGTCTCCGATGAATTTGATGATCTCGAATTGGCCGACCAGCTCGTTTGGAAGTTGGCCTGAAACTGGCGATTATTGGGTAAAATGGTAAAGATTGGAAAAAGACTAACATGTTTGCTCGGGCAATACACTGCCCGATCTGTCAAGCTTGTGTGGAACCCTTCTCGCCCTCGACTTGGTCAGCGACACCGTCTTGTATTCTTCATTCACCACCAGCAAGTCGTCGGCCGCCATTTTCTCATTCCCGCCATACGCCACAAACACGTCATCTTCTCCGAAAAAGTCCTTGAGGCATCTCACTTCTCTTCCGCTGACCGCAAAGATCTTCCGAATCGCCCCGCTATCCAGGTTCACGGATTTCGTGAGATCGCACAGCACTTGATCGTACGACCTTGCGGTTTTCTTATTAAGCAGGTGTCGGACAATCTTGCGCGGCTTCACTCCGTTCCGGATAACTTTGATGATGCGCGGGAAGACAAAGTCCGTCGGCTCGTTCGACGGTCCCATCGAATTCAGCGCCAACTTCTTTGTCTCCAAGTGCTGGTTCTTGCGATTGGCCAGTGTGAGCCGCCAGCTCGGCTCGGCCGCTCGCGAGTAATCAACATTCTTGAATACTTCGGTGCTCGAGCACACATACGCGCCGCCGTCTTCAAACTGGTCGATCGACGATATCTTCTGCGCGCCGTCGATGGTGAAGATGAAGCGGATGCCGTGCGGCAGCGCCGTCGAATCCGACAGCACCGTCTTCATCAGGTCTTCCATCAGCGGTTGCATGCATTTGACGCGGTCGCTCTGCAGCGCGTACACGATTCCCTGCAAACATCATCGGCATTAAATGCTTGCTTCCCATCTAGTAAACTTTGAAATACTGATCGCCGTTCCTATAAAATCGTAACCGTTTTGCTTTGACGAGGTGCGGGTAGCCGCGCCGGATGCGACACCGATTCTGCAGCTCGCTAACGACATCTCGTGACTCTTCGGAATCCATCACCATCGATGACGTCATCGAGTTAGGTTCTGTGAATTATAGTTTAATTGTCAAGTTGCCAAAAATTGTAATTTGATTAAAATTTCCAAAAAACATTTGAAAATTTACTAGACACGTGCCAATTTGATATTATTATGAGTACATACGCGGGCCAACAGTAATATTAAAATGTGTGGTCTAAAAGGATTATTTGGATATTTTTAGTGGTGAGCTTGAAATGTTCAAAACCTCCACATTTTCTATAATTCGTTCAAACTGGGATGCCAGAAAACGTACTCATATATAGTTTTCTGGTAGGTGAACCGATTTCCTATATAGTTTAGGATATGATTGTCATTATTATGTGAAAATTATTCTGTAATTAACATGTGTAACCTTTTGATGCTCATTAAAATCATAGAAAATGTTAATTTTCATGTGGGGTGCGATATAATTAAGACGCAGAAGCTCAGGAAAACGGGAATTTTGAGAACACTCGAATTGAACTATTATACAAAATAATTTCTCACTTTTGACAGCTTTAACTTACATCAATGTAGACCACCCATATTAATTATACAGGCGATATTTTTGATATTTCATAAAACTGTTAAAAATATAATATTTCAGTTGGCATAATGCCAAAAATCTGATATCTTTTGGCAACATTTCAATATAGCCTGTACAATGGTCGCTTCGGGAGTAACCAGGAATCTCTACGCGATGAGAATTATATTCCTTTTACAGAAAAATCATTTTTTAGATATTTATGATTCTTATTTGATGCTTTAAATAAAAACTAGGCACCTTCTCCGTCTCCGATGCAAAATGTGGACGCGTGTGGAGTGGCCAAATTCTCCGCCGACGTGGACTCGATCTGTCTTCGCCGTCGTGGCGGTGTTGTGGCGGCGATGTACGTCGAATGCGGTCTTGGTTGGTTTGAACCCGTCGTCGCTGAAAAATATTGACGATTTGAACTATTTGTTTTTTTTTTAAATTCAATTCATCTACGAGAATTGTGTGAAAATAGAATAGTTATGGCAGAACAGAATGCGCGATTGATTTAGAAAATATTTTTAGAATTTAAATCAAATGAAAACCTCACTTAAAAACGGGAATAAACACCTTTGGAATGATGAATCGCATAATTTATATCAAACAATCACAATATAACACTTACGCCTCTTGAATCGCGGAATGTTCGTCTTATTGAAACCCGATAACCGCTTGGAAACGCGCGGAAGAGTTCCGCCAATTGTCGTCGTATTGGCTGAAAATGACGGACGCCATGTTTGGGGCATAATAAGCGAAAAAATGTACAGAAAAATGCCTGAAATATTACCATTGTTATCTATTAGAAATCATTTTTAAATTCGACTTTTCCATTGAAAAAAAAATTGGTAATAAATTGGAAAAAAATACGGATGTGCAGTTTTACGTCGAATGCATTAGTTGATGGAAGGGGCGCACAATTTCAGATTATTGTTGACTCATTAATATTTACAATTTTCTGAATATATTTACTAAAACTCTTTAAAACATTATAGGGCAAATCGTTTTTATTAGAATTTAGGCTAGTTTTAATTGTTGAAAATACGTAGATTACTTATTCATGCGGAATAATTTTTAAAGAATAATAATCATTTAAAATTTTATTGCAAATTATTAACGGAATATTATTGTTATTATTTGTCTATTCCTTATGAAATATAGGAGATATAAGGTTTTTTTAACAGTGTGTAGAAATATGTAGCAAAAAAGTAATACGCTCTGAACACAATTATTAACAAGAACCAAATAATATTTGCTAGACGAACAGATATGAGTTCCTACGATTATTTCATTTAATTTCATTTTTTTTATTCTCTTAATTGTGTTCCCAAGAAACAGTTGTTCTTGAAACGCTGAAAACGACGCTTCGCAGAAATGCGTCAAATGAGTTAATTGACGCACAAGCACAGAATTATTGATTCATATCATTTTTTGTTTATTTTTTGCATAATTGCTAATTATTTGATAATTAGGGTTTAGTTATGGTTGACTCGGATATATTTAGATTAATTTTATTGCAGCATTGTTTTGCCTGTAGCCTTATTATATGATTCAGACGTCTTTAACCTGTTTTCATATAATCAACACGTTTTTCTTTTACTTTCTTCCATATCATAGAGTTGTCATAAGATGAATTATTATACTTTTTAGTATGACGAGTACACCCGTACAGCACTGGAACTTTGGCATTGGACCGATTACTTGTCATGCTTGGAATAAGGATCGCTCTCGTAAGATTTGTATTGGATTTTTTATTTTGATGTAGCTGTATAGATGAATATTTTTAATAGAACGAATCGGCTTTGTTAATATGACATGACTGAAAAAATATTAAGGAAATTGTCCATTTTTGTTTCCATCTTTTCTCACGTATTATTAGAGCCTTTGATTCAACTATAGTGGTCTGTCAAAATTGATACTTCTGATTTTATTTCCAAGCTTTTTCTCTAACTCATAATCGCATGCAGAGATTGCGGTATCCGCCGACAGCAACGAAATCCACATCTTTGAATGGAAAAACGGCGACTGGGATTTAACCCACACATTGTCCGAGCACGACCTGCCTGTGACAGGGCTTGACTGGGCGCCAAAAACAAATCGAATTGTGTCGTGCTCTCAGGACAAAAACGCATTTGTATGGACATTTGACAAAACTCACTGGAAACCCGAGCTAGTGTTGGTTCGATTCAATCGCGCCGCCACCTATGTAAAATGGTCGCCATTTGAGAACAAAATTGCGGTGGCGAGTGGTGCCAAACTAGTATCGGTGTGCTACTATGAAAAGGAGAATGATTGGTGAGAATTGGAATAAAAAGGCGTTGGTTTGATGGACTTCCTCTAGGTGGGTGGCGAAACAGATCAAGAAACCGATTCGGTCGACGGTGAAGTCGCTCGACTGGCATCCGAATAATATCCTTCTGGCGATGGGCTCGTGCGACTTTCGGTGCCGCGTCTACTCAGCCTACGTGAAAGAGATTGATGAGAAACCGGCGCCAAATCCTTGGGGACAGAAGATGACATTTGGAAATTTGTTGGTGGAATATCAGACGTTGGGTTGGGTGCACAATGTTTCTTTCTCGCCATCCGGCTGCAGATTAGCGTATGTTTCGCATGATTCAACGATATCGTTCATTGACTCAAATGAGGTTGACATTGGAATGTAAGGAAAATTGAAATGAGGGGTTTTAGGATAACCAAAAGGTGCAAACACTGAAGACGAGCCATCTTCCATTCAGCTCGCTGAAGTGGATAACCGAGAACACGATTCTGGCGGCAGGGCACGATTGCGCTCCTGTGTTATACGCTGTCGCCAATGGCGCTTTGAAAGAAGTATGCCTTCTTAATGTTCCATCCAAGACCAAGTCTTCCTCGATAAATAGTGCGCTGCAAATGTTTAAGAACATTGACAGGTTGGAAGGATTCTTATATTTTTATTTTTAATCAATTATTTTGTAGGAACGCGGCGGTTGAGAAGGTCAACGTCACGCTAAACACATTGCATCAGAACAGAATAACGTTGGTGTTTCTATATTTGTTTAATTTGATTTTATTTAATTATTTCAAGCGACTTATCATATTTTGTATTGTTTGCAGACAAATATTACCTCACTCGACAGTTTCTGGAAATGTTATAAAGTTCTCAACGTGTGGAACTGATGGATTAATCGCGGTTTGGGATTTGAAGGTTTGATTTTCAATTTTGTTTTCAATCGATTTTTTCTTGAAAAATGTGGAATAAATGTTGAGCGCTTTAGGAGACTTTAGAATACTGTCGGGCAAGTTTTTAGTGTGTTTTATTTTGATTGTGAAAGAAACAAATTGAAGCGTTTTAATCTGCGTGGAGTTTTAATCTAACGAGCATGCGAAGTGTTTTATCTGATTTTGTGACGATTTACTAATATTATTAATTGCAGAATCATCCGTCGGTTGTTTAATGATGGCGAGAATGAATATAAAATGGAAAGATGACTAATATTGTATTTAATGTGCTTTAACGAACCCTCACTTTTTTGTCAATTTTTTTAAAAAGAAAAAAAGAAGATATTTGTATATAAAATTGATTTTGTTGATTATTTTAAACGGAGAATGGTCTGCAAGCCATGAGTTATCTTGATGATTCAGATGAATGGTATTCGAATTGGTTTAGACATGGAATCAACGAGTGACGAGAAAAATGAAAAATCCGCCGGCATATGGATGGACAACATGTGTATTGTAAGCGCATTTTGTTTACGGATTTTCGTTCTTTCTATCGTTTTTGGAGTGAAAAATATGTTCAGGTGTGTAATAAACAATGCCATGATACGGATGACAGGGAGAATCATGAGAAGTTGCCGATTCATAAGAAGGTGAGTTTGACGATGGCTCATGG
Source organism: Caenorhabditis plicata (assembly GCA_963931815.1). NCBI lineage: Eukaryota > Metazoa > Nematoda > Chromadorea > Rhabditida > Rhabditidae > Caenorhabditis > Caenorhabditis plicata. The sequence goes on from OZ007494.1 coordinate 17,396,631, forward strand.
AAGATGATGGAGTTGAGGATAATTATACGAGTTTTTTTTTGCAGAAAGTCAAGTTGTATGAGTTTTATAATTACGAATTGGATAAGTTTGAGCGGGGAAGTAATTCGCATCTGTTTCTGAGATATAAACAAAGGAGAATGACTGTAGTCGGTATGTATTTTTAATTTTTTTAAAACAATTTAAGGGTAAATGAAGACTGATTTGTCTTCAATGAGAGTTCCCTTTACTATGATTTAATTGTTTATTATGTAGCTTAGTCATTTTAAATTTTATTTATTTAAATTATTTACTAGCTTTTATTTAATCAATCAAACTTTTAGCGATTCTAAGCAAATTATTGACCTTGTGGGGATGAGTTCACAAATCATATTCTTCTTTAAAAGGGTACTGTATTTTATTTAATTTTTATGTACATACAGGGTTTCCTGTATAAATGGATTTGTTCTATAAATGTTTGGTAGTATTTAGATCGGGAAAAATCTGTCGTAAAAGTGATAATTGGGGAGGGAAATGAAAAGAAATAGGCAAACGATTATCTCTGCTTGTCTTGTATTTTATAGTTGCCAAGAAAAATATTCGATTTTCCTTGCTGAACGTCTGGAAATCATTATTGTTGGCAACATTCAGGTACATGATAAAACGAGGTTATTGATGACTTTATTACTTTTGATTTCCTCTTCAATTTTTACTTTTTGTACGATGATTATAGATAGAAATTTATCCCATTTTTATTATTAAAGTTTCTAATTAGGCGGTAGAATTGTAGAAGTATTTTATTCTATTTTTTAATTAATTTAAATTTGTTATCAATTTATTCATTTTACTAGATGTTGGGCGATCATTTATTTGCTTTAAGTATCCCATATTTTTTACTTAATTCATTTTTCTTTTAAAATTATTTTTGAGTTTTTAATATATGGCAAATTAGAGAATCTACTTTCTATACATTTTTACTAGTTATAAGATGGGGATTCAGATAAATCAAAAGTCGCTGATATGCACCTTAAAAAGGTTCCTTTATTTTATTATCATTTTCTATATAAATTTATTTTATTTCAATAAGTAGTTGATTCGTTTCTTTTTAGTTTTTGATGAAGTTTATTGTTTGTTTATTGTATTGAAATTTTATAAAAATCGTTAGATTTTTTAATATTCAAGAAATAAGCATACTATGAATTTTCAAAACTGATAATAATAGCTGTCTTTATTTATTTTTTTCATTAAATATTTAGACTTGTTTCAGTGGAAAACAACACGATTGAATAATATTAATTTTTAGAATGTAATACAAATATTAAATCCATTAAAATGTATAATTTCAAATGTTTTGTCGTATTAGTCGAATGATTTAATGGTTCGCCAGACGGTCATTGGCTCAAATCACTGCAATATTTTGTTTAGATTATCATAGATGGTATAGATGATTTTCACTGTTTGCAGGTCTCGAGACGATTCATGAACTTCATTGCTCGTGGACAACTACGATTTGGACTTGCTCGATTTGCTTCGAAGTTGGTCTGAATTATGCGGAAGCGGACGTTCATTTGACGTCGCTGAAGCATTTGAAAATGTACGCGGTATGATAATGAAGAATTTATAAAGCTTTCTTGAATGAATGAAATTGAAGAGTGAATATTATCCCGAAATGATTGAGCCTGAGTGGGAAAACTTGGATGACGAGGAAGCGAAGGTGAAGTACGACGAGTTCGCTGCGAAAATATACGAGAAGAACGGCACTGGAGTGCCGGAAGTGCTTCGCATGACCTGGGCTCGGGCCGATTGCGCCAAGCATCTGGGAGTGAACATCAGCGACAAGACGTTCAAAATCGAAGTAAAAGATAGCAAGAAGATGGCGTTTTGTAAGACGTGCCGCGACACGGTCGCCGTGATGCCGTCGAACCGAATTCTGGAGGTGAAGGCGCTGCGAGCGCATCGCGAGGCGATGATTCATCAAAAGTGCGAATACGTAAAGGTGATGCTCGACCAGTTTATGGAAGAGAATGAAGTGAAGGAAGTGGTTGACAAGAAGAAGGGAGATCTTGAATGGCTGGGGAGTGAAAGCGATAACGAAAACTACCTGAACATGGAAGTTGGGCTCAACTATTGTCTGGAGAGTGGCGACGAGAAGATTTGCATGATTTGTCAATGCGTGGCTGACGGTAACCACTTTGCCAGCGAATTTCATTTGGTCAATTACTTGGCGGAAATTTCGGTTACCGAAATGTTCTTCATCAAGCAGCAGCCATCGTCGAGACGCAAAAAGAATCTGCTCGAGCACACCAAGGGCGTTGACATGAAGAGGAATGCGAAGTTCACGGTGGAAGTAAAGTTCCCGCAGAACTTGAAGGTGAGTTTTGATTTTTGTGGCTAATATTTGTGCAATTTGCAACGTTATAGGCAGCGCTCAATCCGGATAACCACGCTTACGGGGATATCATGCCGGAAGTCTCGGAATCAATGGACGGCTCTCGCATGATGCTCTGCCCGGTTTGTTTGGAAAATCATCAATAGTTATCTGAAACGAGAAATTTTAAGATTTGTTGGGAGGCTCTAATGATTGGCGAGAATTGCGAACAAGTGGATATTGAAAACAGTTGGGCGAGACATATCCGTGACCCAAAGCACATGGAAATGATATTGAAAAGATCGTTGTACAACTTTGATGAGAGGTTCTTTGTGCCATTGGATCCGCATATCAAGCAATGCTTGTCGATGAAAAAGGAAGACGAGGTTATCGAAGAGAAAGGCGAACGCATTCAGAATCAATGCCTCGTCGGAATGGAGTTCATGGTCCTTGACCAGGACAACAATGAAGCGGTCTGCACACTGTGTTCGGAAATGATTCCCATGTTCAGTGAAGTGCCGGTGAAAAATCACTTGAAGTCGCTGAAGCATCTGAAACGATATTTGGTGAGCGCTTCAATTATTGATGAATAATGGTTTGTTCTTGCAGTGCGTCACGAATAGTTCATTTGCGACGATGTTCATGACACAGAAGGTGAAGACTGTTGAAGAAGAGCTTATATTGGACTGGCTGCAGAGGAATGCGTCGCAAATGCGGCAGCCGATGAAAGTCTTCTCCAAATCGGCGATGACTTGGCTCAATGAATGGGACTTGGGAGATTATGACGAGGTACATTCGATTAAATTTTCTATTGGAAAACTGGCAAACCGTTGTCTTAAATTTCAGATCCACAATGCGAAATATCGTCTGGAAGCGGCCGAACAAGGCTCATCTATAAAAGTGACAGCCCGTGAAGCGTTGTTGATGACCAACTGCCTCATTATCAATGACAATGGGGAGCCGGTCGTGTCGGATGGCGAATATATGGGACGGTGTCTTGAGTGCGACCTCGTTTTCACGATGACCAAGTCGAATTGGTGTCAAAAGATGGCCGAGCACTTTAGAGACCCGGAGCACGCTAGAAGAATACAAGTGCTAATGGACAACAGGTTCGAAGTTTGCGGACTGCTGAGCAAGCCCTCGACGTATACGGTCAAGGAATCGGACGCAATAAACGACGACAGTTTTGTGAAAAACGTGTGCGGTCTCGAAAACTTGCTCGATCGGAGATATGGTGTGGGCGACGAGATCGTGACAGACTTTTACTGTCAGTGCTGCGCGGAGGTTATTAAGAAGCGATGGACTCTGCTAAAGGAGCACGTGCTTGGAGAGAGCCACGTTAGGAACTTTATCCATCAAAAGATGCCGGGGAAGGTGGCGCAAATGGAGAAGCTGGAAGGAGATGAGCGCAAAAAGTTCATGGCGGAGGTGGTGAAAGATGTGAAACCGGAAGCAGAATATTGTATCAGCGTATATGATCCGTACGGAGTGGCGCTAGAGAAGACCGAAATGGCGGAGAAGGCGAAGATGGAGGAAGAAATGAAGTTGGAAGAGATGCGAAAAGGTTGGGAGAGATGTTTCATAGGTGTGGGTTATGAGAAGTTTTAGGCGAATTAAAACGTAAGAAAATGGAAGATTTGGTGAAACAGCAAGAGGAATTGAAACGTATAAAACTGGAAGTGGCGCTAGAACGAGCACAACAAGTAAGCCGATTGAGTAAACGATAATGTGGACCAGTATCGGTTTTTTAGAAACAAACTGAAGATGAGAAACGCCAAAGGCTTATTGAAACTCTGAAGACGAATGATTTGAAGAGTCGCGACATGCTGGGATTGCTGAAGAGACCGTCAATATCTGAAAGAACGGTTGATCGTGTCCTGACGGATGGCACGATTCGATCCAAAGCTCTGTTGATATCATATTGTAAGAAATTTACGTGTTCGGATAAATGTTTTTATATTCTTTTAGTGAAGCGAGGAGGTTCAGAGACGATCCCACCGTCAGAGAAGCCAATGGAAGTCGTGACACAGGCGCACGTAAAATCGAGTGCGTTGGGACTTCAATGTGTGTTCGAAGTGGTTTGTGCTGATGATCCGGCTTATGACTCGTATTTCTGCACGCTGTGCGCCACGCTGATGTCCGCTCCAAAATTGTATGAGCATCTGGATACGGAAGAACACCAGATTGCATATTTTGTAAGTCATTTAAATTAAAATTCAAAAATGTTAAACATTAAACGAAAAAATAATGTCCAAAACATTACAGTATCTAAAACACCCAAATTTCTACAAATCTGTAATGGAGGAGAAGGTGCCATCACGTCGGACAGTTGTTATCAACCATATTGTGGCTTCGCTGTGCCAAAAACAAGGCAAATCTGGGATTGAGAAACGACTGGTGAAGATTGTGGATCGCAATGTTTACGAGAAGGCCTGGCCACGATATGAAGCGTATTTTAATGGAACTGGTATACTGGAGAATTTGGTCTGAGCACATATTGATGAATTTCAGAACCGGAAGAAGTTCCCGAGCCGGTCGGAATGGAAGCATTGATGGCCCAGGCGAATCGTCGCTGTGAAGCTCTGATTGCTGAACGGAAGAAGGCCCCTGGTTCGAGCTTTACTCCGTCGCCGAGCCTGCAAACTCCGCAAATGAGCCTGTATCAGAAGACCGCTGAGAGTACTCTAAGTTCGCTGAGGAATCCGTCGCAAGAGTTTGTGGATGACGGAGTGCGAAATGATGTTTTGTTTATAGAGTAACATCGAGAAATGGAAACAAGGATGAAGACGAAAAGGCAAAGCAGCGGAAGCTTTTGGGAGTCATCATTACTATGCAACAAGAATCGGAGCGAACTGGAACTGCGGTGAATCGAGGAGAGGTTGGTATTTATCATTGGAGAATTTTCTTTTTTTTTTGTTGGGGGACAATATTTCCTCCTTGAATTCCTAATATATCTATATCTATTTGATTTCCAGGTTGCAAAAATCTATCAAGAAATGGGACTCAATATATCCGAGGGCGACAAACTTCTTCGCAAAATGCTTCAAGAGCAAAAGAAGGAGTCGGCGCGCAAAACGGTTGACCTCGAGGCATTTGGAATCACATTTGAAAAGAAAAACTCGGCGTTCACCCCAAATTTCTCCGAAAAGACGACATCGTTCACGCCGAACTTCAACGAACCGCAACCGGTACCGCCGCCACAAGCTGTTCCTCGGTCGAGTTTCGGAATTCCTGAATCCGTAACGCAATCGGTTTCTCGGTCGAGTTTCGGAATTCCTGATACCGTAACGCAGTCGGCTCCTCGATCGAGTTTCGGAATTCCTGAAGCCGCAACGCAGTCGGCTCCTCGATCGAGTTTCGGAATTCCTGAAGCCGCAACGCAGTCGGCTCCTCGATCGAGTTTCGGAATTCCTGAAGCCGCAACGCATTCTGCCTCTCAAGCGAATTTTGGACACACGCAAACCATCACTCCGTCTGATCCTCAGACAAATTTAGCGCAACCTCAAACCGTATCGCGGTCTACTCCTCAGGCGAATTTCGGCCAGGCACAAACCGTAACGCAGCCTGCTCCACAAATGAATTTTGGTCAACCACAAACGGTTACTCCGTCGGTGCCTCAATCGAATTTTGGTCAACCGCAAGCTGTCCCGCAGCCAGTTCCTCCAGCAAATTTCAGCCAACCGCCGCCTGTTGCTCAGCCGAGCTACACTCAACCACCACCTGTTGCTCATCCAACCTTCAATCAACCACCACCTGTTTCTCACCAAGCCTTCGGTCAACCGCCGGCCGTCGCTCCACCTTATATGCCGCCCTTCCAGCCGCCACCGGTTCCTCCACCGAGTTTTGGAGCACAACCGATGCCGCCGTTTGTACCACCCTTCATGCCACCGCCGGTTGTGCCAAGTCAAATGAGCGGAACGCCATACAAGCCCAACCAAAACGTGGATAGAATCATTAGCGAATTTGAAGCGCAGCAGAAGAAAAATAAGATGGTCTTATTCTAATAGTTTTACTTTTATGTATTAAATCTCGTATATGATTTTAGTCGGTTTACGAGCGCGCCACGGAGGGATTATCGAGTGGAAAGTCGGGTGGCCCCGACAAAAAGAAAATGAAGAAGTCGGAAGGACAAGCAAGCGGCACCGACGAAGATGAATCGGACGATGAGTATAAGGAAATCATGTCGGTTCTGCGTAAGCTACCGAGCAAGAAATCTGATGAAGATGATGCTTCGGATAAATTGCCGGGACAGAAGCTTGCTCTTCCGCGAACAGTTCTCCCTAATGGTGAGAAGACTGCGTCAACGCCAGTTAATTCAGTGGCGTCACCATACTACGGACAGGTACTATTTCATATATATATTTTTTTTATAATTTTCGCAATGAAAATATTACACTAATCCAATATCAATGTACCCTTGCAGCAACCAGCTGGATTCACCCAGCCTCCATCGTACATGCCTACTTCGACATATATGCCGTATTATCAGGGAATGCCCCCGCAACAACATCAGCCACCACGGTAAATGGATAATAACATGTAAATTGTTTTCAGTGGTCTCATATTTATTGTTAATATTTATCTTTTTGTTTCTTGCAAATTTGTGACAAAATGAAATTATTTAAGCGTAATTAATATATAATAATAGGTTTGGTCTCTTGGCGGTTTCTGGCTTCCTATTGGTTGAAAAGGCACACTGATTACCCGATAATCGATTATATCCCGTCCATGATTTAGCAATTCAAATCAGTCGTCGCTGTAGTCTGACTCGAGGTGGCCCTGACGGCAAAGCTGCTCAAGGCGATCAATACCGGCGCTCCGATCCGTGTCATGCTCGAGTTGCCACTGTTGGAGCATTAGGTTGGCGTAAATCGGTTCAGCAAAGTATCTAAACAACAACCTTTTATTATTTTTAAACTTGTCTATTCTACTACCGTTGATAGGAGCAGGTTTTGCGCGTCGGAAATATCAAACGAAAAGCTCCACATCTCCGCAGTTCATCTTCAAAGTCGACGAGAACTCTAGCGTCCTCCGGCGTCAGTCGTTTCAGAATTCGTGGGTCTAGATCACCGAGGCTATCGCGGTAAGCAGCCAGCCACGCTGTCTCCTTCACCATTTGCTCGGCCGACTTTTTCACATTACGCGGGCGCGTCACATAATTGCACGAATGATGTGCCATTGATTCCGGGGGCACAGTGATTCCAGCCAGGTTGAGAACGTCTTTGGCCAGCGGCGCCTTGACAGAAATGTCGAGAGGAGTGCCCGAATGTAGAGACGGCGAGATGTTGACCTCGAGAAGCCACGGTTTGAGATGCTCGTCGAGTAGAATATCGATTCCAAAGAGCTCGTAGCAGATAAAGTCTGCCTGTAGATACTTGTTCATATGGTCACGGATGGGCTTCTCGCAGGAGATGAGTGCCTTGATTATTACGTCGTCTATTTGCTGACGCACGCGGGTCGACGACATTCCACGTTCCTCCAACCATGGCCACAGTTGACTCAATGACCACTTTGGAACCGGCTTGTTGGCAACTCCATCCTTCTCGGCGAGCTTGTTTATGCTGAAATATTTACAATCAATAAACGTGAAATCTAGCGTAGAACCAGCCTACCTATAATTGGTCAGATGCATGTACTTGTTGGAGATGCTCGCTAAATTCGACGAATACGGTACACTAGCAAATCGCACCAGGCCCTGCTCGTACACGTAAATCTTGAGCGGATCCATGCTGGTGACACACGCATAGATGCGCAAGTCAAACTTGGCATTGTTGATCGTCAGTGGCCGGTCGACGTAGCATTGAGCAACTATGGCCGTCGTTGACGGTATCTCGTCGACGTTGCGTGTAACCAGAATTCCGGTGCCTCGTGCCGACGCCGGCGGTTTAATGATGACATGACGCGACTCGTCCTCGTTCAGGTAGTCGATCATCTCTTCGCGATCATGCGGAAGAATATACGTGTGAGGAGTGATGTCGAAGTCGTCGCCGAACCTTTAATATTTTATTTATAATCTTTTTACATTTTTTGATTAATAATTTTTATTTATTTATTTATTTTATTGACATATTCATTAATTTATCATCAGGTGATATTAATATTGATCTTTCGTTCGAATTCACAAGAAAAACCCACTCAACTTAAGAAGCAGAGAAGGGCGGAATTCCTGATTCGGTGCCATTTTTTAGATTCCGGATTCCGAAATTAAGAAACCCTCATTCCGGCCATCTCTGTTAAGAAGTATCAGCACACCAGTTATTTTATTTTTGTTAGTGGTTGTAAAGAGGGTCAATACCAAATCAATGATTAAAAATGGCGGAGAGGAAAGCTTGTAGAGAAAAAACATTACTAACACTTGCTCTGGGTAGAGATGATTTTAATGGAGCTTTTCTCTCAAATTATAACCTCCAGTCCTATAGAAGAAAATAATGACAGAAATAGACAACAAATTTAATTCGAAAATCATTAATTATAGAAAATACCAACCTCTCCTGTTGCTTCCTAATATGCATCCACAATCGATCCTTTCTCCCAATATGAAAGCCACCAGGAAAGTGGTTCACCTTGTGGTGCCGCTCCAACTCCTTATACCTGGCCGATTTCAGGTGTCGTCCCCAGTAACCCACAAAGAACATGGACTCATCGACAATCGAAAAATGGCTCGCCGCCAGAGTGTTGCGCATCACGATGGGCAACAGCGTGTTGTTGCACCAGTTCAATCGATTCGCAATGCTCTTGGCCGGCTTCGTCACCCGCGTGCCTTTCGTATAGAAGCAAATGGTCGGCGGCACTCGCGAGAACTGACTGGAGCGCAGAAATGGCTCCGTCGCCGGTTTCGACTCCTTGGGCGACGACGAGGACGATGTCGCCGATAAGCACGATGTCACCAGCTCGCTAAGACCGCGCATCTTCTCATCTGCAACTCAAGCACACCTTGAAATGCGCCTCGCTTTCACTCACCATTGTCTTTTCTCGCCGATTGACGCCTCGCTTTCTTCTTCTTCTTTTGGCAAACTTCTGCAAGCAATCAAACCGAGTTATTTGTTTGTTTGTTTGTTGTTTACTGCATGATTACTAGTACTCACTTTGATCCTCGTCTAATACCCCTCCGCCGCCGGCAACCGACGAATACCCGCTACTCATTCTTCTTCTTCTTCTTCTTCCTCGTCTAAATTGTGTAATAATCGCATAGTCAAAAGACAAAACAGATATTTCTTCTTTGTATACATATTACAACTTTACGGGAGACAAAATGATTGAAAATACTAATAATCAAACTTTTTTTAAGTAAAATAAATACATTGTTAATATATAAATTACATAAAACAGTAGGAAATAAATAAATAAATAGTACAAACGATATTCATTCGAGAATCTTGGATTCACGACTCAATTAAATGCAAATGAGCAGTTAGTTTCTGCAATATTGTGTGGTATGACGCAAAGTTGCAGGAAGAAACTATTTAACAATTAATCTGCAATGGATGTGTCAATAGATACCCAAATTCTGTTAATTACGCAAAACAAATCAGTTTTCAAGATAAGTTACAGGTTTCCCATTAATATGAGTTTCCACATTTTTAAATTGATCTTTTTTCATCTAAAAAATTAACGCAAAATTGGAATACAAGAATTACATATCCCAATGGGTTCGCCAATGCAAAAAAGTAAACGGGGGAAACAATGTAGGGGATGAGATCGTCAAATGTTAATCAGAAGAACCAATTAATTATAAAAATCTGAAACCAGAGCGAAAAACAACACAAACATTGCAGAAAAAAGCTCAATTTCAGTCATTGTAGATTCTCACAACAAATTCGATAAAACATAAATACCAATATGAACAACAAAATAAAATAACAAACACAATCGCCGTTTCTCAATTATTTCGGACGCCTAAGCTCTGCTCGAGTTCGGCCCTCTTCTGCTGAACCTTCTGATACATGTACCTATAAACGGCCTCTTCCACGTCCGGCTTCATATAATGATCGGCGTGTCTGTCCGCTTCCCCGTCTCCGCTCGATTCTGTCAGCGTTTTCAAATCCGCACTCTGACTAATCAGCCACTTCTTGATGAACACGTGCGGCTCGTCAGAGAAGCGCACATAAAAGTCCCTTCTCGTCTTGATCTCGTTGATCTGTTCCACAAGATCGTAAATCTTTTGATCCAGATTCGTGATATCCTGCGCGCATGTCTGATTGTGCACAAAACTCGTCATCTGCATCTTCAATGGATCTTCCACTTCAACGTCGATGTCATAGCAGGCCGACGTCTTTTCTTGCCCGTCTTCGCCTTTCTGGATGACATGTGTCAGCACAAGCGGGTCCGGTTGTTGCAAAAGATGGTGTAATCTTTGCGGTACTTCCATGAACCGCATCTTCTTAGATCCAAAACATTGCTCGAGGAATAAATCGTTATTTATGATATCCTTATCTTGGGCATCTTGCAAACGATGCGTTTTAATATATTGCCAGAGCGCTTCAATAATCCGCGGACGTGTTTCAGCCGCAATTCCAAGCACTTTCGCCAAACGAGGGTGCAATTTAAATTTCATCGGTTGATAATCGAGCAGCAGAAGGATTGTACATTTCACTGGTTTATCGCCAGGTCGTCTCACCTATAATTGTGCAAAATAAATACAGTCACACGTGAAATCCGACAAACCTGGAATCCATCAGTCTCGTTCGTTTGCGGTGTTCGGTGCCATTCCACCAAATGATTATCGGGTCCATAAATCTCCTTATCCAACTCTATGACGAGGCTCTTGAAGAATGAACTAAATTTTCTTTTCGTAGGCGCTCTCATGCCTGTCTGTGCCGGCTGAGGTGGGTTTTGGGCGTTTTGCTATAATTTCGATATTCACAAAGTGCTCATAAATATAACTTACGATATCATCGAGCAGCTTTCCTTCAACTCGGAGCTCCCACATTGGTATCGATGCCTCGTCGCCCTCTTTTTCGGGTTCTTTTCCAGCGGTAAAATTATGCGAAATGAATATACGAAGACGTTTTTTGATCTTTTGTGGTCTTTTAAGCGATTCCTGCAAATACCATTTTAGAAATAATAGAAAGTTTTTATTCATATACAACGCTTTAGACAATTCATTAGAATTGTTTCAGAAAAAATTTTAATTTACCTGAATATCTGCCTTCTTTCTAACAATTGTTGCATCCAATTTTTGCTCAAACGCCAGCAAATCCATATAAGCCTGCGATTCCGGGACAAGCTCGCGGACTTTCGGAGCAATCAACTTATCAGCGTACCTCTTCTTCTTTTTAGGAACCTGTGGTCCCGGTTGCATTCGATTCGGACCCATTTGTGGCGTCGCTTGTGGCGGCTGTCCTGGCATTGGTGGCATCTGACGCCTCATTTGCTGCGGTGTCCCCGGGTTCTAAATATCATCATCATCTAAGTGAGTATCTGCAGTTTCGTGGCTTACTGGGTGACCGTAGCGCCCCATTTGAGCCATTGGAGGCCGAGGTGTTTGTTGCATCTAGAAGAAATCAATATTTTTAGTAGATTAAGTAAAGTGAAATAAACAAAAATAAATAGAAACTAATTGATCAATCACATATCGTCAGAGAAAGAATACTTAAATAAAAAATGATGATTTTCCACCAAATCTTGGAACTTTTTATAATTCACTATTCTGTCGTTTTAAGATACAGATACAGAAGAAAAAAGGAAAAATTGATGTGGGGCTGTTGCAATTTTTAAAATCTCATTAGTTTAAGGTATTTATCTGAATTGTAGCAATAACGAATAACACGTTTTGGAACAATTTTTCCTCTTCAATTTGGCATTTTTTGAAAACGACAAAACATACACAATAAAATTGAAGTAACAATAAGGTTTTTAATTATTTTTTTCTTAATATCTCAAATGGAATATATTATTAATAATATAGTCGTCGCCAAATGCGATTACCACCGCAAAATGTGGCGCACTTATTGAAATGTTATTTTTTCATTTAATTTTTATGATTATTTTCTTGTTTGGGCTCGTTCAAAACCGTTTTTGCTTAAATAAATTGAAGAATATGTTTTAGATGTTGCTTCAATCGTAGAATAAATGTGGAAAATAATAATAATCATAAAAATTAAATGAAAAAAATTTTAAAAAAGTGCGCCACATTTTGCGGTGGTAATCGTATTTGGCGACTATATCAGAATTTACAAAAGTACTAGAAGAATTATATTGAAGAAAACCAACAAAATTCGCATTTTTCTAAGTTCAGTTTTCCGTGTATTTTAATCGAGTAGTTTTAGCGTATAATGGGTAGCGTATCTGGGAAAAATACAGTTATAAAGTGAAATTCCATTAACAATAAATGCGCTGTGCGCCATCACGAATCCCATGTTCCCAATTCATTTGTCAGAATAATTTTGAAAAATATCTCTGTCAGACAATGATTCCCTTCTATAGGCTATTTCCGTATGCAAGAACGTATTTATCCGTAATATTTTTAATAATAAAACAATGACGCGATGTCGTCACAGAGATCAGCTATTGGAACAATGAAATAAGTTGTTAAAAAACAAGAAAATTTTCATTTCAGCCATTTAAACTATATTAAAAAAAATAAAATATATGAAAAATGCGAAAATAAGGATGAAAATAAATATATCAATCGTAAACAAAATATATAAATTTCAATGTAAAATAATGTTTAATGAAAATTAAATATAACACTAACAATATAACAATTTAATTTTCAGAGTTTTACAAAAATGGTGAGCATAAATATCACTCCTTGCAAGATTATAGAATATTATAGAACTATACAAATAAACAATTTACTTCATATATTCTTAATATTTAAATTTAAAAATAATAAAAATAATATTTACAAAATTTAAAAAAAGAAAGCTAAATGACCTACAGTACCCGTCATATGTGTTAAATTGCATTCGTTTTGAGACGCTACCCTCAATTATCGATTTGTTTTCCACACGCGGACGGCCAAAACGAAATTCGTTATTTTTATTGTTGTCCCTTCTCTTATATTCGTTTTAATCGTTATTAATGTTGTCCTTACATTATACATAATTTTATAATGTAATATTCGTTTATAAAATTTGCATATTTTCGTTATTCTTCCTTTGATAATTTATTGATTTTTCAGAAGACGGGAATCGCCATCACCACGTGTCATGCTGGAAGCGCCGTACTTTTAACAGTTTTCTTCCTTTTCTTGTTATTTTATATTAAAACAAATAATAAATATTTGTGGCTTGTTTAATTCAGGCTTCTCTATTTTTAAGAAAGGTCTGATTCTTGTATAAACTGTTCATAAAAAAAATAAGAAAATTGTTAAAAAAAATAAAATAATTGTGTATCGCGTGTCGCATTTGATTTGATCACCTTGTCTCATTATCGATTTTCAGCTGAGTTGAAAGGAATCGGGTTGTTATTATTGTTATTATTAGTGTAAGAATGTCAGAAGAAGCTTTAGAATACAAGTGAGAGCTGATTCTTTGTTCATCTCGTGATTTTTTTGTTTTAGGAAGACGCTAGATGAGTTAAAATCGAATAATAAAACTATGATCAATCTGCTAACTATTTTGGCAGAGGATTATAAAAAGAAAGCAGTAGAAGTTGTAGATACAATTGTGGGTCATTTACAGACGGTAGGGAACTGTTTTGATTTAGTCGATTAATGGAGATATCGATTAAAGGTGCCGTCACAGCAGAAGCTGCTCGTTATGTATGTGACGGACTCGATATTGAAGAACGTTCAAGATGTCTATATCGGATTGTTTGCCAAGAAGATTGTGACTATGTTCGTTCACGTGTTCCAGAATGTGGGTTACAACTTTGAAAAGAATCAATTTGTTCCGATCTTTTCAGGGAGACGAGAAAATCAGATTAGCCTTATATAAGCTCAGGGTCACATGGGCAGCAGCAGAAGTTTTTCTGCCATCCAAGTTATATGAAATTGATATGAACGTAAGCTGCAAGAAAAAAAACATTTATTTCATTGTTTTTTATAGGTGAACGCACTAGACTCGGCATGGCCCATTTGCAACCCGAGGGGAGATAAAGCAAAGGCTGCGGCGCCATCCACAACTACAACCACGGCTGCTAAGGAATCTAACTCGCAGACGAAGGTGTTTGTGAATAGAAAGTTTATAAATGATTCTACGAATGGAAGTAAAAAGAATACGGTAATAATAATAAATAATTGTTTTAGGATGTTTTTGAATGGTTATTATCTTGTAGGGGATTGAAATGTTGTAGTTTAGTATCTGGATTCGAAAGCAGCATAGGGACATGGGAATCAAGTCATGACCTTGCTGAAAGAGTAGTGTCTAGTAATTTTCGCATTCGGCTCGCTACATTCTAGAAATTTAATTTGGCCGCAAAACATTCGTCAGTATTCAAGAATTTTCACGTTTTGTGACTTTACTGGATTTTTGCGGACCATCTCTCCAGACGTCGCGCGCAAATATTTAATTTTCCTAGAATGTTGTAGTTGAAGATGCTAGGCACTAGACAGTTAAGATTGAATTATGTTATTTACGAACACTTCTCTTCATTTATTCACGTTTAAGTTGACTTGTAACATCCTAAACTCATTTGATAATCTTCGTATACACCAAATTAGACATTTCTCTATATTTAAATAAGTGTTCACTTGATAATTTCACGGAATCTTGAGGGGAACGTGCTTTTATTACCGTATAACTGTATTGTAGCACTTTCTGCGGAATAAATATTTCAATAGATGAGTGACACGGCGATTATCATCTCAATTCCGAAAATAATTATCTTCCTTGGATCCATCGTAGCGCTCTTAGAATTGGCCAAGATCGATGTAGGTGCTCTGTTAGCTTCCTCATAACTTAAGAAAAACGTTTCAATCCTCAACAAGATATTGAAAATCAAGAACATGTCAATTAAATGATATTTTGTTTTTTATATGTTTATGATTTGTTGTTGAATTGTTTACCTATTATTGGCAATAAAATATAAAATGATTGTTTATTATTGATGATTTAGGCTCCCACCACTAACAACAGTTCGAGCAGCAGTAGCAACAACACGAAGCCGTCTAGCAAGAATTCGTCGAAGAAGGCAGCGGCCGTCAATCCATTGTTGGTCGAAGCCAATCGAGCGGCGTATAAAGTGTGTCATTTCAGGGACAAACTGTTGCCGAAGAACGAGAATCACAGTGGAAGCGGCAGCACGACGAAGAGAAAGTCGCCGAGCGGGGCCGGTGGTTCGTCGGCGCCGAAGAGGAAAGCCGAGCACGATCAGGATTTGCGGCGAAGAAACGATGAAGATTTGAGAGTCAAGCCGAAAATAACGTGAGAATTATTGGGATCTATTTTATAATTTTGAGGTTTTAGACCGACATCTGTGATTGGCACGCATGCGTTCAAAAGCGTTCCGCCATTTGTAAAGCCAACGCCTCCACCTCCACCGGCGGTGAATAAGCCGCCGGTTGTCGCGACCCCGCCGTCGCCTCCGCCGCCAGCACCAACGCCGAAACCAGCCACAATCACCAGTGACAATGTGAAGTTGGACATTCCGCAGAACAATCGAATATTCGCTCAGGGAAAAGCGTACGAAGTTATGTTTATCAACGAGATTGCGGTGATTGAGCGCGACGGCAACCCGCATCGTATTTACTTTGCCGGTCAGCCGCGCAATGTGTTCATTGATCGCGTGGCGCACATGTTGGCGTTTGGTGAGACGAAGAACGTGGAAATTGAGGGATCGTACCACTCGATTCGGTTTGGCGCGCCCAGTCGTGAACTGTATATTGGTGGGCATCCGTTCAAGGGACAGTTTGGCGGCTCGATTATTCACGCGACGATTAATGGTAGGAAGCATGATATTCGGCTGGAGGGACCGGCACCGGAAGTTCGAATCGAGCCCGACCCGGCCTATGACTTGGCGAGGTTTTTGAATAAGATGAGGGAAGAGAAGAAGGTGGAGATGAAAGAGCCCGAGAGGAAGCCAGTGGGAGAGGATCCGTTCAATATTCTTAAGAAACTGCAAATGAAGGGCTACTTGAAGCCTTCGACGATGCCGTCGCCTCCGATACGCGAAGTTGTGAAACCGCGGATGCCGGTGAGCACGTCGGCGCCAGTTCTCACGCAGACTGTGATGAAGCCGGCGGGAGTAGAGAGGAGAGCGTGTCCATCGTCGTTAATGGACTTTAACATGGCTTTGTTGAAGATGTAAGTGTGAAGGGGATATTAGTGATTTATTAAATGAGCCGACTTGTTTGCAGAAGGTACGACAGTGTGGTGGAATCAATTTTGAAGAAGAGGGAAGACTCGTGTCCCGTTTGTGGAATGCGAATGGACGGAATGCCGCCAAGAAGCGCAGGATGGACGGAACACATGGATTGGCACGTGAAGAGGAATTTAAGCAAACAGGACGCCAATCAGTACCGGTTGTGGTATCCAGGAGCGAGCAACTGGCTTGTGCAGAAAAGTGCAGGTATATCTTTGACATGAAATTAAATGGAACAATGGTGCTAATACTTTAGACGACGATGTTGAAGCAAGACAGCAGGTTGACGTGATGGAGAAAGGAAAAGGCGTGCCGTCAAATGGACAGGATGTATTGGATTACTAATGGGGAAGATTGAAAAGGAGACTAATTGTGTGAATTTTCAGAAATGTGCGATTTGCCGCGAACAGTTTAAAGAGATTTACGACGATGATGAAGACGTGTGGAGGTTGAGCGACACGGTGGAGGTGAATGGAAAGGTAGGAGAATAGTTGGGAGTTGCTGGGACTATTGTTTGTTTGTTTGTTGCAGATTGTGCACACTGCTTGCTCGTCGGACGCATCGCTCATTGAACCGCATAGCAGAGTCGAAAGCAAGGAAGAACCCGAGGAGGAAGACGTGAAGCCAATAATTAATTCATCTGCTTCTTCTAGTTCGAACTTTATTGATAGAAAAAGATTTCATGATAGAAAACATCCATTAGTTGGTATTTGAGTTTTGCACACACACACACATTTATACACAAAATAACAATAACAAAAACTGAAAAAAATTATGGCAGACACAAAGTGTATAAGCATGAAGAAGAAGCACACTAAAGATCAGTTTTTGTGTTTGAGTAATAAGGGTCTCGTTTGGAATATATATATAATATGTGAGATGCTGAAAGTCGTCTTGAGTTGGGTATCACGGCGCGGTTTTCGAATTGAATATATTTGAGTCTTGTGATTTGATTAATTTATTATATCTTGTGGTGTCCGGTTGACTTCATTTTCTAATGTTTTCTTTTGTTTTGCGACGGTCGGATAAAATAAAACATTTTCTTTTCGAATTGAACCCTTTATTTCATTGATTTTGTCTTTTTGTTGTTTTTATTTTTATTTGTTTACATTTTTCTTCTACATCGATGTTAAATAAATCAATTTTAATTATTTTTGTTTTAACATTTATTGTTTTTGGTTTTGAGACCGATTTATTGAAAGAAAAACGAAAATATAGTTGCGTCAATTTGTATGCAAGCTCATCGATATTGCCGAACTTGACGCAACATTTCGATCAGATGGACTCTGAGAAAGTCGAGAGAATATTCATTAATACAATTTGACAGCTTCAGCGATGAGCACATTATCGGTACTGATCGAAGCATCATCGTGCTCGTGGGGAAAATTAGCCGAGGAGCATGGCGAGAAATCGCTCGCTATTCTCATGCGCTCCATCATCTCGTTCTGTAACGCACATCTCGCCATATCTGCCGCCAACCAATTGCTCGTTTTCGCCTACGGTCGTAACATCAAAGATAAGCTCATCTTTTCGTCGACGCGGCCGACGAATCGCGACGTTTCGACGACGATCGTCAGCCAACTGCGACGAATTCTCACTGAAGACGCTAAGAACCCGGAGAAAGCGAAATCAGTGCCGCTGGCACCATCGATGGCGCACGCCATTTGCCGTTGGTTACTTTTTATTTGTTGGGTTACGAAATTTGATCGTTTTTAGATATGAAAAGGTGTGTACCGCAAATTCAAGCTGCCGCGCTTAATCCCGATTCGTTGGGACATCAGACAACGGAGAACACCGATGAGAAGGGAACGGCGAGCGGATCGATTCGAGCGGTAGTGATCGGAATGACGTCGGATTTTGGTAGTGAACACGCACCATTGATGAACTTGTTCTTCTCCGCGGCTAAACAGAACATTTGTGTCGACGTTGTTTCACTGGGCGACGATGTGACGGGTGGAATATTGCAACAGACGGCTGACATCACCGGTGGTCTTTTTTTGCACGCGAGACGACCGGTCGACCTTTTGCCAATGATGATGGTAATATATAGTTATATTTAATAAGAAGTTCTGAGATATATTTTAGACGCATATATTAGCAGAACCAGGCTTGCGTAAAAAGTTTGCTCAGCCGAAATTGGAAGCAGTTGATTATAGAGCATCATGTGCTTGCCATCACCAGTTAGTATCGACTGGTTGGGTTTGTTCGGTGTGTTTATCGGTTCTTTGCCAGTTCACGCCGATATGCCGAGTTTGCAAGTATAAAATTATTATTTGTGTCATTTTAATATGGTTTGTTGCAGGTCTGCGTTTAATATTTCGCACATGACGAGAAAAGCATTGAAAAGAAAGATTTAAGAATTTTTGTTAATATTTGTATATATTATTGTTATTACTTGGTTTATAAATTATTTTTGTTTTCAAACTTTTAACATTTGAAAATGTCCAGAATTCCGCCCATCACTGGTGTGAACGTCTATATCAAACGTGGATTTTCGAACTCGAAATATAAAATTTCGGAATAAAAAAAATAGCCGGAATGTGGAATTTCGTCCATCTCTGATAATCACCCACCCTGTGCCTTGCTTTACCAGTTTTACGAGATACTCTATATCTTTTAGTTTAAATAAGCGTACAGCCATGGAAACTACTTGACGCCTATATAATTTGTGAGCTGAAAGATATGATTAAAACTTATCATACGTTTCCTGAAATATACTGCACATAAAGAAAAGAAGCCTTCCCAACAAGATTGTCTGTCTGCCTTTTCCTTGGAATTTGGATAAAACATAAACAAAAATGCAAGCACTTGCACATAATAAATACAGATATTACATTTGTCCCTTAAAAAAAATCGTGAAAATGATTATACCGTTATTAAACTT
The DNA here is from genome assembly GCA_963931815.1 of Caenorhabditis plicata. Lineage (NCBI taxonomy): Eukaryota > Metazoa > Nematoda > Chromadorea > Rhabditida > Rhabditidae > Caenorhabditis > Caenorhabditis plicata. Next base: position 17,416,106 of record OZ007494.1, read on the forward strand.
TCAAAATTCGATTGTTATAATTGGCAGGAAGACAATTTGAATTTTATAATTAGAAAATGATGTTCTTTGGTTATGCACACCATGTTCTTGCTCATTACAAACGCGAAGCCTTAAAAATAGACATTTGATAATAAACAAAACATGACATATAACATACAATCAATAAATGTGATATTATATTTACAAAATTAAAAATAAAACAAATATCGATTTGCATCATCATCATGTGCAATAATGCGTCACTCACAATGAAGTCTGCATCTTAACGCCATTGCTTGGCGCCAAATTCATCAATTCAAACAGTTTTACCGCATTTCAAGCAGTTCCCCAAATTTCATTAAAATTAATAGATTTTCAGTATTACTAACTTTGGAACATGTCTAACCTCGATGATCCAGGACTCTACTATCAGGTGATCAATATTTTGCTCAAGTTTTAAATCAGATTCTGCTCAATTTCAGGAGAGATTCTTTGCCAATGATGGTATCCCAGATACGGGCAGAGAATTAATCGCAGAGTATAAACAATTGATTGGACAGTTTCGTAATTTTATTCGCGATTTTTCAACCGGTGGATTTGGTATGATATACAGGTGATTTTAAGTGAAATTCGTTCGTTGTCAATACGTAGTCTTAGGGACCAATTAAAAAAGAATTACATCGCCGGCAAATATCAGTTGGAGATCAACCTAACTCATCTTAAAACGTACGATGAGGAATGCGAGGCGAAGCTGCGCAAGTTTCCAGGAAAGGTGCTTCCGGCGCTCGAGGAAGCGGCCAAGATTGTCGCCGATGAGATCACCCAACCACGGCCTGAGAACGAGAAAGAAGTGAAGGATATCCAAGTGACATTCACTTTGGATGAATATGCTGCCAGTTTGAGGAAGGTGAAGAGCGCGCAAGTGTCTCAGATTGTCAAGATATCCGGGATCATCGTCGCTGCAGCACAGGTTCGCTCCAAGGCGACCAAAGTGACGTTGCAGTGCCGGCAGTGCAAGCACACGCTGCTCGATGTATCCATCAAACCCGGTCTCGAGGGCTTCCAACTGCCACGAACTTGCGGCGGTCCCCAACAGGGCCAAATGCAGCGTTGTCCAATCGACCCTTACATCATGCTCCCCGATAAGTGTCAATGTGTTGATTACCAGACACTCAAGCTTCAAGAAAACCCTGAAGACGTTCCACATGGCGAGATGCCGCGCCACTTGCAGCTCTTCGCTGAAAGATACCTCACCGATAAGGTTGTCCCCGGCAACCGCGTGACCATCGTCGGCGTGTACTCGATCAAGAAGCTGTTCCAGAAGAAGGGCGGCGACAAGACACTTACAGGAATTCGAACTCCTTATTTGCGTGTTCTCGGCATTCAAATCGACACCACCGGCCCTGGAAGAACAGGATTCGCCAGCTTTACGCCGGAAGAAGAGAGAAAGTTCAAGGAAGTCGCGCAACGGCCAGACGTTTATGAAGTCATTGCCAAGTCGATAGCGCCGTCAATTTTTGGAAGCGTGGATATCAAGAAGTCGATCGCTTGTCTTTTGTTTGGCGGCTCGCGCAAGAAGTAGGAAGTTGAGAATGTTTTTCATTTTAAATTACCTTTAGATTACCTGATGGCATCACGAGGCGTGGTGATATCAACGTGTTGCTTCTCGGTGACCCCGGAACCGCCAAATCGCAATTGTTGAAGTTTGTCGAGCAAGTCGCTCCTGTTGGAGTTTACACGTCTGGCAAGGGCTCATCAGCTGCTGGTCTTACCGCATCAGTTATAAGAGATCCATCATCGGTAAATGATTGTGTTTTTTTTATTAGAAGGGAAAGCTCGAACTGTTTTTTAAATTAAGCTAACCGCTAAGGTTAAATTATTATGGAAACGGTTCTATTCACAAAACAGTCCGCACTCTAATGCCACGAAACCGCGCATTAGTTTAAATGTTATATATTGCTCTGAAAGAATATTATAGCTGTGTTTATACTCTTCTGTTTAAAAAAAATTGAAACATTACAAAAAAAATTAGAAGGTAGTGTTCGTGCAATTGCTGCGAAGTCATTTGCAATGCGGCGCGGTTTCGTGGCAGAACAGTGAGCATCCAATATTTAGCCAATCAATCCATTGAACATAAAAGGAATAAGGTTGAACTCGTGAATGGGAGACTGGTATATCAATAAATTTTATCGCTTTAATTAGAGAATTGTCTGTGTTTTGAAATATTACTTAAGTTCCCTTGGTCCCAAATCCATATTCTACAGTCATCTTAATATTTTTGAGATGAATTGTCATCATTTTCGTAAATACTATCTTGGGCCTTCATCTCGTCTTCCAATGCGTACTATGTGAAGTATCGTATCCGAATATTTCTTGCAAGAATTTCCAACAATTTTATTTAAATTAATTAAAGGCTATTAAGGTAGTTGGTTTGTGAAAAGTACTTTAAATTATATATTACTGTCATAGATTAAACAGTTAAAACAAATAATTTTTAGTAAATGCATAAAATATTGTTTAATCAACTACAGTACCACGGTGGCGGTGTTAATCTTTTAATTTTAGGCCACACATTTATTTACAGCTCTTTTAGAGTGAGAGTAAACTTACACGAATGACGAGGATCGAACTGTAGCGTAGACGTGACAGTGTTTACGTATTGTCGTAAAATAAAATGCTATTTTGTATTGTTTCGAACTATTTTTCTTATTTCTAGTTTTTAGCAGTTAATTGTTCAGCTTATCATCAAATAAATTAATTTTATCAATATTGCGAAACAATTTAAAATAAGTTAGCAATTTATTGCACGACAATACGTAAACACAGTCACGTCTACGCTACAGTTCGATCCTCGTCATTCGTGGGAGCTAATATTTACGAGGTCATGGCAAAATTCAGAATAGTTTGGTGTGAATTTAGAAGAATTTCGATTTATTGTAATGAATGTAACATTTTTCAGCGATCATTCATTATGGAAGGCGGAGCAATGGTGCTCGCCGACGGCGGAGTTGTGTGCATTGACGAATTCGACAAAATGCGAGAAGACGACCGCGTGGCGATCCACGAAGCCATGGAGCAGCAGACGATCTCGATCGCCAAAGCCGGCATCACGACGACCCTCAACTCGAGGTGCTCGGTGCTCGCCGCGGCCAACTCGGTGTATGGGCGCTGGGACGACTCGAGGGGAGATGAGAACATTGACTTTATGCCGACGATTCTGTCGAGATTTGATATGATTTACATTGTAAAGGATACGCACGACGTGAACAAAGACTCGGTTGGTGATGGGATTAGGTGGGGGATTAATATGGATTTTCTTGTTGTCAGACGCTGGCTAAACATGTAATTGATGTGCATGTGAACGCTTCGAACGCGAGGGAGAGAGATGGCACGGGAATCAGCAAGACGAGCAAGGAGGACGGCTCGTTTAGTGTTTATGACACGGACGGTTTCTTAACCATCGAATTCCTTAAGAAGTTTGTGTCCTACACGAGGACCACGTGCGCTCCAAGGCTCACTAAGTCGGCGTCGGAGAAACTCGTTAATCATTATGTGAAGATGAGGAATCCCCCGGTATCTGCTGATTCCTTGAGTTAGATTTTGTTTAGAAACTAGAAGGTAATAAAGATAATGATTATAGAGCTGGGCAAGAAGGGACACACATCTGCCATTCCGATCACTGTCCGCCAGTTGGAAGCCATCGTGAGAATCGCTGAGAGTTTAGCCAAAATGGAACTGCAGCCATTTGCGACTGACAAGCACGTCGACGAGGCATTGAGGTTATTCAGAGTGTCGACGATTGACGCCGCATCTACTGGAAACCTGGCCGGCGTTGAGGGATTCACATCGGGCGAGGATCATGAAGCGCTGATGAGGATTGAGAACCAGCTCAAGAAGAGATTCGCTATAGGGACACATGTTTCGGAGCATTTAATCGTGCAGGACTTTGTCAGTCGCCAGCACTACAAGGAATCGCTGGTGAAGAAGGTTATCTCGAACCTAGTTAGGAGAGGTGACTTGCAACAGAAGATGCAACGCAAGATGCTTTATCGTGTCCGCTAAATAGTACCGTAATTGTTTTTGTTTGTATTTTGATCTCACCGTTTCTTTTTTGTGAATAAAGATATACGATCGTAAGAGACCAAAGATTACTGCGCAGGAATATGTCAATGAATCACATCAATTATGCGATGATTGAACGATGTGATCACTGCACACACGGCGTTTTTATCGCTACGTGTCAATGATATCTCGCACCATAACGTTGCCTTGCGCGCATTTTGATTCTGGGTGGGGGTGTTGGGTGCACTTGGCGTGGTAAACAACGCACGCGATCGGATTAGAGTCACGTGAATACGCACTTGCAGGTCACTCGGTTTTGTTTGCGCAAGTTTTGTTACCCGCAACTTTTTTCATTTAATAATAGGTACCGCTTTGATGCGATGCGGTCATTTTTAATTTATATATTTTTGGATTTATGAGCACATGCTGATTTTAATTTACTCAAGAATATTGCAATTTGAAAAAGCTCGCAAAATAATTTTCGAAAATAATGTCGTGAGTTGTATTGTATGGGTTCATCATCTGCACGAATTATTGCGGACCTTAATTTTAAATTTTTTAAAGATTTTATTTTTTAATTTTGTTTTTTAAATTTCTCTAATAAGGACTCACTTCTTTGTTTACTCACTTCTTTATCAATAAAAATTACGTACATATATTCTTCTTCTTTGAATTAATATTAAAACATATTTTCTTACGAAATATGTTTTGCAATATCTTATAATTTTTTTTTCTAAAAATCTCGCTCTGTCACCTTAGCTATTGTACTCCGCCTTTTCGAATTCGCTTTTCCGGTTTGTTTATCGATTAATTTTCATCGTCATCATTATCTTGTTTACAATAATTCCGTTTGCGGTATATCCCCGTGCGTTGCGCGTGACGAGTGAAGGTCAACTTATCTGATTATCAACTCAACGCTGGACTAAAGCCAATTGACCCGATCAAACTAAAAATGTTTGGCTTCGTTCCAAAACCCACTACCATCTCCACCAACAGCAGTAGTAGCAGCAATAACATCAGCTCGTGACAGAGGCCGCTAGAGTGTGTATGTATGTGTGTGTGTAATATTGGCACCCATCCAATACCACATGACTAACCGGGTGTGTTTGGTTCTTTGCCGTTTCGCAAACACATGACACGTCGTTCGCATCTCCGCAACCCGTTCACATTAGGTTCGACGTGCACGCCTGTCGTCTCTGCATGGGTGGGTGGGTAGCAGCGGCCCCCCGGCCTTGCCCGGCCGGCCTTCCCATCATCACACTGGCGTTTGTCCAAGCCACGCTAGCCTAACTTTACTTCGTTTTTGGCTGAAACAGAAGCGATCTTTGATCGGGTTGAGGCGGAGCCCACCGTCATATGGTTTGTTGTTGTTTTTTTTTATTCAGCCCCGGATTGAGCCGGTTTTGTTTGCTGTGCGCGATCCTGCCTTCTTCGACTTCTTTCTAATCTTTTTGGGAGGGGGGAATGACCGCGTTCCGCTGCGCGCCAGGCGCCCCCATCGGGTGACATCAACAACAACAACAATAATATCGTTTATTATTATTATTTTGTGCATCTTTTATGTTATACTTTAATATATATATACTTTCTTATAATAGTACTATTACATTTTTATAGGAAGATTCCGAGAACTTAAATAGGTCAAAAGTGGCTCTATTGATGCCACCGGTACAACATCCACACGAAGAATCAATGAACAATCAGGCGAGAAATCCGACGAATGGCGCGAATATGATGGGACCGCCAATGCAAGCCACTCAACAATTTGTTTATCAGGTAATCCGTGCCCTCTCCCTTCGGCCTTTAATTATTTCCTAGAAATTGCAGAACCGTCCAAACTTTGGACAAAATAACACGAATGGATATAACAAATATATTGTACCCCGGGACGCCGGTATCCCGCAGAACGATGCGCCTCTTAGCTCGACCAACTTGTATATCAGGGGACTCGCGCCGAGCTTTACCGATGATAACCTGAGGGAATTGTGCCAGAAGTATGGTAATATCGCGTCGACCAAAGCCATAATGGACAAATCGACCAATTTGTGCAAGGGGTACGGGTTTGTGGACTTTGAGTCGCCACAAGCCGCACAAGCTGCCGTTGATGGACTCAATAACGAGGGAATACAGGCGCAGATGGCCAAGCTACAACAGCAAGAGCAGGACCCAACTAATCTCTATATTGCCAACTTGCCTCTCGACTTTACCGAACAAAAGTTGGAGTCGGAGCTGAACAAGTTTGGCATAGTGATCTCTACAAGGATCCTGCGTGATGCGAATCAGCAGTCACGGGGAGTTGGCTTTGCCCGGATGGATTCCAAGGAAAAGTGCGAGGATATAATCGCGGCATTGAATGGCGGACGCTTCCCAGGGATGGCGGCCGATTCGCCGACGCTGCTCATTAAGCAAGCAGACACTGGCAGAAAGAGCAACAGAGGCCCCCAGAAGAAGGGACCACTTGATGGTCAATTCGATCCGTTCTATCAGAATCAACACATGATGGGGTCCCAGGCGATGCAATATCCCCAAGTTTATCAGTCGTATTATCCTTACCCTCACGTATATCCACGTAAGTATTGGGGAAATGTAAAAGTAGTATATGTAAATATTTTAACAGAATATGACGTCAACGCGATGACATCTCAAATGGGAGGTATCCAGATCAGTCAGCAGCCAAATGGCGCGGAGTACCCGATGTACCCGATGCCAAACATGGGAGCTGCTGGAGCAGCCGCCGCTCCTGGAGCCACGCAACCAGCTAGTCAGCCTTATTATATGAATCCAAACAATGGGCGCAAGATGAAGGTATGATTGGTGAACTTTTTTCGTATTTTATGTCATTTGCTTTCAGGCGCCACAGATGTAAAATAAACGTAACTTCAAGCGAATCTATCCAAGCACACTGTACACTCATAACCACGTCAATGCCTTACTCCTCCTCCTGTTTACTTGTTTGCGCTTGCATACGACCGCCGATTTATTGATGAATATTTCTGTATGTATTTCATATATATCATATATAGATACTACAAGACATTGCAAGAGAGAATAACAACATCATAATAATAATGAATATAAATTGAATGTTGATATGCAGCTTCATTGGTCTCCTTTATTGTTTATATTGTTATTTTGAGTGAGATGAGTTATTCAAAGAATGATACTGATTATAATTGTTGGAGTTTTGTTAATGTTATGTTTTGAATTTCTGCTCATTCGATGTTAAGGAATCATTTGTTGAAGGAATATTAATATACGATTATTTTTTGATTATTTATACCTTGTGTATGTGTTTGTGTTCGTTTGTGTGTTATTTATTTATTTGAGGTTTTCTCTGAATTTGAATTCTATAATTTATTTAGGCAACTCGATCTATATTTTGTTATGTTTTCCCCCACAACACTAATAAGTTGAATTATAATAATTGTTATCATTATTATAATAATAGAGAAGTTGATCAAATTGTAATCTTTTCATTTTATACCCGATTTTTTTTTGGCGCTAAAAATATTTCCTTTTTTATTGCAACCCCCAATTGTTTTCTTTCTTTTGTATTTATTTTCTTCATAATCGTTTTGTTTGATTAATTTTCCGTTCCATTTTCTTATTTTCTCACTTTACCAAACCAATTATTGTTTTGTTTATTGATTTTAACTGGTTTTGAACTGGAAATGCTCATCAAAGTGACAACAGAATATTTCTTTAGACCTTGCGTTGTCATCCATTATTATCCCTACTTGTACATATACCATTTTATTGTTATTAGAACTGAATCGAAACTATTTTGCTTGATAACAAGTAAATATACTTCTATTTATTATTCTTAAATTGTATCAATTTTATTAAATCAAATCTCGTTTAATTGTAATTGATATATAGGGAATAATTGAGTTATCTTGAAAAGAATCGTTTTGCATACACGGCACCCCACATTTTTTTCTACTGTGGGATCCGAACACTGTGCCTTCACAAGCATTTCAAGTAGAATCAAATATTATTTCTCATAAAATCTTTTCTTGTAAATAAATGGTTTGGTTATTTTGATTTAATAGAAAACAATCAAGTAACAATAACAATGTTTATTACAAACAAAACAATCAATTTATGCCTTGGCTTCCTGCTCAGCGATGAAATCCTTCTTGAGTTTTCCCATGAAGGCACGCTTTTCGGCAGTAGTCTGGAAGCGACCATGTCCAGTCTTAGAGCTGGTGTCGATCCATTTAAGGTTGATCTTCTCATGAGCGAATCTCTTCGTTTGAGTGATAAGTGACTTGCGAAGAGTGATGAGTCTCTTCTTTGGACCGATGACAGCACCTCTGAGCATGACGTAATCTTGGTTGACCAATCCATATCTTGGGAATCCTCCCTAAAAAAATAAATAATGGTGAAATAAGCAAAAATTTAATTGTTCTCAGAAAGCTTAATAGTCGCCATCGTTCAGTACGAATTGCAGACTTTCTCATCATAGAACAATGATTAAGAAATATTATTTACCATTGGGTTGATGCTCTTTTGGGTAAGATCAAAGTCAGTAGATCCGTTGTTCTTTCCTTCTTCGGTCAAGCAAGATTTTCCAATGCGGTAGATCTTGTTGTTGACAACGGTTCTATGATGGTATCCCTTTTGACCAGCACGGGCAACCGTGAAGGCAACACGCGATGGATGCCAGGCTCCAATACAGGCGACCTTACGAAGACCCTTGTGAGTCTTACGTGGAAGCTTCTTGGTGTGCCATCTGCTGGTTACTCCCTTGAATCCGTGACCCTTAGTAACACCAATGGTGTCGATCATCTCATCTTGAGAGAAGACGGTATCAACTGGGATTTGTTTCTCGAGGTGTTCACGAGCCCAGTCAACCTTTTGCTCAACAGTTCCTCCGTTGACTTGGATTTCGACCAAGTGAGCCTTCTTTTGACGTCTGTTGAGGATTTTCATCTATAAAACAATCATTAGAAAATCAGAAACAAAATTTCTTCTTTACTTGAGTGTGAGCAATGACACGGATTGAGGAGCAGTACTTCTTGAGTTTGGCAAAATCGCTCTCAATAAGCTTCTTTCCATCCTCATCCTTCCACTTCTTAGCGTACTTGGTGAAAGCCTTCTTCTTAGACTTGGCCCTAAAGCAATACGATTACGAACCAAGTGCCATATTGTGAAAATTCTATCACACGCCACTTTGTCCGCAACCCTTCATGTAATTATTACAGCGGAAGGGAACCGTATCCGAACCTAACCATTAGCCAGACACTTGGCAAAATAGCAGTGCAATCAATTTTCAAATAAAACGTACCAGTTCTTGTAGAATCGGCGACGAGCCTCCTCGGACATGTGCTCAGCCCAAACGGTGGTCAAGGCACGTGGTCCGAATGGAGTGTCGATGTAGCCAGTAACTCCAGCGATGACCATTGGTGGGGTCTCGACGATAGTCACGGCCTCGACAACTTCCTTCTTGTTCACCTTGGAACCTGGCTTGTCGACATCACGAACGATGTGAGTCATACCAGCCTTGTATCCGAGGAAGGCAGTAAGATGAATTGGCTTGCTCTTGTCATCCTTTGGGAAGGCCTTTATTCTTCCGCGGTAAGTTCTAGATCTCTTTTTTGGTGTGAATCCAACGTGACCGTGTCTCGGTGCCGAAAATTTTCGGTGAGACATGTTGTACCCTGAAAATTGTATTTATTATGCTAGATTTTCATAGAAAAAGTTTTTTTACAATTGAAAGTATTAAGTTATCAAACAAAATTAAGAGAAAAATTTAGGGAAATGAGAATGAAAAATTTTAGGATGTTTCGAAAAAATATTGCTCTACACTCCCATACACTTGTGCGTCGCAGCGTGTTTTATTCGACGCTGCACAGACAACGAGAAATTGCGTACTTAGGGGGAATTTGTTTTTTCATTTTCAATTTTGTTTGTGGCTTAAACTCTAAATTAAATTTAGCAGTTATCTTGGAAGTTTAGAATTGTATGGTTTTGGCTGTTATTAATCGAATTGAATTTTAGTTTTTGTTTGTTTTATTGTGTTTAGGCATTAAAATTGTTGGTGCTATATTCTTGTTTTTGATAAATTCGGAAAACTGATGAAATTGATTATTCCAAAAATATTTTCGTCATCACGCAAAGCTCTCCTCGGGGTCCAAAACTGTTTGGATCTTTTGGCATAATCAGGAAAGAAAATGGATAACTAATATTTTGGAATAATTTATTCACGGAGAATTAATTTTTGCCTGCCAGTGATAATATAATTATCGTGTCTGAAATGTAGGGTTATTGCCATCATTCGGATTTTTCTCTACTTTCTCTACCAGAGATGGACGGAATGAGTTTTCAATTTTGGACTCCGAAATTGAAAAATTTTCGGAATACGGAACCCGGAATTCTGCCCATCTTTGCTATTAATGCCTACATAAAATGTGAATATACGGAATTCTCATAGATTCGTGTCATTAGAAAAAATTAACAACTAATTAGTTGCAACTAAAAAAAACTTGGAACGTTCCCAGGTTAGTCCCAACGACACCATAAATTATTTCTTCTCTACATCGCCACTTTTGCCTGACAAGGAAATTAGGATTAAGAAAAAACAATTTACTAGAATTCATATTCTTTTGTGAGCTCAATATACAACTGAGAAGATTGAAATGCTTTGTTATTTTATGCAGAATTTCCAATTCACATTCACATCGCCGACTGAATATAATAATAGCTTCTTTTTTCTCTCTAGGTGTCCAATTTCCGCTTTAATTTCTCCGTTCTATTATTCCATCAAATCCCTTTAAACAGATTTAACATGAAATGTATACATCGATAAATGCTTTATAAATAAATTAGTACACTGGGTTTTTAAGGGTAAAAGTCATTACAGGATAGGAAATATCATAAAACAAGAATAATAAAAACAATAAGTTAAAATTTAATTTAAGCTCTTGCGGATCTTCCAGAGATAAGTTGTTTAATGACAGATTCGTCAACAAGCGTTGTCGTATCACCGATTCCAGATTCAGAACCCTCGGCAATCTTTCGCAAAATACGTCGCGTTACTTTTCCAGATCGTGTTTTTGGTAGGCCTGGCGCTTCTTGAATGACATCTGGAACGGCCAGCGCTCCAATCTTTTCACGAACCATCTTTTTGAGCTCGCTTACGATTACGTCATTCAATTTCTCGCCTACATTCAATGTTACGAAAGCGTATGGGAATGATCCCTTTATATCATGCGGAGCTGCAACCACAGCAGCTTCAGCGACCTATAACATTCTTAAAATTAATAAAAATTAAGTTAGGAATTCAACCTTTTCGTGAGAAACTAATGCACTTTCGATTTCCGCTGTCGACAATAAGTGACCACTAACATTCATGAGATCATCAACACGTCCCGTTATCCATAAATAACCGTCCTCGTCTCTTCTAGCTCCATCACCAGTAAAATAATAGCCGTTAAACGGCGCAAAGTAAGTTTTAACAAAACGTTGCTCGTCTCCGTAGATGCCACGCATCATTCCTGGCCAGGCGCGGTCAAAACATAAGCTTCCCTCCCCGGGACCCTCAATCACACGTCCTTCCGTGTCTAGAAGAACCGGCGATGATCCGAAAAACGGAAATGCCGCTGCTCCTGGTTTCATTGGAGTCGCTCCAGGCAAGCAAGTAATCATATGACCACCCTATAATTATTAAATTGAGTAAAATCTTTAACCCTCTATTACCGTTTCAGTTTGCCAGTAAGTATCAACAATCGATACATTCGAGTTTCCAACATTCTTATACAACCACATCCAAGCAGCCGGATTGATTGGCTCGCCGACGGTTCCAATAACCTTAAGGCTTTTTCTCGACGACTTTTCAAGCCAACTGTCTCCCATCGACATGAGCGACCTGGCTGCCGTTGGTGAAGTGTACAGTTTCGTCACTTGATATTTGTCCGTGACTTCCCACATTCTCGCCGGAGTCGGGTATGTCGGAACTCCTTCGAACCAAATACCCTTGAGACCATTGAGAAGTGGTCCATAAAGAAGGTACGAATGTCCTGTGATCCACCCGCAATCCGCCGTGCACCAATAAACATCATCAGCTTGTGCATCGAACGTGTATTTGGCAGTGGCGTAGGCGTAAACCATATAACCAGCAGTCGTGTGTTGAATTCCCTTTGGCTTTCCAGTCGATCCCCTTCAAAACAACAAAATATTCAAAGAACAAAAACTTTCTGTGAGAAAAATCGATGTGCAGCAATGCACCAAAACAGCAAGGGAAACCTCATTACATATTCTTTCGGATTTATGCAGTGAAAAAATAAACTCACGATGTGTAAAGGAGGAACAATGGCGATTCGGCGTCCATCCATTCTACCGGTGAATCTACGCCTTGGCACTTGTTCATGGCGTCCTCGTAGATGACGTCAATAGGTGAGGTAGAAATTTGGGGAGCTTGTGAACCACTGGGCATTGTCACTCGTTTCAAGTGCTCCACCATAATCATCTTTTCGACTGTTACATTCTCCTTAGCTGCTAGCTTTACGGAAGCATCGGCGATCGATTTCAGGTTAATTGGCTTGGCTCCACGGAAGACACCATCGGCAGTGACGACGACCCGGCATCTAGCGTCGACAATACGAGCCGCCAGGGATTCGGCGGAGAAGCCGGCGAACACCACCGAGTGCATGGCGCCGATTCGAGCACAAGCTAGCATAGCAACGGCGAGCTCGGGGATCATGGGCAGGTAGAGGGCGACAACATCGCCTCGCTTCACTCCGTTTGAGCGGAGGACGGCAGAGAAGGTGATAACTTTATCAAGCAATTCCTGATAAGTCATCGTCGAGGTATCAGCAGGCTCGTTTCCTTCGAAGATGTATGCAATCTGAAATTAATAAAATTACGGAATTTATTTGTACAACATTCCAAACCTTATCACCATTACCACGCTTCACATTTCTTTCCAAGCAATTGTATGAAATATTCGTCTTCGCACCATCCATGAACTTACAATAGACTGGGGCCTTTTTTGAGTCAAAATTGTATTCAAGACCCTTGGATGAACCCTGCTCAAAATAGAGTTCGGAAGCTACAGTAGCCCAGAAAGCATCGGAATTGTTGATCGAGTTCTTGTAAAGGTCGTGGTAAGATTGAAGGCCTGAGACATGAGCTCCTGCAAGCAGCGGAGCCGGCGGAAGGAATACCTGAAGTTTAATTCATAATAATTATCTGAATAATTGTTTTTCAATGAACCTCATCCTCCTCACAGTCACCATTACCACTAATTGTGAATTTCACGTGAACGTCAGACATATCTCGACTACCTTAATATGAAACATAAAAATACAGCACGAAAAATTTTGCAGCAATATAAAAACGATTTTTTGCAAGAAGAAAAAACTGCAAAATCTGCTTGCAGGAATGCAACTGCGCGGCATGGATATACAACCCAAAAAGGAAAAATAAACAAAAGCGACGCTTGCCCATGCCCATAAATGAAACAGATGAATAAAGTGCGCCAAACCGGATGGTTTGTGTGTCGATTGAAGGCGAAAGTGACTTGACGCGGCGACTGAAATACTCTCGGACACCCCCCGGAAGGGCGGAGCCACTCGCAGCTTTTTCTCCCCTCGTTGTCTGCACGCTCCGCCTTTTTGTGTTGGAGCGCGTTTCCCTCGCTGTACTTGCCGCGAATTTCAAAATTTACATTGATTATTTTTATTTTTTTGTTTTTTTTTTAAATTTTAATTATTGGTCCAGTTTGCAGCATGAATGAAAAGGCACTACGGATTACGGAGTTGATGTCAAGGTTCCAGAAGGAACTAAGATGTGGTATATGGTAGGTTGTTGCTTGATCTGAATAGTATTTAATCAATTTTCTTCAAGTTGCTCAACATTCAAGGATCCGATTATCTCCACGTGTCATCATGTATTCTGCAGAGAATGCATAGATGCTTGTTTTGCCAAGAAGAGGAAGCTGCAGTGTCCCATATGTCGTCAGATTTTGGATAAAAGGTTTCTTTCGTTTTGTTTGTTTGGTATCCTTGTGAACTTTAAGAAGCTGCAAAGACTCGTATCAATTGACAACGGCGGTGAATAATTATCTAAAGGTCTCCGAAGCTTTTAAAAAGGACGTGCAGGAGCAGAGATTATTCACATCTCTTCCGAAGGAAGTTCATTTCATGGAAAGTCAGAAGCCGATGGATGACGAGATGATTGCTGAGAAGGGTATGACGCCGGATTTCGTATTGCCGATGATGCCTAGGAAAAGGAGGCCGACGAAGGTGGTCAAGAAAGCACCGGAACCGCCGGCAGAAGCTCCCCCAGAAGTGCCACAAGAGCCGTCAGCTCCCGCCAAGGTTGACATAGGCTGCCAAACGCTTGGAGTGCTCGAGTCGATCGATATTGAAGAGCAATTGCAGAAATTGGCACCCATGGACCCGCTAGACGCACTTTTTCAATTAATGCCATCCATGAAACAGTTTATGCAAAAAGTTTGTCGTCTCGCCCAACTCTTCTCTTAATAGCGACTAATTTAGAACATCGATTCGATTGTGAAGAAGTTTGGCAGTGAATCGAAGGAAAATCGTCGTGTTTCATTTTGTCAGAACCACGAGGAACGACAATTAAAACCATCGACGTCGTTTAACGTGGACGTGGTCGCCGATTCGGAGCCCGAGGAGGAAGACGACGAGGTTGAGAATAAACCAAAAGCAATTACGCGACGCTTCTCCGAATGTGATTCTACGATTAGAGCTGAACAAGGTATGCAGAACTCTCTACAATACATATTCATTTGAATTGTAGATGAGAGCCAGAGGATTGAAGAGGAGCTCAGCAGGGATCCGGTGGTGGTAGCGTGTTCGCGGGTGCGAAATTATCATGACGATGTAGTGAGAAGCAATAGAAATTTTCTTTTCAACAATTTCTCTTTTTTTCCAGGAGCTTTGCGCGGATTTCTACAGATACTTTTCCTCGAACGCAGTGAGGTTTAGTGATGACGTCAACTCGACGACCACCCACCTGGTGATGATGAACAGCGGTGAGTAGGGGGAAGCCCGCCACACGAAACTTATCGTTAAAAAAATACATGCAGATGGTCGCACGATACCACAAAAATCGCTCCACTATGTGTACGCAATAGCACATAAATGTTTAATAGTGAGTCGCGATTGGTTGCAAGAATGCGTTCGGACAAGATCGTTCGTGGCGGTGGTATGTTGTTTTGTGTTTTTTCTTTTGTTAGTTTGCAAATTGCTCTTTCACGTGAATATGGTCGTTCGATTGATTACTGATAACATTTTACCTGTTCTCTGGTGTGAGTTTGTTAATGGTGTGATTGCGCATAAAAAACCTAGTGATTTTATTTATAAACATTGAGGAAGATGTGTCGAAATTCAACCCTAATTTAGATGAAAGATCACGGACACAAAGTTGAACCCTGCTCCCAGCTTTCATGTGTCTCAAAATTGTTATTTCTCCTAATTCTTATGGTACTATATGAAAGTATTTAATTCTATGATTTCTTAAAATGAGCTCTACATCCAGAGGAGAAGCAAAAATTGTACAAATTTAAATTGTCAGTAAGTTATTATCATTTTCTGGTCTAAATTGACGTGAACAGCGTTTTCTAGAAAGGCCATCAAAATCTTAGCACGCTCGGAAAATCAGTATTTCAATTTGGCGTGCCCACATTGTTGTAGTAACAGTCAATTTTAAGAATTTTTCGTAGTTCGATATCGACTAAACCTCTCAAGAGGACTTGCTTTGCTTTGCGATCTTGAATTTAAGCGCTTCTAAAACACAAAATTTAAAAACAAGATTGATATTAAAATGGTTATTGTCAAATTTTTGCTGAAAATTCCTATATTATCCAACAACACAGTTCTTCGAACCAATATTCTTCTTTGATTCAAAGAAAAGTTTTTGATGATAAATAGTAATGGACGAACGAAATTCCTACACGGCCATTGATCTCATTGAACCCTGAGATGATATAGAAAGCGAAGAGTTTTGGGTTGCGAGACAGATGGCCTACATATATTTTCTCATTTTTTAGTCCACTATTTTTTTTAAAGTTATCAATGATATCTTTAATTTTAAATTTAATTGTAGTGTGTTAGCGTCATCATGAATCGGAACTCAAAGAACGTTGACAACCAGTTTAATGCGTTTTTTGATAGTTAAATATTATTGAATAGGGAACTAAGTATTTCAAATGTTTTGTAGTTTTTGTGAGTTTTCAATTTTCATCATTATTGTAGCTTGAGAATCTCGAAATCGTTGTTTCATCGACTTCTGTTTAACGAGAATGAACTTTAAAATAACATCACTTAATTTTTGAAGACCGACACTATCTTTTCTCAATTAAAAATGTAGTTTATGTGCTAATGAAGCCAGTTAATGACGAATTTAAAATATCAACGAACTTATCTTTGATTGTGATCGAGTAAATCAAGTTTTGTTTGTTTTCAACAAAGAAAAAACACCAACCATCTCCTTTTAGGAGGACTACACAATTCTCGATGAAACTGGGCAGAAATTGGGATGGCAATTGGCACGGGAACCAAATGCTCCCAAACTGTTTGATGGTCTTATATTTATGATACTCAGGAGATTCGCCGCTTCACGATACCTTGATTATAAGGTTTGGTTTATTGTACAGATGATTTTTAATCAAAAGTTATTAGAAAATTATTGAACTTGTACAATTGTGCAACGGAAAAATTTTCGATTCGAGCGATCGATCAATGATAGATCCCAAAAACATGCTCATCGTATTTTCGTCGGATTCACATGCAATTTCTGAGGTTTCGCGAATGGAGAAAACTTATTCTTGCACGGTAACTTACACAAAACAACTGCTTATTTAATGTTTTCACCGAAGGCTGTCACCTGCGAATGGATCCTCGACAGCATTTGCGAATTCCGACGCTTGCCTTACAACGACTATTTGGCGAGAAATAAAAAACGAATGTAAAGAGAGAAGAAACTCGAAAAAATAGAAATTAATTGTTTTTGCATGTAAAATAATACAGAAAAAGAAAATATACAGATCAATAAAAATAATACGATTTGATCGAGGTAGGCAAAGATAATATTCCGTAAATAATTCTCATTGTGACATTCCCTGCATCATAGCTCCAAGTTCTTCCATGTTCCGTCGTAATTTTTCAATTATTTCCTCTCTCGTTTCCATAATAGGTGTCTCTATCAAATTGTCACGATAAGTATTTGGCGAAGATTGTGTTGACTGATTTGCGAATCGTCGTGGCGAGGTTCTGAGAGATGAAGAAGATGACCTGGCTGAGACGGTTTCAATTGGCGGCGAGTCTCGTCTAGTGTCGATGCTCATCTGTCAATAATCGATATTTGAGATAGCTACATTTAAATAAAAACAACTCACAATTAAAATGGGCGCGTCCGTTGAAAATTTGTTCATCCGCGAAACGTCGGTGATTTCAAATACGGCTCGTCGGCAGGTTTCGATTGGCAACGCGAGCGTGACGAATCCGAGAGGCTGCAAGTTAAAGAATTGTGTCCATGAGAATTAAAAAACACTCACCGTGTCTCCCATGCTGCCGCGATGAACTAGCTTCACAACCAAATTGCGACGCTCCGCCGAGATGGTAAAAAGCGCGGTCCAGTTCCAAACCGGTCGGCGAGTTGATGGTTGCACAACTGACCTGAGCTCTCCTTCTCTTCCTAATATTGATATAAATACATTCGGTGGTACAATCCTTCCGCTCTCGTCCTGAATCGGAGGCAGCCCTCTAGCTTCATGCACCGTTAATTGCAAACGACATTTACCGCCGTGGTATTCAAGTTCTTCGCTAACATGCTCACCGCCGATAAAAACAGAATCTGAGCCAATTGACGATACCGATCCATTCCTTCGTCCTATAGATGGACAAGCAGATCCGTTCCTCCTGCCTTCAGACGTGGAAGGGCGCGGCGATTCCAATTCCAACGATCTCGTGAACATTGCCGGCGTTATATTCTCCTCATTACTTCTTGTCGAATGGTGAGATGTGCATCTCGACGAGCTTCTTGATCTCATCCGTCTTCCTGGCGTTCTCCTGGCCACAACAAATGTCTCATCGACAATGTCGGCTCGCAACGATTCAATCTTTTCCATCAAAGGTTTCGAGCGCGAGCCCAAATCAATACGAATTAGCGCAGTTCCTTGAAACTCCTGTCCAATGAATGCAAAATCCCTCGATATCATAAAAGGGGCAACGAGTAATTCATTCAACGGGATTATGGCTTTCGCAATCGGTCTCATCTTCAAATTTCACATTCTCATTTCGTAATAAATTCATTTTTATATTACCGTGTATTTCCCAAACGAGTTCATATTCACCATCAGGTGGAGGTGGAGTTTCGACTTTTGCCACATTTCAACCTGGTCCGCGTGCATTTCCAGGAGAACCACTCGCTGCAAAAGTTTCACTATTAAGATTAGGCTACTATTTCTCTACTAACCTTGTGTTTGAACTCAATCTTCGTCGGCGTCGCCAATTTCTCCGGAATCCTCACCGTACCGCACAATGCTTTAGAAACTTTCTGCAGACACGGAAACGAGTATTCCAATTGAAATCCAAACAATTGTTTGTTTCGGCACAGACGTTCAATAAATTCGTTCGATTCCGGAAATACAATTTCATCCAATTGAATTCTCATGAACGAAAGGTCCTTGAGTACCCGTGATAATTGTACATCCGCGTAAGGATCCACTAAAAAGATATATTCAACTAATGTTTATTTGATTTTATTTAAAAACAAACCTTGCTTTAATCGTTCTTCCGTGTTGTTCCAATTAATCTTCAACGGCTCATTTCGTCGACTGCGCATATTAAGATAAAAAGAAACTAAAATTCGAAAAATAAAATATAACTATTCATATAAAATACATAAGGCACATAAATCGTCAGACAAGAAATGCTATAAAAATTGACAAGAAAAAATAAATAAGAAATTTTTTTGAAAAAAACAACAAGGGGCGCAATGTCTGCAAACACCGACATAAATGCACAACTGTCGTCAAATGCTGTGCATTGGTCCTTTTAACGTTAATTTAAATTATACACATCTCTTATATTTTTTACACAGAATATACAGATATTTATATATGTACAACCCGCAGCTATTCCATATCCGACACCAGTACTTGTAAATCCTCCGATTGTTCGTTGCTTTCAACTAAAATGTTTTTCATCAAACTGTGCCCGCTTTCTCTTTCTTTCTTACCATTCATTTGGAATTCTGCCTCCTTTTTATCGTTCTCTAATGAGAACGTAGTGGCGAGATAGAACGCACCCGACACGATTATCATAAACAATGGCAAGTAAAAGGCATTTCTCAGCGAATAATAGTGACCCCATGGCGATTCGTCATTACCTTCATTGTTTCAATTCATTGCTGCTATTATATTCCACTTTTCTCTACCTCTTAATTCATCCGAAATCGCACCAATAATATACGGCGAAAACGCGTCTCCAAACAGATGCGACGTGAGCATTTGAAACGCGAGTGCCGTTGCTCTTTTATTCGCCACCACCACGTACATAACAATATCCGCATTAATTGCCCAATTAAAACACATCAACGTAATTCCAAAGAAGAAGAATACCTATAATCCTTCTATTTAAAATTCTTCACACGTGAATTTCTTCTCACAAACGCCACATTAACGCTTTTCTCCGACACCAAAATTCCAGTGAACAGTAATGGCAACGAGGCGAACATTCCAACAGCACACACGTACGCGTCTGCCTTGTTCGTTGCGTCAAATAGGAATCGACCATCGCGCCAAGCCCTGGCCAGCATCGTGCCCACCGAAACACCGAGGATTCCCGACACACACGTGATCACACCAAATATTAAATTGACCCTGAAATGATGGTCGTTGCAGTAGCTCGAAGGAAATTCCTTCATACATTGCTAATTCGTCTTCAGAAGAGTGCGTGTGATTGATAACCGAGTAGGCGTACCCAATGAATGGTGGCGTCCACCAACTGAGAGTTCCTATTGTGAACATTCCGGCAATGATGGCCAGCGAAACATAGATATACGATTTTCTGTAAAAATAGTCATAGGAGGATATGCATTTTTCTCAAATATAGTCTATTTGACTTGACATGTTTAAAAATTTTACAGAAGAGCGCGATTTAAAATCTACACTTTTCAAGATCATTAAATTTTCTTATTTTAGAGAAAATTTGACTTGCAATTGAAGGACGCACTGTCTTAAATATCATGGAGTATAACTCTATTGGCGTACAAAAATTCACAACTTGAACCAACATTTTCATCAAATAAGCAATATCCTGCCAGAAGCTTTGCTGATCTCTCTCCTCTACAGCTCCACCATCATTGGCTCCTCTCACAGGCTCTTCCAGAAACACCAACATCATCAAAATGCTAACAATTCCCAATATTGGCGACAGTCTGAAACAAATAAATTCCCTCTCAATCGTCTCCGCTTTAATTAAACAAACCGAACACCCCACTGCCAACTGTCCGTCCACAATGCGATCTGTGAGCCCGATATGAACCCTAGTCCACTTCCAAATGGAACCGCAAAAAAGAAGACCATCAATACCTTGCTGCGCGATTCTACCGAGAACAGATCGCTGATGATTGTCGGAGCAATCGTCGAGTACGAAGCTTCGCCAATACCAACGACGCTTCTGCAAAGCAAGAATAGCCAATAGTGCTGAAATGAAAGATATCAGATGTTGCTTGATTGCAAATATTTACTTCTTCTGTACAAAAAGTGGATAACAAAACCGCCGTAATCCACACCAATATTCCAACCATCATAAGCACTTTCCTATTGTATCTATCGCCTAAATATCCGTAGAGTGGTGCAAATATCATATAAGTGCAGATGAAAACAGTCTAAAACCATCAATCACCACCATTCTCTGGCTGCAAAACCGACCTGCAACATGCCCGAATCCTTGTCATTCATGTCGAAGTAGTCCTTCAACCTCGACATCACTCCCACTATTGTATAACGATCAACATAATTGAGCAAGTTGATGAAAACCAAAACCGCTACCGCCAATACTTTTTTTCGGCCAATTTTATCTGCTTCTATTCGATCCAATATCTCTTAAAATCCATAAAAAATCGTGTTGCTCATTCTAGAACCATATTAAAACCTCTGTCATCATTGGCCGGCTCCACTGGTTGGTCGTCCATCGTCTGAAAATCGATTTAGAGCCTCTGATCAATTAAAATATTAAAAATAAAAATTTTATAATCCGCAATCTAGCGTGGACTTTGATGTAGGATGACAAATGCAATGTTCAGAATCTAGTCCACTGTTGGTTATTCATACGGCGGGAGTTTAAATATTTGGGAAAGTAAAATAAATAGTTATTAAAGAGTTACCTAATAGAGTTAATATTAAAACCTCTTCAAATATTTACATTCAAATCAATGAAAAACAATCAAAATATGCATAAATGGACGTTATTCTTTAGAATCCTGCTCTACCCACTATTGATATTTTATTCGCGATTAAAAGGAAGCTACCATCTCGTTCAGCTCAGTGTGATTTATATTCATTTCGTTCCAAGTTTTCCAGGAGACTTCGGATCAATTTCAGCCAACTCAAAATATCTCAATATTGACCAGACTGAGTTACAGAGTTCCCTGATCCACAGATTTGATTGTCGTCTCCTTCAGTGCTGATAATATTCTTTCTATAGAATACCTCTTCTCTGAACGAAAAACTATTTCTGAGTACGTTTGCTGAGCCTTTAATTCAAACGCTGCATTTTTCGTGAGCCTATATCATTCTCAAGACTAACTCTTTCCATCAGCATGCAGTTTTTCCCGTAAAGGATTTCAAGTCTTCTTCGTGGGGGGATTTTTGACAAAATGAGGAAATCTTATAGACTGAATCAATCAAGGTATTCATTCTTCTTTCAAGCGTTGTAGAAGAGCTGGAGTTACTGTTGTGGCAAAATTGTTAATGTCGCATAATAGCATTGACCTCTTAACTTTTCAATAATAGTTACGTATGTCACGTCACGGATGACCCATAAATTTTACTATAAATATGTAGCCCAACTATTCAATATTCAATCCATTCCTTACCTTGTACCTGTTGAAAATAAACCAATTAATCATCACCACAGTTCCCTGGGTTGGATTTTCTTATTTGTATTACAACCTTTAGGTGTATTTTACACAGTTATGGTCTAGCTCAGGGTGTCAGTTTTTTCTTAAACGCTCTGAACACTGGTAAATCCCAACGCGTCGGTTGAGAACAAAACGCGCTTCGGCAACGAGAGAAATCTTAAAAACATCGATTTTAAGTATTCAGAAGCAGGCTAAGAGAGAAGAAATATGTTTACTGTATACAACATAGTTGAAACATTTAAGCCTACCGAAAATGTTTTTTTTAAAATACCAAAATTTATTTAGAAATCCTATTATTTCAGTTTTTTTTATTTTAATGACCTTGGCTCTAGTGAGCATGAAAATAGTTTCGTTTTTATATCATTAGACTTTAATTTTGTTCTATATTTTATTTCAATTGTCGCGAGAAAGCCTGGGCTGCCAAGATTCGAATAATTCTTATTAAAAGTTTTGCGTCCGTCGCCGAAGCGCGTTTTGTTCTCAACCGACGCGTCGGGATTCACCAGTGGAAAATATTAAAACCTTTGCAAAATATTATATTTGAGCACGTTTTTGAGCTGGTTTTATTAGCCTTCAAGAATAAATAGGAAGACACTTGGGAGACATCATCGCGGTTTTAATTGAATGTAGATTCAAAAAGAGCACTAAAATCCTGTAGAATCCTGATCGGCACAACGAAGTTGGGAAGTATTCTTTCTCCAAAAACTTGTTTATATATCTTTCAAATTTATATTCATTAATTCCACGCTATATTTTACTTCAAGAAGCTTCACTTTAACATATTTATATTTTAAAATATATAATACGTAGAAATATGTTATCTGATCACATTTTCGGAGCCCACACACTTCTAGCAATTTTACTTGGGATGGGAATAAAATCTCCTAGAATAATCGTTCAAATATTAATTCAAAGTATAATGTTTCTGGAAATCCAGCCATATTCATAAAACATTCAAAATTGCACACATACTTTATTAAGACAATTATAATTGAAATAATTAAATAAATAAACTAGGTAACTTAACCAGTCATTCAACTTGTCCCCTTTCAATTGTTTCGATTAATCAATCAACATTCTCACTTTAATTTCCATTCGAATGAACAAGCGTTGATTAACATTCATGTACTAATAATATCAGTATGGTTAATTAAACAAAAAAAATGTCATGAAAGTGCATTTCCCACGCTTTACAAATGAGCATCATCACCCTCATTCATCGAAATGAGCAAAAAGGTTTTATTGCATCAGGTATGGCTTGAAATATGACAGCCATTTAATGGAAATTTGAGACATTTTGCATTCAATTATGATACACGCGTGTTTAAAAAATAAACAAAAACGCATAAATAATATGAATATATATTCAAGTTTGTCGCAAAATCTCCTTGACGACGTTCTTGAGCATTCTTCTTGTTCTTTATTAACCCGTCGCGCATATTTCTATACCCCTTAGAAGCTTTACCTGAGTGTTATGCATTTTAACATACATATATTCATTTATTTATTTATTAATGAGAAGTTTGTTGGCACAAGCTTGTCAATATAATTTGAAATTCATACAAATCGAGATATTTCACCTGACTGCTGAATTCATCGAGATTTCAACCGAACCGAGCATTTCATTCGAAATCTAATTATTCGTATTCTTATTATTTGTAATAATAAGAATAAATAATCGAATAATAATACTAAATTTGATTGTTCCTTGAATATATGTACATATATGCACATAATACATATTCTCTTTTTTTGGTTATTTGTGTTCATTTCAATTTTGTGTTGCCTTTGAGCTCAATGAATATCAAATGATTATGTGACGAGTCATTTCTATTTTAAATATATTGATGTGAGTGTCCGCCTGCAATAATATTGGTTTGACAATTTATTTGGCTTAATTGGACTTGTTTTGACGTGCACTTTCAAATTCTTCGATGTTTCACTTGTCTAGAAGATGACGTTCCCTTGATTTATCAATTTCGTCGTCGTCGTCTTCATTTTTGTCAACGGTTTTTTGCATCTAAATTAAAGTGTTTGTAGTTTTGCTGGTGACAATTTTCATCAATTTAAAATTAATGCATTTTTTCGACTATAAATTTCAGTTTGTTTTATAAGAAATGCTTTTTTTATTTTCTTTATTTTGCTCAATTTTTGTTTTTGGTGTTTTTAAAATTCGTATTTTTTTAAAACGAAAAGTGTGTTTATTTAAAAATGAAGAAATGTTTTAACGTTTTCCACGCGTTGTACTAGTTTCTATAAAATAGTATCTCTGATATTCAAGTCTAATCTACTTTTACAGAAATATTAAAGGGTTCATTAGGTTTAAATTGATAAGTTAATTCTAAATACATCAAAGTTATAAAACAAACTAATAACTTTGTGGCGATTTCACACCGAATACATTCCAGCCGCAGCAATAAAATTACTTTCACATTGAAAAATGACAATTTTGTTATGTTTGAACGCATTATATTAAAATACACGTGGCACTTTAAAGCTAATTTTTACGTCAATATTACGAGCTTGTCTTAAAATATACTAGGGGGCTTCAAATTTTTACCATATGGCATGCTTAAACGACTTTTCCGGGAATTTGGCGTGCGCAGGATCTTCAAGAAGACATAACACTTGAAGCATTAAGTTATATGGATTGTCTGACTGAAAATTCTCACAACTATTTAGAAAGCCCACGTGGAATTTAAATTGCATAAAACTGTAGATGGCATGCAAATAAAAATATAGACTATTTCAAATTTCTTGATGACGCATTGCAAAAATCTGCACGTTTCGACAATTATAAAAATAGAGAGCTGTCTATTTATAATGGTCTTGCTGCGCAGAGGTTAGCACCGTCAAAAAAATGTGAAATGGCCTAGAAAAATTTAAAAATATTACCTACGCGAAAAATACTACCAGATTGTTTGTAGCAGTTTATATTCCAAACATATCTGTGTTTATAAGTTCCTGAAATATTCCTTGAGTGAGGCTTCACTAATATCTTGCTCATAATGGGAAATAATATGTATTCTTGTCAAAAATGATGGGTAACTTTTCCAAGTTTCCAATTGAAACAAATATTATCTGAATGATGAATTAAACTAACCTAAAAAAAACAATAAAGCTCCAATTATTATGTGAATAATTTCCTTACGAATTATTTCTAAAAAAATCCAGACGTTCGCTTACCTGAAATTCTCAACAGTCCTATATTTTTCAAGTAAAAAATGCCGAACATAATCTTCGCTAGTATTTATATAATACTAGTTTTCAAAATTTAATCTTTAATTACAGAAAATTGTGAAAAATTGGGAAACTGGGAAAATTCAATGGTGCGCCAATGCGTGGTGGAAATAAGGGTTGGCACTAAACTACAGTATCCGATTAGGAAAAAATGAGATTTTTTTGCTGAAATTTTATTTAAATTGCGTGCTGTTATAATAATATAATTGATGTCTAATATATTAAAAGGAGAAGAAGTAATTCTAGAAATTTTTAAACATTAAATAAATAGTATTAAATTAGTACAGCAAGCCAAATGCAAATGATATCTTTAAAACAAGGGTTCATGAGAGCCACGTTTAGACCAAATTTCGTTAAAAACTTAAGGAATCAAATCAACGAATAAATTTTAAAAGTTTTCCTGAAAATTTGACGTGGAAATTAATAAAACGCGTTTAAAATCGAAATTTTCATTTGACGTGGTAGAGCAAAATAAATACAAATATAAACTCTTCAATTACAAATCCAAATAACAAAAAAAATTATATTAAGTATATTAACTATACTTAAACATAAATTATACCTATTTAAAAACCTAAAGAACAAGTTTTCACAATTTGTGGTACTGTAGTTCTCATCATTCTGCAATTTACACTAAACTATTCGCAAAAATGCAGACACGTAAGTAACAATTTTACGTGAAGCTTCACGCATGAATAGAAATCGACGAAAATAAACAATGATATGTTTAAAAAGGGAGAATATTTTCTGAATAAAATTCCAATCCCGAATTTTGGTTTAGAATAATTGATTCTCCGGA
The DNA here is from genome assembly GCA_963931815.1 of Caenorhabditis plicata. NCBI lineage: Eukaryota > Metazoa > Nematoda > Chromadorea > Rhabditida > Rhabditidae > Caenorhabditis > Caenorhabditis plicata. The sequence goes on from OZ007494.1 coordinate 17,442,306, forward strand.
AATGCCTCTTGTCTACTTGTTATCACCAACAAATCGAATTGGAAATGCAATTAAGAGCTTAGCAACCATAAAAACGAGAAAAGAAATTAATTCGACGAAAATTTTGTGGAATTTCTAATCACATTAGGCGTATGAATTTTATAAGTACTTGAAGATATTGTGCTCATTATTATTATTACTTCTCCTACTCCTACTATTATATTAGTATAAGTAGCAGTTGTAGAAATGAACTGTGTGTCTAATCAAGAGGGTGGAGTCGATGACTGCTCTCGGCTCCTCCCATCGGCAGAGTCTTAAGGCGTTTTTGCTCACTTCTGAAAAGATCTTTATTATTTTTATTAGATTAGCTTTATGTATGAATTGAATGAGTGAGATATGGCGAAACACCAATGTAGTTTAGTATATATATGCCTACATTTTTTATTCAATTAGAAATAGATCTTTTATTTTATTTTATTTTTTGTTTTATCAAGTCCAACAATCTTCTTGAGCTGCGGCTCGTCTCATTTGAATACTCATTCGAATGCACCCAAAATAACTATGATGAGTTGTTGTTGCATCTAATTAAATGAGCTTTTGCTGTTTCAATAGCAAAAAATGGATATTCCTATATTTGTTTCAGAAATTGGCGTGCCCCTACGAAGGCGATGTGATGATCATTCCGTTCATTGTGCTGCTCGTGTTGGCTCGTTGCTCGCACGGCGTTGAAGATTTGATGCATCTTCAGAAATCGCACTGTTTCAGGTATGAATTGGGCTCAGATATATAATAACAACCTATTCAAGTAAACTAGTATTTTGTCCTCTCTGTTTTATTTTTATTTATTTATTATATTATACTAATTCACACCAAATGGTTAAGTTGGGGGCTCAGGGAAAGATGCTCATATTGTAAACTTCGGAAAGAAGCGCATGTTTTTGGATAGTTTAAGACGGGCTTGAAAACGTGACGCATAAAGCTATATGAAAATAATACGTGTAAATAAGTAATACACGTTTAAGTATCGAAAAATATTAATTTCGATTTGGCGTGCTAATTAATTAGCGCAGCCGTCTCCGCAATCCGAATATTTTTATAATGTTTAAGCCGTGGGTACCCAAAGAGTCAATTAACAATGAATTCGAAATTTCTCAATTATGAAGTTCTAATCTTTATTTAAAAAATATTTTTTATTATTTTTCTTTTCATTTACAACATTTTGTCCGCGAAGATTCAATTGGAATCTTGTTATATTTGTTAGAAGCGCGTACGCCGCATCGATCTCATAGCGTAGTGGTAAATGTTTTGTCTTCGAGGGAATTGAGCGTGGGTTCGACCCCACACCGACATTTTTCAATGTTTTTCATGTCAATTTGAATATCAAGAATGGTTTTTATAAAGAAACTAAAATATAAAGTACTGTAAATTTTATTTTCACGTGAAAAACATATTCATGATGTGTAAACAGTCTCGCCTATTTCCACGTAAATAAGAATTGATTTTCACCTCTATATCCTATAAAAATCAATCTAGTATTGATTTTTCACGTCTATTTTCTATATTAACCCTAAATTGCCCACCAAATATAAATGAGCATTTAATAATATTTAGATTTAAATTAAAAAGCTTTCCCGTATTCAGTTCAGAATAATTTTCACGTAAACTTGTCACGCACATTCAAATCTCTATAGAATACTTCTTCTCTCAACGAAAAACTATCTCTGCGTATTTTTTCTGAGTTTTCAGTTGGAACGTTCAATTTGGCGTGGATACTGTCTTTGCAGGAAGCTGGTTTTCTAGGATCCTAGCTGGGATAGTAGTGTTAACCATTTAAACTTAGCTACTGTTTTTCAAATTTCAATTGGAGTGTAGGTATAAATCTCTGAATTCGAGGATTTTTCGTGTCTTCATAATTGTCTTAACGCGAAGTGCAATATTAACTTATCTAATTGAGTGCCGTTAAATTTAGTTTTTAATTTGGTTTTTCTTATAGACAAACAGCTGTTTTTGAATATTTGTTATCCATTTAATCTTTAGTACATTTTCATTTGGCATAAAACGACAATAATACGATTGTTCACGCAACAATCTTTTGCGATAATTGATTAGCCCAAAACTCTATCCTTCTATTAGTCATCTTTGACCAAGTGCATAAAGATACTTTTTATTTATGATTCCAATGGAACAGAAAATAAGAAAATTCCATTTTTGCCGCAAACTAGCTGGGCACACCAAATTATTTTATTTCATTTATCCTGCAGTTAAATTGCGGCAGTTTGCCCGCCCATTGTCGTATTTGGCAAAACTTTAAGCATGGTTTTCGATCACAGCTAGAAAGAACAGGTTCCTAAATACTACATAATCATAAACTTGTTTAAAAATATACCACTGGCACTTGTTCCCAAGAGGGACAAAGTTCAACAAAATCAACACATCTTCATAGAGCAATATCTTTATTCAATAATTTGCGATTTGTTTCTTACCTATATCATTTGAATCCTTGGATCATGCTGATTCTAATGATACCCGAATTTTTTTTTAAACTAATTGCTCCATTATCGAATAAACTTCAATTTTCCTAGTCACCCTGGACAAATTGCAAAAATCACGACCATCACTTTTAAGTTAAATTCTCTACTTTTTTTTACATTCTAAAACCTTTTTGAACGTAACAACAAAGTAAACTCAATTAATCAATAATTCTAAACGGTTCTAAGCAACAAAGTAAATCAAATTCAAAAAAAAAAAGTTACGCTTAAAATAAACATTGAAGTTCACGTTTTTCTGAAATATTAGTGTCAGTAAAGTGCAAGATGTTTCTTTTTCGAATTTACTACAATCATGTTGTTTATTGATCTACATTTACAATGGTTCCCAGAGTTCAATAAGATCAACACATCTTCCTTGAGCAATATCTTTAATCAACAATTTGCGATTTGTTTCTTACCTATATCATTTGAAACCTTGGATCATGCTGATTCTAATAATACCCGCAATTTTTAAAATTTATCGCTCAAACACGCCAAATGGATTCGTCAAAGCAAGTGATCACTAAACGTTCTCAAATCTTACAGTTTGTAAAAGTAATAATATATTTAGAAAATATTGAAATTCTAAATAATTTAACGTGACTAGTATCTTTAAAAGTAAACTTAAAAATGCGGAAGACAGTCTTAAAATTGGAAGTGTCGCTTTCATTTGGCGTGATCGAGTAATCTTCAATTTTACTATAAGCTGCATCTTCTAGTTGTTATAACATTAGGCTAGATCATTCATCAGGTAATGGAGCTCAGGAAATTCAACTGGAAGACAAATAAAATAATTTGGTGTGCTTCACGCAACATACAAATAACGATTATCCAATTCACGCCAAATGAATGATTTTGCATTATTCAAACGTAAATAATTTTACTTCACATTAATATGTCTGATTACCGTTGACGCGAAATATCCAAATTTGTCTAAAATTAATTCGAAATTCTAAATAGTCTCTGGAATTGAAGATCATAGCATCCCTTTTTATCATTTCAATTGGCGTGGTAATTTCACGTCTTTTTAACAAAACATTTTCCCGACAATTTAACTCGACTTGTCTCAAAATACCAATAAATATATTTCCTGAAACTTACATTTCAGCACGTTTAGCGATCACACCAGTTGGCGTGTTTCTGGAAAATCCACGTGGAAATTATTAAAGAATACGGGTGAAATTTCATGAATTCATAACCCTGGGATCAATAATTTACGCTTTTGAATCCATCTGATGGCTTTCCATTCCACCTTTTACAATGAATAACAAAAACGGAAAAAACCTGACTCTTCTCTTTCGATTATAAAAAAATAAAATTCAAATACACCTGTTCTGGTAATCAACAAGTTCAAATAACAAAAACAATATCGAAAACATTTATTCAAAAAACAATCCTATTTCAGCTGCGCCTCATTCGTCTACCTTCCGCTTTGGCAACAATTAATGCACCACTATTACCCGCCAAAGAACTTTACCGATCGATGCTGGCAGCCAGACGCAGGTTTTCACGTGCTCCGCTCGTTCTCCAAACCTCATCCTCATTTAGGCATCGGCGTCGTCCCGTGCACATCCGCCTGCTTTACTCTAATTGAACGTATAGATGACCAAGATTGTAAGTTTTCAATAATCTCCATCCGTTTTCAATAAAACTGAGAAGACGACTTCCTTTTTTAAAGTAGAATAATATACTCATTTGAAATTCCGCCGTTGTATAATAATATTATTATTCTTATTCATACTATTAATATAATAATTATGAATTAATAATATTGTTATTTCTTTAAAAAATAAACAAAACAAAACAAATCTCTATTTCAGATCTCTCGGAACAGCGCGGCGTCCTGCGTGGCTGCGTGGACCGTCTGCTGCTGTTCGGACTCGATGACGACGTGCGCAATGTGCTGTCGGGCTACGAGACACAACGCGTTTGCCGGCACACTGACCGCAAACTCCTCCGACTGTTCCCGCTGTCCGCACAAACCGACGTGGTGAGCTGTTGACGAGCCACAACACTCAATAAATCAATTTTGAGGTGACTCTGTGCACATGTGTCGGCGATTTTTGCAACGATCGCGACATGCTGCATGAACTGAACGTATCATCATCCACCCAATGCCTTACAATTCTACTTCTATTCCTTGTTGTCTTTCATTCAATTTGAACTAATTTTACTACGTGTCTGTGTGACTTTTTATTTTTTGAATTATCTGATAAAGAAACCCGCATTATTTATTTGTTCTCCACGGTTAGTGGGATCCATCTTTTTGACAATTGGCGATTTGATAATGAATCCAAGCGAATTGTAAGCTAAAAATATTATAAATTGAAGAGTTGTTTTAAGCCGGCCAAATTACCATTCCTAATATTGGCTTTGATGCAAATGCTCCATAATTAGTGTCGTCCTTGACAGCTATTACCATTTTGTGATTTATTAGATCCGATGAGTTGATGTCTATATTGAATCTGAAATGGCTTTATTAAATTGAAAAATTATTTGGAATTGAACAAAAAATCGTTCCGTGACTATTCCGTGAAATTGTGCGTTTGCGGAAAAGGGTAAATTACAGTAACGGGTGTGAATATAATATAATATTTGCAATCTAATTGAATAAATAAATAAATAAATATTACAAAATATCATTAAAATAATCACCAAAAGTACTATCAAGCTAACCTAGAATAAGGATACATCCTAGTAATTATTTAAAATTTGAAACTTTTTCAATTTTTTTAAAATTTGGCAAAAACACACGACAAACTACAGTATCACAAAAACGTTTTTTAACCAAGGTTTTTTTTTTAAATTATTATCAAAGTTATTGATAGTTTTGGCTTAAAGGAGCATGAATTTAGGCTTTTTCATTGTCTCGATTGGCCTAATCATTTCTTGTTTTATTTTGTTTTCTTAAATGTTCCATTACTAATAATATACTTTTCTCTGTAATTTTAGTGTTGTTAAATTCAATATTGAATAAACAAATCAATTATCTCCACCAATGTCTCAAATAATATCCATGCTCCTTTAATCCAAACTTATCATTCACGTAAATAAACAATCTCACGTACGTATTATCGAAAATCGGGCAAACAGTATTCTTCGCAGTTGGCGTCTTCTTCTTATAAACCTCTCGACTTCCGTCATTCGTCAAGATTTTCAGCTGTCAACAATTAATTTAAAACAAACAAGATTTTTTCATAAGCTTACAGTTATGTAGGGATTACAAGCATCGTGCTTGTCGATCGTTATCAGGTCTTTGCATTTGACAATGGTTACAACCAGTTGATTTTTCATCTCATCGTAATCTATTTGTAGCTCAATTTCTCCTCGATTTTCATCGCCATAGCTGCAAACAATATTTTTATTTTTATTTGCTAAATATAATAAATTTTGTTTATTTATAAGAGACTAAAGAAAGAAAGAAAGTAAATGTAAACTATTTTAGAAACAACATTAGGAAAAATTTAAAGTAAAACATAATGAGAGTTAGCTGTCACGTGTTATGAAAATTCAAATATAATCAAGAAAGATAATTTTTCCTCTTCTATTAAGCATGAGTTTTTTAAAAGTACAATACCAAGTTTTAATTGTTCCGGAAAAATAGCTATATATTTAATTTAAATGGTAATAATAATAATAAGAATAAAAAAAATTATTATTTTCACCGATACTGTAGTTTGTAAGATAATTTTTTTATTTGAAAAAAGTTTAAATTTTAGCTAAATTTTATAATTAAAATCAGTGTTCATATAATAAATAAACTGTTTTACTTATAAGTTACTTAAGTTAATTACTTATCAATTCTATAGTATGTTATTTCTTTGATAGATTAAACATTCAAAATGTACTATGTTAATTTTAAAATATATATTTCTTTACATAATGACGTTATTTTATCGCGATACTGTAGTTTGTAGGACTTTACTGGTAAAATAATTTCAAAAATAATTATATTTTAATTGGTTTGTGTAAACAATTAGTAATTACTATAAATATATACTATAATATCTATTATAGTATCTTAAAGGTATCTTTCACGTTTTTGAGCATAGGAAAACATTATTGAAACAAAAATTATATTTATTTGTTTCTTTTTCATTGATTCCATGATGATACTGTAGTTTTTAGGATCTTTTTTTTCTTTGAAAAAAGTTTCAAGTTTAGCTAAATTTTATAATTAAAATCTGTTTTTATATAAAAAATAAACTATGTTAATAATAATTCTACACTATCTTATTCCTTTGTTCGAATAAATAAAATTTGAAAGTTATCCATTTTGTTTTTTATGTTATTTTTTATTTCATTTTGACATTATTTTATCGCGATACTGTAGTTTGTAGGATCACTTTTCATTTTTTTCTAAATTTTTATTTTAACAAGTTTTTATGATTCAAATAGGGTTTCTTAAAACAAATAAACTATTATACGTTTAATATTAGAGTATTAGAGTTTATAATTTTGCTGGAAAAGGTTCATTTGGCATGTTTGCTTAACAAGGAACCATAATAATTTTCAAAATTGAATTCACCTTACCTTCTATCTTTTTTCTTCATTTCATGTTTCGATTTGAAAAGCCTCCCAAATCGACTATTTGGTCGCGACGTCGAATCCAACGAGGGATTCGATTCGGATCGGATCATCTGTAAGCCAATTTAAAATGACACACTTGTCACAATAAAACCTGGTAATTGGCAACATTCAGCTTCACCTCCACATCCGCGTCATTCACGCCATTGGCGACAGTTTTCGCCGGCTCCGCGGCTACCACGTCGTCCTTTCTGGCTCTCTCGATGTATTGTGCTGAATCAAACATTGAGGCGGCGTCCAAATATCCACTAACCGTTGCCGTACTCTTCCAGGAGCATGTGATTTAGGTCTTCCGGCGATTTCTGCTTACTTCCAGCTTGCACGACAGCCTGAATATGGCGATTATTTCAGAAACTTCATTTATCAATTGCGAGAATATTGAATTACAAGATTTTTGGCGAGCATTTCCTTGTGCTTCTCTTTCAACTCATTCATCTTCAGCGCGTTCCCACTCGATTCTTTCAGGATCTATAACAAGACGGCTCATTTTTGGCACAATCGAGCACACGGCACACAAAAGCCACACGTTGTTAATTTCACGATACGCTTGTTATGATGAAGCTGAAGAGCAAAACTTACGCGAAGCCTCGTCGTGATCACCATTGGGCTCTGATGCACGCCGAGTGTGAGCATTTCCATCTCCTGGTTCTTCTCCAGGTTCGGCTCGTTGAGCAGCGAGTCGAGCGTTAGCGTGAACGAGCCCAAACTGCGGCGCGTGCCATCGTCGATCGCTTCGAACTTGAGCTCCTGGCCTTCGACGTTGCGCACGAAGAACATGAACTTGGACTGGAACAGCGGATTCACGGTTTTCACCTTCACCGGCGTTCGCTGCGTTTCTCCGCCCAGCGTCACTTCAATAAACGGCGACGGTTCGAGTTTCGATTTCGGATACTACAAGAATTAGCTATTCCAGACTTAGGAGGTTATTAAATATACCGGCAAATCTGAAACAGAGTCCACGAAAACCATCAGCAATGCAGAGTGAATTGGTTTGTCGCCGGCCGCCCACTCAGCTTCCCACTCTTGTTGCTCGAGATGCTTCACATCGCTGGATAATTCCATCCACGTGGCTTTTAGATGCAAATCGCCGTGCTTACAACCTTCCAATGGATACCACTGAAAATCAATATTGCGGATCTGCTTGATTGTTCAATAAATAAACGTGTCATTTGCATTAATGCATTCTCCATACAATTTGCTTTCGAATGAGATACAACATGCCATAGAAATCTAATAAAACTGGCAAATTTTTAATGGGACCATCGAAATTTTTTCGAATGATTGGTGCCGTCATGTATATCAAATAAAAGCAAACTTTTCGTAGATTTTAATGGTCCATTTAATTCATAACAAAATTGAAAAATTACTGATTTTTTCTTAACAAATTATTTTTACACGTCTAATTTTTATTATTACTGTATTTATTTTAAGAAAAACATTGTATTTCTTAAACTTTTTGAATTCTCCATACAATTTGCTTTCGAATGAGATACAACATGCCATAGAAATCTAGTAAAACTGGCAAATTTTTAATGGGACCATCGAAATTTTTTCGAATGAATTGCGCCGTCATGTATATCAAATAAAAGCAAATTTTTTGTAGATTTTAATGGCCCATTTAATTCACATTAAAATTGAAAAATAACCAACTTTTTATTAGATAATTATTTTTTACACGTCTAATTTTTAGTATTACTGTATCGATTTTTTGAAAAACATTTTATTTCTTAAACTTTTTGAATTCTCCATAAAATTTGCTTTCGAATGAGATACAACATGCCATAGAAATCTAGTAAAACTGCCAAATTTGAAATGGGACCATCAACATTTTTTCGAATGATTGATATCGTCATGTATATCAAATAAAAGCAAATTTTTCGTAGATTTTAATGGTCTATTTAATTTATATTAAAATCGAGAAATAACTTATTTTTTCTTAACGAATTATTTTTACACGTCTTATTTTTATTATTACTGTATCCATTTTTTGAAAAACTTTTTATTTCTTAAATGTATTGAATTCTCCATACAACTTGCTTTCGAATGAGATACAACATGCCCTAGAAATCTGGTAAAATTCCCAAATTTGGAATGGGACCATCAAAATTTTTTTCGTACATTTGGTGCCGTCATGTATATCAAATAAAAGCAAATTTTTTGTAGAGTTTAATGACACACTTAATTTTCAAAAAAAACAACGTAATTGATAATTAGAAAATATAACCAATGAAGCTTACAAAAAACATACCTTATTAACGGATCCTTTCGCTTGAATCATACTCAAATCCAACGACAACCTTCCCAATTCCTCATCCCTTCCCTGGTCCTCATCAAACAACTCAATCCTGAGCTTTTGCCCATCCGCCTGATCAACAACCGCCTCAAAATACTCGTTCCAAATCGGGTTCAAGTCATTGTCAATGGTTCTCGTCTTCAAAAACTGCGAGCCCACTTGTATCTCACAGTACGGATCGCTTTTTCCCTTGGTTATAAACGAGATGTCGCGGTTCTCCAAGTTGCGCGCCTCGATGATCTTCAATCGCACCACGCCGTCCGGCTCGGGGAAGTAGAGCTTCGTCACGTCAACGTCCGGCGCCAGCGGCACGACGACTTCATTCGGCAGCACGCACAATGCGCCAATCTTAAAGCGCTATTATGTTGATTGACATTCCTCGTCTCAAACCTGACTATTGATCACACTTCGGATGGCGTCCATCAAGCCCGGCAGTTCGACCATTTCTCCCATTCCGGTCAAGTTGAAATCCATTTTTGGCATCTCGAGGAAAGTCGCTGATATGCCGCCAACCATCGGTGGGAATGGGAGAAGCGGTTTGAGGATGGCTCGCAGCTTTCCGGAAAACTGAAAAGTAAAACTGTCAGAAGAAATGACAAAAGGACAAACAGCTGTTTGCAAACAGAAATACCAAACCCAGGGAATGTAAAATATAAGTGGTCCCCCAAGGAAAATCGAACCCCGCCGTCTCGCTCCGCGTCCCGTCGACTTGCCACTGCGCCATGGCAACGATGGTTCAGGGGTTTTAAAATCACTATTTATGAAAACACAGAGTTTTACATAAAATTCATTAACTTCATTCCATTATTGTGAATATTTTTTACACACTGTACGCAGCATAGTATTGTGTTAGCGGACTTTTTTCATTTTTTCTGTTCAATCAGTATCAAAAAAGCCAAAAATATAAAGATATTTCGAATACAAAAGATTACAGAAACATTTCACCCACAAGAAGAATCGAACCCCCTTCGTTCGCTCCGCGTCCCGTCAACTTGCCACTGCGCCATGGCGGCGATGATTGAGGGGTTTTTAAATCATTATTTATGCAAACGCACAATTCATTCATTACATTAAACGGGATATGTTTTGGTTTTCAAACCTATTTTTAACCTACTAGTAGGTAGGCCTACTTAAATTATTTTGTGGACTCTAATATTTTGATTATATCTATCTGCAAATTTTTATCAAAATCGCCACCTAAAACACATCCGTAGCACGCCAAATGCCATTTTTCTAATATTTAAATCAGCCACACAACTTTACACGTTTTAAATAAAGAAAACTTGACTTGTCATTTTTATAAGCTGGTTTTAAATGATATAAAAAAACCTATTCACGCCAAATCGAAACGATGATTTTCTTATTTTCACGCTTGTTTACGTTACACAAATATGGTCTACGCCAAATTGTAAGATGTTCCTTAGAATCTTTAAAATTATTAAAATCTTCACAAAATATAATATTCGAGCACGTATTCTGATTTCATTTCATTATCCTTCAAATTGGCGTGCCTATTTTGAAGAATTATATAGGAGAACCTTTTCTGATCCCTAGTCAGAAACCTCACAAAGAAAAACAATAAAGTCACCTGAATATTATTCATTCCGCCCGTAAATCCGCAACAGGAGACGGTAAAATCGGCATCGCCCGCGTACGCCACATCCATATCCACAATGATTCGATCACGTCCAACATTTGTCGTGTAAACCTTGATACCGCCAACACGACACGGAATATCACCCATGTCCATCTTGGTGAACTTGAAGTTCTTGAACATGGCCGGCATTTGCTGCTTCACTTGAGGGATGATGAAGTCGTTCATGAAGACTTTGGCGTACTCGCCGACGTACGGCCACAGCTGTAGCACGACCTTGTTGATCCATTCGACGCGCTCCGTGTCCGGGAACTGCACCCACGCGGGCAGATCTTGCAGTTGGGCGAGGATGACTTCGCGTTCGCGGGTGGCCGTGGCGCGAAGCGAGAGAAGACGTCTTTCGCGTTTACGCCATAGGTAGCTCTTGACGACGCTGATCACGATTATTAGCACAATCCATATGAATGAGTAATTGTACTTTCCTGAAATCAACGAATTTTATATTTTTATTATTTCTTTTTAGTGTTGATTTATCCCCTTTACCCTGTTGAAAACAATAAAAATCTATATGATTAAATATTTAGCTAATTAAAGTTAAAATTTGTTCGATGGATGGAATCAGAAAACATCATCAAATATAACATTTTGTGTATAATTTCAAAGAGTTTAAGGAAAAGCTTACAAACTGGTGTAGACAATATACGTTTATTTCAATTTATTTGCTCTCTGTAAGTGCACACATTAATGTTTCAATGAGCAAAGGAAAGCTTGTAAAATTCACGTGAAAATTAACAAAATAATCGTAAGCATAATCCTAATTTTCATTAGGACATTATTTTATAAACATTTATTTGCTAGTCTTATCTGAAACTGTCTAAAATGTTTAAATCCTACTGGAATATACAAAACAATTTCAAGAATATCGTGTAAATGGGCTCAAAAGACATTCAGAATTTTCGAAAACAGAGAAAATCTAATTATAATATGGGATACCTTGTAAGAACGTATTTATCCATTAAACGGTAATGGAAAATCATTGATAAATTACCTTTTCTAGTAAATTAAATATATTTTCCAATCAATTGTGCAATTTAAATAATTATTTCTTACATACACTTATTTACATAAACGTAATTAATCTATGATTTTCCCGTTTAACGGATAAATACGTTCTTGCCTACGGCCTCTGGAAGCATTTTTTCACGTCTACGTCTACTTTACACAAATATTGTCCACGCAGGCACACCAAATTAAAGCTGTTTTCAACCGGTGTTACTATAGAGAAGCTCAATTGAGGAGAGAAGCTCAGTTTCTTCAAGAAGTTAAAATTAGCTATACTTATTATAAATTATAGCTAATTTTAAGAAATTCTTGTAATTTTACTTCAAAGGCAAAGGAAAAGACTCCAAAGAACTCTGGACATCATCTGCTTTCACGCCAATGTCGAAGGATCCATTTCGGTTGATTTGCTAACTCGGAGGAAGCTGCTCAGTTGGACATGTCGCAAGGCTGCCGGACACGAGGTGGAGCAGAATTCTTTCAGAATGTGATCCACGAGGCTGGTCAAGGGCAAGAGGGAGACCCAAAGGAAGGTGGTCGGACACAGTCAAGCGGTATTCTCGAGCAGAAGACGGCTTGGTCAACATTGGCAAGGCGAAGCCGAACACTCTGGAGAGAGTTGGTCCGCATCTCGACGCAGTCGGAATGAAGTCGGACAATCAAGTAATCAAGTAAGTAAGTAATAAAGTATAGCTAATTTTAAGAAATTCTTTTAATTTTATTTCAAAGGCAAAGGAAATCCGGAATATTCACGTATAACTTCGTGATACACTTTAATTAAAATATCCTAGAATACTTTTCATTCCGCAAGCACGCCAAATCGAAATAGAGATTTTTAAACGCATGTGGAAATTTTTACGTCTTTATTACTAAAAAGTTTTTACTAAAATTTAATTAAGCATGTCTTAAACTATCTAAAAATAATAATAGCTTTCTAAAAAGTTATATTTGAGCATGCTTACTGAGCTCATTCCAATACCATACAAGCTGGAGTGCTGCAAGTGTAGATGCTTCAATAAACAAATCTTTTCGAGAGCAAGAATTCAAAATAAAATAAAGGGAAGAGATACGATTTCAAGCAAAAAATATTTTACTACAAAATTATTTAGAAATTAATAATCTTAAGCTTAAGCTTAAGCAATATCTTATTTAACATCCATAATAGGAATAAATTGAATAATATCGATTATTTCCAATCAAACAGTGAAAAATGAACAATATTTACCTAAAAAATAAGTAACCGTCGATACAAGCGCACTTCCCAAAAACGGAACAATATACGATTGCCAGCCCATCAACGGATCTGAAATTGGATACAATCTCATCAACAAACAACGACAACAGCAGCAAAAAAATGCTCATTTGCTTTTTATTCTTGTTGTTGTTTACAACCCGCACGCATATAGAGCAAAAAACTGGAAGAAGTGCAGACAGAAAAAACTCTGCTCGGCTGTTGTTTTTCAGTCAACTCGCACCTACCCGAACTATCGTCCATTGTTGCTGAAAATTTAATTCGTATGTCAAATATAGTTTCTATTAGCAACAGGGTTTCAAGGAGAATGGAGCCATAAAATGAGCCATGCTTGTTTGGTAAAAACAAAAACTAAAAATTTCCACGAAGTAAACAACAACAACAACTCCTCTTTTGGGAGATTACATGGGTGTGATGTGACCAATTGATAGTAGTACATTTGCAAAAATCAATGGTTGCATCCATACAAAACAAACAAACAATCTAATCGATACTATTCAATAACCCTTTTATGGACAACAATAATTATAAATTAAATAAATACAGAACAAGGGCGACAAAATGATAATTAATTTTTCGGCTCATCTTCGTCTTCCAATACCGACGGATCCAATTTCAATTTCTTGACAGTTTTCATGTTACTTTCACTCAGCTGCTCATTCGTCATTTCCATCTTATAATTATTGGTGATCATCGAAACCCAGCTTTCATTTAATCTCTTCAACTTATATCCCGCTTCTATTTGTGACATTTTCCTCTTCGCGTGGATCTCCATCACCTTAACAACAAAAACATTACAAAAATCTATTTCTTTACTATTACCTCCTCTTTCTCCTTCCTCAGCTCTTTCTCGCTCTGAGTCAACAACTCTTCCAAATCTTTATTCCTTTGCAAATAACTTTCGCTCGCATATTCATCCATCAATTCGAGATTTATTTGCCGCAATTGTAGATGTTCATTCTGTGCCTTTGCATTACGTATCACCTTCAAACCGTTCTTGATTAGCCACTAAACCCTGCTGCCAACACTAACTTTCTTCCACATTTTCCGATCCAATCCTTTCGATGCCGATGGCGGTGGCAGCTCACATCGAGACATGTCAAGTTTCGGCATTTCTTGTTTTTTCGAAATTCTGTTCATTTCTTTCTGCATAATTGGCGACAGGAAAGCATCATAGTCGGGTACTGGCAAGTGTTTTAAGTAGTTTTTCGTTGGTCGGAATGTCTGCAAAGGGAAATTGGTTTATCCTGTTTATTTCCATCTCTTCAATGCCAATCTAATTATTTTAGACATTTCAGTTCTTATGAGCAATAATTTTTGTTGAAATTTATAATAATAATAATAATAGATTATGGCGCTTTTATAATTTCAGTTGATTTTCCTTACATTCGAAAAACAAATCATTATTATAAAAAAACAACAACTTTAATAAGAGCTGAGTACTCAACAATTGATCCAAAATGTAGACTTGATAATAAAAAAAGAAAAGAAAGAATTTTATCAGTCCTATCACTAAAATAAATTGGCAAATCTCCAAGTCCGCGAAAGTTAGAAAGGGTGCCTACACAATTTGTAGAAACACCGTATCCAATTTTTATGAACTTTCAGAATCTTGGATAATCTTGGATACTTAATATTAATAACACTTTAATGATTATTCTAAGGTCTACTATTTTTTTACTTTCATTTATCTCAAGTATTACCAAAAATAAGTTATAAGTTTTAAAAAATCTTTAATAAACTAAATTTCGGACAACATTCCAAGTCCGCAAATGTTCGTGAAAATGTTCGCCAACATTTTAAAAAATACAGTAACCATTCCATAATTTTTTTCCAGTTTTCTATTAAATTCAAAACCTTGCATTCTTGCTCAATCAATTTTAGCGCCATTTGCCGATCACTCTCATTATATTCTGTGTCCAAATATGGAAGCGAATCAACGAGAACCTGTAAATCACGCATAAAACATTGAAAAAAGGTCTCACTCACGTTTGTGTCATCATTTGGTCCCGCTGGTCCGGTTAAAGCCAATGCCATCTTCAATCAATTCATTTCACTTATATTGGGTTATTTCAGAAATATTATAATGATTATTCAATCATTTAATCGTCGTTATAATAAACGAGAATTGAAAATTTATTAGCAACAAATGACAAGAATCTTTGCATTTTGTGGGTTTACCCGTGTTAGTAGAACAATTAAAAACAAACAAACAATGATAAAAACAAATGAAATTTAATCTATTTGAATGGTAGTGTCTAATGATCCGCGACTCTTCCTTTGCTGACCTTTTTTTTGCTTTAGATAGTCCTTTAGTTTGCATTCTTCGACCACCGGTTTATACTTAATCGCGAATGATTTTTCTCGTTTCCTCTACAATACAAATAATATTGGCGCTAATAATTAACTCATACATTAATAATTCTCAGTTTTCTAGCTCGCAATTCCTTCAAAGCCTTTTTTGTCGTCCATCCACATTCATTAACCAATATTTCCTACATAAATTCGAAATCAATAAATAATTATTAGAAAAAAACCTTTGCTTGTTTAAATTTCAATCTAGAATTATCCTTGAATTCATTCTCCTTGAACTCGATGACATTCGAGCACAAATATACATGAATCGTGTTAATTATATGATCCGTATTCGGGAATTCCGATGGTAAGCTGCAGTTTCTAGCCAATTTCAACTTGCGCTCCGAGTCCTGGCTACGTTGAGGGATCTCATTCCTCACGTAACTTGCGAAACGATCCAAAATCACCAGCGGATGCTCTTCCTTGTCACCCATCATTGTGAATTCTTGAACAATGTCGAATCCGAGAGAAACGTTATTAACACAATTTTCCAAATAATCGCATCCCAATAAAATCGCCAAAACAATCAAACCGTTGCGATAAATTGTCAACTTATTTTCCAAAACATCCATGCAAGTAACCATTGAGTTGATTATCACGTCTTCAGTAAACTCAATTGTATAAATATTCCTACCGCCAAACAAAAAATATTCGAAATCGGTTGTAATACAGCCACTAGTGATTCCATTCGCTTCTAATTGAGCACATTGAGCTTCACCATAATTTGGAGCAATTATTACATGAACTCCAATGCTATTCAGCAAGTCTTTAAGCTTTAATATTCGCATTTCCTCGACTTCTCCATACATTTGCGGCGAATCGAATACAACTATCAAACGAATATTGTATTCCATTAACCGGTAGCATCTTTTAAAGAACGTTGACAAATAATTCGCTGTGGGAATCTCAAATAGCCATATATGTCCATCTGTAGTCATCCATTGATATTCTTAGAATTTATAAATATACCGATAGCTACTGTTTTCTGGCTGAGTTGTTGAATTGGCACAGCGCGTGAGTATTGTGAGGCAATTTTCCAAATTTCTCGAATCGTCATAGCACCATCTAAAATGATTTTAATTATTCAATTATATTCACCTGGCACCTTTAAAAAATAGAAAATAACTCAAAAAATAAAAAACAAAATTTGAGCTCGTAAATATACAAGAGTCAAATTGGGTCAGGTCTCGAAACGAAGAGATTGTTATTTACGGCAATTAATTTTTTTCAAAATAAAATTGATACTTCAATTATAAGAAATACACTAACAATGAATTTAAGAATACCAACTAAAAATAAAAAGTAAGCCTAATATAAATATTAAAATGTACTGTTCATAATTATATCAATTACTCCCTTACACGAAGGTTTCAATTTTTAATGTTTTTTTTGTTAACGTAAATCGATAAGAGACGAAATGCCGTATGTCTCGTTGTGAAGAGATACTCTGTTTTAATTCAAATGTGCCACGACACAAACCAAAACATTTGTTGCTCTTTTTGTTTGTTTTTACATTATTTGTTTGGATATGCAGGTTTTTCTATAATTGAAAGATGTTCTGTATTATAAAATCTTGAGAGCCAAATGATTTATAAAGCGTATTTTTTATTGAATATGCAGATTTAAATCTTACAGCTATATTCTTAGCTTTTAAAAATAATATTTACTGATGTTCAGTTTTCCTTCAGGTAATGACGGTCGCTTCTCGAAGCAGTCGTCTCGGAGCCACAACTCTGCTGACGGTGGTGATCTTGGCACTAGCCTGGTTCGTCGGGTTCTCGTCTCGATTGTTCGCCATCGTACGATTTGAATCGATTATCCACGAGTTCGATCCATGGTTCAACTACCGTGCCACGCATTATATGGTGAAACATGGTTTCTACAAATTCTTAAACTGGTTCGATGAACGCGCTTGGTATCCATTGGGAAGAATCGTAGGAGGAACCGTTTATCCCGGATTGATGGTCACATCTGGCCTTATTCATTGGATCCTCGATTCGCTCAATTTCCACGTACATATTCGTGAAATTTGCGTCTTTCTTGCTCCAACATTTTCCGGATTAACCGCGATTGCCACTTATTTCCTGACCAAGGAATTGTGGAGCTCTGGTGCTGGACTGTTCGCCGCCTGTTTCATTGCTATCTCGCCAGGATATACAAGTAGATCCGTCGCTGGTTCATATGACAACGAAGGAATTGCCATTTTTGCTCTCCAGTTTACTTATTTCTTGTGGGTGAAGGCGTTGAAAACTGGATCGGTGACATGGTCCGCTTTTTGCGCACTCTCATACTTCTACATGGTTTCCGCATGGGGTGGATATGTCTTCATTATCAACTTGATCCCTCTTCATGCTTTGGCTCTGATCATTATGGGTAGGTTCAAGTTTGGAATACTATTTAATATTGTGTTTATTTGTAGGAAGATATTCTTCACGACTCTTTGTCTCGTACACAACGTTTTATTGCCTCGCAACGATCCTCTCGATGCAAATTCCATTCGTAGGATTCCAACCAGTTAGAACATCCGAGCACATGCCAGCATTCGGAATCTTCGGTCTTCTTCAGGTATTAATTAATGGAATTTACCTGTAAATATATTCCTATTCAATTTCAGATTGTTGCTTTGATGCACTATGCTCGTGATCGTATTACTAGACAACAATTCATTACTTTGTTTGTTGGTGGTCTTACAATCCTTGGTGGTCTTGCCGTCATCGTCTATTTCGCTCTTGTTTGGGGAGGATATGTTGCACCATTCTCTGGAAGATTCTACTCTCTCTGGGATACTGGCTACGCAAAGGTTTTTTTAAAAATTCTAATATAATTTATTATTTATTTTAATATTTAAGATTCACATTCCAATTATTGCGTCTGTTTCCGAGCATCAGCCCACAACTTGGGTTTCGTTCTTCTTTGATTTGCACATAACCGCGGCAATCTTCCCGGTCGGTTTGTGGTATTGTATCAAGAAGGTCAATGATGAGAGAGTGTTCAGTAAGAACTTTTCAAAATTTTTAAAATTAAAATCTAATGTTTTCAGTTATTCTCTATGCAGTTTCGGCTGTTTACTTTGCTGGAGTCATGGTTCGACTCATGCTTACATTAACCCCTGCAGTCTGTGTGCTTTCTGGAATAGCATTCTCGTTCACGATTGAGAAATTTTTGAAAGATGACGAGAAGCAATCGTCGAGTGCTCAGAATAGTGACAAGTATGATAAGATGGCCAAGGGATCGAAGTCCAAGGTAACTAAACTTTTAGTATTTATTGATGGAAAAGAGTTTAAGACTGCTAATGTGGAATCGAATGAAGAAGGCGTTTCCGTGAATGTACGAATGTTTGTTACGGTGATTATGGTCATCTTCTTGGTGATGTTTGTGGTGCATGCCACGTATATTACGTCGAATGCTTATTCCCATCCATCTGTTGTTCTGCAAAGCTCATCGAGCACTGGGTAAGTAGCTTTATTTCTAGGGGAAGGGTTTATTTCTTATTTACTAGAAGAAAATCTTCGTAGTTTTTAACATACACATTTTCTTTTGAATTTTTCACATAATTAGCATATATAGTCCTATTTTCCCAAATATTACATTTGAATTAATACTTAAATAAGTTTTTAACGTTCATACATTCGACTTCACAAGTAAATTTTGCTGTGTGTGTTTAAGGAATATAGGAGAAATTCCGAAAATAACACAATAAACATTACAGTGATCGAATCATTATGGATGACTTCCGAGAGGCTTACCATTGGTTGCGCGAAAACACTCCTGATGACGCTAGGGTCATGTCTTGGTGGGACTACGGATACCAAATTGCCGGTATGGCGAACAGAACTACTCTCGTTGATAACAATACGTGGAATAATTCGCACATTGCTCTTGTCGGAAAAGCAATGTCATCGAATGAAGCGGACGCATATGAAATCATGACCGAATTAGACGTCGATTACATTTTAATCATCTTTGGTGGAGTTATTGGCTATTCGGGAGATGATATCAACAAGTTCTTGTGGATGGTTCGCATTGCTCAAGGAGAGCACCCGAAGGATATCAAGGTTCGTTGAAGAGTAAAAATTGTCAATTGATTTTGTATTTCTTAGGAAGATAATTATTTCTCGAGCTCGGGAGAATACACGACAAGCTCCGCTGCTTCTGAAACGATGCTCAATTGCTTAATGTACAAAATGAGCTATTATCGATTTGGAGAGCTTCAGTTTGGATATAACCAACCAATGGGATTTGATCGTACTCGTGGATATGAGATTGGAAAGAAGGACATTACTCTTGAGTATATCGAGGAGGCGTATACTACCGAGAACTGGCTTGTCCGGATTTATAAGAGAAAGGATTTGCCGAATAGGCCACACTTGAAGCAGTCCGAGATTATATCATCGTCCAAGTCTGTTTCGCAAGGGAGAAATAAGAAGGGAGTCATCCGGACGAAGAGTGCATGAATTAGTTAAATTATTAATTTGATATCATTTATTGCCAAATAATTCCATTTTCGTGTTTGTTACGGATTTTTAATATTTATTTTAATGTATTTAGTGAACTTTTTTGTGATACATCGGTTTCCTCTTCCTTTTTGTTAAGTTTATATATATATATATATATATTCATATTGTTTTTTTTAAACCTAATCTTTAGTCAATTTTCAAGGAACGTGTTTGATTTTTATTGTTGTTTTAATAATTTATTGATCGGTTTTTATTTGTGATGAAAATAAAGGCGATTATTAGTGATACCGAACGACCTTATTGATGATGAGGATAGATGGACAACAATTGATTATTGTCATCTATAGGTTTTTGTTGTTTATTTGCCGCGTCTCGTTTGCTTTCATTTATTTCAAAGTTTCAGACAATGATGACGAATAGAAAGTATCGGCTGTTAATAAAAGGACTCAAGCAGATTGTCCAAATTGTTGATGAGAACACAACCGAGTATTTGCGGGGAAAGCAAATGAACGAGATTAAGGTTTTGTTTTGGTTTCTCAACGTGAAATTAGAAAA
Source organism: Caenorhabditis plicata (assembly GCA_963931815.1). NCBI lineage: Eukaryota > Metazoa > Nematoda > Chromadorea > Rhabditida > Rhabditidae > Caenorhabditis > Caenorhabditis plicata. Next base: position 17,462,965 of record OZ007494.1, read on the forward strand.
AAGGCAACAACGGTATCGCTTTAAAGGGTGATACGATTAACATAATGATTTAAAACTCTTATAAAATAATATTTAGAGAATAAAATAATCATTAATTTTTCGATCTTTTATTTATTTAAATTTAATTATTGTTATTTGTTGACATTCTTATCAAGCCTGTTAGGTGTTCTCTATTTTAAACTATAACAAAAGATTAGAAAATAAATAGGTTTGATATGATCTACAGTATCGCAATTTTTGTAAAGGTTATTGAACAGCAACTTGTTTCAGGTATAGTAAATTTTGTTTTTTAAAAAAAATGTATTGTGTATTTAACAACGGTAGGCAGTATTAAACAAATTAAAGTTGATTTTATAATGGATAGAACAATTCAAGTATATTTATATTGAAAATAAAATGTAAGTAACCCAGGTAAAGAAAAATTCAATTAAAATAGACCAAATGAAAATGAACATTTTCTAATTTTTAAGTGAGTATTATGAGCTTCCACGTGGAAATTCCAAAATTCGTTGAACTCAAATTTTTTAGGAACATTTTAAATTATATAGCATACCATTCGACCAAACTCATAACTGAGTATGTTTTCTGAGTACAATTCATTTTATAGTCCATGTGATGAATTTTTACTGTATGGTTTAAATTTTGGAATTTTCGATTAGAATAAAATAAATATTTTTTTTTATTTTTTAAGGCAGGTTTATTATTCCTATTAGTATTATTATAAGTATATATGACCTTTAATTCCTTTATTATCAAAATCTAAGAATATGAAAGGTTTGATTTGATCATTTTTGAATTATTTTCAATGGTCTCATAGATAAAATGAAACAAATATTCAATTTACGTGAATAATTTCTCTGTTTTTCATTATATTTTTTCAAAATTTCTAGATCACGTCAGATTTATTACTTTTATTTTTTATAAAAATAAAATTTGAATTGTCAATTTCTCAGATTTTGATAATATTTAATTTATATTAATTCAATTAAATATAATAAAAATATATTTAACAGCGTTAAGAAAATACAGTATCCGACAGAAGTTGCAAAGAAATTTTAAAAAAAAACATAAAATAAAAGTGATACTGTAGTTTGTTTAGATGATGTAATAAATTTCCAAAATTTCAATTAAATTTTAGATTTTAAATAGCGAGGCATGCAAACTGGCAATCCTCGTAAACGAAGATGGAAAATTCGAGTATATAGGAGAAGTGGACAACCTCGATGTAAACCTATCAATCGACAAAACAATCGACTCGAACGGCGGAATAGCTCTGCCGGGATTCGTCGATGCTCACTCGCATCCGGTTTTCGCCGGCGACCGTGTCCACGAATTCGCGATGAAACTTGCCGGAGCAACCTATATGGAAGTGCAGCAGGCTGGTGGCGGTATAATGTTCACAACGAACAAGACACGTGAAGCGAGTGAGCAAGAATTGACAGAGCATTTCAACGACGTCGCCGCCAAAATGGTGGCCAGTGGAACAACGACGCTCGAGGCTAAAAGCGGCTACGGGTTGGACATCGAAACCGAGCTAAAGGTTTTCACAACTCGTTTTGTTTTTTTTTTTGATCGATTGTGATAGATGCTGCGAGTGCTCGCCAAACCACAGCCACTGGAAATTTCGGCGACGTATTGCGGTGCCCACGCGGTGCCTAAGGGTTCAACAGAAGCCGAGCAGACAAGACTTATTTGTGAGAAAGGCCTGCCGGCGATTGCCGCCGAGCAGGCGTTGGGCAATCTGAAGAACCTAGAGAACATTGACGTTTTCTGCGAGAAGGGCGTGTTCGAGGTGGAAACGAGCCGAAAAATCCTCGAAGCCGGCAAGAGCATGGGAATGGCCGTGAATTTCCACGCTGAGGAGTTGAAGTATATTGGTGGCGTTGAAATGGGCGCAGAAATTGGGGTAGGTGGAGGTTTAAGACGATAATAAAGAGAAGAATGCTGTTAGGCGAGAGCAATGTCGCATTTAGAGGAAATAAGCGATGCTGGAATAGAATTGATGGCCGAGAAGGGAACTGTTGGAGTGCTGTTGCCGTCGACGGCGTTCATCTTAAGACTCACACCGCCGCCAGCTAGGAAAATGATTGATAATGGTTTGAATGATACATCAAAGCGATTTTTCTTAGCCAAATAATGCAGATGTGATAGTGGCGCTTGGGTCGGACTTCAACCCGAATGCTCACTGCCTCGCCATGCCGATGATTATGCATCTGGCGTGCGTCAGCATGAAAATGTCGATGAAAGAAGCGCTCGTGGCGGCGACGCTCAACGCCGCGCATTCGATACAGCGCGGAAAGACGCACGGAGCGATCGCGGTGAATCGCAACGCGGATATGGTCATATTGGACGCAAATTCATGGGAACATGTGATTTATAGGTTTGTGTGTTATTTAGATACAACTAATAATTGGTTGTGTTTAGGATTGCTGGACACCAGGATATTATTAATTATGTAGTCAAGAATGGGAACATTGTTTACAAGAAGAATTAATTTATAATTTGATATATATTTATCTTATGTAGGTGAAATTTAAAATATTATTAATGAAAGGGAAACAACGGGCCTAAAATAAAGCTAATGGTCTTCTTCTTCTTCGAATGTTTAATTTTTTTCATTTAAAAATGACGGATATACCTGGACTTTCCTAAATAATCTTTTAGCGAAATAATTATGGAACGAAAATTTTGAGCAGTAAATACAGTAAAATTCTTTTCAAGAAAATATAGCGAATGAAAGAAGAATAGAGATAAATAGCATGAGAAAATAAAAATTGCAACGGTCCAATCGCTCCTAGACAATCCTCTACGCAATGTTTTCAATTTTATTTTTTAAAAGAAATACAATCTAGCATATTGTTGGAAAAATATTACTCGCCGTTAAGAAAAAAAGAAAAAATAAATTATTGATCGCATTTTGTCGTAAATCTTGCCTAGTGCAATCATCTCGTCTCTCATTGCGTACGGAACCAATTAAAAAGCAAACTTTGCGTAAAATAAAATCCATTAGATGTTATCTGCGTACTTTGTGCATATATGCGGATTATTAATTGTATTAAAATATGATAAAATGGTAAAAATAACTTAATCAATTAATATAATTCTACAAGATAAGTGGTGGTTATACATTTTAAGAGCTTAATATAAAAAAACTACATTTAATCAGGAAAATAATAAAAGAAAACAAAATTGCGAGTGAATGAACGCATCCGAAGCTAGAACCTTCACAGATTGCACTCAGATACCACATTACTATCACTCGGTCACAAAACAACATTTAAATATGTAAATTAGATTTATGATAACATTAAATCAATCAATATTCAAATTTTAACATTGGTCGTGATATTACGACAAGATTTTGAACTTTTGCATTTTATTTTACGCAATTACCAAAAGCCCTAAAGCACCTAATTTTGATTTTTATTGCTTCCTTGCTTAGACAGTTTCAGTAATTATTTAAAACATATATTGAAATTTAAATTGAATGTCTGTTTCACATATTCATTGAAGACCATTTGAAAATAATTCAAAAAGGTTTTTAAAAAAATGATATTTTAAATTTTATTATCACAATTTAGCATGTTTTTTGGAAAACTTAATTAACGTTATCAATTTAAAATATTAAAACTGTTACACTAAATTTACAATGACATAAAAACAGGTTAGTCGATTCTAAATACTGGTCACTAAATGCACTTTCTATAATATTAAAATAAAAGTTTTAAAGTTTAAAATATAAGATTGGTTAGGATGTTTAAAACTACCGTAACGCTTTTTGATAAGAACCGATCGATGGTATTTTGATTTTAAGAGAGAAGATCAAATTCAAGTGTCTGCTAATTAGATGAGTAAACACATGCAATTAATAAGTGTTCATTGTACTTCATTTTTCAATTAAATTCAACTAAAAAAAAGATGATAACACAATTAATCTACCGTATCGTGTTTAAACATTCTTCTCTACCGTATCATCGCGGATTATTGTTTATTTTCTTAGCCATTTTAGAGTAAACCAACCAACAACATCAGAACCAGTTATTATATTGTTTATTTACAACCTGCATAATAATAATAAGTCAACAGCGAAATTGATTAATGAATATCATCAAGGAATATTGATTATTATTTGGACAGCATTAGAAGACAATCGTCAATGGGGTCGAAGTCGGCTGGCCATCCTTGTTCGGTCCAGTTTCAAAGAACTTGAGCACGGCCGCGAACGGGTCAACCTCCTTCTCGTCTTCGTCCGAGTCGCCATCGTCTTCCGGGTCTTTGGTGGTTGTGCGTTGTGGGAATCGATCCTCAATCACAACCGCGCCCTGTCCTTCCTCCGTCGTCGTCGTCGGCTCAGCGGTAGCCGCCTGAAAATATGATTAAACATGCGTTCACATTCGATTATGCTCTCACCTCGCTGTTCTTCTGCTCATCGAAAGCCGAGAAGATGTCCCTCAAAATGGTATCAGAAACCTCGGCGGCGTCCGTCTCGGGAGTGGCCGTCACCGCCGTCCAAATCTGACGCGATGGCGCATTGATCGGCATTCTCTGCGATTGGCGCTGCAGTTCCTCATAAATTTTGTCCTGCATCGATGGCTCCGGCACTTGCGGCTGCGCGGTCTGCGACTTTCTCTGGAGCTCGTCGTAGATCTTGTCATGCTCAGCTGGCTGTGGCAGATTGTTCAACACGGTTGGGCGCACGGGTTGGAAGGCGTTTGGTTGTGGGAATTGTTGCTGCTCAACTTGTTGGAAGACATTTGGCTGCGATTGCGGTTGCGTTTGTGGTCCATTCTGTTTGGCTTGTTGCTCTTGGAAATGTTGCTCAACCTGAGCGAACACGTTCGGTGTTGGCTGGGCTTCAACCTAAAATAGAAATGTTAAAAAAAACATTTCTGTCCATCGAGTTTGCCAAACAAAAAAGAAACCTGTTGGAAGACGTTTGGGGTAGGTTGTGGGGCATTCTCCTTAGCCTGCGTCTCTTGGAATCTTTGCTCAACCTGGGCGAAGACGTTTGGTGTTGGCTGGGCTTCAACCTCAAAGATTGCTCGACATTCAAAACCAATGGAAAAACACACAACTACCTGTTCGAATACGTTTGGGGTTGGTTGTGGTGCATTCTCCTTAGCCTGCGTTTCTTGGAATCTCTGCTCAACTTGCTGGAACACGTTTGGAGTTGGTTGTGCTTCCACCTGAAAAACGTGCAATTCTCAAAATTCGCACAAAACAATTGAACCTGTTGGAAGATATTCGGCTGTTGTCTATTCTGAGCTTCTTGGAATCTTTGTTCGACTTGCTGGAAGACATTCGGTGTCGGTTGTGGTTCAAACTGAAAAACAAAATAATCAAATAATCAAATTGATTTGGAGAAACTTGTTGGAAAATGTTTGGTTGTTGTCCATTTTGAAGCTCTTGGAATCTTTGATCCACTTGTTGGAAGACATTTGGTTGCTGAGATTCTACCTACAAGGAGAAAATGGTGTCATAAGCTAAATTTAAAAAGTAACCTGCTGGAAGATGTTGGCAGTTGGCTGGAATGGAAGAGCTTGTTGCTTGGCTTGCTCATTCATAGCATTTCTCAAACCCTCTTGGAAACGTTGCTCAACTTGCTGGGCTTCAATCTTCAATTAAAACTCATTTCAATGGAGCAAAAAACTGCTTATAAAACCTGTTGGAAAATATTTGGCTCCTGCTCGTTCTGGTGCTCTTGAACCGGGAAGAAGAAGTGACGTGGCGGTTGCTGCCAGAAAACCGGTCTTTCCCATTGCTGCTGCTCTTCCCATCGAGCTCTTGCCATCATTTGTTGCATCATCTCCTCCTGCTGCTGGATCCAAGCCATTCGCATCGCCTGCGCCATTCTCCATCTCTGCATTCTCCACATTCTCATTTGTTCCATCATCATTCTTTGCTGGATCATGTCCAATTCATCGGGATGAAGCGGACGTTGCTCTTCGGCGTCCTTGCCTTCAGCGCTGCCATCAACCGACTTGATGTCTTGCTGTTTCGGCTGCTCAACATCTTCTACTACTATGACTCGAGCTAGTGGAATCGTCAAGTCATCTTCGCTTGATTTCTCCGACTCCTGTAATTGGTTTCAAATTATATGGCTTCAAAATAATGTTAGATCAATTTCAGGCACTTTAAATTATGCAAAAAGTTTGTTAAAATATAATAAGCTATTTTCCCCTGATAAAAACGTATCTTACAGCCCTTTAAAAATTAAGAAGAATCTGATATCTTTCTGCTTAATCTGAATTAAGAAGATCAAGAAGAACCTGATCTCAATCTGTACAGTTTAATCAATATTATTGAAAACACGAGTTTAAAGGCGTGTCACGTATGCAAGCGGATTGATGTGTAGTGAAAATAGCTTATATATAATGCCTTTGTTATTATTCATGAATTTGATCCAAATGAAACAGTGAAGCCATTTCTGACACAGAAACATAAAGATTAATCTTTAAAACTTGGTCTCTTCATACAAATATATTATTCATTTCAGAGATCGATGCCTAATGGAAGAGTAATAAAAGAAGAGAAAATGATGGGTCCACAAAAAACATTTTTCTCAATTCCTCTTAAATATGTGCTGCCCATAATTTCGTAAAAAAGAATGGCCGTCTAAAAAGAGAGGCCGTCCAACCGAGATCATCAGTCCATCCTAATATTTTTCCTCTTCCATTAGGCATGGATCTCTGAAAAGGACAATAGTATTTTAAAAATTTAAACATATAAATCATTCAATTAAATTGTTTCTCAACAAACTATTGCAGTACACGAATAGTCGTAAAGATTTTCAGTTAATTTAGTAAATTATTACAATGAAGAAGCATATCTTCTGCAAACTAAAATAAAGAAAATAAAATTATAATGAAATTGAAAAAAAATTTCGAAATTAATTCGTGTAGTAAATCGCAACAAGTTCATACATCCCATCTCCCGCTGCGTACATGCTAAACAATCGTAACATCTTGTGTTGAGAAAACAATCTACAGTATCTCGAAAATAATTATTTAAAAAAATTTTTTTTTCTTTTCCTAATATATTTATATATTAAATTTTGGAAGCACAATATTAAAAAATAACCCTTTAATTATTTAATGAACAAAGAAATATTTAAAATAGTAAAACATTTAAAAAAGAAAGTGCATAATACTATATCGCGCAAAATCGAAATAAGGATTTTGCAATTTTTAGTCTTTTCTTACTCTTACGTCATGCGTAAAGCATGATTTTTACGCTGGAACTATCTTAAATTATTAATAACTTTCTAAAAAGTTGTATTTGAGCATGATTACTGAGCTCATGTTATCCCCATACAGGTTGTGGTGCTATATTTTAAATAAATTAGTTTTTAAATCATAAAATTTAATTTTAAACTATAATAAATAACTATTTAAACAATATAAACACTTCAAATTTCACTTGCCAGTGAAGAAATAATTTGTGTGAAGAACATTAAACAACTAAAATTTCATGGAATTAATTAAAAACTATTAATTAATTAATTACTGCTAATTAATAGTAATTTAAATTTACAATTCGAATGGTTAAAAAATACAAATAACAAAGTTATTATTTAATGTGTGTAAATTGTTTATCTACAGTAACGGCTACACTATTTTTCAAGAGAACTACAGTATCCAATTATTTATACTTTTAATTTTTTTTAATTGTAATTTTAACGGTTTTTTATATTTTAAAAGTTAATAAATGCTAATCTCGTTACCTGATTAGAAGAGACAAGAGCTTCTGGTTTGAAATACGAATCGGAAGCGTTGAGAAGAACAAAAAGAGCCGCGAGGCAGCAAGTGACCAGCGAGGCGACGATCAACACTTTCCACCAGATGCTGGGACTCCTCTTTGTCGCGGAAGGCGGCATTGGGATGACGGTCGGCTGAAGCACCGTGAACACCTTGGGGTCGATCTTGATCTGCTCCTTCTCATCGGTCTGCGTGTCGCTGGGTGTGAGCCCCAACTTTGTCATTTCTGAAAGTGTTTCGAATATGGTGCGACTAAAAAAATGATGAACAAGAATAAGAAGAAGGCGAATCACAAGCGGCTGGTAAACAACTTCGAGAATGATGACGGGCGAAAGTTGTCGATTCAATCGGCCCAAGTGGGCGGCCTTGAATGAATCGATTTGATGGGGGTGACGAGGAGTTTTGTGTATTTTTGACTGAAAATCAAGATTACAGCCGGCCCGGTAGTTTTTTTTTGATGCCCCTGTTACGGTATCTTGACCATGCGACAAAGTTAGGGGCGAGTTGACTGACAAAAATGGAAAATAATGAAAATCATAATAATAATAACGGCAGGAATACTTCAATCGATTACAAAAATCTGCGTAGAACAAGTTTCTGCGGCGACGACGGCGACACAATTCAACGACATGGATAATTGTTCTCAATTGGTGGGGGAGGATAGGTTGAAGTACCTCTTTTTAATAGTGGAATTATTGCAAAAAACGTGTGTCGATTACAAAAAGTTATCATTGGACACGACATGCAAATAATTTGTTGGTAATAATTGCGACAAATGCTTCCAACAAACTATTTCAGCCAAATTTGATCAAACTAATGTTTATATTCTCATTCTAGCGCATCTTGAAATAGCGTAACCTGCATACCACTAACCATACCAAATTTATTTATACGCCATTAAATTCTACGCATGATTTGGTTTTGTTTGATATACAACACGATGCCAAAACCATACAAAGCAAACTTTTTCGTGGTAGGACCATTTGCATCAGAAATCACCTAAAATTGATATTATTGCAATAATATCTATATCATTTTGAATAATATTTATTGAATAATATAAATATTGATAGATTGGATTGTAAAATGATTATTTACCGGGGTTCATAATTTTATTTTTATTCTTCCATAAGTTATTTGTTATAAATCTTGATTATTCCCATTATTAATAACTATTAACTTATATTAAATAAAATAACTCCTATAGTTACACTTTTTCTTATAAAAATATAAAAATATTTTTATAAAAATTGTAAAACAAACTACAGTAACGGTTTCGAGAAAGAAAGTAAAAAAAAAGCCATCCTTTTTCGACAGTATCCATAACAATTTTTTAAAGCTACGTAATTTTAATTTTAATCTTTATCACATAACATTATACAATTATCACGATATTAGATACATTTTTAAGACAAACCCTAAATTCTCTAAATTATAAAGTCTCTAAAATTTAAGCTCAAAAAATTATAATTGAGCAGCCATAAAATTTGCGTGGTTCCGTAACGTTATTTTAATCCTTTTAATTATATATATATATTTATTTATTTATGTATATCCTAAAAACGCAACACGAAAAATTACAATTTCTTACTAATTATCAATCTTGGTACGTCATATTGACAGATCCGTCAAAAAATCTGTTTTTTTGTGAAATATGACAATCTTTTCATAGCACATTACTGCACAATTTTATTATTTATTTTTAATATTATGTTAGGTACATTAATAATTGTTTGTAATTACGAAATTACTACGAAAAAAATTTTGATGGCAATCTACAGTAACATGTCGTATTTTCAACTGCGCCTTTAAAATAGTATCCAACAAATATTAGCGATGACTTATCAACACTTTGCGACTTAATTAAGTTCATTTAATTTGATTTTATATCATTAATGCGAACCTACATTGATAAATTCTTAAAATTTTTATATATTCTAATATTACATTAGTTATATTAATTATTATTGTTAATAATTACGAAAACACTTACTACGAAAAAAAACTTGATGGCAATCTACAGTAACAGGTCGTATATTCAACTGCGCCTTTAAAATAGTATCCAACAAATATTAGCCATGTTAATTAAGTTAATTGATTTTATATTATTAATACGAACCTACATTGATAACTTCTTAAAATCTATAATAAAGAGCAGTAATTATTTAGTTACCTTAATCCAAGATCGAGATAAGAATAGTGAAATATATAATTACAACAAATTCTTCCAAATTCATGACAAGCTGCTGTCACTAAATTGTCGTATTTAATCAGTGCTATTGGATTTGATCAATCCAATAGCTGTGGTAAACAGTGAGTATTATTGTTGACACAACAGGTTTTCCAGCTTTTTATTATTTTTTATTTTACACGCACGGCCACACTTTTGCCGTCCAAAGATTTAGACAATTAAATAGAAAATCATTTCCACTATTTTACCAAATATTCTATAAATGAAACAAACACTGAGTCATTGATTGTTTTCCACGAATTCATTTTTTCGGAAAAGACGTTAATCTTGAGATTACTCGGCGAATTCGAAGAAACATTTTCACGAACAAGAACTAGTTGGTCAACAAGGCCATCGCCTTGAACCGAGTCACATGGGGAGGCTACACAAAGAAATTGCAAAAAAAAAAATAATGAAAGAGAAGAGGCGACACTTTATTCGATTCACATGCCATAATTCGAACACTCCGAAGTGACCGTCGATTTTCGGCATTCGCTCGTTTCGCCAAGGTCCATTAGTTCAGGTTTAAGCACTTCAAACGACACTTCGAGGCCTTCCGATATGACGCAAATTGCCGCCGAATTGTCAAATTGGCCGCAATAGTTGGGCGCTGAGAAGATCGTCACTAACCGGCGAGAGGCGAAGAATTCGTAGCCGTCCTGCACCACTTGATGTGCGCGTACTATCTTAAACATCAAATTGATTTAATCGCTTTCAATACAAAACAATCACCAAGTCTATATCCAAGTCCTTGCACGCTTGATGGACCACATCTTCCCCAAACGATACCGAAGCACCACGTGGGCTTGGTTTAAAACCCGTCTGATTGCTCATTGGATCCGACCATAGCAGGTCCATTTCCAGCCCCTCTGCATTCGCACTAGTTGGTCTTCAATGGAATTCATTTATTAAAAAGAAGCATTCAATAACCTACGCTTCAACATTACGCAAGTCATCCAAACACGTCAAATGTTTGCTCAATCCACCGTGCATGCACAAGATTCGGCGGCCAATCAATCCCGACAGTGGCATCATCTCCATTGTGCTCTGAAATTAGTTGGCTAAATTCGGCAAATATTGAATGCAACACCGTGAACTCTTCATACAATGTGTCGCAGTGATTCGGCTTCCTGCTAATGATCTCCTCGCGGAAACCGTAGATTGAATTGATGTGAGCGCATTCGTGGTTTCCGCGGAGCATGAAAAAGTTCTTTGGGTATCTTACCTAAATCTGTTTAATGTGTTTTCTTCTAATTTTAATTGCAATATTATTATATAAAAAATGAATATCAGTTCAGCTCTAGAGCCCGAGAGCATTCTATTGATTTTATTTTCATTCGCACACCAAATGAATTAGCAAAAACAAGACCTCAAATTTTTTTCGTAATTTTTTTCGTAAAAAAAAAAAAAAATTTCGTAAAAATGCAAAGTTCCAGAGGGCCTGTAAATCTAACGGAAAACTGTTTTAAAATTTCACGCAGAAAGCACCTCAACTTGTATGGTAATAAAATGAGCTCTTTAAGCTTGCTCATATATAACTTTTTAGAAACAAATTTATATTTTTAGATATTTAAGACAATGTCAATTAAATTTTAGTAAAAACTTTGTTGTTAGAAAGACGTAAAAATTTCCATATACATCATCAGCTGATATAAATCTAGCCCAAACCCAAGCAGATTTTGCTTAATCAAAGTTTGTATTTTTTAAAATTACGCTTGAAGTCTTACCTCGATCTGGTCAATTGAAATTTCAAGTTTTGCAAACTATTTAAGCATTAATTTTTAATATAATATTTAATATATAAATTGATGTTTATATGTTAGACTATTTAATTGTTACATTAGACCAATCATCAAATATGTCTATGAATTATTCCATTCTAATTCCCCTAAATTGGCTGGTCTGCTGGAAAAACCACTAACAAGATTTTTACGCGTAAAGTTTGCCAGCGTTGCAATATGAAAGAATCATCGTATAACGATTTTGTCAATAGAAAAGTGCCGTCTTAAACTTATAGTCAAAACGCTTTTTGCAAAACGTATTATAAAATACCATGCAATATTTGTTTCTCAAGGTGCCCACGTTAATGCTCAATGCTTCTTTTGATTATTAAAAAATATATTTAATACCTACTTTTTATAGAATCTATTATATTAATCTATTAAATAATTTTATTTCAAATCGACGTACATGATTCTTCCACTGATCAATCCGAAGGCGTACGCCACGAACTAAAACCGCTTCGTTCACGAGAGCAATTTTAAAAACATTGATTTTATATTTCAAAAGCTTCTAATAGTCGAAAAACTGAAAGGTGTCACAATTTTTTAAGCACGCCAAATGCAATTAAAAGAAGGTGCTCATAAAACAGCTGTAAGAGGATATTTAGTAAAGATAATACTGTTCCCGGTTAGTTTAGAGGAAATTTGATAGACTTACGTGAAAAAAGACTCATAATTTAGGCGTGCAATGTAATAATATGCATTTAAGTATAATATAAAATTTTTATTTTCATTTGGCGTGAGTAACTTCCCAAAATTGATTTAAGAACTCTTTCATTTTAATTTTAATGACCTTGGCTCTAATGAGCTTCAAAATGGATTCGTTTATATGTCATTGTATATTTTAATTTATTTTTAATATTTTATTTCAATTTTCGAAAGGGAAGTGATAAAAATCATTGATAAGTTAACGTTTCCACTAAAATTATATAATTTTCTGGTTTCTATAAGAATTCTTACATACATTTATTTACATTTTCCTAAAACATATCTCATCAATGAATTTCCATCACTGTATAAAGAATATCTTGCAATATATATCTTGTATACATCTGGACCCCTAATTTGAATGACTCTCATTAAAAGCTTTTCGGCGTTCGGATTCAACAGTGTTTTAGATTTCTACATTATTCTATAACTGGGATTCAAGAAGTTTCACTTAAGCTATAGTTCATATAGAAAGATTATTCGTCAATTTTTCAAATACATTTTATTTTTATTATTTGACAAGGATCCATTCGAAACATAAACCTTCTTGAAAATTTTAGGTAAAATAAAAAACCAGCACCTTATAACTCAAGCAGAGAATAATAATCTCCAAACTATTCTTGCCACGATCCACATAATCGCCTAGAAATAGATAATTCGACGACGGCGGGAAGCCACTCTTCTCGAATAATCGAATCAGATCGCAAAACTGGCCGTGGGTGTCTCCACAGACGCGCACAGGCCCGTCGATTTCGATCATCCTCCCTTGGTGCGCGAACAACTTCTTGCTCAGGTCTAAAAATGAACTAATGTCACTTTCTGACGCCTTTTGAAGCCATCTACATAAGAGTCGCAATATATCAATTGAGGCGACGTGCTTGGAGATTCCTTTGCAGGACAGCACCTTCAAAATCATCGCTTCGACAAACTCGCAGTTAGCCGCTTCTGACAAAGAGCCGAACAACTTCTCGCGTTCTTCCTTGTCCGGGATATCATCCGAGTCGGCCACCGTTCCCTAAGAAAACATCTCAATGCACCACTTACACGGAGTTCCTTACGGCTTCGCTATGCATTGTTGACTTGGTTGTCGTCTTGGCCATGTTTACTAGACAATATTAATCTTATTACATTGCTTGCTCATTCTTCCTATGAAGGAAGCTTCCTTACTATTATTATTGTTATTTTAATTCGATTGTATTCTTTCTATTATATCCTTTTCTTGTTACTATATTAAATCACTTAATTGTTGTACGTGCAAATTAGAAATAAACATTTATCCCATAAACAATTATCAATAAATCAAACAATAAGATATATAGTTTATCACGTGCATTCACTCGTCTTCAATTTCTCCGGCAACCGCGACAGCTTCGATTTCGACAAGTCCGCCTTTTGGTAGCGAGTTCACCTAAAAAATAACAATCATCTCAGCTAGTTTTGCATTTACAAACAGCGTAAGCCGCTCTGGCTGGGTATGGCGGTTTGAAGTATTGCCCGTACACTTCATTGACTGTCGCGAAATCGTCAATACTCTTCAGAAGGACAGTTGTCTTCACCACTGCAATTAACACAACATAATATAATATAGGAAATCTAGCTATGTCAAACCATTCTTGTAATCGACACCGGCTTCTTTCAAAACCTCTCCAATGTTTTTAAGTGATTGATGCGTTTCTTCAACGATTCCTTCCTTCAAATTTCCAGTCTTTGGGTCGATTCCCAAGGATCCACTTAAGTAGATCATGTTTCCAACGCGAACTGCTTGACTTCAAATACTATCGATTATTTAAATAAAGCATGATTCTGAAACCTGTAAGGTCCAATTGCAGATGGTGCATTCGATGTTGAAATTATTTTCCTGACAACTTTGGCCATTCCTGTAACCGAAACTCTCCTGAAAATAGATGATGATAATAATGTAAATATGAAATATGCATCTGCGCGTGGGTTCTAGGCCTTTTATCAACGATGATAAGTGATGAAACATACTTCGAGTCGTTGGATTGATCCATTTCGTCACCGGATCGTTTTAAAGCATTAGTACCGGGCGGGAGCATAGGCATTATTATCAGTACAAATAAAGTGGAGTAGAAAATAAACGCGCCTACGGGGAAGGGGTACGCAATTCTCTGACGAATAAACACATACATTTTTGCTGATTATTGCTTGTTTGGCAACCGAGAGAGAAACAACTAATGATAGAAAAGCACTGCAAAAGCAAAATGAGGCCATCACGCCTTATCTCCAAGTATTAACTTCCCACATGCATGAAAACAATATCCAATTTGTTTTTCATTTTATTGGTTTGCAAAAATAAAACAAAAACGTGAATATATCAACAATTTATTTAAAATAATAACAAATTTATTGTTCAGCAACTGGCTGTTGGACTGGAACTGGGGCTTCCTTCTTTTCCTCCTTGTTTTGTGAAGATGGCTCCTTTGGAAGGATCTCTTCAGCTGGGTCTTCAATTTGGACATGGTCTGGAAGTGGGTTCTTTGGTCCGTTCTGGCCATTTGGATCGTATGGAAGCATAATCTTGACCTTGATACCGATAACTCCTTAAAAGCAAAATTTAGAAAAAACTTAATAGAATTTATTACCTTGACGAAGTTGGACGTGTCTGACAGCTTCTTGAATGTAGTCGTTCACTGGGTTACCAGAGTGGATCATAAGTCCGTCAACGAACTTCATAGCCTTGGCACGTTGGCCTCTGAGTTTACCAGAAACAATAACCTAGATCTAACAATAAATCAGCATAAAAATGTAAACAAGTACCTCAACACCTTGAGCTCCAGATTCCATGATGTATCTAAGAACACCATAGCAAGCACGGCGGACGGCAAGTCCTCCGACAAGCTTGTATCTGAGGGATTCGCACTGAGCAACAGCGCAAAGTCCTCTGTTGGAAACCTTCTCGGCGTAAAGCTATAACACAAATTCACAAAAAATTATACAAAATGTAAACATACATCAACAGATCCTTCGGCGAATCCGAATCTCTTCTGGACAACCGAGGTCAATTCCTTGATTCTGCGTCCCTTCTCTCCAAGAACATTTTGGGTACGGGTGGCCATGATGATGATTTCAGCCTTGGCTGGAGTGGTGCGGACCTAACGCAGAATTGAAATATAATTTAACATCAAATTCTCAATTACCTCAACGCCAGAGTAACCATCCTCGGCAAGCTCCTTCATCAAAAAGTTGTGGAGCTCAGCCTTGAAAAGGCCTCCCATCACGGCCTTCTTCTTTTTCGTCACGCTGTTGTTAGCAGCCATATTTGCCCAACGTCTGAATCTAATAATAATACTTTGAATAACAATTTTAAGAAAATTAAAGTAAGCATTTAATCTTAAATTAGCACTCTATAATCAATATCCATGTGTTAAAATAGTTTACAAAAAGGAAAAATTTTATTCAAAAAAATTAAAAAGAAACAAAAAATTTTGTATGGTTAGACACATATAATGCTTTAACATTTAATACTCAGTCTACGAATAGGAATAATTTGGCTGCGAAGAATGGCTCTCTACACGATTTTAAACGACGCTCCTTTAAGTCTCTAACCGCCATCGGCTCTCCTATTTTATAATGCTATTTTTTCTGATTTATTTTATTTTATTTATTTTTTTGATTTTTGTTTATTTTTTGTTAATTTGCAGATATATTAATGGACGAAGGTAAAATAGTATTAATTGGGAATGAAACAGATTTATTGCATTGTGGGTACAATCACGCTATCAAAGATTCCGGACGAAGGTATATTTTTTTTTAATTAATAGAAACATTAAATATTTTTAAACGTGCAGGTATCCAAGCGCCGTACACTATACACATTGCATGATATTAACACAACTAAATGTCGATGAAACAGCTGTTGATGAATTGCTATGTACAGAAAGCGTGGACGTACCACAGAAAGCTCAGCAAATTTTACAAGAAAATATGCCCGCCGGTCATGATATGACTTCTTTGGCGTCATATTTACAAGGCAGTCGTCAATCATATACAATGCAAGGCTTAAGACTACGGGTTGAACAAGATAAGGGTAAAAATTTTGATTTGATAATTTTCACTCCGGATTTTGTTGATTTGAAGAATTCGAAAAAGCTTTAATGGGTACAAATGAAGCATTACTAATAGTATGTGATCCGAGAGACCGTGAACTCGGAATAGGAATGGATGAAAAGGTTTTCATGGAATGGATGGCTAAAGAAAAGGCCGATTCTCGTCAAATGGGTTTTTGGATGAAGAATGAACAGGCGCGCCCTGCGGATTTGGGCCAGAATCAATTAGGGTTGGTTTGTAGTGCTTTATAGTTTAAAATGAGTGGAATTATTTTTTAGTTACTTTCTTATGTGGCTCCGATACGAAGTGAAGGAAAGGAGAAAATCCGAGTTGTTGACTCGTAAAGTGTGCGATGTAAATGGGTTGTCAACCGATAAGGACGACAATCCTTTAAAAATATCAGTAAACGACTTGGTTATCTCCTTACAGGTGTTGATATTAATTATACACATTTTTTAAAAATTACGTTTAGGGCATTTTCCGGCCGCTGAGCAATTATTACGCGTTCCCATTTGAAATGAAAGGAGAAAGATACCGATCCGTCGAACATTATGCTTATGAGAAGCTCTTCAATGCTCTCAAACTAGACGATAAGGCGATAGAAGCAATTCAGACGACCGTCTCGCCTCTTGACGTACCAATTGTGGCCGAAAGAGTTTTCAGGCGTTTGGAAATCACGCGAGAAATGTTGAATGAGAAGATAAATAAAATGGATCGATGGAAGCAGTCGGCAATGAAACATAAAATCGTGCACAATGAGTACCTGCAGCAGTTGCTTCTAAGCACCGGCAATTCTATTCTAATCGATTGTGCCGAAGGGGATCCTCTGTGGACGTGCGGCGCATCCGAAGTGGAGGTGCAGCGACTTCTAACCAAGCCCTATGTGTCTCCAGAAAAGCTCATCGAATGGATGCGAGGAGACAAGGAGGGATACGTGCCAAAGTCCGTACAGAACCTCTATGGCAACAAGACAGGATTGTTGCTGATGGAACTTCGCGGCAAGTTGGCTGCTGTAACGCAGAGTCGCATTCCCCTCATATCCCCCATCAACACGACGGCGCTTAATGCAATGGTTTCGCCGCATGTGATATGCTTCACAGCGGAGTCCGTGTGGCATCCGCTTTACCCGGCAGAGATCCGGATCGCACCGGATCAGCCGTTGCTCCCGTCACCGGCACATTTTGTGGCCATGCAGGCTGCGAAATTCTTGGGAATGAATCAACAAGACAGCGATTATATAATGGAGAAGCCGTCGTCGTTGGAATGCTGGATGAGACTACATGAAGTTATCGAGTCGAAGGGAAGGGGATTGGAGCGCGAGCAGAACTGGTGGATGGAGAAGCGCCAGCAGGCGATTAAGGAAGCTTTGCAGTTGTTGCTCGAGCAGCACACACCTCTGTTGAGGGCCTTGTTGGAGACTGGCGATTCGTTGCTGGTAGGTTTTTTCGGGAATTTCTATTAGTTATGGACTGAATTCCGGATTCCGGCCCGTTTTATTTGAAATTCCGGGTTTTGGAGTATTGCAATTTAAATTGTTCGATCTAATTTGTGCTTAACTGATTCTAGATCCAAAATTTTAAAATATTTTTTTGAATTGTATGCGATTTGCAAATTCGTATTGTATGTCATTTCCACGATAATGGTCTGAAGAAGAGATGGTCGGAATGACAGTTTAATTTCGGAATCCGGAAATTGAAATGTCGGATTCGAAAAATGGCTTAATTATAGGTTTACTGCTCTCGATTCTCGTCGATTGATGCCGAATTAAGTATCGGAATGCGCGAGTGTGATCTGCGCTCGTGGCTCTACCACACAGACGTGACGACAAAACAGCTTATCGAGTATTGCTGCCGGCCGATGGCATTCCGTCCGCCATACCTTGGCGGAAACCGTCTCGGACTTCTTCTCATGGAGCTACGGCGAGAGTTTGTGCTCAAAGGCGTCTTCCCGCAGAACTTCCCGGTGCTGAGTATCGGCATCGAGTCGATATTGGGCTCGGACTCTCCGACAGAGAATATGATCACACTGGAACACTTTGATATATTGCAGCCTCACAATTATACGTCTCTATGGATTAGTTGAGAGGATTTTGTGGAGATGATGCATGAATTTGTTTTGTAGACCCGTTGATCTTGCTGGCTAAGAATGGGAATCATGAGGTGTTGGCCGCTTGCCAAGTCACAAAAACCGCGCCGAGGTTGGTGACGGTGGACGATGAGAAGATATCGCGTATCGTGGATCAGCTGTCACAAGGGGATGGAAGCACGGTGAGAAGGAATTTGGAGCTAGCCACAATGTTTTTTTTTCAGCCGGAAGAGATTGCATTCTTAAACAACATTGCACCAGAAGATCTGAGAGCGGTATTCATGAAGTACTGCCAAAAATTGAGAAATTATATGGATGTTTTGGATAAGCAATCGTATGAAATACATCTAACCGCAATGGAGGTAAGCTGAAATAAAAAAACAAATGTAAAAATAAGTGTTAAGACAAATCGGTTACAAGCGATAAGAAGAAGCCTATTGGAAACAAAGAAAAAAGAAATGGGGCCAACGATAACAGGACAGCCGACGATCCCGCCGTCTTTGAACTCGGCGGTTCCGCCAAGGATGCCTGCTGGCAGGGAGTATGCGGAAAATAGTGATTTGGAGGAGAGCTTGATGGAAGACATAAGGCGACGACCGCCGCCTGCGAGAAAAGAAAGGCAGGAGTACAAGATTCCTACGATCCGAAAGCCGTTTATGAAAGATCGAGAGAAGAAGAATGACGAGAGGAAGTATAGTTACGTTAAGAAAGAGGTTGGCGAATGCGTTTTTATGTTAGTCCAATAATAATATTTTTGAAGGAGCCAAGGAAGAGACAAATATCACCGGTTAAAAGAGTGGTCAATGAAGAGAAAGCAAAGGAAAAAGAAAAAGTGATAGAAGCGCCTAAACCGAAACGAAGGCCCGATGAAGAATTATCAGATGGTGAAATATTGTCATCAGACGAAGATTAAATTATTATCAAAACGTTGTTTTTGTTTCTTATTCTAGACGTGTTGTATTTATTTATTTGTTAATGACTTTTTGTGCTATTTTTCACACATGTTTGTATTTTGCAGATCTCATATAAATTCTTTTTTGTTAGGAATAATGTTGAAAGCGCTGAGTTATGCGCACAGAACCGCTAAATATCCGTTGATTTATGAAGTAATTGAACAATATGGTTTTTTTGATTGAATCGCATTTTTTTTGATAGACGCTCGGGGAGACGCTACGGAAAAGAGTCGAAGCGACACCTGATAAGGTTTTTTGTCATTTTGTGGAGCAGAGGATCACGAAAACTTTTGAAGAGTTTTATACAGATGTATGTATGGAAAATTTCTAGATTAAAATGTGATGGAGGAATGATTATTATTCTATTATGAAATACATAAACGCTACACTTTAAAATAATATCTATTTAAAATATCAATTATAACTAAAGAAGAAATTGTGCGACTTGTAGTTGTTTTAAATATTGACTGTGTCGTACATAAGATATATTGTCGGGATATTGAAAAAACAGGTTTGAAGGAGCATTCCAAATAATAAAGAGGGCTCGCTTGGGGTCATGTCGATTTAATTTCCAATTTGTTTATGATTTCGCTTTTAATTTTTTCATGGCATTATTTGTTTTATATTAATAAATTGGTTGTTACATTAAAATAATTATTATAGAAATAGGAAAACAAGTGAAATAATAAACAAATTGGAAATTAAATCGACATGACCCCAAGCGAAACCATTTTATTATTCGGAATTCTAATTTAAATCTGCGATTTCAATAACCTGCATCACGACAATATATAGTCGTCGCCAAATTCGATTACCACCGCAAAATGTGGCGCACTTTTTTAAATATTATTTTTTCATTTAATTTTTATGATTATTATTATTTTCCACAATTATTCCACTATTTAAACAACATCTATAACATATTCTTCTATTTATTTAAGCAGAAACAGTATATAACGAGCCTAAACAAGGAAATAATCTTAAAAATTTAAAGAAAAAATAATATTTGAAAAGTGCGCCACATTTTGCGGTGGTAATCGCATTTGGCGACGACTATATATATATATATATATCGAAAGGGATAAAGAAGTATAACATATCTTGATAGAATTTAATTAAAAAAATAAAAATATATTATTCAATACTATTAAAACATTTTAATAACCTTATTAAGAAACCACATAAATAATATTATTAAAAAATAAAGGTACAAAAGCTATCATCGGGTTTAGCTGAAATCGGTCTGAAACACGGCGACCGAGTGGGAGCCTGGTCATCGAATTACTACGAATGGATCGTCTCGCAGTATTCGTTGGCCCTGTTGGGCATAATTCATGCAAGTATTTGTGTTTTAAACACGTTAAATGCGTTTACAAATTTAAGGTTAACGTGAATCCAAACTTCCTGGAGCAAGAGTTGCGCTACATTGTAAACAAAACACAAATGGCGGCGATAATCGCTCCGAATGAGCCAAAATACGTGACAATTCTCGACAAGGTGGGACGCACGCTTCGCAGATGACCCGTTCTCGATGGGGCGCGATTTGGTATTATTTAATCGGATATGTTCCAAGTTTTGTAGATAAAGTTGGAGAAAGTGGTACTGTTTGGGAAAAAGTCGTCTGGGTTGAGTTTTTGGGATATGGTTAAACACGGTTCGGGCAAATTGAGCACGAGTCGACAGTTGACACCGGACGAGCCGATTAACATGCAGTTTACAAGTGTTTGCGAGAAATGGCCAACAAATGCGAGGCAACAGGCGAATTGCAGGGCACAACTGGGTATCCGAAAGGAGCCACACATTCGCATTTCGTCATCAATAACAACGCAAGACTCGCCGGCTACGAACTGGGATGGGATCGCGGCGAACACCGCGTGTGCATTCCGCTGCCGCTCTATCATGTGTTCGGTTCGTGCACCGGCGTGGTGAACGCGGTAAATCACGGACAGACGGTGGTATTTCCATCGAGCAGCTATCACGCGGCTAGTAATTGGGACGCCATCGAGCAGTTACGGTGTACGGCGATGTTCGGCACCCCGACAATGTTCGTCGATCTGTTGGCGGCGGGAAAGAGCGCAGAATGTTTGACGGCTGGATTTATGGCCGGCTCGTTTTGTCCGCCGACACTTTGTCAACAGCTTATTGATCTTCTCGGTATGCGCGATCTTACAATTGGCTATGGATGTACAGAAATGTGAGTGGCCTAGGATTTTTAGCAAATGGACGAACAATTTCACATTGTCCGTCCTAGTCCGTTCTTAAATTTTTTCTTCCGTGTGCTATAAAATTATACGATTTTCCTTTCAATTGTCCGATCACTTACACAATTCAATTGCAGGCAATTCCTAACCCTCACCTCTCTTGATGATTCAGCTCAGGAGCGAACGTGTTCCGTCGGGCACACGATGCCACACATGCAAATCGCCGTCGTCGACGAGTTCGGTTCACCGGTCGCCCGCGGACAACGCGGAGAACTCGTCGCTCGTGGCTATTCGACCATGTTGGGATATTGGAATGATGAGCAGCAGACCCAACAAGCCATAGACGCTGCCAGGTGGTACCATACAGGCGATATTGCAGTTATGCACACGGATGGCACTATTAATATTGTCGGTCGTTCTCGCGACATGATAATCCGTGGCGGTGAGAATATCTACCCCGTCGAGCTGGAACACGTCCTGCTCACACTTCCCTATGTTGCTGATGCGCAAGTCGATTCGAGCGATACTCGATTTTCTCAAAATCTCGTTGCAGGTGGTCGGCGTTGCCGACAGTCGGTTGGGAGAGCAAATATGCGCATGGATCCGGGTGAAGCCGTCTTTTTCCAACATCACATCAGAGACCATTCGAAATGATTGCTCTCAGATTTTGGCAAAGCACAAAGTTCCTTACTACATTTTCATTAAAGACGAATCAGAATTCCCAAAAACAGTTTCCGGAAAAGTAAGTTCCGAAATACAGTCTACAGTCAAATCAAGATTTCAAGATCCAAAAGTACAAAATGCGGCAAATTAGTGAAACACTCATTCATTCCAATAAATTACAATAAAATAAATACAATTTAATAGTCATTGATGTTGATTTCAAACGTCGAGTGTGGTTTCGGGTCAGGATTCGACGAGCTCGTCGATGGGCTCTTGGTCACAACTTCCGTCACGAATTCCTCTGGCTTTTGTGTGTTTTTGTAATCCGCAACAATGATTCCAGCTTTGGCGAGTGGTTTCACATGCGAGTACCTTGAAAAAAATCAGTTAATCTAAAAAGGTGAAAGAATAGAACGTTTCAGGGTCCGAAAGTTGCATATATTCTCGTTGCGAAGGAATGACACGGCACGGATTATTCAATTTATGCGTTGGTTTGGTATCGATAACCTTCCTAAACAGTTAAATAAGGTTACATGACTCAATATTTCCACAAACTTTGGTTTGTCAATTTCCATTTCTTCTTCCTTTGTCGACGCCGTCCTATTCCTTTTCTTTTCCGCTTCCAATGCTGCAGCTGCAGCCTTCTTTGCCGCATTCTTCTTTCCAGTGATTGATAGGACCACTGTCTCAATCTTCTTCACATCTCTGTCTTTCTTGGATTCTGTCTTTGGTGGATATGCAAATCTCATGGAATTGGCCATACATGTAAACTCAACCGCCGGGATCTGAAGCTTCCATTAGAAATTCGATACAATCACTATCACAAAACCTTCAAATCCTGATTCACCATCACTAAGCAACTTGGTTTAGCGGCCAGTGAGATGAAGAAATGCATCGAGTGCCAGAACCATCCATGCAAGAAGCACATCATGCCAACCATGCTTGCCATGTCCGCCTGTCCGTCGCTGTTGTGCATCAACACAGCCGCGTTCTGTCCGCCAATGTCGAGGATGCCGTGTGCGATAATGGCTCCAAACTTGACTAGACTATCCTCATTCTTTTCGGTTATTTTCTTAAACAATTGCTTGCGGAATGCAGGCACCTTGTGGCAAGTGTAATCCGTCTGTTGGCACATAATCAAAGAGCTCGCCAACAAAGCTCCATTGCGCACAAATCCTTCTTTATCTGACATCATTGGTTCCAACAATGCAATTGCTTCAAGATTTCCAGAGGAGGCACACGCAATTCCCAACGCCATAGCAGCTCCATATCTAACGTGTCCGTTGAAATGCTCAGTTAGCATCGAGACGTACAATAAGCAAGTAGCTGGGTCCCTGCAATTTGGCAATTTGGCAATTACATCAAATGAACATCAATTCACTCACTTGCTCAACACAAATCCAATTCCAATAGTGGCATATCTCTTAACATCATAGTTCGGATCGGTGGCAACTTTCTCAAGCAATCTTCTCACGACATCCGGGTCCCCGGTTCCAGCATACGCCATCGACAACATGCACACTCCTGTCGACCGCAACATCGGGTTGCTCTTCGAGTTAATAATCGAATCAATAAAGGTTTCGCACTCGCCCTGTAACCCAAACGCGGCACATGCCAACCCGGTTCGAATTCCTCGCTGAATTTTGTCGTGCTGGGTGTCAATACTGTACTGTTTCAGCTCGTTGAACACCGACGCGTTCAAGTTTCCGCTCATCACAAGTCCCATAGCGATACCAGCCGATTCTCCCGAAACAGCTTCGTCCCTCTGCAAAATCTCGCGAATCCTCTCATACGCCGTGGTCGACGACGAGCCGAGTCCAGCGACACCATAGCCGAGACAACTTCCATGTCGCACCGGCTCGTTTTCGGCGCTCTTGAGCCATTGGGCTAGTGTGCTCATTGCTGTTGCGTCACCGTGTTTCGCGTGAATCAGTCCATAGGCAAGCATTGCTCCTCCTTCCTTGAATCCGAATCCCTCGACGGTTCCGGCGCTTGATGGAAGGTAGGGCTCTAGCACTTTGAACGCTTGAGATTCTTGTCCGTGATGGACGAGACCGAGCGAGGCGACGGCGTTAAACTTGTTCCAGTTGGTAGCCTTACCAACCCACGAGAGATTGTTTCGCAAAAAGTCGTCGCAAGTAGTACCGTATTGCATCAAACCATTGGCGATAAGAAGAGCATTGTGTCCGGAAGCTGTACGGATGCTTTCACGGATGTCCTGAAATTTTAAGTTACGAAAAATGTAATTTTAGATTCTTTGATACAGAAATACTGCCGTTTTAAAAGAACGATGGCGAGAATTTAATAGGAAAAATTATTCAAAAATGTGCACTAAAATTGAGATATATATATATATAAAAAATTTAATGAGCAACGATCCATCATTCTTTCCTCTTCCATTCGGCATTCATCTTTGAAAATGGCAGTAGAAAGATATCAGAAAATAAATAGAAAATTTTTGGATATATTTGCATAATTGGTTAACAATATATAGTGTATTTCAAAATAGTTGACGACGCAATCACGCTGCAAATGCTGCATACTAATTAAAATTCATTTTCAAATCGATTATTTTAATAATTTTTAATTAATAAACGTGAAATATAAGCAATAACAATTAAAAATGTCACAAAAATACAGTAAAATAATCGATTTGTAAATGATTTTGAATTAGTATGCCGTATTTGCAGCGTGATTGCGTCGTCAACTATTTTGAAATGGACTATAGTGTATTTCAAAATAGTTGACGACGCAATCACGCTGCAAATGCTGCATACTAATTAAAATTCATTTTCAAATCGATTATTTTAATAATTTTTAATTAATAAACGTGAAATATAAGCAATAACAATTAAAAATGTCACAAAAATACAGTAAAATAATCGATTTGTAAATGATTTTGAATTAGTATGCCGTATTTGCAGCGTGATTGCGTCGTCAACTATTTTGAAATGGACTATAGTAAATTTAATCCTTTTAAAATGAAATTACATATTTACAAAACCAAAAAAATACATTTCAACCGTTTATAGATTTTAAGGCACTTATTATTCGGCAATAACACAATTTTAAAATTTTTTAGAATAACGGAAACAATGAAGTCTTTTATTACTATCCCCCTAGTTATACAGTTACACGAAGAATTTTTAATATCTCATGAGTTGAATCAGAGTGTAATAATCAATACTTAAAAATACCTCCATCAAAACCGAGTCTGTGTGATTGTGCCGGACAAAGAAATCCAAATATGCCTTGATCGTCTCATGACCATTTAGAATTGAGTGCATTCTCTCCATTGGAATCGGATCCTCTGATTTCTGAATAAATAAAAAGGTTATATCATTAAAAATATTTAAAAAAAAACCTCCAACGACAACAATTTCTGTGATATTCTATCCAAAAACCGCTGGCTCGCATTTTCATATAAATCAAATGCAATTTGATAAGCTTGGCTATTTTTTCCACTATTCAATAGACTCAAAATTGTATTAGCCGCGGCATCTGCATTATCGGTAAACACATAACATTCGCAAATCTTCGACAAGTCTGGCGACGGGCACTTCAAATAAGTCTTCACCACCATTTCAATCACATTCTGTCGGAACGCTTTATCGAATCCATCGTTTTCTACTCTGTTCAGTGTCTCCACAAGGCACACTTGATTGCGTTGATTCAGCTCGCTTGGCATGGCATTAATCGCCTTTTGGATCATTTCGAGGTTCTTCGTTTCGAAACCCAAAGCAATAACATACCAAATCTCATTCTTGGCCAGGTTTCTATCGACAATCTTGTCAATGAGTGCTTGCAATTTGACTGGTATCTTGTCAGTTTTTCCATTACATCGATATGACTTGTATGAATTAATAGCGACTTCAATTATCTTATTCACATACTCGCTATCATTTCCCAATCCCGTTTTGGGGGCAGGCACAACATTGAAATCTCCTCTCAGTGCAAATTCGAGCGATTTATCATATTGCTCCAAACAATAATAGACTTTTGAGACGAGCAAGGCAGCCGAGCTCGGATCCGGAAAATCCATAACATCGAGACATTGTTCAATGGCGGGAAGAGAATCAGCCACCTCGAACCATGTGCTCACAAGCACGTTCCAATCGTTAAAAGTCTGTAGAATGGCTACTTTGTCTTTAACTGGGCTTGAGCTCGACTCGAGAGCTCTCATGAAGGCACTGGCATCAGTTGGCCCGCCTGGTGTGCGTTTCCAGCGATTTAGTAGTGAAATCATCTGTAATGTAAAATATATCTACGCTAAACAGCATGAATTGGCATTACTATTAATGAGCAACCGTTTAAAATTAGCAAGAAATAATTTGAAAAATAAAATTGAAAACAAATTGTCATCAAAAACAAGAAACATGTCAGTTCACGAGTAACGCGTCAATCCACGCTCCGTTGACCTTTTTCTTTTTTTTTCTTATTTTTATTAATATTAAATCCATTATGACAGAAACTGCTTGAATAAAGTTACAGAAAAGGAATGAAATGGGTACACTATTAAACGAAGCGAAAATCGACACCTCCCCACAAATCCTCGATTCACTATTTTCTAGGGTATTTCATGACTCTCATTCATAAGAAAGAATTTTAAAGGTGATAGAGCTATGGAATGATCATGCAAGAGCTTATGTTAAGCGATTAAAGTCTGTAAAGCTAATCGACAACGAAAGTGAAGAAGGATTGCAAGTTTTGAAGAAATTTAATCAGCAACTTTATGGTACTTTTTCGTAAAGGCCCATAAAAATAAGCGGATTCCCACATTTTATCCCATAGAATTCTAGTCACCCTTTGCACGTTATTGCAAAGTCCACTTTATGCTATCTAAAATTTTCAGCTCCCTTCGAAATTCGAAAATTCATTCACACTCATAAGGAATACAGCGAGAATTCGTACGAAATATGTTGCTATGTTGAAACATTCCAAGCCAACTTTTATCCAATTTGTCTTGACGATAAAATGAACATCAAATTTGCGAGCCCGTATACCATAGGATTTAATCAAGAAGCTGGAATGATTTGCTTATCAAAGATTGGTGTCTGCATTCATGATGATTATGAGTACTTGAAGACGGTCGCATTTGAGAACCTCGTGAAATGGATGAAATCGATTGATCCAATGAAGTTTGCATAGTTATTGATGAAAATAGATGAATTATTTTATAGAGAATTAAAGAAAACTCATGAGTTGATTGATAAAGAATCTTATTCGAAGAATTATAATCAGTTGAAGGCAGATCATGGGAAGGAGATTTGTCGTTTATGGACAGAGAAGACAAATCCGGAGAAGTTTGTTTTCGAGGACTGTGGTATAACAACTTATATTAAAGTTAGTTATAAATTTCGTTATCGCAAAAATCTAAAAAAAAATAGAATAAAAATATTTTTAAGTATTTAAAGTATAGTAACATTCAAAGGCGCACAATAATTCCATGATACTGTACTTTATAATTTCTTTGAACTCGGATTCAAAACTTCTAAAGTAATTTCAAAATTTAAATATACTTATTGTTTCATTTAGTTTCAGATTATTTAAAAAATACTTTATAATTAATATTCTTAATAATTAACTTTTCAATTTTACAGCCTTAGAGTTACAGCCTTAAAGTCCAACCATTGTAGAAAATCTATGGGTACGCAAATATTCGTGAGATGAACCGTTTCACGAAATATTGCGGATTTTCAGAAAATATTTATTCTCTATCAGAAAAAATACAATTTAAAGGAACTAATAAATGCTGGATTGATAAGAAGACCGAGAAAGTTTGTGGATATTGGATGTGGAAATGGGCTTTTGGTTTATTTGCTCAATAAGATTGGGGTATCTATGATTTTACTATAATTGAACAAATGCTTCTTCCAAGATGAACGGATATGGATTGGACGTTCGGAGTCGAAAAATTTGGAAGAGCCTGTTCGAGAAAACTGACTTGAGGGAAATGAGCGTGAACCCACAAGAGATCATAGATGGTTCTGTGCGATTGGAAGATGGTGTGGATTTGCTAATTGGAAATCATAGCGATGAGCTCACTCCATGGATCGCTGTAATGGCAGCAGTACTAAAATGCGACTTCTTTGTCATTCCGTGCTGTCCGTTTGAGTTTTTTGGAAAGTTTAATTCGAATAAAAAGGGTTCTGGGTTTACAAGCTCGTTTGATGCGTATTTCCACTGGGTCGTTGAGGTTGGTTTTGGCACGAGGTTGTGTATATTAAATGATGATAACCTTGAGACGTGCGAAAAACTCGGATTTGAGGTGAAAACAGATCGGATGATGATTCCAAGCACAAAAAGGCTTTGCATTATCGGTAAATATTCCAATGTTGAGGGCATTGGGAATATTATTACCGAATTGACAAAGGGAAGAAGGTTTCAGGCAAGACCAGCCGAGATTAAGGTGAACTTGTTTTTCTCGAAGATTTTATATTGATGCTAAGGATGAAATAGTATGCTGTCATTAAATACAAAAATTACAGAACCGAAATTGCCACAATATTCCTGTGGATAAACGAGAATTGATTGCTAAAAAGATATTCGAATATTTATTAAACGCGGAAACGAATGTTGTCAAGTTTTCTAAATAAAATATTATAAATGGTATTAAAATTGTAACATCTTTAGTGGCTGGAATACTGGAGGGGCGGTAGCATTGAAAGAAATTGCAAATATATTGGACGACGATGAGAAGAAGCTCATGAAGGATCAGTGTGGTGGTGTTCAAACGTTTTTGCGAAATCAACACCAAGTGTTCAAAGTTTATGGCGGATTTGCAAGGATAAAGGACCCGAGGTTAAATGAGAAAGTGGCGGATGTGAGCAAGAAGAAGAAAAAGGGCTGCTGGATGGCAGCCAATCATCCGGACGGTTGCCCATTGGACGATGATAATTGTTGTTTTGTGCATTAATTGCTGTTAGATTTGTTGTTTTTTTATTATTAGTGAATTTTGTTGATATTCTATAAATCTAAGTGTCTTTGATAGTTGCCGTGAACCCGTTCGATGAGAATGGGTAATAATGTGAGGTCGCAATCAGTGAGGTTGGTGAAGGAGAGCAGATTGGAGCTGTGCTTGTGAATGAACTGCAAATGGAAGAGATTAGAGGGAGGAAGCAAGAGGAAACCTCGAATCCGTCGTCTTGTGTTCCGCTCGTCTGCATCTCGTTGATCTCAAAGTGTCGTTTGAGGGCGAAACACCTGAAAATATAATTTGGGAAAATTAATTGAAGGATCTCGCTGAGTTTCACGTTTTGTTATTCGTAAAACCGTTCTGTTTACTGGTATTTTGTGATGGTGCATGTAGATTTTATAAAGGAATAATGTTTTCAACGATAGAACAGTCTCTGCGCTATTTGGGTTGTGACAGGATGTATGTTTTTGAGTAATGAAAATTAAAAGTATCATAAATCGAGTGCCCTCAGTGAGCTGAGTGCTTTCACCAAGATCAAACCACTTCTCGCCCACCTTGACGAAGAGAAAACTAAGGACGTTCTCTTCCAGAATGTGCTCACGTATGGCGCGGAAACATGGACCTTGACGACAGAAAATTCTAGAGGTCTATTTATTTAAAATACCTGTACTAGAATGTTATGTTAAGCAATGTTAGCAATGTAAGCAAATGAAGCAATGTTAAAATACCTCAAAAAACATACAAAAAGAGAAACCGTAGGGGTTTGTTAAAAGAAAAACTAACAAAAACGTATGATCACAATTTGTCAGCAAGCAGGTAGCGATCGAATAGACGTCCATCGTCAAATAACACGACGGATACTGAAGTGGGCTGGCCACTGTGCTCGATTGCCAAGTGACCGGAGGACGAAACGATTGACAGAAAGGGTTCCTAGAGGTTGGACACGACAAAAAGGAAGGCCGAAAGCAAGATGACAAGTCCTAATTAAACTGGGTCTCAAATTATGCCCATAAGGAAAAGAGGAAGCTCCTAATGCAAAATGTTATTCCTGCCCTCATATATGGCTGCGAGACATGACCACTCCTTTCTGAGCACATCACGCGTCTGCAAAGAGCAATCGATACCATTTGCTTCTATGCCGATTGTGAGACCATCAACATTGAGAGGATTTTCCGCGGTAAGATCTTACAATGGGCAGGTCATATTTGCGTAACAGAATGGGTCCCCAGAGAATCAACTAGACCAAAAGGACGACCTAAAGCACGCTGGTCTGATGCCGTCAAACTCTGGATCTCAAAAAAAAAGTTCACGACAAGATCCACCAGAAGACGGATAGGAAACCTGGAGACGAGAGCTGCATGGTCGACAGTGGCACGGCGCAGCCGCTCAAATTGGAGAGAGTTAGTCCGCTTCTCACTGCGAGAATGATTCGGACTCCAAAGTATCCAAATAAATAAGTAAGTTAAACTCTGGGTCTCAAATTATGTGCACGAGAAGTCCACCTCCAGAAACTCAAGAAGGCGAATCGGAATCCTTAAGAAGAAGGTTGCCTGGCCCACTATTGCGAGGCGCAGTGGCGATGATTGGAGAGAGCTGGTCCGCTTCTCTATAGAAGCTGAAATTTGTTTTATGGGGTAACAAAATACGAGGAATTCACCTCACGAAATATTAGCTTCGTAAGCATCCTAAGCACGTAA
Organism: Caenorhabditis plicata; assembly: GCA_963931815.1. Classification (NCBI taxonomy): domain Eukaryota; kingdom Metazoa; phylum Nematoda; class Chromadorea; order Rhabditida; family Rhabditidae; genus Caenorhabditis; species Caenorhabditis plicata. The sequence goes on from OZ007494.1 coordinate 17,494,024, forward strand.
GAAAATGATAGTATCATCAATCGAGATCGCTCAGTGAGCTGATAATGGATACGACATGTTCAAAGAAGACACAGACCGGAGACACTTATATACTATGGAACAGAATCAGTCGTCTACTCAGCAGCTGCTGAGCAACAGGGTTACGGGTCGATGGCTACTCTCGGTGGTCACCGAGCCCAGTCGAGCTGTGAGCAATTCCTATTTTCGTTTATCCTGTACTATGTTTTCTAATATATTTTAATTATAAATATTATTAGATTCAGTGTTATCGAACCGGTCCTCTTGCTTTTAAGTTGTTTACATGCGTCTCAACTCCTAACAATACTCTTCGGGTCGCCATGGTATAAGGAGAGTATAGGTTAAGCTGTAAAATGTAACGTGGAGGTTTAACCTTGGCCCATCTACATTGGTAGCATGGGAAGTCTGAACTTCTTCCGATTCATTATCGAACCGTTCACTCAAAACAGACACCAGAACCACACATATCCGGAATCGTGGGTTTAGTACGTTAGAGAAAGGAGTAATAACATTTCAATTCCCCTGCGCGTAATTAAATCGGTATGTTCCCACTGGTGACGAGGCTCGTCATTCCCCGTACGCGTGGAATGAAGGTAAAACGCGTAAAACGCTTTTAAGTTCCTTGAGGAAGTGATGGTAGTGTAGGCTTGAACCAACCAAAAAGGGGAATTCATTTTGCAAAATGTATTTTGAATAGTTTCCTCTTCCGATGTTTTTAAACTAAAAATGTAAGTAAGAACGATATTTTTGTATAAAATCAAACAAATTGTTTGTTTTCCTAAAAATACGCTTTGCTTTCTCTCTTTTATTTGCTTAAATATAAAACACTAACTGGCTTCGAAGGCTTCTAATTTCTACTAACTAGTAAATATCTTCTTGAATACTAGGACACAAGGATAAAACAATAGGAAATTGTTGCAGTTTGTGAAAAAGCAAAAATAAACAAATAAGTTATTGATTCTATAAACTATAAGTACTGCCAGCAGCAATAATTGTAATAAGCTAATCCCAATTAACGCTGGAACGACTCTCGAGTCGCGACACGTTTAAATACATGCGATTTTAATGGTCGGTCTTCTAGTAAAAAATGAATATATCATCATCGCCTTAGGTTTCTAGTGAAACCTGAAATTTATTGTTTAAGCTGTCGCACTCCAGGACAAAACAATAGAAAAGTACGTTCTAAATTTGAAAAACGCAAGTTTATGATGGGGCCAACAAGCTTGTTAACAAGTTTAAGGTGCTTTGATTTTATCAATTGTATCCTTCTATTATCTTGCTCTGTCTCCAAATGGGTTTTTGGACATAATTAGTCCTGGGGTGCTGCAGGTCTTCATTTACTACTATTTCCTTTGTACAAAGGGTTGTTGGTGAAAAAATATTTGACGAGATATAAGCTTTTTCTTAACTTATAAAATAAGTTTTTATGCCTACCTGCTACGATCTGAACCATCCCTTGTTAATATTAATTGCTTAGTCATTAGACAGCCTTGCAACCAACCTAAAAACCAAATTAACAATTATCGAATTAGGAAAGAATGACCATCAATTGTTTCATCTTCGTCATTTGGATGACATTTATCGATGTTCTCGTAAAAGTTGTCTAGGGCATTTCTCGAAAGTATAACAGCCGGCCAATGAAAGTCCTAAAACCGACATACGCGAATCAATCAACTTAAACTCACGTTTGAACGAACATCACGAATGACCGCGTATAGTGGTTGATGTGAATCGAATTTGGAGAGCTCCTGCAATTCAAGCTTATATCTTTTCTATAACGTGCAATTTACTTTTATTAATTTCTCGGTAAAGAAGTAAGATTTGTCGAAGGTGAAGAGGATCCAACGCGATTGGTGCGGAAGATTCAAGTAGGTTTGCGTGAAAAGTTTGCTGCATAAGATTTGAAATTGAATGGTTTCATGAATTGGAAGAGATACAAGAGATGATCTATGGTCCATTCTTCGGACTCTACTGTCTTCTTCATGTTGTTCTTTGGGAATATGTAATAATCATCGGCATTCTTTAGCCAAGACTTCTCGCACATGTCAGACTGAAATACTCATTATTTTTAAATTTTAAAGGAATGCTCGCGCAAATTGCGTTTGTCACTTTTTCACGTAGAAACATGATATATTTATGTTCGTGAATTGGTTTAAATAAGTACTGGAAAGTTTCCTTTTTAAAAAAGAATCGGGGTTTAAATGTATAAATAAAATAGTATTAATTTATAATTAAAAGCTTTAATTATTCTATTAGCTATCTTAATTCAATTATTTATTATATCAAGAAGCTATCAATGAATATTAAAGCAAACCTTACCAATTTTTTCTGTGTTTGCTGTAAAATGACGAACAACGAGGTTTGATGGAACGTTTTAAACTTTCTTAACGTATATCATTTATTAAGCCAAAAATGGAAAAAGCAAGACTAAACCTTGGCTCGTGTAAAATCATTGAATCTTGAAAATTGTCGGGATCGTAGAAAATCACAAAGATGATGCGGATGACGAGCACAACGAATACGATGCATGTGTAGAGGCGACTCATCTATGACGTAACAAGTTTGCTAGTTTTGTGAAGAACAGAATATTGAGCGAATGTTTGATCGAAATGGAATCTGGTTCAAGATGGTGTCGTCGAGGCAGAGATTGCGCAACACGATAAATTTGGTCGAAAGGGGGTGTTTGAATTGTATTGAAGAGATATTATTAGTAGAGGATGCTTAGGTTAACCGTCGGATTTTGTTTGGAGCAAGAGAAATTTTATCATTGATTGTGAACACTGATGGAGCTGCTTGTGGGGCTGTTTAAGCCGAGATTAAGTGGGTCATTAGCCCCTTTTTAGATTATAAATTGTTTGAAGATTTTGAAGAGATTCGTTGTTTGTATAATTATGTAGAAAGTAAAAAAACATATTTATATTGAGTACGCTAACTCTTTTATAATTTAAATTTAACAAGGGCGCGCTAAATAGAAATGAGCATTTTCTAAATATTAAAATGTGTATTATAAGTTTACAGTCTGTACTTCCAGAATATTTTCCACGTAATCTTAACATGTTGCTTAACATGAATGTTTTAAACTATGTAGGAAACCGCTCAGACAACGCTATATGAGCACATTTTCTGAGCTCCCTTCTTTTAACGTTCCATTTGGGGTGTTCACGTATCAACTTCAGAATGCTTTTCACGTAAACTTGCTACGCACATTCTAAATTTTATAGAATACTGCTTCACGGAACACATAACTACATTTAAGTATGTTTTCTGTGAGAATTCCAACGCTCTATTTGGCGTGCAAGGAGAGTGTTTAAATATTTTCAATCGTAAACTACTTCATTGTTTATTAGCTAAACAAATAAGCTCTAAACTACATTAATTTAAACGTATTAATGTTTTATTTTTAAAAAATCTCTGAAATTAAATATATTTTAGGGCCCTCAGAATAATTATTATATTTACTTTATTTGAATAAACTATTTATAATTTTGTATTAAACAAGACGCTCTTTTCAATGAGTTAACATACTCCTTCAGACCTTTACAATATGTCTTAAAATAAAGAGAAATCTTCAAATACCGTACTAATAAAATTCACGCTTTAAAACTGTGACCTCATTGCCAAACATTGAGCACAACTTGTCATTGTAGCCACGCCCATTTATTTTATTTTCATTCTTCGCATTGATTTGATATTATTCATTTCAGAGATCGATGCCTAATGGAAGAATAATAAAAGAAGAGAAAATGATGGGGCCATAAAAAACATTTTTCTCAATTCCTCTTAAATATGTATTGCCCATAATTTCGTAAAAAAGAATGGCCGTCTAAAAAGAGAGCTCATCCAAACGAGATCATCAGTCCATTCTAATATTTTTCCTCTTCCATTAGGCATCGATCTCTGAAAAGGACAATAATTATTTTTTAACGTGCCGATGATATTGTTTTTGACAATATTATTTAGCTTAAACAATGCCACGAGATGACCCGATAACTGAGGAAGAACGAAAAGCGAGCTCTGCGACAGATTTAATCAGAATGCGTATTGAAAGACTTCAAAAAAATATAGTAAGCCCATTTATTGAATGAATGCCACAAGTTTTGTTTATTTCAGCACAAACCGGTGGTGATACCATCGCGAAAAGAGCTTCTACGACCGCCGAAGCCACCACAAGAGTTTGTTCGTAATGTAGTTGGATCATCGGCGGCCGCTGGAAGCGCGGAATTTCATATTTACAGGTGTGTAATGGGTTAGTGGAGTAGAAACAATCTAGTTTATTGCAGAAATAATCGCAGGAAGGAGCAGAATCGATTGGACTATATTGAGGCAGTGGCGAAGCAGGAGGAAATGGATAATGAATACAAGTATGTGATGTTTGTTGGATTTTGTAATGAGTTTTAAGGCAGAAGATGGAAGCGCTGAGGAAAGAGGAAGAGCAGAAGACTGCGAAGAAGAGAGCAAAAAGGTTGCGGAAGAAGCAAGCGGCAAAAATGGCGAAGAGGAAGAAGAAAGAAGAAGAGGAGAGTGAGGAATCTGATGATTCTGATGAAGATGAGGAGGAAGAAGAGGAATCTTCCGCGGAAGCTGAAGAAAAGGAAGAATCGTCTGTAGAAACTGAAGAAAAGGAGAAATCTTCTACGGAAGCTAAACCCGACGAAGAATAATCATGTATTTATTGTTGATATTTATTGTTTTTCATGTCATCAAAGAAAATTTATATGAAACGTTTTCTGCAATTCTCCCTATCGGTACATATACCATTTGTTATCATTAAAATCTAACATTTCCTTACTTAAACCCATTTAGATGCCTTCAATGTGGTCCTTCATTGTTGGACCAACACTGTATGGCAAATACAATTCGCTGGAACAACCAAATTCTATAATGGACAATATTGGAAATGCCTCATTTGCTCTAACCAAAGGTTGAAGCTATCTGAAGCATAATTAACCTCAACATTTAAGGCATTTTCAACTTCTCAACCTCACTCGCTTTTTCGCCGTTTATTCTATTGTTCTTTTATAGTCGCGGATGGCTGAATCCGTCATCGATGACGAAGATTCTCACTAATTATCTGTTCTATGTTGTCATCGCGTATGGATTGCGTACCGTTTCGCGAATGATGAATCCAAATTATCGGGAATTTATTGCAAAATATGAAAAGTGTCAGAATGCAAAAGATTTTCAGAAGGTAAATTATTCAAGAAGTTTTTTCATCGACTAAAAATGAATGCACTTCAAATGGAGAGCTAATACAATGAGCTTTAGAAAACATGCATGATTAAAGTTAAAATTGTGGGAAGATATTACTATTTTTCGATAGCTGACAAAGCGGCGTTAACTTTGTTTTTTTTAAGTACTTACTTTGGATACTTTGGAGTCCGAATCATTCTTGCAGTGAGAAGCGGGCTAACTCTCTCCAAATTCTAACTTTGTTTTTTTTTAAAGTACACGTATACAACGCATGACGCGACTTAAAATCGGGAAATTGTTATTTGAATTTGATGTGCACGCCAAGTCGAAACTAGGATTTTCTTATTTTTACGTTCGTATTATAACTTTCACGTGTAATTTACACGGTTATTACCTACCCCAAATTGTCCGCTTTTTCTTAAACTCTCTAAAAATATAAAAATATTCACAAAATATAAGATTTGAGCACGTTTTCTGAGCTCGTTTCTTTGGCTTCAAGTTGGTGTGGATGTGTGTATCAGGGCTGCACGGAAATCAATTTTTATCCAAACGGAAAACGGAAGATGGAACTCAAAAAACGACGGAAGATGGAATTCCGTGCAACCCTGGTGTGTATGTTTTCCGGAAATTATACTTTTAAAGTTTCCTTGTTGGTATTTGATTAAGAGCTGAACCTTGTTTATTTTTCTGTATATTTTAGATAGCTCCAACTATTTATAACATAAAATTATATCACTGAGCAAAAGGTACTATAATTTTATTACTTTGTGCACTGGAAATTTAAAATATTTTTGGACAAATTTAGTTTTTATTAAAATCTGTTTAAAAAATACTCTTAAAGAGCCAATTGTCTTGAATCGTGAAAGAAATGAAATCATTATCTTGAAATTGTTATAGAAATAGAATATTTTACGCCAATTCTGAAAATCTAGCGCTCAGAAAAACTTCTTAAATCTACTATTATAATAGATAATTTAAGGAAAATCTTTTTAATTCCCATAGAAAGAAATATTCATTGTTCAACTGACATTCAATGCATTCGATTAAATGCTAATTTATTATTATTATTTAAACACTTTCAGCTGGTACTTATTTACGATTTCGAAATGTACAACGTGAAGCCGTATTTCACAGCCGAGCCCAACGAAAAATTGTGGTACTTGAAGCACGATTTGAAAGAGCCCGATCCGGTGACGAAAGCGCTCGCCTATTTCGCATTTCACGCATTTGGCCGCCACATGATCTACCCGGGATCGTTGCGACTTTTGAATTACGTGCTGTCGGGCCAATTGCACGGCATGCGGCGCGATTTCATGAAGGACTCGGTTTGCTCGCCGAGAATCGCTTGATCTAATTGATGACTGCAGAAATGCAAACGGATTTGGATTGAGACGAGCGAAGGGGACCGCATCGATGGCGTGTTCGTCGACGGCGAGCGCAAAGACGACACGTTGATCATCACGTTCGAGGGCAATGCGGGCTTCTACGAGACGGGCATCCTCGTGACACCCAAGCGGCTTGGATACTCGATCTTGGCGTGGAACACGCCGGGATTCGCCGAGAGCACCGGATTGCCGTATCCGAATCGGACCATGGCGGCCGCTGAGGCTGTCATGCAGTACGCGATGAACGTCTTGCACTATAAAGTTGAGAATATTGTGTTGTATGGGTGGTCTATTGGCGGCTACCCGGCGTCTTGGCTCGCGGCCAACTATCCAAATGTCCGCGCGGTTTTTCTAGACGCCACGTTCGACGACTTGCTTGTTTTGGCTCAATCGCGGATGCCGAAGGTGTTCGGAGGAGTTGTGGAATATGCGATTAGAAATTATGCGAACCTTCAGATTGAGAAAATTGTGAGGAGCAATTAATTTAAAAAAAAGAGTCGCAATTTCAGTTATCCAAGTATAAAGGACCATTGAAAATGGTGAGAAGATTACAAGAAGAGATACTGGTGACGAATGAAGATGTGCCGGATCATGTTAAAAGGGCTAGCAATCGGTTTGAGACATGTCTTGATTGAGAATGGTTTTCACGTTGTTTTTTAAGAGCGAATTATTTGCTGAAAGCGGTTTTGAGAGACAGACACCCGGAATTGATTGAAGGAATGGAAGAGGAGGTTTGGAGTGAGTATACGACCTTGGTTAATTGGATTGCAGATTGATTACTGGCTGGAACTGACGCCTTATCAACGAGAGACGCTGGATAAGGAGATATTGATGAAGAGATCGCCGCAGAAGAAGAGGCTATTTGACGCATGCACGCATTATTTTGTGGACGTGGACGCGACCCACGTGTTCCCGCTTGATGCCATGTATTTTGAGATTCCTGAATGCTTTCGAAGTGATTAATTGAGTGTAGACATTATGGTTTTGCTAATAATTATTGAATCTATTGTATATATGATACAATATAAAATATTTATTTATTGTATATGTGCCAAAATTTGTTGTGGTAAATTTTCTATAGATACCGTTGGAATGTTTTTTTTTAAATTTATTAGAATGATAATTTATTGTAGCAATGTCTGTTATAACAGCGATTCAAGATGTTGTTATTGTTGGGACGGGTCCGTTTCTTTCGGCTTATCGGATTGATAAAGACGAGAAGAAGGTTGGTGGAAAGGTTTTTTTGTTAATTTTGAAGAGAAAAGTATGGTTATATATACACGATGCTCATTTTCATTTGGTATGATATTCACGCCAAGTGAAAATGAATATTTTCAACCCTCTGATGAATTTTGCTACGTGGAAATAAGGTTTAAATTGTCACTAAAGTTGGTCCAACTTGTCGTAAACTATAAGCACATATTCTGCGGCTCACTGTTAAAGAATTCCATTTTGCGTGCTTATTAAATTTAGAGGGTGAGATTGGCCTAAATTATTACCTGGAATTGTAGTAAATAAAGACAATTTGTTACGTTTAACCTACTAGCCATGAATAAACTCTTATAGATCGTACGTGTACGTTTTAAAATAATGTTTGGGTAAACGATTTAATGTGCGTAAATTTAACCAGACATACTATGGTTTCAGAACATTTTCAATTGGGAGTTGATTAATAAAGAAAACATCAAATATCCAGAAGGTCTTGAAGAGAAATGCCAAAAACAGGGAAACGAGATTGTGGTAAATCAGAATTTCGGCGACTAAACAACGACTCACTCTAGATTTTATGCATCCACGCGGGAATTCGCGACGGAAAGAAGACGGTGGTGGTTGGAACGAATGAGAAATTGATGCACCTTATTGAACTGAACGATGAGCTGAATGGAAGACACGTGATATCGAGTTATGTGCCGAAAGCGCCGACGTCATGCAGATTTGATAAACAAATGGAAAATGTTATAATTGGGGATCGGTCGGGAGATGTGCACAAAATGGAACTGTCAAGTGGCAATGTTGAAGAGATTGCGGGTGCTATTTCGATGGTGCTTGATGTGGAATTGACGCCAAGTGGGAAACGTTTACTGATGGCGGATCGCGACGAAAAAATTAGAGTGTTTCGATACCCGCAGGTTTTTGAAGGGATATATAGTAATTATTAATTGGTTGCAGTCGTATGTGATTGACTCATACTTGATGGGACACACGGAATATGTAAAAACAGTGGTGGCCGAAGATGACAACTTAGTCTGGAGCGCTGGAGGAGATGGCACATTAAAGAAATGGAATGTGGAGACAAGAAAATGCTTGGTGGATGTGAAGATAATCGAGCAAGAGAAAGTTGGGGTCAGGAAAATGGCACGGAATAGTGATGGGGTCATTTATATTGTTGTTGATAAGAGCAGCAAGATTCTGGCCTATGATGGGGACAAATGCTCAAATATAGAATGTGATAATGAATTGATCGACGTAGTCGGTGTTGGAGAGAAACAGATGGCCGTATTGACAAGGTTTCTACATTTGATTTCTGTAGTAAAGCTATAATGTAATTTAAGGGAGAATATTCTGATAATAGAAGGTTCAATGATTTGCAAGAAAATTGAGACATTTGTCGACGTTAGGGAATCTTTGGCTAAAACGAACGACCCAATCGACAGTTATTTCAAGAATGTGGCTTTTAATAATCAAGAGGAGTATGCAAAGAGAAAAGTGGGTTGCTTTATAACAATTATCAACAATAACAAGAATAACATAAACAAATCAGTCGCTGAAATCGGGTACCTCGTTGTCTTCCTCGGGTATCTCCATATCCTCAGATTTCATTTCCTTTTTAACAGATGTGGCGGAAAACTTGCCCACATCAAAATTATCGCCTTTGAATTGCTCGCGAGCTTCGCGCCGCTGCTTGGCCGTCAATTTTTGTTGACCAACTTCGTCGATAGCTTTTTGGCGGTCCGATACGGCGTTGAAGAGCTGCACAACTCCCCTGAAAAAAGTATTTTTGTGTGAATCGGAATTAGTGATATTTTTACTTTGTGGCAAAACGACGAAGAGCTCGTTCCTTTTCGCGATCGGTGGTAACATCGGGTTTAACGAGTGCTAATTGTATTCTATATTCTTTTAGACTGCGCTTCAAGCTTTGCTCTTTTTTAGTGAGCTTTTTGACAACTTTCTTTTGCTAAGAAATTTTTGTTTAAAGAAAAGGTATAATTTCAAACCTTTTTAACTGTTGGAAACACGACTGTTTCTTCACGATTTGTAGTAGCTTCGTTGTCGCTATCCTCGTGTTCTAAATTTAAAAATTCGATTTTTTCAATACCTAAAAATGTTATATTACCATTATCTGATCCGCTCATGCTGCTAGCTTCATCGCTTGTGTCTTCAGTTATTATTAATTTATCATTTGATTTTGCCAGCTGTGTCATTTCTAGGGTGATTAATTAGTATTATTAATAATATGAATAAAAATATTGTAAAGAAAAAGAAAAACTTCGAAAACGAATGGAAGAGGGAATAAAACTAGGCCATGTGTCTCAATTCGGCCACAGAGAAATTAAAGCGACCCACGATGGATGTTCAGGCACTGTTGTCAAATGAAATTAAATTTTACAAGAAAAGACAAAAAAATTACATTAAGAGTCACACATCCATCCCAGTACTTTTTGTTTAATATCACAACCAAATTTCAATTTTTTTAGGAGGAAAAGTTCTCGAAACTGGAAAAACAACGTGTTGGAAAAAGGAAGGCAACAGAGATTGCTCAGTAGATTGTTAATTTTATTACTTGTTGTTAAATTGTTGATTGTTAAAATTGTTTTATTTAAAAAAAAAGAACCCGTGTTATAATAAATACAAACAAATGAGTGGAATGAATAACAGAGAGCCGATATAACTGCTCGACTTTAGATGCAATGCAATCCGTTTTTGGATAGTCGTGCGACAGCAGAATCGAGAGTTGCCATTTAATAATTGCAGGTGACTAAAACAGATTTGTTTCCAATTTTCTGATTTTCAGGCGAGAGCTAACCGATTCTTGTCAGAATACCGATAACGCGCATTGTTGGTGTAGCGGTTCTTCTTATCTTCGTGGTCCATACTCCAATAGCGGATGTACTTTTGTCCGATGGTGCTCAGCGAGGCGTACGACTTGCAACCGCTGAACGCGTGCATCCCCAGGATCGAGCACAGCCTCTCCTGCTGACAAAAGCAGCTCTGGTAGGTGCGGTCGCGGCGGCTCGCCGTATCGTAGAAACGCACGTACTTGGCCTCACAACCGCCGTCGCAGCGGTACGGGTCGCAGTCGCCGGCGATCTTGCCGCGGCACGACGCGTGGTTATCGTAATGGAATTGGCTGCAAATGGCCCAAGATGTTGGCGGGCTGGCGGAGTGCCGTGCACTTACCCATCAATCAGACGAACAAATAATAGCAACGGTACAATTGACCGACAAGTCATTGTCGAATGAGTTGAGCGATGAGAAGAAAAAAGCCATGAGCCGGCCTACTGGTGGTCGCCATTGAAACGAAGCGACAGTTGTGCTCGTTCTTGTTGAAACAAAAATTAACACAGGTTTATTTCTTTTCTAAACATTTGCTTCTTTTTTGATAGAGAGAATTAAATATAAAAAAGTGTATTACACCCGAATTTTGAAAGATTTCAAGAGGAATTGGATGTCAAGAGAAAAATTAACAATAAGAAACAATATAAATAACAATAACAAGGTTAATTACTGGGTAAAAAACTACTATGCCGACTATAAATTATTCTCAATTATTTTTTGAGCGCATCCGAGATGATTGATCAGTTCCGTACCCGTTTTGATAACAAACTCTCCATTCGCTGAATGAATTGACGACTCAATGTGTCGTAACTGAATAAAGGCAAATATAAATTAGCAAATATTTCAGAAACAAACCAAGTGATATTGATGCAAATGTGAAACCATATTGTCCAAGCTCACCGAGCACGTTTTGCAGAACAATTTTTCTTCAACCTCTTTAACATGTTCCTCTTTGAAATGCTGAGCGATTGAGCGGAACTGGAATATGTTGTTCAATTTCATTTCAAGTTTATCTACCAGCTCACCTTCAAGTCGTCCGGAAACTTTTTGAAACAAATTCGACACATAGTCGAGTTGTTCAACCCGTGAAGCCAAATATGCGACAGTGAAGAATCTTTAAACTCCCAGATGTCTACCGTACCACAATAGAAGCAGCAATTATTGACCTTCCTCGCCTGATGCATCACGTCATGCGCGTTCTTAGCAGTCTCATCCGCAAACGGCATTCCACAGGATGCGACATACTTGAAAATAAACGAATGCTCTCGGAGGTGCTTCTTGAATTCGGTCACATCGTCGAACGAATTGGTGTTGCATTCATTAACAGGACAATTCAATTCAAGTTTCAACGGTGGTTTCGTTTCTTCCTGGTGCGTATCGTAGTAGTGCAAAACTATGCCTTTCTCTTCCGGTTCTGCGTGCCCGCACATTCCACAAACCCATTTGAGGTCATACGCGAAGTGAAGCTTATGCAAAGCAGCCTCAAATGGCCCTTTAAACGAATCACTTTCGCACTGGTCGCAACCCTTCATCGGCTGCGGATTCGCTTTATCTCGCTTTTCCAGATCGCTGCGCAGGCTTGCCAGATATTCCCCTAACGACAGATCATTTCTGCGAATAGGCGGTTCGATTCTTAGAGCGGGGATCGTCTGTGGTTTCGGCGGTGGGTTCGTAGGTGTGGTTGTAGTTGGCACCACCGACGTTGTTGCGACCGACTTGGATGCGTTCGGCAATGTAGTCGCTGGGGTTGTTTCGTTGTGGGGCTTTTCCGTTGGTTTAACCGGGTAAATTCGTGATACTCCTGATGTCTGACCTCTAACCATCATCCTGTGAGGCGGACGCGGTGGCATTGTGAACACAATGTCGCTAGCCAACATCATTATACTAGCCGCGTAGTTTGGAAGACTTTGCTGAAAAATTCCCACATTAATTCGCCACTAACGGTATTCTACTGCTTACCGTGCAGTGGCACGTCTTGCACGAGACCATGCCAAGCTCATTCGGGAGCAGAAATGTGCGGTGCGAGCAATCAGACGGCGTCACGCAACGAATGATATTATTGGCACAGAGCCGTTTGAATTCCTGCACATACTTTGGTTCAAAGTTGAGCAATTGCACCGGACATATTCCAACAATCTCGCTTCGGTGGAACTTTGACGAAGGATGTTTGACCACGTGCGCCGCGGTGTCGCCTTGATTCGTCGAGCCGAAACCGCACTCCTTGCAGAACCAAAACATTTTCTGCTTATGCACCTCTATCAAGTGATGCATCAGATCATCGTCGTTGTTGTAGCGCAATAGACACGTTCCGCATGAATACGATATTTTTCCCTGTTCGTGCAGCGTGTTGTGCTGCTGAAGCATCATTGTGTTGAATGCTATTCCGCTGCACTTTTTGCACGACTGCACAGCATTTCCATGAATGAGCTAAGATAGCGAATTATTGCAACTTTTATTCCACGTAGCTCTTACCATATGTTGCTTGTATTGAGTTGGACATTCGAAGGCGAGGCAACAGTTGCGACAAAGAAGCGCACGGCAGTTGATGGGGATTCCAAATGTCTGAAAAGTGATTTCTATTTTGATAATCAAATAATGAACGGCACACCTCTCCTGACGTCATAACTCCCGCGTCACTTCTGTGCGTGTGCATGTGAACAGACAACGAGGCTTGCGTCATAAACGCTTCCGAGCAGCGTGTGCACTGGAACTTCTTGGCTCTCGTCTTTTGAGGTGGCTTTACGTATTCCACAGAGTTTTCCACTTCCGCCACCACCATAATTTCATCATCATCACCGTCCGCGTTGTCCTTGTTCTCTACTGGCTTTACAATAGTTGTCTTCTTCTGTACCTCTTTCAACTTCTTCAGCTCTTCTTCGGAAATAAACTCAATTTCTTGCACATCATCGTCCTCGGTATAATGGCTCGTCGTCGCAGCCGGCGGAGTGTCATCTTTCTCGGTTCGCGTGACCGACGTCATTGAATCACCGTTGGATAGCAAACTTGACAGTCGTTTCGCTATCGTGTCACTGGTCGGTCTCGTATTAACGTAGCTATTCTCCATACGGAAAATTAGTTGCCTGTATGTGGACGCATCAACGAGGTGGCAATGTGCGAAACGATGAAATGCCAGCGATCTATTTGAGGGGAAAGCCTGCTCACATAGGCCGCAGATTCGCTCGCGATCATAGTGGAACGCGTCGAAATGATCGCAGTAATCATCGGTGGTCTTGAAGAGTTTCGACGAGCCGCACAGACACATAAACACTTTCGGCTGCTGCACGCACACGTGCCAGTCATATTCGCCCACCGACATGAATTGCATTCCACAAATCGAGCATTTGAATCTAATCAATTAAATAATTTAAAAAAAAAAACTATTTTTGAGAAAGACAAACCTGTTTAGAACATCCTTATGATATTTTTCAAAATGATGCTGCACTTGATTAGTAATACTCATGTCGCATATTACGCATACTTCAATTTTCGGGCACTGGTATAGCAAGTGGACGATTGGCGACGTGCTGTTGTCTTTTGAGCAAAACTCGCACGCGAACCGATTGCCACCATTGTTCTTTAGATGCTTCATATACATGTGCTCGCGAAAATCGTCGAATCCATATGTGGAAAGGCCACAAAACGGACAATATTGACACTTTAGCTGATGCTTCGCCATGTGCTGGTTCATCTCGATCTTCGTCTTGAACCGCATCTCGCACATGAAGCACGTCAACATGCTCGCCTTCTCGGTCTCGCTTAAGCGCGGCAATATCACCGCTCGCGGTTCCAGCGACACCAGGCAATTGTCAGGCATGGCGAGCATCTTCGTCCGCAAGTGCTTCTTCATGCGCTCATCACTTATCAGGTAGTTATTTCTCTGGAGTTCGCCTTTAGTCGCTGACGGCACCACTGATGACGACGGGCGCGATTCCAGCACCGCTGTCGGCCGCGTTGTCGGTGCCACTGTCGGTGTAGACGCCGTTGACGATGTCGACCGCAACTGTACATTCGTCTGCTTTTGCGGAACTTGACGAATATTTGTTATCATTCCAGCACGTGTTATATTCGGCTTGATATCAGTAATTCGCGGGAAAACCTCGCTGGTGTTGACATCGAAACGCAAAGATTCGATATGCTTGTACACGAGGTGCTCGTAGTACTCGACGGTGCCGAACCGGTCGTTGCACACAACGCAGATACCACTCAGCGTGTTGCCATCGTTCCTCAGGTGGTTTTTGCACGTATGGGACCTCGACATCGTTTTACTCGTGAATCCTCTTCCACAATTTTTGCAGACATCAATGTGGTTTTGAATGAAATGCATCTGCAATTGAACCATGTCAATCCAACCCTATTCACCGCGCCTTACCTTTATTGGCTCCAGTTCATTGTTGTTAAAATCGCACAAGATGCAGAAGTACACAGATTTGTCGATGGAATAAATCGAGCGCAAGCCAACATTTAATTTACACTTAATAATGTCTAAGCTGCTGTTGACCATATTCTTCACTTTCTTCAATTTGACGAGGCTTCTTTCGAACGTTCCTTTTATCGGCATCTCCAGGTCGGCGTCGGTGAACTTGGCGAGGCTCGTTCTGTTGGGCTGTTGTGCGTATTCAATAATATCACGGGTTCCCTTGAAAGCACTGTCGCTGATCGAGAATCGCACGTCCAGTTGGTGGTGGAGAGCCGCGTGCGATCGAAGAGCACGCACCGAGCATAAACGCTCCTTACACTCCGCGACCACACAGCTCATCCCTTTGTTCGGCGCCATCGACGGATGGAACAGCAAGCGGATATCCGACGACTCGCACACGTTTGCATGATGCTCTATTCTGCGTGTCAACACTGTCATGCATTTGCCACAATAGTAATACATCCGATTGAACAGCAGACCATTGTAGGGGAAGTCGCCGGAGAGCGAGTCCATCGACAGCTCGCATTCGAGCGAATAATTTACCGCCAAATCGGTCAGTAGTGGGCACTCGTCCATTTTTTCCAATTGGAACTTTTTCGGCTCGCAATTTTCGCTCATCAATTTCTGGAGGCCCTCGGATTTGAGCAAAACGTCCGTTTTTTTCAGAACGTCAGCACCATTTGCCTGAAATTACTTTGATTGATTCAGATAGAAATCGTCTATTCACTAATGTAAATTTAAAACTCGTTTTACCGTTTGTATACATCGACTACTCTGCTTTACGTTAATTATCGTTTTAAACTCAAAAAAATCCCAATTTTCAACAAAAAATATTTCAAATTTTATGATTTAGAAACTAATTTAAGTAAAATATAGCACCGAAATTTGTATGGTAAAATAATGAGCTCATTAAGCATGTTCAGATACAACTTTTTATAAAAATATGCTTATTTCTAGATTGTTTAAGACAAGATTAATTAAATTTTAGTGAAAAATGTTTCCTAATAAAGACGTAAAAACTTCCACACACGTTTAAAAATCGCAATTTTCAACAATTTATATTATTTAAGAAAACAATTCATATAAAGCCTAAACTAATTATTCAAAACGTGATTGAAAATATGAAAAACATGGGAAATAATTTACGCTACTAAATCTATTGTCTACAGAGTAACCATAATTCGGAATTAGAAAAGTGACGTAATAGCACGCCAGATCAAAATGAATATTTTTCAATATTTAAGCGAACGTGCAGGCCAAATCGAAATAGCGATTATGCTATTTTTAAACGCGTTTGGAATTTTTTACGTGTATATTAAAAAAAAGTTTTTATTACAATTTAATTAAGCATGTCTTAAACTAATTAAAAAATATTAAAATCTTTAGATTTGAGTACGTTTACTGAGCTCATTCTATTACCATAAAAGTTGGCGTGGAACGTGTCTTACTAAATTACACGTATTATTTTCATATAATTTGACACGTCATTTTTACTAGCCCGTCTTAAACTATCTAAAAACATGCGCTTCTTGCCGAAATTTACAATATGAGCATCTTGGGGTGGCTTTTGAAGATTTAAAAAAAACGTTCAACGAAAATCACCCAAGAAGTCCATATCATATTCTAAATTTTAATCGAAAACTGTAACATTCCCAAAATTTGAATAGTTTATATCATTACCTTCTTAAAATGGCCGTTGACAAATTTCTTGGCTTGCTCCATTCCTTTGTACTGAATAGTTGAATAATCAAAGTACTCATATCCCAAATCCATGCGACGCGGAGCCAATGGATCATTCTTCATTCCATTCAAAATCTTCTTCACCTTTACATTCTCATCAACTTCCACGTATTCCGACTCCCGGTCCATGTCGAAAGCTATCAAGGTCGATGCGTCGAGTCCACCGCAGCACACGTTCTTCTCATCCGGTCCGCAATGTGGCGCGCGTTTCGTAAATGATTGTGGAATGTAGGTGGCCAGGTTGCTCAAATAATTCGCCAGCTTAGTCGCGTTCGTCTCATGCTTTTCCACATAGTGGAACCGATAGGCAAATTCGATGCCAAATTGCTCGCCGCATAGCTGGCACGCAAAACTATTGTGCTTTAGAAAATGTTGGTCAATTTCTTTCACAGACGAAAACTCTTCCACGCCACATTCGTCGCATTTCGTCGGAATGTACGCCTTCAACTGCGGGAAGAAACGCAAGCGCACAGTCTTTTCGTTCAATTTCCGTTCCAGAAATTCATCGGCGAACAGCACCACGATTGGCACCATGCTTTTCGACGAGTGCCCCATTGCTAGCGCGTTCAAAGGCACCCAGTTGTTATTCTTCTCTCGCAGTGACAAGCAAATACCGCATTGTGTGCACGCAATGAACGCAACGGCTCGCGTGAACTCGATCCGACCGCTCGTCTGAGTTCCGCGGTAGATTTGGAACTGAATGCAATCGTGCTTCAACAAGAGGCCTTCGTTGGGGAACGCATTCATGCAAAATTGACATGCGAATAGTCTCGTGTAGTCATGTTGCTGCGTGAAGTGACGTGTAAATTCTGTTAGACTCGATAGTGTCGGTTCAAGGGAACAGCATTGATAACGTGAAATTACTGGCTGGTTGAATTCCTGCAAGAATGTGAGTTGGGCAAATTTGGAGAAATAATGTAAAGCGGTTGAATCAAAACCATTTTATACCTACAAGTATTTTTCACGAAGCTTTATTAATATATCTATAAGAAATAAGCAATCAATTTGAGTGAACTATGATTATTAAAAAAAAACTTATACACGCCAAATGAAAATGACGATTTCTAAATGTTTAAGCACATGTTATTAATTTACACGTTAAAATTAGTAACTAAGCTTCCTGTGACATAATCAGGCTTCTCTTTAAATCTCATCTAATCTTAGTGATGAGTGACGCTTCTGAAGCTGTTTTTTACAAATTCATTTGGCGTGCAATAAGCTTATATAGCGTATGTCAAAATAGTTGACAACGCAATCACGCTGCAAATAAGGCATACAAACTCAAATTCATTTTTAGTATGCCGCATTTGCAGCGTGATTGCGTCGTCAACTATTTTGACATACGCTATATATTTTTTAATATTTCTATGTAGCTTCTCATGGCTTCTAAAACTCTAAAAACAAAATATTCCAACCACTTTACACTTCTAATTCATAAAAACCAACCTTATCCACCTTCACCAATTCCTTATTCCCATCATCAAATAACAAAACTTCGCTGAGTGGCTTCAAAGTGCTGTTACGAAACGATCTTCGGGCCAGCCATTCCCAGCCCTTTCTAAAATTTGGGCCCATCATGTTCCACTGAAAATCCAATAGTTAACTATCGTCTTTCATGCCTATTTACCACATGTCTCAATATCTTCGGAACTCTTAGCACATCCGTCTCGTCTGGGGCTTCAAATGAGTCGCAGATGAACGTGACAAGCAACTTGCACACGTGATCGTCGATAGAATGGATAAACTCCTGAAAGCCGGCGGAGGCTCGTCGCACTGGCTCCAACAAGGCGATCCGCTGGATTTCGCACTTGTTTCCATTCTTTTTGACCTCGTTGAGGATTGCCATCACTCTGTCCTCCATCGCCTTTTCCGTATTCACTTCTACCGTCCTCTTACGCGGTCTTCCTTTTGGCTTTACAAGCTGTTTCGACTCAGGTATATTGATTTTAGATTTTAGTAAATCTCCAATTGTCATCACGTCTTCCGCCTTTTTCTTACGTGAATTCTTCAAAACTGGCGGCGATTTGTTAACTTGTAGGGCCTCTTTGAGCTGATTGTCAATCTCACACCCTACTTCTATGCCCGCCTATAGATTAATCGCATATTACATTCATAAACAATCATAGATTCTTACAAAAAAGTCATCCTCCTCGTCTATTGGCTCATCCTTGACATCTATATCAGCCGATGCTCTGAAGAGTTCGAGTCTCTCCAATAAACTGTTCTCGTTCATGACATACGACCTACAATCAAGATAATTTAATTATTATCTACTTGAAAGCATTGTTGATAAAGAAAAAAATTGTACCAAATTGTCTGCCTCGTTTGCCAACTTTTTCTAGTTTATGTCATACATTTATTTTATTAACCTTCTTCCATATATTAACACAAAACTATGATGGTAGAGAAATATTATAAATTTGGCAAAACCGGGGCAAACATTTTCCATCTTTTTTTTTACAAAATTTCAATAGGGCATGTTAACCCTGACGACGATAATTTAAAATAAAAATAATTCAAAAATGAAAAAAATTTTGAAAAAACTAACACGCGCCAAGTACGTAAATATTCGGAAATGAATAACAAGTTGAGCGGTGTTTGCGTATGTGAAAAGAGGAAAAGTCGAGGCAGAGAGCGAGAGTAGATCAATAGTGCCCCAACGCAAATTCCGCACACTTGCTTTGAAATAATTATGGAAATACCTAGAAGAAAGGGCGGATAGAGAACAAGAGTGGTTCAAATCATATCCGATTATTCTTTTAAAAAAACGTGTTCTCAGTTTTTTTAAAATTACACGTGAAAAGTACGTGAATAGTTGGTCAATAATATGAAAATTTTATGGGTGCCTGCGTTGGGCCCGTCTGTTTTGGAAAAGAAGAAAAGTTGGATAGAGAACGAAAGTCAATGAATAATAGCGTTATGCTGGTGATTGCGTAGACGTGCGATGGTGACAGGGAACAAGAGTCAATCAATAATACACCACATACTAACATGTATGGACGTTTTCGCTCATATTTTTGAAAAAAAAAACAAAACGCGTCAATTACGTAAATAGTCGGAGATTTTGTGGTGTTTGCGTAAAAATGTGAAGCCTATGGAAGAGAAAATGCAAAATGTATGCCATAATTGGGATAGATAAGAGACGAATAGAAAAATTTGTGGCCGTCTAAACGAGACCATCGGAGAACCAAATGCTTTGTGCAGGTAGATTCACGCAAAATTGCACAAAATAAATGTTACAATTTTGGATAATGTCTTATACAAAATTTAGATGATTAGTTTAGTAAAATTTTGAGATTTTTTAAAACTTATTTTTCTTGTTAAACAAAATTTATTTTTTTTAATAAAAAATTGAAGTCAAATTCTGACAAAACACGAGGTACACGAACGGCGGCCGCGTTGCGGTTCGTATTGCGGTTGTGTCAGTACACGAAAACGAGAGATTGGACGCGAATAGTGAATAATTTGAATATTAGGCCATTATTGTCGGAAACTGAGATCACGACGTGGACAAAAAATGTCAAGAGAAAACTTAGATAATTATAAATTCAATAAAATCAATAAAAAGATGGTATTTGGATGGAAGTTCATCTTCAGATGAAAGGGTTAGGTACCTAAGCCATATTTGATGTGGTAGCTGCTTCTTTCAGCTACATACTGCAATGTCCTTGTTATTAAATTATTCTATGGCCGTCGCCAAATGCGATTACCACCGCAAAATGTGGCGCACTTTTTTAAATATTAGTTTTTCATTTAATTTTTATGATTATTCTTATTTTCCACAACATCTAAAACATATCCTTCAATTTATTATAGAGTATACAAGAAAATAATCATAAAAATTAAATGAAAAAATAATATTTAAAAATGGCGCCACATTTTGTGGTGCTAATCGCATTTCATTAATTTTTCAGCCTTTCCCTTTAAATTCAGTTTAAGATAACCTCATTTCCAATTTATAATATCGGAATATTTTAAAATAACACTTTTATTAATACGGCCAAGCTTTGCATCCTCACTTCAGTGCATGAGAGACATAGACAACGTGTACCAACCGCAACATGAACCGCAACGCGGATACCGTTGGTGTCTTAGAAAAATTCGTTCGTGTAGCTCGTCTTTGGCCGTAAAATCACATTAAATTCCTAATTACAAGCCAATTATAATAAAGATACGGTTGTTCACATACTTGAATTATTTAAAATCTAATCAGCGTATAGATATAAAAAATTTTTCAAATGATTAAAAACGTGAAATGATGAGGACCAGTGGGAAAATATAGCAACGATTTATTGTTTCTTTTCTGCGTGAATTTAAATGACATTTTTGATTCATTGCATAACGCCATTCAAATAAGAAAATAGCTGAAATATAATTCGAAAAAATTAACGATTAATAATGGTCAAAGACGCATCGAAAATTGGAACTGTTACGGTAAAACAAATGAAATCTACGAATAGGAGGTGACGATAATTTTTCCAGAAAAAGAAAGATTCATCACAAATGGGCTCGGTGCAGAAGAAGCTCAACGACTCAAAGTCGGAAGATGCACCATCGGTGACAGACGACATTCGAGGTACCGTCGATGGCTCAGATCAGCTTCTACTTCTCTTGCAGGAGCCGAATACTACCACGGACTTGTGCCGCGACAAGACGCCGAGGCAATCCTCAAACGCGAGGGCGATTTCCTTCTCCGCAAGACCGAACAAGTCCCAGGTTGGTCTGCGTCTCTGATCGGTGTCCGACCGCGTCGCTGACCGCACGCGTTCTCTGACTCGCTTCTTGCAGGAAAAGTTGTGCTAGCACTGTCAGTGCGGGTGAACGATGACCTCTGCCGGCACTTTATGCTCAACATGGACCCGAACACACTCAAGTTCTACTTCGAGAGCCACCAAGAAAACACAATCTCAGACCTGATCAGTTGGCACATGTAACATCTGCAGTGAGCTCATTATAAGAGACGGTTTTGAAGGTCAACCAAGACGCCGCTGTCGCAGGCATCTGGCGCCAAACTGCGGCGGCCGATGGAGAGGAGCGCATGGCTCATCAACCACGACAGTATCGTGGCGGTGAAGAAACTGGGCGAGGGCGCGTTCGGCGAGGTCTTCCTGGCCGAATGCGACTCGGGCGGCAGCAAGCAGGAAGTGGCTGTGAAGACTATGCGTGCGGAGGCGTCGCGAGAAGCGCGCTTGCGGTTCATGAAGGAGGCGCGCCTCATGCGCAAATACCAGCACAAGCACGTGGTGAAGTTGCTCGGCGTCGCCATCCACGAGCACCCGCTCATGATCGTGATGGAGTTCTGTCCAAGTGTGCCCTGCTCGTCGCTACGCATCAAAACTGTTTTCAGATGGATCTCTGCTGGCGCACTTGAAGAAGAACAAGGTCACGCCGATAGACAAGCTTCGGTTTACGGCAGAATCGGCCGATGGCATCGCGTACCTGGAAAGGACAAAGTGCATTCACAGGGACATTGCGGCAAGGAATTGCCTGCTCGCTGCTAAAAACGTCTGCTAATGGCCGCTTGGCTTAAAAACGTGAAATGTTCTCAGGAATTGAAAATATCCGACTTTGGAATGTCGCAGGACAACGATGTGCCGATTAAGGACGAGACCCTGGAGAAGGTGCCCGTCAAGTGGCTCGCGCCGGAGACCATGCAGGAGAAGGTGTACTCGCACAAGACGGACATTTGGTCGTTCGGTTGGCGGGATCACGTCCCTCTCATGCAAAACGTTTGATTGTAGGCGTGCTCGTGTGGGAGATCTACGCGGACGGCGCCGACCCTTACCCGGGCCTCACCAAACTGCAGACCCGCGCCAAGATAGTCGTGAATGACTACAGGATGAAGATGCCCGATGGCACGCACCCGACCATCGCCGAAATCGTCACCGGCACGTGCTGGCAGAGGAACCCGGAGAAGAGGAGCACAATGGACGCGATCCATAAAAAGATTCGCGAGTTTTATATGTCAGAAAAGGATAAAAAGTGAAGTGTTTTATTTAATCTTGTTCAATTTAAATTTAATAAATAAATCGTTTAATCTATTCTGCGTCCTCGATGTTTCGCAATCATAATGCTCTGTCAAGGTCTTTGTGCACGCGCCTTTTTTATTGTTATACCTATTTTATGATGTTTTGTTAGTTTTCTTCCCTTATAATTGCTTTTGTTGACCGTTTCGTTTTCTAATTAGGTGGCCAGCCGACCAATCAAATTAATTAATTATACATTGTTTTGGATATTCGCACTGGTGCTCTCCTCGTTCTCTCGTATCGCTGATCGTTGATCAAATTGCAAATAATGATAAACGAGTGGTGAAACCGCCACACAAATGTTTTGAATTTGATATTGTTAAACAATTTTGAATGTTTGCTTTATTGAAATCCGAGAATAGAATTTATCGCTCATATTGATTGAATTAAATTAATCTTCGTTTATTTCTGGGTAAAATTAAGAGCATTTTAATCATTTAAAGAAAAAATAAAATTGCTCTTGAATATTTATTATTTAAAAAATTCTCGTTTTTATACTGGATTTAATAGATGACATACCTGAAAACCATAAAACATTTATATTATAGATTCACTAACAGGCTAAACGAGATGGAAAAATGTTAAAAAGAGCGTCATTAATAGTAAAAAAACAAAAGGTTGAGTTTATTAATGAAATTTAAAAAATACAATTTAGCATATTGTTGGAAAAATATTAGGAAAAAAAGAAAAAATAAATTATTGATCGCATTTTGTCGTAAATCTTGCCTAGTGTAATCATCTCGTCTCTCATTGCGTACGGAACCAATTAAAAAGCAAACTTTGCGTAAAATAAAATCCATTAGATGTCATTGGTCGTGACATGACGACAAGATTTTGAACTTACGCAATAACCAAAAACACAAAGTTTGATTTTTAATTGCTTCCTAAATTTAGAGAAAAAATAAGAAATTGGCAACATTCCTAATTATGAAAAGCTTGTCCGCAATAATTCGTCGTCCTGACACCGAACGTGTTTCCACGGATGTTATTAAATCTAGGAAAATCGGAAATTGCTCCCGTCGGAAAATAAAATCCATTTCCTCAAAAGAAATCACGGATTATTACACCATAGACATTAAAATACTTCTTCAAACTTCAACGGATTAATTAATTAAAACAAAAGAGGATGCGTAGCATAACTGGTAGAGGATTCACGAAAAATCTATATTGGTTCGATTCCTTTGAGGTCTTTAATTTTTTAGTTGTTTTTTTTTATAAAAATGAAAAAAATTGAAATTTAAAATGAGATGGTGTAATAATCCGTGATTTTTTTGCGGAAATGGATTTTATTTTCCGACGGAAGCAATTTCCGCTTTTCCTAGATTTAATAACATCCGTTTCCACAGTCTCACATATTTGTCACCCGAATATTATTTGGTTCGCGGTTGTACTTGGAACAGCCAATCTTCAAAATATATATATATTATAAATAATAGATCAATTATAACGTATGTTTTTTGATGGACGACTCTGCACGCACAAATTAGGTTGATCTACATTCGATTAACTTCCAAATTTGATTTACAAAATAATTGTGAGGTCACAATTGTGGTTAATAAAAAAAATCAAAAAATAACTCATTCAATGTGGGATTCAACTAGGCGACTATTTTTGAATAATATTTTAATTACCTACCATCAATTCTTTGTCATTAAACTAATAATGCTTCGCACGCTGCAAGCTCCTTAAGATTATGCAAACAATATTCTTAAAAAATAATTTTAATTTACACTTCACGTAGATTAAGTAAATTTTTAAAAGATAAATCTTCACGTATTTTTAAGCAAAAAGTTAATATTGCGTGATCCAGATTAACCACTATAAATAGAATGACGCAACCATGCAAAATCAATCAACTAACTTTCTACTTGCTCGACTAACACTAATTATGAACCCAAAATGTATGTTATTGTTTATAATAGTTCATAATGTTTATTTATGCATTATTGCAGTTTTGTTTGGATTACTCGTCTCTTTACTGTCTGTTAATTGCAACGTTACGTTTGTCACATCACCACCTGCTCACATTTCGACTATATTGGAGATAGCAGTCATAGATTATTGTTCCCATGGGTCTCAACTGGTTCCATATTTTGATTTTGACGACTATGTGCATAATAGTGATGCCATGTGTCAATCAATTGAGGTGGAAGAAAATGCATGCCTGGCTAATGTTAGTGAGCTGTTGGATACCAGTGGAGCAAATAGTGGAGAAGCACAAACCTTTATTGTTGATGAAATTGAATATGAACTGTGGCCACAAGCTGTGATGTTTGTGGATGACGATGAAGAAGAGAAAAAGGCGTTTGTCATGTTCATCTCTCAATTGTTTACATTCTTGTTTGTGTATGCTGTTATTTTCGATATTGACGTGCGTTTCGGGTGTTGGTTTTTAGTTTTAGTCATTATTCTAGGAAGATGAAGAAGAGGAGCAAGTGTTGAGACGCAATCGTGAGGTGATGAGACGTCCGCTTGCTGCCAGACCATATCAGGAGAGCTATGGAAATGTGCAGCAATCTGAATGCTAGATAAATAAATGTTTTAAAGAAAACCTCTGTTGTGTGTGTGTTTGTCTTGTTTTGTACGAGGAAGCGAGTTCGATTTTCATGTGACCCGCTGCTTGCATTTCATCTCTGATCAGTCTCTGCCCATTTTTTCTTTCCATCCAAGTGTTTCGGGCGGTGTTTGTCACAAAATAGCAATTCATTTTCTCTCTCGCTTATCTGATTGCCCAATTTTTTCCACCAAATGTTTGGTGCTATTCCGCGATTATTACCCGCAACTTTGCCGATTTTATACAGAATTTTGTAGATTAGAACTTGAAGTTGGATTAGATTATAGAGGAACACGGAATGCTTTCATATTTGTCAACGAGGTTAGTTTTTATTTCCTTATTACTTTGGCAAAATTGGCAAAATTAGGAAAAGAAAATAAAAAATGCAAAAAAAATTCGCCGCCCATGTAAAGGGGCGGGACAGGCGTTCATGCCAGATGGCAACCATTGGGCACACTTTTCTGCAAATTTTGTTTGGGGGAAGATGCTCCATAAGCTTGTTGTTTTTGTGTTTGCATTAGGGCTCGTATACGAAATATTGATCGGTGGCGGAGTGTTGGCCGGTCGGACTCACGTCATTTATTATTATTGTTGTGTTCTCTCTTGGCCGTCATTCATTCATCCATCCATCCATCCCACCATCCATCCAGCACATGACTAAAAGTGGATAAAAAGGCGAGAGAGTGAGTGGGGCAAGTGGTTGGATTTGTATATTTATGCATATATATAGAAGAGGATGGAGGAGGTTGTGTCTTCTCGTCTATTACGTGGTTGTCACAAGACTCGTTGACGATGAAGACGAACCACGCACATTTTTAGTGTGTTTGGGAATTTTCGTGCATTTTATTTTTAGTGTATAGTATAGTAGTGTTAATGCAATACCAAATAGTGTTACCTACTAATGGTAATTGTTGTTTTTAGTGGTGTTTATTGTATTTTTTGAAGCGAATATAATATCACACTAAAGTGTGGTTTGATTGCTCTGTTTGCGAACGTGAGAGATGATAAAGTGCTGGTGGTTTTGTGAATTGATTTTTGCATTAATCTATTGATTTTCGATCGTTTTCTGTTTCATTTTTAAAAAAATTATGGAAAAATTATTGTCCCAACAAAAATCGTATTTGAGAACGTGATGAGAGTTGCCGTCAATTCGGTCATGCGCCTTGAATGTGATACTGTAGTTTATTTATTTGAAATTTTTCTGCAAAAGCTTCTGCAAAATTTTCTTATTTTTTGAATAAAGTTATGTTTCTGAAATACTTGATAACCTTTGTGATAATTACATTAACGTGACCCAAAAGCTTAGAAAGATAACAAGGTCCGTAACATAAATAAGAAGGAATCACATTGTCATGACAAATTTTGTTTTAATTTTCAGTATCTGTTATTGATTATTTTGTGTGTTGTTTTTGTTGTAATTAATAGACTGATATATTATGTTTTGACCGTTGAATATATGAGTCATACAATGTGCGTTTTGTTCTAATGAATATATTTCGAAAGACGAGGAATCTAAGAAGCATTAAACCTGCACCTTTAAATTAATTAAAGCTATGTTTTAATTTGTAAACAAAAAGTTTTGTTGTTGTTGTTGATTTTTTGATTTAAAATGCGCCATCGTGGTTGTTGTTGTTGTTGTTTATGCGAAAATAAAAAGGAAAGAGAGAAATAGAGTGTTCCCCCACAAAATGTTATCGTCACGAAGTTTTTTTTCTTTTATTTCTGTCTTTACGATTTCATTCAACGCGGGTCTATTCTTTTATTGACAGGCTTTTGGAAAAATGTATATAGTTTTGTTGTTGTTGTTGTTTTCCAGACCATATATACGCTTCTTGCAGAATGTTGTTGTTGTTGTTTTTCAGCCATCCTTCTCCCCCAACACGCGTTCGCTTTAGAATTCGTCTTGCGAACAAATTGTATAGCAAGAAGAGCAGGGCTATACAATTTCAGCGATTGTGGATGAATTTTGCCGTGAGGAGAGAGAGAGCAGAATGGAAAGAGAGGAGTAGGGAGTAAATCGATGAAAAGCGAACAGCAATAATAATAATAATAATAATAATGGGTGGGAAGGGAAAGAAAATTGTTTGTTTGAGAGAAACCGGAACTAGTTTTGGTTGGAATAGGAGGAGGGAAGGAGGGAGAGACTCGTTTTTAGCGGCAGAATGTAATAATTTGGTTGTTTTTGTTTATTTTCATCCCATCCCCAATAGTGTGACTGACAATGTTTATTTCCAGAGGAAGGCGCATGCTCCACCCCGACATAGAAAAGCAGAATCTTGCAAAAATTTGCGTTGTTGTATTTATTTATTTTTTAGTTGTTCACGATTTATAATAAAATAGTTGTTTGACGTATTTATTATATAAACATGAATCGGACGATGGTCATTATTTTGAATAATTGCAGGGATCGGGAGATGAGTGAATCAGAATCGCTGGGCGGCAGCAGCGCTTCAACAAATGCCGGCTCAGACGAGATGCAGATGACGTTCTCGCAGTTGTTCACCAACGGAGGCGCCAATAGCAGCGCAGTCAACACAACAGCGCCCACCGCCTCGTCCCAACCCATACCATTGGTGGGCAATGCGTTCTACGCGAGCAATTCGCCGTGGGGAACGGCCGTCTCGCAGCCAATGCTCGGCGGCTCGTTTGGACTCGCGCCCACACCGCCGCCGCCAATGTCAGATCAATTGTCGGAGAATGTGAGTGTTGTTTTTTTTGGTTGATTCGGTTATTTTCTCGCGGTGGTTATTGTGCGCAGCCTTGGTCTATTTGCAAATGGTTTAGTATTATTATTATTATATGTGCTGGTTTTTTTATTCTGGGGTTGCGGGCAAAGAGAGAGGGGTTAGGCGGCACGAAGAGGAGCGAAAAGTTGTTTGTGTATGTTCTTGTGCCAGCCGGGACCAGGGGCAGGCACATAGAGGATGGCGTTCGATTAGCCTCGAAGAAAGCAAAGTGACACGTTGTCGCATTGGTGCGATTGTCCCGCACACCATTTTCGGGGAGATTGTTTTTTGGCACCCCCGCCCACCACCCACCATCTGCCCTGGCCGGCGTTGTTCAGCACAGATGGGATGGGGCACAACATGGATCATTATACGCAATCAATCGTCTTACAGGTGGTCAAGTGTCCACTGTGCCTCGAACCGTATCGTGAGCCGAAGGTTCTCGCCTGCTTCCACTCGTTTTGCAAGAGCTGCCTTCAGAAACAACTCGACTCACCAGAACGAATCGTTTGTCCTCAGTGCCACATGGAAACACAGCTCAGGTAAACCAACACAATTTGATTGAATGTTTTAAATCGACTGCTTTCAGCATACACTTGGGCCTCGACTCGCTACTCACCGATTTCGGCCTGGAATCGGTGATGAACAGGCAATGTCAGTTACTGAATGGCATGTCTTTGAGCAAAGCCGCCTCGTTTGGATTTGGTTCACCGTCGTCCACGTCGTCGTCGCCGCCATTGAGCGATTCGCCGTCGTGCGAACAAATGGCATCCAGTCTACCGGCGTGCACCGGATGCAAGTCGGGCGAGTCTGCGAGCTCCTACTGCCACGATTGCAATTCGAACCTGTGCTCCAATTGCACTATGGCACACCAGTATATGCACTGCTTTGAGGGCCATCGCGTGGAAACATTGTCGAGTGCCTCATCGACGTCGTCGTCTTCGTCGAACTTCGGAGCCGACAAGGAGTGCAAGTGCCTGCAGCATCGCAATCAGCAACTCGTGTTCTTTTGTTTGAGCTGCAACCTGGCGATTTGTCGCGAGTGCACACAAGTGGACCATGCGGCGCCCGGGCACGCTTTCGAGCCTATTGGTGATGTGGCGGACAAGCAGATCCACAAGATGGAGCAGTTGGTGAATGACGCGCGTTCGAAGCACACAGAGCTTCTCGATTTGTACAAACAGGTGGACAATGCACAACAGAAGCTGACGGCGTCTCTGCACGCGTCGCACGCGCAGTTGGAGGAGAACACGGACAACTTGATGCTAATGATCCAGGAGCATAAGAAACTTATCGCCAAAGAAATCGACGCTGCGTTCTCATCGAAGCAGATCCAGCTGACCATGGTCGATAAGAGGATCCAGCAGATGACGGAGAAGCTCAACCAAACAATCGAGTTTACTCAAAGGCTGCTCAAGTACGCAACGCCGACTGAAGTAATGGTTTTCAAGCAGTTGCTCGACACAAGGCTCCAGCTCTTCCTTGGATTCAACCCGGACGTGTCTAATGCGCTCGGTTCGTCGTGCGAGATCGAAGTGTCGCCAATGAATGTGTCGATGGGCCGACAGGCTATCGGACAGCTGGTGGGCCAGGTGCGCGGCGCGTCGGCCGACTGGGCTGCGATCATGCCGTCGTCGCAGGCCGGCATGCCACCGACCCCGATCGGACGGCCGCCTAGCAGACACCAAATCGACAGTCTCTCGCGCTCGCCACCATCGCAGCTCGCACAGAGCTTGCCACTCGCGCCGAACGCCTTCTCTGACTCGAACTTGCTGCGACCAAAGAACGACTTTGGCGGGTCCTCGCAGTCGCTGGGACCGTTTAATGGCGAAGCGGCGTTCAATCAGCAATACGACAAGTGGTCTCTGGGAGTTGAGCCGAGTCTGGGACTGCTCGACGCGAACATGGATGAGGAGAAAGGCTTATATCCGCCGTCGATGTCTCAGTTTAAGCGAAAGAAGATGATCTACCATTGCAAGTTTGGCGAGTTTGGAGTACTCGAAGGCCAGTTCACCGAACCGAGTGGGGTGGCGGTGAACGCGCAGGGAGACATTGTTGTCGCCGACACCAACAACCATCGCATTCAAGTGTTTGATAAGGAGGGACGCTTCAAGTTCCAGTTTGGAGAGTGTGGCAAAAGAGACGGACAGTTGCTGTATCCGAATAGGTGAGTAACGTTTTAGGTGTATAATAGCAAAAGGAAATTACCGTTTTGTAGAGTTTCTGTGAACAAAACGACAGGAGACTTTGTGGTCACGGAAAGATCGCCAACGCACCAGATTCAAGTTTACAATCAGTATGGTCAGTTTTTGCGAAAATTCGGCGCTAACATTCTGCAACATCCAAGAGGTGTGTGTGTTGACAACAAGGGACGCATTATTGTGGTCGAGTGCAAGGTTTGGCTAAAAATTGAATATTGATTTATGAAAGAATGTTGTTTAGGTTATGCGCGTCATCATTTTCGACATGTTTGGAAATATTCTTCAAAAGTTCTCATGCTCGCGGTTCCTTGAGTTCCCGAACGGCGTGTGCACGAATGACAAGAACGAGATATTGATATCGGATAACCGAGCGCACTGCATTAAAGTGTTCTCGTATGACGGACAATTCTTGCGGCAGATTGGAGGTGAAGGCGTCACGAATTATCCGATTGGAGTTGGTATCAACTCGATGGGAGAAGTTGTGGTGGCGGATAACCACAATAACTTTAACCTTACCGTCTTCTCGCAGGTTTGTATTGAAAAAGTATAAAACCTGTATTGATAGTTTACTTGCAGGAAGGTACCATGATTGCTGCGCTCGAGTCGAGAGTGAAGCATGCTCAGTGCTTTGACGTGGCTCTAGTTGATGATGGATCGGTTGTTTTAGCATCCAAGGATTATAGATTGTACCTGTATCGTTTCTTACCGTCGAATACGACATCGGCATCGTCGATTTCGATTCCTCAATGTGCATAGATTTTGAAATGCCCAGGTGGCTGAAATTATATTATTATTATTTATGTATTCTGCTTTGTTGCCAGAAGATAGTTATGTTATTATTATTATTATTGTTATTTTCTTTTTTTAATATTTTTTATTGGAGCAGCGCTCCGGAATTAGTTGTTTTTTTTTGAGCCTGGAGCTCGTTCTTGTAAAATGGACCCAAGAGCTTGTTGTGTAAATTGTTGTAAGCTCTTTTTGTTTCTTAACGTTTTTGTGGGTCGTTTGAATTGTTTTATACATAGTTGTTGCCTATTGCCCCCTCGTATACGAAGCCCGGCTAGTCCTTTTAGCTTTTCGTGTTTTCTATGTTTTTATTGCGCCCGGCAGCGTGTTGTTACCGAAATGTTTTCTTTTTTTTTTTTACTAGTACGGCATATTTTTTGATACTACCCACTTTTTCCCCTCGTTTTCCGACCCTTTTTGATTATTGTTGCTGAATATGCGCTGTTGTTTTTTTTTATTTTTTACTCGGTATGCATGTTTTGAGCGACTTTTGTTATGCATCTGTTTATTGTTGAAAATGTTTTTTGGCGAAGTGGTTTTTCTATTTTTGTATTTCATATAAAAGAGGCCCAAGAAATGTTTATTTATTTTTTATTGTTTCCAAGTGTTATTATTAATTAATTGTTAGTTTTTTAGAGTTTTTAATTGTTTTTATTATAAATTAATTTTTTTAAGTGAAAATAAAATCTTAACGTTTTTAATGTTTTGTTTGTAAAACAAACGTGCCTGAAGTGGAACGTTCTGCTTTATTGAAGGTTTACACAAGCGATAAAGAGAGTAAACAATATGAAAACAATAAAATGGAGAAAATTGTCGGATTTCAATTATTTCGCTCTATGAAATTGAACAGAGGGCTGTGTTAACTGGAGTATTGTTGGCAAGAATGGTTGTAACGAACTTTGGTGGCAAAATTTTAATAATTATCGAACTGAATTTCATTTAATATATTCTCTTATAGGCAATTTAAATGAAAATGTATTTTATTGAGTAATATGAATATTAACTAAAATTAACTGAACAAATATTATTTAAAAAAATTAAAAAAATTTTAAAACCCCGCCAAATTGGCGCGCCTCAAAGAAGGAGTTTGCGGCGCACTTTTAATGCGTTTATTTTTATTTCCAATAATTTAAATTTATGTTCTTTTTTAAATTTTATATAAAGTTTTTATTTTATAATTTAATAATTAATGGTATTATTGGTTATATTTAATGTTCTGAATTTCTAGATAAAGTATATATAAAATTTAAATTCTTAAATAATGATGAAATTTTGTTTTGAAAATATGCTCTATTGAAATTTTTTTTCTTTTTTTGGATATTTTTTATTATAAACTTGTTTAAACATTTAATTAAATTATGGCCAATTTAGAGTATTATCTTCTATTTATTGATTAATTTGTAGATTATATAATGCTGGGTAGAAGTTGTTCATTGATCGCCGGCGCATTAAGAAGCAGTTCTAGAAATGGGTACATTTTGTAATAGTCAATCACAAATTGTAAAAGAAAGATTTAGATTGAAATTCATGTCGGCTTCGGCTATGGATGCGAATGATGAATTAAAGTTTGACATTAAGAAGGATGGAAAGCGGTTAACTGGAAATGAATATGAAGAAATCGTTGCTTCGACAAGAAAAGAAGGAGACGAGTTCCCAAAAGCCGCATTCGACGTTTTGTTGAAAGAATACGATAATCTGAGACAGGAGTCGATGGATAATCTCGATAAATATAAAAGAAGTCTCGCTGAGACGGAAAATGTGCGTCGCAGAGGAATTAAACAGACAGAGGACGCGAAGGTATTTGCGATTCAATCATTTTGCAAGGATTTGCTCGAAGTGGCTGATATTCTTGATATTGCTGTCAAGTCTGTGAAGAAGGACGAATTGGAGTCTTGCGGAAAGCCGATGAAGGATCTTTTTGAAGGGGTTGATATGACAAGGACCGTCTTGTTAAAGACATTCTCGAAACACGGGCTTGTTGTAATGGACCCAACGAACGAAAAATTTGATCCAAATCTTCACGAAGCTGTGTTCCAAATTCCTGCGGCAAATGTGAGTTTTTCTAAGAATTTCAATGGTGATATCTGATGGGATTTTAGGCAAAACAGCAGCCAGGACATGTTGAAGTGTGTACAAAGATTGGATTCATGTTGAAAGATCGTCCCATTCGTGCTGCACAAGTTGGAGTTGTTACGGAATAGATTATAGATATTTTCTTGTTTTATTTTCTTGTTTAGATGTTTTTAGGATAAACTTGTTCTTGTTTTATTCATAATCATAAGCTTCACGATTATTTTGTGTATCGGCCAATATCATATCTTGCGATTAAAATTATTCGTTTTTAATATTATCATCTCGCAGATTAAATGATTGAAACACCAAAATTGCTAAGAGTATCAGTATGTAACGATGGAGAGCTCGAGGAATTGAAGCCATACAAGGTTGGAACGAAACAGATTGAAGTGGAAAAGTGGATATCCTGGGCGATCGAGTGCAAATATCTTCCTGAAACAGACGTTATCGCGCTCTGCTCCACACTAGTCGATATACTAGCTAAAGAAGCCAACGTGGTGTGCGTGGATTCGCCGGTGACCGTTTGCGGAGACATTCACGGCCAGTTCTACGATCTCCTGGAGCTGTTCAGAACAGGTTTGGCATCGGTTTAGTGTGCACCGGTCCGAATGGAGAAGTTGCAGGAGGCACGATACCCGACACAAAATATGTATTTATGGGCGATTATGTTGATAGAGGTTATTATAGCTTGGAAACTGTTACGTTGTTGTTCTGTTTGTTATTGAAATATCCGAATCACATCACGCTACTACGGGGAAATCACGAGTCGAGGGAGATCTCGATGAATTATGGTTTTTATGATGAATGCCAGACAAAGTATGGCAATGATCTTGTACATCGGTGGTTTTGTAAGGTTGGTTATAATGTTTTTTGTTTCCATATTTGTATACTCCCGCGTATAATAAAAAGCATCAGTGGCCGATTGCAAGAACGATGGGGGAATAATTTTCCCTTAAAAATCTATCAGGGAAATCGATTTTATTAGGGTTTCGCATAACTCGATTGCAAGAAAACCTATATTTTAGGTATATTTGTATATTGTCCTTTTTAGAGATCGGTGATTAATGGAAGAGGATGGTCTCGTTTGGACGGAAACTCTTTTTCTTCATTTAGGAACCGATCTTTGAAAAGCACGCCAAATGAAAACTTCGATTTAAAAGAAAATTAATTATGATGTTTTAAACTAAATTTTGCGTTAATTTTTCAGGCTTAACTTGAAATGACTTTACAATTATAATTTTTACGAAAATTTGTCTTAAATTTACCTTTTTGAAGGCCTGTTTTTATGAATTCATTTGGCGTGGAAAAGTAGTAGTATGTGTATATTCGATATATTTCCCCCATTTGAAAATTTGGAAATTTATTTTAGGTTCCTTTTTTGAAATTTGAATTACGTATATTGCGTTTTGATTCCGGATTAAGAATTTTGAATAATCAAATTTTACATGTTTAGCTCACCGATACAATTTTTCGTCAGATTAGAGAGTTTTTATTGCCCTTGTAAGAGATCGGTGCCTGCTGTAAGAGAAAAATAATGGTCTCGCTTGGTCGGCCATTCTTTTGTATCTTATAAATGTGTGTTGTCGCAAAATATGGATAACACATTGAAGAGTAAGAGATGGAAACTCCTTCGTGGCCGTCCAAACAAGACCATCATTTTTCTTATTGCTTTCAACCAATTTTTTCAATGGAGAATTCTTTCCCCATCGTTCTTTCAATCGGGCCTCTGGCGAATATTGAGGAAGATTTTTATTTTAAATTATGTAATTTAAAGTGATTTTTGCGGTGGGATAGTTTTCGATTTTTTCTAAATTTAATATCACCCCTTTTGATTTATGACAATGAATGTTTTTGTTTAGGTTTTTGATGTGTTGCCGATTGCGGCGTTAATTGATGAAGATGTATTATGCGTGCATGGTGGATTGAGCCCTGATATCCATAGTATTGACAGTCTCTTGATGCTGTATAGAGCTCAAGAAGTGCCAAAATCGGTATTTCAATTTTTCTCCTATTATATAACTAAAATATGTTATCAGGGTCCTCTTTGCGATATAATGTGGTCAGATCCGGATGACGATACGGAGACGTGGACATTGAGTCAACGAGGTGCTGGATATGTGAGTGATCTATATTGTGACATTCTGAAATTGTTTATTAAGATATTTGGGGAGAAAGTGACACATGAGTTCCTGCACAATAATAATTTGTCGTTGGTGTGCAGGTCGCATCAACTTGTCGATGAAGGATTTAAGTATATGTTTGGAAAGGCGTTGGCGACGGTTTGGTCTGGTAGGAGGAAATAGAAAGAATGTCGATGTGGATGGAGATTTACAGCACCAAATTATTGTTATCGATGTGGTAATGCAGCAGCGGTGTTCATGGTGAATGGAAATGAAAGAACGACAAAATACTTTTCAGCAGTCCCAGATGAGAACAGGGAAAAACCTGATAGGATTGTAACTCCGTACTTTTTATAAAATATGTGTATAATAATATTTAATGATCTCAAACGCAATTTGATGGTGTTTTTGGGGTATTGATTATATTAATAAAAGTTTCATTATCTTTACAGCTGCCGGTATTCGAATAGACGATCAGTAGTAGCTGAAAAAATTGAATTTTGTTCTTAATTATATAGGCGTAGAACAAAGAGATATTAGCTTCTTTCACCTGCCATCTGAAAAGTATTTAATTGAAGTTGAATATTAAAATCATGTCAAACAGACAATGCAACCGTATGTGACTGAAAATATTTCCATCGAGTGTTCTCTAGAATACAACGAAACCATTGAACTCGTAAAGTTTATCCCGCAGGCGATTTATTTGATGTTTGGCATTGCTGTAAATTCGATTATTCTATGGACCATGTTTTATAAATATAGAACATACTATTTGAATAATTCATTTTACATTGTTTTTGGAATGGATTGTGCAGCTGTAAGTTGAAATTTAGTTTTCCTATAGGCGACGTCAGATTTATTTCAAAATAACTGCACTAAAAGCACGTCAAATGAAATTTTCGATTATTTTACAAAATATAATGTTTTTTGAAGAATTTATATCTGTTGGCACTCGACCTAATGTGGTTCCGCTTATTAATATATGTCACCCCATTATGCAAGATCTTAATGCCTTATTTGTGTTCACCGCGAGTGTTAATGCAATTCACCTACACCACTTACAGTTACGTAAGAGGTGCCAAGTCGGTAATCCAAATATATCTGGTTGTCAACCGGCTTAGTTGTGTCTATTGGCCGGTAAAATACCATTTAATATGGAGCAGGTTCCTAACAAGTTGCATCACCTCAATATTCGTGCTGCCGGTCGGTGTCATATGGAACGTGATGATATCGCGAGTGTTTGTTATCCATCTATTCGGCGGCATCGCATTTGATTACAAGAAACGTTTCACGTGGGCCAGTTTGTCAATGTTTCAGACGTTTTATCTGACAGTCGCCATTGTGTTCACCGCAATCTGCTCCTTAATAACACTATTTTTAATTTTAATGATTCGAATGCCAAAGAGGATGAAATCATCGGAAAAGTCACTTTGCATCGCAACTATTTTCATATCCCTCGGTTTTATAAGTGCAGCTCTATTTCAATTCTATTTCGCCTTTATTAATTACTGGGACTATCAAATATTCTTGGCATTACAGTATCTTACATTTGATTATTTGAACATCACGTCAGATTCACGCAAAAAAGCCAATCAAATCGAATTTTTTTCAGATCTCCTCTAATTGTTGTCAAGAACAGTTCTCTGCTCAAAAAACATATTTTTCATAAGCAAAGGACCGAATCGAAGATATTTATGAATGGCGAATCCAAAATTGCCGATAATTCAATGCAACGATGACACTCATTCATTTCAGTAGTCAATAAATCAAGCTGCTCCTTTAAATAGTTGCATTTTGTTTTTCAATATAACAGTTGTTGTTTTTTTTTTCAAGTAAACACCCAAAGGGTATCTATTCTCCGGGGAAAATAATTGAAAAGAAAAATACATATCTAGAAAGTACTGTATTGTATTTTATTACAGCTTCTTGTTGATACGGTATTTCACTGTCGACCGAAGTCTCCCATCTATGCCTACACCTCTCATGACTCTTCACAATGCCAAACTAGAGCCAAGCTCAACAGGGTCTTCTTTCCCGCTTTTTTTTTCTCAATCCCGTTCCGTTGGCTTTGGTTTCGCTAGACAGCAAGAATCACGTTAATCCATTCATGTGCGTCACCAATTAAATGACGAGGCATTTGGCTGCCTTCATAGAGTCATAGTTACTCCCACCGTTTACCCGCACCATTTCTAATGTTAATGCAAAATCCTGTAGCTCATTAGGGAGGTCATTTTTCGATCCAAAAGGTTACCAGCTGAAACTTTTGTTTTTTTTTATTCGTGCACACAAAAATTGTCCTGCTCTGGGGGGGTTTTAGCACGAAAATTTTGCCTGTTCTCTATTTCTCGTATATTAAATACGTACAAGAATTCTTATCGAAATAAAAATATTTAAACATAATTTCAATTTATCATCTTTGTAAGAAAAAGAATAAGCTAAAATATAAACAAAACTCAAGTTCGATAGAAAATAATATTTCTAATCTTGTAATCCCGACGATATGTTCAAAAAAGTGATAAATTAAACAAACGGGAGTGGCAGTCTTCAAGAACGACCAAAAAAGGAGTCATTATCAGATGATATTGAATGGACAAATCGATTTATTTGTTTATTTGTTTACCAACCATCGCGCTCTAATAGTAATAACGATGATGGTGGCGGCCGAAAGAATCCACAAGCACACCACCAGCGCCACCAACAACAACAACAAGACGGTTAAACCAAGAGAATGACTATCTGATGGACGAGGAAGGCGAAGAGAAACTTGTGAAGTAACATTGTGTAATCGGCAGAGTGTTGGGAACAACAAAAAACCAAATATCTGCAAAAAAACATTTGTGGAAATGATAGGGGAGGCGAGTCGGGGGCCGCAAAATAGACTGAAGGCGAAGCAAAAAAGACACACACAAACAACAACAACACAGCCATGACTGCTAGAGGGTGCGGCGAGCGGCGGCGGCAGAGAAGAACGACGAATCACTAAAAAAAAATAGAATGCTTCGCCACCAAACCAGCCAAACAACAACGAAACCATCATATATTGAGTGTTTTTTTTTTTATAAATATGTTGTATAACTTTTTTACTCGATCTGAAAATTCTAAAAATCTCATACGGCTCACTTTCAGATAGAGGAGCAACACTAGATCACATCAGTGCTGAAGACATTGTTGCTTTATAGTTGTGTAAGTGGAACCCTTTAATCACAAAATCGGACTGTTTGCAGAGAAGTAGTCCTAGTGAACAACCAAGGGGGGATTCTATTATTATTATTATCAGGTTAGTTTGATAAAAAGCGGAGAAAACAACTATTGTGTGTTATTGTTTTTCGCATGAAAACTTGAAATACAACAAAAACAATGACACAAACAGGTACTGGGAGTGATTGCCTAGCGAACAACAACAAAAATCGTTAGCAGACATGAGCCACAAAACAACAACTGGTAGTAGCAGTAGTAGCAAAAGTAGCGGCGGTGAAGTTCAGCGAGCCATGGAGCCGACCCAGGAAGATGACGATTCGAAAAAGCAGCAGCCAGAGAAGACCGATGGCGAGCAGGAGGACAGGGAGTCATCGCCCATCTTGGACTCGCACGAAGAAGCGCGTCTGAACGCCGACTCCGATGATGGTTCGCACGGCTCGCAGGATCCCGGCAAGATGTTCATCGGAGGGCTCAGCTGGCAAACCACCGCAGGTAGCCTGACGCTCACTACGCAAACGTTCTCATGGAATTGCTCTTACAGAAGGCCTGCGCGAGTACTTTAGCAACTTTGGAATCGTCAACGAGAGCATGGTAATGCGCGACCCGGCCACTAAACGAGCCCGAGGTTTCGGTTTTATTACATTCGTCGACCCTTCTAGTGTAGATAAAGTAATCGTTTAACAATCATCGACAAACCAGTAACTCATTCCATCTAGGTGCTAATGAAGGATGACCACGAGCTGGACGGAAAACGAATAGATCCGAAGGTTGCCTTCCCGAAAAGAACACAATCAAAGGTTCGTTGTTGTTTTTGTTCTTGTTAAATGCACATAAACGAGTGAGACACAACAATAAATCAGCGTGAAGCATATGCTTAAAGGATTTTCAATGAGGTTCTCTCCCCCAACACTTCTTTTTGGGCCGAAGCAATTCATAAATGTTTTTGGCTCGCCCCATAAATACTTTCATAGCACTTTACTTCTATATAAACGAGGTTTTTACTTCGATTTTATTCCCATTATATATATAAAATGGCATATTTGTCTTACGGGATTTTACCAACGAGCAATAGTTTAGCGGTAAGAGTGTTATCAAGGGGAGGGCACTATTCAATCTGATTTATTATATTGATAATGGTTGGGATTCTAGTTAATAACCAAAACGAAGAAAGTGTTCATCGGAGGATTGTCGGCCACGTCGAATCTCGAGGACGTTAAATCGTATTTTGAAGCTTATGGAAAAGTTGAGGACGCTATGCTCATGTTTGATAGAGCTACACAGAGACACCGAGGTTTGAATTTGGTTTTTTTTTTGTAAATATATGCTTCCCTTTACTTCAATTTTAAATAATTATAGTCTTTCGATTTCCGCTCTGCAATAAGTTCTTGGATTTCATTCCGAAATTTTTTGTATATCTTTGCTACATTTCTAAACATACTATATTTAAACTAAAATAATATTAAAGCATATTTACTTTCTCATGGGAATTTAATACACCTTTATAATTATTGCAATACTTGTATCATCAATGGAAAGTTCGTACTAAATTTAGTATTATAAAATTAGTATCTTTAACGTCTTGAAATAGTTGATTATTAATTTTTAAATATAAATATTGTGAAATTGTTATAAATTTTAATTTCATAAAAAATAAAGATAACCACTCCTACAGGAACTATTTAATATTTTGATAAAATATAACAGAAATTTTGTAATAAAGAGAATTATTAAAATATTTTGCATTTCATGTCTTTATTGAATTATATTTATAAATAATCTAAAACATGTTGAAAATTAACTATCAATTTCTTACAACTTGATAATAGTTTTTAATAAATATTGTGATAATTCATGGAAGCTGGGTTTCTTCGCTTAAAAATATAGGCTATTTAGAAACATTGCAAAAATCTGCTCATTGCGACAAAGAGTTTTCTTTTGTGTCTCTTTACTTATAAAAAGATCTTGCTGCGCGGCGGTTCGCAATGCACCGTCAAAAAATTTGAAATTGAACATTTCTTTTTTGTAATACGTGAGCATGCCCAATGAAAATGGATATTTTTACTTAGCTAAGTGTTTAAACTTGCTTGATTGCTTGATTAGCCCGTATCAACCGTGAAGGTTGCGGACCATCTGTCTCCAAACGTCGCCGCTCTGTTTCAAATGATATATTTTACTTAGCTTCCCTTATTATTTTCTACGTGTAAATGACAAACCACCTTGCGGGAACCCTAACAAAACATTCGTTTACAGCGGTGTCATGAGCTTTTATGATTTCATTTGGAGTGCGTGCGTTATATCTCTAATTATTTTATGCGATATATTACCTATATATTATTGTATACCGCTGCGGGGCACAACGATTAAAAATACAGAGACAAAAGAAAATTTTCTCAGCTTATAATTGTCCTGCC
The DNA here is from genome assembly GCA_963931815.1 of Caenorhabditis plicata. Classification (NCBI taxonomy): domain Eukaryota; kingdom Metazoa; phylum Nematoda; class Chromadorea; order Rhabditida; family Rhabditidae; genus Caenorhabditis; species Caenorhabditis plicata. The sequence continues at coordinate 17,534,925 of OZ007494.1, forward strand.
GAACAGCGTCACATTTGTTAGAAGAGCTAGCTCTATTTATTCCCCCTCATTCATTTAAATTGCGCAACAAAAATGTTTCAAATAAACTATTATTCATTTCAGAGATCGATGCCTAATGGAAGAGTAATAAAAGAAGAGAAAATGATGGGGCCATAAAAAACATTTTTCTCAATTCCTCTTAAATATGTGCTGCCCATAATTTCGTAAAAAAGAATGGCCGTCTAAAAAGAGAGGCCGTCCAAACGAGAACATCAGTCCATCCTAATATTTTTCCTCTTCCATTAGGCACCGATCTCTGAAAAGGACAATATATATTTCACTTTTGGAGCTTCCCTAACATTAGAACAATGATATTTAGTTCACATATATTTCCATGAAATACGAAACGATGCAAAGCTATGCAAAGATACACTCTCGCAATATTAAAATTAAAAAATAAACTTACCACATGTGTGTTTCATGAATTTTCCCACGACAATATAGATTTTATGCTGCCTTGTATTATTTATTGGATTCTCAATCTGAAAATTCTTAATTTAATAATTTTCACATTAATATGAGATTATTGATAGAGGAATAAAAATTGTGTGACAAAAATAATTTTCAAATTTTGGCCAAACACGATGTACACGATCGTTGGTACACGAAACACATCTCCAGATGAAACGAGGCTTAGGTATCTAAGCCAAATTTGCTGTGGTGACTATTTTTTCAGCTACATACTGCAATGTCCTCATGTTTTGATTAAATTATTCTATAGTCGTCGCCAAATGCGATTACCACCGCAAAATGTGGCGCACTTTTTAAATATTATTTTTTCATTTAATTTTTATGATTATTTTCTTGTTTATGCTCATTCTATACTGTTTTTGCTTAAATAAATTGAAGAATATGTTTTAAATGTTGTTTCAATCGTGTAATAAATGTGGAAAACAATAATAATCATAATAATTAAATGAAAAAATAATATTTAAAAAAGTGCGCCACATTTTGCACTGGTAATCGCATTTGGCAACGACTATACATAAATGTTGTAACCTTTCCCTTAAGGAAGCTTTATATTCTGAAACGCGACCACCTTCGTGTATAGTCCATTTCAAAATAGATGACGACGCAGCCGCGCTGCAAATGCCGCATACTAATTGAAATGTATTTTCAAATCGATTATTTTATTTTATTTTTGTGACATTTTTTAGTTGTTTTTGCTTATATTGAACGTTTATTGTTGTTTTTCTTGTTCATAAATGGTTCATAATGCTCATAGAATTTTTTGTTTTGTATTTAAGTGTTGTACTTTGTGATTGACGTTTCGCTTCTTCAACATTCAATTTTCTCGCTCTCTCCGCTCTTTTATGTTAATAATTTTGTTAATTGCAGGCTTCAGTATATGTTAATCAGTCAGCCATGAGCAGGTTCTATGTATTCAGAAACCGTAGTGACTCGTCTTGCATCGAAAACAATAGCTCGTGATGAATAATGGATGCATGTAATGCAATTAAGGTTTGATTTTTTTTAATATGTCATTTTTATTTCAGCACTTGTAGGATCGCTTCTGACATTGATCTGGATCAGTTTTATGCTTTTGTGACTAGAATCGGACATTTACCTTTCATCATGTTACCTTCGATTGTTGTCGTTGATAAACGTATGTTTCGAAGTTCTTATTTTCCGAATAATTATTTCTTTTTAGACAGATGGTCTATGTCGACAGGGTTAGAAGATCACAGGAGCAGTACCTCATTGTATGCTTTTGATACTAGAATCGGTCATTTACATTCGCATGGATTGATATCGTTGACAAGTTTGAAGTTCTTATTTTTCAACTAACTCTTTCTTTTTAAGCAACTTCTCTATATCTACATCATACTAAACACCGGATAAAGATTATAAAGAAGGTTATTCCTAACAGATTGGGGCTTTAATAGTATATTATTATTTTGAATAAATGTTGATGTGCTAGATTTTTTTTTGAAATTATGATATATTAACCCGTATCAATAAAAGACAATACAAATATAATCGAATATGGATCTTAATGTCTGCAGATGCGAGAAAGAAATTAATATCTGCAAATGAAATATTGTCAAGTAGAAAATATTCTGTCCATCATTCATTCGGAGGTCAGATGTTAAGAAAAATGTTTTTTGAGCTTTCTTTTTTATAGATTACGTTCAGGAATTAAGCAATTCCATACCATTTCTATTATGTCTACATTAATTGACATTATTGTGTTTGGAATAATCGTATGGTATACAAAACAATTTGAGTACGATGTCTCCTGGATTAACAGTCGATAATGGAATCATGTTTCTTTGAACACGTCAACTCTGATAATAAACTTATATTATTCTAATTCTGGATCCAAATATAAAATGTATTGCACTTCCAATAATTCCATAACTAATAGTGAATAAGAATTTATTAAATATAACACAGAAGAAACATAATTCAATTAATATACCAGAAATTGTCACATAAATAGTTTTCCACCATTTTCCATGTAGAGTCAATATCTGTCAAATCAGTTACTGCTCCTGTGATCTTCTAACCCTGTCGACATAGACCATCTGTCTAAAAAGAAATAATTATTCGGAAAATAAGAACTTCGAAACATACGTTTATCAACGACAACAATCGAATGTAACATGATGAAAGGTAAATGTCCGATTCTAGTCACAAAAGCATAAAACTGATCCAGATCAATGTCAGAAGCGATCCTACAAGTGCTGAAATAAAAATGACATATTAAAAAAAATCAAACCTTAATTGCATTACATGCATCCATTATTCATCACGAGCTATTGTTTTCGATGCAAGACGAGTCACTACGGCTTCTGAATACATAGAACCTGCTCATGGCTGACTGACTAACATATACTGAAGCCTGCAATTAACAAAATTATTAACATAAAAGAGCGGAAATAGCAAGAAAATTGAATGTTGAAGAAGCGAAACGTCAATCACAAAGTACAACACTTAAATACAAAACAAAAAATTCTATGAGCATTATGAACCATTTATGAACAAGAAAAACAACAATAAACGTTCAATATAAGCAAAAACAACTAAAAAATGTCACAAAAATAAAATAAAATAATCGATTTGAAAATACATTTCAATTAGTATGCGGCATTTGCAGCGCGGCTGCGTCGTCATCTATTTTGAAATGGACTATACCAACGTTCGTGTACATCGGTTTTGTGGGATATATAAGCAAATCCGCTCTAATCCGCGGGAAGTTCATTTTCTCGATACTTTTTGGCGGTTATTCAAATTTTCTATAGTTTTTTTTAAATATCCTTTTCAGATTCCTAATGTTAGAGGAAAAAATTAGAACAACATGAGGTTCTCGTTTAGACGGTCACTCTTTTCTATCTCAACAATGTGTGTTGTCTAAAAAATGGATAACACACACTGAAGAGGTATAGATGAAAAAGTCCTTTGTGGCCGTGTGGCCGTCTATCTGAGGAGTGTCCGTAAATAACAATAAATGCGCTGAGTCGAACAGTGGCGGTGTTTATGTATTGTCGTAAAATAAAATGTTCGCTTGTTTATTATTGACATAAACAAGCGAACATTTTAAACAAGCAATCATTTTATTTTACGACAGTACGTAAACACCGCCACAGTTCGACTCAGCGCATTTATTGTTATTTACGGACACTCCTATCTGAGGCTATCATGATTTGTTCTTCCATTAGGCACTAAAATGAATAATACTTTTGATAATTTGATTTTTTTAATTTTAATAGTTTTAAAGAGTATTTTTATATAATCAATAATAGAAGAGATTTTAAAATATCCATATATATTTCCCACGCGAATTATAAATAAAATGTTCAATATGTACCTTAAATATTTAAGCTTAAATGTATTCTAACTTCTAAAATTATTTTTGTGCGTTATATCGTTGGTAGCGATGTTAAATTTCGAATAAAGATTTTCTCTTTACGAAAAACTTGACAATTATTCCAAAAAAAAACTTGCAAATCTAGCATGATGGATATATAATTCAATTGTATTTGCAGGATTTGGTTTTGTCACATTTGATAGCGATGAGGTAGCGGATAGAGTATGTGAGATCCATTTCCACGAGATAAAAGGAAAAATGGTGGAGTGCAAAAAAGCACAACCAAAGGAGGTACGAATTTTGCGTTGAATAATTAATTATTCGAAAATGTTTTCTAGGTAATGCTTCCAGTGCAATTGAACAAGTCGCGTGCAGCTGCAGCACGCAATCTTTACGGCATGCCGCCCGATCAATTGCTAGCCTACGCCGCTTACATGCCGCGGTTTGGAGCAGCCATCGGGAATATCCTCTATTCTGGCAATGGTGAGGAGACATTTCTCCGCAAGCTTAATTATCGATTTTCTTAGCTTTCAACCCGATGCCATACCCTAATATGAGCAATCCGTCAGCACCGGGTTCTTCAACTCGCCAGCCTGGGCAATTAATCGATTCTGGTATCTATAACCTTAATTTCGGCGCTGCTGGACAACACATGGTCGACTCTCAAACACAGCTTGTACTCAACCCCGCCTATCATAATAAGAACCCGTTTTGAAAGGTTTTTCATTAGATACAACAACAATAACAATATATTCTAGTGGTTCCGGCTATCCTTATATATACATACATTCATTCTGTAAATTTGTCATTTTGCTTTTATTATTAGTTTCGGTTATTGCTGTAGATTGTTAGATGAGACACCGTTATTATAACAAATTGAGATCACCACCCTTGTTATATACTTGGCCACCTGTATTAAACCGATTTCCAACATTAGAAAATAGTGAGTATTTCAGACAGATCGCTAAAAGAGAAGCACTTCAATTTCAATTGAACTTACATCCGTTCTAATACAGGTTTATCATCATCATTGATTATTATTTTTTTTGTCATTATAACCATAAATGTTTTTTTCGTTCCTTGAAATTGTTACCCAGAAATGTGTTTTTGATGGGGCTGGAACCCAGATTGACAGTAAATATATTTTTGTTTTTATTATTTATAAATAACTCATACTTATGTTGCTAATAATTATTAATCCTTTTTTTATTTTCCCGGTGTAAATTTTGAATAAATAAATTTTTAAAATATGAAAATGTATGCAAATTGAGAATTTGAATTGAATAATAACGCGAGTAATCCGTGCTTATTGAAACCGGCTTGGCTCCCAACGAAACACGCAAATCGATTATGCAAAGCGAAAGTGAACAAGGCGGAATTTCCGTTGGAAAGCAAAAAAGTGATGTTGATAATAGACGAATATTGTCTTTTTCAGAGATCGGCGCCTAATGGTAGAGAAAAAATTAGAAAAATGATCGTCTCTTTTGGACGGCCACACGGCCACAAACGACTTTTTAGTCTATTTCTCTTCAATGTGCGCTGCCCATTTTGAGACAACACAAATTGAGGAGAGACAAAACAGTGACCAGCTAAACGAGAACCTCATTTTGTTCTTTTTTCCCCTTCCATTAGGCATCTGAAAAGGACAGTAAAAAAAACTATAGAAAATTTGAATAACCACCAAAAAGCATCGGGAAAATGAACTTCCCGCGGATTAGAGCGGATTTGCTTATATATCCCCAAAAACCCGATGTACACGAACGTTGGTACACGAAGGTGGTCGCGTTTCAGAATATAAAGCTTCCTTAAGGAAAAGGTTAGAACATTTATGTAGAATAATTTAATAAAACCATGAGGACATTGGAATATGTATCTGAAAAAATAGTCACCACAGCAAATTAGGCTCAGTTACCTAAGGCTCCTTTCATCTGGAGATGTGTTTCGTGTACCAACGATCGTGTACATCGTGTTTGGCCAAAATTTGAAAATTATTTTTGTCACACAATTTTTATTCCTCTATCAATAATCTCATATTAATGTGAAAATTATTAAACTTCACATTGTTTCACACTTCCAGTCTGGTGCTTTTTCAGTTTAATATAGGTAAGTCATATTTAGGTATTGTCCTTTTCAGAGATCGGTGCCTAATGGAAGAGCAAAAAAAGAAGAGGAAATTATGGGCGGCCACACGGCCACAAATAACTTTTTCGTCGATTCCTCATAAATGTGTGCTGCCCATAATTTCTAAAAAAAGAATGGCCGTCCAAACGAGAACCGTCCTAATTTTTTTCCTCTTCCAATAGGCACCGATCTCTGAAAAGGACAATACTTGAAAAATAAACAATTATTTATGAAAATGTGCTCTATGGAATCGCTTCGAGGATTTACATTTTGCGGGAATTCAAAATGTTGAATTTAATATTCCCATGAGAACTATCAAAACAATTCCCTGTTAGCATCGACTAATTTACCCAATAAATTTTACAACCGTACATTATCATTATAAAATCAAATAATCAGTGACAAATTATACACACATTAATATTATCAATCACAACAAACATTTCATTTATTTTAATCGTCTTGTAACAATAAAACAATTGTAATTGCATTTGACAATGTGCTATCTGTCACAATAATGACTTCCTTCTCACCAATGAGGTCTAAAAACGCAACAATTAATGTATGAATTAATGAAAGACAATAGGAACCTGTAACATTCTTCTTCAAATTTGCTTTACTCTCTTCAGTGAATTGCGGTAATAATTCATTTATCACGTAAATCTTCCGTGTGCTTGATTCAATATTAGGGTTTTCCAATTGACTAAAGAAATCAACTTAAAAACAAAAACTAACCAAATTATACACTATTTTTCCTTTAATATTTCGATCAACTGCTCAATCGTGCAATTCTTCTTAACAGTCACAGTTTTTACATCATTCCTACATGTGGGACAATTTTCCTAAACCATACATAACTGTTTCCATATAATATTGGAATATTGTTACATCTCTTTGCATCGAAACTACTCCGGTAAATGCTCCGATAATCTGCGTAAAGTTGACATAATTATTAATTGGGTATGACACACTGCAAAATAGTTGCAAGAATAATTCATTGTCAGAATTCTCTCCTCACTTTGATACTAGTTTTAAGGCTTCTAACACACATGAAGCAGCGATTGCAGCATTCGTCGATGCGACTGCCGGTATGATTCTCTTCAAGACGCCCGTCGTGAGCCTTCTATCGACTCCACGAATCCCTGAACTCACAATTAAATTGGAAAGATTATTTCCGATAAACCAAACACTTCCGCTCGTTTCTGCGCCTTCTCCAAGACCCAGTTGACGTGCTCGGGATCGTCTGCATTCAGAGCCTCGCCGTCGAATGGCTTCATCTCCTCCCATAATATAACTTTTATATATTCTATGCAATGTTCTGGGAGCCTTGGTGTGTGAGCAATTGTGCATAATGGATAATTGACTTGCGGTGGGAATAGATCTAATGTGCAATCAATGCAAGCTGTCATCATTGGGTAGATGACACGAGAATTTCCTGAGACAGAACTAGCTTTGCTATAACAATTGAAGTGAACCTTTAAATCCTTCTGTACCGCCATCAATGATCGGAATAATCGATGTGGGATCGATCTGACCATTTTCTATTTTCACAAGCCCACAAATTGTGGAATTTATCCACCTACGTGCTGTAATCGAATCTAATCCACAAATAATTATCGAGAACTTTGAATAAAAAGACGGAGCTTTATCTTCGATGCGACAATTGTGCCTGCAAATCAACTTTTTAGCGGGAACTTTTAATTCAATTTTCAAACGGTGTCACTTGACATCCTTGCACCCGGTTCACAATGAACTTCGCAGCTACTTCTGCCTTTGATTTGCCGACATCTGTTGACCGGAAAAGAAATTGCCGATTCAGATTAGAATAATCGATCGTGTCCATATCGATAACATCAATAAACCGGAAGCCGCTAAGAGCGAGATTCTTCAATATTTCACAGCCAAGTCCTCCTGCTCCAATAACGAGAACTCGGGCATTTTGAATGGATTCAAAATTCTAAAAGAAAGAATATATTTCTGGTTCAAATCAAACATTTTAATACACCTGTTCACCAGGCTCAAACCAGGATACTGTGTAAGATGATGGTCGGTCAGTCAATCGTCGTATATTTCGCCATCTTTCTGACGCAAGTGGATCAACGGTAATCATTCTAAAAATCCAACAAATAAATAAAAAATAAAAAAAAATAAAAAAACATTAGCAAAAGTATAGTATCCACTTAAAGGAACATCAACAAATCAATATGAAGAACAATACTGTAGTTTGTTAATAACTTTATAATGAATTAATACTGATTTATAATACAATTCGGATTTTAAAAATTATTTTTCATTAACTTAATTTATGAATATACATATACATCAGGGTTTCACGGAATTCCGTCGTTCTTTGAGTTCCAATTCCGTTAAAAAATCGATTTCCGTGAAACCCGGATACACATTTAATTTAAATTTTTATTTCCTTTCGTTATTAATAGAACACACAAAACTATATATATATATATATATACAACTAAACTAATTGTCACTTCTGCTGTCACTAGTGAGATAAATATACAGTTTAATACTTAAGAAACATTAAAAATAAAGATTTAGAATAAATTTAATTAATGGACGAGAAATTAATGGCCGCGTTTTTTAATGGACGAGAAAATTGATATGCACTTTTTCTACCATATATTTTTTATCCTATTTTTTCGAAATAGATTTATTCTATAGTAAAGATATCACCTAAATAATGAAAAGGTCTTGTTCCGAAGCAAATATCGGAAAAAATGAAGGTAACTTTATTTATAAATAAATAAATGTATTCTTATTACAGGTGATGAAAAAAGGATAAAAATAGAAAATGACAAGAGTCCACCGACGGGTCGCGAAATAATTGACAAATTCAATAATGGCGATGTTGCTGCCTCAATAACTTACAAAAAAATTTGTTTGGCACTGCAATCGTTCGAAAACTGGAAGTCAGATGTGCCAAAGATTCAACTGTTGGAACAGTTTCTTGACAATTCGGATTTATTCGATATGAGGACAGAAACTCTTGTAAATAACTTATTGGTAAGTTTATTACTATTTTTAAACTAATTTATTAAATAATTTTTCAGAGACTAAAGTGGAATACCATTCCAGAATCAATTTTCTCATCATATATTTCATTTATTACAAATATTGGCATAAGGCAATTATGTTTCACTGAACTCGTGCTGAAATCAGTGTTCGATAACTTTTTGCCACATGGTAGGAAGATCGCATCGTTTTAAATAATTTGTTATTTTAGAAAACGAAGAGAAACAATTTGAATATTTTAAAGCAGGACATAAAGTCATAGTAGATATTCTTAACTGTTTCCCAATGTCTACAAAACTAGTTCTGACATGTGCTAGAAAGTGTTTACCACATTATACTCAACCTTTAGCTAAAACTGGAGTCTATTTAAAGAATCTCATCGTTCTGCAGTGTTATTCACCCTTAAACATAAGGAAAACTATATGGGAGATTATTCTGGAACGTCTAGTCAAAGAGGATGTAAGTTTTTTCCAGAAAATTGGTTATATTTCAATCCCTTTAAGGCCTATTTTAATTTGAATGTCTCTGAGAAGGATGTTCTCACAAAAATCGACGACAATGTAAGTTAATGATATATAAATTTTCATTTTTTTGTTGTATCAAGGAAGGAACGGATATTATGAAATGCAGCGAGCCATCCACAGTTGATGAGAAACCAAAAAAAGGAGCTCAATTTACAAATTTTCTGGATGACTTGTGTTCAACAATTATGGAATACAACAATTACTCATTTGATGCTCCAAATGAAGGTTAAAAATAAATAGAATAATACAGTTCATATTTGGTATTTTTAGAAATGACTAGCGAACAGGTTGAATGGGTTACATGCTTCGGGTATAATCATAAAAACACCGCTGCTGAGTGCGCCGAGCACTTCGATATATTCATGCACTGCCTCGAATCGGTGATGCTCAATGCGTCATTCGTCAAAAACGTTTCTATAATATTCTTGCACCTATGTTCTCTCAAACGCGAATACGCTGAAAGTGTTCTCAAAATTCTATGGAACTGCGTGTGCCGAATGCCACGAGCTCCAAGCGACACCAAGCTGAGTCATGGCGCAGCAGGATACTTGGCCGCGTTCATTTCCCGTGCCAAATACGTTCCGAAGAAAGACGCCTACTATTGGCTGCAGCAGATGATCGAATGGCTCCGCGGCTACATTGACCAGCTCGGAAACGGCAGCTCTCAGATAACACCAGGGCTTGGAAGGCATGGGACCTTCTATGCAATTTCGCAAGCATTCTTTTTGGTATTTGTGTTCCGCTACCGAGAGCTTGTGAAAAATTCAGGTAAACAATATCCTTGGAAACCGCCATTAAACACGTTTTCCAGAAGTGATGGAGGAAATGAAGCACTGGGGAATCGGCAGGATAGTACACTCACAATTAGAACCGCTGAAATTCGTGTCGCGGCCTGTAGCTGTGGGATTCTCGGCCATCTCGAGGTCGCTGCAGCTCGTTTATTGCAGTCACGTTCTGTCGAATGACAACTTGAGCAGGCCGTTCGACAACATGTTTCCATTTGATAGCTTTCAAGTCAAATGGTTCGTTTGAATGATGAGCGTTGATGTAAATTGAATTGGTGTTCAGCTCATCAAAGATCTCGGATCTGCTCCGAATGATTTCGCCGTTGTCGGAAGATTCGAATATGGCGAACGCGGCCATGTGCTGGAATGCGGCTGCAGCACAGAAAGAAGCTGATATGGAATCGGCGGGTAGTGTAGATTTCTTGGATGATTATGAAATTGGTAAGAATTTGGGTAGAAGGATGCACAAGAGGAAATACGCTCATTTCAGATTTTGGACGGGAAAGAGCGCTTAGTTTTGGACAAAGATCATTGATTAGTTATGCCGACGCACCAGGTTTGAAGACATTGGACCTGAAGACGAATTGATGCGGTCATTACCATTTCTTGTTGTTTTTGTTTTTAATAATATTAATAATTGTTGACTGTTATTGTTATCAGTTTAGCCGTTCACACCACGTTGACGTCTTCATTTTGTATTATTTTAGAGATTCAATGTCGAATAAGAACAGCTAGGTATTTTAATTCTAGAATAGTCATTTTCAATTGCATTTCAAATGCTTGCCATAGGTTGATGTTTGTCGTTAAATTTAAATGCGGCATTTGGAAAACAATTCAAAAAGACTAGGTTATATTTAATAAGAGTTTATAATGAAAATAATAAAGATTTTTGTAAATTTTTGATATACTAAAAAAAGATTGTAAAATTATATTCATTATGACATATTTTCGCAGTCTATGTAAAATTTGATTTCAAATTCAGGACTGTTTTAACATTTTAAAATGAGAGAACGCTTCAAAAATTGAATATATAGTATACAATTTTACATAGCAACTACAACTGGAATTTATATCGCGCCTCGTTGCAGAAGAGTTCGCACCAATTGCACGAGCACTACCTTTTAATTTATTATTTTCTTTTCAATATTTTATTTATTAATCATTGTTTAACAGAAGAATTAATTTGAATTTTATATTATCCTTTTCAGAGATCGGTGCCTAATGGAAGAACAAAAAAAGAAGAAAAAATTAGTCTCGGATGGACGGTCAGACGGCGACTTTTTCGTCTTTTCCTCTTCAATGTGGACTGCCCTTTTTTTTGAGACAACGCACATTGATGAGAGCCGTCCAGACGAGAACCTCATTCCATCCTATTTTCCCTCTTCCAATAGGCACAGATCTCTGAAAAGGACTATATATATTATAGTTTTGTTTATACTCTTTTGTTAAACAATAATTAATAAATAAAATATTAAATTAAAAGGTAGTATTCGTGCAACTGGTGCGAACTCTATTGCAATGAGGCGCGGTTTCGTGCCATTGTTGTGTATACCTAAAATATATACCGAAAAAATCATTTTGAATAGTACGTATACTTATCAATTGAGTTGAAATTTATAGTTCTCCATATTAAATTTCAATAAAAGAAAAGTGGTTCGAGAATAATCTTTCGCGATAGTTATTTTTAATAGTCTAATGAGTCTTATGTAAAATAGCCATAAGAGTTTTCATAAAACAGAAGCAACTAAGATGATTGCCTACAAACAATATACAAACATTGATTGATACAATCGAATATTTACCAACTCAAGCTCAAGTCCATTGCAACCAAATGAATATCAACTTTTGGTATTAATATTATTTATTAATTATTCGTATATTATTGATAAACTGATTTATTCGTACCGGCTGGTGGAGTTCTATTTACCCATCGTTCGACAGAAGACTAAGAAGGAGAAGAGGAAGAAGAAGGCGAAGAATCGAATGTCAAATACAAACGAAACGAGGCCACGATCTCGGTACTGAGTAAATAGACGAACAATGGAAAAGCCACCAGCAGCAGTCATATACACATAATTATTTATCTACCATATATGTGGCTCATTTTTCCATACTTTTACCGTTGCTCAATTCATTGTCTCGTTTTCTTTCTTCTCATCATCCGCCAAAATCAATGTTTTGTAGCTAATTATACAAAGTAATATTAATAGAAAACCCTAAACAACCTCTTTAAAATGGACACACACACACCTACACATACATACACACACAACAACTATTAACATTAATTTTGGTTCAAGGACATATTTATACAACTCATAAATATCTCCAACCATCCCCTTTGGTTCTTCTCTCCTATTGACCTCCGTTGTTCTTTCTCGATCTCCCACCACCTTTTACCGAAAAATATATAGTAAGTTATCCTGCAACAAATTGATTTTATCCCTTTTTGCTTTCTTTATTCACAATATTATATTATTATTATTTTTATTGTATTTATTTGATTTATATATATATATATATAGAAAAGTTCTTTTGTTTACATTTCCTATTATTATTGTTTCCGTCGAAAGAGTGACTGACTGAGAGCACCGTCCGTTTTGTTGTGGCTCTTCGTGTTTGGTTTTGAACTGTACTCTATTTATTCAATCAATATGAGTTCGTTTTTATTCACGTTTTATTATCCAACTTAATTAATGTTTCTAAAAGAAACATTTCCCCCTCAATTTTTAGTGAGATCTTTATTGACAACCTGATATCCTACTGTTGCTCCAATGATGACCTCGTTTGGGCAGTTGCAACAATTTTCTTTTCGTCTAATCAATTTATGCTATTTATCTCAATTGCGGCAGCCTTTTGATTTTTTTTACTTTGAAAACGATAATATCTTAAAGTAAAAACGTAAAAAAACGAGCTATAAAGTGTTCAAACAAATTTCCTTGAATATTTTCTGTAGAACGCCAAATGAAAATTGCAGTTCTATCATATCTTGTCTTATAAGCTTCCATATGTTGATTTGAAAATTATTTTCTCACCAATTTTACAGGCTTGTCCAAAATTATTGTAATACTTTAAAACAACACTAAAATTTTAGAGCATATCAGCTTCAGTTGGCGTGCTGGAGCTACAACCTATTAAATAAGCTATGAAAATAGAAAAGGAATTTCCAATGAAGCAAAAACAAAAAAAATAACTTCAATAAAATAATAGACTAGAAACCACAACTCAAAAGTTCTTCCAAACAAAATCTAGGCCATGTCATTTTCATTGAACTGGTAAACTTGTTTCAGGTCCAGATAATTTCGTCAAAACCTTTTTTAATATAAAACAAAACCAAACAATTATTTCACTAATAATTTTATTTGAAACCTATATCAGCGCATCACTTCAACTCTATAACAATCAACTGTCAATCATCTGTTTTGGCTTAAGATACTTGGAATGTAAAATATAATTTAATTAGAATCTTCTTATCGTTTTTTCCGTCATAATTCAATACATACAAATCTCGTTGCTCAAATTTCGCGCAAAATATAAACAATTAACCTTTTCCCCTTCATTTTTCTATTCTTCTTACCTTCTATGAAAATATTCTTTTCCATTTTTGTTAAAAAAATTCGATTATCAAAAACAAAATACGTCAGTTGGCAAATTTCGATATTCTAATCAATTTGAATTCATATTTTTACAGAACAAAAACGTCAGAATCCATCCCGATGAATAAAAAGTTCTGCTCATTTGATGGCTCGATTTTTGAGCTCTTTTTTTTTACATATTTGATCCACACGTTTAATTTTTAAAAAATTTACCTAAAAAATCTAAAAACGCAAAATTTTGCGTTTAAACTGAAAGCTCAGAAAACCTACTCAAATGTTAAGCGATAAAAGAAGCAGTGTTCTATAAACATTAGAATGTGGGTGACAAGTTTACGTGAAAAGTATTCTAAAGATAATACGTAAAAATTTATAATATGTGTAACATACATCTTGAATCGTTTGTGGTATCAGAGGCCGTATGCGGGAAATAATTTATCCATTAAGCGGCGATGGAAAATCATTAATAACCTATTTTTCTAAGACAATCTAAATCAATAAGTTCGTATTGGAATCACATAATTTATAAAATTTGCTGGATCACCACTCACCGTTTTACGGATAAATACGTTCTTGCATACCGCCTCAGAACCTTTTCATATTTTCACTTTTAATTCGTTTGTAGAGCAAGAAATTTTAGAAAAAAAAATAGAAATATTACACTGATTTAAAACTTTAATAAAATATCCAGAACTTAGATTTCCTCGGGCACTCCACTGCCAAGAATCCGGGCCGCATTGCAAAAGACTTGCACGAACGGTACCTTTCAATTTATTCATCAGTTAACGTTTCATTCTGCAGAAATCCTGATGAATTGTCTTTTTCAGAGATCGGTGCCTAATGGAAGAGCAATAAAAGAAGAGAAAATCATGCGGTCACAAACAACATTTTTTCAGTTCCCCTTAAATGATTTCGTGAAAAATAATGGCCGTCCAAACGAGAACCTCATTCCATCCTAATTTTTTTCCTCTTTCATTAGGCACCGATCTCTGAAAAGGACAATAATGACAAATAAATTCTTATTACCTCAATTAATGTACGAGAAGAGTCTTCATCTTCAATATAACTGCCTTGTAAATATTGAAAATAAAAATAATAAATTAAAAGGCTGAGTTTGAAATTTTTGCAATTGGTGCAAAGTCTTTTGCAATGCGGCGCGGTTTCGTGGCAAAGAAAAAGGTTTGCAGGTGCGAGAGGGAATTTTAATTTTGAATCATGTGTGTCACATAATTTAATTATCTCAATTCTTAACAAAGAACAGAACGTGCCATTTGTTTTCTTTTACCACAATCCATGCTCCCACGGAAGCTTCATCCAAAACAAAATACCACAAATCGACAAAATGTGAATAAAGAATCCACACAGAAATTCTGTTGAACGTCCTCATTAAAAACAGAGAATGATTTCCATTTAATTACTCGGCAAATAAATAAAACCATCAATGACGTGCACACTCCAAAATTCGCTCAAATCGCGCGTTATAAAAAAAGAGCTCAATTCGACCTTTGCAGCAAGGATATTAATATTGTTGAGAAAACTGATTCCTTTCACTCTTAAAAATCGAAACTTTGGCGTGAAATCGTTTCCACGTAAAAAAAAAAAACAAAAATGTTCACTATCATCTAAACTTCATTCAATTCAGAGGCTCTCCAAAAATATGATTAAATAAGCGTTTTCAAATTAAATTTACCCCCCCCCCATACATTCGTTTATATTTTATTGTGCCACCTTAACTCTTTCATCGATTTTTGTTGACAAAACTAGCCGAAATGAGCCAACTTGCAGATAATGAATGTAGTCAGGTTCGAGGAGCACAGTGTCAACTCCGTGGGATTGTTCGACGACGACTACCGATTGCAGCAGAAGCAGCAGCACGCGATGGGATATCCGCAGCCGCACATTCAGGCGCTCATCCAGCCGCACGCGATGCCGCTCAGCCACGGCGTCTACCAGAAGCAGGGCTTCTCGCATGCGGCGACGGCGCCCATGTTCGCGGTGCAGCAGGCTGCCCAGCCACCGCAGCAGAGGCCGCCGATCAACTCTAACATGAATCGGTCGCAGAGGTGGGCTCAACGCTTGATCGCCGTCATTCAGACGATTGGTTCAGGTGCGGCGTGTGTCGCGGCTGTCAGTGCAAGCCGTGCGGCCAGTGCACCTACTGCCAGGACTCGCCGCAGTTCGGCGGTCCCGGCGTCAAGAAGCAGAGCTGCATCGAGAGGCGATGCCTGCGCGTGCTCGAGAACCGGCTGCAGCGCGACTCGCCGTCGTTCAAGGCGCGCCTCGGCTGCAACCAATGCGAGGACTGTCGCGTCCCCGACTGCCAGATCTGTCTCGTCTGCCTTGATCGACGTTTCTTCGAGAACCGCTACATTCCGGGCGCCATGTGCGCCAAAAAGCGTTGCAACAACTCGACGAACCTCGACACCATGCAGTCGTCATCGGCTTACAAGCAAAGACAGGTTCTCTCTCGCACATCATTCACGTAAATAACTTCACGCAATTTCAGATTGTGAAAAGATGTTATGAGCAGGTTTCGATGCCATCTACTATTCAAATTGATGCGAAACGGAATCAATTAGGTAGACTTGAATCGTTTAAAAAAAGTATATTTATATTTAAAATATAGGAGAAGCACCAGCGATTAGTAATTATGAAGTCAAAGCAGAAGAGAAGAACAACTTTGTGAATCATTATAACGGTGAGTTTTACAAAACATTTTATCATCTATAACTCTTTGAGCATATTTTTATTGTTGTCATTTTTGGTAGCCCGTTTGGTCTCGCAATTCCTGTTGTGGAAAACGTTTTCACAATCCAACAACTGTATTATCGTAGTCATTTAAAACACAAAATTTCGTTGCTCTCACAGTTCCTCTCTTTCTGATTCTAATTATGAGCGTTGTCTCAAAGAAGTTTTGTGCCCCTTTGATTAACAAAAAGTTTCTGCCTCGTGTCTCAAAATACTACGAAAATATATTATCAAATTATAAGAAATTAACATTTCTTTAAAAAAAATAAAAATAACCAATTTGACGTGAGAAGAGATCAAGAGAAATTATTAAAATAAAATAAATAATATCGCTGCCACTAAGTGCGCCGCCATTTGCAAAATACCGCGCACCGATTGCGCGAATTACACTCCTTTTCAATTTATTATTATTTCAAGTATTTTATTATTCATTTCAGAGATCGATGCCTAATGGAAGAGGAAAATTTTAGGGGCGGGGCAAAGGTCTTGTTTAGGCAGTCACACGGCCACTAAGGCCATCACGTCTCTTCCTCATTTGTTTCTCATCAATTTCTGTTATCTATTTTTTGATGACAAGAAATGAAAAGTTTAATTTAAAAATGAAAATGGATGAAATAAAAATATTGATGACAAACAAAAGAGGAAGAGACGTGATGGCCTTAGTGGCCATGTGGATGCCTAAACAAGACCTTTGCCCCGCCCCTAAAATTTTCCTCTTCCATTAGGCATCGATCTCTGAAATGAATAATATATAGTAATTACTGTTTAACAGAAACATTGAAAAAAAATAAACATAGTGCGCCGCCAATTGCACCATTCACGCCTTTCTTTTCATTACTCTCTCACACCAAAATGAACACATGTATTTGGCTATTTTCACGCTTCTTTTAAAACTTTCTCATGTACATTACACAAATATTGTCTACGCCAGTTTGTCAGGTATTCCTTAAGCTCTCCAAAAATATTAAAATTATCACAAAATATTACATTTGAGCACGTTTTCTGAGCACATCATACAAGTTGGTGCGCTTAAGCGAAACTTCTTCAAATTTAATGATTCTAAACGCGTTCTTAACAACAAAGTAAATCAAATTTGAACAAGTTAAGCGGGAACTTTGTGTGCAGTGGAATCTAATAGTTTTTCCTTCGAATATTAATAAAGCCTTATAGTTCTTTCAAAGGGCGTGTTTTGCGCAATTGTTGCATGGTATTTTGCAATTTGCGGCACACTTGTGGAGAGTAGATTGAAGGCTATGGGAAAAATCGGTTTAAAGGAGCATTCCGAAATAATAAAATGGTCTCGCTTGGGACAGGTGTAGATTTAATTTTCATTGGTTTTTACATTAATAAATAAAACAAAAATATGATGAAAAAAGAAAAGCAAAATAATAAACAAATTGCAAATTGGAATACTCCTTTAAACCGATATTTTCAATAAATATTTAAAACTAAAACAAAAAAACGTAAATTAAAAACAGTTCCGCCTTACTGTAGATTTCAGCTTCAATGTAAAATCCACCAAACATCTTCTCAATAAACCATCAATTTTATAGAAGACACAGACAACTCAAACAGCTCCAATCAATCATACAATTATGCGACTCGCGAGCAGCCAATCTACACGTCGCAGAGTTGCGAAATGCCATACGGCCTCAAGCACTACAACAATTCAACGGCCGACGCGACGACGACGACGTCCTCCGTCGAGTGCAAGCCGAACGCACCAGCTTCGCATTATTTGCCGCAACGAGCGCATGATTACACGCGATACAACCAGAATGGCGACCCGTTCCTGCCGCCGAGCTATGCGCCGGATATGAAGAATGCCGTTGTATTACAGCCGCTTTAATTGTTTATGGTTAGAATCTTCAAATGTTATTGTCGGGTTCATCATGTGCATTATATAAATATATTCAATTGATATTAATCATAATAATAATAATAATGTTAATGCTAAGTTATTCGCCATAACACTTTCTTCAAACTCTTTAAATGTTGTTTCTTTCTTTCTTCAATATTCAGGAAAAATTATTTATTTTATTTATTATTGCACTTAATAAAGATATTCAATATGCTCTTGCACTTCGCCTATTTTAATGTAACCCAATCGGATTATCATTATTGTTCGTGCTTATTATGAATATTAGCCCAGAGGCACACAAACACACACACACACAACCTCTGTTAAACTTTTCTTTTTCGAGTAAATTGATGCCGACCACATGTCATCATAGCTTTACACTTTCCTACGTTCAATTCACTTTTTGATACATTTTCACGCGTATTAGAAAATGCTTAAATGAACCATTTATTGCTTCGAATATTTCTTCTATCATTGTTTCCTTCTTATTTGGTTCCTTGTCCCATCGGATGTCACTGTGATCGATCGATCCACCAGGTTTCTTTTTGTTATTTATAAGATAAATGTGCCCCTGTCTTTTGAAATGTTCTCATGGGGCATGATGGTCCGTAGGGGAGTTGGAACCACAAAATAAAAAATAAAATTAAAGATTGAATGCAATGGAAAACAAATCACATCATCAAAGCTTGCTCACTTCAACGCGTCCTACACGACGCTCATTTTCAAGAACACATCAATCCGAAGTATCGAGAAACAGTCATTCAAGAAGCTCAGTCATCTCGAATCGATCCAGTTCGACGACCACCCGTCGTTGACCACTATTGACAAGTTCGCGTTCAAGGGTTTGCCCAAACTCCGCTTGATTCGCATCTCTCGGTGCTCCATGCTCACCGAGATCCATCGAAACTCCTTCTCTTCAATTAACAACAAGAAAGGGTTGCGAATCATCATCGAACTCACGCCTATTCGAATGATCGAGCCGATGGCGTTCAAGTTAGCCTCACGAACCTTTTTATAACAAAAGCCAACTCATTATAGAAATGCTCACAATATCCGCGAGCTGGCAATCTCTGGCTCCAATATGGCTCTCAACCGGCACAGCCTTGGCTCAATCACTCAACTCGATTTCCTCACCATCAGCGGCCTTTCACTGATTGAGCCCGACACCTTCGTCAACTCGAGCCGATTCCACTTGATTCACATTCAAAACTCAACGTTTGATATCCCAAACAACGCATTCAACTCGTTATCTCACATATCACACGTAAACCTTCCATCTCATCGAAGCTCTATTAATTCATTTCAGTTCCTCATCGAGCACTCGACCATCGATTCCATCGCTCCCGACGCGTTCGCCTTAATGTCAACGTGTCGTCTAATCGAACTCAATTCCAATAAAATTGGCACAATTTCTTCGCGAGCGTTCACCAACGCCATTAATGTGGGCGAGGTTCGGCTCACACGAAATTCCATTGATGCCTTTGATACTGTCGAATCGTTAATTTCTCCGTCATTGATAACTCGCGTTGAGGAGAATTGGATTAATTGTAGTTGTGAGCTGAAATGGATGACTGCTCTCAAGGTATGTCAATTTCGAAATTCGCGCTTATTCAAGATGGCGTGCGGTGTTGTTGCCAGTCACTGCGCGTTTGTAGGATTAAACAACCAATGATACAGAATCGAATGCAAAATTGTTTTTTAGTCGTTGATTTACGGTAGATGCTTTAATATTTCGACTTTTTTTTATTGATTTTTTACAATTTTATTCAACTACAATATAAAGTTAGCCTCTTATTTATAAAACAACCTTAAATTTCGATAAACTAAAAACCAATTTTAAGCACCCCAAAGGGAAATTCATATTTTTCAATATTTAAACGTGTCTTACTAATTTACACGTATTATTTTCATATAACATGGTGTCTCATTTCTACTAGCCCGTCTTAAACTATGAGCTTCTTAACGTAATTTGCAACTGAAAACTTAAACATTAAATTTAGGCGTTGACACGCTAAGTCCTCTTTCTCAAAATTAAATTTTATACATTCGGCACATACCTGGCACGAAATGACATTTGTCATCTGATATTGTGCTAAAAAAATTCATTCCTTAGGGCGTCAAATTTCACGCAAAAACAATCAAAAACCGCTCATTTTGCGTATGATTAACAAAAACCTCTTTCCAGAACATCTCGAATATCAACTTCTGCAAGTCCACCACTTCTATTGCAAATTCATTTCTATCCATATATTCATTTACAAAGACACACTGTAACACACGAAGGAATATTTACAGTGATTTAAGTCAATCCTCAACTGCAATTCGACCCATTCCACTATTAATCATATTGTTATCTTCATTTCATCTCCAATCGATGATCGTTCGTCTTTTATTTATCCCAGTTGATATATTTTTGTCAACTGCCTCAATCACTCCACTTCCATTTTCGATATCCATCGACACCTCCAATAAATATTAATTTTTTTTCGATTTTGAATTTGTCAATTCGCACCTTTAATGTGCAATCGATGGATGAATTTATTATTTTACAGGCAATCGACTGTCCCTTATAATACCGTAACTAAATGAAAAGATAAGATAAATAATATTTGTCAAAGTCACCCTAAACTCTGGCTCAATGTATTCAAAGTCATCAACCTCATACGTGTGAACATATCGCGTTTTATTATCACGAAAACTGCATTTTGAGTTCATTGGATATCTGAAACGATTATATGTTGGATATTATGACGAATAAATTAGACAAAACCTTTGATAAGAGTCTCTTGATATTTTATTTTTCAATAGAACACCACCGTTAATGTCAAATCTGAAAATTGAGGATGATAAAGAATTGTTTGTTTCATTTTAAACAACGACCAAATAATATTTAAAAAAAAACCAACAACAAAACAAAACCCACATTTGTGCTTCATACAACGAATCGTCTCTCAATATCGACTCAGTTCTCAATTGTTGTCGCTTGAAGCTTATCAGCGAATAATTAAGCTTCGGCCTTATAATTTCAAGCTGTATCCCGGGAAAGAATCGAATCATAATATCAGCGAGGATCAAGTTCATCTGAATCGACCCGTCGCTCGCGTAATAATACCAATGGAACGCGTGGCGATTGCTAACCCAGCGTTTGTCACCATTCTCATACGGTATTAATATTCCGTCTTCGGGCGTTTTCGAAACGGGCAGCTTTATTGTCTGACTGGGGGATGTGTTCCTCTTATCTGCCCAGGAAACGCATCTCGGCTGGACTGGAGCTGACTTCTTTCGGATTAATTCTGCTGCATTTGCATGTAATTCGTCTTCTTGTTTTTCTTTATTCTTCTCGAATCGCATTTGTCGAATCCTTTTCTGTACAAGAAAGGCAAGAGTTGATGATTAGTCAATGAATAAAAAACACCTCCAATATTTGGCAGCTCTTCTTGCTTCTTTCAATCGTCACATCTTTCTTAGCCATTATTTCCTCTTGTGATTTGATCTTCTCGTCTTTTTTTCTAATCTCCTGCCGATACTTGGCCAACTGTGTTTCAAGATCGCATAGCTTCTTTCTTTGATCGTCAATCTGAAACTAACCGTTCAAATTGGCATAATATTTCCACTGTTCACCATTTTATTCAAGTCTCCCGAGTCCTTATCAAACAATCTTCTCTCTCGTTCCAAATGTCCCTGGATTCTTCTCGTTTTTTCCTCATCAATTCTTTTTTCATTCGCCAATTCATCAACCTTCCTCCGATAATCTTTCTCGAGCTCCATGTTCTTTAACTCGTACGATGTTTGCAATTTCTTGCACAAGTTTGTGTAGTTCTCATTGAGCTATAATTATCAGTGGCATTTTTGCGTGGGTTGTCAAATTCCCGCTTACATTCTTGGCGGTCTTTTTCAATTGCTCTTCGCTGAAATCAATGTGAGCGATTGCGTCGCGAAGTTGGATTACAAGATGCTTTAATATTCGATTTTCTTTTGACAGTCTTTCATTGTTTTCCTTTTTATTAATATTCTCGTTATTTTCATCTGAAATTGAAAAATTATGGATATGAGAAATGTAAGATTTAGTAATTTAAGAGCGCCAAGGAAATGTTTGCGTAGTTATGAGAAGCAAATTAGAAAATCACATATTTTTGAGCGGTTAGTGTTGATTTATAGTTTTTAAATATTTTGAACAATCATTCTCATTTCGTAAATTGCCAATGCATATATAAAACATATTGTCCTTTTTAAGAAAATATTCTGAGTGGAAAAAGTGTTCAAACTACAAATAACAGCATAAATTGATGAGTTGAAAAGAAAAATTTGCAACGGTCCAAACGAGACCATCACTTTCTTCCTATTTTCAATACTATTTCTCTCATATCTCATATTTAAATCATACTTTTTGATTTGAACAGCCTGTTGGGAACCACATTCCTTTCATTTTCCTAAAAATTAAATTTCTTTAAATTAGTCAGAAACAAGAACTTGCCACTTTATGGTCAATTGGCGTGCTCGCTCCCAACGGTGTTGACAAAGACGAGGCACATTCCGTTGTACTTTTCTTCAAACCCAACTCTTACTATTTGTCGTGAACATAAAACCAACATTCATCCTATTAACCAGTATTCCCATTTCATGAGCCATTGCTCGCAATCCGCGCTGCTCTTCGGATAGCCCAGACCAATTCGTCGACACATACGTGCTTCCTGCTCCAGAATCGTTGAACATTGGTGTTCTCACCACGTCTGAACAAATGTTCTCCTTGGCATCTTTAATAAATCAACATTAATTAAAACAAAATAAATTTGGAAGCCAATTTACAATCAGAGTTGGGCGCCGACGATGCTGGAGCAGCAGAAACCGTATCTTCATCGGCATCTTCAGTCAAGCTCGTTCTTGGAAATGAAGGTTCTGGTTGTTTCTGAATATAGTCTCAAGTTCAGACATGAAATGGCAAAACCAACCATTTTGAACCGAGCAGTACCTTGGCCCTTTCTTAAGAATGGCTGTTTTTTGCGAACCTCATTAGTATTCATTAATTTCGGTTAGAGGTTCTGTAAAAAATATTCAGTCATTCATGTGAACGAATTAGATAAAATCATCGTTAGTAAAACGATAAACATTAAATTTATAAGGAAAATTAATTAAAAACAATCATTTATTAACAACAAATAAATCAACAATACAAAGTCAATCTAACCCTTCCTCTTAATCTTCTCCAAAAGTGCTTCCATTTGTGCGTTTAGATTCGGCTGTCCTTTCTTATTCCTCTTCGCCAATGCTTTATTCATCTTCTTCTTATTGCTTTGATATTCATTCATCTTCTGCTCCCTTTAACGAAAATACAATTCGTCAACAAATCCACGTTTAGAACCTCTTCTGCTTCTCCTCGATTCTTTTCTGGCGAAGCTCTTCTTTCTCCTTTTGCAGAGCAAGAAATACTTCCTTGGCTTTTTTGAAACTCGACACTTTTGACTTTCTAAACTTATTCAATTTTATTCAAATTCATAGAAACAAACCTTTTTATTCGTTTATCATCCTTCTTTTCCATTTCTTAATAAATTTGAAAAAAATAAGAATTAAATTCGAATTGTTTTGAAAAAAGGATTATATTCTTTTAAGAGGATTAGGGTTGCAAAGAAAATTGCATCAAGTGCATGAATTTTTGCAATAAAGGCGCAGTTATATTTTATTATATTTTTGGTCATTAATTAATTTAATGCGGTTCTAAAAGATTAATGAATTTAATGCGCTTGTAACAATCTGTAGGATATGAAAATAAGAGCTAATGAAATTTGTGCCCAACGAGATAATGAATAAGAATAAAAATACTTAAAATGAAAATCGTTTCAGCATATATATTTAATAATTTTCTTTATTCGATACTGTACTTTACGAAATAAACTTAATCTTAAGTCATTTTCTTACTAAACTTAACTTTAAAAAAGAAATTCAAAGGTTCCAAGCTCAGAAGATGAACAAAATAAAATATCCATCAACTACAATGCTGCACTTTTGAAGTGTATTTTAAAAATAAACAAAATGGATGTTTGATAAAATCTAAAAATGAATTCCGACGTGACACACATGATAAAGATCAGCGTACTATGGAGGCAATAAAAGAGTGCACAAAAATGGCTCATCTCTATTGCTAATTACTCAACACGCAATCGTTTCTTCAAACCGGCTCAACCACGATAGATTACAGGTAGACTCGTTGGTGCGTTCCTTCCTCTAATCGCTTCTCGTTTGCAGGAAGAGCTAGATGGCGGATAAATCAGCTTTTGTGCCCGTTGACGCTATCGGAAACCATAAGAACACGGATCTCGATGTGGATATCGACGATGAGTTATTCGGCAAGAAGCCTCCAGCAAAACCAGTAGACGCTCCGCCACCACCACCGCCACCGCCACCACCGCCACCACCAAAGACTGGCAAGTACACGTACAAAAAGGCATCCAATTACCAGAAGACGTATGCCAAGTAATTGTGTGTCTGTGTGTGTAAAGAATAAAGATTTTTATTTAATATAATTTAAACAATAATTTCTATAACAATTAAGAAAACAAATCTTCGCGATCTGCAGCTGCAATTCCGAGTGGATCATCGATTGCCTTAAAGTTATGGAAGTGTACGGGTCGATGGTCTTCGTGATAATATTCTTTCGGATTGGCCAGACAGACGTCAAATTTCATAGCAGGTGACCATCGTTGCCCTTGGAAGTTGAAGTTCCACACACCGTTCGATGGAACCATGAAATAACCGAGGAATCGATCAGATAATAACATTTGGACTTTTTCGTAGTGTGTGGGCATGTATCCCTAAAAGGTTACATTATTGGAACTATCAATGGAACAACCTTTGGATTGCTTCCTCTGTCTGTATTAAGTTTTCCCCATTCGTATCCGGAAGGCGTCAACTTGTAAGCTGTCAGGGAAACCGATCCCGGCGTGAAACTGCTTGTAATAATAATGGTCTTCTCTCCGTCCCAACTCACGTTGTCGGTTAAAAGCTTAAATTTACCAATAAATTCAGAATGACATGAAACTAACCTTCGCATGAGTCGAAACATCTTGAGGTGATAATTGAGGCAGTTCGTTTGGTTGCGTATGGATCCATCCGAGGGGCTCGAATTCTCGTAACAACTCGTGGTCTGGGAGCTGGGTCGGTAAGTTCACCTGCTGATGGTTTCCAGTTTGTGGAACAAGGACTATACACCGTATTTCTTTGACTTGAGGATTGTCAACTGGCGACACGCCGTACATGAATCCGGCAATCTGTGTTCGCAAATCGGAGATCGTAATAAACTTTTTGAGCACATTTTTCGGCAGAATGTAGGTGAACCCAGAGTCTTTAACATCATCAGAGTTTACGTAAATGTGCTGCGTACGAAGATGCAGATTCGTAGAAGAAATGGCTCGCACTCTCCATTCGGTTCTGCTCGCAAACGAAGCCGTTTCGTAATTGGAAGTGGTGGCCGTAATAATTTCGTCTCCGTGCTTGTTCACAGTTCGTGTCGTTGTCGCCGTAATCTGACTCTGTTCTTTCGTCTGCTTTTCAATGTCGGCGATCTGCTGTCTTTGCTGACTTGGCGCGGAAATCTCCATTCCGAGGATAATATCACGCACTTCAGACTGTGTTAGTGACGCTACATTCACGTTGTTCTTCTTTCCATAATCTGCCAATATCATGTCTTTGAGTGCCAATTCAACCTAAAGCACATTAGCATTAAAACCTTTTCAGTATAACCCACTAACCTTGATCCAATCATCGTCACTCAATGTCGGCCAAATATGATGCGGTTCGGTGATTGTCGTCTTATCCGGCTTCAGGATCACCTTCGTCTTATCCGGATTAATATGCATTCCTCTCATTATCAAAACAACTCTTGAGAATGCCGTGTAGGACGAGATCGTTTTCAGCCAATCGTCGTACAAGTTGAAGAGAACCATTTGCGGTTCTGTGGCCTTGAGGATGAGATCTCCAAACTTCTCGACTTTCATGATAGCCTGGAACGGCAACATCAGTTCGGATCCCTTGATGACAATGTTGGGGAAATCAAGTAAATGAACTTCCAATGGATCCAACATGGCTTTTCTAGTCACAATAATTTGGCGCGGTTGTTCTTCAACAGGTAACGAGCGAATCAACGCGGCCACTTCTTCGGCAGTCTTCCATTTGGCCAACTGCGACAATCTTTTCTGTCCGGCCCACACCGAAGTGTGAATAATCTTCAAGAAGAGTTGTCCCGTTCTTGGATTGAAAATGAAAATCGCTCCATTGATAGGCTTCGTGGTCAAGTTACCCTCGAACGTTTTGTGAATCGTTACACGGTAAACGTTTGTGTCATCGACGAACCAAATGATTTGATTGCTGAACAATTCTCCATAGTTCTGACTTGTCAGGTATGGCTCTGTCGGTTCGGAACTATACAACTGCAGACCCTTTCTGATGCGCTCACGAAGCACATAAAACGCTGGATTCGCCTTAATAATCTTGGCCATCGCCTGCCGAATGAGTGGTTTCATTCCAGGGAACCAATTTCCATAAGCACTGTACAAATTATAAGCCAAATCGATTCCAATCAACACACCAGTTGGCGACGGGTATATCGACATGTTATCCGTGGTGTAGTCTAGGAATTTTGCTCTCGCGTATCTCTCAATGTCGTGGGAATCATAGTCTCCCCATCTCAATTGTACATCAAGCCAGTATTTCTGGGTCGTCGTGTTGTCCATAATGTCCCTAAAATATTCATTAGTTTTAACGATATTTCATTTTTCATACTTGCTATCCGCCATCAGCGAAGGCCTCGATACGTTCCACTTGTATTGTGCAAACAAAAGAATATCTGCGCAAGAACTGTTCATCTTGTACGACTTCCTCGGGTGAATCGTCTCCTTCTGTACGGTTTGAATCTCGAGCGCGTCGAGCTCCTGATCGAACACTTGACACAAGTCCATTACCACCGACTCGTGGATTTTTTGCCAAAGATGCGCTCGGAATATTTGAATCAGAGAAATTTTGAGAGTAGGAATCTTTCCGTGCATGAAAATTCCTGTCAAGTCGAGTTGTACTTGGAAACCAACGTAAACCTGAAGGACTGTCATTAATGACAAAGATACACTTTAATACATACATTGGCACGATTGATTGTTGGCGACCACCACAAAGTGAAACGTCGATTCGGGATTTGATTCAAACCAGATCTCTGCGCGTTGGTAAGCTTTTTGAACTTCATCGACTCTTCGAATCCAGACGCTCTTTCCCAGAAGAGACCTTCCCATGTTGGGAAATATGTTCCCTTAAAAATCAATAATAAAAATTGAATTAATTGATAAATATTACTCTGAAAAGGGTATGTTCCAAGATTCCTTCAACTCCACCAAGTGCTTGAATCATATCAGTACGATAGTTATTCAAATTCCACAGTTTTCCATCGTGCCTCTGATGCGTCCACCAGAAAGGATTCTGCTTCAATATCTGATAAGCCTTGAACTCTGTGCGCACTCTCCAACCCTTATCGTAAGCGAGAGTATGTCGATCCTTCTGGAACAGCGTATTTATCCTTGGAATTCCGCGATCCCATGAGTCATCCAAGTCTTCCAAAGTCAATCGTCGGTTCTGGGCATTTGCTTCTTGCCGCTTCAAAGCATATTCAGCCCAGACACGAACAGAGTCAACAAACTCGGCTTCCCACGGCTGAATGTAGCGATACAAGTTGGGAATGAGCTGATCCTCATCGTGGCTCATTCCAGATCTGAAATGCGTAACTCCTCCTGCCTCTGTCTGTTGCATCCATCTCAAATCCGATTGCGGAATCAGCACATGTCCCATGGATAACATTCCGAGACCTCCAATTTCCTTGGGAGTGTAGAAAACGACAGGTGGGAATCTCGCCGGCATTTTCGAGTTGAGTCCAATCTTGATACGAGTTTGAATCTTGTTCTCGCATTTCACCAACAAGTCCAACAATTCTTGAGTGTTCACAACAGCTTCCCTAAAAAATTAATATCATTTCCGTTGTTTTATTCATAATTTACCTAAAGTAAGTCATTAACCCAATCAGAGCGGTATTCCATTTATTCACAATCTTGGTGAAAGTTGTCGAACCGGAAGACATCAAAATCTGCCTAATTCGGTTGTGGAACTTTGACATCGATTCTTCATCCACTTTCAAAAAGCATTGAGCTGTCCTTTCCTTCGTAACTTCATTTTGAAGGTTCCAAACACCATCACGGTGCACAAATTCTTCGTTCGATGTACGGCATTTTGGTAAAATTCGGCACTCGAATCCACACATGTCGAAGAGCATATTCGGATTGTCTTTACTATATACAGATACAAATGAATTTTCCCATTCAACAGTGGTAACAGATCGAGGTAGGCGATTCTATAACCTTCAGTTTAACGTACATTTTTCTTAGTTTTAACATACCTTGATGTCCCAAAATACTGCTCTTCCCAAGTTAACGTCATGCTTCATCAACCTCATTCGTGCATCTCTTGGCCAACACTTTTTATTATTGTAACCGACAATATTTTCATTATTCGGATCTGGATGCTCTGTCAAGTATCGTTGGATTAAATCCCTTGCTTCATCCGCAGAAAATCTTAAATATATTATGAGAGCAGTAGAATATACACAAATTTTACCTGAACATGATCCAAACCTTATCAATATATCTACAATATAACCGAATTGGATGAGCAATTTCTGTAGCAACATCCTAAAAAAAACTAAACATATTCTCACAATATCAGAAAATCACCTGGAACTGCAAGAACTCATTTGGACACTGTGGTGGTCCGACAATCTCAGAAGCACGTCTGAGTCCCAAAATGAGAAGATCGAGCACTAAACCGTAGTACTGAACGATGAACGAAGCAAACTGAAGTCCGCGAATAATTCCAAATGAATTGGTATGGTTCATATCCTTGTAATTAATCAAAACGTTGTTCTTCGATGTCATATAATCGGCAATATTATGATCAACAATCAATCTCAGTAATCTATTCAACAACGTCAAGTCCATCTTCTCAGTAATTTTCTCCAATTTCGCTTCCATTATCACATTACATTCGCCTTCCGACGTGTCCCATACATCTTGAAGATTATTCAAGCCTTGACACCACTTATAAGTGAGAAGCGGTGGCGGCTCCGTGTCTCCCGGTTTCACCCAAGCTGGGAACAGCCTTCTCTTATCAGCTTCGTACCACAAATACTGATCCAAGTATGCATCAGTTACCTTCTCCAATGGCTCAATGTCGTACACTGGCACCAAGTGAGTATAAAGATCCATAAATTCGATCCCGACTTCCTTAAATGCCCTTTGCGTCAGCATGTGTCTCTTTATTCTCGACAATGCTTCATGTGGATTATCGTAGGCCTGCTCAATGAGCGCCAACTCCTCCCTTTGCGACTGATTTAACCGATTCTTGACACTGTACGATTCCTTCAACCTTTCCAGTGCCAATATCAATAACTTAGTGTCGTGTTTGTAAGATAGTGGTGGGAACGGAATCGGCGAAAATCTTCGTGCTTCCAGCCAATGTACGGTGGTGGTGTAAATGGCTACGGCTTCTTCTGCCGAAATATAAGGACCGTCCTTGAGATAATTGTGCTGGCGCTCTTGTTCCGATTTCAAATACAATCTTGTCAATCTTCCCAAATTCTTCTTACACACTGTTTTATCCACAGTCGCTCCACGGCGAACTCTTTCCCGGTTATAATGTGCCGAATTCGTCCACCAGTCTGCCTTCGCTTTCACGTAGCGCAGAATCATATTCTCAACAGGAGTTGGCAGGCCGGGTACCTTCCATGGGATATTCGCTTTCCAGCACCGCCAAGCTTCAGACAAGTGCTGTAAGATAACTCGAGCCTTGTTTTGTTTTATTCCATCCGGCATCATATCCAAAATATCGTGCATTACAGCAGCTCTGAAAATCAAAAAAATGTAGCCAGTAGATTTACGTGATCACAAACAAACCTCAACTCGAGGTCGAAATGAGATTCCACTCTCTGTTTGGTGACTGTCTTGGCAACACCCTTCGAGTGTCGTCCTTCAAACTGTCTCGACAACAAATTTCCCAGCCATCTTTCCAGCAGTGGTGTAATTCCTCTTAAGAAGAATAACCAAACTCGCCATCCAGGGGCCCAGAAACCGCATCCCGGTCCTTTTCCTACAAAGAGAAAAAATTGCATTCACTATATATACGATACTATTCAAAGATAGGTGCCGAATGGAAGTGAAAAAATAGGAAAAATTTTCTCGTTTGGACGGCGACAAATCTTTCTTTTCATCACATCAATATTATCTATCTCAATTGTAGCACAAATTTTAAGATATTTTCGGTATCAATCTTTGAAAACGATTATATATATATATATCCCTACCGACAGGTCCAGTATTAAATCTATAGTAAATCAAATGCTTCAAATCCTTGCACATTCGAACCTGTCTCATCAATTTGTACTTGTATCTGTACATTCCGGTTAATTGTCCAACATGCGCAAAAATGTATTGAAGACCGTCAGCTAACTGATAGGCGTCAGCATTATTCAATCTAGAAAAAACATCTCTTTATCCAATTTTCAGCTATTAACCGCAACCTATATTGAACATGAGCGTCGACTACTAATTTTGTTAATCTCAAGATTTCACGACATAAGTGGAATGCATTTCCAAATCTCGACTTCTTTCTCTCCTTTGTTGTCAACGTCTTCACTGGTTTTAAGTTGAAATTGTAATCCAAATGCAAATAATTGAGATTCTTTCGGTGAATCAACAAATTTAACATATTATAACCTTGTCTTAAGACCTGCAACAAAAACAGGGCCTACTAATGATATTGTACTATACAAGAAACCTGGAGTCCAGCTTCTACCCAATCCAAAGTTGTCGTTTGGAAGAATTTGGTGGCTTTAAACGATCGGAACAAGTATCTTCTCTTCTGTGGCTTCGGCGGACGATGTTTGAGTGCATTCAGGACAAAAACTTTGAGCAGTTTTTGATACGACACTCTGACTTTCACCGGCATTCCAGCAGGACAATGTTCGCGATACCAAGACTTGACAAGCGGTACATCAATAGCACGTCGAGTACGACCCGATCTCATATTGAATGGCCGTGGTGCCCACAAAAGTGCGAGTCCGTTGGCTGTATTATCAGAGTAAAGTTTGACGTCTTCGAACAATGGACAAATCTCGTCGGGGAGGCACCACTCATCTTCCTCTTCCTCGTCAGGATATTTTTCCTCTGTCTGAAAATATGATTTGTCTAAAATGAATGATTCAATTGGATTTCCACTGCCACTAATGAAAATAATCCAGATTAATGTCATAATAATTTCACAAATTTTATATATAAAATTGTTTCCTCATAGAACATCTGGATCACAACAGAAATCTATTAATTGAAATCCCGCCTAAGTGAGGAAATAATATAGCGAATTATTTTATAGAAGAAATTTTTAAAATCTTCCTTAAATTTAAACAATTCGCATAACATTAAATAATAATAAAAACTCAAATAACCTTCTTCAGTCCTGTGACGACAATTGGATTAATTAGTGGGTCATAATAAAACGCTGGTAAATCGGAATCCTCGGTTTTAATAAAAACAACAGATGGCGTATGATACCTAAAAAGAAATAATATCTAGGTTGAAAAATAGTTATAAATCCTACCATGATACTTGAATTGGTAATGAGCTAATAAGATTATTATACATAAATGGAAATGCAATTCGATATTCAGTTCTGATGGGAGCTCTTATAATAACTTTGTTCACATCATTAAACTCATTCCAGTCTTCGTCCCTAAACCATACCAAAAATTGATTTCTCATAAAATATAATTGAAAACTAACGTGTGCATGTCCTTGACCAGTGGTTCGAATTTGGGCCCTCCTGGAATTGCCACATTCAACGCCTTGGCTGTGAAAAACGACTTCATGTCGAACAGATAAAAATAATTATCGTCGACTAAGTCTGTCAACAATTGATTCGCTAGACGATACAATGTCGACATTTGTGGGATGTTGAAGGCCCACTTTCTATACGTTGGACCGTTCATGAACTTAGTCTCCGCCAACGGTTTATGGTCATAGAACCATTCCGCCACGGCCTGATCTTCCTCTTCATCCAACGACATTTGGATAGCTTCCAATGGATCCACATCCAATATATTATCCGCGTAATCCAGCGGCGGCTCCTCGTCATCGAATGGCGGGAATCTCATCCTTCGAAAGTGGCGACGATCTCTTTTTTCCCTCCTCATCATAATCCACATAGTTCCCCATTGAGCCAAATAAACGGGCTCGATTACTCTTGGAATCTCATTGACGAACGTGATGGCGCCAGTTATATGATAAAGCACATTCACGTCGCGGATCTGCTCCCATGGCATTGGCATGTTTTCAAGAAGTTTCAATACAGCATGTGGCATATATTTTAGCGCGCCGAGATATACACGCTTGTCGTGTCGATACTTCCGCGATGTCATATCTCCGTGATCTCGGATGATCTTTCGCACGTGTTCGGGAGGCATTTCTTCTTTTCTTGTATCTTCTACGCCAAATTTCGCTTTTTCTGCATAGCGTTTCGACTGTAATTGCCGCCATTTTCGCGCCTTTTCTTCTAGGAGGTTTCCTGATAGTGGCCCAGTGTCGTTAAACGATGTACTACCAACATTTGAATGTTGATAGGCCATACCTGAAAAATAAATATTTAAAATAATTTATTAAATGTGAATAACATATTAATAAAGCTGTATAAGATGGAGCAAAAACATTAACCATGCATATAATCAGAAACAAAATTCAGTTCTTTAGATAACTGTATCTAGGCAAACTATATCTATACAGAAAAAAATATTCGTTTGTATAGTTTGTTGTGGAAATTTTTCAAAAATATATGGCAAATGGAAGAGCAGAAATAGATGATCTCGTTTGAACGGTTGCAAGTTTTTATTTTCATCTCATTAATTCATGTTATCTATTGCCCTTTTCAGAGATCGGTGCCTAATGGAAGAGCACAAAAGGAGAAAAATTATGAACGGCAACACGGCCACAAACGAGAACCTCATTCCACCCTATTTTTTTCCTCTTCCATTAGGCACCGATCTCTGAAAAGGACAATAACATATTGGAATAATTTTTCCTTCTTCCATTCGGCATAATATAATATAATTTAAGAATTTGATAATTCATTTTCAACATTTTTAGATTATTTTCAAATGGTATTATCAATATAATTTTTTATGAAATTTAAATTATACATTTTACAATAATTATCAAAAAATAGGGTTTTTATTAAACATAGGAACACCAAATTATTATGAATTGTAAATTATATCCACGTTTTTTTCGAATTTACTGCGTGAAA
Organism: Caenorhabditis plicata; assembly: GCA_963931815.1. Lineage (NCBI taxonomy): Eukaryota > Metazoa > Nematoda > Chromadorea > Rhabditida > Rhabditidae > Caenorhabditis > Caenorhabditis plicata. The sequence goes on from OZ007494.1 coordinate 17,568,809, forward strand.
ATGTGTTTTTTTTTTAACTTTATTCGATTCGCTCATTAAATTGATGCTAAAATTCTGGCTAATATTTAACTAACAAAAATAAATTAGAAATAGCTGTAAATAAAAGCGTGGCGTTCGATTTTAAGGACCAGCACCAAGACGGCAAAAACAACTTTAATTTGGTGTGTGTAGGAAAAACAAATTGCTCCCGCGGAAAATAAAATGTATTTCAGCAAATAATTACGGATTATTACACCATCTAAAAAATGATTCTTCCCAATTTGGTTTTTTGATTTGTAGCTTTTTTTATAAAAATGAAAAGAATCGAGCTTGTTCAATACAGACTATTGTATTTTCGGACGAGAGCAATTTTCACATTTACATATATAGAAATATATATTACAGTTTAAACTGCAGTTCGCATTACAGTTTAAACTGCAGTTTAATTTAATTAATAATTTAAACTGCAGTTTAAATTATTTATAAATATAGCCTATTTCAAAATAGTTGACGACGCAATCACGCTGCAAATGCGGCATACTAATTCAAATTCATTTTCAAAACGATTATTTTATTCCATATAAGCAAAAAAAACTAAAAAATGTCACAGAAATGAAATAAAATAATCGTTTTGAAAATGAATTTGAATTATTATGCCGCATTTGAAGCGTGATTGCGTCGTCAACTATTTTGAAATAGGCTATAACAATTAAAAAAATTGTCAATTTCACATAAAATTTTTTAAAAATTGAGTGTATGTAGTACGCATTCTACATTTAAAAAATACACAAGAACTGTAAAATGTGCTGCATATGCAAATACAATAAACACATCTCATATTCTTCTCGTTAAATTTAACACAGTAGAATATCTTTAAAATTTTATCTTGGTTATTTGCTTGAAAAAACCACAAACAATTGTAGATACTAAACATTTAAGCAATATTGATATAATTCCAATATAGCAAATATTATAGATGGGGGCAATAATTTAAAATTAAACATAAACACAAAAAATAATTATAGTCGTGGCCAAATCCGATTACGCAAAATGTGGCGCACTTTTTTTTTAAATATTATTTTTAAATTAAATTTTTATGATTATTATTATTTTCCACGTTTATTCTACGATTGAAACAACATCTACAAAATATTCTTCAATTTATTTAAGCAAAAACGATGTACAACGAGCATAAAAAAGAAAATAATACTAAAAATTAAATGAAAAAATAAAATTTAAAACGTGCGCCACATTTTGCGGTTGTAATCGCTTTTGGCGACGACTATATGATAATATTGAATAAACTCTTTCTTATTAACACACATTTAACTCTCTTTATACCACAATTCACAACTTTAACATAAACAACAATACAAATATTCAAAAATAAACAAAAAAAAATTTTTTTCGAAATTCAAATTTGACACAAGTTGAGTGTAAAACCGGAGCATCGTTGTAGTTAGATGCGTAGGTCATTTGGGTACGGTATGCGCCAATTCAAATCATTTTTTTCGATATTCGATCACCCAAGAAAACATATGATTATTGTTTTTGTTTATTTATTTGTTTCAATATATTTAATGTACCTTAATTATCAAACATTGATTATACTGTAACTTGAATATATGGTTTCAATAAATTTTGTTAAAAAATATTAATTTCTTTGTTAATTGAAATCATACATTTTATTGATAAGAATTGTTTTTTTTTAATATTATTTTTGTTGATAAGCTGGATAATAATAAAAGATATATTGGTTACAGTAGTGTTTTTATTGGGAACCAAAACAAAACAGTCATCATTCGGCGGAGTTATTTAAATGAGCGTTTCCGGAAATCGTTCCAGCAGCAATGCGGTTGGATCTATAAATAGCGGATTTTCCCGGACAGTTTCGTTACGATGTAAGAATTTTTGGCTATCCGACATTTATTTTTATATTTTGCTCTTTAGCCGATGATTCTCATTCACCTCAACCTAGAAAACTTGAAGTCGTTTCGAAACAAGCAACCAAAGTTACTGCTTTGTCAACAAAACTTGAATGGAAGATTGAACAGGTTTAAATGGATCAATAAAACTACTATGCTTTGTTTATTAAATATGTTTAGTTTGAAAAATTGATGAAGCTTGTTAAAAATGGGTGCAATTTGATTAGTCGACAGTTTAGTGTACCACAAGCACCCACGGTTTGTTGGGAACTGCATGTATATCCGAATGGTAAACGAGAAGAAGATATGAATAATGTTTCTTTCTTTTTAAGACAAGTTGGACTGCAGGTACTCTTAAATAATTATTATTCATTTCAGAGATCGATGCCTAATGGAAGAGTAATAAAAGAAGAGAAAATGATGGGGCCATAAAAAACATTTTTCTCAATTCCTCTTAAATATGTGTTGCCCATAATTTCGTAAAAAAGAATGGCCGTCTAAAAAGAGAGGCCGTCCAAACGAGAACATCAGTCCATCCTAATATTTTTCCTCTTCCATTAGGCACCGATCTCTGAAAAGGACAATATATTCGCTTAAAATATTTTTTTCAGAGAGGTGAAGAGCCCATAATGACAGAGTTCCAAATATACGCGCTTGACGCAAATTCACAACGAATAAGCGTTTGTCGCGACACGAAAGACTTTACTAATCAACAAGGGCGAGGGAAATTTCAAGTTTCACGAGATAAAATGATGGGAGCTCTTCGAGCCGACGGCACCCTTTTCTTAATATGCGAGGTTTGTATGAAAAATTCGACAGTTTTCAATATAAATTATAGGTTGAGTATTTTCCACCGGGTTCAAAGATTTCCGTTGAGCCCGTTGATGATGACAATTTTATTGAAGACTATGACGAGAGGAATGAGATATCTATTCGGGATAGTAATCGCGATATGTGGGAGAATGAGCTGTTCACAGATTGCATTATCAAGGTTAGTATGAGGATTTATTTGGTAAAAATTAAATAAAAATTGAAACGATTCAAGCGAGACCTTTTTTCACATTCCAATCGACATTATCTTTGAAAACGACAATAGTTTCTTACGAAATGTTTTTTATACTTACCTCTTGTAATATTCCAATATTTATTCGCCAAACATAGATTTTCATTTAATTTACTAAACTTTTTATTTTCTTTAATTAAAAGTCTTAGAACCTAAAATATTTTTAAATCAAAGATTCCCTCGAAAAATCTATTGAAACATAATGCACAAAATTTTTATTTTGATCATTTTCCGGTCCTGTTAACCCCTACCAAAATGAAACTGAACATCGATTATAATCTGTAACATTTCAGGTTGGAAATAAACAAATTAAAGCTCACCGATGCATTCTTGGACAACATTCGCCTGTTTTTCGATCAATGTTTTCCAGTGAGAATATGATTGAAGCCCAAAAGGGCGTTATTGATATCCTGGATGCCAAATATGAATCGGTTTCGCTTTGATATCTATAAAATTATTCAGTTAAATTGATTTTAGGTGCGTGCGATGGTTGAGTTTATGTACACTGGAATTCCAGAAGGACTCGATGCTTATTCAGTTGATGAGATTCTGGCCATTGGTGCGAATATATTTTTTAGTTCCAATTTTAATGTTAATTTTGATTTCTAGCTGACAAGTACGAAGTTTTACCACTGAAGGAGCATTGCGAAAGAGCAATCGCGTTAACCATTAATCATAAAAATATTATAAACGTTGCCATATTTTCTGATACATATACGGCGAATATATTAAAAGCGGTTTGTGATTTCATCAGTTGATTCTATGAAATTTTATTGGATTTAGGCAGTTATTAGGTTTCTTACAATTCATCATAAAAGCGTCATAAAGACAAGTGATTGGAAGTCGCTGAAAAAGGTATTTTTGGGAGAAGAAGATGACGAAAGTTTAGAATTGTAGGATCGTCACGAGCTAGCTAATGAACTACTTGAAGCGGTTTTAACAGCAAGTAACGACTCACTTGAAGAGGAATGCTCATCGAGCTCAGTTTCTGTGCGATCACCGCCAAGGAAGCGATTAAGACGTGCTGGAAAAAATTGAAAAATATATATAGAAACTTTATTTATGGGCTGTTCACTCGAGAAACTGTATATTACAAACTTTTTATTATAATAATTTCTTTAATATTTACTTGGCATGGAGCCAATCATGTTTCGCGTCAAATGCTTGGATACTTTGAAATTAAACAGTTTCTGTGATTCTCGGTCCATATGATTTCAAAAAAAATATATATTGCATTATTAATATAAATCGGGTATTAAGAGTTGATTATATTTTGGGTACATTTGTAAAACACAAAATTGTATTTCGCTTATTTGATTAGAGTTTATACTGTATTTGTTTTATTATTATAAATATAATTAATATGTAAATATATTTTAAATCAGCTTTTAGCCAAAATTGTGATTTTCGTTCTTATTGTAAATAATATAATTGATTGTATTTTTGGTTTTATTTGGATCGGCTATATTTATATATAAATCCGTTTAATATTTGAGAGTGCTTAGTTTTAGTTAATTAATAATACCTGCTCTTTTTTTGAGTTAAACAGGCGATGGATTGGAAGGTGACGGTGTTGACGTACAACGTGGGTCTGCGCGCGTGCGACGAATCGAACATGCACGGCCTGCTGAAGGAGTCGATCAAAGACGTGCACTTGGTGGCAATCGGATTGCAAGTGGACGGCGCCTGCAAGAAATAACCAACTATTTGAGTGTTCAGGAAGTGGCGCACGCGGAGACGATCGGCTCGTCAGCGGTGAGCTGGGCGAGCAGCATCGTCGCGTACATGATAGAGCGGCACAAGATGGTGCTGCTAACCAAGAATTACCAGGCGACGAACCAGTTGTTCGTGTTTGTCAAAAAGGCACTACTCGCACAGGTTTGGCTGGCTTCGGTTGTGAGTCGAATTACAATCTCGTCAGATACACCGCGTCGACTACCGATTTGCCAAGAACACGCTAGGCGGGCTCACTGGGCACAAAGGCTCCATCGGAGTACGAATTCGACTGAAAGTTTGTCATATGAAGCCTAAAATAAAATAAGAGTGCAACGAAATTGGTTAAGAGCCCCCTATCAATTGTATTTGTCGTGAGCCACTTTATCCACGACGTCAATTCGTATGACAAGCGTGTGGCTCAGTTCAAATCCAACTATTCTTGTTGTTTTCCGGAAGATAAAAGCGTCAAGTTGGGATGAATTTATTGGGAGAATTTTGACGTTTATGATTTCAGAGCACTCTTCTGGTTCGGAGACTTGAATTATAGAATTGAAGACAATGCTCAGAATGTGAGCCGGTTGCTGAATGAAAAGCAAATCGATTTTCTATTGGGTAATAAAATTCAAGCTAAAAACTATTGAATTTATTACAAGCATTGTTTAAAATATAATTCATAAACTACAATCAACTACCACAAAGTATGCCGCATATTGCAAAAGACGGCGCACCAATTGAAAGAATAACGAGCTCTTCACTTTTTATTATTCTTTATTTAAACTTTTATTAAAGCGTATCTTCATCGAATTTGATTTAATTTGTTGTTTAATTCAAGTTTAATGGGGATACGCTTTAATTAAAAGGTTTAAATAAAGAATAATAAAAAGTGAAGGGCGTGTTTTTATTTCAATTGGTGCGCGGTCTTTTGCAATATGCAGCATAGTGCAACTAAATAACTAATTTTAACCGAAAACTGGATACTGTAATTAATAAGTTTTGTTTTATTAATTACAGTATACACGAAGAATTTTTTTAAATAAATTTTATACTGTAATTAATATGCATTATGTCTAGAATACGGTAATTATTATCAGATACTGTATTTCTTTTGTTTTGTTGGGTAATATTTTATAACAATTTTTCATATAAGCTACAGTAAAATATTAAGAAATAAATAATCATTAAAAAGCTTAAAACAAAAGTTTTGTAGAATTATTTGAATTTACTGAAAATCAGTATTGATAATAACAAAAAAAAATTAATTTACAAAGTACAGTATCCTAAGAAAAATAAAATACAGATTTTCAGTCTAGCTCTTCTCTATAACCATTTTTAATTTTTCCACGTGTAATTGTAATAATTACTAGTCATTATAGTCATACAGTAGTTTTTTATTCCAATTACACTTTTTTTCAGATAAGAAAGATCAGCTGAATCTAGCAATTCGGCGAAATGACGCGTTTGGTGATTTTATGGAACAAAAAATCACTTTTCAACCGACGTATCGATTATTCGTCGGCAAATCAGCTTTTGACTTGCATCGAACCCCATCTTGGTGTGACCGGGTGCTGTTCAAAGGCGAACATGTGGTTGGAGAAGGATACGATTCGATTAAAACCATCCTGGCAAGCGATCATTTACCTGTCTGTGCAAAGTTTTCAATAAATGTAAAATGAAAGGTTGATAATCAGTTACAAATCATAAAACGTTTAGTTCCCGATTGCTGCGAAGTCAAACTGGGAAGTTGTATTCGAGCATCTCCCGTCTTGGTACTCATCCCTTCCAATCATCGCCAGATTCAAGATTGATTCCGAATTTTACAAGAACAATTCTAGTTTTAGGGATTGGATCGCCATACTTCCGGTATTTTTTAAAATTTAATTTTTAAAATAGCGATAATTTAAAGGCATCTATCGATGACTGCACATCGCCAACCAATTGGATATTCTTTGCGACATGCGTGGAACAATTCATCGAAGATGAAAAGTACTACACTTGTGAATTCCCATCGATTCCCATTGGCACTTATCGAATCGGCTATTATTCCCATGCGTTTGGATGCTTTGTTGGACTTTCGAAGAGTTTTAACGTGATTGAACAACCTCAATGATTGTAAATAGAATTGTAAATAACAATGAAGACTCCTGTATGGAAACTAGACTATTAATAAATGATGTATTTATGAAGGAAATTGTCAATAGCAAGTCTTCCATTCAATTCATTGAATATTCTACGTTGTGGAGCTGTTAAAACAGATCGGAGCATATATTGTAGGTGTTGATGGTAGAGGATCCAATCGAGAGAGTGGATGCGGGAGAGCTTCATCTGAAAACATTGCATTCGTACATTTTTAAATTTACACATTTTCTTACAAATTCTTTGACGCAGCATTCTGGAGTTGTTTCGTAACCGGCAAACAAAGCAGGGTTGTACAGTAAACCATTAGCTATCATTATTCCTAAAACATAGTTCATAATTCACAATATAACTGTTGAAATTCACCATCAACATTGGTGTTTCGAGCCAAGTCCAAAGCCTCTTCTTTAGAATTCACTCCCCCGTTGGCGATAATTGGAACTGATATACAATCCTTTATTATACGAATCGAATCAGTGTTGATTGAATCATTCCTTTGGTCGACAGTCCTTCCATGGACAACTATATGTGAAACACCCGCTTTTTCGGCCATTCTGCACAAGTCAACGGTCCTTTTTATGTCTTTATTGATTCGAATCTTGATGGATATTGAAAAATCCTCATCGCTAATCTTTGCTCTCGTCTCTTTAACCATGCTTGATATCAATTGTGGGTTTGTTAGTAGCATGCTTCCCATTCCCTTTGAGCGTACATCGCGTTTTGGACAGCCGCAATTTAGATCAACTCCTCTTGCATGCCTAAATCAGAAGAGAAACATATTTTATTTTAAAATATTAAGAATACCCATAAATTAATGATGCCGCTTGAGATAAACTGGTAGGATCATTTGAAGCAAATTGCACAATCACGTTCTTCTCATCTGAAAACTAATGAATTCGTTCAAAACCATTTTGTATAACGAACCAGACGTTATCGTGAATTCACTATTCCTGCATTTTTCTGATTCAATAAAATTCTTTGCGTATATCATTGGCGTATAACAGACATCGACATCGTATAATCGTACTAATTGACGAAACGCAAGTCTGAAACAATTCCCTTTTCAAGAATCTACATTTTAATAGAGAGAATTTTGGAAATACTTTGAGTATCGTACCATTGGTGCTAAATAGAACAGCGGTCTGTCATTAAGCTCATCAGCCATGTTTGACTATCTGGAAAAATAGATAAATATCAATCGTAAATATTCAAATCTAAAAATAATAAAGAAGTCAATGAGTATTTTGATAAACACACTTTAGATGTCATGTTTAAATTTCAGAGTGATATTAAATTCAGAGGACTGACGAGGATCGAACTGTAAAGTAGACGTGACTGTGTTTACGTATTTTCGTAAAATAAAATGCTCACTTATTTTATATTGTTTCAAAAAAAACTTTTCTTATTTCTAATCTGTAGTGATTAATTGTCAAGTTGATCATCAAATAAATTAATTTTATCAATATTACGAGATATTTCATTAAAAAATTTTTTAAAAAAAAATATTAAGAAAAATAAGAAAAATTATTTCGAAAAAATATAAAATAAGTTAGCATTTTATTTTACGACAATACGTAAACACAGTCACGTCTACACTACAGAGCGATCATCGTCGTTCGTGTGAGTTTAATATTAACAGAATTTCATTATATCTATCAAATAATTTTATCTTTAAATACGATATAAATAATATATACAATATTTTCTGTCTTAAATTAAGTCTATAATTATAACAAAGTATTAGAATAATTTGTTTGAATATATCACATTGACGTATTTTTAGTGCAAATATTTCTTTCTAATATTTATGATTTTATGAGTTTATTAGCAGAAAAATAATAAAAATTTGAGCCTAGAAAAACTTGAAGCCCGATTTAAATTAAAAGTTACTACCTTAAAATGCAACAGAGCACTTAAAATATCTTTAAATAATGTTTCTAATCGCCATTGATTGGCGCAATTTAAGAAGACAAAAGAAATGATTGATTTTAGGTGAAATTAACCTGAAATGACTAATGCGGACCTCGCTAATCGTAAAAGAGACAATATCTTCAATCCAAAGGTTATTGAAAAATGACAGAAATATTGTTAATATTGACAAAATTTTGCTCAAAGTCAAAGCCGGAAACGGTGGGAAAGGAATATTAAGGTTATTTGAATTAACCCTAATACTTAACTCAAATCTTTCAGATATAATGGTGTGGGGGGAAATGGTGGAAATGTTTATTTCCGACCTACAGCGAAAATGTCCCTATTGGATATCAAGAAAGTCGGCAAAATCCGAGCCGAAAATGGCAGTGATGCACAGAAAACCTCATTGATCGGCAAAAATGCACCAGATAAGGTAGTTGGAACATAATTAATGGGTTATAGTGTTATTGAAACAGGTATTCGATATACCCATTGGCGTCGAGATTGTAAACCGTTTCAATAATATTTTAATTGCCAAGTGTGTGAAATTAAATCAAAAGTATTTGATAGCAAAAGGTGGAACTGGTGGAAGTCGTGAGAACATGTTTCGGTAAACTGAATAGCCAAGCTGCTAATAATTGTTTCATACAGCGGCGAAAAGGGAGAGGAGTTGGAAGTGGAGCTACATCTTAAGCTTCGTCCCAATGTTGGCCTTCTAGGGTTTCCAAATGCCGGAAAATCGACGCTGCTAAAATGTTTTATACCGACAAAGTCAGTTAAAATCGCGGATTACCCTTTCACAACAGTAAGACATGTTACCTATACCGGTTATGAGTTCGTTTCACTCGGCAGATCCATCCGCAAATTGGCTTTTGGGATTCAAAGTTCTCCGAAGAACAGAGCAAATTCACCCTGACTATCGCTGATCTTCCAGGTATTTCTTTTAACCAATAATCCAAATAAATTTAATAGGAATAATCGAGGGTGCATCGAGAAATCGTGGAAAGGGGTACAAGTTCCTAAAGCATTTGGAATATTCTGATGTTGTTATAATGGTCGTCGATTCTACGGGATTCCAATTGAAAAATGATCTTGAATGTCCTCGAAGGTTCGTTTGGATTTTCCTACTAAAGCTTTGTTTTTTTTAAGAAATGTTCTAGAAAGCATCGCATTGTTAAACAAAGAAGTTGAAGCTTATGATAGAAGGATAACTACGAAGCCATTTATCTGTGTCTTGAATAAAGTTGATCTGTTGGAAGATTTAAAGGTTCGTCACGTTTACTAATAAATAGCCACCAACTTAATACATTATATTTAGGAACTAGAAAACATTAAAGATCATTTGAAGAAAGGATCATGGACCAAGATGGTTGACAAATCAATGAAACCACGATTTCCAATAAATTTTAAAGACGTGGTCATGACGTCGGCTAAATTGGGTGATATTGAAACTATTAAAGACAGTTTGTATAATATAAGGGATAGACTGCACCCTTTAAAAGATTCTGAGGACATTTAAATAAATTTATTATTATTATTATTATGTTTAATTTATAAAACATAATTTTCAACATATACAGACACAGTTGATTTAAAAATGTCGATGGTTCAAATTCGGCTATTTGGTTCGTTTTCAACGTGAATCATTGCAATAATTCCGTTTTTATTGCTCACTTCATGATGTTCGGGGACGAATGACTTCTTCCTGTGATGGCGAATTAAAAATGACCATTTTTCTAAAAAAAAAAATGGAATTATGATAAACATTAAATGTAGTTTCAAACCTTTAGAACATTTTCTTCGCGGTTCATGATGAATAATAAATGGAGCCCATATAGAATATTTTTCATAATCACTCATGTTAAATTATTGAACTGACGCAAAACATTATTAATTTTAAATAAAGTCACCGAATATTAATGAAATTTAACAAAAACTATTCTATTCTGATTCTAAAGAATTTCTAAAACACATTTTGTGAAAGAAGTAAGGTTTATGTATATTAAGACAGGTGAAAATGTTGCATCTGTAAAAATCCATCTACAATATTCATGTTATGGCATTTAAAATGAAGAAATTTCGTTATTTATCTAGTTAAATTTGTTTGGGCCATTTAAAAATTCCCCAAAATACAACAGAGAACTTTTCTCAAATTGCATTATATTCTAAAAATATTCTAATTGACTCAAACTATGTAAAAAACTTATGGAAAATAAAAAGATAAATTATACTCTAATAAAATTATATTTTTGAATAGGTTATAATTTTAAAAAATCAGATTATAAAAAATATACTAATTTAATTTAAATGAAATTGATATTTTAGCGTAAAAATTACAAAAAATTGACATTCATAAAAGAACACGAAATTTTAAATTAAAACATTTTCTATCAATTTCTACTAATTTAAAGTATAATTTTAAGAACATTATGTCTTAAAATATTTCGAGAAGAAATTGTGCCAAACGATTCAAAAGCGTCAATGTATAGACACGGTTGGCACAGAATACGAGCAATTTGGAGGAAACTCAAAATTTAATTTTAAAATAATGAGATTTAGGAACTAAAAAATTAAAAAAAAGTGTCTAACTTAAAAATTATGTTTAAAAGAATATAATGAAAACTTTCGAAAATGTCATAATAATATTTTAAAATTCTATGAGCTAAAATTAAAATATTGTATTCGTTAGCCTACCGAGAATTGCTCTCGGCGTTTCCCAGCTTGCGCCACGAGGAGGCCGAATACTTGCAAGCCAAATGGAGTGTACCGATAACTATTCGATAACACTCCCTCAAGTAAAACTATGGTCCCGAATTAAAAAGTTTAAAGATTAAATATTAAATCCTAGAGATGATGAAGACGTTGTTGTTGTTGTTGTAGATGAGCACGAAGATTGAGCAGTTGAAGAAGGAAGAAAACACAAATACTAAAAACACACAAACAAATGCATACAAGGCAATAAATAAGAACGAGAAGAGCATAATAATAATAATAATAAGAAGAAGAAATTACGAGAAAAATTAAAAATAAAATAATAAAACAAATTGTGCCTCTTAAGAAATTTAACTCGATTTTTAAAATGTTAACTCGATTTTTTATTTTTAACTCGATTCTTAATTTTAACTCGATTAAAAGTTTAAATTCGATAAAAAATTTAACTCGATTTGGTACGCAAAATTAAAGTTTTTACTCGACATTTTAATATTAACTCGATATTTTTTTAGTTTTAACTCGATTTTTAAATGTTAACTCAACTTTTAGTTTTAACTCGATTTTTAAAGTTTAAACTCGATAAAAAAAATTTAACTCGATATTTTTTTAGTTTTAACTCGATTTTTAAATGTTAACTCGATATTTTAAAAAATTAACTCGATATTTTAAAAAATTAACTCGATTCTTAATTTTAACTCGATTAAAAATTCGATTTGGTGTGCAAAATTAAAGTTTTTACTCGACATTTTAATATTAACTCGATTTTTTAGTTTTAACTCGATATTTTAAATTTGAACTCGATTTTTAATTTTAACTCCATTATAAGTTTTAACTCGATAAAAAATTTAACTCGATTTTAAGCGTTTAACTCGATTTTTAAAAGTTTTAACTCGATTTTTTAAATATTAACTCGATTTTAAAGTTTGAACTCGATTTTTAATTTTAAAGATTTAACTCGATTTGGTGTGCAAAATTGGAGCGTGTTGGTGTGTTTTTGAGAGCCGTCAGCCTACCGAGATGAGAACTCGGCGTTTCCCGGCTTGCGCCCCGTGGAGGCCGGCTCTCTGCAAGCCAAATGGGAGCTCCGCCTCCAACGGACACTCCCCTCACCTAGTGGGACCATAGTTTGTAAGACGAAGAGTTAACCTAACTTAACCTAGTTTGTAAAATTAAAGTGGCCGGCCAGCCAAGCTTGATAAGCAAGCATAGAAAAGAAAGTAAAGAGAAGAGAAAGATAATAAGAAGAAGATAAGAGGAAGATAATAGGCAAAATAACAACAATAACAAAAAAAATACAAGAATACGACAATACGACAACAAATAGCGCGCAATGGTACCATTTTGGTTATAGCTATAACCCACTCATTCAACTCATTCAACTCATTCAACTCACGTAACTCATTCAACTCACGTAACTCATTCAACTCATTCCACTCATTTAATTCTTGTAACTCTTGTAACTCTTGTAACTCTTGTAACTCTTGTAACTCATTTAACTCATTCTCTCACACATTAAATAAAAAAAAACACCTTCAAACACACCGGTACATCGATTCCTTGAGCTCCTCGATTCGATTCCACGGTGTCCCTGGTTGCAAGTGTGAATGGAACTTCCTCACGATGGGTCGAATCCACGCAAACTACTAAAATAGACAAATCAGTTCTGATGATATCTTATTATCTGTTTACACTACTTCTCCACAACGTCGTACGGAGTTCAAGTCCTCTTCTTTGCCCTGCTGCCGCTGTTGATCCATCTTGAGCGCTTAAATAACAATGTTTGAAGAAGATTAATTAAAATTAAATGTAGAATAAATATGTTTACTGATCCAATTCTTGAAGAGCCAAGCCATCTCGCCGATCCCTCTTCGCTGCCATTGTTGTCACTTGCTTGAGCTCGAGTGTTGATCCAATCCTGATTCTGCAGATCTATAACTAATAATATTATTTTGTATTATTTTTAATAAATATTTTAAATTTCAAATTTGATACCCTCCATTTGTCTTCTTCATAGGATCCGGATCCTTCTTCATCGATTAAAACAAGGTTAAAGGAAGGAAGGGAAGGGAAGGAAGGAAGGGGAAGGGATGTGGTAATGAGCTCAATACCAGAATGGAGAAGAGGAAGGGCGAGAGATCTCTCAAGACCACCTTCGAGACCTGAAAATAAATCATTAATATATAATCAACAAGTTGGATCAACTTACACTCTAACGATTGCCTCTCCTGATTGGTGGGGCCACTCATCAGTCCGTCGAAGCAGACGGCAGGGGAAAGGAAAGGAAGCCGACCGCTCACGCCGAACATCCGAGCGACAAATGATTCCTTGCCGATCTCGATCCATCGTCGACCTCGCTGATCGAGTGCCGCGCCGACGCCGATTGGTCAAATGTCTTATTCTCTTCCATTCGCACGTTATAGACTGCATCTTTATTAATTAAAGCGTTTGACCAACGGCGTCGGTGGTTTTTTGAAAGACAAAGGGGCGTTTCTTGTTGCTGTAAACAAATTTGAATTTGAATTCAATCGTTCAAATATATTGGATCAATAATCTCAAGTCAAACACGACAATTCAAAAGTAAGTTGCTAATCATTATCGTCATCCATTTAATCTATTTTTTCAGGTTTGCTTCATTGCTTCTCTCATCTGGCAACGCATTCTCCAATTAAGATCCACATTCTTAATTTGCCTAATATCCAAAATTGGACGGACATTAGACCAATGAAGAATGTGAACCGAATAATTCACATTTCAAAACTTTGTCTAATTTCTTTTATTATAAATTGCACAGTGAACATTTAAATGAATACCACAAAATTTATTTTATTCAACAATGGTCCAGTTACATTCTGGTAATCAATATTTAACAATAACAATATATACACATTTTTCAGAAATAATCATCGACAGGTATTGTTGAGTCCGCCGAATCTTCCTCGTTCTCCAATATGGTTTCCTCGACGTCCGCTTTGATGAGCGAGCGAATTAGTTCAATTACGTTCTGTAACATTGGAATATTTGCAGTTACTGATTTTGCGATTAGGTTTGTTTATCATTTTCAAATTTAGAAATCAAAAGGAGGAAACAGAGAATACACTAATTGAAATTTAACATTAAACAAAATATTCTTAAATTTTGTGAACGAATGGATTGAAGATCTATCCAGCAACCCTACCACAGGAATCCATCCATTCAATGCCACATTATTCGGTTCAGCATACGTATCATTTAATAAATCTTCAATCCCGTCTAATTTAATATCCATCAGGCTGTACCACATCTGTCGGATCGATGGAAGTTTTCCTAAAATCAACCAACTAAACAATATCTGAGAGAATTCCTCGAAACCTTTCTTGAACTGATAATCTCCAAGCTCTCCGGTATTCGACGGGAACGTGCGATCGAAAGACACCTTCAATCTCTGCCGCTCGGGAATCTTTGTGTGATTTCGGAACGTCACCATTATCGTCTGGTACTGTCCCGATTCCTTCGATGTTCGCGGATCATAGCCAAAACGGCACCACAGCCGTCCCCACGGCCCCGAAAGGATGTAGAAGGCGAATTTTTGCAGGAGCACCTTGAGCATATTGTCGTCGAGTCCGGTCTTGCACATGACCGCCGTCCTTGTCCACATGGGCCGCTCTTCGAACAACTGTTTCATCAAACGATGCGGTTCTTCGTTCTTGCACCGAACATGCGAGTCTTCGATGGCTTCTGACGAGGCACAGCTAGGGAATTCGTCCTCCGCGTGAACAGTCACCGATAGAGCCTTTCGCTCCAGTCGCAAGTCTGAAGATAAGAATTTCTCTCAAAGCCAGTATAAAATCGATCCAACTTTGTCCTGAGCCCAGGTTGAGCCTCTTCTTCACTCTATCGCCGCATCCGATGTAATCCTTGGCAAATATCTTCGTCGTCGGTGTTGTGTATCTAAATATTCAACTATACGCGGCACGATCGTAAATGTCAGTTACCTGCTAAACTGATATGGAGGTAAGAAGAGCGGAGTTTTCGTCTTATCGACACCATCCCACCAATTGAGCGCTTTGTAAATACTTGTGGGTATTAAATTAGGTAGCAAGTCTTCAAAATATTCCGATTGCACTTTTCTTTTAATCGGTAAATATTGAAAATCGCACATTGCATCAAATGTGAAAACGGTATCAATCTGAAAACCACTTCAACTATTTAACAATAAAATATTTCTCAATTTACCATTCCTATAACGCTTATTTTCATATCACTCTTGTCTGACTTTTTCCGCCTCACTTTGATCACCATTTTCAATGATCCTGATGTGGTCTTCAAAATATTCTCCATTTTATACACAACATTTTAAACCTTTGTCTCGGATTTTCTTTCCGATACTAAACAACTTGTATACGGGTTGTTTATCGTGTGCTTCAATTCAAGATGAACATTATTGTGATAACTGTGCGAGATTTGTTGAATTCCGCCAAGAGTTTGTAGTGCCTTTAATGCAATTTGGCATTTTAATGCCACTCGGCATTTAAAATTACCTTATCAACATTCTTTACAATTCCAGGGTATTGAATGAGCACATATTTCTTGTCAACCTTTAGCTTCTCTTGTGGAATAATAAAGTCCATTAAATCCTTAAAAAAATGAACAAATTGTGATTGCATATTGATTTCTTCCGATAGCTATTAAGGTAATATAATTGAAAAAACAACAAATGTAAAATTAACAAAGCAAGAGTACATTTTCAAATATTTTAATCACGAAATATTATAATCCAACAACTGATTATATGGCCAAGCTCTAAACTCATGCGACTTTGTGCCATTCGTAAAACAAAATTCTTTGAAACAATTATCGCAGCACAACGTATAATTATTTGGCATTAATTTGCTTCCTTCAATCATGAAACTGAAATCATCAAATACAATATTCTCATTTTGAATAAATTCACAAAAACCTTCCAATATTTAAACGACAAACTTCGCAATGTTTGGGCAGAAATTTGTCAAATATCTGTATCGGATAAGCGCTGAGCTTCTGGTTATCGGATGGGTGTAGCATTCGTAAGCTATGAAATATCAGCAAGTGCTCGCAATCGCCCGCATGAACGAATACATACGGTTGACCTAACCTGTGTTAAACTGTTTAACATTATTTTCTAAAAAAAAAACATCGATACCTTAATTTTAAATCGATTATTTTGAAACCTCGCATTCCTTCCTGATAAACCTTATCGAAAATAGATTTCTTTTTCATAAATTCACGGATAGGTCTAGAATTTAATTGAAACTCTTGATATTCATAATATTGTACTTACCTCGATATATCAGTCGAGTTCTCTGAAATGTCATCGACATAAAAGGTATCGTGTATAAAAATAAAACTAGACGGGACAACTGCGGCCAGTGTATTCTTACTATCCACTCTATCGAGCTCTTTGCCGTCTTCCAACGGCGCGATACTGTCGCAAAGACACAAAATATGTTTTCTCAATTCGTATAAAGGAGTTTCGCCTCTTAGCAGGAATTTCTTCTCCACTTTCATCTTAAATTATCTCAAAATTAAACACCAGTCCTCCTTAAAACACTAACCAATCGCAGTGATCGAATCTCACTTGTATCCAATATGCGATTATATGGATACATTACGTCAACCGTCAGAATTATATCATTTTCCACTTCCATTGAGCTCGTTTGACTTTTAAACATCTAAAATAACCATCACTCTAATAATTATCATCAACAAACATCCAACGAACACTGAAATTCTCCGAAATATGAGATTTCACTCTATCATATTTCAAGTTTCGTAAATAATTCGATTTCCTCTGCCTCGTTTTAGAGCAATAATCGTCTGTTTCCTTCAGGTGCCTATCAATTAAGAAAATTCCACATTAACTTTAAAATAAATAAACCTACTTAAAAACAGCCATGTCAAGCTTATAATACTTCTCCTTATCCAACACTGGACATTCTCGAAATCCCAGGTTTCCCGTGTTTACGTCATTTATACCATTTTCTATTCTATCTCGACGTTATCTATTGATCGGCTTAAACGACGCTTACCTTAACAATTCCGGGAGTTCATGATCTTCGCTTGACGAAACGCGATCTTATAAAGTCTAATTTTAATACTAAACAATTTTTCTTTTCAATTACTCTTTAGTCTGTCCATTATTTCTTCTCCTTCGCTTTTGAATTGTGACAAATCCAGCAATAAAGAGTTATACCAGCGATTATCAGCTTCCAACTTTTTGTCCATGTCTTTAATAAAAAGTCGACATTTAATTTTCATTTTTAATATTCAAAAAGGCACGCCAAATGATAATTACGATTTTGCCATATTTAAACGAATTTAATTAATTTCTACGTGCAATTTTACAAGATATCCTCAAAATACCTCTTACGCTTTAAGTTTTTACGAAATTTTAGATTTAAGTGACTCTTCTGAAGTCGTGTTGCTACCTATTCATTTGACGCGAAAAGGAAAAACCTCAAAATTTTTTCCTCTTATAAACTATATAGACCCAAACTATTCTTTTGTTTATATCAGTGATGGGCGTGATTCCGAATTCTATGAAAATCCAAATTTAATTCCGGGATATAATAATTAAATGTAAATTTCTTTCATTTAATTATCATTATTTCCTTATTTTTCGCATTAAATCCACAATGTTTAAAATCCAACAATTCCGCCTATCGCTGATTCCTATCCACAAGCTTATTGCAATAATTATTGTATTATAACATATGGTCGAGAAAATATTTGATCGATCAACACGACCGCGGCCGTTTGTCGTAAAACTCTTCCACAATCAACTGCCACGAAACCGCGCCGCATTGCAAAAGACTTCGCACCAATTGCAAACTCAACTTTTTATTTTCAATGTTTACAAGTCACGTATGTTGACGATGAAGACTCTTCTGGTACATTAATTGAGTTACTAAGAATTTATTTTCATTAATTCATCAGGATTTCTGCAGAATGAAAGTGATAAAGTGGATACTTACTTACTTTGGAGTGTGTTTGCAATTGTTGCGAAGTCTCGGTTTCTTGGCAGTGGAAGCTTACGGATAATAAAAATAAAATATTCGGCTACTAACCGATCTAATCATTAATTGAAATTTAAATAGTCAAAGAAAACAAATAATATATTAAAACAATAACAAATAACAACTATAAAACAACAACAACAAATTTAATTAATTTTCTTTCCAGCTGATGAAATAATTGGAAAATAGCTTCTATATCTAATCTTTTCGAGTGCTGGTAGATTTGTTGCCAATAAGCCAGTTCTAAACTTGTTTTTAAATTACTCAACCCAATAATTGCTTACATATTCCTATCACACAGCGAGTGCAGCTTGCTCATTGCCAACAACGTCAGCGCTCCATCAAATACACCATCGGCAATCACAGAGCCAGCAATCATTGAAAAATACGACTGACTCGTCTTCATCAAATCTACAATTCGAGCCGCATCATGTGACAATTTGAATCTTCTCGACATCAATATCGTCCTCTCATCATCACTTAATAATCCCGATCTCTCCATTTTGGTGCATTTTTTCAGGTATTTCTGCGTATTCTTCAGTGCTGTCTTATATAATTGGCAATAAATCGCCGCATATTTCTTGACAATCGTGTTCTTCGCGTTTGTAATCATATTTTGCAATAAGATATTATACTCATTCAGGATATTGAACCATTCATCATCAGATTCCTTCTCATTCGTCGATTCGTATTCCTTCAATAATTGCAAGCACGATCCGCTAGACATTTTTGATATAATTAAATTAATACAAAAATGTTCAAGATTGGTATTCGAATAAATCTAAATTGCAAATTCTTTTCAAAAATTTAATTTAGACAAACCTTAATTAACTGATTATAAATTTGAAATTCTTCCACACATTGTTCCTTACTATCGATGTCGTTCACATATTCCACAATATGCTCTACAATAAACAACATAATCTCCTGTATTAAAACAATAAAATCCAACCAAACAATTCCATCTTTGTCTCGAGTTGATGAACTCCCATCAAAACTCTCTTAACCTCACTAAAATCCCCGCCATTCAACACATTCACCACATCTTGTGTGCTCTGATTCCGATCACAGTCCGATACCTTATCCTCCGATTGAATACATTCCTTTAAGGCTCCATTTAAAGTCTTTAATCGATTCGATTCATTTTTCTTGACGACGCTTTTGATCGTCTTATATAGAAGCTTTCTCGCACTCGTCGAATTATTCTTTTCAATAATTGAAATCAATAGTTTGTCCAATTCAGAACACTTGATTATATAATTTAACAAAATACAAACACTGAGAATTATCAAATTCTCATTATCATTTCGGAAAATGTGAGTGATATCTGATATAAATCGGAATGTGCCAATGACTTGTTTGTCCACGTTTGTCTAAATAATAAATAATACAAAGAACCTTCCCGAAGTACGCGCAAATTGCAAAAGACTGCGCACCAATTGACAAAAAACACGCCTTTTTAATTTATTAAGATTATTTCATAGTTTAAACACTTCATTCGGCATGATATTGTAAGAACCTATTTAGTTAAAAATCGTCTATTATTAAATATCATTCATTTTTCTTCAAAATAAGATTTTAGTCATTTGTGACTACACGGTTTAAACATTTAAAGATATATTTTTCTCGTTTCAAATGGCGTTTGCGCAGTCTTGCATTTTTCGCGTTCTTCGTGGTAGTTGAGTGCTTAGAGATATGTCAAAAGAAATTAAAACCGTGAATGAATTCATAAAATGTTGATAATATGGTTAGTAGGTTCCAATATATTGGTCAATATCAGAGATGGGCGGAATTCCGGATTCCGAAATTTTATATTTAAATTCAAAATTTCGAAAATTCACTTTTCATAAAATGGTTAACACCTGATTCCGGATTCCGTACATGCCAAGAAACCGCGCCGCATTGCAAAAGACCTCGCACCAATTTCGCGAGCATTACATTTAAATTTAAGGATTTTTAAAATGTTTGAAGGGACGTTTAAGAAAATGCAGAGTACAAACTAAATTATTATATCTACTATAACTTCCGAAACAAAATTTAACTACCGATTCGGTTAAAAAATAACTAATAAATTAAATATTCAACAAAAACGTGCAATTGGTGCGAAGTCTTTGGTGGCAGTGAAGTGCGTACATTTTTCCATTCCGCCCATCTCTGGTCAATACATTCTTTATCAAAATACAAACCGATTCATTTCCATCGTCATTTTGCTCGCCAATATTTATCCCCTCAATCAACAATCGTTTTATTTCCTTCTCGTTCTCCCCGCTAAAAAGAAATTTTCGTTAAATTCACCCCAACCCGACTCACTTTTCAAACAAATCCGAAATAATTGGAATTAGCGACTCCATTTGTTCCATAATACTCTGAACTGTGATAATAAATACCAAGCGATCAATCAAATCGAACCGTGTTCATAATCGCGTCCATTATAACATCATTAACAAGGCTCAAAAACAATCCATTTTCAGCGAACTTTGACATAACGCTCCAATCGAATCTCCGGCTCACATCATTTATATTCTCTTCTAATATCATGTATCTTAAATTTCGAATAAATACAATCGAGAATATGTTCCACGGAAGAACATCAGCGAAATATTCGAAATGGTTAACAAATATTGTGTTTGTCTAAAAAAGAGACAGCTTTTTCAGACTAAAAACCAATTCAAACCAGTTTGAATGATGTTGAATGGATCTCCGATGATGAATATTCCTCGAAACTTTCAATTACCCATTTCATAGATTCATTCGATTCTAGATCGCTCTCATTACTAGCCAAAACAGCAATCAGAGCCATTGTTATATTATCTTTCATTGACTCTACCATTACATTTGTTTCAAAATAATCCTTAGCAGATATCACATCCTCATTAGAATTCGAATATTCATTGTTTATGAGAACAAGTGACATAACCGCGTAGGAAAGTTCAGCCACTTCATCTTCCTTATCATTTTCCGCTAATTGTTGAATAAATTTCGGAACGTCTTTAATTATTCTCCTTGAAAGGCCTTTAAATGCATTTGACAACAAATTGGTTTTATTAATAAATTCGCACAATAGCAAAGTTTCATTGAAGCTTGATTCTTCCGTTAGGGAATCATTCAACCGCTTTGATATTATTTCAAACATTTGATTGGCCGTACTAGCAGTGATGATTTTAAAATGCGAACCAAAAAACGAAATAACCCCGCTGGATAAAGTTTCATCCTTGAGCTGAAATTAAATGTTCTAACAAATTGTCCTAATAAAACAAACATTGCTCTGTAGCTCTGATAGAGTCTCATCAACGATATCAGTTATATTAGCGCAAATGCTTATTTTTTTAAGCATTTCAACCGCTGCTTCATCTTCACCTGCAATTCAAAACCATATTAATTATAGGATATCAAGTGAAAATAAACTTCTCAATGCAGCTGATATTCTACAAGAGAGTTCGACTTTGTCCAATTTCGTTGTTATGTTGAACTTATTTCTCTTTGCATTTTCCATTCTTAAGTTTATTAATTTTATTAAATTTTAATTATCAACGAAGGAAGTAAAACTACGAAATCCGAGTGGTAATGAAGACAAAAAGATATACACTTGAAATTAATATAAATAATAACATAAGATTGTATTAATTGGGATTAAAATATTCCGAAAAAAATATTACTGAAAAAAAACAAAATAATATAAGAAGTTTTATACGTCCGTTGCAAATCACTACGCATCTTTTACGAAAACACGCCCACCTCTCTAACAGTCTGAGTCTCTGCACTATTTTTATTCAAAATAAAAATAAAAATATAACCTTAAAAGTTTATGATGATAATGACGTTAAATATCAATCAAAGCTATAATAACATTACAGCTAATAAAATATATTGTCCCTAATATGGACACTAAATTTAATAAAACGGTTCCGTTTTTTAAAACCACCAAAAATCGAAATGTCACGTGTTTACCATTAATTTCATTATTTTCCTATATTGATTTGCCTCAGTTATAATTTAAGGATTTTCAATTATTGTTAAGGTCATATCCGTACCATTGTCGCCATGACAACGACTATATTATTATAGTGTCTATTTTTCAGAGTCATTCATTAAAATGTCAGCCACTCGTCGTCTGCAAAAGGTTACTTGTTTTATCTGAAAATAAATATATTCAATAGTTTAGGAGCTAGGAGATTTAAAATCCTGTGGCGTCAAAGCTTATGAGAATGTTGAATGCGACGAGAACAACATCTTAAAATGGAAAGTTCTTTTAGCGCCGGTAGGTCGATGAAAAGTTTCTATTGAATCATCTTATTTGACAGGATAAAGAGCCTTACAATAAAGGTGCCTTCAATGTTAGCATAGTATTCCCCGTCGATTATCCGTTCAAGCCGCCGAAGATATCATTTGAAACAAAAATATATCATCCAAATATTGACGAAGAGGGAAAGTTCTGCCTACCAATCATGCGACCCGAAAACTGGAAACCGGCCACCAAAATTGAGCAAGGTTCGTTTATCTCTAATTCCTTATATTACACAATTTCACAGTCATGATGGCGCTACTCTCCTTAATCAATGAACCGGAGCCAGCACATCCAATTCGAGCTGATGTGGCGGGAGAATACCAAAAGGATCGCAAAAAGTTTATGAAAACAGCAGAGGAATATACTAAAAAATTTGCTGAAAAGCGACCCGAATAATTTGATTTATTTAAATGAATAGTTTAATATTATTATAATCATTAACAAATGCAACAAGTTGTTAAAAACTTTTTCTCCTTTTTAGGATCCTCGTTCAGGTTGTTATCGTCATTTGGTGTATTCTGGTCAGTGATCCTAAAATATTTCATATTTTAATATGCATTTTATTTTTGTAATATTTTCAAATTTTAATTCTTTTTTTCTAGAAAATTAACGACTAACTTCATTATGTTTAGCTAGAGATTGTAGCAAAAAAAAACAATCAATACGTCATATATATTTAAGACTTTTCAGAACTTCGACCAACTCCACTTACTTGCCCAAGAAAACGGGAATGTTTCTCTCATTGTCCCACAAAATCACCGAAAATGGCAACGATATCGTCTCATCGCAGTTCTTATCCGAAGCATTAGAGTTGACTGTTGCCGTAGCCGTGCTAACTTTATTAGTCGTGTCACTGGTTATCGCACTGACACACTTCTTAAACTTCTTCGTCTTGGTTGCACTCAATTGTGTCAACGAATTAATATTTGTGCTAAAGCAAGATTTATCATTCACACGCTTCTCGGCCAACTTTTTCGTGTTATGTGGCGAGTTTTGCAGCGTAAGAAGCGTATAATGCTGAATATGGGATATCTTGCGAAGACTTGGGGAAGCCGACGGTTCGGCGTCGCTTGGCGCCAGATCGCCAAAGCCTCCAGTGTAGAATATCGAGTTCATGTCGAGGCACGCCAAATAATGCTCTCCGATGTTGGTGCTTTGAAATTGTTTGACGCCCCAGATGGGAAGGTAAATGTTCTGTGCGTGGGTGGCGCGTTGGCTCTGAAAACAGCAAGTAAATCGAATTCGAAGAGGCGTTACCTGCGCAGGGTCGGCTGGCTTCCCCTGACGCCCATATTCGCGTCGGACGAGACACGGCTTCGACTCGTCGAACTTTGATATCAACTGGCGGATGACGTTTAGCGAGATGGCGTGTTTGACGCCAGAATAAAGAAATATTAGTGATAGATTCTTATTGTTTGTCGGCAATAGCAGTGCATTAAAATCTAAATGAGATGTGAACAGTGCATTTATAGAATTTCAAGTCTGTTTGTGGAATTGAATATACGTTCTACGTAATAAATATAATATCATTCAATCGACAAAACAGACTTTATTTCCATTAAAAATTCGCACCTTGATCGCTCTCAAATATCGGAATCCTCATCTTCATCGACTCGTGGATCTTATAACATTCAACCTGATTGATCCAATGCGTCGAATTCAAATCAAATATATCCGGATGAATCGAAATGATCGCGTGACTACTCCACGCCAGAATTGGCGGCTTCTTCTCCTCTCGGATCTCCTGTTTCTGGATGGCTTCTTCCGCTGTCAAAGCCATTTGGTTCAAACTCTGCCAAAGAGCATTATGGTTGTTGTGGTATCGAACAATCATACTTGCATACGACTCGAGTTCTTCCTTTTGGATAGATAAGCACTCGACTGCACAACACAGTCATCATTCCAAATGTTTAGCATATTCTTCAAGGGTCTTTGCTCTTCTATCTATTAAGAATTCCTTAATTGACACAATTTCCATTCAGATAAACCTTGAGCATTTTCTCGATCCATGTATTTACTTCTTTGTTTCCTTCAAATATCTTTAATTCGACTTCAAATCGTCTTAAAGACTAAATAATCATTTATATCTTTAAATAGTAAACATTTTCGTTTATACTTTGAATGTGTTGAATGTGTAAGCTTTCGCAAACTTCGGATGGCATATAGCTCGACGAGCAGAGAGAATGTGGCCCGGTTTGGAAACCGCATGCAGGAAAGCATTCCAGTTGCGTAAAAATTCCAGCGTTGAGTCGATAATTTCGCGTGTCTGTTTTAAAATTTAAATTTCACTTTCAGAATTGTGGCTACACAGCGACTATTAATACTCACTTGCAGAGTGGTGACGTGCTCTTTCGACACTTGGGTAAACTCCTTCCTCAACCCAACCGTGTTCTCCTGCTCACAATTAGATATTAAGAACGCCAAATTTGATATTATCTGGGGTGCGCTAATAAAGAAAGAGCTGTTCATTTTATCATGCATCCTCCTTTAATCAAAACCATTTTCTTTAAATCTTTATTATCGACATACTCGTACAACCGAACCACCAACAGTATCCACGTATCAATTATCTACAATCCCACGCTTTAATTGATAAATCACCTCAAACATACTTCAGTCAGAAGAATTCCGTCATATTTTGCCGGTTCAATCATGACAACTTCTTCCAAAAATTAATTTATATTTATGTTTGGAAATAAATTCATTTGACGTCGTAATTATTATGTATTTATTCTTTTGTTTACCCTAGTTTTAATATAATCTTTACGAACAACAATTGAGAAGGCACACTTCTTGTACAGCAATATAAATTTTATTTTTTTCCATTATTTCGTTCGGTAGACGATCTAATTTCCCCCTTCCTATGAAGGAATCCAGGTTTAACGGTTTTTTCACGCCAATAGTTGAAGTTGCTGCTTTAGTGCACATTTGATTGATTAATCTCTTCAAACACCGCTGCGTCTACGTAACAATGAATCAAGTTGTTACGTTATGCAGCAACTAGGGGCCCCTCCGAATGTGGTAAATTTGAATTTCCTCGCATCACACTGTCGTCTTTCTTTCTCTCGAACCTCTCTACATTGAAACAGAGCACACAACGATGAGAGTTTGAGTCGTGATTTCAACAGAGCGCATATTCTATATATAATTTATTAATAAATTATTCGACCAAAGATTCTTTTCAATATATTACAGAGATGAGTGCGACTCTTCAACCATATTTGGATACCGTTAGACGAACATTACAGGCAGCACTATGTTTGGAACAATTTAGCTCTCAGGTTGTTGAACGACATAACAAACCAGAGGTTTATTTTTAGTTTTTTCTATGTATATTTTAGAAATTTAGGTTGAAGTGAAAAAGTCGCAAGAATTGCTAATGATGCCGGTAACTGTTGCTAGAAATAAGCAAGAGCGGGTTCTTATTGAGCCATCCGTCAATTCTGTGAGGTAAAAAATACTGTGACGTATTTTTATTTTAGTAAATTTCCTGTGCAGAGTGTCCATAGCGATCAAACAATCTGATGAGATTGAGAAGATCCTGTGTCATAAATTCACTCGCTTTATGTGTCAACGAGCCGAGAATTTCACTGTACTTCGACGGGTCCCAGTTCCTGGCTATGACATTTCTTTCCTGATTACTGCTACTCACACGGAGAACATGTTCAAGCACAAGCTTATTGATTTCCTCTTACATTTTATGCAAGAAATCGATAAGGAGATAAGTGAAATGAAATTAGTTGTTAATGCTCGTGCACGTGTTTCTGCCGAAGAGTTCTTGAAACGATTTAATTAAGATTCCATGGCCTTATTTATTAATATATATGTAATTCATTGTGTATAAAATCATTATATCCATTGTTTTCTTCAATTATTGTAGAGGTTTTGATTATCTTAGTGCTACTTTTATTTTCTATTCTATTCTATTTTCACATTGAAAGTTAATTCAGAATGAAATGGTTATTCCCTATACTGGGTTTGATTCAGTTAATAACTTGCGATAACTCAAACCCCCTGAAGGTATCCGTTCAAGGAAGGGTATTATCATAACCAATGTAGCTAAAGGAATAAATCCATCAATTTAGGTTGTTCTACCTGCATCCCACCAATGCAACGATTTTTCGAGAAATGCTAAGGTTAGCCTGAGCCCTGGGACTTATATCGGATTCATAAAGGGAGACTGCACATTCAGTGTTGATAACGTGAGTCCTGGAAGTTATATCGTGCAGGTATCGTGCAGGGTCATATTATAAATTATCCAAAAGCTTTAGATTGATAGCACTGATTTTGTCTTCGAACCACATCGAGTTGATATCACAAAGGCTGGAAAAATGCGCTCAAGGAAGTTGGCGTTAATCTCGGTACCACATGTTAACATTTATTTTATCAAAAAAATTAATTTTAGCCTAATTCTGTGACGCAGACAGAATATCCTTTGAAAATGGCTGCCAAAAGCCCCACGAGATATTTCCGAAAACGTGAAGAGTGGAGAATATCGGATATGCTGTTCAGTCCAATGGTAATTATGATGGTCTTGCCACTTCTCGTCATGCTGGTTATTCCAAAGTAAGATAAAATGAAACTTATTTTTTAAAAGAAGAAATACTTAAGAATGACTGCCAATGATCCGGAATTGAAAAAGGAAATGGAGCAGATGCAGCTTCCGAAGATGGACATGCCAGATATGAGTGAAATGATGGCCAACTTTTTCGGAAATTCTAATCAACCGACGAAGAAGAAGCCAATTAGTTCGGGTAATGTACAAAGAAGAAGATGATTGTTTTAAGTAGTAAATATAATATTTATAATAATTTAATGCTCAGTTTTATTTACATTTTTCGAATAAATTTTTAAACAATTTTTTTGGAAAGCTCATTCTAATTGAAAAGGAATCATATATTTTATTATAAAACTTAATATTGTCGATGTCAGACAAGAATACCGAATAGAAGAAAAATAAGAATAAAGATATGGTCTTGTTTGGAATGAACTGCGAACGATTGCAATTTTTTATTTTATGTATCATCAGTTTATGCTTACACTGAATTATAGC
Source organism: Caenorhabditis plicata (assembly GCA_963931815.1). NCBI lineage: Eukaryota > Metazoa > Nematoda > Chromadorea > Rhabditida > Rhabditidae > Caenorhabditis > Caenorhabditis plicata. Next base: position 17,596,617 of record OZ007494.1, read on the forward strand.
AAAACGAGCGACCCATTTGTGGAATATTTTTTATCAATAAGGCATGTTAGCCTGAAAAAGACAATAGACTTATGAAATTCTTGAAAAATTATTTTTTAATTTACACGTAAAAATTAGAAAAACACGTCTAAAGTTTTAAAAATTGATATTTTCATTTGGAGTGCAATACGATTTTTTCTTGAAAATATGATTAGTTATAGGGTATAAAAGGGAGCATCATTCTAGTTGGGTGTTATTAAATATATAGACTATTTCAATTTTTTTGATGACGCATTGCGGCAAGTTTAAAAATAGATTTGACTTTTGTGCCTCTCTATTTATAATGATCTTACAGCGGAGCGGTTCACAACGCACCGTCAAAACATTTGAAATAACCTATAGAAAAAGGGAAAATTGCTCCCGTCGGAAACTAAAATGCATATCCGTGAAAAATGACGAATTAGTACACCATCTCATTTTAAATTCTAACTCGAACTTCAACGGATTGATTAATTGAGATATCAGTGGGTGTTTGGTAGACGTGATAAGCTTTAGTTTCTCCAAGAAATCAACATCGTGAGCTATAGTGTACATTCTGGGCACCTTTCTTAAGAATCCTTTCAAGTTCTATGCATTTATTGTTTTATTTCCGTGAAATTATATTAAATCTTTTAATATACGCAATATTGCATCATAATAATCTTTTCAATTGAGCCGACGTACTATTTTGAAAAAGCTCGTAAAATTTATTGTTTATTACGTAGATAATTCACACTTAATAAAACGACAATTCACACTTATTAATTACATGGTTCAAAAATTTTTAATCCCAAGTTTCAAATATTCTAATACAACGAAACTATCTAATGTCCAGTGAGTCGTTTTAAAGCTCCGCATATGATATAAAATATTTACGATACGATAACTTCAATGTTTAGTTACGCGGATAAAATTATGCACCCAAGATGAATTCTTAAAAGTAAGAGCCCGAAAAAGTTATAAAATTTAAAGCTTAAGAGATATTTCAAGGGAATTCTACAAAATTGGAGTAAACATTCGATTTTAATTTACACCTAAATACCAGTGAAATTCGTTTAAACACTGAAAAATCTTCATTTACATTTGGCTCGTACATAATTGTCGTTGAAAGTAAATTAGCTGAAAAATTAAGTATTTAACTGCCGCTCTGTTGAACTTTATAGTCCAGTCCATATTGATATAAACCAAATATGAAAAAAAAACAGTACACCATTCATTACCACCAAAATGGAGGTTCCTGCCAGTCACTGTAATTAAAACACCCGGTTTTGGGTTAATCTCTGACTGTTCTTATTTCACAATATTACTACTTGATTTTTATCAAACAAGGGACCTGAAAAGGGATAAATCAAATGAAACAATTTATAATGTCAATATACATTTCAAATCACAATAAATAATCGGTAAAACTATTATACAAATATAATCTGTTCTATAAAAAAACAAACCATTTAAGAATGAACAATTTAACCTATGGATATTATCAATTAGTTGGGTTTAAACGATATTAAACAATTCAATAAATATTATTAATATTAATATTATTACTTTGAACATTAAAACAATTAATAAAACCGTATTTGGAGAGGGTTCAATTCAAATCTATTATTTTAAACTATCTTTGATTTTTGCTTATCCCGTCGTTCCTTTGCTCTTCTGCAAATATAAAATTATTTAAAACTGTAAAAGGTAATTATTAGAACATAAAACTTATAATTACCAAATAATCCACCATAAACCACCCCGTATGACCTTAATTAAAACTTTATTGCGATTCGTTACAAACCCACACACAACTCTACTTGTGCGCGCATCTTATCTCAATTAGGATTTCCACTTAAACTATTAATAAATCATTATTCCAAAGCAAGAAAAAAGTTGCAAAGGGAGCGCCGATCGTGTCTAAGCTTGCGCAATCCTTATATAAACTATCTATGACCTTTAATTGGTGTCAAAAACAAGTAATCTAACCTATTCTGAAACCAAATCTTGATTTGCCGTTCTGTCAAATTGAGCATCGTCGACAATTGAGATTTTCTTTCCGAGTTGATGAATGCACTTGTGTGGAACTCCTGAAATACACAAACAATATAAATTCAATTCGCATGAGTCGTTGTTAATATGATCGCCCTGACGCCTTTTACTAATCCGAATATTTAAAATAGAAACTTTTGTTGAAAATTAGGGACTTCATATTATACCTCTTCTTTACCTTTTCAAGCTCTAGCCGTTGGTAATCCGAATAAACCATTCGATACTTTTCTGCTGTCCGCACACGAACATCTGTAAAAATCAAATATAATGTGATCGTGGGATAATAGTTTGACAGTGGTATTTTCAAATGTATCATAATAGTTTTTTTATTTAAAAATTCAAGTGAAATGCGTGTGTGAAAAATTATTAATAGTGTCATAGCTTAAAAATCATTTTCACTCCTCGTACAATTTTCATTTCTGAAAAAACCAGGCACTGTTTTAAAACTTCTCAACCATTCTACCCGCAATACAAAATAAAGGGCTCATTTAAGAAAATACTTCCAATTACCTTAAAACTATACAAAACAGAAAATGCGGAAATTAGTAATAAGTTATTAAAAAAAACTTTTGCGGGTTACGTGTTCAATACAATACTTATAATACTTTCATGATATTAAATAATAATAAGAACCGTAAAAAAAGGAAAAATATTGTAAGCACTAACAGATTTATAGAATAAGAGTAAATAGCTATTATAAATTAGTTAGTCATCTGAATTTTAGAAAATTAAAGAATTTGACATGTATATTTTCAACGCACATAATTTTTGCTATAAAAAGCAATATTTTAAACGTTATCAATGAATTGTATTGTTTCTCATAAAATAATTAAAACGTCGCGTTTATATTCTCACTGGAAATTTTATTTAAAGAGAAAATAGGAAGAGCGCAACTGAAGAATTAAAATAGCACAGTAAAGACTTACATAATTCGAGAAGTTTCATTTAAAAAATCCTTAAATTCAATAAATAAAAACTTATAACATTCAGATAAATTAGTAAAGCATGACATTATTATAATTTAATAAATGGACAGTATCCATCATCAATAACCTAACTCATAAACCAGAAAAACCTTTCATTATAAAAATAAAATTTCGAAAAAAGAAAGCAATACGCGGCGCGAGATTCGGCAAATCCTTCACACATATTCCGCGCCTACATAATGTGGCGCGATATTCAGCAAAACAAGCGCACACTATTCGGACCATAAATCAATTATCTACTGTACTCCAAACAGAAGCCATTCTCCCTTATCAACCCGTTATCACATTATTGACATTAGCGATAAAACTCAAACAAACTCACTATTCGTCCCAGGTCCGGTTGGTAGCACTTTTCCTCCACAAACCGTCGCGTAGTGCTGTCGGGAACTCGCAGAATAAGTCTCATCTTTTTCGGCGCCATCTGACTTGGTTCCAGACAACTTCCTCCATTGCGGGTAATCCATGTAAGCGTTGAAAAGCGGATTTGTTGGATAGGCCGACTTGTGGTAGTCGATCGACGTCGACGGGAACGTCAGCGACTCGCCGTATGGGTACATCTCATTTGGTCGAATCGCTGCATTCGACACGTTCGGCTTCAACTCGCAATCTCTGCTGTTCTGATTCTGGAACGGAATATACAATGCCTCGGGGTTCCATTTCTGATCCTGCAAGATGAGAAGCATCGAGACAATCGATAAATATAAAAAAGTTTACATAAAAGTTCCCATCGGGCCATCTACCGTACAACTGCTGTGCATTTATAGTCGATTGGAGCATTTTATCTCTAAAAACAATTGTTATCGAAGCAATCGACGTTCAATAAATGATATAACGGCCATACTAGAGGAGAGGGGGGAGGGCGTTTCGACCGTTTCCCATTCGGGTTGCGTCGATTGGTTTTGGGTAGCACCGCCCTCCAGCCGTGTGCACTCAAGAAAGACACATAAAATAGGTTACTTGTAAGAAGCCGTGTCGGATGTTGGCCAGAATGAGAGTCCCAAGCCCATTGGGGGCCAAAGAGGCTCGGAAATGCCCGCGTTCTCACTGTTCTCCACCATCTTCTGCAAAAATGGATGAAATAATAAAATGGGATAATTGAAAGTTGAATGAGAAAATCTAGAAGACTGCAAACAGATCAAATCCAACTTTGGCGAAGGTTGGGATTTGATTAAAAACTCCTCCTCTTGTCTGGTGACCCGATACAAGGGTTGTAAATCAAGTTGGTTGCCTGTATGCTGGAAGAGCTCCAAATATGTGAGCAACGGGTCAAATTGAATGTTTTATGATCGAGTTGGGCAATATCTGGCATAAATATTTAAATAACATTGGGTGTTAATGTGTTTATCTTTTGTATTACTTTGAATAATTACATTTGGATATTGAATTTTATTTGTAAAGTATTTAAATCCTCTTTAATAATCAATATTAAATAGTAATTAATAGTGATAACTAATAGGATTTAAAATTCAAGCAATATGGGAATTAAAATTATTTAATACAGATTCCCTTACTTACTCTTGTATTATAGTTTTAATTTTCTTTATTATTACAAATAAAATATCCAGAAATATACCAGTAGATCACTCCCAACTTGTATGGAAATAGAATAAGCTCAGTAAGAATGCTCAAATATAACTTTTTATTAAGATATTAATATTTTTAGATAGTTTAAGACAAGCTTAATAAAATAGTAGTAAAAACTTCTTTGTTATAAAGACGTAAAAATTTCCACAGACGTTTAAAAATTGCGAAATTTTTTATTTCGATTTGTCGTTCAGACTCCTTTATTTCTTCTTTAATTAAAGTTTTAATTTTCTCTACTTTTAGAAATAAAATATCCCGCTAACATTTAATTCATTATAATATTTAATTTGCCTTAATTTAAAATGTAATTAGCTTACCTCTTTAAATAAAATCCATAAATTAACATACAATCTACAGTAACACTAAAAGGAGCAAGTCGTAACTTTAGAAAAATTACGATAGATTTTCCTATTAAATTTCCTTTTTTTAAGTATTTTATTTAGGGTAACTGAAAACATTATAATGAAGTTTATTGCTTCCCTATTATATTATGCCATTCCTTCCACTTGATAATTCTAAAAATTTTAATGCACGTGCCCTCCAATTCTAATAGAAAACCTGCTGAAAGTTAATATTTTGTGGGAATATATTAGTATTTTTCGGTATTTTGAGAAAAAGCTGACCAAATGGTGTTTAATACGTTATTGTGAAGTACGAGTAAAAATCAGAAAATCGTTGTTTCAATTTGGCGTGCACGTGAATTACAAAATTATACTTTAATATTGAGTATTATCAAAATATAAGAAATTGAAAATTCAATTTAAACATTTTTGAATTCTTTTCAATGGTCTCAAAGAGAACATGAAACAAATGTTCAATATATGTTAATAATTTCTCATTTTTTCGTTATATTTCTTCAAAATTTCTAGATAACGTCAGATTTATTACTTTTATTTTTTATGAAATTAAAATTGGAATTGTCAATTTCTTATATTTTGATAATAAACGTTACAAATACCCTATTAATCTGTCAATATAAAGGAGTAGAGATATTTTTTCCTTAATCTGAATTCTAAAAAGTACCAAAAAAGTTTATTTTTTTTAGTTTTTCTCGCTGCTCTTTTACCTATAGTTCTGCCCATGAACATAAAATTGTTATATTTTAATTTTAAAAGTTCATTATTAATTATTTTGTAGTTTACTACTGTACGTCAAATGGAAATGAATAGTATCTAATATTTAAACGTGTTGTATGTTCAAATCTATTAATTACAGGCTATTTTTCCCATCAAATCACTGAAACTAAAGATAGAGCTCACAAGAATTTAAAATTCTCAGTTATATAAATTTTAAAAAAAATGAATTGAATGTTAAGTTATTTGAACGATTTTTGCTCCAATGAGCATTATAACTCTTGTTGGTCAAACAAATCAATAAATTAATTTGGACTGATTTTAATAATTGTTTTAATTGATTAATCGAATTCATTAATTTCATTGTGATAATTTGCATAATTCGATATGCTCAAAATTTAAAATTTAGGTTATTAAAATCTGAGTTCTCCAAAATAAAAATTCTCTAATATAGAATATATTATTTAGTAACTATAAAATATAAATACAGAAATAAAATAAAACCATAAAAATGAGCCAATAAAGTGTGGCTGACTGCTACTGTTGATAAAACAATCTGGCATTACCCAACCAAAAAAAAGCAAAGAATTCGGTAATAATGATAATGAGTCAAAAGAAGTGCCGCATAATTCCACAACTGGCACAATTTATCTTGCCGAACCCGTTCCACACAGTTTCTCCACCAACCAGTCATCACTTTAAATGTCAATAGATGACATTCAAACAAAAAAAGAGCCATCGTTTTACCATCATGGGTGGCGTATGCTCAATTTTACAGCCACTTGGGCAAACAGTTGATTTGCATAAAATCGTACCGTAAACCCAACCTTGTTTACATTTAATTCCAAACGTTGCCATGACGACGTTTATCGATTCGAATGGGTTCTTCGTGCACTTTATTTCCAAGCATTCCTGGTGCTCGCTTTAAATTTAAATCTTATCACCGAATGCTGCAGCACCATAAGGTCGATTCATTTTAAGAAATGCGAAAACCGGCTGACAACATTCTTTCATCTTGCCGACCGCTATTGATTTGATTTTTGTTTAGAATGGGTTTCTTCACCTCACTGTCCGGTTATTTCGGAATTGGCAAGAAGCAGGTCTCGATCATAATCGTCGGTTTAGATAATTCCGGAAAGGTATTTTATCTCGATTGATTTGTTTGTTTTAACTCTGCGCCTTTAAGTCGATACTGTTAGAGGGAACAGCACTGTGAAAGAGGAGGCGCAGACAGAAAAAGTAATCGTGAAGATTGTTTTCTACAGTATCGACGGTTATAAATTATTAATAAGAATAATTAAAACAATAATATTAAGAGTATCGAGGATTTGGGACAGAATGAAATTTCTGAAAAGAATGAAATATTCCTTGGGAACCTTATTAAATAAAAAACTTGATTCCTTATGTTGCAAATTTCGAGAAGAATCTCATACTTTTTGATATTTTTTAGAAGGGCTAGTAACAATGACATATCAAGCTGTAATACGTGTTCAATTAGTAAGACACGTTTAAATATTAAAAAATATAAATTGATTATAAGTAGTACATAATTTGCCTTTTTTTAAAAGAACCTACCTAAAAGCTATTTTGGTATTATATTAATTTTTATTTTCATATACAACACGCCAACTTGTGTGGTAATAAAATGAGCTCAGTAAACGTGCTCAAATCTAACTTTCCAGAAAGGTATTACTATTTTTAGTAAATTTAAGACAATCCAAGTTAAGTGGTAGTAAAAATGTTTTTGTAAAAAAGACGCAGAAATTTCTAGACACGCTTAAAAATCTGAAAATGGTAATTTCCAGTTGGGGTGTATACAATATCGATACGAGTATTTAATTATATAAGAAAGGAATTTTACCATTTTTTACTTGAAGCAAATTTTAGTTTAATGTGCATTTTTTTGCGGTAACGCGTAGATTTTTGAAATAACAGTCAATATAACCTCCTCCAGAAATTCGTTTCCCATCTTCTTATTCACTACAGACCACGATCATCAACCAATTGAAACCCGCTGAAAACCGATCAACGATGACAGTGCCGACGATTGGATTCAACGTGAGTCAATTCAATATTGGTAACATTTGTTTCAACGCATTTGACATGGCTGGGCAATGTAGGCCTCGATATTTGAAGGGACGTCAAATCGTCATAATTTACAGCCAAATATCGGTCGATGTGGGAGAGCTACTACGCCAACTCGCAGGGCATCATTTTTGTGGTTGACAGTTCTGATAAGCTGCGGATGCCATTGGCAAGGGATGAATTATGGATGATATTGGATCATAAGGATGTTGTGCACCGGCCGGTATCAGTTTTGCTCAACGATTTACGACCCGTCTCCTTTCTTAGGTGCCGATTATTGTATTGGCGAATAAAATGGACGAAAAGGATGCGATGACCGCGTCGGAGATATCAACGTCGTTAGGTATGAGATTAGTATTTAATTCGTTTGTAGATATTCCGGAAAGAGACTGGATATTTGTCAATACTTTTTAAAACAGAAAGAGAACAATCGTCTACAAATTAAACGTTTAATATTTAAATATTTAAACCCTCACGATATTTTGGATTTCCTTTGATGTAAAGTTAGCAGATTAGTCAGAAATTGGCTCTATATTAGAGAAGGTGTCTGACATTTTAGCTTCTTCATAACTTAATTTTTATAATTTGCACTATGCCACGAAACATTTGCAAAAGACTTCGAACAAATTACTTTAATTAATTATTTTTTTAACCGAATCGTTAGTTTAATTATTAATATTAATATTTTTAGATTTAATTAAATTGTTCTAAAAACTTGGTTATTGCGTAAAATAAAATTCATTAGATGTCTGCGTACTTTGTGCATATATGCGGATTATTAATTGTATTATTTTTAAATTGAATAGGATAAAATAGTAAAAGTAACTTTATTAATCAATCAAGATAACTAGATAACATAAGTAATGGTAATAGATTTTAATAGCTTAAGTTAAAGCTAAAATTTTTTAATCAGGAAAATAATAAAAAACAAAAAATATGAAAGCATCCGAGGGTAGAACTTCCATAGATTCAATTCCAAAACCGCATCACTACCACTCGGCCATCATACCATATTTAAATATGTAAATTAGACTGATGATTAGGTGAGAACAATTAATATTCAAATTAAATCATTGGTCGTGATATTAGGAGAAGATTTTGAACTTTTGCATATTATTTTACGCAATAACGCAAAGTTTTATTTTTAATTGCTTCCGATTTGAAGTGAGAAAGTTATAGTAGATATTATAATTGTATTTATACTCTGAATTTTCTTAAACGTACACGTTCGGCGCGGTTTTGTGAAATTTGAGTGCAAATGGATTGAATAAGACAAATCAACAAATTTAAAGTATTTGTCGTCTATATAATGTTGTAAATATTTTTCTATAAAAATAAAGGGCCAAGCCACCGCTTCCAATAATTTTAACAAACTCTTATATTTATCAATAAAATATTCCAATTATATTTGAGGTCTTGATGTGATTCGTGGAAGACATTGGCAAATCCAATCAACATGTGCACTTAGTGGTCTCGGCTTGGATAAAGCAATGCAATGGCTGTCATCTGAAATATCAATTTATATGGAGTCGCGGAAATAACACTTTGCCTTTGATTTATTTTGAATATAAACAATTGTATATATTCTTTGAAATTTGATGCCAACACTCACACATGTTTTGTGAGCTCCAACTTGTCGTTGTTTATCACAAAAGAAGATGACAAAAGTGATCCTTAATTATTCCAAGAGCTTATTAAGGCGTTTTTTGTTGTCAGATTTTACCGCTCGTTCGTTTTCCTTTTTTTATTTCATTAATTATTTATGATATATGGTTAATCCGTATTGTTTCTTGGGGAAATGGATATAGCGGTCGCGGTTGCGGTATTGATACAAAGTGCGAAGAATTGCGCAATGAGTACCGTGGGTGGATGAAGACAAAAGACGAGCACGGAAATAAACAATTGGTTGTGGGAGATGATTGTTCAACCTACATACTGTAGGAAATTGAAGGGATCGGTTGGTGGGAAAACCTTAAAAGCCATTGATTAGAGATTGTAGATATCAATCACCATTTACTTTTTCCAGAAAGTTTCCTTACAATCATTTGAATATAAATGTAATCCCATAACAAACAACTTTTGCAAATAGCAAGCCAATTGATTTTTATTTACACTACGTGACACTTGAATCTAATGTAATCTATATAATATAATGTAGACCCATATAGGTACAAAATAATATGCCAGAGCTTTTTTTGGTAACGAAAAAATAATAAACATAAAACACACCAAATTGAATAGTTAAGTTGGGGGCTCAAAAATGATGCTCATTTTGCAAATTTCGCTAAGAAGCGCATGTTTTTAGATAGTTTAAGACGGGCTAGAAGAGATGACGTATAAAGTTATATGAAAATAATACGTGTAAATTAGTAATACACGTTTAAATATTGAAAAATTTTAATTTCGATTTGGCGTGTATAAAACAACTAAATAAGGCTAACAGTTATATTTGTCTATTTGATAAAATTAATTAATTAGGAGAAACTTCAATACTCCCCAGAAGTTTGTAACCATTTCAAATTTAAAATTTTAGAGAGAGAAATCTGAATAAATGATGGGCGAGAAATATTTGGTGAAAACTCGTCCATTCCAATAAAAACCATGCCGCATTATTTTAATTGAATCGGACAAAAATCAACAGATTCAATTTGGTGTGGAATCAGTTACGTGAAAAATTTATATAATTTACACTTTCGAATTTATGAAGACTAATACGTGTACGTGAAGATACGTGATATAATACGTAATAATTTTATTTTGATAAAATATCAACAACAAAAAAACCCAGAAATTAATTTCTAGCAATAATATATTCGGAGCCAGACACTCACAATATTAATAGTTAAATTTGAGTTTAAAAATTCATCAGAAATTTGAATTGCACAATATTATAAATTGTAGCTCGTTTATAGATTCTTGTACGCCGGCTGATATGGTTATAGAGCCAGCTCAGTAAACGTGATAAAACCTAACTTTGTAGCAAGATATTAACATTTTTAGATATTTTATGAAGGACTTATCTAAATTGTGGAGAACAATGTTTTTTTCGAATCTCTTAAAAATCTATTTAAATTGCTATTTCAATTTGGCGTGCATTAAATTAATTAAAAATAAATAATTAAATATAAAGAATTAAAATTAGGATACAATGAAGTTGAATTATAATGTATTAATCCTGTTCATAAATCGCAATTCAATACACATACACCCCAAATATTCTTTAAATTTCCACGCATAAATTAACACTTACTCGCTAAAATAAATGCTTTGCATTAAATTTCAGCTTACCTAAAGTTTTATTTAAAACCAAACGATTCGATATATTTACAAATTTCCCTTATAAACGATTTGTTTAATTTCTTAAAATTAATGTTTAAAAAAATTAGAAGGTGCAACTACAGTATCACCTAAAGGAGCAAAGTGCAGTTAAATATTGAGCAATTATGAGCTCTACTGTAACTCTGCGTTTTTAAAGGTAATAAGTTTTTGTGTCGTTCAAACTCCCACTACGGGGAGCTTAATAATATTACGGTGATAATTGAACAATAGATCATTTCTAGGTTTATTGTTGTTGTTTTTTAACTCGTTGTATATTATTTCATGAGCTTTCAGGATTAACCATATATAACTCTGTAATATATTGTGCAAACATGAATCATTCTTCTTCCTCTTCTTCTTCTCAGGTCAATATTGTATATTTTATTACTTTTATTGCCTTAATTAACAATTCAATGTTAAATTGGTAAAATAAACATGTTTAGAATCAATGCTTTGTGGGCATCAAGCGACCTATCATTGATGACAATCAAGGTATTCTTGTGTTGAATTATCAGAGCGATAGAGAATGAATGGATTGCAGATTTGGATATCCCATTGAAAAGACCGCCAGAGCTTGCTCAGGATGATTATACGGTTTGTGAGACTTATCCGGTGCCCGAGAATGCGGTCGGGTTGATCATTGGCAAGGGTGGTTGTGAGATACGGAATATTCAAATGGTTTCGGGTTGTCGTGTGCAAATGAATCCTGATAATACCGCTGTCGGTGGATATAGAGGCTGCTTACTACAAGGCACCTCACATACAATTGAAGAAGCCAAGAAAATGATTCAAAGTATTATTAATCGCAACGCGATCAAGATCAACTCGAATGTGGTCCCCACTTTGCCTGAGGAAATTACCATAGAAATTGTTATTCCTGCCGAGAAATGTGGTCTGATCATCGGGAAAAGTGGTGAAACCATCAAGGCTCTTCAAGAACAGTCTGGGTGTAAAATGGCTATGGTGCAAGAAACACAAGCTGTAACGGGTAATCCTAAGCCGCTCAGAGTTATTGGCACCAAGGAACAAGTTTGATTATATTTTTAAAACAATATTTAAAATAAGGATTGCAGATACAATTTGCACAACAGCTCGTTCAAAATGTTCTCGACAATGACTCGAATATCCCATCAAAGTTTCCTGAAAACAATGGGGATTGTTTATTGGCAAAGGGGGAGGTAGTCACTGATAATCTGATTTTAATGTGATATCTCTTGCAGATAATAGTGCCAAGAGCCAGTGTCGGATCTATTATCGGAAAGGGTGGCGAAATGATAAAGAAGTTGGCAATCGAAACTGGAACTAAAATACAATTTAAACAAGACGGTTTGTATTTTATAAGCATAATCTCTATCTAGATATCATAGATATATCTCGTAAAGTAATACTTAAAACATAATAGATTCAAATATTAAATAATATAAACAATTAATTATTCTAGAAGATCCCAACTCAAACGATAGGTGCGCATTAATAATGGGAACACGGGATCAAATCCTGCTAGCAACTGAAAAGATAACAGATCTTGTTAATCGGACGATGAAGAACGTTGATGCGGAATTCAAAGATGTTTATTATATGCATATTCCTTCGAATAAAACGGGCCTTGTGATTGGCAAGGGTGGAGAGACAATCAAACAAGTTTGTTTGAATTTCTAATAAATAATTGGATCGTATTTTAGATAAATCAAGAAACTGGTGCTCATTGTGAGCTTTCTAGGGAGGAACAACTTAATAAGGATGAGAAGATATTTGTCATTAAAGGTACGCCGTATCAAATTCATCAAGCAACGCATTTAATACGGATTAAGGTATATTTTTCGATGAATATGAATACAATTACCTAAAAGCTCATAGAACTTCAATTTAATTGGTTGTTTAGGTTGGTGATCTTCCACCAAATGCACCAATTCCACCATTCTTTGGAACACGATATGATGCTCAGCCGATGCACCAACAGCAACATCAAATGATGCAGCCAATGCTTCAGCCACAACACCAGCAACAAGTTGTTGAACAGCCTGGATGGCAGAATTCACAATATTATCAGCAAAATAACAATAACAACAACAACAATAATAATAATAATTCGCCTGTTATTAACCCTAAAACCGGACAATTGGATTATTCAGCCCAATGGGTTGCCTATTACAGGTTTTCTTTTCTAAATTCTAGATTTAATTGTAATCTGCTTGAAGGTCAGTGGGACTTCATGAACAGGCAAACATGGTTCAGAATCAAATGATGCAAAATAATCGAGAAATCTCATAGGATGAATTATAATATTTATATTTATATATAATATTTTTTGTTTTTTTTGTAATAATTTGTATAATAAATGCGTATGTATGCATATTGTTGGTCAAGTAATCCCAAGGGGACTTTATGGATCTCCCCTCATGACAAAATCAAAATGTGCTGTCTTCTTGTGAATAATAACAACTTCTTTTTCTCTTTTTTGCTTCAATAACATGCTTATACGAATATTCTTATTAACGGTAAAGTTGTTAATTTTGTTTTTGAAATCTGACCCTAATTTTACAGATAATAAACTTGGTAAAATGTGATTATACTGAGCTAATGAATACTGAAATGTCTGTTCGTGTTGAAAAGTTGAATGTCTTGTATGATAATGGTAATGAAACTCTTAAAATAAAACCGAGATGTCGTTTAACATTGCACAAATCCGGATTGGAAAGGTCGGTGTGATCTATTGAATGATGTGTTGCTATAAAGGAGTTTTTAAGGGAATCGTGCTCCTCGAGGCAATTAGATTTGAATGATACTTTGGCGTGGTCAACCAGGGTTTGTTTTAAGTGGATTTGTGATACAGGTGATTTTTAAAAAAACATAGTATTTACCATTAAAATTAAAAGAAAAGAAGACATCTATAGAATTCGATTTAATTAGATATGTCTAACACGAAAATTTTTAAATTTAATGCATTCAAGTAACTTTAAATAAAATTTTCAATAAGGTTAATGATTTGTTTCTAAAAATATCATAAAATATTAAAGCTTTAATATTTAATTAAAGCATAACAGCGCACCGCGACTCGCATTGGTATGCATCGACTCCACTTTACTATTTGAAATAGCTATTTGTGAATATATATTTGTAAAAAATAACTTGATTAATTAAACAAGATAAACATTTTTAATCTCTAACGAAGACGGACATACTAAATCCACCATTAATGGTTTTTCCCCGCCTTGCCGTTATGTCTTCGGTGAATCGAATCCTACTGGAATGATTCGATTCACAGAAGGCCGAAGCTTGTTCCAGGGGAACACGATCTGGTTTGCACGCTTCTCTTATATTGTACACGGCTGCTCTTTCCACTTCTCACGAGGCGCGTAGATGGGGTAGCTCCTAGAGGAGGAGAAAGTTAAGCATTATTTACATTAAAAACAGAGGGTTTTATCTACAAACCTATTACCTTTCTAATTGAATTATGCCCAATCACGCCCTTCAAATTCTCTAAAATGACTAAACGATCAGTCGTTTTCAAAATTTAAAAGTGATTATGCAAATTACATTTTGTATTAGAAGAAGTAGCGAGCTTAAATTCAAGATTATAGCGAAAGAGCGATTATTCGATTTTTAAACGTGTGTGGAAATTTTTACGTCTTTATAACAAAAATTTTTAACTACAATGTAATTAAACTTGTATTAAACAATATAAAAATACCAATATTTCTCTAAAAAGTTATACTTGAGCATCATTCGATTACCATACAAGTTGGGGTGCAAATCTTAAATTTACAGCACGACATGCTATTCGAGTGGAAGATTGTTGGATTGGGACCCGAAGAAATCCTTTATTTGTAATCAATGATATCGGGTTTGCAATATCTTCATCTGTAATATCGAAATAGACATGATTTCCAGATGTTCTGTGGAAGAAGCCATCCTTACTTCGCCAGTATACCCCGCATTCAATAAAGCCACAGCAATTGGCTGGATGTCAATTCGACAGAAAGGTATTTAAATATATTTTTTTGAATTATTGGGATAGATAGAATATAATCCGCATTTTAAGGATTAAAATACATCGATGTTGGGTGCAACATTAGGATATGTGATCTATGCGATCGAAATTGTCAACAAATTACAGTAAAATTGAAATATAATCCAATATAGTGTATGTATTTTAAGCCACCAAGGAATTGCAAGAAATCTCTGAAAGTTGATTATGACGCCATGTGGAGCCGTTCGTCTCGAGTAAAATCAATTTGTTACGAAAATGTTCGACGGAAGGATAAAAAGGATATCAACAAGCACAAATTGAGCACCGGTTTATCGAATATAAGTCCTAGAGGATATTCCTATTATTTATCGTTAATAGTTGGATTGTACCTGCGTCAATCTGAGTTTATAGCAGGTTTGCGCCTTTAATGATATACTGTAGATTATTTGTTTTTGTCTACAGTAACGGGAAAAGGCGCAGGGTTGATAATTATTGATTTTGTTGTATTTTTTTGGTTTTGCTCATTGTTTTCAATTAAATGTTCTTCAGTTGCTTTAATCTTGTTCACAAGCTTGTGTCAATAAAGACTTAATTTCTTTTCGTGTGTTAAATAAAATAATATATATTTTAAATATTTATAGCACAATTGGTAACAGTTGAAAGAATTTTAATTATGCTACTGGAATTTTTTAATTAAATTTCAAGCTATAAAAGATCCCCATGATAGACGAGCAGCCTCTTTTCCAAATAGTGCTCAATTTTGATAGACTCGAGGTCGTGTAAGAGAAAAAACTTTCGATTTTCTCGGTCAGACACGCAGACTAAAATTATTTTTTATTTTATTTGCTTTTTGTCATTTTTGCTGAAAGTTAAAGACAGTCGCGGTTAACATTTTTTGGTTAATTAGTTTTACTTTTTGATGTTAAAACTATTCTGCACTGTTAAATATTCTATATTTATTAAATTGTTATCTCAAATTTAAAAATTTAAAACTCGATTACTATTTATCCTTCAATATATTCTTATTTAGATATTGCAATAGTTTTAAATTTCGACATTTTGTTAAGATGAGTTTGTCGGAACGACAAAAAGATGAAATGTAAGTTTTGTCTATTAATAATTTATTTCATAATTTATTTTTTAGAAACCATGCAATTGCAGAATATTTAAAAACTAATGGGTATGCCGAGTCATTTGACTGTTTTCAGAAGGAAGCAAGCTTAGTATGCATCTTTAATGAATTAAATTTTGCACAAGAGTAGTATTTAGAGTGAAAACGATCTCAAATTAAATGCAGGTGGTTTACTAGAAAAGAAATGGACAACGGTTCTACGACTACAACGAAAAGTGAATGATCTTGAATCAAAATTGCATGAAATGCAAAATGAAATGAACCATGGAGTGCCGACAAGGTTGAAGCGGCAATCGTCCGATTGGATTCCACGACCCCCAGAGGAGAAGAAATTGACTGGACATCGGTTACCAGTGTCTCGAGTTATTTTTCATCCTCTATGGACGGTTGTTGCGAGTTGTTCTGAAGACGCAACCATTAAAGTCTGGGACTTTGAATCAGGCGAATTGGAAAAAACACTGAAAGGACATACAGACGCTGTAAATGACATCGCCTTTGATGCATCAGGAAAGAATCTAGGTAGAATATCTCAGTATGTCAGTTTTAAGAATTGAAAATCCCATTTAGTATCCTGCTCGTCAGACCTCACTATTAAATTATGGGATTTCGGTCAAACCTACGATTGCGTCAAGTCATTAAAAGGACACGAGCACACGGTCTCGTCGGTTTGTTTCCTTCCAACCGGAGACTTCGTGTTGTCCGCTAGTCGCGACCACACAATTAAGCAATGGGATGTAAGAGAGTGCATAGTGTATCCGAAAAGGCCACTGTTTGCAGATTTCTACAGGTTATTGTGTGTTCACATTCAGAGGGCATCACGATTGGGTAAGAATGATTCGAATCTCCAATGATGGAACCCTGTTTGCTTCGGCAAGCATCGACCAGACAGTTCACGTATGGGCATTCGCCACAAAATCGGAGAAATTAGTTCTTCGCGACCACGAACATGCTGTGGAATGTGTTGAATGGGCTCCCGAGAGCGCGTATCCAGTGATAATGGGAAACCGTGAGTTTTTGGTGTGTGTGAAATGTTCTTTAATGTCAAACGAGTTAAAAAAAACCCAATTATTTTTCTTTAAATAATAATCTGTTAAGAGATAAAAGGTTAACCCTTTGAAATTTGTTTAATTTATTAAAAATTAATGTAACATTATAATTTTGAAGATCTCCTATATTTTAAATATGGAAAATCGGGTCTATAAATTTTTATAGGCTATTTCAAATTTTTTGACGACGCATTTCAAAAATCTGCGCGTTGCGACAATTACAAAAACAGAATTATCTTTTGTGTCTCTATTTATAATGGTCTTGCTGCGCAGAGGTTCGCAATGCTCCGTCAAAAAGTTTGAAATAGGCCATATTGTTTCACACACTTTTGTAATTCGCATTGAAGAACATTTTTCTATGCATATTTGTAAGAATAAAATTTGCAGTTATTGTTGTTTAGAACCTGATGGAAATTCGGTGCAAATATTATTCAGTGGAAGTCGCGATAGGTCAATAAAAGCGTGGAATGTGAACAATGGTGATGTTATTTTCACGCTAATGGGACACGAAAATTGGGTAAGAGGTTTGTCGTTCCACCCGTCCGGCAAGTATTTGCTATCGTGCGCTGATGACAAGACAATGAGGGTTTGGGAAATTACGAATCAAAGATGTATGAAATGCATAAATGCCCACGATCACTTTGTATCATCTATAGGTTTTTTTTAAATATCATATTTAAATTGATAGAAATAATATTTTTCAGCTTTTCATAAAACAGCTCCCTATGTAGTTTCCGGAAGTGTTGATTTATCATGCAAAGTTTGGGAATGTCGATAATAATAAGTTGTGGATTGGCACTAATTAAGAAGAAGTATAATAAGAAATATATAAAAATGCTTGTTGGTTGTGTTGCGCTTTCAAAAAAAAATGAAAAATACTGTTTTTTTGTGTAATCTTTGCTTGACTGGTGTACTATCGGCTAGCATTTGCTATATTCCTTTCATGTGTAGATTTGTGAATAAATTGTATTTATTTTAGTCGATTCATTTAGTTTGTTTGATTATAATTGTCTGGCACAATTTTATTTTTATTTTATTCTTTATTTTCTTGTTTTATTTTGTTTTGTAGATAATGTTCTCATATCCAAATAGTCGACATTTTATGCATCATTTAGAAGCTTGTAAATCGTGGATAAATATTCATCACAATTTTCAATTGGAAGGTTTTTTTTATTATTTTTTTGAATGATTTTAAGGAATTGTAACAGTATAAAGGTGGAAATAGTAAAAGTTATAGCTAAATTATAATTAAAATTGTTTAGAGTAGAAAGGTTTTACACGACTATTTGTGCACACTTAAAGAAACTAGAATAAAATTAAATAACAATTTAGTAACTAACGTAAAATTGAAATTTACTTTGTTTATATAATTTTCTTTAGAATATAATATATTAGTTCTGCGTGTTTTAATAGGGATCCCATTTAAAGATATTCGTTTATTGGAATTTTAAATTTTTTTGAAGGACCACTTCCTAGATTTCATGGAGGCCTAAAGAGTTTTACAGTTACAGGAAATTTTATTTTATTCATAGCTTTCTTTGATAAATCAATAGTCCTTTCTTGATAAATCAATAGATTCTCAATAGCTTTCATAGATTTCATAGAATAATAGATTTCTCTGATAAATCAATAGTTGTTCTTTAAAGTAACATCGTTGACGATCTCCTTTATTATAAATATGATTTCTACGATAATAAAATTAGATTTTTTGAGATAATGAAGTGAACCAACGTCCAATACAATCTCGAAAAATAAAGCATCAAGTACCCGTAGAAGAAACCGAAGTAGATGAAGAAATGACGGCAGAAATGAAAGAATTCTTTGCAACAACGAGAAGACACCAAAAAGAAAGTATTTTGATAAAAATGTTTGAAATAAATGCGGTCTTTTTTAAGGAGAGTTAATGAGAGCACAACAAAGAAAAGCAGAGGAGGAGAAGAACTGGACGAAAAAGGATGAAGGTGATTATAAGGATGTTGGTAAGATGAATGATTTGATTGAAACGCGGGTAACTGATTGTTTTTTAAGCATCGATTGGCCGGAAAGAAACAAAAACGACCGATTTTAACGACGAGAAGGAGTCTTATGAAAGGAGGAAAAGGAAAAGCTTGCAGCTTTATGGAAATGTGGCAGATGTGTTATTGGCAACGGAAACTTGTATTCAGCTGAAATTTGAGAACGAATACAATAAATCGAAGCCAATGTATTGGCCCAACATTCCTTTTCGATTTTGAATAAAACATGCCGATATAATGGACTATTTGATCCTGTAGATGGGTTGATTCCCTGTACCTTTATTTGTGATTTTTGTAGAATGAACTGACGTCTAATTTTTATTCAGATGACAAAAGGCAAGGAGACTACAGAAAAGAAAGATTATCACCTCCGGCGGATGGGAGACAATATAGCCGTTGGGAGAAAACAAAAACTGTTCTTCATGGACTATAAGAGCGGATTGAAGATGATTAAGAAGAACAAGGATTTGTCGCTGATAAAGAAGAAGCAGAGAAGGCACGTGTCACTGCCATATCATTTAGCCGGTAAGAATGCTACAAACGATGCGATCAAAGCAATTACGGACAAGTGTGTTGGAAAATATCGTCCAGAGTTAATAACAGTTTTCTCAACATAACAAATCCCATAAAGTTCAGACTCAAAGGTATCATAATGGCAGTGGGCGATGTCGAAATCATGGCCAAGCCGAGGTGTCTCGCAGATCAGAACGTTTTCCACATGGAAGTGATGATGAATCAAATTGTTTTCACGCAAGTCGCACTACTCATGAAAAACTACTAATCTAACTTTCTTTCAGACCCGAAGCCGACAATCGCTTTGAGGCAAAAGTGCGGTACATTGAAAATGATATCATTGTGGCTATCGTGATGGACATCATCACGTTCCATGTGAAGGCAAATGAGAAGACGAGCAGTGATGGTGTTGATGTAGATGATGTGATATCGATAAAGTACTCCGGAATCCGGATAAAGCAAAGTTTATGCTTGTTGCAAGGAACATACGAGAGCTTGGTGGAGAAGGCGGCACCCGTAAAGGACGAAGTGAAGGAGGAGGAGGAGGCTCCTGAAGATGAAAATGTTGCTGATGAGGATGATGAATAGAGATCTTGTAAAATTTTGTTGTTACTGTTGTTAATTGTTGTTTTTATTATAATAAGATTAAATTCTCTTAAAATCCAGAACTCGAGAATACATCCTGCTGTTTTGCGAGCTCCAACAACATAGGATTATCGAAGAACTTGTTCACCGACACGTCCTCGGAAAGTCCTTTTCTCCTCCTACAAATTGGAATCAATTATATTTTGTGCTATGAGTCTACCTCGTTTTAATCATAAACTCTCTCGCTAAATACGGCGTTGGTTGCAATTCGAGTGGTTTAATAACAATCGACTTATCCAAAGGATCACCAGGAACTAGCTGCCAATGATGGAAAACTGACATACAGAAGGCCTGACCCTGTGTGTGCGTGCGAAGATCTGTTTCGAATCCAAACGAATCCATCACTGGTAAATAAGCTTTTATTGAGTATAACGGAGAGCCAGGGATCGGAGCGTCAGTGGTTACGTGACCCCTACGCTTGGCAAGAACAGTATACACCGCTGAAACGCAATCGGCAGGCGCGATCACTTCCACGGAATAATACGGTTCCATTAAACGCGGGTTTGCCATCTGCAATCAAAAATAGTAAAGAAATAAGAAGATTTGTGTCTACCAAGAATGCCGAATAGGCGCATCGTCTTGCCGTTGGAATCATTTGTCCACCTCCTCGATATAATGGCTCACTTGCGATCGTGGCATCGAGAAGTTTGAATTTAACTTGCCGAATTGCTTAAAAAATTATTAAGCTCTAAAAGTGTAAATATCAGCTTACGTTCTTCACAAAGTGGTCCTTCCCGAGTAGCCCATTGGAATCCTTGTACGACTGACTCTCTCACGTTTGACAACAAAGTCTTGTCCACTTCGGATGGCAGCGTATCATCGATAAATATATTGGGACCAGTGGTGTCTGGACCAAACGACCAAATCGACCTTGCGGCCAGCAAGTCCCAATTGTACTTGGATTGGAAGAACTCTCCGAGCTTCCGTCGGTTCCACCCAATTTGAACAACTTCATTCTCAATATCCTCATCCAGATGTTTTTCCAAAGGTTCCGCCATCATCGTGATTTTATTTCTGAAATCAAATTTACAGTACACAAAAATGTATAAAATGACAAACTTTTTGTTAGGCGTCTCTGCGAAGCATTTCAGCGTACTCGTTTCGATAACAGTCTCATTGAATGTCACTACTGGATCAGCAACTTTGATGTCAATTTCGGAGAAGACTTTTCTCATATCGTGCATGACACAATCCATATAAAGCTCTCCTGTTCCCAACAACACGTGTTCTCCCGATTCTTCGACTCTCGTCGTCAGTAATGGATAACTTTTATTGACTTTCCTTAGTCCATCGAGCATCTTCGGCAATTCCGACGGATTTATTGGTTCAACTGCTAACTTCACAACGCTCCTCGTATTGAACTTCAGCGGACGGAATATATAAATGTCCTCTTCGTATTGAAGTTCAACGATCGTCGACGTTTTCACAATCGGCTGGTCGATTCCTTCAATTAGAACCCAGCATCCAGCGGGAACGCGTGACACTTCGATTTCATATCTAGCGACAGGCACAAATAAGCGGCCAACAGTCATCACTCGACAGTCTTCTTCATCCTGGATGCTGTAATTCTCTCCTAAAACACGAACGTCTGCTCCAGCTTCAAGAGTTCCGCTGAAAACGCGTCCAAGTACGCGGAAAGAGGAGGCATCAGCCGTGGCGTAGTTCTTCGTTGTGTGAACCATTAACGGTCCCTGAATCATATAGATTAGAAGGCCTCGAATTCAATCTCAACATACATCTGCATTGCATTCCATAACTTGTTGTGAAAGATTACTATCCATTGGACCAAGATAGCTATGCTCAATTTTGGTTTTAGCGTTATCTAACGGCGACTTAATATTATTAATGACGAGATCAGTAAAAGCTAAAAATATTTTCTTATAGCTTCACATTGAAAGTATATTCAAACCTGTGAAATCTCCGAAGAACCTCTTACAAATTAAGGAAATTAGTGGACGCACATTCATCTTTTGTTCCTCTTTTGATAGTTTTATACCCAATTCATACATTATACCTGGTAGGCACGTATCAACATCTCCAACAACCTATAAATACATTAAATAAACATATTATAGAATACCAAACCTGCGAGAATATTTTATACATTGGCTCTAAAATAAACTGCACAAACGTCCGAGGTGCTTCCGAGCTAGGGGCCTTTCTCGAAAATTTTCTTGTGTCTCTGTTGAAATAATAATCTCCCCAGAGTCGTCGAGAAAATTCATTCGTATCGAACAAGTCCCCTAAAAGTTTTATTAGATATGTTAACTAAATTTCGTTACCAAATCTTTTCGCGTATATTTTCGAAAAGGACAGGAGAGAGAAACACACATTGTATCGTCCGGATGAGAAAATGACATTACCATTCAATGGTGACATTAATTTTACATCGGATTCAGAGAACGTTCTGAAAATATTAAAGATATAACACAAAAGAAGGATTAAGAACTAACTCTAGAATGCTATTAACTTGATCAATTATTAGCCGCAACTTATAATATGCATCGGTTGGTGGAAGCTTTAATTCAAGAAACAGACGATCAATCTTTGAAATGCACAAAGTAATTGCGAGGTTCTCTTGAACAGCGTGTCTTATAGCTCTTTCTGTGTTCATCATAAGGCCTTCATGTGCATCAACGAAAACAACAACGCCATCAGAAAGTCGGTATGCCGCAGTCATCTCATCCGAAAAGTTTACATGACCTAAAAAAAATAATAAATTTTTTATATTAAAAAATCAATATTACCGGGAATATCTATGATATTCATCAAATAGCTTTTATTACGACTGTCTTGCATAACTACCGAAATTGGCATTGCTTTAATCGAGCAGCCTCTTTGCTGCTCAATGAACAGAGTATCAGTGTATCGCGTATCAGCATCCTCCGCTCGATAGAAATCTGGGTGCGTTTGCTCCATGATACAATCAACGAATGTTGATTTTCCATGATGTAAATGCCCAGCAATCGCAATGTTCCGCATTATATGTGGACAATCCATCAAATCCGCCAAATATTCTTTCTTGTAAACCGTATTAGGCAATTGATGCTCAGCTGCTTGAAACTTCTTCTTTGTTACTGGTTTCACAATTGGTTCGGTTAATGGTTGAGCATCTTCTTCCTGAACGATGGTCTCTACGCCTTCACCGTAAACCTCTACTGCAGATGAATAATATTTTTTATCCTCGTGCAACACAATTTGATTTTGTGGAATTGTTGATCCATCTTCGTCTTCTTCTTCATTTAGCTCATCTTGTTCATTTTTATCATCTTCCATATTTTCATCGGCCATATTTGAATCGCTCTCTTCATCGTCCGAATCAATCTCGGGTCCGATGTAGTTACCGAATTCATCATATAGGTCCGAATCCATGTCTGAAAGTTAAGATTAATTAATGCTTTAATAATTATGTTCTAATGTTTAAGAATTTAAAATTCGAAAGTAAATAAAAAAATGTCTCAATGGGGCGTATTTTACAATATATCGGAAGTTAAAATAACAGGTCCCAATATTACATTCAATAATTAAGTGTAAGGACAAATACAAATTATGTATTTAATTAAAGGAATAAAACAAAAAACAAATATAAAACTATCGGTATTATAAATCTTTATTATAAAGTAAAAATCTAAAAAAAAAACCTAAAGATATGCTTATTTAAAAATAAGTTTAAAATTTCAGTTTTTGAAACTTAATAGCACAAAGCAAAAAAGCAACTCTATGGCTTGACTTAAGTATGTATGAAGAAAACTATCAAAAATTCTTAATATCATACAAATTAAAAATTAGGTAAAAACCTATATATTAAAAACCCTGTAGAAAACGCGCCCCATTTTAATTAAGCGGTAGTTTTAATAATTTAAATTTAACAATATATATTTGAATGCACTAAAGTTATGATTAAGACTATTCCCATATTAATCTTATATCCTCTAGAGGCAACCGTCAGTAGTGGAATTTCGTATTCTTATTGATCAAACTTTCCATTTGGTGTCCCCTAGTTAGGTGATAAAAAATATAATCTTACTAAAATTTTTAAATTCGCTCAATATATGAAATTTACTGTGGAATATATATATATATATAACACTGATTTTTATAACAACTATATTTATATTTGTCATTTTTAGTGAAAGCTTTAGTCACTTTAAAAACACGACCACAATCATAATAAAAAAGTATTTTATGAAGAAAGTGCGCTCCAAATTTTATTAGCGCTAATTTTAAAATTAAATAATGCAAATTTCAATTGAATGCATTCAATAAACATTATTTGATAAATTAAGTGAGATGGACAACAATTTCTGTTACAAACTTGTTCCAATCGTTGGACATGAGCTACAACAGAGGAATAATTCAAAGCTATCAAAAACTAGTGCTAAATACAAGAAAAAGTTGTCGTTGAACGAAAGGTTCAGTATTATTGGTAAGATTTTGTTCTATAATTTTATAATGTGGTTCTATTTTCAGAAAGAGGTTATTATCTGGAACCTTCCACAGAATGCAACGAAATTCTTAAGGAAATTGAAAAGTTGAATGTACGTTTTAAGCTAGTTGGCAGACATTTTCGTATTTTAAGGTAAACGATAAGCTGGTCGAGAAGGAACGAGTAGATTCTAATTTAAAGACTAAGGAGGTTAGTAATAAATTAGGATTTTTTATATTAATAAATTCTTATTCAGATTCACCATCCAATTGATGAGGAAGATAAGGAAAATGCTCAGTCGCGTGGTCAACTTGTTCTCTCAAATTAAATTCTTTTCTTATTTCAAAACTTTGTTCTTCCCGATATTTGTAAAGTTTTAATATGTACATATACATTTTTTGCACAACAATTCTCACTTTCAGATTTGATGAGAAATTAAGAAATAAAATTCATAAACGATGCTTGTATCTGTTATTGTTCTATCTTGTTTACTATGTGTATCAGTTATAATTAATGTCGCTCTTGTCGTCCTCATGATAAAACGATCGTGAGTTTCGACGCAAATTAAACATTAAACGAGTAAGTTATCGTGTAGAAAGCAAAAACCGAGCGTGGCTGTGCTCCCACCGGTTGTGTTGGAAAATAACAACGCGCTACCGTCGCCGAAGAAAAATGTCGCCAAGGATAAAAACCGCGAAGAAGCGGAGTTGATAAAGGTGCAGGGCATGAGCAGGGAAGAAGTTTTGCGATCTGAAATCGATGTGCGCCTTTTTCTATTCAATAGTGATTGAAATGTTGGTTTCAGCAAGCGCCGCCTGAAACAAAGGTGCGAAGTGATAGACAAAAGCTAGCTGAGCCTGTTGGTCGCGTTGAGTTTGACAATTATATGAAGTTGGCCATCAATTTCTTGAATGACTATAATGACGAGTCTCATAAGCAATCCGTCATCCCAGGTTTATCCAAGTTTTTTTGCGTTTGAAATTATCAATCGTAGAAACGGAAACGGGCGCCAAAATCAAAGACGATGCTCCTGAGAAATCTGACAAGTTTACTAAAATTATCGAGGATGTTAAGAAGATCGTCGTGCCAAATGTTTGTTTTCCGGCATGCAAGTCACTTTAAGCAGAATGATTGCAGATGTGTCATAATCAACATCCAAGGTATCACGCAGGTTTTGATGGAACCTGTCTCGCAGATATTCTCGCTTGCACTTTATCATCGTTTCTTGTAACGGAGTCGGTTAGTCGAAATTGCTTTTTATTTCTAAAGGGTAGAGAAACGATTTCAAACTTTCTTATTGTAAATTTATGTTTATGGTTGTTCTTTACTGAAAAGGAATTTTAGCATTTTATTTAAAAATTACAGAATAGCTCTCCTGTAATAGACGTGCTCGAAAGATTATTATGCAGATGGATCGCATCAGTTATCGGTTTGCCAAAAATGAGGAAAACACAAAGCCATGTTGTCTACTACACCATTCACTCCTTAAACTGCAGATTTTCAGGCCAAAGTTGAGAAGGATCCGGTCGGCACAATGTTCTACAATAGCACGGACGTCTTCCTATCGATCATCCTTAGCTGCAAATCGAAGGATATTCCACTATCGAATTGCGTTGTTTACACCAGCGACGATGTTTCTTAAACTTTGCCGAAATCTCGCTTAAAAATTTCAATTGCAGGGAAACTACGCCCTAGAAGAAGCTTGCATCCTGGCCAAGGTTCGATTGAGAAAGGTTGTCACATTCACCAAACACAATCACTGCATGACTGGTGCTCGATTAAAGAAGCAGATAATCAAGGTTGGAGCTCGCTGTAATAGCAATTTAACAAAGTTTTAAAGGACGTCGAGCGAAAGCTGCACCCATTGATAGTCGTCGCCAATTTTGGATCGCCCAACCTTGGAATTAACGATAAGCTTGAGGAAATAATCGACATCGCCAAGGAATATAACATGTGGGTGCATTGCGACGCAAGCTACGCTGGTTTGGAGTGGACAGACGTTTCAAAACGATGCAAGATTCAGTAAGAAAAGTAGTTGACGATACTCAATAACTTTTCCAGCTCTATGATCAGCGAGATTTCGTCAATTCACGTCAATATGTCCACTCTTATTCCATTTGGAGGACAAGTTCGTATTTTGTGGGCCGCTGAGAAAGTCATTCTAGATCATCGTAAACACACGTCTAACCTTAGCCAATGTTTAATTCATCTTTAGCGAGGTATCGAGGAAATCGCAATGGAAGCGACGTGATACGACTCTGGATATTGTTACGACTCTATGGTGTGCGCTCAATCAAAGACACTGTTAAGAGGGTATTTGATTATTGATTAACCTGGACATGCTTGTTCAATTTTAGAAAGTTACTTTGGGAAACATGTTGGGAGAGAAGATATCGCAACTCAGTGAATTCGTTGTTGTTTATCCTAATGAGCACGGAATTGTCTTGTTTCAATATAATAATGTTAGTTTTGAATTTAAAAAGGCGATATAAGATAATCGAATCCTTGTTACGTTTTTAAAAATTTTCTCTTAAATTTAGATAATCAATATTTTCCCGTTTTTTGGCGAAAAAAAACACAAAAAACCTTCCATAAAATCTTAGTTTTTAGAAGACAATTAAAGATCGAACAATGGATATCAATTTGCTAACCTCCATGTTCTATTCATATATAACCGAATCGAGTCAAATGAAATTTGCTCTTGTTAAAGTTTGTTCAACATATTATTAGCAATTATAACAATACATCGGTTCTCAGTTCCAAGGAAAGACACTCATTCGGGCCTGCATCAATTATGAGCGAAGCAATGCCTCAATGATTGAAGAATCTGTTTCAACACTGTTAAATATGGTTGATGAATTTGAAGAGAAAATGAGTAAATATATTTTTCAAAGTGTTACGCTTAAAATAATAATTAATTTAGAATCAAAGAAGAATGGCCTGAAATTGGCATCAGCGTCAGACTATGTTGACATGATTGGAGGTTCTCCAAACCTCTCAACCGATAAGACTCAGGAGAGTTTTGATCTTAAATCGATCAATTCCTCACAAATGTAAAAACGATTAATGTAAAAATTTAAAGATTTTGTTTATGAATGGTTTTTTTTGTTTATTTTATGAGATCTGTGTAAATATTGTTCCCTTTATGCAATGATTTTAACTAGACGCTAAAATGTTGCAACAACGAGTTGTGTTGTTTGATGGATTTTGATCGATTGCTGAAT
Source organism: Caenorhabditis plicata (assembly GCA_963931815.1). NCBI lineage: Eukaryota > Metazoa > Nematoda > Chromadorea > Rhabditida > Rhabditidae > Caenorhabditis > Caenorhabditis plicata. Next base: position 17,624,686 of record OZ007494.1, read on the forward strand.
CCAAAATGATTCATGAAGGCCTGTAAATTTAGCGATAATTTAATAATGCAAACAAGCAGAATGTGCAAACCTTTCTAATCGGATGGTTAAGTGCTAATAAGACGAGTGCACTCGAATTGCACAACACATCGTTGACTACAAACCACATTGTGCGGTAAACCCAAGCATCTGGTGGTGGTGTAAGTGCTGATAACAAACTGAAAATGCCCAGGAACAGATAGCATATGAATATGATGAATGCTGATAAGGCGAGTCGAAGCGCCAATTCTCCGGGTTTGCGTACAACCACGTGTGTGTTAACTCTGAACCGGTATTTTGTTGTCTATTTTTAGCTGACAATCAATAATGCACAGAAAATGAAATAAATGTTTTACTCGCAATTTTTCAGTCATGGTTTCTTAGTTTTGGCCAACGTGTATTAGACGATAATATTTAAAACTATGAAAAGGTTGATGTTTGGTATAAATTAGGTTCATTGAATTGATGTCTGCTATGAGGAGTAGACTGTTCTTCGAGATAACTTCTGTATGTCCGGCTGCACTACATGGCACGCAATCGCGCCGCATTGCAAAAGACTTCGCACCCATTGCACGAACACTACCTTTTAATTTTTTTTTATAATTTATTATTTTTTCAAAATCATTTATTAACTATTATTTAACAGAAACATTAGTTTAAAGGGGTTTTCAGAAAAATATAATTTATATACTCTTTTGATTTATACTCTTTTGATTTTTAAACGGGCACATTTCCTTAAAGAATTTTAAAAAATCCACATGGCTATTTTAAAAATTTTTAATACTATTTTATGTATTTTAAGTAGATCAGGTGTTTCTTTTAACTAGTAAATATGATTTTGAAAAATAATAAATTGAAATTGGTGCGAAGTCTTGAAACGCGGCGCGATATCGTGGCGATGGAGTCAATGGAGAACTATTCCGCCCATCTCTTTAGCCGTTTGCTAAATTATATATTTTTCAATAAGCTTTTTCCTTATTTCTTGGATGCACTTATTTATAAATATTGTCCTTTTCAGAGATCGGTGCCTAATGGAAGAGGAAAAAATTAGGATGGAATGAGGTTCTCGTTTGGACGGCCATTATTTTTCACGAAATTATGGGCAGCACATATTTAAGAGGAACTGAGAAAAAATGTTGTTTGTGACTGCATGATTTTCTCTTCTTTTATTGCTCTTCCATTAGGCACCGATCTCTGAAAAGCTTACAATACTTAAAAATTTTGTGTACCAAAATATATATATATTATATATAGTCGTCGCCAAATGCGATTACCGCCGCAAAGTGTGGCGCACTTTTTTAAATATTATTTTTTCATTTAATTTTTATGATTACTTTCTTGTTTAGGCTCGTTATATACTGTTTTGCTTAAATAAATTGAAGAATATATTTTGATTTTGAATTATAGTGTATTTCAAAATAGTTGACGACGCAATCACGCTGCAAATACGGCATACTAATTCAAAATCATTTTCAAATCGCTTATTTTATTTTATTTTTGTGACATTTTTTAATTGTTACTGCTTATATTTCACGTTTATTAATTAAAAATTATTAAAATAATCGATTTGAAAATGAATTTTAATTAGTATGCCGTATTTGCAGCGTGATTGCGTCGTCAACTATTTTGAAATACACTATAGCGTATGTCAAAATAGTTGACGACGCAATCACGCTGCAAATACGGCATACTAATTCAAATTCATTTTCAAAACGATTATTTTATTTAATTTTTGTGACATTTTTAATTGTTATTGCTTATATTGCACGTTTATTAATTAAAAATTATTAAAATAATCGATTTGAAAATGAATTTTAATTAGTATGCCGTATTTGCAGCGTGATTGCGTCGTCAACTATTTTGAAATGGACTATATATATAGTCGTCGCCAAATGCGATTACCACCGCAAAATGTGGCGCACTTTTTGAAATATTATTTTTTAATTTAATTTTTATGATATTTTCTTTTTTAGGCTTGTTCTATACTGTTTTTGCTTAAATAATATGTTTTAGATGTTGTTTCAATCGTGGAATAAATCTGGAAAATAATAAAAATCATAAAAATTAAATGAAAAAATAATATTTAAAAAAGTGCGCCACATTTTGCGGTGGTAATCGCATTTGGCGACGACTATACAATCGTTCAAAATATCTCAAAATATTATTATTATTTCAACAGAAAAATTTGGGCCTAAAAATTCTTCCTAAAAACATTTTTTTTGCAAAATCTCGCATTATTTTAGTTGTTTTGATATTATTTTTCGCATCAACAAACCTGAAAAAAATAGCTCCATACAATAAAAGTACAATCAAATTGATAATTAGACCATCGATAATCGCAAGCGCCAAGAAATATTGCTGAACAATGAAAAAATCAATAAATCAACAAAAGGGACAGAAAATGAAACGAGCAAACCTTGTGAAATTGCGGATTGTTGGCGGCGAAAATGACGGATCCCGTCGTCTTCTCGAAAATGAAGCTAAACTCAGTCGCGAGCACCGGAATCACAAAGATCACCGGAACACTCCATTGAACGAGCAGCAGAACGGTGGTGGTGGTCGGAGTCCACCAGCTCTGGCGGTGTTTGAGCGGAAAGTAGACTGCTGTAAATCTAGAAGGCATCTATTTTGGCACGATCGCATCAAACCTATAAAAACCTATTAACTGCGATGAAGATGATGGCGAATGCCTGCGCATGCCCGAAATAGTGCATTCCGGCAATCGGGATCGCCGACCAGTTCTCCTAGACAACAACTGAGACAGCAGAGGAAATCAAGAATCGAAACCTTGTAGAAGTTGTCGGGGAAGAAGCCAAACGTCGGGAATTTGAAGAACAGCGTCGAGAATATTTCCATGCAAATGTCGGCGACAGATAAGTGAATGCATAGTTGGAAGAATGGTGTATTGTAAGGCGCTCGGTGCCTCTCGGCCAATATCACGTAAACGAATGAAATGTTTATTGGCAGTCCAATAAGGGATATTATGGTTGTTATATATTCAATAATAAGAGCTGCGCTGTATTCATTTTTCATTGTTCATTTGAAGACGAAAGTTTGGCCAAATGAAGTGAGTTCTTATCAATTTTCGCGATTATATTTGTTAAACAATCGAACATTTTTGATGATAAAAAATAAGTGAAATCGATTATTAATGTTACTGCTTTAATAAAATTGAAGCTTTTACAAATCCGGTCTCGTTTTTGTTCAAGCTTGCCGTCTCAAATAGTTCCGCTTTCTTTGTTAACCGTTTTATTTCAAGTACCTGCAAATTAATTTCAATGCCAACTTGTGCCATTCCATACCTTTTGTGATATTTTATTCTTATAAACTGATTCCGTTTTCGAATTATTCAAAATATCCCATTCCAATCGTTTCGTCTCGTCTACCAATTTTTCCACACTTTCGTTGCGCAAACTCCAATTCTCCACCAGCGCATTCTTAAGAGCCACGAAGAATTGCTCGCGGACCTGTATCGCCAACCCTTTGATTATAATTTCCTCGGGGTTTATTATCGGAATTTCTCCCGACGGCTTGTAATTTTTGTCGTAGATCGGCTCTGCTGCTTTTTTCGATCGCCTCTTTTCAAATTCCCTAAATACGACTCCTCTCATTCGAACAGCTTCTTCTTTCTCTAATTTATCCATAACATCTGACGAAGATGGATGAAGCTCATAATCATTATCTCTAAAACTCTCATATATTTGCACACAATACAAGTAACTTCATCTACTTTCGAAATCCATCGTGGGACTCACTCGCATCCTCATCTTTCCGGGAAGAACCTTTTCTGTAGTCAGATTTTGCCGTGAACAACGGTTCACTCTGAAATTAATCTCAATTAATTTCGTCCCCATATCATTTTCACCTCAAACTTTTCAATTTCCCTCTTTACACCCGATGGATTCGTACAATAATCGCAATTCGAACGGCAGGGCCTCTGATCTTCTTCTTCAAATACCTTGCTGAATTTTAAATGACGACACCTTCAATAAAAAATTATTTACAACTTCGGCGGATGCTGCCATACCCCAACGATTCACAAAACTCGATCATCTTTTCCAACCCCGTTTGTAGAGCTTTTATCTGTGCTTCCACCTTCTCACGCTCTTTCTCAGTTTTTGTTTTCGTCTTCTTCAGTTTTCCCACATCTCCCGATACCATGAAGTTAATCTTATTTCTATCCTTCTTGGAGTAATAAATCCGACAAAAGCTCCGCTGACCATCTCGTCCAGCTCGACCCGACTCTTGATAATAAGCCGTCAAGTTGAGCGAAGGCGACCAATGAACGACGAGCCTTCCGATTTTATTAATTTTGGTTCAATCCAAAAACTCTCAATTACCGAACGTCCGGCTTATCAATTCCCATTCCAAACGCGATCGTCGCCACCACCACTGCTATCTTGTTATCCATCCATTTCTCTTGGACTTCGTTTCTTTCCTTCAAATCCATCAACTTTTCTATGCAAAACATTTCATTCTTACAGTTTTTCCCAATCCAGCATGATAAGCCATCGCAGTTATTCCTTCACGTCGTAGTGTTTTGCACATATCCACGCAATCGTTACGAGATCGGCAATAGACTATCGCGCTTCCTTTTAATTGTTTCTTCTTGGTTGTGGTGGACGGAGCAGATGGGCATTTCAGGCAAGATTCGATATATCGGGCAAGATGGACCTGAAAATAATAAAATGAAGAATAAGATGAAGGATCTGTAATCAGTTTTCCCAAGTTAATATAGAGATTCTGTAAGCTTAAGCTACTTGGGAAGCTTCGGCGCAATATGAAAAGTCCAAACCACTACTTCCCTACTTTTCTAACTCTTTCGCGGTTATGCTCTTAAACGTGGTGAAAAAGGGTAACCACTCTTCAACAAACTGAATGAATTTACCAATCAATGATAGAATGCCCTCATACTCGTATTTTTACGAACCTCACAACCAAGGCATTACACGATTTAACTCGGTCCCAAATGAAGAAAAACCAAGAGCACAGACAAGGTGGTCGGACAGTTTTCCCACGTTTAAAGTTAAGATGCTGTAAGCTTAAGCTACTTGGGAAGCTTCGGAGCAATATAAAAAGTCCAAAACACTTCGAACTCCGCGGTTATGCTCCTAAACGTGGCGAAGAAAGGGTAACAACTCTTCAACAAATGGTTCAATGATCAATCACAACAAAGGCGCCTTGGACGAAGAGGAATAAACCGGAGCATGGACATGGGTCCCAAATGCTTAACTCGATCCCAAAAGAAGAAAAATCAAGAGCAATATGTTTACACACTGGTTGGCTAGCTACATCCATATGAAGTATTGTAAGTTTGGTTAGCAATTGTGAGACGAAGGCCCCCACAATCTGAAGAGTTGGTCCAGGTTTCGATGTAGTCTGGAGGATGGACGAAAATTCAAATATCTAAATTCAAGTCCACTACATTCCAATTGACCCGGCGTAGTTCTACTGCAGAATTAGGTATAATTCCCTATCTCGACTCTCAAACTAGACACTAGACAACAGCATTTCTATACATACTTCCGGTCCTATATTCAAGTGATCCCTCATAACAACATCATAAAACAAGTTGTCGCGATATGTACTCGTTTTAAAATAACTGATATTATCCATTTTCAAATGTTTAATGATGTCCTGCTCCGTCTTCTTATTGGCCGTTGCCGTCAAAGCAACCCAAGGCACCTAAAATAATTGTCATATAAAAACAACTGATACTATAAATAACTACCCCATCACAGAAGTTTCGAAGCTTTGCTAACTGCAAATAATCTGGTCTGAAATCGTGACCCCATTGAGATACACAATGTGCTTCATCAATAACTATATATCGGATGAGATGTCTTTCATTTAGCGAGGACAGGAGCCTGTATTTATTTGAATCATTAAAAATTACATTTATCAGTATCTCCTCAAAACCTCTTCATAGACTCTGTTGCCACTCCCTCTGCAGTCAGGTACAGCAGACGAATACTTGTCGTCGGAGACTTGAGATCCTGTAAGTTTACCTTTCATTCAAATCTGTGTGCATTTTCTTACCGCTATAATCGAGTCTCTTACATTGTTAGGTAGGGAGGAATTGAGTGTAGCACAAGGTATACCTTTTTTCTTTAGAGACGATATTTGATCCTTCATCAATGCGATTAAAGGAGATATCACTATCGTTATCCCTCCGTGTACAAGCGCTGGCAGCTGATAACATAACGATTTTCCGCCGCCTGTTGGAAATGATACGTAGATATCTCCTCGTCCTAAAACTCATTACTGATAACAATAGTCTCGAAATTATTCATTGTCAAACTTTTCAGAATGCAATTGATTGCCATCATTTGCGATTTTGACTTGAATTTCTTGTGCATGAACACGTTTTGCAATACTTCATCACGTCGAGCGATTATTTCCGATGCCTTCAATAGAATATTGCCACTACCGATCGCAAGAAGATTCGGTTTAAATTCCACTTCTTCTCCCTCGTTATTTTTCTCATTATCATTTGATTTCTTCTTCTGTAATGAGAGATAAACAATATCGTTCAATTCACTCATGAGTGCACTCACCTTTTTAGGCTTCGCAGGTGATTTTGATGAGCTACTCGCTCGTTTCTTAGCTTTCTTTTCAAATAATTCTTTCCATGAATATTCCACCTTCTTTGTTTCTGGCTCTACTAAAACACATAATTCATTTAATTTTACAATGCGGATTGAGCAAAACCTTTAACAGATGGTTTCAATTCATCGTCTGAATCTAATACAATAACATCCGGTTCTGTTTTAATTGGTCTAGAGTCCATTAAAACCTAATCTATCTGAAACATTGGTGATTTAGTTAATGACCGAAAAATTCCGTTAATCAAAACCTCGACCATTGATAGCTAATGATGACTTGCTCGTTGTACTCTCCTAAAACCTTTGCAGAGGAGAGGCTTTTGTAGCTTCAATTGATATATGCAATATATATATATATATTGATCTGAAAAATAAACTATAATGCAATTTGTCAAATAATTTTTATTAAAAATGAAAATTTTGACGGACTAAATATGCGTTATACGAATCAAGTTAATCAGAATAAATTAAGAAATAGTTTTTACATCCAAATTTGATTAAATACACTGGGGATCACATAGAACATGTGAAGTACACGTTCCAGCTAATTATGTGAAAATAGATTGAAATGATAGGCATGATTGAAATGGTAAATAATAAATAATCGAATTTTAATGCCTCATTTATTTTAATCGATTCTGATTACTCGATTTGTTCCTCAGTTTGTAACTTCTCAAAAATGGTTATGAAGAATCAGAATAATTCAAAAGTTCGAAGTCCATCCATGAGTTACATGACTTGTTTATCAATCAGAATAGCCATAACAATTCACTAAAAATGGCTTAAAACTGGCAATCACATAGAGAATTATGCAACGTACGCATTCCAGCGAACAAGCCATCAAAATTTTGAAACTGGAAATATAAGCCCTTCTGATTACTAAACAAAATTCATTCTCACTATAATGTTCATCGATAAAAATTATAAATCTTATCTTGAAAAAAATATAAAAGTTGCTCCAAAGACTCGGCACATCTCAGAATCAGAGAGCATCGTGACTCACTTTGTAGATATTCACTGCAAATATGAAAATATAAAAAAAAATAAAAATAAAAATCAAGTTCAACCGCACAGGCTGAAAGTAAATGTTAAAATGAATGAAAATCACAAATTTGATTGAAAAAACATTTGAAAGGATATCAAAATAGTGCGAATCAAGTTGATCAAATAGTTTTATTATAGGAAATTTGAATTATTTTGATCTTTAAATTCAAACTTGTTTAAATTTTTTGTTTGTGGACGCTGAGGCGAGCCTGCATACTCAAAGATTAGTCCAATCACCTCTGACGATGACCGACTATCCGAGTTAGGAGAGCATGATTAGGAAAGGGAAATGAGCTACTTACACTCTGCTGACAGGTGAGCCCCCTGGCGCAAGCACTGTTACTACGATTATCCCCCTTTGGTTCCTTGAACGGTGGGAACCTGAACTAGGGGTGCTTACATTCCTTACAAAATTTATAAATGTTTATAAATATGACGCCGAGCTCAATGGAAGATCGGGATTTCTACAAAAATCATTTGCTGCTCGTTCGTTCGTCTTGTGCAGTTGGTTCCTCTTCTCTTTTTGCCATCCCCACCGAATGGACGGGTAGTCCCTTCGCTAACGGCAACATCTTTTTGAATGTTGGTGGAGGTTCTCTCTTCCTCCTTCTGCTTCATCTCTTTCCTTTCTTTATCTTCCGAGCTCTATGAAGTTTCATACTTTCATACTTTCGGCGGTCGCTGATCAGTGTTCAATTTATGAAAATCAAAGTATTATCATCACCATCAAAATTTAAATGGTCCCATAATGTTATCATTATACTTTTAATATTATTGTTTGTTTATTTTATTATTGTTGAATGTTTGAGTTAATTATCCGATTGGTATCCCATTATATTAATTTTTGGAAAAATAACGAATAATTTTGTAATATTAACGACAATTTAAAATAAATTTAAAAACAAGATTCCTACAAATTAAAAAGAAAAAATACGTGGTGATAACAACTCCTTATATGGATCAGGTAAATGTCCAAAAGTCATTTTTTACAACGTTAGTATTCAATGTCAGAAAATGTTGTCCCTGCATCTGTTTCAGTCGAGCCAGAATCGAATAAATGCAAGATTACAATTTCAATATGTTTACTAATATATATGAACCTCATGCAATTTATATATCGTTACACAGCCGTTGGTGTGATGAAGCCACTATCAGAATACTTTACTATGGATAATAAAGATATCGGAATGATGCAAGTTGGTGGTTATCTTCTTCTAAGCAATAGATCTGATCCTTGAACAGTTTACTTCTCTTACCCGAAATAACAGGAAACTATTATAATATGAATAATTTAAAGACCTCCTATCTTATTGCCACAGTTGTACTCAATCCATTGTGTGGATATCTTGGTGACCGTTATAACCGCAAATGGATCCTGATAGTCAGCATGGTCATCTGGGCAATCGGCATCGGAGCAACTTTATTATGTAAGCAACAGGTGGGACAATGAAACGAAAAATGCGAAATCATCGCCAATGTTGAAGCATTTCATCCTATTCTTGGTGTTGCGCGCAGTAATTGGAGTCGGTGATGGAATTTACGCTGTTATCGCGCCTATCGTCATTTCTGATATGTACTCACTTGAACGACGATCTACTTTCCTCATGATTTTCTTCTTTACCATTCCGATCGGCTCGGGAATTGGTTTAATTATTGGTGCTCGCGTGTATTTATGGACGAAGAGTTGGCAGGCTGCAACTGGGTTTTCATCCATTCAATGACAGGAAATAATCGCATTACAGGTTCCCAGCAGCGTTAGGATTATTGGGAATCATTCTGATGGTTATATTCTTGTACGAGCCCAAACGCGGGTCATTTGAAAATGCGAAGCAAGAAGTTAGCACTGGCACATTTTGGCAAGATATCGTTTATCTTTTAAAAATGTATGATTTTATTATTTTTTACTACCCATCATTGAACGTTTAGAAAATCATTTTCGTTTATAAACGTGGCAATATCTGGAAGATTGTTCATGTTAGGTGGTTTGGCTTGGTGGGGTGCTCAATATTTAAGTCTTGGATATGCGATTAGTTCGAATCAAGCTGAAGTTACTAGTGAAATTACGAAAGAGTTTGTAAAATAGAAATTTGGTAGTGAAATTGCACACTTAAGGGTGTCGCTGGTTGTTGGTGGGGTCTTTGCGGTTTCTGGAATTATAGGGTTAACAGGAGGAACTTTGATCGCAAAGGTTTTGATAAATTAACGTACTAGTCTTTTGCAATTATATTTTTAGGCATGGCGTAATGGTAAATGGTGTTTCAAGAATATCGCAACTCTCAAAGCCGACGTTTACGTTTGTTGTCTAGCCATGTTTCTCGGGACACCACTCATCGTTTTCTGTTTGGTATATTCAAACAAGAACATCATATTAGTTTACATTCTTCTCCACCTGAATGTCGTACTTGTGTCCGTCAACTGGGCCATAGACATTGACTTAACAATGCTCGTCATCGTTCCGAGCAAAAGGTCCTCAGCTGTGTCGCTTCAGACGCTGTTTATCAGGATTTTTGGTGACATGTTTGCGCCTTACATTATTGGCAGCATCTCTGATGCTCTTAAGGGTTGTTTTCGCAATTACATAGCTGAAAGTTTAAATAATACAATTTCAGGAACGGACACCTTAGAGAGTAAATATTATTCGTTACAATACGCGATGTACCTACCTTGTGCCACGCTTTTTTTATCTGGCATATGCTACGGAATATTGACATTTACGTTGAAAGAAGATCGAACACGGTGTTTGGAAGCGATTGAGGAGGAAAATAAGGCTAAATTAGTAGAAAATAACAACAACAATAACAACAACAACAACAATAATAATAATAATAATATTAATATTAACACCACCAATGACAATAATAACAAAAACAAATAAACAAAATTTATTTATCGTTTTTACGTAAAATATTGTTGAATAAAAGGAATTCGAATAGAATTATAGCAGTAATACGTTAATGTTCGCAACTTCAAAAGTTTATTCTGCGCTATCAAACCAGCTTTTGAATAATGTCGTTGATAAAGGAAGTCACTGAATGAATTCGGACGGAGGTCATCTCATGGTGATGCTCACAGAAAACTAACGATTTATGTGAAAAAAAAAATATATATATAGATATAATACATTAGTGGAACCGGCAAAACTAATTTACTCTAGTTAATCCTATATCACTGTTTTTCGCAATTCTATGAGAAGTCTAGGTAGGATTCTAAGGGAAATGAGGACTGGTTCAGTTTGGAATACCAACTATTGGAAAATTTAGGATCGGCATTGATATTCGATTGAAATATAAACGTGAGCTCATATGTGGTAACTCCCCCTAATTCTTACCCCATCAGGTGGGGTGTGTCAAGGAGCAGGCCAACAGAAGCAAACAGAAGGGTCCGGGTGTATTAGAAAGAGGATAACACGAACAGAAAAACGGAGGCTTTCCAGCTTACCATTGACACATGGAACTGCAGATCTATCCAGTGTGAGAGGATGGAAGGAGAGCTAAATTACCTCATAAAATCCAATTGCGGAATAGTGAAGAAACTTGCCGCTAACTAGACATCATGAAAGACTCGATCGACAAAATAAGATACTTTAAATCGCTCATCAGATCATCATCGGGTCTACATCAGAGTCATCAGGTCATCATCAGAGTCTACAATCGCTCAATATCGCTCAATTCATCTAACAATCATCGAATTTCGATCATCAACTATCGCCATGAAAAACAACTCACTGGGGATTTCAATGCGAATAAATGAAGGCGGAATCCTTCTGCCACACCTTGGAAGATTCTCAACGGGAACAAGGAATGCTCACGGAGACGTTTTACACTCCTTTCTGGAAGGAACTCAGCTCAAACTTCTTCCAGAAACTAGAAAATAACTTGAACCTCGACTTGAAAGCTTGACTTGAAAGACTTGATCGACAAAATAAGATACTTTAAATCGCTCAATACAAGAACTATTCATCTAACAATCATCGAATTTCGATCATCAACTATCGCCATGAAAAACAACATCTCGACTTTACAATCCTCATTGCTCACTTCTTCCAGAAACTAGAAAATAACCTTCCACTCGTAAAAGGGCAACTCGGAGATCTACTTTCCTTTCCCCCACTATTTGAAATACATTGAAGACGTGGCCGCCTTTAGTTTAGTTAGAGATGGAACATTCCGCAGCGTAAGACCAAACCTTGGAAGAAGAAAGATCCATTACCATCGACATCTAGGCCCCTAACTTCAAGAAATTTCAACGGTGCCATCTTCAATGCCACGCTGGCTCAGCTTATAAATACGGCAGAACCTATGAAGATATCACAAATTCACTTAACCAAACAGCTCAACCCGCTCGAATCAATAAGAAAATTGAACAGTCACGGATTTCGGAGCTCCTGAAAAAACGAGATCAGCTACGCCTACTAGCCTACAGCCTACAGCAAAAATGTCCTATTGGATATCAAGAAAATGGGCAAAATCCGAGCCGAAAATCTTGAATGTCCTCGAAGAAAGATTCTGAGGACATTTAAATAAATTTTTTATTATTATGTTTAATTTATAAAACATAATTTTCAACATATACAGACACAGTTGATTTAAAAATGTCGATTGTTCAAATTCGGCTATTTGTGTCGTTTTCATCGTCAATCATTGCAATAATTCCGTTTTTTATTGCTCACTTCATGATGTTCGGGGAGGAATGACTTCTTCCTGTGATGGCGAATTAAAAATGGCCATGTTTCTAAAAAAAAAAATGGAATTATGGTAAGCATTAAATGTAGTTTCAAACCTTTAGAACATTTTCTTCAGTTCATGATGAATAATAAATGGAGCCCATATAGAATATTTCTAATCACTTTTTCATAATCACTCATGTTAAATTATTGAACTGACGCAAAATATTATTAATTTTAAATAAAGTCACCGAATATTAATGAAATTTAACAAAAACTATTCTATTCTGATTCTAAAGAATTTCTAAAACACATTTTGTGAAAGAAGTAAGGTTTATGTATATTAAGACAGGTGAAAATATTGCATCTGCAAAAATCCATCTACAATATTCATGTTATGGTATTTAAAATAAAGAAATTTCGTTATTTATCTAGTTAAATTTGTTTGGGCCATTTAAAAATTCCCCAAAATATAGCAGAGAACTGTTCTCAAATTGAATTATATTCTAAAAATATTCTAATTGACTCAAACTATGTAAAAAACTTATGAAAATAAAAAGATAAATTATACTCTAATAAAATTATTTTTTTTGAATAGGTTATAATTTTAAAAAATAAGATTATAATAAATATACTAATTTAATTTACATGAAATTGATATTTTAGCGTAAAAATTACAAAAAATTGACATAAATTCATGAAAGAACACGAAATTTTAAATTTTATTAAAAAGAAACATGAAATTTTAAATTAAAATCATGAAACAATAAAAAATAGAAACACGAAATAAATTTTCTATCAATTTCTACTAATTTAAAATATAATTTTAAGAACATTATGTCTTAAAATATTTCGAGAAGAAATTGTGCCAAACGATTCAAAAGCGTCAATGTAAACACGGTTGGCACAGAATACGAGCAATTTGGAGGAAACTCAAAATTTAATTTTAAAATAATGAGATTTAGGAACTTAAAATTTAAAAAAATTGCCTAACTTAAAAATTATGGTTAAAAGAATATAATGAAAACTTTCGAAAATGTCATAATAATATTTTAAAATTCTATGAGCCAAAATTAAAAGATTGTATTCGTTAGCCTACCGAGAATTGCTCTCGGCGTTTCCCAGCTTGCGCCACGAGGAGGCCGAATACTTGCAAGCCAAATGGAGTGTACCGATAACTATTCGATAACACTCCCTCAAGTAAAACTATGGTCCCGAATTAAAAAGTTTAAAGATTAAATATTAAATCCTAGAGATGATGAAGACGTTGTTGTTGTAGATGAGCACGAAGATTGAGCAGTTGAAGAAGGAAGAAAACACAAACACTAAAAACACACAAACAAATGCATACAAGGCAATAAATAAGAACGAGAAGAGCATAATAATAATAATAATAAGAAGAAGAAATTACGAGAAAAATTAAAAATAAAATAATAAAACAAATTGTGCCTCTTAAGAAATTTAACTCGATTTAAAGTTTAACTCGATTTTTAAATTTAAACTCGATTTTTTATTTTTAACTCGATTCTTAATTTTAACTCGATGAAAAGTTTAAACTCGATAAAAAAATTAACTCGATTTGGTGCGCAAAATTAAAGTTTTTACTCGACATTTTAATTTTAAAGTTTATACTCGACATTTTAATATTAACTCGATTTTTTAGTTTTAACTCGATATTTTTAATTTTAACTCGATTTTTAAAGTTTAACTCGATTTTAAGGTTTTAACTCTATTTTTTAGTTTTAACTCGTTTTTAAGGTTTTAACTCGATTTAAATTTTAACTCGATTAAAGTTTGAACTCGATGAAAAGTTTTTACTCGATATTTTAATATTAACTCGATTTTAAAGTTTGAACTCGATTTTTATTTTTAAAGATTTAACTCGATTTGGTGTGCAAAATTGGAGCGTGTTGGTGTGTTTTTGAGAGCCGTCAGCCTACCGAGATGAGAACTCGGCGTTTCCCGGCTTGCGCCCCGTGGAGGCCGGCTCTCTGCAAGCCAAATGGGAGCTCCGCCTCCAACGGACACTCCCCTCACCTAGTGGGACCATAGTTTGTAAGACGAAGAGTTAACCTAACTTAACCTAGTTTGTAAAATTAAAGTGGCCGGCCAGCCAAGCTTGATAAGCAAGCATAGAAAAGAAAGTAAAGAGAAGAGAAAGATAATAAGAAGAAGATAAGAGGAAGATAATAGGCAAAATAACAACAATAACAAAAAATACAACAATACGACAACAAATAGCGCGCAATGGTACCATTTTGGTTATAGCTATAACCCACTCATTCCACTCATTCAACTCACGTAACTCATTCAACTCACGTAAGTCATTCCAGTCATTCCACTCATTCAACTCACGTAACTCATTTAACTCAATCTCTCACACATTAAATAAAAAAAAACACCTTCAAACACACCGGTACATCGATTCCTTGAGCTCCTCGATCCGATTCCACGGTGTCCCTGGTTGCAAGTGTGAATGGAACTTCCTCACGATTGGTCGAATCCACGGGAACTACTAAAATAGACAAATCAGTTCTGATGATATCTTATTATCTGTTTACACTGCTTCTCCACGACGTCGTATGGAGTTCAAGTCCTCTTCTTTGCCCTGCTGCCACTGTTGATTGATCCATGTTGAACTCTACAATAACAATGTTTGAAGAAGATTTATTAAAGTTAAATTTAGAATATAAAATTACTCTTCCAATCGTTGAAGAGCCAAGCCATCTCGCCGTTCCCTCTTCGCTGCCACTGTTGATTGATCCATGTTGAACGCTACAATAACAATGTTTGAAGAAGATTTATTAAAGTTAAATTTAGAATATAAAATTACTCTTCCAATCGTTGAAGAGCCAAGCCATCTCGCCGTTCCCTCTTCGCTGCCACTGTTGATTGATCCATGTTGAACGCTACAATAACAATGTTTCAAGAAGATTTATTAAAGTTAAATTTAGAATATAAAATTACTCTTCCAATCGTTGAAGAGCCAAGCCATCTCGCCGTTCCCTCTTCGCTGCCACTGTTGATTGATCCATGTTGAACGCTACAATAACAATGTTTGAAGAAGATTTATTAAAGTTAAATTTAGAATATAAAATTACTCTTCCAATCGTTGAAGAGCCAAGCCATCTCGCCGTTCCCTCTTCGCTGCCACTGTTGATTGATCCATGTTGAACGCTACAATAACAATGTTTGAAGAAGATTTATTAAAGTTAAATTTAGAATATAAAATTACTCTTCCAATCGTTGAAGAGCCAAGCCATCTCGCCGTTCCCTCTTCGCTGCCACTGTTGATTGATCCATGTTGAACGCTACAATAACAATGTTTCAAGAAGATTTATTAAAGTTAAATTTAGAATATAAAATTACTCTTCCAATCGTTGAAGAGCCAAGCCATCTCGCCGTTCCCTCTTCGCTGCCACTGTTGATTGATCCATGTTGAACGCTACAATAACAATGTTTGAAGAAGATTTATTAAAGTTAAATTTAGAATATAAAATTACTCTTCCAATCGTTGAAGAGCCAAGCCATCTCGCCGTTCCCTCTTCGCTGCCACTGTTGATTGATCCATGTTGAACGCTACAATAACAATGTTTCAAGAAGATTTATTAAAGTTAAATTTAGAATATAAAATTACTCTTCCAATCGTTGAAGAGCCAAGCCATCTCGCCGATCCCTCTTCGCTGCCATTGTTGATTGATCCATGTTGAACGCTACAATAACAATGTTTGAAGAAGATTTATTAAAGTTAAATTTAGAATATAAAATTACTCTTCCAATCGTTGAAGAGAAGAGCCACCTCGCCGATCCCTCTTCGCTGTCACTGTTGTCGACCACTTGCTTGAGCTCGAGTGTTGATCCAATCCTGATTCTGCAGATCTATAACTAATAATATTATTTTGTATTATTTTTAATAAATATTTTAAATTTCAAATTTGATACCCTCCATTTGTCTTCTTCATAGGATCCGGATCCTTCTTCATCGATTAAAACAAGGTTAAAGGAAGGAAGGAAGGAAGGAAGGAAGGAAGGGAAGGGAAGGAAAGGGGAAGGGATGTGGTAATGAGCTCAATACCAGAATGGAGAAGAGGAAGGGGAAGAGATCTCTCAAGACCACCTTCGAGACCTGAAAATAAATCATTAATATATAATCAACAAGTTGGATCAACTTACACTCTAACGATTGCCTCTCCTGATTGGTGGGGCCACTCATCAGTCCGTCGAAGCAGACGGCAGGGGAAAAGGAAGGAAGCCGACCGCTCACGCCGAACATCCGAGCGACAAATGATTCGTTGCCGATCTCGATCCATCGTCGACCTCGCTGATCGAGTGCCGCGCCGACGCCGATTGGTCAAATGTCTTATTCTCTTCCATTCGCACGTTATAGACTGCATCTTTATTAATTAAAGCGTTTGACCAACGGCGTCGGTGGTTTTTCGAAAGACAAAGGGGCGTTTCTTGTTGTTGTAAACAAATTTGAATTTGAATTCAATTGTTCAAATATATTGGATCAATAATCTCAAGTCAAACACGACAATTCAAAAGTAAGTTGCTAATCATTATCCTCATTCATTAATATATTTAATTTAGAATACATTGATCAATGTATTGAATCAACTTGAATTGAATTTGATTGACGAACAAATCTGTACCACATCTGTCGGACCGATGGAAGTTTTCCTAAAATCTTATATCACATTTAATAATTTTTGCTGAAAATTATAATTTTTCTACCACGCTCACCATTCAGACTTTCAGATGAGAATATTTAATATGCTCGTTAACAGGAAGAACAAGTGATTGAAAAGTTATCACAACAAATCAACAAATTCGCCCAATGTCGTTATCTGAGTAACACCGGTGGCTGGCAACAAGGCTGGAATTGCTCGGAAACCTAACAGTCTTCTTCGCCTCACTATCAGCAACAATTTCGACGAAATACTTTGATCTGTCGCCAGGAATGGCTGGCCTCTCGGTCTCATTCGCCCTAACGGTTTGTTGCCTGCTCCCTTACGATCATCAACGCAACAATTTCCAGATAACCGAAGTGCTTAATATCCTCGTACGCATGATAAGTGAAATGGAGTCAAATATAGTGTCGATCGAGAGATTAAAGGAATATCAGAATATTCAATCAGAGAATGAATATTTGGATAACCAAGGGACAAACGTCTTGTGGACACCAACGAATGGTTCAATTGAATTCCGAGATTTCTCAATGAAATACAGACCCGAACTTAATTTTGTCTTAAAAGACATAAATCTCAAAATTAACGGAGGAGAAAGAATCGGAATCATCGGTCGAACCGGATCAGGTAATGGACTCAAGAAATCAAACTCACACTTCAATCCTTTTCAGGCAAATCCAGCATCACTATGGCTCTTTACAACTTGTATCCTAAATCAAATGGAGAATTGCTCATCGATGGTTGCGACACGAGTCAAATCGACATTCGCCAATTGAGAAAACAATTAATCATCATCCCACAGGACATTGTACTTTTCTCGGGAACCCTCCGCTTCAATTTGGACCCGTTCAACGAACATTCCGACGAAAGCATATGGAGAGCAATCAGTCAATGCAATTTGAACAAATTCATTAGTAAATCCAATATATCTCTGGACCACGTGATTACCGAAAACGGGAAAAACATGAGTCACGGTCACTGGTGAATCCGAACGCGTCGGTTGAGAACAAAACGCGCTTCAGCGACGGAAGAAAAACTTTAAATAAGAATTATTCGAATCTTGGCAGCCCAGGCTTTCTCGCGACAATTGAATTAAAATATAGAACAAAATTAAAGTCTAATGATATAAAAACGAAACTATATTCATGCTCACTAGAGCCAAGGTCATTAAAATAAATAAAACTGAAATAATAGGATTTTTAAATTAATTTTGGTATTTTTAAAAAACATTTTCGGTAGGCTTAAATGTTTCAACTATGTTGTATACAGTAAACATATTTCTTCTCACTTAGCCTTCTTCTGAATACTTAAAATCGATGTTTTAAAGATTTCTCTCGTGGCCGAAGCGCGTTTTGTTCTCAACCGACGAGTTGGGATTCAGCAGTGGGTGAACGACAATTAATATGCCTTTGTCGGACCGTTTTGCACAAAAACCATGCAAAGATAGTCGTAATGGATGAATTCACATCTTCCGTTGACAGTGAAACGGACAGCAACGTGCAAAATGCAATATCGGACATTTACCTGAATAAAGGCGCCACTATACTTGTAATTTCACATCGACTAACATCAATCACGGAATATGATAGGTATATTATAAAGTATAGCATCAAGTAGTATTTTCAATTTTAGAATAATCGTGCTGGATAATGGGAAAGTGGCAGAGTTCGATAGCCCTTCAAATTTGCTCAAAACTCCAACATCCTTGTACTATCAATTGCACTGTGAGCATTCAAATCAAATGGCAATGTAGATGTGACTCACGAAAGAAACTTTGTTTTCAATGTCTTTGAGCATTACATGTTAGGATTTTCTTCAATTTTAAAGAAATTCTAATCTTATGTTAATTAATATATGTAAAGTCAATATTAATTAAATGAAATAAATTTCGGATTAAATATTTTGTGAGAGAAGGAATTTTACCAATTCGGTAAATCCTAATACCCCGTTTATTAACATTTAATCATCATGGTCATGATAAAAATCACCATGATGATATTTACCTACTGGAGCCAAATATATTGTAATAATTATTCTTATTTTGATAGAAAATTAAATTGAATCACTTTAACTGATTCCTCAATTTTAAAAATCCAGTTGGCAAATATCTTGCGCTACTCTTTTGACTGCTTAAATTCTATCCAGTAACCCTAGCACAGGAATCAATCCATTCAATGCCATTGTCGACAATACGGAAACTTGTCCCATCAGGCGGAATGCCCAAGGCACAAAAGAGAAATCCATCCCGTTCATCGTTCACTCTATTCTATTCAACAAGATCAACCACCAGAATACTACCTAGGTTTTCTGCCGCTTCTTCGATGTTCGCGGATCATATCCAAAACGCAGGAAATATACTAAATTTTCACCAGCACCTTGAGCATAATGTCGTCGAGTCCGGACGATTTATGCATGATCTTTATGAATTTTTCACCGTTTCCGATCTAACTAAATTCTTGAAGAAAAGTAGCTCTTAAAGAAAAATGTTACAGAATAAAAAATAAGCGTAATATTCCTTTCCTCTAATATTTCAACTGGCTATTAGCATAAGTTTTAGAGAACATTATGAAGATTTTCTTTGAACAGGAATATAGTTTTTTTTTACTACAGACATAAGCTATACATTATTCGATTCATCATAATTCTATAGCATATCCAAATACAAAATATTAATCGATACAGTTTTCTTAAAGTTACATCGGAGAACTATACAGTTTAAAAATTCAAAAGATTAAGGATTTAATTCTTTTTTTAATAATAAGGCATCCAGCATGAACCCGTCAAAATTTTTTAAATATCATTGTTAACATTGACAAATATTATTTTGGATTAGAATATGCTTAAAATAAAAAAACATATTTAAAAAATCCAAATGTAGTTTTCAACAACATTTGTGATTTCAAATGAGCAAATAAATTAAGTGACTGAAGTTAATGACGATCTGACGATGATCTGACGACTTGATAGCTTTTTGTTGAATGTCCAGCTGCAGCTGCTCATCACCTTGATCACCAATCCGTGCTGATCTTCTTTTAAATAACCAACTGCAAAATCTGAAAGAATGTTTTCAGGAACCCTACGCGTTCTTAGGAACGCATACAAGCAAAACTATAAAAGACTGATTCATTTCTAAAGCATTTCTCTTCTTTCTGATGATGATGATGAAATAATTCAACTATTGATAACCCCAAAAACCCCAAGACGCCCAAAGATCTAGTTCGCAAGAGCTTTTCAATTCTGGCGCAGAATTATCCAGTTCTAATTTAACAAGACTGACAAGATTCTAAAAATTCGGTCCCATACGTTTCAAATAGGCGCCTTCCTCTCTCAAGCAAAACAGCTCCAGGAAAAGGGGAAATCAAACAGACTCAACTTCACTATATAGTTTTTTACTAATTTCCGCGTGAATTGATCAGAATAATTTTAAAATTAACTGAAACGTTGGATTCAGCTCGGGTAGCAACCACACCCCACGAAGATGGAGGCCTGGGTGTATTTATGAGAGGATCATAGGACCGGATGAACTACGAAATTGGACCGATGGAAAACTAACCAGCAAAGAAAAAAGAGAGAAATGTCATGAAACTGTTATGTCATGGACCAGCTTTAGCTCGTCTAGTCGGTTTGCAGGAGACTTCAAATGACTTGGATCAAGAGACAACAATGATCTATGAACACAAACTCTATTTTGCGCAAAATTTTGCAAAAGGAATTCAAAGGATGAAAGTGTTGGATTTTTCGTGAAGCGCGATTTCAACAAGTTTTCAAAAACTGGATGAACGAACGGCACTAACAAAGACAAGGATTGGAATCATGAACTCGTACGCTCCTGCATCTGGGACCTCCAGAGATGTTAAAAAATCTGATCGATACTTCAAATCACTGTCCGAGTTTTATCGAAGTGCAAACAAAGAAAACGACAAAATGTTGGTGGAGAGCTTTTACCACGTATTGGCAAACACTCAACAGGAAGCAGAAATGCACAGGGTGACATACTTCTATCCTTCCTCGAAGCCACAAGTCTGAAATTGTTTAAAGCCAGCTCATCGAACGAGTGCTTTCCATTGTTCGAATGGGCAAAGTCTACAGTCTCGTGGTCTACATTCAGGATGTCGACACTTTCATTCACTGGGAAAATATCAGTGACCACACTTTGATGGGTTCGAGATGGTCGTCTTCCAAAGAAGATAACAAAACCATGGATGTCACAAAGCAAAAAATGAACAAGATCGAGTAAAGTTATTCAATACACGGAAAATATTCTGAAATCAGCCAGTTCAGCAAGCGTTAAATCGAAAAAGGACGATACCAGGATATCAAAAGGCACTAAACAACTAATGGAAGAGAGTCACAAACTTCGAACTGATGGAAGCGTGGAACATTGGAATAGCTCTAAAGGATGACAGAGAACAAATCGCCGAATATAATGGCCGTATTGTAATACTTAAATGCAAATATTGGACGAGACACCAACAGAATTCTCCTTTTGAATATTGATATTGGAAACTTCGCGATCTGTGATCTGATATTCTACTCTCGTTTTTGTAAATCAATGGCATCATTTTTTCCAAAGCCACATAGACGAAAATCAAATATAATCTATAAATATAAATATAATATAAATATAAGTATAAATATAAGATGCATCTTTAACCATCAGAAAAAACATGGATTCTAACAAAGGATGTCAAATGATGGAAGATACCGATACATATTCCTCGACATACAAATTAAGAGACCACTGAAACCAAGATTTCAAATAAAGAAACTTCAACGGCAATTTTACAAAAACCAATATTCGCAATAGTTAAACGGAATCGATTCACAAACTTTCCCAAAAAATAACATGACATTAATAATAAAAAATAACTCCTTAACAGGAGAAAAGTAAGAACTTCGAACCGTCACGAGAACTCATGGAACTTGAGTATAAAATTCACAAGAAGAAACCATTCGACGACAAAATTCATCGCGAAAGAGTGAGTAGAGATCTTTGAAATACCTGAGACGTGATATCCGAGTTTTACGAAAATAATGAACAGAACAGCGAGGGACAGGATAACAGGGACGAGATTCTTAAACCGGTTAAATTAAAAACCTCTCTATCATCATCATCATCATCATATGTGTTACCGCAACACCCAAGAAACCTCCAACAGTACGCAATACGTCAACTCAAAAATGGATTTATCATCAAGGAAAGAATGCTGAAACGCCTATACACGTCAATTATTTCTAAAATATTCTCGAAGATTGCGACGACTCGAAAGCGTTCGGGTAAGTTCCTAAGTACGATCTACTACCAGCGAGGAGATCTGTCCACTCCAATGTTCCATTAAGCGAGGTATTAGTCAAGTCATTCATATAGGATAAGGTTGAGAAAGAAAGCACTTACCAAAAAGCTCGAGGAATTCGCTGATTTGATGTTGTTTGGTTGCTACATTCTCTACAAGAATATGGTCCCGGGTCTACTGGAATGGGAAGAAAGAGTAATGAACGACGGATAATTCTAGTCGACTCTACAGGAAGCGATCGAGTTAATGTTCAAAAATAAAACGAAGGATAATGACATAGAACTGCACTCGATTTCCTGGCAAAAGTTGAACGAAACGAAGGAGCGAAGTTCCTACAATAAAAAGGAAAACCGAAGGTACGAGGTAAGGCTCAAACAAGGATTATATCAAGAAACTCCTCCAGACGACACATCGGAATGTCGATCACGAATAACCAAAACGGAGATGGGTCTCGGGTTTTCTTTAAATGGAATACCAACGATCTATGAGAAGTCATCTGTCAAATCTCTGATAATATCAATTGACACAGAGGATACCCAATCGAAGGAATACTTGGAATAAAGGTGAAACCAATTCAATGAAAATTACAAGAATCTCCCGTCCATGGTAGGATTCTAACGGAAATGAGAACTCGGGTTCAGTTTGGAATACCAAATATGGGAAAATTTAGAATCGGCATTGGATATAATTAATATTCGATTGAAAGGGTAAAAATTAAACTTACAATTAGTATCTTATTGCTCACCGTTGAAGTTTCTCTGGTATATAAACTTGAGAGGAGTAGGATTTTCTAATTCAAAATAAAAATAAAGTTGTTAAAATACCTAATAAGGAACATTTCTATTTAGGGAGACCAAGAGCTTAGTGAAAATTAAATGCATTTTAGTCTAATGAGCAAGTGGATAAAAATTTAAAGAAACATTGATCAAGAAAAAGATTAAAAGCAAAATTCTTAAAATTCTAAAAAAGATTTGTCATCATTCCGTGCGTCGACTAATCTACGGATAACGCACTTTATAAAATATCGTAACGCATTGCTCTGTTTTTCTAATATTCTAAAAGAGTAATGATGTTTGCAATAAAAATGATTTAAATCTGAAAATAATTTTCAAACAATTGTAGAGTAAATATGATAAGAAATATGATAACTTTAATATAATGCATGCATGCATGTCTCTTATTGTTCATTATATGTGATTATAAAGTATCGTAACGGTTTCCACTCTCTTACATTATATTATTCATGATAGAATGACCGACAAAGCTCCGTTGCACAAATGAATCGTCACCTAAAAATATTTATATTCACGCAATCATCGATCATGAAACAAACCAAAATGTTTCCGCTTCCACGTATGGAATCTAGGTGCTTGTTCCTATGGCCAATGTTTAAAGACGAGTTCTGAAATTAATTCGAAATTTAATCAGAGATTGTAATTTTGGGTGGTTTGTCTCATAAAGATCCAATCCTTCAAGCAATCAGAATAATTTTAAAAATAAATCGCAAAAAATTAATCCGGCGTTCACATAAATGATGTGAAGCCATCTCGCTCTTGCAGTGACAATATTATATCCATCAGACAGTTGTTTAGACAAATGCACTAGTCGCTGGATTTGTAGATTTCTCAAGCACATCGACAAGATTAAACATCCAGCTATACGGAGCTCTCTTGCGGTTGTCGGTGTCCCTCCACAACGACGTGAATCCATTCTTGCGTCGATCAACGATGGTAAAGTGGAAATCACAAGCCATGATGAGAAACTCGGGGTGCAAGGTTGAAAGGGGAGTCCGGCAGGAGAACTCGGCATCGGCACGAGAGTTACTTGTTCTTCTATGGCCAATGTTTAACGACGACTTCTGAAATTAATTCAAAATTTAATCAGAGATTGTAATTTTGGGTAAATTTGTCTCATAAAGATCCAATCCTTCAAGCAATCAGAATAATTTTAAAAATAATTCGAAAAATATTAATCCGGCGTTCACATAGAACATGTGAAGAACGCGTTCCGGAATAAGGTTGATTTATACGAAAATATATATTCTGATTGCCTAATTATCATTAAATTAGTTTAATAATCAGAATATCTTATTAAAAGTTTATAAAATAATGATTTACAACTGGTAATCACAAAAAGATTTTCGTGACGTACGCTTTCCAGAGCGCAAACCACCAATGGAAAGAAAAAATAAGCTAGTCTGATTATTAAACAAATTTTATGATTTGTATATGAACATCCAATTAATGTTAAATAAAATAAAAAAACATATCTTTGAAATGGGATCCATGGTCAAGACTCGACTCGGCTTGTGGCTCGGCTCGTGGACAGACACTGCAAAATACAAAGTATCATTAATTAAATCGTTAGGAGTAGTCAGTAAGATTGCAATTTTATAATTATGTATCCCAAAATAATATTGAAAACCCGCACCGCTTATTAATCCGGCAGTCACATAGAACATGTGACGAACGCATTCCAGATTATAAATAAACAAGCGAATCATTTAGGCAAAAATTAAAATAAAACGGACAAACTGTTTTTTAATTTTAATTTTGAATTTAATTTTTTATCTCAAAATATTTAATAATCAGAATGACAAGAAATTGAAATAAAAAATGGCTTACAACTGGTAATCACATCGAATTTTATGTGACGTACGCATTCCATAGCGCAAACCAATTAAAAATGAAAATAAGGAATCGACTCTGATTATTAAACAAAAAACTAAATCGTTCCCCAAACTAAATGAGAATATAAAACATATCTTTATAAAATAATCCACGTTTGGTCCAATTACTCGGCAAGTGTTGGCTCGGCTCGGCTCAATTTCACTGCAAATATGAAAATATTAAAAAAATAATAATAAAAATCAAGTTCAACCGCACAGGCTGAAAGAAAATGTTAAAATGAATGAAAATCAGAAATTTGATTGAAAAAGCATTTGAAAAGATTTCAAAATAGTGCGAATCAAGCAGATCAAATAGCTGAAATCCTATGTTTTATTATAGGAAATTTGAATTATTTTGATCTTTAAATTCAAACTTGTTTACATTTTTTGTTTGTGGACGCTGATAATTCAAATT
Organism: Caenorhabditis plicata; assembly: GCA_963931815.1. NCBI lineage: Eukaryota > Metazoa > Nematoda > Chromadorea > Rhabditida > Rhabditidae > Caenorhabditis > Caenorhabditis plicata. Next base: position 17,650,081 of record OZ007494.1, read on the forward strand.
CAATTTCTTGGCTGGAATTCAATTTCGCGTTTGTTTATAAATATGACGCCGAGCTCAATGGAAGATCGGGATTTCGACAAAAATCATTTGATGCTCGTTCGTTAGTCTTGTTCAGTTGGTTCCTCTTCTCTTTTTACCATCCTCACCGAATGGACGATTGATTCCTCTTCCTTTCTTCTTCTTCCGTGCTCGGAGCCCTTCTCATATTTTCTGTGTGGGACCGGACCCAAGAAGGCAATTGGAAAGGTTGGTTGAATTTGGTAGTTTGTTTACTATTTCAAAATTCTTCCCCTTGAATCAGATTTTAATTATTTGCTCGTTCTGATTGAAATAATTTGATAATTTGGATGATGCCATTAATCATCTCTTGGCATCTTCTGAGTTATTAATATTATTGGGAAAAGCTTTTAATTATTATTTGTTTTTTTATTGATGGTACTCTTTTGTTTTTAATTTCATTGTCAAAAACATATTTTTTATCTCGTGTTTTAAAATGTATTTTACAAAAAATGTAATTTTCAATGTAAAATAAATTTAGAGGCTCACGCCATGACACAACTTTCTTTAAATTGAACAGAAAAACATACGTGGCGATAACAACTCCTTATATGGATCAGGTTAGTATTAGATATGCTCGTAAACACTCATTAGACCATTAAACATCTACATTTGTATTAACATTTATTTCATGATGTAACAAATTGAAACTGTTAAAATTATACTAATTTATGGAAAATATTTGAATTATAATCAGCCTCTGTCATGTGACTTTTGCACGATTATCAAGCTCAATTTTCTCGAGACAAAGTCTTCTATCTTCTTTTATTGTACAACTTATTGCTCCATAACATAAACTCGTCACTAGCAGAAGACCGCACGGAAGATAAAACGCGTATTGTAATGAATAAAACTTTTGCTCCACACTTTTCGTTTCTGGAAACGTTGGCTATAAAACTTGAATGTACATTAATTTATAAACTTTGAAGAGCATCAGATATGCTCCCGATGATAAATGGCGAAATCGTATCACCTAATATCCTCCCAACCAATAGCTGAAGTGACATTGCCGAAGATCTCTTGCTCGGTGCTACGACAAGCATTGTCATGTCAATGTCTATGGCCCAGTTGACCGATATGATTATCATATCGAAAGTGAGAAGAACGTAAACCAGGTTGTTTCTCTCCTTTGCAACCAAAAAGCACCATAAACTGAGTGGTGCAGAAATGAACATTCCTATACAACAAACGTAAGCATCTGCTTTGATAGTTGCGTAGTTCTTGAAGCACCATTTGCCATTTCGCCACGACTAGAGAGATTTTAATTATTCTAAATGAAGTGAAATTTCTTAAAACAACCCTTGCGATCATAGTACCAGCGAATACACCAGCTATTCCAGCAAACCCTGAAATTGCCCCAACTATTAGAGTAACCCTGAACTGAGGCATCTTTAATATGAAATTTTAAGTTAACATGCTCTCCAATGTTTTCTTTTGTGACGTGTGTGTTATTCGTACTAACGGCATACCCAAAGGAAATGTATTGAGGTACCCACCAACCCAAAGAGCCAATAGTAAACATACTGGCGATTTTCGAAACATTTAGGAACATGTACGATTTTCTAAATTCACACCAATTTGAAATGTTTGATAGGTCAGATTGGAAGAGGCAGCATCGCTATGTTAACCACAGCGGCTGCAGCAACATAAAAATTTCTCTCATTCTTTCGTGTCTCCGCGAGTCACTAACGCTATTTTTTCTTCACAATTGGAGGCAATTCAAATTTAAGTTGAAACAATATTTTATTATAAGTTATAATAAGTAATAAATAATAAATAATTGATAGTATTAAATAATAAACAACGGATAAATAGAATATTTAGTAGAACATCTCCTAAATAAACTTAATAAAACAACGAAAACAATTCAATATATTAGAAACGAAGATATTATAGTGAGTGGTCATAATAATTTTTAGTCTTATGTTAGATTTACGGAATCCTTGAGCAATTATAAAAAATAATTATATTTTAATATTAATATAAACCACGAAAACTATCTCCTCGAACAGAAACAATCACAGACGCTGCCTCTTCTTTAAATATTGTTGACTTCGTTAGAATTCCAAACCTTGCCACCGAATTTCAGTGTCCTGGAGAGTTGTAGCTTGCTCACAAACATAATATCTTTAAATCGAGATTCAACTAAATCAGCTAGATCATCTACAAAATAAGATTATCATATTTTAATTGAAATAAACATACCAACCAAGTAACAACTCCTTTGATACGAATAAAGTGAAAAATCCAGAAAAATATAAATGTTTTTTGTTCATTCGTGGTCTTCCTTGTTTAAACTATAAGTAGGGATCCTTGTCTGACAATCCAGCTTCTCATCTAATATTTTTCGAGCGATAGACGCACGTTCTTGCTGAAAATTATCAAAAAATTAGTAGTATGTTTCACATTTTGCGAAATTTTTCAAAAATGTGCGGTTGAATTCGGGAATTCTTATATACATCTGATTGAGTAGCTCATTTACTATCTTTTTATATGTTTTTCGGAATATTTTTCGGAAAAACAAAATTTTTATAATGATGGAAAAAAATCCGACTTACCAAGCTTAACGTTTTTGAGGTTCCTGGCTGATCCATAATGAATTTGTACTTCAATTGCCTTTAGAAGAGCCTATAAAATATATATGAACAAAATACTTTACGAAAAACGGGCATAGGAATGAAATAAACACAGTTTAATTTAGACACTTTGAAACTTTAACGGGTTGTATCTCAATAACTAGCAGTCAAATTTTAGAAATTTAAGTATCATTAGATTCGTTTCATCGTGATGAAGTAAATTAAACAAAAAACAGAAAATTTTTCGCAAACAGCATCGAAATAATTAGATAAATATAATTTATCACGATGACATAAATAAACAGTTTAAAACGATGAAAAACAAAACATAGAACAGTTTCACAACATTATTTATTATTATTTTTAATAAATTAGCAAAAAAGAACAAAGAAAAACGCAAACAAATGCTTAAAATAAAATATTTAAATTTAATCGAAAATAAAAGAAAGGCCGCGTAAATGCACACCTATCGTCTCCCTACACACACATGTTCATAAAAATGCAGAATGTTCGTCGCCCCTCTGTCTCTGACCTATCAAACGTTTTTGTACTGACTCAAATTGGTGTGCTAAATTTTCTATATAGCACAAAGAATTAATTAAAAACCAAACATTTTTACAAGATACATGATGTCTTGCCAAAATGAGTCTGTATTAGCATGTTGATTTGCATTCTCAAATGCTCCACGTTTTGGTTCGAACATGAAAATTACCATTAGGATAATTCCAAGCAACCCTAATGCTCCCGACATCCTGTGAGCTGATTATTTTATGCATTTTTTAATATTTCGTTCAAACCATGCTGCTGCCTGCCAACTGCCAGTCAATTTGTATAACTGTCCGCCGCAAATTAAGCCCATTCCAGATCCGATGGGAATGGTGAAACAGAAAATCATAATATAAGTGGATCTTTTATCAATCGGAAACATGTCAGAGATCAAAATTGGTGCGATCACACCATACACACCATCACCGATAGCCACTAAGGTTCTTAAGGCAAGGAACAGTATGTAATGCTGTAATGGTTGCTTGCTTTAACTTAAAGAGAAGGGAACCTCTGGTTTGCATAATAAAGTAGATCCGATGCCAATAACCCAGATTGTCATGCTAACTATTAAGATCCATTTGCGACTATACCGATCCCCCAAGTAACCACACAATGGGGTGAGCAAGATTGTGCCGCACAGATATGTTGTCTGAAATTTGACGACGCTTTGATTCAGAAGATTCGCTGTAGTTATTCGGTTGAAATATAATATTAGTGTTCTTCATATTACATCATTTCACATATTGTCGTGGTGTAAGTTGATGAAAAACGAGGGGTAAAGGAGCATACCGAAAAAAATATGGTCTCGCTTGGGCTGGTGTAGATTTAATTTGCAATTTGTTTATTATTTCGCTTTTTTCATCACAATTTTGTTTCATTTTGTTTTCTCTTACTAAATTGGTTCTAAAATCAACATAATAAAATTTTGTTGTATAATTTATTACATTTAGGATCGAAATAATAAATAAATTGCAAATTAAATCGACATGAACCCAAGTTGAGACCTTTTTATTATTCGGAATGCTCCTTTAACCCTGATTTTTCATCAACCTACACCACGACAATATTTATTTATAATTTTTACTAACTTGCATCAGACCAATTGCTTTCTCATCCATCGTGAAGTATTTTTTCAGCGACTCCATCACACCAAGAGCCGAAAATCGATAAATATATTGCAACAAGTTCATATAAATAATTATGCACATTGAAATTGTAATCTTACAACAATTTGATTCTGGTTTATTCTCAATAGTCACAGGGTCAGTTGTTTCAGTAGGAACTGAAGGAACATTTTCTGACATTTAGGTATGATGTATAATAAAAATGATGATTTTTGCATTGCACTGATCCATATAAGGGTTTTTATCAACACGTTGTTTCTTATTCATGTCATTTCATGATAATTATCATGCAGGATTATTGTTTAGTGATTAAATCAATTCAATAAAATCATTCAATTCATTAATTGAACGTTGCTAACTTGAATAGCTAAGGTTTGAAACATTGATTCGTTTGTACATATATTTATTTTATATTTTGTATTAATTTAGCCCTATTTTCCTCCTCAATCGCTTCCAAACACCGTCTTCGATCGCCTTTCATCGTAAATGTATATATCGCGTAACACATACCAGATATAAAAACCGTGACAGAAAGTAGTAACAATGCGTATTGTAACGAATAATATTTACTTTCTAAGCTGTCCGTGTCTGAAATCGTATTATTTAAGCTTTCAGCCATTTAATTGACACACCTTTAAAAGCATCAGAGATGCTTCCAACAATGTAAGAGGAAAACATATCACCAAAAATCCTGATAAACAGCGTCTGAAGCGACACAGCTGAGGACCTTTTGCTCGGAACGATGACGAGCATTGTTAAGTCAATGTCTATGGCCCAGTTGACGGATACCAATGCCACAATCACATGGACAAGAACGTAAACTAATATGATGTTCCTGTTTGCATATACCAAGAAAAATACGACGAGTGGTGTGGCGAGAGTCATGGCTATACAACAAACGTAAGCGTCTGCTTTCATAGTTGCGCAATTCTTGAAACACCATTTACCATTACGCCATGCCTGAAAATATAATTGCAAAAGACCAGAGGCGGTATGCAAGAACGTATTTATCCGTTAAACCATAATGGAAAATCATTGATTAATTACGTTTCTGAGTTCATGTAAATAAGTGTATGCAAGAAATAATATATAAATTTCAAAATTTATTGGAAAATATATTTAATTTACTAGAAAAGGTAATTTAAAACAGTGATTTACTATCACGTTCTTGCATACGGCCTCAGTACGTTCATTTAGCAAAACCCTCGCGATCAATGTTCCTCCCGCTAATCCTATAATTCCACAAACCACAAGCATCACGCCAACAACCAGTGACACCCTAAAGTGGGCAATTTCACTACCAAATTTCTATTTTACAAACTCTTTGAGAATATCACTAGTAACTTCAGTTTGATTCGAACTAATCGCATATCCAAGACTTATATATTGAGCACCCCAAAAAGCCAAAGCACCTAACATGAACAATCTTCCAGCCATTGCCACGTTTAAAAACGAAAATGATTTTCTAAACGTTCAATGATGGGTAGTAAAAAAAATAAAATCATACATTTTTAAAAGATAAACGATATCTTGCCAAAATGTGCCATTGCTAACTTCTTGCTTCGCATTTTCAAAAAACCCGCGTTTGGGCTCGTACAAGAATATAACCATCAGAATGATTCCCAATAATCCTAAAGCTGCTGGGAACCTGTAATGCGATTATTTAAAGTCATTGAATGGATGAAAACCCAGTTGCAGCCTGCCAACTCTTCGTCCATAAATACACGCGAGCACCAAAAATTAAACCAATTCCCGAGCCTATCGGAATGGAACAGAAGAAAATCATGAGGAAAGTAGATCGTCGTTCAAGTGAGTACATATCAGATATGACGATAGGCGCGATAACAGCGTAAATTCCATCACCGACTCCAATTACTGCGCGCAACACCAAGAATAGGATGAAATGCTTCAACATTGGCGATGATTTCGCATTTTTCGTTTCATTGTCCCACCTGTTGCTTACATAATAAAGTTGCTCCGATGCCGATTGCCCAGATGACCATGCTGACTATCAGGATCCATTTGCGGTTATAACGGTCACCAAGATATCCACACAATGGATTGAGTAAAACTGAGGCAATAAGATAGGAAGTCTTTAAATTATTCATATTATAATAGTTTCCTGCTATTTCGGGTAAGAGAAGAAAACTGTTCAAGGAGAAGATCTATTGCTTAGAAGAAGATAACCACCAACTTGCATCATTCCGATATCTTTATTTTCCATAGTAAAGTATTCTGATAGTGGCTTCATCACACCAACGGCTGTGTATCGATAAGCATATTGCATGAAGTTCATATATATTAGTAAACATATTGAAATTGTAATCTTGCATTTATTCGATTCTGGCTCAACTGGATCAGTTCCAGGTACAACATTTTCCGTCATTTAATACTAATGTTATAATAGAAATGGTATATGTTAATTTACCTGATCCATATAAGGATTTGTTATCGCCACGTATGTTTTTCTTTTCAAATTAAAGAAAGTTGTGTCATGGCGTGAGCCTCTAAATTTATTTTACATTGAAAATTACATTTTTTGTAAAATACATTTTAAAACACGAGATAAAAAATATGTTTTTGACAATGAAATTAAAAACAAAAGAGTACCATCAATAAAAAAACAAATAATAATTAAAAGCTTTTCCCAATAATATTAATAACTCAGAAGATGCCAAGTGATGATTAATGGCATCATCCAAATTATAAAATTATTTCAATCAGAACGAGCAAATAATTAAAATCTGATTCAAGGGGAAGAATTTTGAAATAGTAAACAAACTACCAAATTCAACCAACCTTTCCAATTGCCTTCTTGGGTCCGGTCCCACACAGAAAATATGAGAATGAGAAGGGCTCCGAGTTCGGAAGAAGAAGAAAGGAATAGGAATCAATCGTCCATTCGGTGAGGATGGCAAAAAGAGAAGAGGAACCAACTGAACAAGACTAACGAACGAGCATCAAATGATTTTTGTCGAAATCCCGATCTTCCATTGAGCTCGGCGTCAAATTTATAAACAAACGCGAAATTGAATTCCAGCCAAGAAATTGAATTTGAATTATCAGCGTCCACAAACAAAAAATGTAAACAAGTTTGAATGTAAAGATCAAAATAATTCAAATTTCCTATAATAAAACATAGGATTTCAGCTATTTGATCTGCTTGATTCGCACTATTTTGAAATCTTTTCAAATGCTTTTTCAATCAAATTTCTGATTTTCATTCATTTTAACATTTTCTTTCAGCCTGTGCGGTTGAACTTGATTTTTATTATTATTTTTTTAATATTTTCATATTTGCAGTGAAATTGAGCCGAGCCGAGCCAACACTTGCCGAGTAATTGGACCAAACGTGGATTATTTTATAAAGATATGTTTTATATTCTCATTTAGTTTGGGGAACGATTTAGTTTTTTGTTTAATAATCAGAGTCGATTCCTTATTTTCATTTTTAATTGGTTTGCGCTATGGAATGCGTACGTCACATAAAATTCGATGTGATTACCAGTTGTAAGCCATTTTTATTTCAATTTCTTGTCATTCTGATTATTAAATATTTTGAGATAAAAAATTAAATTCAAAATTAAAATTAAAAAACAGTTTGTCCGTTTTATTTTAATTTTTGCCTAAATGATTCGCTTGTTTATTTATAATCTGGAATGCGTTCGTCACATGTTCTATGTGACTGCCGGATTAATAAGCGGTGCGGGTTTTCAATATTATTTTGGGATACATAATTATAAAATTGCAATCTTACCGACTACTCCTAACGATTTAATTAATGATACTTTGTATTTTGCAGTGTCTGTCCGCGAGCCGAGCCACAAGCCGAGTCGAGTCTTGACCATGGATCCCATTTCAAAGATATGTTTTTTTTATTTTATTTAACATTAATTGGATGTTCATATACAAATCATAAAATTTGTTTAATAATCAGACTAGCTTATTTTTTCTTTCCATTGGTGGTTTGCGCTCTGGAAAGCGTACGTCACGAAAATCTTTTTGTGATTACCAGTTGTAAATCATTATTTGATAAACTTTTAATAAGATATTCTGATTGTTAAACTAATTTAATGATAATTAGGCAATCAGAATATATATTTTCGTATAAATCAACCTTATTCCGGAACGCGTTCTTCACATGTTCTATGTGAACGCCGGATTAATATTTTTCGAATTATTTTTAAAATTATTCTGATTGCTTGAAGGATTGGATCTTTATGAGACAAATTTACCCAAAATTACAATCTCTAATTAAATTTTGAATTAATTTCAGAAGTCGTCGTTAAACATTGGCCATATAAGAACAAGTAACTCTCGTGCCGATGCCGAGTTCTCCTGCCGGACTCCACTTTCAACCTTGCACCCCGAGTTTCTCATCATGGCTTGTGATTTCCACTTTACCATCGTTGATCGACGCAAGAATGGATTCACGTCGTTGTGGAGGGACACCGACAACCGCAAGAGAGCTCCGTATAGCTGGATGTTTAATCTTGTCGACGTGCTTGAGAAATCTACAAATCCAGCGACTAGTGCATTTGTCTAAACAACTGTCTGATGGATATAATATTGTCACTGCAAGAGCGAGATGGCTTCACATCATTTATGTGAACGCCGGATTAATTTTTTGCGATTTATTTTTAAAATTATTCTGATTGCTTGAAGGATTGGATCTTTATGAGACAAACCACCCAAAATTACAATCTCTGATTAAATTTCGAATTAATTTCAGAACTCGTCTTTAAACATTGGCCATAGGAACAAGCACCTAGATTCCATACGTGGAAGCGGAAACATTTTGGTTTGTTTCATGATCGATGATTGCGTGAATATAAATATTTTTAGGTGACGATTCATTTGTGCAACGGAGCTTTGTCGGTCATTCTATCATGAATAATATAATGTAAGAGAGTGGAAACCGTTACGATACTTTATAATCACATATTGTCGTGGTGTAGGTTGATGAAAAATTAGGGGTAAAGGAGCATACCCCAAAAAAAGATGGTCTCGCTTGGGCTGGTGTAGATTTAATTTGCAATTTGTTTATTATTTCGCTTTTTTTCATCAGAATTTTGTTTCATTTTGTTTTCTCTTACTAAATTGGTTGTTAAATCAACATAATAATTATTATAATAAAAATTTTAGGTATAATTTATTATATTTAGGATCGAAATAATAAACAAATTGCAAATTAAATCTACACCAGCCCAAGCGAGACCATTTTATTATTCGGTATGCTCCTTTACCCCTAATTTTTCATCAACCTACACCACGACAATATAATGAACAATAAGAGACATGCATGCATGCATTATATTAAAGTTATCATATTTCTTATCATATTTACTCTACAATTGTTTAAAAATTATTTTCAGATTTAAATCATTTTTATTGCAAACATCATTACTCTTTTAGAATATTAGAAAAACAGAGCAATGCGTTACGATATTTTATAAAGTGCGTTATCCGTAGATTAGTCGACGCACGGAATGATGACAAATCTTTTTAGAATTTTAAGAATTTTGCTTTTAATCTTTTTCTTGATCAATGTTTCTTTAAATTTTTATCCAATTGCTCATTAGACCAAAATGCATTTAATTTTCACTAAGCCCTTGGTCTCCCTAAATAGAAATGTTCCTTATTAGGTATTTTAACAACTTTATTTTTATTTTGAATTAGAAAATCCTACTCCTCTCAAGTTTATATACCAGAGATACTTCAATGGTGAGCAATAAGATACTAATTGTAAGTTTAATTTTTACCCTTTAAATCGAATATTAATTATATCCAATGCCGATTCTAAATTTTCCCATATTTGGTATTCCAAACTGAACCCGAGTTCTCATTTCCGTTAGAATCCTACCATGGACGGGAGATTCTTGTAATTTTCATTGAATTGGTGTCACCTTTATTCCAAGTATTCCTTCGATTGGGTATCCTCTGTGTCAATTGATATTATCAGAGATTTGACAGATGACTTCTCATAGATCGTTGGTATTCCATTTAAAGAAAACCCGAGACCCATCTCCGTTTTGGTTATTCGTGATCGACATTCCGATGTGTCGTCTGGAGGAGTTTCTTGATATAAACCTTGTTTGAGCCTTACCTCGTACCTTCGGTTTTCCTTTTTATTGTAGGAACTTCGCTCCTTCGTTTTGTCCAACTTTTGCCAGGAAATCGAGTGCAGTTCTATGTCATTATCCTTCGTTTTATTTTTGAACATGAACTCGATCGCTTCCTGTAGAGTCGACTAGAATTATCCGTCGTCGAAGCTCATTACTCTTCCTTCCCCTTCCAGTAGACCCGGGACCATATTCTTGTAGAGATCTTATTAATTTCCATTGAACTGCAACCAAACAACACCAAATCAGCGAATTCTTCGAGCTTTTTGGTAAGTGCTTTCTTTCTCAACCTTATCCTCTATGAATGACTTGACTAATACCTCGCTTAATGGAACATTGGAGTGGACAGATCTCCTCGCTGGTAGTAGATTATAGATCATGGCGGTCCGAACATTCTCAGAGGTTAGCTTCCTTTTCCTGGCGGTGTCCAGCACAACAGTGGTTTGCATTTCGAGAAATCACTCCGAGCATACTTGTTCGTTTGTTTTATTTCGTCGTCTAGCTAGCCGTCAGAACAGAACCTGCCTTAGTATCGAATCTCCCTTTCAGAAGATCAGCACGGATTGGGGATAAAGGTGATGAGCAGCTGCAGCTGGACATTCAACAAAAAGCTATCAAGTCGTCAGATCATCGTCAGATCGTCATTAACTTCAGTCACTTAATTTATTTGCTCATTTGAAATCACAAATTTTGTTGAAAACTACATTTGGATTTTTTAAATATGTTTTTTATTTTAAGCATATTCTAATCCAGAATCATATTATTTTTGCTCCCACGCACGCCAACTGAAATTTTCGTTTTAGGAATTATCTTAATTTGTCAATGTTAACAATGATATTTAAAAATTTTTGACGGGTTCATGCTGGATGCCTAATTATTAAAAAAATAATTAAATCCTTATTCTTTTGAATTTTTAAACTGTATAGTTCTCCGATGTAACTTTAAGAAAACTGTATCGATGAATATTTTTGTATTTGGATATGCTATAGAATTATGATGAATCGAATAGTGTATAGCTTATGTCTGTAGTAAAAAAAACCTATATTCCAGTGTTTTTTAAAGCATACTTTATGGGCCCTAAAAACTCAAAATTACTTGAATTTATGATTTCGAAGCTATACAGAAATACAGTCCTGGTCAAAGAAAATCTTCATAATGTTCTCTAAAATTTATGCTAATAGCCAGTTGAAATATTAGAGGAAAGGAATATTAGGCTTGTTTTCTCTTTTGTAACAGTTTTCTTTAAGAGCTACTTGCCTTCAAGAATTTAGTTAGATCGGAAACGGTGAAAAATTCATAAAGATCATGCATAAATCGTCCGGACTCGACGACATGCTCAAGGTGCTCCTGCAAATTTAGTATATTTCCTGCGTTTTGGATATGATCCGCGAACATCGAAGAAGCGGCAGAAAACCTAGGTAGTATTCTGGTGGTTGATCTTGTTGAATAGAATATAGTGAACGATGAACGGGATGGATTTCTCTTTTGTGCCTTGGGCATTCCGCCTGATGGGACAAGTTTCCGTATTGTCGACAATGGCATTGAATGGATTGATTCCTGTGCTAGGGTTACTGGATAGAATTTAAGCAGTCAAAAGAGTAGCGCAAGATATTTGCCAACTGGATGTTTAAAATTGAGGAATCAGTTAAAGTGATTCAATTTAATTTTCTATCAAAATAAGAATAATTATTACAATATATTTGGCTCCAGTAGGTAAATATCATCATGGTGATTTTTATCATGACCATGATGACTAAATGTTAATAAACGATGTATTAGGATTTACCGAATTGGTAAAATTCCTTTTCTCGCAAAAATATTTAATCCGAAATTTATTTCATTTAATTAATATTGACTTTACATATATTAATTAAAATAAGATTAGAATTTCTTTAAAATTGAAGAAAATCCTAACATGTAATGCTCAAAGACATTGAAAACAAAGTTTCTTTCGTGAGTCACATCTACATTGCCATTTGATTTGAATGCTCACAGTGCAATTGATAGTACAGGGATGTTGGAGTTTTGAGCAAATTTGAAGGGCTATCGAATTCTGCCACTTTCCCATTATCCAGCACGATTATTCTAAAATTGAAAATACTACTTGATGCTATACTTTATAATATACCTATCATATTCCGTGATTGATGTTAGTCGATGTGAAATTACAAGTATAGTGGCGCCTTTATTCAGGTAAATGTCCGATATTGCATTTTGCACGTTGCTGTCCGTTTCACTGTCAACGGAAGATGTGAATTCATCCATTACGACTATCTTTGCATGGTTTTTGTGCAAAACGGTCCGACAAAGGCATATTAATTGTCGTTCACCGTGACTCATGTTTTTCCCGTTTTCGGTAATCACGTGGTCCAGAGATATATTGGATTTACTAATGAATTTGTTCAAATTGCATTGACTGATTGCTCTCCATATGCTTTCGTCGGAATGTTCATTGAACGGGTCCAAATTGAAGCGGAGGGTTCCCGAGAATAGTACAATGTCCTGTGGGATGATGATTAATTGTTTTCTCAATTGGCGAATGTCGATTTGACTCGTGTCGCAACCATCGATGAGCAATTCTCCATTTGATTTAGGATACAAGTTGTAAAGAGCCATAGTGATGCTGGATTTGCCTGAAAAGGATTGAAGTGTGAGTTTTATTTCTTGAGTCCATTACCTGATCCGGTTCGACCGATGATTCCGATTCTTTCTCCTCCGTTAATTTTGAGATTTATGTCTTTTAAGACAAAATTAAGTTCGGGTCTGTATTTCATTGAGAAATCTCGGAATTCAATTGAACCATTCGTTGGTGTCCACAAGACGTTTGTCCCTTGGTTATCCAAATATTCATTCTCTGATTGAATATTCTGATATTCCTTTAATCTCTCGATCGACACTATATTTGACTCCATTTCACTTATCATGCGTACGAGGATATTAAGCACTTCGGTTATCTGGAAATTGTTGCGTAGAGGATCGTAAGGGAGCAGGCAACAAACCGTTAGGGCGAATGAGACCGAGAGGCCAGCCATTCCTGGCGACAGATCAAAGTATTTCGTCGAAATTGTTGCTGACATTGAGGCGAAGAAGACTGTTAGGTTTCCGAGCAATTCCAGCCTTGTTGCCAGCCACCGGTTAGCCATGTTACTCAGATAACGACATTGGGCGAATTTGTTGATTTGTTTTGATAACTTTTCAATCACTTGCTCTTCCTGTTAACGAGCATATTAAAGATTCTCATCTGAAAGTCTGAATGGTGAGCGTGGTAGAAAAATTCCCTATTTTTATACTTTTTAATTTTTAGCGAAACTTATTAATGGATAAGAATGTACCACTACCTAATTAAGCATTTATGTTGACTTAACATAAAATTGTCGAATATGGATTGAATTTAATAGTAAGAAACCTTTCCGAATGCTTTAATACTCGAGGTTCCTTTAATCGTCTCCCCAATTGTTGATAATATTGGACTTCTGTTGACACTTTCAATTCTCTTCAGTTGACGTGATGTTGGAATGAAATATCTCTGAAACTCATTGAATATTTGTCTGTCTTTTCTTTATTAAACTTGCCATTATTATAGAATAAACGATAATGAATGGAACAATTGCTGGTATGAAAAGCGGAGTCGAGATGCTGATCAGAACGATAATCATCAAAACCTGAAAATATTTTTGTTTTAAATTCTTCAGCGTACCGTTGTCCCACTTACGTTATAAACACTTTGGGTAAGCATTCTCAAATTGTCTTGCAACTTGTCGACAACGTCTAAATCCCGTGACAATCGGTTTATGATTCTACCGATGGGGGTTGAATCGAAAAATGACAGCGGTGCGCTTAGAATGGAGTTGATTGTGAGATGGTGCATGAAGTAAGAAGCTTTTAAAGATCCGATTGTGAGAAGTGTAAAAGCAATAATGAGCATGATTACTGAAAAAATGTCATAAAAATTTATTTGGTTAATGTCAAATTACTTTCCGAAACGCCGAGACACAAATAAACCAATAATCGGTGATGGCTGTTGAGCGTCGAGTTTGAGATATTGCCTGTGCTCGAGTTTTCATTGGACCAATCGGAGAGCCATAAGGAGCGAAGAGCCTTTAGTTAGGTTAAGTTTGAATTCAATGGAAAAGAGTTACCATTATTGTGAAATGAAGGAATAATAAGATAACGAATCCCATAGAGTTGCACATTCCCATGGTTTTGAAATAACTGAGATAAATATTTGTTTTGACCTGAAAAATGGAATTTTATTAGTAATTTAGACGAATTTAGACGAACCCTTCCTTTGAGGACATTTTCTTTTTCAGATATCGCCTTAGTTGGATTTTTGCTCGATCCTGAATCTCGTGCGACCTTTTGCTCAACTTTTTTTGCCAGGCCAGTCGAATCTTCTGCGTCGTCCATCATTGATTTGTACGTTTCCTGTTTGCTCTGCATTTCAACCCACAATCCGTGAAATATTCCTTCCATTTCGTAGAGGTCTTCAAATGATCCCTTCTCCACAATCCGACCTTTGTCCATTACATAAATCACATCAACGTCTTTGGTAAATTGAAGATTGTGGGTGATCATTATTCTTGTCTTGTTCTTTAGCAAACCATCCCTCCCGATGACGTCGTTGTACAGACGAGAAGCGACCCGGCAATCTACCGCCGACAGAGGATCATCAAGAAGGTAAATGTCCTTGTATTGGTATACGGCACGCGCCAATGCGACTCGAGCCTTTTGTCCGCCGGATAAAGTGATCCCCTTAATGTTTCATTTTAATATTTGTGATCTTCACAATTATTCTAATTATACTATAAATAAAATAATTCATAATATGTTAGGAAATGTATAAAATATTAAAATTAAATATTTAAAAGTCATACAGGTTTAATCAGTGGCCATATGCGAATATTGTGGACTTAATGAGCACAATAACTAATTCTACCTTTTCTAACGAAAACAATCGAACCAAATTAAGTTTGCAGTTCAACATTTAAGATTCTATATTTAATGAATATTTAAGTGATTCTGCTATGAATTATTTATCCGTAAAACGGTAATGGAAAATCATTGATACAAAATAATTAAATAAATGTTTAATTACTAATTCGAATATTAGATAATTATTATTTTTATTTAAAGTTTATCAATGATTTTCCATTGTCGCTTAAAGGTCTCAGAATCACTTAAATATCTTAAGTATTGAATTACAAACTTAATTTGATTTGATGGTTTTCGTCAGAAAAAGATTTTGTTATTTTACTCATTAATACTACAATATTGGTTACCTATAATGAATTTTCTCTATTTAGATTAATTTATTTACAACATATTAAAAGCAATGATTTTTTATGAACAAAGAAAAGATTTACATTTTCTCCGACTATCGTCAGATCGCCATTGTTCATTTGCCTGATGTCTTCTTCCAATTGGCACGCCTTTATAACTTCATTGTAGAAGGAGTCATCAATGGCGGATCCGAATAAGATGTTCTCGCGGATAGTTGCATTGAATATCCATGCGGACTGCGGCATGTAGGATGTTGATCCGCCGACTTTGACGTGACCATCCAGGACTACCATTTCATCTGAATGTTTCATTTAATATGACACATTCTGTAATTAATCGGTTGCTTGCCAAGTATTGAGGAGAATAGACTCGACTTTCCACTTCCAACACTTCCCACGACGGCGATTAACTGATTGTAGCGAATTGTCAGATCAATGTCCGATAGGACTGCATCGTGTTTCCAGGCGAGAGATGCATTATCGAATACTACCGCATTTCCAAGAGCCACTTCGTGTTTGCCAATTTGCTCGGGTTCATTTAGGAATGATCGCAGTCTTTTGTTAGAAACTTTTGCCTGAAAAAAAAGCTTTGAAGGGAATTGTAATCAATGGAACCTGGACAAAAGTATTGATCAGGTTGGCTACCATTCTCATCGGTTGTCGTAGTTGATTGAATATAGCCAGCGATACAAATGCAATGCTCGGTGTTAGCTGGTTATCCGTGAACAATATAAAACACGAGAATGAAGCTATCGCTACCTAGTATCACAAATATTAACGGTTCCATTTAATTTTCGGTGTTACCAGAAAAGGCGAGGCCGAATTTGCTATATCCACAACGCGGCTGAGAATGCACACGTTTCTAAGCATTCTCACCTCATTTTTGCGTTGGTTGTTGGTTAATCGTTTGAATAAATCTTCCCAGCCAAATAATTTCAAAGTTCTCATGCCATTTAATATCTGAAATTATGATTTAGTGGTTATTGATTTGTTTGAATGAGCCGACCTCGTTGGAAAGTTTCGTTCGATCGTCTTTCAGCTTCATTTTTGATGATTGGTAATTTTTAATCATGCGAGACGTCATGTAATTGAGAGGAATGAACAATAGCATGATTATGACGCCAGCAATGGCTGGCCACCCTAAGGTTATTGAAAGCATTATCATGGCCAATGTTATCTGGAATGGAAATTGTATTAGGGATGAATTCGTGTGGAAAAAGGTTACCTGAAATGGTACAGACCATATATTCTGCATGTAAGGAATGGCGCCAACAATTATCTCAATATCAACAGCGGCAAAATTGAGAATCTCTCCAACAGTACGACGAGATCTCGCAGATGGGCTCAGTCGAAGAGTTTTTGAATGAATGGCGGCACTCAGCACACTTTGGAAGTAGACGGCAAGTTTGAACATGCCTGCCACCTGAATCATAAAAATAATAAAGTATAAACATGATATTATATCTAATCACACTTGAAAATTTTGCAGAAGTGATCGTGAGGTGGCGGAAACGAGCATGAGACATGCGATGGCAATTCCGAATGACATTGGCCTCACTTCCATTGAAACATAATCGATAAATTGTCTAAAATATCCAACGAATTTTAATAAAATATTGAGATAAAATACTTTAAAAGGATAGGGTTGAGGTAGTGTAGGATGTCAGCCACGAAGCGAGCAAATGTTATCTTGCAGATTAACTTTCTTTGGATGCTTATGAACGGCCACACGATCGATTTGTCTTCACGATTCTCTGAAGTATACCCTTTGAAGTCGAATATAGCTTGAAACTTACTTGGCTTTTTGCTCTCGTTGAATTCTGTCTTATAAGAGTTGTACAAGTTTTCAATTTTTGCTCTTTCTTCAATTTGGAGAAGGTCGCCATCTTCCAGAGGTCTTCTTGATCCTGTAGAAATTAGATCATTGATCCAATAGAAGAACAATCTGGAAAGAATGGATGCATTGTCCTCGCAGTATTTCATTTCTCCTCGTTTATCGGATAATGCGAATGAAACGGATTGTGCAACGAGCAAAAGCAGCTCGACAATGTCAGATATGTTGAAATTTGACTCGAAGATCTTTAAATGCCACTAGAATTCTAAAAGATGATGAGCAACAAACCAGAACGATGACATGAATGAATTTAAAGGTTGCCAGAAGGAAGAAGCTTATTATGAAAGTGACATGAACTATTTTGAGCCTCGTTGATAGTAGATAGAGAACTATGCAACTTAATATCTTGAAGAAGATTAAAATTATCATTTGGTGCATCATCATGTAATTTGATTCTTTCTGTCTGGATCGAATCAATAAACCATACGTAGCTAACAGCTCTGAATAGACGAAGAATGGATATGAGCTGTTTATCGTGCAGAACATCAATAATAGCTGATATTGCATCGTTGAGAATCAGAATAGCATGAAGTATCTTTAATCGTATTTAATGTTGGGATCGTATCTTGAAACAAATACCAAGTGAATGTTCAACCATTTATCCGGTTCAATTTTAGACGACGAATACTTTCTGAGGATCTTCAAATAAAACGGTATGGATAGCCATAGCAGAACTAATGGAAGAGTTGTTATCAATTCTCGCGAAATTAGACAATAAGATGGCTGAAACGATATGAAATAACGATGGACTGGTAGGATATTACCTTCTGAAGGGAACTGCCAAAACAAACATATTGATAGGAACTCATCTAATCGAAAAACGACCAAATGATAGAATTGGGAGAGTTTATGAGTGACAGAAATGAAAATTCGGAATTATTTAAATTTTAATAATCGATTTTGTCATCAAAACGGAAATTTTGTATTATTCTACGTGCTACTTAAAATATTCATAATCGGATGGAAATTTGAGTCAAAGGGAGGGTTGGAATGCACAATGTCCGATAGGACTGCATCGTGTTTCCAGGTGAGAGAAGCATAATGGACTTTATTAGTCAACAGGAAGATCTAAAGGTGAAAAAAGTATGTGCTCATTCAATACCATGGAATTTTAAAGAATTTTGATAAGGTAATTTTATTTTGTTTAATATTAATGGCGATTTGCATTAAAGGCACTACAAAGTCTTGCCGGAATTCTACAAATATCGAAGTTATCACAATAATGACGTTCCGAAATCACACAGACACACCAAATTATTTTTTTTCATTTCCCCTGCAGTTAATTTGCATAACTGCATGCGGCAGTTTGCCATCTCATTGTCGTATTTGGCAAAATTTTAAGCATTTTTTACAGCTCGAATGATATCGTTTTTAACATTTTTCCATCATAAATAGAAAGAACAGATGATTAAATATTATATAATCATAAACTTGTTTAAAAATAAACCACCTACAATGGTTCCCGAGCGGGAAGTTAAACAAAATTAACACATCTTTATAGAGTAATATCTTTATTCAATATCGTGGAATTTTTTTCTAACCTATATCGTTAGAACCCTTGGATCATGCTGATTCTAATGATACCTGAAATCTTAAAAATTGATCACTACATTATCGATTAATCTTCAATTTTAGTCGACACACTATATGAACTCCATTCTCAAGTCGATATTGTTCGATCCAATACTTGTACGTATCGACTTGTAGCTTAACAAGACATCAATTATTGATGAATTCACGAATTGGCGACTATGAATAATCCATTTCTGAAAACATATACTTGAAATCTGAATAAATAAGGAAAAATGTACTATTACAGACATAATTCCAATTCTGTTGTCAGTTGCTCGTAAAAATTATAGGGAAAATTGAATAGATTTCCTAGATTTTGATATAATTATTTGTATATTAATATTATATAATCAAGGAATTTATATTTCCGTTTATATAAGGATTATCCCTGAAAACATTCCATGTTCACCGTTCCATCTTGAACGATAATGATTACCGAAAATTCTTGAACGTACCGAGAGAGCTTTGCCGTTGCTAGAACAAAACAAGATCATTAAATAGAAATGGTATTAACCAATATTAATAGCATATCTGCTGTTTGTCGGACGGCAAAGACCCCTTGGAATCGAATCAACTTTATAAATTAATCGATTAGTGGTGAACAAGGGAAGGAAGAACTACTTAGCTTATCATAATAAATTGAAGTTTGAGTACTTCATGAAACACAAACTTATTGGATTATTTGGAATTAAAAATAATATATATTTAATTTCGGTAAATATTTTGATTCGGTTTATACTTCCCTATAGTTTTCATACGGCAATGACAATCTCCATTCTTCAGTATGTGATAAATATAATAAAATATACCTTTATAATCCTCGTTTTCGAATCCTTGATGAACTTCTAGTCGTTTTGATTGAATTTTAGTCATATCCGAATAATAATAATTAGCAGCAGCAACTATTTGGCAGCGAGTAGCGATGGAACTGTTTAATATATAAATCGATATGTTCTCACACATAGTTCGTGTGCAGGAGCTCGACTGTTAGGCACCATATAGGAAAGAGTATGAGGAATGTAGAGGTGACATTGTGAGAGGCTCCCAGACTATCATTCTTGTCTGTACTTGATGCATAGACATTATCGGGATGAATGGTCTAGCTTGTTATAACAACGTCGACTAGAGAATGGAGTTCATATAGGGTGTCGAGGAAAATTGAAGATTACTCGATAACGCAGTGATCAATTTTTAAGATTTCAGGTATTATTAGAATCAGCATGATCCAAGGGTTCTAATGATATAGGTTAGAAAAAAATTCCACGATATTGAATAAAGATATTACTCTATAAAGATGTGTTAATTTTGTTTAACTTCCAGCTCGGGAACCATTGTAGGTGGTTTATTTTTAAACAAGTTTATTATTATATAGTATTTAAGCATCTGTTCTTTGTAGTTATGATGGAAAAATGTTAAAACTCATTTCATTCGAGCCGTGAAAAATGCTTAAAGTTTTGCCAAATACGACAATTGGCTGGCAAACTGCCGCATGCAGTTATGCAAATTAACTGCAGGGGAAATGAAAAAATAATAATTTGGTGTGCACAGATTACCGCGGCACAGAGATTGAAGGTGTATTTTGACCGCCCGTTCTCGTCGAATAGCGGAGAGCTTGGAGATTATCAGTTCAAGAAAGGTTTCGTGGAATTCTGCCAGATATTGTTTAGTTGGTTGATTTTAGGAAAACTTCCAACGGTCCGACAGATGTGGTACAGATTTGTTCGTCGATCAAATTCAATTCAAGTTCAATCAAATCAAACCATATTGAAGAACGAGGAAGCGTCGACGGACTCTACAATACATGTCGATGATTATTTGTTAAACATGTGTATATATTGTTATTGTTGAATAAAATAAATATAATAAAAGAAATTAGAGAAAGTTTTGAAATGTGAATTATTCGGTTCACATTCTTCATTGGTCTAATGTCCGTCCAATTTTGGATATTAGGCAAATTAAGAATGTGGATCTTAATTGGAGAATGCGTTGCCAGATGAGAGAAGCAATGAAGCAAACCTGAAAAAATAGATTAAATGGATGACGATAATGATTAGCAACTTACTTTTGAATTTTCGAGGTTGTCGTGAGATTATTGATCCAACATATTTGAACGATTGAATTCAAATTCAAATTTGTTTACAGCAACAAGAAACGCCCCTTTGTCTTTCAAAAAACCACCGACGCCGTTGGTCAAACGCTTTAATTAATAAAGATGCAGTCTATAACGTGCGAATGGAAGAGAATAAGACATTTGACCAATCGGCGTCGGCGCGGCACTCGATCAGCGAGGTCGACGATGGATCGAGATCGGCAACGAATCATTTGTCGCTCGGATGTTCGGCGTGAGCGGTCGGCTTCCTTTCCTTTCCCCTGCCGTCTGCTTCGACGGACTGATGAGTGGCCCCACCAATCAGGAGAGGCAATCGTTAGAGTGTAAGTTGATCCAACTTGTTGATTATATATTAATGATTTATTTTCAGGTCTCGAAGGTGGTCTTGAGAGATCTCTCCCCCTTCCTCTTCTCCATTCTGGTATTGAGCTCATTACCACATCCCTTCCCCTTCCTTCCTTCCTTCCTTCCTTCCTTCCTTCCTTCCTTTAACCTTGTTTTAATCGATGAAGAAGGATCCGGATCCTATGAAGAAGACAAATGGAGGGTATCAAATTTGAAATTTAAAATATTTATTAAAAATAATACAAAATAATATTATTAGTTATAGATCTGCAGAATCAGGATTGGATCAACACTCGAGTTCAAGCAAGTGGTCGACAACAATGGCAGCGAAGAGGGATCGGCGAGATGGCTTGGCTCTTCAACGATTGGAAGAGTAATTTTATATTCTAAATTTAACTTTAATAAATCTTCTTCAAACATTGTTATTGTAGAGTTCAACATGGATCAATCAACAATGGCAGCGAAGAGGGATCGGCGAGATGGATTGGCTCTTCAACGATTGGAAGAGTAATTTTATATTCTAAATTTAACTTTAATAAATCTTCTTCAAACATTGTTATTGTAGAGTTCAACATGGATCAATCAACAATGGCAGCGACGAGGGATCGGCGAGATGGATTGGCTCTTCAACGATTGGAAGAGTAATTTTATATTCTAAATTTAACTTTAATAAATCTTCTTCAAACATTGTTATTGTAGAGTTCAACATGGATCAATCAACAATGGCAGCGAAGAGGGATCGGCGAGATGGCTTGGCTCTTCAACGATTGGAAGAGTAATTTTATATTCTAAATTTAACTTTAATAAATCTTCTTCAAACATTGTTATTGTAGAGTTCAACATGGATCAATCAACAATGGCAGCGAAGAGGGATCGGCGAGATGGCTTGGCTCTTCAACGATTGGAAGAGTAATTTTATATTCTAAATTTAACTTTAATAAATCTTCTTCAAACATTGTTATTGTAGAGTTCAACATGGATCAATCAACAATGGCAGCGAAGAGGGATCGGCGAGATGGATTGGCTCTTCAACGATTGGAAGAGTAATTTTATATTCTAAATTTAACTTTAATAAATCTTCTTCAAACATTGTTATTGTAGAGTTCAACATGGATCAATCAACAATGGCAGCGAAGAGGGATCGGCGAGATGGCTTGGCTCTTCAACGATTGGAAGAGTAATTTTATATTCTAAATTTAACTTTAATAAATCTTCTTCAAACATTGTTATTGTAGAGTTCAACATGGATCAATCAACAATGGCAGCGAAGAGGGATCGGCGAGATGGATTGGCTCTTCAACGATTGGAAGAGTAATTTTATATTCTAAATTTAACTTTAATAAATCTTCTTCAAACATTGTTATTGTAGAGTTCAACATGGATGAATCAACAATGGCAGCGAAGAGGGATCGGCGAGATGGATTGGCTCTTCAACGATTGGAAGAGTAATTTTATATTCTAAATTTAACTTTAATAAATCTTCTTCAAACATTGTTATTGTAGAGTTCAACATGGATCAATCAACAATGGCAGCGAAGAGGGATCGGCGAGATGGCTTGGCTCTTCAACGATTGGAAGAGTAATTTTATATTCTAAATTTAACTTTAATAAATCTTCTTCAAACATTGTTATTGTAGAGTTCAACATGGATCAACAGTGGCAGCAGGGCAAAGAAGAGGACTTGAACTCCGTACGACGTCGTGGAGAAGTAGTGTAAACAGATAATAAGATCAGAACTGATTTGTCTATTTTAGTAGTTCTCGTGGATTCGACCCATCGTGAGGAAGTTCCATTCACACTTGCAACCAGGGACACCGTGGAATCGGATCGAGGAGCTCAAGGAATCGATGTACCGGTGTGTTTGAAGGAGTTTTTTTTATTTAATGTGTGAGAGATTGAGTTAAACGAATTACAAGAGTTACAAGAGTTAAATGAGTGGAATGAGTTAAATGAGTTGAATGAGTTGAGTGAGTTGAGTGAGTTAAATGAGTTAAATGAGTTACGTGAGTTAAATGAGTTACGTGAGTTGAATGAGTTACTTGAGTTGAATGAGTGGAATGAGTTGATTGAGTGGGTTATAGCTATAACCAAAATGGTACCATTGCGCGCTATTTGTTGTCGTATTGTCGTATTGTTGTATTTTTTGTTATTGTTCTTATTTTCCTATTATCTTCCTCTTATCTTCTTCTTATTATCTTTCTCTTCTCTTTTCTTTCTTTTCTATGCTTGCTTATCAAGCTTGGCTGGCCGGCCACTTTAATTTTACAAACTAGGTTAAGTTAGGTTAACTCTTCGTCTTACAAACTATGGTCCCACTAGGTGAGGGGAGTGTCCGTTGGAGGCGGAGCTCCCATTTGGCTTGCAGAGAGCCGGCCTCCACGGGGCGCAAGCCGGGAAACGCCGAGTTCTCATCTCGGTAGGCTGACGGCTCTCAAAAACACACCAACACGCTCCAATTTTGCACACCAAATCGAGTTAAAACTTTAAAATTAAAAATCGAGTTCAAACTTTAAAATAGAGTTAATATTTAAAATATCGAGTTCAAACTTTAATCGAGTTAAAATTTAAAAAATCGAGTTAATATTTAAATCGAGTTAAAATTAAGAATCGAGTTAAAAATAAAAAATCGAGTTAATTTTTTAAAATAACGAGTTAACATTTAAAAATCGAGTTAAAACCTTAAAATCGAGTTAAAACCTTAAAATCGAGTTAAAACTTAAATATCGAGTTAAATTTTTTATCGAGTTTAAACTTTTAATCGAGTTAATATTTAAAATATCGAGTTAAAACTAAAAAATCGAGTTAAATTTCTTAAGAGGCACAATTTGTTTTATTATTTTATTTTTAATTTTTGTCGTAATTTCTTCTTATTATTATTATGCTCTTCTCGTTCTTATTTATTGCCTTGTATGCATTTGTTTGTGTGTTTTTAGTGTTTGTGTTTTCTTCCTTCTTCAACTGCTCAATCTTCGTGCTCATCTACAACAACAACAACGTCTTCATCATCTCTAGGATTTAATATTTAATCTTTAAACTTTTTAATTCGGGACCATAGTTTTACTTGAGGGAGTGTTATCGAATAGTTATCGGTACACTCCATTTGGCTTGCAAGTATTCGGCCTCCTCGTGGCGCAAGCTGGGAAACGCCGAGAGCAATTCTCGGTAGGCTAACGAATACAATCTTTTAATTTTGGCTCATAGAATGTTAAAATATTATTATGACATTTTCGAAAGTTTTCATTATATTCTTTTAAACATAATTTTTAAGTTAGGCACTTTTTTTTTAATTTTAAGTTCCTAAATCTCATTATTTTAAAATTAAATTTTGAGTTTCCTCCAAATTGCTCGTATTCTGTGCCAACCGTGTTTATACATTGACGCTTTTGAATCGTTTGGCACAATTTCTTCTCGAAATATTTTAAGACATAATGTTCTTAAAATTATACTTTAAATTAGTAGAAACTGATAGAAAATTTTTTAATTTAAAATTTCATGTTCTTTCATGAATTGATTTTTTTGTAATTTTTACGCTAAAATATCAATTTCATTTAAATTAAATTAGTATATTTATTATTATCTTATTTTTTTTAAATTATAACCTATTCAAAAATATAATTTTATTAGAGTATAATTTATCTTTTTTATTTTCCATAAGTTTTTTTTTACATAGTTTGAGTCAATTAGAATATTTTTAGAATTTAATTCAATTTGAGAAAAGTTCTCTGTTATATTTTGGGGAATTTTTAAATGGCCCAAACAAATTTAACTAAATAAAAACGCAATTTCTTTCTTTTAAATGCCATAACATGAATATTGTAGATGGATTAGAAAATTTGTGTGTTAGCGTAATATTAAATTTAACAATACACACGTAATAAAAGGAAGATTTCATCCAATTAATCCATGGTAATGTTCTTGCTTAAATTATAACAACATTTTCAGCTGTCTTAATATATATACCTACATAAACCTTACTTCTTTCACAAAATGTGTTTTAGAATTCCTTTAGAATCAGAATAGAATATTTTTTGTTAAATTTCATTAATATTCGGTGACTTTATTTAAAATTAATAATGTTTTGCGTCAGTTCAATAATTTAACATGAGTGATTATGAAAAATATTCTATATGGACTCCATTTATTATTCATCATGAACCGTGAAGAAAATGTTCTAAAGGTTTGAAACTACATTTAAAGTTTATCATAATTCCATTTTTTTTTTTAGAAAAATGGCCATTTTTAATTCGCCATCACAGGAAGAAGTCATTCCTCCCCGAACATCATGAAGTGAGCAATAAAAACGGAATTATTGCAATGATTGACGATGAAAACGACACAAATAGCCGAATTTGAACAATCGACATTTTTAAATCAACTGTGTCTGTATATGTTGAAAATTATGTTTTATAAATTAAACATAATAATTTATTTAAATGTCCTCAGAATCTTTTAAAGGGTGCAGTCTATCCCTTATATTATACAAACTGTCTTTAATAGTTTCAATATCACCCAATTTAGCCGACGTCATGACCACGTCTTTAAAATTTATTGGAAATCGTGGTTTCATTGATTTGTCAACCATCCTGGTCCATGACCCTTTCTTCAAATGATCTTTAATGTTTTCTAGTTCCTAAATATAATGTATTAAGTTGGTGGCTATTTATTAGTAAACGTGACAAACCTTTAAATCTTCCAACAGATCAACTTTATTCAAGACAGATAAATGGCTTCGTAGTTATCCTTCTATCATAAGTTTCAACTTCTTTGTTTAACAATGCGATGCTCTCTAGAACATTTCTTAAAAAAAAAACAAAGCTTTAGTAGGAAAGTCCAAACGAACCTTCGAGGACATTCAAGATCATTTTTCAATTGGAATTCCGTAGAATCGACGACCATTATAACAACATCAGAATATTCCAAATGCTTTAGGAACTTGTACCCCTTTCCACTATTTCTCGATGCACCCTCGATTATTCCTATTAAAGGTATTTGGATTAAGGACATTGGTTAAAAGAAATACCTGGAAGATCAGCGATAGTCAGGGTGAATTTGCTCTGTTCTTCGGAGAACTTTGAATCCCAAAAGCCAATTTGCGGATGGATCTGCCGAGTGAAACGAACTCATAACCGGTATAGGTAACATGTCTTACTGTTGTGAAAGGGTAATCCGCGATTTTAACTGACTTTGTCGGTATAAAACATTTTAGCAACGTCGATTTTCCGGCATTTGGAAACCCTAGAAGGCCAACATTGGGACGAAGCTTAAGATGTAGCTCCACTTCCAACTCCTCTCCCTTTTCGCCGCTGTAGGCAACAATTATTAGCAGCTTGGCTATTCAGTTTACCGAAACATGTTCTCACGACTTCCACCAGTTCCACCTTTTGCTATCAAATACTTTTGATTTAATTTCACACACTTGGCAATTAAAATATTATTGAAACGGTTTACAATCTCGACGCCAATTGGTATATCAAATACCTGTTTCAATAACACTATAACCCATTAATTATGATCCAACTACCTTATCTGGTGCATTTTTGCCGATCAATGAGGTTTTCTGTGCATCACTGCCATTTTCGGCTCTGATTTTGCCGATTTTC
Organism: Caenorhabditis plicata; assembly: GCA_963931815.1. Classification (NCBI taxonomy): domain Eukaryota; kingdom Metazoa; phylum Nematoda; class Chromadorea; order Rhabditida; family Rhabditidae; genus Caenorhabditis; species Caenorhabditis plicata. The sequence continues at coordinate 17,677,306 of OZ007494.1, forward strand.
TTGATATCCAGTAGGGACATTTTCGCTGTAGGTCGGAAATAAACATTTCCACCATTTCCCCCCACACCATTATATCTGAAAGATTTGAGTTAAGTATTAGGGTTAATTCAAATAACCTTAATATTCCTTTCCCACCGTTTCCGGCTTTGACTTTGCGCAAAATTTTGTCAATATTAACAATATTTCTGTCATTTTTCAATAACCTTTGGATTGAAGATATTGTCTCTTTTACGATTAGCGAGGTCCGCATTAGTCATTTCAGTCATTTCCTAATTTAATACCCACAAGTATTTACAAAGCGCTCAATTGGTGGGACGGTGTCGATAAGACGAAAACTCCGCTCTTCTTACCTCCATATCAGTTTAGCAGGTAACTGACATTTACGATCGTGCCGCGTATAGTCGAATATTTAGATACACAACACCGACGACGAAGATATTTGCCAAGGATTACATCGGATGCGGCGACAGAGTGACGAAGAGGCTCAACCTGGGCTCAGGACAAAGTTGGACCAATTTTATACTGGCTTTGGGAGAAATTCTTATCTTCAGACTTGCGGCTTGAGCGAAAGGCTCTATCGGTGACTGTTCACGCGGAGGACGAATTCCCTAGCTGTGCCTCGTCAGAAGCCATCGAAGACTCGCATGTTCGGTGCAAGAACGAAGAACCGCATCGTTTGATGAAACAGTTGTTCGAAGAGCGGCCCATGTGGACAAGAACGGCGGTCATGTGCAAGACCGGACTCGACGACAATATGCTCAAGGTGCTTCTGCAAAAATTCGCCTTCTACATCCTTTCGGGGCCGTGGGGACGGCTGTGGTGCCGTTTTGGCTATGATCCGCGAACATCGAAGGAATCGGGACAGTACCAGACGATAATGGTGACGTTCCGAAATCACACAAAGATTCCCGAGCGGCAGAGATTGAAGGTGTCTTTTGATCGGACGTTCCCGTCGAATACCGGAGAGCTTGGAGATTCTCAGTTCAAGAAAGGTTTCGTGGAATTCTGCCAGATATTGTTTAGTTGGTTGATTTTAGGAAAACTTCCATCGGTCCGACTAATGTGGTACAGATTTGTTCGTCGATCAAATTCAATTCAAGTTCAATCAAATCAAACCATATTGAAGAACGAGGAAGCGTCGACGGACTCAACAATACATGTCGATGATTATTTGTTAAACATGTGTATATATTGTTATTGTTGAATAAAATAAATATAATAAAAGAAATTAGACAAAGTTTTGAAATGTGAATTATTCGGTTCACATTCTTCATTGGTCTAATGTCCGTCCAATTTTGGATATTAGGCAAATTAAGAATGTGGATCTTAATTGGAGAATGCGTTGCCAGATGAGAGAAGCAATGAAGCAAACCTGAAAAAATAGATTAAATGGATGACGATAATGATTAGCAACTTACTTTTGAATTTTCGAGGTTGTCGTGAGATTATTGATCCAACATATTTGAACGATTGAATTCAAATTCAAATTTGTTTACAGCAACAAGAAACGCCCCTTTGTCTTTCAAAAAACCACCGACGCCGTTGGTCAAACGCTTTAATTAATAAAGATGCAGTCTATAACGTGCGAATGGAAGAGAATAAGACATTTGACCAATCGGCGTCGGCGCGGCACTCGATCAGCGAGGTCGACGATGGATCGAGATCGGCAACGAATCATTTGTCGCTCGGATGTTCGGCGTGAGCGGTCGGCTTCCTTTCCTTTCCCCTGCCGTCTGCTTCGACGGACTGATGAGTGGCCCCACCAATCAGGAGAGGCAATCGTTAGAGTGTAAGTTGATCCAACTTGTTGATTATATATTAATGATTTATTTTCAGGTCTCGAAGGTGGTCTTGAGAGATCTCTCCCCCTTCCTCTTCTCCATTCTGGTATTGAGCTCATTACCACATCCCTTCCCCTTCCTTCCTTTAACCTTGTTTATAATCGATGAAGAAGGATCCGGATCCTATGAAGAAGACAAATGGATGGTATCAAATTTGAAATTTAAAATATTTATTAAAAATAATACAAAATAATATTATTAGTTATAGATCTGCAGAATCAGGATTGGATCAACACTCGAGTTCAAGCAAGTGGTCGACAACAATGGCAGCGAAGAGGGATCGGCGAGATGGCTTGGCTCTTCAACGATTGGAAGAGTAATTTTATATTCTAAATTTAACTTTAATAAATCTTCTTCAAACATTGTTATTGTAGCGTTCAACATGGATCAATCAACAGTGGCAGCGAAGAGGGATCGGCGAGATGGCTTGGCTCTTCAACGATTGGAAGAGTAATTTTATATTCTAAATTTAACTTTAATAAATCTTCTTCAAACATTGTTATTGTAGAGTTCAACATGGATCAATCAACAATGGCAGCGAAGAGGGATCGGCGAGATGGATTGGCTCTTCAACGATTGGAAGAGTAATTTTATATTCTAAATTTAACTTTAATAAATCTTCTTCAAACATTGTTATTGTAGCGTTCAACATGGATCAATCAACAGTGGCAGCGAAGAGGGATCGGCGAGATGGCTTGGCTCTTCAACGATTGGAAGAGTAATTTTATATTCTAAATTTAACTTTAATAAATCTTCTTCAAACATTGTTATTGTAGAGTTCAACATGGATCAATCAACAATGGCAGCGAAGAGGGATCGGCGAGATGGCTTGGCTCTTCAACGATTGGAAGAGTAATTTTATATTCTAAATTTAACTTTAATAAATCTTCTTCAAACATTGTTATTGTAGAGTTCAACATGGATCAATCAACAATGGCAGCGAAGAGGGATCGGCGAGATGGCTTGGCTCTTCAACGATTGGAAGAGTAATTTTATATTCTAAATTTAACTTTAATAAATCTTCTTCAAACATTGTTATTGTAGAGTTCAACATGGATCAATCAACAATGGCAGCGAAGAGGGATCGGCGAGATGGCTTGGCTCTTCAACGATTGGAAGAGTAATTTTATATTCTAAATTTAACTTTAATAAATCTTCTTCAAACATTGTTATTGTAGAGTTCAACATGGATCAATCAACAATGGCAGCGAAGAGGGATCGGCGAGATGGCTTGGCTCTTCAACGATTGGAAGAGTAATTTTATATTCTAAATTTAACTTTAATAAATCTTCTTCAAACATTGTTATTGTAGCGTTCAACATGGATCAATCAACAGTGGCAGCAGGGCAAAGAAGAGGACTTGAACTCCGTACGACGTCGTGGAGAAGCAGTGTAAACAGATAATAAGATATCATCAGAACTGATTTGTCTATTTTAGTAGTTCCCGTGGATTCGACCCATCGTGAGGAAGTTCCATTCACACTTGCAACCAGGGACACCGTGGAATCGGATCGAGGAGCTCAAGGAATCGATGTACCGGTGTGTTTGAAGGAGTTTTTTTTATTTAATGTGTGAGAGATTGAGTTAAACGAATTACAAGAGTTACAAGAGTTAAATGAGTGGAATGAGTTAAATGAGTTGAATGAGTTGAGTGAGTTGAGTGAGTTAAATGAGTTAAATGAGTTACGTGAGTTAAATGAGTTACGTGAGTTGAATGAGTTACTTGAGTTGAATGAGTGGAATGAGTTGATTGAGTGGGTTATAGCTATAACCAAAATGGTACCATTGCGCGCTATTTGTTGTCGTATTGTCTTATTTTTTGTTATTGTTGTTATTTTGCCTATTATCTTCCTCTTATCTTCTTCTTATTATCTTTCTCTTCTCTTTACTTTCTTTTCTATGCTTGCTTATCAAGCTTGGCTGGCCGGCCACTTTAATTTTACAAACTAGGTTAAGTTAGGTTAACTCTTCGTCTTACAAACTATGGTCCCACTAGGTGAGGGGAGTGTCCGTTGGAGGCGGAGCTCCCATTTGGCTTGCAGAGAGCCGGCCTCCACGGGGCGCAAGCCGGGAAACGCCGAGTTCTCATCTCGGTAGGCTGACGGCTCTCAAAAACACACCAACACGCTCCAATTTTGCACACCAAATCGAGTTAAATCTTTAAAATTAAAAATCGAGTTCAAACTTTAAAATCGAGTTAATATTTAAAATATCGAGTTAAAACTTTTAAAAATCGAGTTAAACGCTTAAAATCGAGTTAAATTTTTTATCGAGTTAAAACTTTTCATCGAGTTCAAACTTTAATCGAGTTAATATTAAAATGTCGAGTAAAAACTTTAATTTTGCGCACCAAATCGAGTTAATTTTTTTATCGAGTTTAAACTTTTAATCGAGTTAAAATTAAGAATCGAGTTAAAAATAAAAAATCGAGTTTAAATTTAAAAATCGAGTTAAACTTTAAATCGAGTTAAAACTTAAATATCGAGTTAAAACGTTAAAACCGAGTTAATATTTAAAATATCGAGTTAAAACCTTAAAATCGAGTTAAATTTTTTATCGAGTTTAAACTTTTAATCGAGTTAAAATTAAAAATCGAGTTAAAACTTAAAAGTCGAGTTAAAACTAAAAAATCGAGTTAAAACCTTAAAATCGAGTTAACATTTAAAAATCGAGTTAACATTTAAAAAATCGAGTTAAATTTTTTATCGAGTTAAAACTTAAATATCGAGTTAAATTTTTTATCGAGTTTAAACTTTTAATCGAGTTAAAATTAAAAATCGAGTTAAAACTTAAAAGTCGAGTTAAATTTCTTAAGAGGCACAATTTGTTTTATTATTTTATTTTTAATTTTTCTCGTAATTTCTTCTTATTATTATTATGCTCTTCTCGTTCTTATTTATTGCCTTGTATGCATTTGTTTGTGTGTCTTTAGTGTTTGTGTTTTCTTCCTTCTTCAACTGCTCAATCTTCGTGCTCATCTACAACAACAACAACGTCTTCATCATCTCTAGGATTTAATATTTAATCTTTAAACTTTTTAATTCGGGACCATAGTTTTACTTGAGGGAGTGTTATCGAATAGTTATCGGTACACTCCATTTGGCTTGCAAGTATTCGGCCTCCTCGTGGCGCAAGCTGGGAAACGCCGAGAGCAATTCTCGGTAGGCTAACGAATACAATCTTTTAATTTTGGCTCATAGAATGTTAAAATATTATTATGACATTTTCGAAAGTTTTCATTATATTCTTTTAAACATAATTTTTAAGTTAGGCACTTTTTAATTTTTTAGTTCTTAAATCTCATTACCCTAAAATTCCATAGATAAGAGCGGTTCATAGATAAGAGCGGTTTGCACTTTTACTCGAAAACAAAACATTTGTTTTTCTTGGTTGTTCTTTGTTGTTCAAAACAATTGTTCAACTTTTGATCTTTTTTTTTGCTTTTTTTGCACATTTTTTCAATTTTAATAATTTTAAGAGGATTTTTGCAAACTGGTCTAATGGATCTTTAGAATGATATATGGTCTAGGATAATAATCCTTTCTTATAACGTATTCTAAGTGATAAAGTTCCTAAAATGTAAACTGTAACTAGAAAATTTAAAAAAAAAAGTGTTTTCTGAAATTTTAACTCAAAATTATGTTTTACGGCATTTACATTTTGAGCATAATTTCAATAGATTCATTAGACCGAAATTAAAATAAATTTACTTAAACGACGACAACGTGTTATTGATTAACTCAACATGAAAACCATAATAATGGAAAACCATAATAAGAAAACCATAATAATGGAAAACCATAATAAGAAAACCATAATAATTTTTTCTTGGCGTTGTGTGTAAAAGTTTCACTTATGATTATCACAACAATAACCTACATTTATATTTTTTATATTACTGTTTTCTATCCTCTTTCTATCATGTATGATTTCATCTGAAGTTATTCAAAATGGCTTTGAAAAAGCATTGTGTGATGTTGAAAATCTCAAAAACGATTTTTCTGTGATGAATATAAACGATAATGACGAAGTAGAAATAGAAACAGTCTAATGTTATGTTTATGTTGCAACCCTTGTTATTGTTTAATAAAAATAAAAATCAAAAAAAATCAAAACAAAAAATTTGTTGTTTACTTTTATCGGTGAAATTAAACCGCTCTTATCTATGGAATTTTAGGGTATTTTAAAATTAAATTTTGAGTTTCCTCCAAATTGCTCGTATTCTGTGCCAACCGTGTCTATACATTGACGCTTTTGAATCGTGTAGGGCAGTTAAATTTTTCTCGAAATGAAGAAAACTTTTGTAATTTGTATAATTTTAAACGTTATGCACAATTTATGTCTTGAATAGTTATAAAATAGATTTTTTAGAAATTGATTGAATTTAAACTTTTTCTTTTAAAATCAATTTTCGTGAGTTCATGAGTTATCTATATTTTCGGTTAAATTTTCAAATTTCGAATGTCTCAATTTTAGATTAGTTTTTATATTTATAAGAAAATATCTGCATTAGCTTTGTTTAGGAAAATTATAACTTTAGACATGGGGGACTATGAAAAAATTGACAATGTGCTTTTTTCATTGGCGCAACAGTTGCCTGGCGGTGTTCCAGAGTTATTAGATGTCTTGTTTGATTTTTTGTCAAGGTTGGAATCACTAAATTTTTCCAAATAACTGTTCAGATTTCAGGAAAACTGATTTTTACACTGGTGTCAGTATAGATAAGGCTCGTGAATTACTCCTTGAGAAATTTGATAAGCATAGCCAAAAGGCTCTGAAGGTTTGGTAAAATTTTTGTCCTTGTCAGGCTAACATGCTTTTTGGAAAAAAAAATCAAGTGTTCAAGTGGGACCATCAATTGTTCACAAATTGGCACGTTATCCTGATTAGGACAATAGATTTCTTATATATTAACTTATTAGGAAGCAGAAGAGGCGAAGAAACGACGAGAAGAACAGCAGAAGAAACTCGAACAGAGAAGAGCTGAAGAGAAAGCCAAGGCGGAAAGTTTGAGTAGAAATCGTGTTGTGGAAGTGACTGATCAGGAAGCAGAAGAGTTCGAGAAGGAAAAGGCAAAGAAGGCGAGTGAGCCGTCGACTACACCGAAATCTGACGATGCCGATGAAAATCTTCTTGTGCCAAATTCTGGAAATGGAGCCGACTTGGAAAAGTATCAATGGACACAAACGTTGCAAGAAGTTGAGGCTAGAATTCCATTGAATGCTCCATTCATTGTGCGAAGTCGAGATGTTGTCGTAAAAATTGAGAAGAATTCAGTTTCGGTTGGATTGAAAGGTAGCCCTCCGATAGTTGAAGGAAAATTGAATGCACAGGTAATTTATTTTTCTTTCATTTTTGATATTATTAGTGAATTTCAGATAAAGCTTGACAGTTCGAGCTGGATCATCGACAGTGGCAAGTGCATCGTGCTGACACTAGAGAAATCGAACGGAATGGAGTGGTGGAATAAATTATTCGAGCACGATGCTCCTATAAATACGAAGAAAGTGGAACCGGAAAACTCAAAGTTGAGTGATTTGGATGGAGAAACAAGAGCAATGGTCGAAAAGATGATGTATGATCAGAGGCAAAAAGAAATGGGATTGCCGACGTCTGATGAAAAAAAGAAGCAGGATATATTAAAGAAGTTTATGGAACAGCACCCAGAAATGGACTTTTCTAATGCTAAAATTAATTAATTGTTAATAAATTATTTTTTTATAATAGTCACGGTTTTCATTAGTTTCACATTTGCGGTATATAAACCTTTAATTTTACCTTTCGTTTATTTTGTTGGTCATCTTTAACTTTTCATGTTTAAGATGGATGATGATAATGAGGTAGGACTTCCGCAAAAAGGAATCAACCAAATTATCAAGGTATTATAGAGTTAAGTGATAGTTTAATTTGTAAATTAACTGCAGGAAGTTGTACCCGAAATGCGAATAGCCAATGAATCGAGAGATTTGGTGAATGCGTGTTGCGTTGAATTTATAAAACATATTGCAAGAGAAGCGCAACGAATTGCCAGCCAAGATCAGCGCAAGACAATATATCACGACCATGTGCAGAAGGCTCTGCAAAATCTTGGTTTCCCGAAAGACTATTTGGAGGCAGCTGATAGCGTTCTGGACGCTTGCAAAGTTGAGGCTGAGAAGAAATTGAAAAGGAAGAATTCGAGACTTGAAAAGTGTGGCATTCCGGAGGATCAACTGTATAAAATGCAGCAGGAGCTCATTGAAAGGGTAATTTAGCTTTATTCTATCAAACGAGATTTTATAGACGCGTTTATTTTGTAAAGCCAGAATTTTAACTGGAAGTTTAGTTGTCGTGCGCTCGTAATCGTATGAAGCTAAATGTTCTGATGCTAAAGCTTTTAGGCACAGAAACAATTGGAGCAGGAGCAGGTACAACAAACATTTGTACCATCTTCAACGGGTCTGTTCAATAATTCAAATGAATCTGCGAAAGATGACGAGTATGATGTATAATAGAGATAAGATGATGGAAATTATGATAATAATGTTTATATTTTGTACACATTTAATTATAACGTGAAACTAATGACACTTCCACGTATCACAAAAAAATAATAAAATAGAATTGACACTGTTTTTTGTTTAATTTTATTTCGGCGATGCAACACGGAAAGGGAATTATAACTGAAAATGGTTGGTCCTGTAATGTTTTATATTTTTTAATTATAACATTTCAGATAGTTTTCATGGTTATCGGAATGGTTTTAGTATTCAGTCGAATATTTTATATCCATTGAAGCGTGAATGGACGTGGTGGTATGTGAATACGATTTTCACTGTGAGAAATTGGCTTTCTTTAGGTATTTGAACGATGAAAGGAATAAGGATTGGGAAGAACGCCTGAAGAAGGTCTACACGTTCAGAAGTGTTCCTGAATTTTGGGCACTTTATGATACAATTAGACCTCCAAGTGGTCTAAACTCGATGTGCGACTATAGCGTTTTCCGCGATAACATTCAACCGATGTGGGAAGTTCCTGAGAATCAGAGCGGTGGCAGGTGGCTGATTAATATCGAGAAAGGCAGGGCTCCGGAAATGGTCGACTCGATATGGATCGAGATACTGATGGCGTTGATTGGGGAGCAGTTTGGAGAAGATATGGAAGCGGTTTGCGGCATTGTGTGCAACATGCGTGGCAAGGGATCCAAGATCAGTGTGTGGACGAAAAATGCGGATGATGATGAGCGCAATATGAGGATAGGGTGAACAAGGGACATATTAATGTTTTTGAGGTCCGTTATTCTAGGATGATCATTCGCAATAAGCTCAGGTCGTCGGATGTGAATAAGAACAATTCGAAGTGCAGTATTGACAACATCAGATATGAAGATCATATCAGTTGCATGAAGAAAACGGGATCAGTAGTGAAGGTTTGACGAATATAGTGAGAAAATAATGAACCATACGCGGTTTTTAAGGCAAAGTTGAGTATAAACATAATGGATACGCCGGAAGAATCATAATTGTTATCGTTTTATTCAATAAATTGTTTATCTGTTTTTACCAATTGTATTTTTATTTCTTTGATGGTTTTACCCATTTTTATTTTTCAAACTTGTTCGTAAAATCGCGTCACAAGTTTGCGTATTTTCTCTGGGGCGAGATTTCATTAAATTCCAAATATTACTATTTCTAGTTATGACTGAGGTTTGTAATTCGAACACGGAAGTGATTCAAAGCGCTGGCGATGAGCCGAAACAATATCCACTGAAGCGTGCTTGGTGGTGGTGGTATCTAAATGACGAGAAGAAAGACTGGGAAGAACGTCTGAAGAAGGTTCACACGATTCGCAGTGTCCCCGAGTTTTGGGCGCTGAACGATGCCATCAAACCTCCAAGTGGTTTAAACACGACGTGCGATTATATGTTCTTCCGCTATAATATTCAACCAATGTGGGAAGTGCCGGAGAATGAGAACGGTGGACGATGGTTGATTCATATTGAAAGGAACAGCCCGCCAATCTTTGTCGACACGATATGGTTGGAAATATTAATGGCTTTAATTGGCGAGCAGTTTGGCGACGCTATGGAGTCGGTCTGTGGATTGGTGTGCAACGTGCGCGCCAAGGGATCGAAGATTAGTTTGTGGACGAAGGATGCAAATGATGATGAGACGAACATGAAGATTGGGTATGGGGTGTGATAAAAATATCCTACTGGATGAGTAAGATTTTAGATTGATGTTGAAAAAAAAATTATTGGCTGCGGATATTCCATCGAATTGTCCTAGACCGTTGTTTGATGTCATTCGATATGAAGCTCATTCGAGTTGTCAGAACAAACAGGGTTCGCTTGTAAAGGTGTTCTTGATAGAGATAATATGTCTTTATGTTTGTTATTTTCAGGCGAAATTTACGTTGTCATCTGCTGATCAATCGGGAGATTACAACAAATGATCTACTTTATAGGCTATTCATAATTCGAATTGGACATTCTGTTGTTAATTTTGTCATGTTATCTGCAAAATTTGATGTATTTGTTATTTTTTTTTTTTTTGATAAATTCTATTTTATTATTCTTTTATATATTTTGTTGGGTTAGTGCCATTAATCGATATATGATTAGTTTCAATGTAGCCAGTGAGAGGCCAACGTCCAATCATTTATCTAGTTTCTCTTTGTTTTCTTATCTTTTCCGAACGTTGTTTGTTGAATTTAGTCATTTTCTATTTTTCAGTGTGAACTGGTAGCCAAAATGTCGGGAAAAAGTTTGTTGTTGAAATAGTTTGCTAATTAGCTCGTCGCTGTTGTTTCAGGCGTATTTGTCGTTGGTGCGAAAAGAACCGCATTCGGAACATTCGGTGGCAAACTGAAGAATGTGACCGCAACAGACCTCGGCGTGATTGCGTCTCAGGCGGCGTTGAAGCACGCGAATGTGAAAGCAGAGAATGTTGACAATGTGGTGTTCGGAAATGTTGTGGCAAGCTCGAGAGATGGAATCTATTTGACGAGGCACATTGGATTGAAATCGGGAGTGCCACAGAATGTCGGAGCTTTAACGGTGAACAGATTGTGCGGTTCAGGATTCCAATCGATCGTCAATGCTGCTCAGGTTTGAAACAAATTAATTTTGTTTTTAGTGATTAATTGATAATAGGGCATAAAATTGGGAGAATCGAACATTGCTATTGCCGGTGGAACTGAAAACATGTCGATGGTCCCGTTTGCTGTCAGAAATATTAGATTCGGAACAGCGCTCGGAAAGAAGTACGAATTTGAGGACATGCTCTGGGACTCTCTCTCCGACCCATACGCCAAGTTGGCGATGGGACAAACTGCCGAGAAGCTTGGTGCACAATATAAGGTTACCCGGCAAGATGCAGATGAGTTCGCACTTCGCTCGCAGACCCTCTGGAAGAAGGCTCACGAAGAGGGAGTATATAAGAATGAGATTACCCCGATGACAGTGAAAGGAAGGAAAGGAGAAGAGACGTTTGATGTAGAGTTTACTGAGATTTAACTTTAATTAGAGGAACTTTTAGGTTGACGAGCACCCGAGACCAACGACACAAGAATCTTTGGCAAAGTTGAAGCCGGTGTTTCAAAAGGATGGACTCGTGAACGCTGGAAACGCGTCAGGTATTTCGGATGGAGCTGCTGCTTTGATTGTTGCTAGCGAGGAAGCTGTTAATCAGCACTCGTTGAAGCCTTTAGTGCGTGTGGCTGCTTATGCGGCTGTTGGATGTGACCCGACCATCATGGGAATCGGTCCGGCGCCAGCTATAAGGGAGGTCTTGAAGCAAACGGGACTAAAGATTAATGATATCGACTTGTTTGAGGTTTTATTTGGAATTTGAAATGTTTTGATATTCTTTCGATTTAGGTGAATGAGGCATTTGCCCCACAAGCACTTGCAGTTCAGAGAGAATTGGGAATTCCAATGGAGAAGTTGAATGTGAATGGAGGAGCTATTGCTTTGGGACATCCATTGGCTGCGTCTGGTGCCAGAATCTCGACACATCTGGTTCATGAATTGCAGTAAGCTATTTTTGCCAATGGTTTCGAAAAACTGATATTTCTAGACGAAAGAACTTGAGATATGGAATTGGTTCAGCTTGTATTGGAGGAGGACAGGGTATTGCTATCCTCTTTGAGAAGGTTTAATGTATATTTCTTATGTGATTATATTGATAGAGATTATTATTATATGAATAAAATAAATTATTGGAATGTATTGTTTATTTTAAGCAATTGTCACTATTTGCATTTAATAACTGTGTTTATTTGAATATTTGAATTAATCCAAATTTGAAGGTTTCGGATGAAATGCGTTCGGATGATATTCTAACATCAAAGGTATTTCAAATTTTAATTTCGTTTTAAAGCTACTTATGCGCGAGAGAAGAAGAGAGCGTAGCGAGTGAAATTACTTGGTGCAACTGAGCAGTGAAAGAAAGGAAATGGCACACATTTGAGCACATATTTGGTCCATATATTTATTTTTTTCCAATAAATAAGAATATCTGTTTGCTGGCTTGTTTATTGGTTGTCTTTGTATTGATTTTATCTTCGTGATGTCATCGTCGAAAGACTCGACACCGCTGACATCTTGGTGGAGCAGCATGTCGGGCTCGGGCGGATATCCGTCTGTTCACAGTTCGAATATGTCGCCGATATCGTCGAACCGTGGAGCGTCGTCGTTATTCGGCTCGACGCTCTCGTTAAATGGGGTTGGCGTTGATTATACCGACGATTTGGCGGTGGCGAGCACGATATTGAGAGAGAAACTGAATAGTATTTATGAGTCGTTTGTGGGCAAAGATTCGAGTTTGTCGTTTTGCGGATTCGGTGAAGATGGCAGGATTGCGATGAGGGTAAGTAGCGTTTCTACTTTGTATCAATATATTTCTCTTTTCAATGAAGGTTCGTAATCGTAACTAATATTTTTATTTAACAACGAACAAAACTAGTGCTAATACACAACGAGAATGTTGAAAATATTTCAGGTAGACAATGTATATCTAGTGGATCGGTTAGGCACATACCCGAACTTGCTCGGCACCATTCATGTCACAACCACGCATATAATTTTTCGAGCCGATGACGGTTCGAAAGAGTTGTGGCTCGCCACGGGTCTTATAAGCTCTGTTGAGAAGGGCTCATTGACGGCTGCCGGCTGCCTATTAGTGATCCGATGCAAGCATTTTCAGGTAAACAGATTTAGACCGGTCGTAGATTTGTATGAACTATTTTAGGTTATATCGCTTTTAATCAGTAGGGATCGATCTTGTCAAGAATTGTATGAAACATTGTTAAGAGCTTCGAAGCCGGGTTGGATTGAAATACGAAATATTGTGGATGAATTTGTTCTTTAGTGAATGTGACGGAATTGCTGGCGTTTGAGAATCGAGTGGAGGGGGATGAGACAGATGGGTGGAATCGACTTGATTGGAATCGGGAAATGTCGAGGCAAGGCGTTCCAGAGACTAAATGGATTGAATCGGATATAAACAGTAATTATCAGGTTTCGAATTTAGTTTGAGCGATTTTAATTTGTGCTTTTGATGCAGGTGTGTGACACGTATCCAAATAAGTTGTGGGTGCCTGTGTCGTCCAATACTCACATTCTAATGGGAAGCTGTCGATTCAGATCAAGAGGTAGATTGCCGGTGTTGACTTATTATCACAAACAGAGTGAAGCTGCTTTGTGCAGGTATTTTTGAGTAAAAGTTAGACTGCATACATTTTTATTTTTTAGGTGTGCGCAGCCCTTGAGTGGATTCTCAGCTAGATGTGTCGAAGACGAAAAACTTATGGAGCTGATTGGAAAAATAAACCCGAATAGCGACACTTTGTATCTTGTGGACACTCGACCAAAGGTTGGATGGGTTTAGTGTCCAGTATTATGTCCACGTTTAGTTAAATGCCATGGTTAATAAAGCGCAGGGAAAAGGTTTTGAGGACGCGCGCAACTACTCCAACATGCGATTTCACTTTTTTGATATTGAGAACATTCACGTGATGAGATTAAGTCAGGCGAAGCTTCTCGAAGCGGTCACCAAAAGCAAAGAGATTGGTGAATACTGGAAAATGCTCGAATCGAGCGGCTGGTTGAAGCATTTGCGAATAATCGTCGAGTGCGCCGTATTCTTGGCGGAAACGATTAGCTGTGGAACGTCATGCGTTGTTCATTGTTCGGATGGCTGGGACCGCACTTCTCAAGTGATTGCTTTGAGTCAATTGCTGATGGACCCATTTTATAGGACCATTCGAGGATTTCAGGTTGGTAAATCATAACGTGTTCCGCATTTATTAGATAGGCGCAATGCCAAATGAACTTTGTAGAACAATGTTATATAGAGTAAAAGTATGGAAACCATTTCATACAACAGAATATTTATATATATATATATGATATGTCAACAGATTTATATGCGAAAAAAGAAAGTGTGTACAGTATTTTTTTTTTCTGTATCGAACAGATGATTTGGATATAAATTCTTATTTGTACCTTTTAAGGTTCTCATTGAGAAGGATTGGCTAGGGTTTGGTCATAAGTTTGATGATCGCTGCGCTCATGTCGGTGCGCTGAATGATGAAGCTGCTAAAGAGATATCACCGATTTTTACGCAGTTCCTTGACTGTGTTTGGCAATTAATGCAACAACGGCCGAAATCGTTTGAGTTCAATGAACGTTATCTCATCGAAATGCACGAGCACGTGTATTCTTGCCAGTTTGGGACGTTTATTGGCAATTGCGAAAAGGATAGACGGGTTTGACGAAGTGACGAAATTTGAAACATAAAATTGGCTATTTAGGATTTGAATGTGCAAAAAAGAACACATTCGCTGTGGAGTTGGATGGATGAACGGATTGATGATTATTTAAATCCGTTCTATGAAGAAACAAAGGTGCTCATGCAAATCGATACTAGAGCGTGCTTTTTCAAAGTGTGGAAGACGTTATATAATCGATTTGATGAGGGAATATTACCGAGGGAGAGAGTTGAGGACATTGCCGAGAGTTTGAATCATCACATTGAGCTTCTGGAATCGTATTTAGAGCAATTGAAAATGGTTTTTGGAAACCCTTTAAAAAGTGATTTGATTTTCTGTTTTAGAAGAAGAGTGGAATTGAAGCGGATGAGAATTGTAATAATATTGCACTCAAATGGCAGTCGTTAAGAGGTATTCAGAAATGTACGAACATAACATGCAGAGGAGATTTTGCTTCTCCGATTGATCGTCGAATACATTGTCATTTGTGCGGACAGGTTCTGTGCAAACCGAAAAATTGGTATATTACGTTTTTGCCTTTTGCAGATATTCTGCCGTCGGTGCCTTTGCGAAGAAAATGGAAACAAAATGTGTAGCAATTGTAAATCAGAATGTATAAAAAATTAAGTCATATCAATTATGGGCAATAATTTGCGGTATCGCACGCTTCATCCTGGCATATTGCACTGAAACTTGTATAATTTATTACTAACTAAAATGAATTTTTACCGGGAAACGAGGGAATTCTCCTGCTCAGTGTACCAACGGAACTCGACGCTGTTCTTGATAACTTGTCTAGATATGACAGCCGTGTTTGCTTTCTCCATGAGAGGCTCATGCGGTGCCCAATTGGTATATCTGCTATTCTAAATTGTTTATTGCATAATTTGTATAAAGTTTTTCTGGTTTTTACCACGATCCCATTAACCCATACGAATCGGTTGAAAGTTGTGTTAAAATAATAACCAATGAAATAATGTGGATCGCTTGACGTCTGCCATTTATGCGCCACTAGATTGTTGATGTATTGGTTCTTATATTCACTGTTGATGTAGACAAGATGTGATTGTTTAGTAACACTTGAGAGCTTCTGGCACTCATACCTCAAATGGGATGATGTGAAGGGGGATGGATCTCGTATTACCTCGTTGCCAACCACGTGGCATCGATGGTTGTCGAAAAGTAGCACTCGCCGAATCGACGGTTGTTGATGACAGCTTGGTGCCACCCGCTGAGACAATAGCAGTTGGTCTGTCAATTGTTTTTTGATGACTTTTAACAAAATGGAGCACCTGGCAGAATGAGTCGATGATCTCATCGACGAGAGATGAATCCTTGTAGGTAGTGAAGTTCATATTAGGCGAGGATATTTCGGAAATATGCAGAGCCAGCATTGATGCATCCTTCTGGAAATGAAGATAATTCATCGACCCACTTGTAATAATGATACTTCGATGAAAGCGACTGTGATGATATCATAACCACTTTCGAGCAATTGTGCGGCAGTCGGGCGCGGATCGTTCTGTCCCAGATTGTTGTACGCCGACGTGTACACGAGAATGCTTTTCTTAATACCTTTTCTCATATGCGAGATTGTTTGTGAGGCGAGTCGAAGGGCACTGGAAACTTGAATATCAGGTCACGTGCGTGTTTCATAGCTCTGACTCATTCAAATCCCATTGAGCATTATCGCTATTGTGCTTTAATTGGTCGGTCGTCCATAGAAGGTCGATGAATTGGCTGTTATTGGAATATTGATGTTGGCTGACGCATAGCTGGAAATTGATAGAGGATCAGGTTGCAGGCTATGGTTGATTACAGTTGCATGCGAGTCAAACTTGATAATCGCGATTTCAGAGTGGATCTGTGATGACTTGTCAAGATTTAGCTGCGAGACGATTGAAGACACTTCGGCTTTTACCTTAATATCGTTTATTTGTTTATAGTTGGAGTTATAAATTGGGACAGAATATTCAATGCAACCATAGATGAGATTAAGCGTGGAACATCGATGTACTAATTGGAAAAAAGGTGTTGTCCTTTTCAGAGATCGGTGCCTAATGGAAGAACAAAAAATAAGAAAAATGATAAGCGACAGTAAACTCACACGAAAGACAAGGAAGTGTAGTGTAGACGTGACTGTGTTTACGTATTTTCGTAAAATAAAATGTATTTTTTATTTCTCTTAATATTTTTAAAAATTTTAAATGAGATCTATATCTTGTCAAGTTGACCATCAAATTAATTAATTTCATCGATATTACGAGATATTTCATTTACAAATTGTATTGTCGTGGTGTAGGTTATTGAAAAAGCAAGTTTAAAGGAGCGTTCCGAATAATAAAATGGTCTCGTCTGGGATCATGTAGATTTAATTTCCATTGTGTTTATTATTTCGATCTTTTTTCATGTTATAATTATAATTATATTAATGTAACAACCAATTTATTAAGATAAAATAAAAAAACAGAAAATTTCATGAAAAAAAAAGAAAGGTTTTAAAAAGAAAATTTTTAAAAATTGGAAATAGCGAGACCATTTTATTATTCAGAATGCTCCTTTAAACCGATTTTTTCAATAACCTACACCAAGACAATACAAATATTTTAAAAAAATGAGCAAAAATATTTCGAAACAAGTTAGCATTTTATTTTACGACAATACGTGAGCACAGTCACGTATACGCTACAGTTCGATCCTTTTCATTCGTGTGAGTTTAATATGAATCGAAAAATTTTCACGGAAAAATACAGTTGCTTTGAGTACCCCGATTCAATGGAAACCATCTGCAATCCAGGATCGCCGAATGCTCTCGAAGTATCGATTAAAATGATAATGTCGAGATTTAATCGATCAGGAATACATGAGCAATTACGAAATCCATGAATGTCTTGGCGGGAGCCTCAAATGTAGGATTTGGATGGGATGAATTTATCAAATATCGATGAAATACCTTGAATAAATACAAGACAGAGAAACAATAATATTGAAATAGTTTTTTCCATGCTCTTTAGACTGGAATGCTTAAGGCCATTATCACAAGGTTACAGCTTAACTTCAAGATTAAAACCCATTAAATTTCTTATCATTTAGATTATAAACATTTTGTAGTTGATGTCTGTTTTTTTCAAAGTTAGGAAAGGTTTGTTTTATTAAAATGGCAAAATAATAACAATCGAAGAAAATTAACTATGTGATGGATTGATGGGAGCTGTAAATGCCTCGGCGGTCATTGGACGATTCCTGAAACAAAATTGATTTACTGTCACGTCGAAAGGAAGAAAGGAAATTGTTAGTAGAATGTTAATCGGATTGGTTATCAGGTTAGTGAACACCACGCTCCGATTTACCGCCGTTTGATGGGAAATTGTTGTGCAATAATTACGAGCTCTTTTGTCCGCCAAATTTCTCGCCGGCGTCTGTGCTCAGGCAGCCGGCGCCCAGGCCGAACCCGACTCCCTTGGGACCAAATTTGCGGCCGTGGCATTGTTTGCAATAGAGCTCGGCTTCGTGAGGAGCGACGGTGCACGAATCGAGCAGCTTATTGCACATGTCTGCAAGTTGTTGAGTGAAGGTTCAAGACGAGCGGGGTAACACGCAAGGACAGGACGAGACAAGACAAAGGACAAGCACAATTACGGACGTCATGTCGACTTCGGTGTTGCCGAACTGCTCGCCGGTATCCATTGTGAGGCTTCCGGCGCCGATGCCGAATCCGACTCCCTTCAACGACATTGTTGGGGCTGTTGCTGAGATGGTATTACCTTGGGACCGTAACGACGGCAATGGCATTGGCGGCAGTAGAGGAGAGCCTCGTGCTCACAGCATGAAATGGAGTCGAGCAATTTGTTGCACATGCCTGAATTGAATTGAGGAGACATAACGAGACGAACATTTAACAAAGAAACACGAAGTCGATAGGAAACGTGAAACTTACTGCACTTGAAGCAGAACTTGTGCCATTTGTAGCCGCCGGCGTTCATTTCTTCGGCAGCATACACGGATTTGCCGCATTTCGGGCACTTTGGATGCTCAATTGGCTTGAATGGCATTGTGACTGAAACTGATTGAATCGTAAAGATGGAAGTGTTATTTTAATCAATTCCAGAACCCCACCCTTATGAAGAAACAGAAGAAGAGGAAGAACGCAAAAACAATTATTTATTATAGAAATAATAACAAAAACGATGAGTCAGGATTGTTATTTTTTGAACAATTGGAACACACGAGCTCACATTTTATTACAACGAATAGAATCGATCAATACATGTGGGTTGGGTTTAATAGACAGTTGGTAGTAGTTTGGATGAGTAAGCGAAAAAAATAAAAATAATTAAAGTCGAAAACAAAAATTAGCTGTAAGCTAGTTAAGTAATCCAATCAATAAATTTTTATTATTATTATTATATTTGTTGGGAAAATGAGTGTCTTTTTTTGACGAGAGTCGACTGTTTGATATTTGCTCCAAATGTACGGCTTGATTAGCAAATATTACATTTATTGTATTTGTTTGCCAACTGAATGTTTGAGCTTCTCACGTTGAAAGCGATGAAGGGTGGAAATTTGGTTTAAGGAAATTTCTCTTTTGAATGGATTTTTAAAAAATAGTGGGTGTTAAACTCAGTTTTTCGCTCGCGTATTGATACGTGGAAGGGCTTTTGATGGCTTTTTTGTCGGCGATATTTAATTTTTATGAATTGTTTTAAGAAAGATTATATTATTTCCATCGTTTAAATTATATATTCAGTTAGTCCAAATTTACTGCGTGAACATGAGTTGTTTCTTGATTTAATTATATTGGTCCGCTCACGAATTAACGACATAATGCTCGTGAATATTTATTTAACAAAAATTCATTGGAGACAGCTGTAAATAAACGCGTGGTCTTCTAACACAACGACGGTGAAAACCAATTTGGAATAATAATGGAAGAGGGAAAG
The DNA here is from genome assembly GCA_963931815.1 of Caenorhabditis plicata. NCBI lineage: Eukaryota > Metazoa > Nematoda > Chromadorea > Rhabditida > Rhabditidae > Caenorhabditis > Caenorhabditis plicata. Next base: position 17,696,840 of record OZ007494.1, read on the forward strand.
AATAAGACACACTTAGGTTCTCGTTTAGACGGCCGCTCTTTTGAGTGAGATTAAACTCACACGAATGAAAAGGATCGAACTGTAGTGTAGACGTGACAGTGTTTACGTATTGTCGTAAAATAAAATGTTCACTTGTTTTATATTTTCTTATGTCTAATTTGTAGAGATTAATTGCCCAGATGGTCATCAAATAAATTAATTTTATCAATATTACGAAATATTTCATTTAAAAATTTAAAGAATATTTCTAAACAATATAAAATAAGTGAGCATTTTATTTTACGACAATACGTAAGCACAGTCACGTCTACGCTACACTTCGATCCTCGTCATTCGTGGGAGTTTAATCCCACTCACAAAATTAAAGGTTTTTTACCGTCATAGTGTTACTCCATCATATACAGATATTTCTCATGTAGGAAGGGAAGTCACTTTAGCGTCCGCTTGAGATTTTGATGAGACTTGTACTATTCATAGATTCGAGTGCGCTGATTTTGTGGTTTATGAACATCTATGATGCGATCTTCGGCGGTTCAAGTCTCTGCTCAGAGAATAATTGCACCGATTTTGAAAACGGATTTGGAATCAGCGCATCCGAATCTATCGATGGTGCAAGTATCATCAAAATCTCAAGCGGAGGATATGACTTCCCTTGTAAGCTCAATGTATTGAAAAGATTCTATGTGACGGCGATTTTTAGGGTCTTATTAAATATAGAAAAAAACGAAAATTGCTCCCGCGGGCTCGCGTCGTTAAATAAAATGAATTTCCGCAAAAAAATCACGGATTATTACACCATCTCATTTTAAATTCTAACTCGAACTTCAACGGATTGATTAATTAAGATATCAGTGACTTTTACGGGTTAAGCTCTGATTTCTCGAAGAAATCGAACAAATTCGATTCTTGGATTCATAATGGAACCAGCACAGATTTTTTGTAAATCAAATTATCTCTACTAGGTATGCTTGCTACGCATCCACTTATATCCTAATTAATTAATCCGTTGCAGTTTGAGGAAGAGGAAGTAATATTCCGTGATTTTTTCGTGGAAATGCAATTTATTTTCCGAGGAGAGCAAATTTATTTAAAATATTAATTTCTCCTAGATTTGAAAACATCCTCATTCATAGAGCGTTTACCTTTGGTATTTGACAATTAATTATTACAGATTCATAAGTTCCAGATTTCTGATCCAAATGGGTGAATCTATAACCACTTCAGGGTATCAATTTTCTAATTTTTGTTTTAATTTTCAATATTACCTGCAGAATTGAATTGCAGCTTTTCAAAATGGGAAGCAGTCTTGAATGTGAAATTGGTTTGGACTATATGACATTCATACAATAAGATAATCAAATTTTAAATAAAAAATATTATAATGGACAATTATTCAAATTGAAATGAAACTGGTTTGTATGATAAAACATGTTAAATGAATGTATCATTTGATTGAATAATGTTAGGTGGCACAAAAATAATTCACAGTAGTCTATTAACACTGCATTATACTCCATTCAACATCTCCAATGGGTTTTATACGACGAAAGTTGATTGAAATGAGCCGAGCCGAGCTGAAATCGGTGGTTGGATTGATCGAGCCGAGCCGGAAGGGAGACGAGACGTTGAGTCGAGACCAGCTGCGCGAGATCGTCATTAAATGGTGGAGTTGTGCGTTTTAATTGGGAACACGTGTGTTTGTAGGCTATTTGCGAATGAGATGACACTGAATCACCAATTCGAATTGATCCGCGAGGGGAATCAGATTGTTTGTCTCGTCAAGTCGTTGATTTATCGCTGCGATTGCTGCCGAAAACGTAATTTATTGTTGATATGATTGTGGTGGATTATTCCGAATTGCAGAGAAGGATGAGAATGGGAACGCGCAGAAGATCCAAGTTTGTCGTTGAATGTGTCGTTGCATTTATCCATTTTTCGTTAGGTGGAAGAAAAGGAGGAGAGCAATGTTGTGACAGTTCAGCCGACGATTATTAAGATTGATTATCCGGAACCAATCGGTGAGTTTCTCTCTCTGTCTCTGTTTTCTGAAATATCTTAATAGCTGAGGGAATTTCGGAGCAGAACCATGATGAGAAGCATGCGGCAAAGTTCGAGAAAACGACGATTGATGTGTGCAAGAGAGAATGTGGATGGTGCATTGTGCAAATATGCTTGCAGATATGATTGATTCACTCGTAAATTATAATTTATTATACTCATATTCAAATTGTATAAGAATGGTTGTACGGGTCCGAATAACCTAGGCCTAATCAGGTTGTAATTATTACGTAATTGCTACAAATTTCGAAACTCTCTAAATGACGAGTTGATAAAAGAAAAACGGAAATGATATTTTTAAAAAATAAAGTTTGAACTTTGAATGTACTCTACATTAAAAAGGGGTTTATTTGTTTATGTGGGTGTAAGACATTAAATTTGTAAACTGGTTGATTTTACATATATAAAAAAGTTGCTCGATATTGGTAATTAACATGCATTAATTGAGTATTGTTTTTTTTACAAGAAAAAATATATTACAAAAGAGATAACATAAACTGATGATTTGAAAAAATGGTACAGTGGTCCAACCGAGACCATCAATGTCTTTCTCTTCCATTCAACGTCTATCTTTGATAACGACAATAATTTTTTTTTAAATTACGATAAAGTACGGTAATAATTTAATACATGCATTTGCGCTCTAACGAACATCCACGTAATGTTCGATTTATAATTGCCTATTTACCACGTAATAACAGTTAAAAATATATAACGAGGTGAACATTTGACCCCGCAATAGCTCGGTAGCTCAAATACACAGTAATAGCATAATTAAATCAATTAAATTTGTGAAAATCTAATATGTTGGCCTACAAAAATTGGTAAAAAAATTTTGAATTTTCTAGAAATTGCGCTCCAGCGAAAATGCGCGAAATTTATAATTTTATTTTATTATCGAATTTTATTTCCTTATTTCTTTTTTTTATTTTTATTTCTTTGTTATTTACTTTAGCTTATGTTTTTTGAAGATTACTACTTGCTGTTGTTTTTATTTTTACGCTATTCGTTTTAATTAATTACGAACTTAATTTTAGAAAAAATATAATTATTGCAAAGTGTGAGCCGTCATAGACATAATCCACTGGACAATAAAATTTTATTAAACAATTTGCAATAAATATCTTCCATAAACACCGGTAGTCTTCAACAAGGAAAAAACAAATAATAAGGAAAAGTTTTCTATTGGCTCATCTTCTCTCTTCTTCTTGCTAAGGCAGCTTCGAGGTCGTTTTTGTGAAAACTTGGTGTTTGAATAGTCGTCTGTATTCGAGTATCTTTTGAGCGCTTTGGTGGTGGTGGCGGTACTGGTTTATTCACCTTCTGGCAAATGGCAACGGGCGGTGGTGCTGGAAACTCTTCATCGGAATCTTCTTCTTCAACGGTTGCTGTAATTAGGTTGCATTACTAGTTTAGAAGAGAATGTGTATCTTACGAGATATGGAATTTGATGATACGGATAGAGTTCTTGTTATTTCAATAGGTGCTCTTTTAATGGTACCCATAGGGTCTTCTATGCAATTGTTTGCTGCTGAATTATTTATAATTATAATAGAAATATATATATATATATATAATGTGAAGTTTACCGGTTGTCATGGTTGTCTCATTCCTGGACGGAGTTGAATAGTTTATTGAATTCTTGTTGTTATTTGAATATGATGCTATTGAGAACGAGGAAGCTTCAGATTGTGGTCTCAACATGATATTATCTGTGCAACAGCTTGAGATGGCCGTTGACGACGAAGAAGCGGATGTTGTACCAATTGCGCCCAGCGTTTCACGACGAGCTGCACACGCATTCTCGTAGTTTTTGAACAATTCGGCACCGCTTTTAGCGATCCGCAAAGCGACAAGCCACTGTTTAAATGTCAACTCATCATCGGCACATAAATATTTAATGTATTGTGAGCGTTTGATTTGTAAAGCGGTAAGCTTTATTGAGATGCAAAATGGAGTCGGCGATTTATACTTTTTCTCCCAATTGATGCCAGTATAGACTTGATTCGAATGAAAATTCATTAAACACGATAAGTCTTTTGATGATTTCTTGCCCTTTGGCGAGTAATATAATCCGCTGGGTCTGAGAACAAACAAATGTTTTTTCCAGCTCTTTCTTCCGTCGGATTTAAGGTAGAGAAATCCCTGTAGTTCAGGCGGTACAACGGGATCCCTCGAAAAGAAATCTCGTACGAATTGCTGTTTGCACTCGCGAGACCATGTCTGATTTAATTTTGGAATATCGAAATGGTCTTTTGTCTTGTCGGTGACCATAAACACATCAGGTCGGTCAATGAATGAATACTTGTCGGGCCTTCGAATGAAGTAAAGCTTGTTTTTCGAGTCTTGAACCCAAAGCTGAATGTTTTCGACGACTTTTTCATGGTCCTCGTAGATTCGACGAATGTAGAGTTCCGGGAATTCTTCAACAATACAATGGTCCTCCATTAGCGGGATTTGATTTTTCTCCGCCAAGTGTTTCATTGTCTGAAAATTTAGGTTATATATATATATATATATATACTTATTATGAAATTCAATGGGACAGATAGTTAGCAGGCATCATTAAATATTAAAAGCGAATTAAATTATCTCATTAAAAATTAATTGGATTTTAAATGTAATCGATATGACATAGAATTTAGATAAGAAATTGACAAAAACAGGAGAATTGTTAAGATAAAATATTAATTGTTTTTTTAAGAGACATCGAAGGAAAATGTTAAAGTTTCTAACAAATCCAGTGAAATGATGACGAACAGTTATTATATCAACAAATTATATTTCATTTGAAAAGAAGCTTTTAGTTGCGAAAGTATTCTATGAATTCTAGTACGATTGTATTGTTTTAAAGTTTTAACTGTACATATTATTAAGCAAAAAGCGTGTGAAGATTTCAAACTTAAACTAATGTTACTTTTGAATAGGATAAAAATAGTTTTAATTGTTTGGAATATTATATAGAGTAGGATTTTTGTTAAAATTTGCGCTATAGTAATAGAGACACAATGAACACAAAATGTTGAAAGAAATATAAATATGTATGGGGTAATTTCAAACATACATCAGCTACTGTCCATCGCTCATCAATCAATATCTGCAACGGCTGGCCATCTTCGACAAAAAACTTGACGAATATCTTGGTAACATTGGCTTCCTTCATCTTTTCCAGAGCTTGCCTTATTTTAAGCGCCTTTTGATCTTCGGCGCTTGCCGCCGACTCCGGCGACTCATTTTGTTTCCGATGCACATCTGGATTAATTGGGCTCGGCGTATTGATGGAGTCGCGATAAGATGCGGTTGAAGAGGAGAACAATGTCGAGTTGCGGCTGCGGTGATTTGATTCGGTGGAGGAGCCGTCGCAGAAAGCGCTATCGCCATCTGGAGACGAGCACGATGAGGATGATGTGCCAATTTTGGTGCCCTTAAAATGAAGTAAAGTGATGGTTTATGGATTTTTTGATGAGTTACCTGGTTATGAGACACGACAGACTGCTTTTCGGGGTAAAAGCGTTTCTCTGCGGGTTTTGTGCGATCACTTAGCACTGGAATAGCACTAACACCGAGACAAAGTTGGTCGCCACCATGTGGTGTGTTCAATTGTGTTTCGAGTGCTTCCAATTCTTCGAGTAGCTCATCGAGCTGCCAATCGCTCGAATCTGGAAACAATAAATGAATTGAATTGAATTAAGTGAATTTGGATGTTGTTGGCTTTGAATAGGCTGAAAGAATCAGCAGCAGCCGCTTACCATTGATGCCAAACATTAAGCGCACGTATGTGTGTTTTTTGTCAATCAATGAGAATTTGTCTCGTTAGCCACCTGGTGGCTTGGTTTGGCTTGTTTTGTATTCGAATGATCCAATCGATAAAAAGGGGAGGCCCTAATTAGCTTACCTTTTATGTTATTCATACTATAACGGAGTGTGTCGATGGGAGGTTTTGGTGGAACACTGGGACGCTGCCGTACATTTACCGGATAAACCGGGTCCGGAAAATCGTAGGTGTCCATAAAATAAAATGGACGCGAATGATGGCGTGGCTGAAGAAATTGATGCTAATTTTATTGAAAAAGAAAAAGAAAAACGAAATCGATATTGAAAATCGATGCTCCTGATAAATAAATAAATAGAATAATAATAATATTAATATTAATTAATGAGATGACACACTTGTCGTGACATGTTAATTCGATTCGTGCGACCTGAACAGGCCGGTCAGATTTGAAAGGGAGGCAAAAGGATGTATATTATTTGATAAATAAATTCGAGTTATTAATGGACAATAAAATTGTTGTGGAGGTTGATAGAATTTAATATTCATTGCATTTTTAGTGGCAATGAATTTATTATTAAACAGAACCAGAACAAAATAATTTTTTTTAGGTATGACGGAAATAATACAATTTGTCAAGTATTGATTTGTTTGCATTGTTATCAGTATCAGATGTAAAGGAAGATGAAGAAGAAGAATAAGAAGGAGAAGGTAAATAATAAAAAGAGGAGAGGAATTGTGTGAAAAAGTTGAATAAATAAAAGAAAACTTGTTTTTTGAAGCTTTCCGGTTGGTTAACAACGAGGATTGATTGAATCAAGTAGAATAATGAGATTATATATGATATTGTGGAATATATTTGGCAGAAGAAGAACTATTCGATTGGAACCAACTCCCAGTGGGCTTACTCATATTGCTCAATCATGCCGTTTGCTTGTTGTATGTCGTCTCTTCAATGTTGTTTTATGTATTTTGAATGGACTCTGTTTCTGTGGTCAAATGGATGAAGAAGAGGAGGAGTGGAGGACAGACGTGTCGTTGGACCCTATGCAAAAGTATTTCGTGATGCAGTAAATGAATCACAACGAGATGTGCAATTTTGCTGATGCGAAACAACTGTTGTGCTCTGAATTAATAATAAAATAAGTAGTCGTTTGGGAGAGCCCGCCAGCCCGCCAGACGCTTTTTGCTGATTTGTGATTTTGAATTGTTTTTTTAATGCAATGGATTATGTATATATATACATTGTCTATTAGAGCAGACGTCGAATAACAAATATAGCCGAGTATGTTTACCAATTACGGCACCTAAGCCATGTTTTTTAATTTTACCTTTGTTGCGATTTGGTTTTTTTGTTTACTCTGCAGGTTTCCTCGCGATAACTTTATTCATCAACCAATTCAAACGAACATGCAAACGGGCAAATTTATGGGGGATTTTTTCTTATAAATAAATAAACTTGAAATCGAATATGTTGTGTCCATGAAATGTAATCGTATATCCATGCATGTTTCTTTTGATTTTTTCAATTATATGGAAAGTTGAAAGTTGAGTATCAAATATTGCTCCTTTTAAAAATGATCGACCAGGATTCCAATTCATCTTACAAAGACAAAATTTATCGGGAACTTTGCCAATTTGGCAAGTATTGAAATATTCTTGGAACTATGCCTATTTGGCACGGATCCAGACAACCTTGGAACTATGCCAATTTTTTTACGGATCCAAATATTATTGGAACTATGCCAATTTTTTACGGATCCAGATATTCTTGGAACTTTGCCAATTTGGCACGGATCCAAATATTCTTGGAACTGTGCCAATTTGGCACGGATCCAAATATTCTTGGAACTTTGCCAATTTGGCACGGATCAAAATATTCTTGGAACTTTGCCAATTTGGCACGGATCCAAATATTCTTGGAACTGTGCCAATTTGGCACGGATCCAAATATTCTTGGAACTTTGCCAATTTGACACGGATCCAAATATTCTTGGAACTTTGCCAATTTGGCACGAATCCAAATATTCTTGGAACTTTGCCAATTTGGCACGGATCCAAATATTCTTGGAACTGTGCCAATTTGGCACGGATCCAAATATTCTTGGAACTATGCCAATTTGGCACGGATCCAAATATTCTTGGAACTTTGCCAATTTGGCACGGATCCAAATATTCTTGGAACTTTGCCAATTTGGCACGAATCCAAATATTCTTGGAACTGTGCCAATTTGGCACGAATCCAAATAACCTTGGAACTATGCCAATATAATATAAAAAGTAAATATGTGCCAATTTCGCTAAATTTCAACTAACATGTTTCCTGTTTTCCGCCTAATTTCGCACGAAAACAGATATAGCTGGGCTGTGGAAACAATTTAAGAAACATATTTTATTATTTTCATAAATAAAATTATTCTATGAGAAACCGAGATACATAGTTCATTAATTAAAAACCGCATTGAAAGGGAACCAGTAGAATTGAATAACAAAAACAAATTTAACAATCGGTGCTGAAACGAAGTTATTAAAAGAAACTTAAATAAAAACTCACAAATAGTGTTTAATTAGATCCCGTTCAAGAACGAACTGGCCCCTCCGTACTAAAGATTTCAATAAAATTCCGACAAATTTTGGATTCGCTGTGATTCCAAAATCATATTCTGATTTAACTCCAAGAGTTTTGCATTGAGCAACTAATTGATTCACAAGCTGCGTTGTAGTCGGGATCGGGTTTCGCTTTACACAATCAACACGAAGAACAATCTCCTCTTAGAACACTAAATAAAGACAACAGTTCAATGTAGAAATTCTTACCGGCAATTTTTATTATCTTATTCGTCCACATCTCGTTTGACATACATTGTTCCAAAAGCTTGGACAGTTTTAGAATTCCTTTCGCCGATTCTTCTTGCACTCGATTATCATACTCATTCTAAAATACTCATAGCACGTAAAATAATATATAAAAAACCTTAATTTGTTCTATCAAAGATTCAATCTCAACGTCATTCAACATTTCTCCAGAGTCTTCTTCAGAATCTTCAATATCCTCTTCTTCTTCATCATCATCGTCAGATTCACTATTACTCATAATTTCCTCTTCATCGTCACTTAGAGACCCACAATCATCATCTTCATCACCGACGTCAACATTCTCCGGAGCCAATTCCGCAATATCCGAATACAGACCTCCGAAACAATTTCCACCGATTCGGAGAACCGGTTTTGTTGCGAATCCATTAAATTTTGACCATTTTCTGATAATGATCTGCGCACATTGTGGCGACATGTCAGCTCCACTTAAGTTTACCACCTTCAGGTTCTTGTGTACATCAGGCTTCAAAGCATCAACAATCGAATGACAACCTTGATCACGACACAGACAATCTCCCATGTCCAAAACCTCCAGGAATGTTAAATACTGAAGGCTTTGTGCTATCTCATGTGCTCCCAATTGAAGAGCTGTATTATCGTTTATGTTAAGAACCCTCAAGTTCTTATTTTCCTTCAATGACTTGGCTATTTCAGTGATTCCTATTTTTGTTATTCCATTTTGTGGGATCTCAACAACTTCCAAAGAACCAAGCAACTTTAAAATTACTTTTATATGAATATGAATTTAAAAAATATTTACCTTGAAAGTTTCTGCTAATTTGGTAGCTCCATAGTCTTCCAATCGATTGCGTCCTGCTACGAAAACCTTCAATTGAAACGGATCAGTGCCGACTTTATTCGAATTCCGATAACAATTATTCAATGATTGGGCAATAACTCCTCCGCCACGGCCAAGGCCATTATTATTAAGTTTCAGAACTTTCAAATCAAAACAGCTTCTAGATTCAAGTAATTCTTTGACACCATCTGCTCCAATAGGTCCAAACGCATTATCAGACAAGTCAAGTTCATGTATCTTGCATCCAGCTTTGATCATCGCTTTCCCAAATGCAATCTTCAATTTATTTGAATATTTCAATTAAATTTAGAATATTGTTACCAAAATTGGAGGAATTTCCGTCTTCAGTCTTCCCGTGAATATATCGCTCCAAAGACAATTCTCAAGTTCACCATGTTCCTCCAAAGCTCTCGCAATTTTCTCGCCTCCTTCTACGCCTATTGTATTTCCGCGAAGCTCAAGAGTCCTCATGAATTTCATTGACTTTATTTTATCGACAATATATTGCGCTTAAATCAAATATATTTTAATCAATAAATCAGCGCGATCTTCATACCATCTTTAGAAGTATTAATTTTGAGAGCTTCGCCAAAAAATGATAAAGTATCTTTTAGATTTGAATCACCGATACTCATACTGTTAGACATTATGTTAGCCAATTGCTGATCATCATCTAAATAATAAAATTAATTATTGACAAACTGGAAACTTCTACCTTCTTCTTGTTCGTCTTCATAATCAGAAGAACATGGAGACAATGTTCCCAAATCGGTACTAAAATTTAATTGTTTAAAACTTTAAATAATATTTAATGTTAAGTTTATGTTCTTTTTTAATTCCAAGTAAAATTTTAATAAACTTATATAAAACATTACTCAGACTCTCCAAAATCGAATCGATCCGAATGGTAGGTGTTTCTCATTTCATCAAATCTTCCACCCATATTATTACAAGACAGGTTAATACGTCTGCAAATAAAATTATAAACAACAAAATTTAGAAGCAAGAACAACTCACACATTGGGCAACCTATTACCAATGGTGGCTATAATTGCATCAATATTTTTATCATTCAGCTCATTACCACTCAAATCAACAGTCTAAAACTCATCAATACCATATTCTCGAAAAATAGAAATTGATTACTTTTAAACAATTTTTCGAACTATTGACCAATGCTTCAACAATCCTCATAGCGCCCTTTCCCCTCACCAAACAATCTCCAACATCGATATCGATCAAGCCATCGAGACATGAAATTGCCTATACAGTATTCAAACATTAATAAACTTAACTCCACCGTACCTTTGCCAATTCGTAGGCACCTTTTTCTGTTGATATATTGTCATTCAAGTTAATAACCTTCAACTGTTTATTTTTCTCAAACGATTTTGCCAAGCACATTATTCCCTCTTTTCTAATTCCGTTTTGTGGCATCACTATTTCTTCGAGAGTTTGAAGTACCTACAACCATATCTTTTCACCTTTTCTCCGCCTTAAATCGAACCGAGAACGCTTCAGCCAAAGCTTCTGCTCCAGGATTCTCAAGCCGGTTTCTTCCAGAAACAAACCGCTTCAATTGAAACCTGTGTCCATTTTTTATTGAATTCTGATAGCATTTAATAAGTGATGTGGCAACGTCTTTTCCTCCAAGTCCCAGGCCATTGTTATTCAATTTAAGAGTATTTAGGTGATACGCGTTGTCTAGGAAGTGAGATATTCCTAAAACGTTACAATTTGCATCAATATATAAAAAGGTTTACCGTCAACTCCTATTTTTCCAAAGGCATTATCAGACAAATCTAGTTCAGTGATCTTGCATTGCGAATGAATCATTGCATCGCATAGTGACTTCTAAACATTTATTGCTTATTGAATTTCACATAGAAAAGATACCAATATAATCGGAATTTCTGTTTTTAAACGTCCCGTGAATATATCACTCCATAGACATCTCTGCAAGTAAAAACTGTCATAGAAAAAAAAAGAATTAATACTTCGAGTTCTGGATGTTTCAATAGTGCCTGGGACAATCTGTCCTTTGCATTCAATCCAATAGTATTTCCTTTTAATTCGAGCACCTTTAGATTTTTAAATTCTTCAATTTTCTTAGCGACATTTTCAACTAAAATAATAATTCATAATATTCATACCAAAATAGAAAATTACGTTCATCAGCATTATCAAAATTTAGCTGCTGATTCTCAAATGTTAGAAAGCCCTGGCCGCTTTGCATCTGAATTTCCTCGAAGCCCTAAACATCAAATTTTAATGAAAATAGGACCATAAAATTAAATTATTAAATTTACATTTGCATCAAATTGATATTCCGGCGAATTCAGGCAACATACAGGAAATATTGTTATTATTACTTTAGATGATGGCATTTAGGTTTATAAGAACAAGAACACTTTATTGTTCATGTTTATATAACAATGAAATGAAGGAGGTGATAAAGTATTATATAAAATAACGTATCGACACAAATTAGACGAGAACATGCGTGTGACATTTGGACAGCAATCAACCCCTAAATACTATTTATACTATTATATAAACTATCGAATAGATAAAGGGATAAACAATGGATTTATTGAACATAACGATAGAACAGAACAACGGTTAATACATACCAAGGTATGTCATTTTATCGAAGCATTAAGTATTTTTTAAAGTCACTTATATTGTAAATTACGCGGGCGAAATTTTGCTAAAAATTACACGTCGACGAAAATAATACTTTACAGTGATTATTAGTAATTTCGTCATAAATTAAATTAGACACTGAATCCTCAAAAATCTTAATAAAGATACACAATTTAGTGAGAAAATCAATATTTAACACAACTATCACACGAGGCATAAACAATAACAACAATGAAATAATCCAAATTCCAGGAAAAATTAATTTCAAATTAAAAATCGGCGCCAAAACTACCTCTCGCTTTCTAAATCTCCATGAATTTCACATTACATCCACGACCGTTAGGCCATGGCCGACATTTACCGAATTTTTATTTTTAGTCCATTCTTTTTTTAATTGTTGGTTTAAATCCCAAGTTTGTCTACTTAAATTCACTTTATTTCGATTTCTTTCACATTACACAAATTCCGCTGATCACAGATATATGGTTAATCAGTTTCCTTATAACCTATCGAAATATACACAACCCGAATAAAAGCAATAAACTCTTTATTAAATGAACAAATCGAAATCACATCTCAACGAGACCAATAAATTAATAATCACAACACATTAAATAAATTAATCACAAATGCGAAAATGCAACAATATACATAAAATATCCTTATGCATACAAGAACCCAAAATAGAATCCCAAAATAAAACGAACACCGGTTTCAATAAATTCACAACATGCGCTAACAAACAATATTAAATTTACTTATTAATACATTTTAAATCCTTCCAATTTCCACTTCTGTTCCACTCTTTCTTCGGAACATTCTTCCAGTACAATTTTTCCGGTATTTGACAAGCATTTCCCGGACTTTGTGTGCTTCAGCATCTGTGTCTAAACCATATAATAAACATCAACTTCGTAATAAATTTTAAAACCTGCTCGTCGTACCCAAATACATGTTTTTGTGACAATTTACCCGACACACACCGTTCTAATTTTACTTCTGATCCTAAGGTAAACGAAGAACCACTGGACAGACAGAGGTCATCCGATCGTATTTCTCCTTTTTCTGTTAGAGACCAGGCTTGATTTCCCCCAGCACCGTGGCAAGCATGCATTGCCGGCGACTGTCCGTCTTTCTTTCCATTCGTATCCAAGCATTTTACATCAACCTGACTCGTAATTGCTCCCAGTGACAAATATCTGGCCGGCAGAGGTGCTTCCGGGTAAATCGTTTCCAAGTACCATTGAAACGAGTTGCATTGCAATTGGTCTCGCAATCTCCGTCGTTGGGAAACATCACCAGCGTCAACTTTTCTTGCCGCTACAAACAATTTCTTCGTAAAACAATAATTTTCAAAATAACATACATGGAACCATTTTATAGAAGAATTCCTTATAGTCATCCATCCATACTTCAGCAGTTCTCGCAGCATTATGATGAATAACTTTCGCAGTTCCACCTGGGAAAGTATACGGAGTCTGCTTACGGAAAACGTGTCCAACTCTAGAGCACGGATGAATTTCCAAAGATCCACCACACATCCAAACTCTAAATGAAATTTCGAGGTTCTCTCCTCCCCACACCTCCATTCCCTCGTCGTAACTTCCAATATCATAGAAGAACTGCTTATCAATTGCGAACAACCCTCCCGCGATAGTCGGTGTTCTTAAATACACTTTCATTCAAAAAATCGCTGCTATCACATACCTGATCGGGGTTGAGCGGTCTCGACCACGTCTAGCCAGCTCTCTCTTCGGAACGGGATACCATCGGAAATTAAGATGCCAATTAAATCCACCCCATGTGGTGTCGGAAGCCGTGATATATTCAAAACTATCATCCGATATTACGTCGATAATCGGAGCAACCACTCTCTTCCGATCTTCCGTCACTCTTGACACCAACGGTTCCAACCATCCTTCGGTAACTTCCACATGAGCATCAAGAAACAGCAATATCTTTCCCTTCGCCATCTCCGAACCAGTTAAGCGCGCACGGATAAGACCACTTCGATTCTCCAGATGAACCAATCTAACTGGAATCGGGAAGCGTTGAATATATGCATTCAAAGGCTTCTTTAAATAATCGCGGTCAGACTTATCATCAATCATTATAATCTCTTCCAGTAATTCCAACGGCGACCTGTTGAATATCGAATGAAGCGTTCGCAGCAGAGTCGTCCACGCCTCATTATGGAAGACAATGATAATCGATGTCTTGGCGAGATTATTCGTGTGAGTTCGATCAGCGAGTTTCTTGCAAGCTGCACTCCGATAATCAGGTAGTGAACGATTTACGGATATCATCTCAGATGCTACCACGTTGAATTGATTCTCAGCGAATCGTTCATTCTTGGTTTCTGTTAATTCGTCAGGAACTGTTACTCCGGTACCACCTTCTCCATAAAATGGAGATTCAAACGCTTTTGATTTCATGAGTTCGTCGAGTTGCCTCTTTGTTGCCTCATCAATCTTTATGCTGCTTTTGCTCTTCACGTGAGCTGCAGCAGCTGGAAGAGCTCTTTCGCCCCTTGTTAGAACAACATTTCTGAAATATTGCACTTCACTTTTAAAAATCATTCAGAAAAAACGATAATCAATTTTCAAATTACTCATGGTAGGTAATTTACAATAAAATCATGCATATCTTACTTCTCAGGATTATTATTAATAGTTGAAGGCGTATCAAGATAATAAAACAAGACGACAACATCCACGAGAAGCCAAACAATCGATGTCAATATGATGGCTCGGCATACCGTCGATCTGCCGCCACCCAACATACCCTGTCGGACGCCTATATTTCAGGATTCCATACAAAAACGAATAATCCAAATTATAATATGAATAAAGGGAAAATATAACCTCTTTTGTACCACTACAATTATTTAAATTTAAAAAAAAACTATTTATCACAGCAAAATATAATCAATCTAAAGCGTTCCATATATTATAATTATTATATTTCTGATTTATTATCACTTCGGCAGTGCTAATCCGCACGAGATCAGCCATTCGCCAATATCTCTTCCACCACATGATAGTTTTGCTTGGCATACCGGTACGCTTGGAGCGTTTAATTGTTTCCATTCATTCCATTCAAATGATCCAATTGGTTCCACCTAAAAATCGTAATTATCATTATAAATTGTAGAACAAGTACTCACCAACACTTGCTCGCCACAAGAAGACTCAAAAAAGTCCCTCACTGCTTCATGCGACTCTCGACTCCACACATCACCTATAATCGGCCGGATACCGGCAATCTTGCATTTGAACATGAGCATCTTCTTAAATGGCGAAGACGAGTTTAGCCGTCTTAAAGTTTCTCTCTTCACGTATTGGAAAACGCCAACGTCGATTAGATAAACGCAGTAAGTTTCGCGATCGATTTTGCTCGCTCTTATGCATTGAACCCTTTCCCATCGTTCATCGACAAACGCCGCGTAGAATGCCCCAAATTGTGGGTCATTATCCAACAGCATCGATTCCTGAATCAAGCATTCTTCCTGCAGCTTCGCGTACATGTAATCTGGCATCGGGTCTAGAGATAATTGCCTCAATGAAATATCTGTGGGTCCGGCAGCAAATATCGCATTCACTGGGAACGACGTGTTTGGCATCTGATCGATGCTCATTGGTTGAATGGTTGTCGGTTTTTCGAATGAGCACAAGAGTGGCGTCGAAACTTTCGATTCCTTGCTTTTGTTATTATTAATATTATTATTGTTATTGCTTGTAGATACAGGGGATGTTAGTCGGACCACGCCCGTCGGGTTTCTTATTAGTTCTGTAATTGATTCTCCTTTTAAGTTGACAAGATCCACCACGGATTCGTTTATCGATGAAATCTATAAGAATATTTCTTCACCAATATCAAATATGCAATACCTTAAGATTAATCGGTTCTGCTACTCCATTTGACTTCTCCTCAAACGTCAATTCAATAAATCGATTTGTAAACTTTATCGAGTCTTCTTCATTTATATCCAAACACACTTCATGAGCCATGGATCCTACAGACATCACCGGATGTCCTATCTCCGGCAACAGCCGGATCGCCGATACTGGGAATTTCTCACAGACACCAACATCGACGAAATGACACAAAACCATTCCAGCATGCGGCGGTTCTTTCACAATCACTCGAAACCACATTCCGCTCGAATCTTGCAGAGCATAGGCTCCGTCCGTGCAAATCTCCTACAGTACATCCTTATTTAAAACCAATTCCGATCAATTCTCACATATATCGCGACACGACTGTCCAATCTCGAGAGGGTCCTCTCTTGACTATAAATATCAGCCAATGTTGCTCCAATCCTCTCAAATTGGTTATTGTCATCAGTTGCACGAATGAAGAATTTTCGTGGTGAGACCACGCTCACTACTGAAACATTCATCGCCTCTTTCAAGTTTGTCGACATAGTTTTAAGCTTTAAAGAATTGTTGGAGAATTTTATAAAGAATGGGTTCTTACGGATTTCGCATGCTGGTTCGGTTCATTTTCTTTCCTGTGCTTCAATTTCTTAAGCTCCTCGCTTGTTGGCTCAGCCGATACCACTTAAAATTTAAAATAAATATTGTTAGAAGAAATGTCCCAAGTTTAACATAAAAATTGGAACAATAGAGAAACTACAATTTTATAATAATAACAATTACTCATGTTCCATTTGCCTAGTATTGTAAAAATAAAATTAAGTTTCTTTTAAAAACAGTTTACTCTACCTTTTTGAAAAAAAAATAAAAATTTGTGTGCAATCTCCTTTACACTGTGAATTTTATCGGTGCCATAAATTTAAAAAAAAACTAAGAACCAAATAAATCGTGCAGAACTCATAACAACAGAATATTGACAATCACGAAATATATTATGAAAAAAAACTCACGGTTAATGGGAATTAGTAACAATCTGAAGCAAACATGTTATTTCAGATTAGTTTGCCAAAATAACGTAAAGTAGCCAATCACATATAAAGTTAACTGTTTACCTCTTACATTCACTGAACTTATCGGCGGTCTTTTAAAAGAAGTCGTATTTGAGAGTCTCACAAATAAAATAGTGATTGGGCCGCGATCCTCAAAAGAGCCAAATTTTCATAATTCAAGTGATTTCTTAACAAACTTGTGCTTCAAATTCTTCAGCGGCTGTAACCTGTTGAAGCCAGTCGTCTGGTAGAGGCCTTCCAAGCCCCGTTTCCACATATCTATATATAATTAAGTAAAAACATTTAAAATAAATATTAAACTCTTTCTGATATTTCTCGGATAGATGACTAGCGGCTACACCCATCGGAAAATTCTTTTTAATCATTTCATAAAGAACTTCGCGGATTTCTTCCATTTCTTCGGAATCGTCCATATCGGCGTTCACTGAAACCAAGTGTAATTTGATTTAAAATTGACTTCCAATATTACCCCTATTAAATATGGCAGCTGGCATTGGATCAACATTTTGTGGTATCGACATAAACCTGGAAAGTGACGAAATTATTAATACTAATAAGAGTATATCCAAATTTTGTGGTAAAACAATCGTTATACATATATGCGCAGAATGTGTGCGACTGAGCGAGACCCCCCTCGGACAGTGTCGACCCAATCGACCCTATTAAACAAAAGTTGCCTTTCGATCTCTCGCACTTTTTCTGTTTGTTCGTTCAATTGCTTTTGATCACAAATTGGAAAAGAATACATTATGTTTTCAATATTAATATTTATGTTAATAGTAAACAACACAACTATGGTTGCTTTGAGAACCTTAATAACCTTTAAATTCCAAATTTTAAAGAATAAATTAAGGGAAATGTGTGTAAAACATTTACAAAATATCTCTTCACAGCGAAAACCCTGACAGATTTGCCTTAGCGCGCAGATTGAAATAATTTTCTTTTAATCTTTGCACCCTCTCATAATTTTTCGTTTTAATTTAATTTATTTTGGTTCTTATTTAAAACTTATTAAATTTAGATGAGTAACGATAACGTTGTTGTAAAAGGTGGATTAAAGTTGAAAAAAGGTGGAAATCTGTTAAAGAAAAAAAAGGCGAAGAAATCTGACGCTCAAAAGATTGACATTTCCATTAAAAGGTAATTTTATTCTTTTTAAAAGAAAAAAAATAATAATAAAGTTCCATATTGGCACGCTAAATGAAAATGTTATCTCTGGTGCTTTAAATTTTAAGATATTTAAGGTTTAAATGATATTTCTGTGCTCCTTTTTTACCAATTCATTTAGCGTGTATTGGAATAATTAAATTGTGAACGGAAAAAATAAATAGCTAAAAAATTATATAGTCGTCGCCAAATTCGATTACCACCGCAAAATGTGGCGCACTTTTTAAATATTATTTTTTCATTGAATTTTTATGATTATAATTATTTTCCATAATTATTCCACTATTTAAACAACATCTATAACATATTCTTCTATTTATTTAAGCTATAACAGTATAGAACGAGCATAAACAAGGAAATAATCTTAAAAATTTAAAGAAAAAATTATATTTGAAAAGTGCGCCACATTTTGCGGTGGTAATCGCATTTGGCGACGACTATAAATAGTGATTAAAATGTTTAAATATTAGTAGAACATTTTCTTTCTCGAGAACATCTATACACAAATGATGGTCTCGTTTGGACCGTTGCAAATTTTTCATCTCATCAATTCAAAGACAATAATTAAGAAAACTACTATTGAATTACAGGCACGAATCATCAACTTCCTCTGAAATCAAGAAAACGGAGGCAGAACTTCGATTTGAAGCCAGGAAACAAGCGAACATGGTTTACAAGTTTTAAATTACTAAAAAATCATATTTATATATTTAGGCAGAGAAAATGCTAAAACGTGCAGCTGTTAGCCATCGTGAAAAGGTAGAAAACTTCAATAAACAAATGGAAGAACTGACGGAATTCAATGATATACCAAAGGTATCATGGACCAAATAAATTATTCATTTACTGTTTATATACTTGTACGTATTCATTGAACTAATAAATTATCATTTAATACTGATCCGCCGCTTTGACTGCTCTCATTAACTCCATCGATGAGAAATAGATTCCCGATATGCAAATCATTGAGCCGAGTGCTATAATGAACTTGTCGAATAATTTATCGCGATTCACCATTGTGGATGATTTGAAATGCATATGGAATAAAGCTGGCCAAATAAACGACAGCATAGTCCCTAAATAAAAATTGAATTGTGTTTCCACCATTCCTTCTTGATCAAACCTGTTATATTACCAATCAGACCCATCAATTCTACCAAATATGGAACAGAAAGAGCGACAAATAATGTGAACAAGACGAGAATTATTCTCAAAGTTAGGGCCCATTCCCGAAGAGATTTGTCTGGTGAATAGCAGCTGTAAAATCATAATTATTCTATATTATAGCATGGATTTTGATAAATATCATCCAAAATCAGTAGAATATTAAGTAGGATTACAAAAACATTAAATTGCATATATTGAAAAAGTAAGTATTGCACGCATAAATGAAACTCTTAAAAACAGGCCTTCAAAAGAGCCACTTTAAGACAAATTTGCGTGAAATCTTAAAGCGTAAAAAAGTATTTCAAGTAAAAATTATTTTTAAACTTCTACGTGGAGCTGAATAAAACGCGTTTAAATCTAGAAAAATCGCAATTTTCATTTGGTGTGGTATTGTACTTTTCAGAGAACTGTGCATAATGAAAGAGCAAAAAGATAGAAAAAATGATAGTCTCGTTTGGACGGCCACAAAGTACTTTTCCATCTATTCCTCTTTAATGTGTGTTATCTATTTTTTGATACAACGCAGAGTGAGAGTAAACTTACACGAATGACAAGGATCGAACTGTGGCCCAGACGTGACTGTGTTTACGTATTGTCGTAAAATAAAATGCTCATTTATTATTGTTTCGAATATTATTTTTCATAATCTTTTTTAAAAATTTTAAACGAGATATCTCGTAATATTGATAAAATTAGTTTATTCGATATTAATACGACTGGACGTTCAATCGCAAAACTTTAGAAATAATAAAAATATTTCGAAACTATAAAATAAGTTAGCATTTTATTTTACGACAATACGTAAACACAGTCACGCTTTAGCTACAGCTCGATTCTCGTCATGTGAGAAGTGAGTTTAATGTCATTCAAACGAGTGGCCGTCTAAACGAGAACCTAAGTTTGTCTTATTCTTCCCCTCTTTCATTAGGCAACGATCTCTGAAAAGAAAAATACTTTGTAATAATAAAATAAAATCCTCTCATCATCAATACCTTGTAAACCAAGTTTTTGGATAGCCCAAAAACAAATTATTCTTAATCAACTGCACTGCTGCATAAAATGGTAGCGGATAAGACAACAAAGCCTTAACGACTAATATCAAATTAACCACAATTTTAAATCCCTGATTCGGCAAAGAATTCGATATCTCTTGCTTCAAAATAACAACAATCGCAATTAGTCGGCAACTCGCCAACCTGCGTGAGCTCACCAAACGTGAGAAAGCCAAACAGTCCAAACACAACTTTGAACAAAGCGGCGGCGATATGCGACCACTTGAGCATCACGTTAAACTGCTTCGGCTCTTTCATATTTCCTTCCAGGTTTGGTATAAATATATGCGACGTGTATCCAAATACAACCATTCCGACAATAGTGGGCAGTGTATTGATGTTTAGTGCGAACGTGACAGACGACAAACTCCACTGTCTGAGTGGAATAACATTACTCAATTCCGATGCAATTATTAACAACTTACGAGACATATGAGAAGCAGTAAACGAGCATTATAACGTTTACAGCAACATGCGACACTCCATTAAAGAACGATAATTTGGATACAATTTGTAGATCATCCAAAAACGAGCACGACATGAGCAGCGATGAAACAATCATCATCCATCCTGGCTTATCTTCAATTTATCACTTCTATTAAGTTTCCTTCGCACGATTATCAAATCACCAATTATCGGAAAACAAGATTGCATCAAATCCGCTGATAGAACCAAATATATAATGCAAGTTGATAGCAACTCGGTAAGCTGTGCCAACAGCACAAACTTTCCAAATCCCGGCTTATAAGCATCCGCCACCTTCATCAGAAATACAACATATCAAATGTATGAAACAATCTCACTACCTCTTTGTAAGAGAATCTAACCTTGCTTCCCTTTTCATATAAACATTCTATCAGCAACACTCCCGTCCAATAGCAAATCCAGGCAACACCGATCATCGCTCCAATCGACCACCATCCCCCAATCTGCGTAAAATATATTACCCACTATTTTTAAATCAACGAACCTTCACAGCAATCGGTAATCCAACTATAAACATGCCTTGGATGGCATTCGTCACATTCCAAGCCGCCTGCAAGGCAGTTATCGGTTCCGATGAGCCTTTCGGTGGCTCGTCGTCTTCTGTCACCGCGTTTTCTTCCTCTTCCATAATTGGCTCATTTTTATTGACACTTCCTTTAAATAAATATCAACTAGGAGCTGTAGTTTATATTTTATGTGGTGGTAATCGAATTCGTCATCGACTATATATAGTCCTTTTCAGAAATCGGTGCCTAATGGAAGAGGAAAAATTAGGATGGACTGAGGTTCTCGTTTGGACGGCCACATTAATGTGTTGTCACAAGAAAAAGGGATAAAACACATTGAAGAGGAATATATGAAAAATTCGTTTGAGTCCGTGGGGCCGTCCATCCTAGGATTATTTGCCATTGATACGACTGGACAATTAATCGCTAAAAAATTAGAAATAAGAAAAATAGTTCGAAACAATATAAAATTTCTTCTTTTTGTTCTTTCATTAGGCACCGTACGATGAAATTTACAATAATAAAAATGCAATTCGGAACGTGGCAAAACTTTCGTTAATCGTAATTAAAATATAGTCGTCGCCAAATGCGATTACCACCGCAAAATGTGGCGCACTTTTCAAATATTATTTTTTCCTTTAAATTTTTAAGAATATTTCCTTGCTTATGCTCGTTCTATACTGTTATAGTTTAAATAAATAGAAGAATATGTTATAGATGTTGTTTAAATTGTGGAAAATAATAAAAATCATAAAAATTAAATGAAAATAATATTTAAAAAAGCGCGCCACATTTTGCGGTGGTAATCGCATTTTTCTTTCACTTTTCTTTAAAAAAGTTAAATTTAATGCTCGAAAACTGCGCCGCATTACAAAAGACTTTGCACCAATTGCACAAACTACCAATATTTTAGTAATTATTGTTAAGCAGAAGATTATAAACAAAACTATTATATAGAGTTACTTTTCATAGATCGGTGCCTAATGGAAGAGGAAAAAATAGGAAAACATTATTTTTTACGAAATTATGGCCAGCACACATTTAAGAGGAATTGACGAAAAAATTGTTTGTGGCCGTGTGGCCGCCCATCATTTTCTCTTCTTTTATTGCTCTTCCATTAAGCACCGATCTCTGAAAAGGACTATAAATAGATATATTTCTAACTTTTTCTGTTAAACAATAATTAATAAAATATTGAAAAACAAATTAAAGGCAGTGTTCGTGCAATTGGTGCGAAATCTTTTGCAATGCGGCGAGGTTTCGTGGCATTGGGGTGAGCTCGTAACTGTAATAGGAGTTGTCTTGTCATTATGTCATTATGTCATTATGTCATGTCACAATTATGTCAACCTTTTAAAAAACTAATCAAATGTAATTAATAATCTTTCTATGGTAGTTATCATTACCAAAGCACTACACTACTCCACACCAACTACACTATTAGAAATGCAAGCTCGTTTGAGGGTTTCTATGAAAATGTTTTTGTTCAATTTCAGTTCAGTTCAACTTTTAAGACAAGCTTCATAAACTTGCGTAAAAACTAATTTGTTATTACTAGGTGGAAATTCAAAAATCTCGCCTAAAATTGAGTTTATTTTCCAATTTATAGACTCCATCAATAACCAATCCAAAAGAAAACAATTGCTCCAAACCATAAGATTCCACAGCCTCTCCCGCGATGCCACTCGAATTCTGATACGATGGAATCTCATGCGCTTCCTGATTCCAATAATCCAACGAATTCGTAAATATATTTCGATTAGTCCATTCTTGAATATTATGCAGTCGGTTTGACATCATTCAAAAACCAAACAACGACAACAAAATAATAATAATAATAAAAAAGCCTCTCTCGCTCAAAATGAGATTCTTCAAGGATTATTTAAGCCTTTAGGCGGCTCCGTGATGAATGGCCAAGTGTCATAAAAACAACATCACACAACTCTTCCAAACACTTTCTCTTTCTTATATTAAAACCAAATAAAGACCAAAAAGAAAAAGATTTCAATTAAGATTTGGATTCACGTAATACGACTCCTTATTATCACTGAGCCTCTCTCCATACCGCGGTCCTAGTTGTGCTGTGGCAATCGATATATCAGAGCTTGACAGAGTCGAATCTTAACGTTAAATCCAATCACATCCCCCAATAAACCATCCAAACCATGTCTGCTAAACATCTGTGTCTCCGCCTCCTCTCCAGTCACATATATCGACTGATTCTTCTTGGCTTTCTCGTGATGGCCATGCCCATTAAACAAGTTCATCGTTGCTTCAACCATACCCGCTTGTGGAAGCTATAAAACAAGCCATTCTCTAAACCAACACCCATCAAAAAACCGCAATATCCGATCTTCTATGAATCATGTCGTTATAAGGCGGCGGAGAGAATCCAGGCACATAATCATGCATCGTCATGCAATCCACTGCAATCAAACCCTTCAAACACCAAAACGACAACCCGTCCTCTCTCACGCGTGTGATAATCCCTCGTGTAAATATTCGTCTGAATAGCCGGGCTCTTCGCTTCCTCTCCACTCGTTTCCCACACATAGTCCGAACTCTTTCGCTGATCATTCTCCTTGTTCTTCTTCGAAGCCGGCTTCGCAAAATATCTATTATTGTCCATTATCGACGAATCCATTGTCGTTTCATTCGGTCTTAAGCACTCCCATTAGCAGGCAATCAACCTCCTCTTTTACTTTGTCGGCACGTATTTCGTCGAGAACATGGCTGTTCTCACATTTGTCCCCATTCGACTCGCTTCCTCCTCGACAATCTTGGCCTTCGCAGCTTCTCTCAACTGTTGACGGTAAATTGGCGGCAAGTCCTCGCTCACAAATCCACAGTAATCCGATGAAACACCTTCAACATCTCATATAATCCGCTCGAAATTCGCGCCACCTACCATGTTCACTTGGAGCACACATAGTTTCATGCAAAGTCGTCTCCACTAATTCCTTAAAAACACATTTAATTCAACAAAAGAAGCGCAAGTGAATACTTTGGTCGCATCTACATTACCATCGTAATATTGGCTCTCAACGTATGCCATTTTCTATAAATCAATTTCTCCGGAAATGTAATTATCAATAAATTACCTGAATACAATTAATAAAACGAATTTAGTTGGCTATGAAACAACCACAAAATGACTTCTTTTATTCAGCTATCGTCACGTCTATTTATTATCATATTTTGATATCGAATTGGTACACGTCAACATTGATTCCTATTTGTTTAGGTAATCAACTCATTCGAATGAGCACATTGGATCGAGGAAAAATATCGTTTATTTCTGTATAAATGTTAATTTCTCTTATTGTTATGCTAATACAATGTTATAAAATCTAGAAAAAGCTGAAATTCCTTCCATCGGAAAATAAATTGCAATTCCGCAAAAAATCACGGAATATTACACCGTCTAATTTAAAATTCTTCCTCATACTTCAACGCATTAATTAATTAGCATTTAAGATGATGCGTAGTTGATAATTTGCTTCACTTCTGCGATCTTTTTTTTTTATAAAAATGAAAAGAATCGAAATTTAAAGAGTGTAAAATGTCAGGCCGTGAAAGTGCGGTCGGTGTACAAGCACAATTAAAGAAAACAATGCGAATATCATCATATGCGGCTTCTCGTTTCATCCAGTATTTCTAAAACAATTCAAGTTCTGTGAAAGAAAATAAAATAAAAATATATACCATCCGCAATAGTCTGTTGGATGAGGATGTTACTAAATCGAGGAAAAGCGGAAATTGCTCCCGTCGTAAAATAAAATGCATTTCCACAAAAAAATCACGGAATATTACACCATACAATTTAAAATTCTTTCTCAAACTTCAACGGGTTAATTGCGTATCATACCTGGTAGAGGATTTGATTCAGGTAAAATCTATTTTGGTCCGATTCTTTTAAGATCTTTGATTTTCTTCTAGTTTTTTTTTAATAAAAATGAAAAGAACTGAAATTTAATGTGTAATAATACGTGATTTTTGCAGATATGCATTTTATTTTCCGACGGGAGAAATTTCCGCTTTTCCTCGATTTAATAGCATCCGTTGGATAATGCACTTGTACACCGACCGCATTTTCACAGCTTGACATTTATCACGTCCGTACTCCACTGCCACGACTACTGCGAATTTTGCAAAAAAAGATGTGGACAAATTGCAAAACCACGCCCACTTTTTTAAAATTCAAACTCTCACGCCAAATCGAAATGAATATTTTGTCAGTATTTAAAAGTGTCTTACTAATTTACACGTATTATTTTCACATATATTTATAAGTCATTTTTTCTAGTCAGTCATAAACTATTTAAAAGTATGCGCTTCTTGCCGAAATTTGCAAAATGAGCAGCACCCAACTTAACCAATCAATTTGGGGTGAAACTCTTTCTATCTTTAAATCGTAACTTCTTCAAATTTGATTCAATTCGTTTTTAGAATTGTTTAGAATTATTGATTAATCTTGTTTAATTTGTTTTAAAGTTCAAAACGATATTAGAATTCTTAAAAAACAAAGAATTTACATAAAATGTGAAGGGCGTGGTTTTGCAATTTGTCCACACTTTTTTGTAAGATACGCAGTCCGAATTTTAATTTCATTCAAATTTAAAATGCGATGGTGTAATAATCCGTGAAATGAATTTTATTTTCCGACGGAACAAAATTTAGCATTTTCCTAGATTTAAAAAAATTCCAATATTCTGAAAATTTTATTTCGCAAAAAATTTTGCCCAAAATCCAAGAATATTCCCTTTTTACAATTTTGGTAATTTTCGGATACTGTATTTTCACGCCAAATAGCGATTGTGGGATTTTAAAACGTGTGTGGAAATTTTTACGTATTTATAACAAAATAGTTTTTGCTACAATTTAAATAAGCTTGTCTTAAACTATCTGAAAATATTAATAAGATTTTATAAACATAAGATTCGAAAAAAAGTCGAAAAATAATTTAAGGTCGTTTACTGATCTCATTCTATTATCATAAAAGTTGGCGTGTATTTTAAAATATAAATAATCTAAAAACATACCAGTTACTTAACTATATATTAAAGCTATAGCTATAGCTATAATATATAATTATAGAATTCCATTATACATCTAAAAAAAACCATAAACTTTAATTTAAATAGAACCCGGTATCACCCAATATAATTACTTTTAGAATATCTAATATCATAAAATAATTTATATAAAAAATAACATGAAAGTCCTTTGGGATAAATATCGAATAAATAAAAATGAAATGAGCAATTGTACACCGTTGACACACATTATTGCATGATCACACCAGGGTTGCGAGTTCGTTTCTCAAACAGTTTCCATCTTCTACAATAATTCCATACTCAACTCGAAACTCTAGTAAAACTTAAACAACAAATAACTACGCGTATGGGAAAAAATGCACAAAATTTGGATGAATTCAATTAAATGGTAAAACACGTAAAAATGGCCGATAAATGACTAATAAATTCAGTTCTTAATACTTATTAACACTCGTTGATGTTCTTGATTTGATCATCTCGGTCTTATATCTTTCCACTTCACCCGGCTGCACGAATTTCGATTCGCTATATTTCGTATGAACATCGCCGACATCATATTCTTCCTCTTCTATGTCGCTTTCAAATGATCGTCTCCTTCTACCGATCGAGAACTCCGCAACGCTTTCTCCGCGTTCCCTACAATTTAAGAAGATTTTCCACCAAAACCATTTATTCTACCTTTCGTCATGCTTATGAGAGCCGAATGAGGACGATTCCGCCGCCGCGGACGAGGAGTGGTGGAAGCCAGAAGACGCTGCTGCCCTCATTTCAGACGATTGGAACCCAGAAGCCTCCGCCGATCTCATCTCGGACGATCGGAATCCGGAAGACGCCGCCGCCGCAGCTTCTGCCGATGATGAGCAGGATTGGAACGCTTCTTCCGCCGACGACTGTTGCTCATACCCCTCATAGCCCTGCAAAAATCCTTACAATCCTCATTCGAGATTCCACCCAAACCCTTTCGCCATGCGTCACCAAGCGCTCTGTTGGATTCACAACCCGCTCCGTTGTCACAACCGTATTACCATGCTCATCAGTAGTCGTGGTCGTCTTTATCTCCTTGGTGGTCACGTCCGTCACCACTTTCCTCTCAATTTCCTCCTTGATCGTGTATTCCGACGAAGCTTCACTCAAACTATCAAACGGCGCCAATTGTGCTCTCGGAATCCTCATCGCGTCCTGTTCCAAGTATTGATCAAGTCTCGCCACTTCATTCGACGTGTTCGCTGCTGTGGCAGCTGCTCCTGACGAGCTCTTCAGTTTCGCTCTTGGAATGCCAATATCTGGATAGTATTCATGAGCTGACGAGAACTCTGCTCCCGACTCGGATGATGATGATCCATCCAGCGTCGACCACGGCCAAGCTCCTGCTCCAACTCCTCCCCTGCGGTATGCCGCCAGAGCTCGCTTGTTAAAGCACTGGCATTTTGTGCAAAGATATAGAAGACAGCAAAGTGTTAGAAGCAAGAACAACAATGCCAATAAAATCAACAGCACCATTGAGGCGTTGGATGGAGCAACCTGACACGCGGCTCCACTCCAGCCGTCCGTACAGACACAGGTTACATTATTCGTCGAGGGATCGTGCACGCAGTCGCCATGAGCATTGCACAAATCACACAGTAATGCTCCGCAAACTCTTCCCGGCTCGTCGGGGTTTCCATCAATATATCCATCCGGGCACTGGCAAGTGTATCCGACGGCTCTGTCGATGCAATGAGCCACGCCGGAGCAGTTGTTCAACCCTAGTGCGCACTCATCCACATCACGTATGTGCATGCACAGCGTGTCGTCGGTCAGCCCCATCGGCACCCGCTTGTCAGACTTTCTGATATCCACGAATCCACTGTCGCATTTGCATTCCGCTTGCTGCTCCATGTTCTTACACGTCGTGTTCGTGGGGCAAAAATTGACGTCGCTGCAATAATCAAGAACACACATTGATCCAGGGATCTGTCCGGGCTCGGACGCGTCATAGAACGACGGAAGACACTCGCATTTGTAGAGATGCTCGAGATCGATGCAACGCGCGTTCTCGCTGCACTCGTTGTCCTCCTGTCGCTCGCACTCATTATATCCTCGTATCGGGAGACACTTGTGTCCTGGGCTCAGCGGGTTCATGTCCCGGTATCCATCAGCGCACTCGCATCGGTAGTTGTACTTGGACACTTCCACGCATTTGCCATTCGGATCGCAGTCGTTCTTAAAGCAAGGCGAGAATGGGTTCGGCTGGTTCGGGTTCAAATACAATTGGCTGTCTCCCAGCTCATTATCATTCTTCTCGACGACATATTTGATGAGCTGTTGGTAAGTGTCTGTGGGCACTCTAACCATTCCTTTCCTGAAATGCACCGTGGCATTCACGTATAGGCCCGTGTCAAGGGAAGCATTGTACAACACCGGGTTCGCAATGTCATTCACTTCCGATGAGACGAACGCCTCATTCAGATTCGTGTGCTTATAGCATTCCACGATTCCCTTCTCGATTCTCTTCGCATAACTCTTGTACAAGGTACTTGACGGGTTGTTGAACTCCTTCTCTTCATAGACAATCGGCTTCGCCTGATCTCTAACAATATGCAACGGTACCGTCCAGCTCTCGACGACGCGGCATTTGTCAGTAGCCGACTGCCTCTTCATTCCTTCTGGGCATCCGCAGACTCGTCCCGAGATGCACACTTCTCCCAGTTTCTCGCTGCACTTTACACCACCGCATTCTCCCCATTCCTCTTGTTGAATGCATGGATTCAGGAGCTCCGTGTCTGGCGCTACTCGTAGAGCACCGCCACCTATGGCGTTGTTCGTCCTTTCCAGTGATGACTGCATCTGCTTCCACAACTCGCATTCATCGATAGGCTTGGATTGAGTCGTCTTCGTCGTCTGCACGTTGTATTTGAAGAGCAGGCCTTCGTCCCACGTGCTGTTCACCGTCTTCGGATGAGTAATGTAGGAGACTTTCGTGTTCACGTATCTCGGAGCGAAGGAAGTTCCGCCAAACGTGCGGGCCATATTCCTCTCAAACAATTCAACAATCTCCACGTATGCGGGGCTGCTTGAGCTGCCATATTCGCTCGAGTACATCAACGGCTTCTGCTCTCTAGTGACCACACGCACTTGGAACGGCGTCTCCTCGACCTTCTCGCAACGGCCAGATGGCGATGATCTTCCCTCTCCAGGACGGCAATCGCAGTACTCTCCGTTCACGCAAACCTCGCCTCTCGCTATCACACACCGGTCGCGTCCGCATTGCACCCCTCCGGGGATGGACGGCGGCGTGGTGGCGTCGATCTGCTGAATCCGCACCTTCTTCACATCCTGTTCGATCTGAAGAGCGACACACACACGTCCGGGCTCTCTTGGATTCGGCGATTCATCGTAATATCCGTGACGGCACACGCACGTGTACCCGTCGTCGAGGTCCCTGCATTCTGCGTTCGCGTCGCAGTTGTTAGAATTCGGCGAAAGACATTCATTGAAGCGGCAGAGGCGTCCCGGTCGCTGTGGTGGTCCCTCATCACGGAAAGGCGGCCGACAAGAGCATTCATATCCTCCCGGCGTGTCGCGACAAATCGCGTTCTTGTCGCAGTCGTTCAAGTTGGGCGATTCGCATTCATTGATCACTTAAATAGAAAACATTTCTGCAAGATTAACAAACAAAACACCCACTGAATGAGCATCGTCTTCCTGGGTGTGACGGCTCATCATCATGGTAGCCACGACGGCAACGGCATTCGTATCCATTCTCCAAGTCGATGCAATCTGCAAACGCCGAGCAGCTATTAAGCGCCGGGTTGGCGCACTCGTTGACTCTCTCAACGCCTATAATAAACAACTAAACGTTTAACGAGCACCTATGCACTCACAAATCCTTCCAGGACTACGCAGCTTGTCCGGCGACTCGTCCCGCATTCCCATCGGGCATTGGCATCGATATGACTCGCGCGTGTCTTCGCATGTCGCTAGCTCATGACAATCATTCAAAGACCTGTCAAGACACTCATTGACAAGCAGTTTGCACATGCGACCAGGTCTTCTAAGCGGGTCGGGAGACGTGTCGTAGAATCCGTCGCGACAAGCGCACGTGTAACCGCCGCCGGCCGTCTCACTGCAAATCGCATTCGGATGACAATCATTTTGACTGAAACGACACAAATTATTCCACTTATTCAATTAACTTTCTTACGATTTGTCGAGGCACACTGGCTGCGTTAGTATGCAGATTCGTCCTGGTTTCGATTTTACCGGGCTCTTATCCACGTATCCGGCGCGGCATTCACACGTATAATCCTGCGAGCTAGTAGCCCTGCACATGGCCGCCGAATGGCAATCATTTCGGTCCGGGTCTTGACACGGATGTCTCGGTGGTGGCGACGGCGGTGGCGGGAGCTCACAAACGCGTCCACGCGCGCTCTCATCCGGCGACCGGTCAATGTATCCGTGACGGCACTCGCACCGGTAGCCGCGCGGCTCATCATAGCAAATCGCATTTCTCGAACACGTATTGAGCGAAGGATCGCGGCACGCGTTATTGCGAATGCAAACCCTTCCAGGCTGCTGCGGCGATTGATCGACATATCCTTGGATGCACGTGCAACGATATGAGCCATTATCGAGCGGCTCACACACGGCGGCACTCGAGCATTGATGGTTCGACGGACAAACATTCGGCGCAAGACAAACTCGTCCGGGTTGCGATGCGAGGTTTGGTGAGCGATCAACGAATCCTTCACGACACTCGCACGTGTAGCCTTCTTCCAGATCACGGCAGTCGGCATTTGAGCTACAAGTATGGCGTCCTTCAACACATTCATTCACCTGCAAGATTCTTCTTAAATCCGACGAATTCCGAAAATATAGCAAACCAGTTTCACGCAAACTCGGCCTGGTCTCGTCATTTTGCTCGGTGATCGGTCAACAAATCCATTTGGACATTCGCAAGTGAAAGATTGCTCATTATCGCGACAGATTGCAGATGGATCACAGTCATGGGCACCAGTCTGGCATTCATTGACATCTGGAAATTATATTATAAATTGGTAACTGAAAATACAAAACTTACACATAAGGCATACTCTTCCCGGGAAAGCGAGACTTGGCGAAATATCCTTTGATCCCAATGGGCACTCGCATTCATACGAGTCCAGAGTATCCCTACATTTCGCATTCTTATCACAATCATTCAGCGACGGATTAGAGCATTCGTCGACAAGCTTTCTGCACTGTCTTCCCTTCATCTGCGGTGACGGCGATATATCAATGAATCCGTGCTTGCATTCACACCGATATCCTAAAACATTCACATTCTCATTTCTTGCCTTCCACACTAAGCTTCTACCATCTTCCATATCTATACACATGGCATTCTCGTCGCAGCTGTTCAACGACCTTTGTGCGCATTCGTTGACGAGTCTTTTGCAAACTCTTCCAGCTCTTCTCTCCGATTTATCAATGAATCCTGGATTGCATTTGCATTCATAGCCTTCCTCTAAGTCGATGCACTGTGCATATTGATGACAATCATTGAGATGAGGGAACTGACATTCATTAACCACTAGACAATGACATTAGGAACAACTTGATACTTTTCCCACTTACTTGGCTTGCACAACCTTCCCGGTTTCGTTCCAATATCTTTGAAACCACTTCTGCACCGACACATGTACCCATTGATCTGGTCGATGCACTCGGCTGACTGGTCGCAGTCATTAAGCTCCGGGTGCTCGCATTCGTTTATCACCGTGCATGAGCCCGACGCGTCGCGCGAATAATCCATTGGACACGTGCATCTCGGCGAGCCGTCAATCAACCGGCACACTTCGTTATGTGCCGTGTTGCACTCGGAATGTCCGTGACATCCCTCATCCAG
This sequence comes from Caenorhabditis plicata, assembly GCA_963931815.1. Lineage (NCBI taxonomy): Eukaryota > Metazoa > Nematoda > Chromadorea > Rhabditida > Rhabditidae > Caenorhabditis > Caenorhabditis plicata. The sequence continues at coordinate 17,729,241 of OZ007494.1, forward strand.
CTGCTCGAGTACCTGCAGTTGCTCGCATACGCGGCCCGGATGGGTTATTCGGTGCACGGAAACGTCGCGGAATCCTGGCCGGCAGCGGCACGTGTAGCCGATCGGTAAGTCGACACACTCGGCGTCTCGGTGACAGTCGTGCTTGCCAACGCGGCACTCATCGACCAACGCCGGACGGCACACTCTGCCTGGCCGATGCATGACGTCGGGCGACTCGTCACTGAAATCGTCGCGGCACTTGCACGTGAATGATTCCGGCGTGTCGATGCAGTCGGCGTTCTTCGAACAATCGTGTCGGTTTGTTGTGCATTCGTTTATCACTGAAATTTGTATAGGAAAAAACGTTTGCCTTAAAATAAAATTTAAAAATAACTACTAACTTTTCAAACATCGGCGTCCCGGTCGATTCCTTGTGTCTGGCGACAAGTCGATGAATCCAGATGGACACATACACATGTAACTATCCTCTAGAATCCCATCCATTACGAATCCAAATTAAAATGAACAACCAACCGGTGTCTGTACAGATCGCATCTGGACTGCAATCATTCTGTCCCGATGCACACTCATCAATCAGCCGTTTGCACTTCCTGCCCGGTCGCTGGTTGACGTCAAATGACACGTCGAGGTAATTCATAGCACATCTACACGTGTACGAGTCGGGAGTGTCTTCACAGATGCCTCCGTCTCTCGCGCAATCATCGATACCCAATTGACATTCATTCTTCACTGAAAACACATGATTTCTCTCTCTGAAAATGCTGAAACTCTCAATCTCACGTGGCTTGCAAAGTCGTCCCGGTTTCTGCGCGGCATTCGGCGAGATGTCCAAGAAGCCGGTCCGGCAAGAGCACGTGTAGCCGTCGTCCGTGTCGATGCAAATTGCGCGGTCCGGCGAGTCGCAGTCGTTCAGCGATGGATTGTCGCATTCTGGGATCACTGGGATGCACACTCTTCCCGGGTTCTTCAGCGGGTTCGGCGACTTGTCCTTGAAGCCTGCCAGACATGCACACGTGTAGTCGTCGTCGTCCACCGACACGCAGCGCGCGTTCCGATCGCAGTCGTTGTTGCCCACTTTGCACCGGTTGTTGCGCTTCTCTTGCATGCAAATGCGGCCCGGATTGCGGTACTCGTCGCCGTCAACGAATCCCGGCTTGCACACGCACGTGTACGCTTCGATGGTATCTATGCAGAGAGCGTCGCGCGAGCACGTGTTCAGCGATGGCGAAGAGCATTCGTTTATGAGCTCGCGGCACACGCGGCCCGGGAATGTGTTCGGCGAAGGCGAGTAGTCCACGAAGCCCGGTTTGCAACGACATACGTAGCCGTCGTCTGTGTCTGTGCATATCGCGTTTGGCGAGCATCTGAAAAATCATTCGTAGGTCTTTCGAGCATAAATAAGTTTCTAAATATTTTTTCAAAGGCCCAATTTGATTGCCTAACTAACTGCGATTCCCTTACCTATGTGTTCCATCTAAGCACTCATTCTGCTGTGCCACACAAACTCGTCCCGGTCGTTGTGACGGATTAACCGAAGCGTCAATGAATCCAACCGGACACGAGCACAAATACCCATCATCCGTGTCGATGCACATGGCCGACCGATCACAGTCATGTTCTCCTGTTGCGCATTCATTCTTCACTAAATATCACACAATTTCAAAACTCCTATAGCCACTCACAGCAAATTCCACTAATCGGATGTCTCTTCTCGTTGGGACCACATTGGCACATGAAAATGCTTCCTCTTGGCAAGCATCGCTCGCGCTTCCGAATATCGCACGACTCTGGCTTCATCGGATCGCATGAACCCGGGTAGGCGCAGTCGCCGGAGCGCGTCCGTTCGTATCCGGTCACGCATTTACAGAACCACGACCTTCCGTCTTCCGTAGTGCATCGCTCGTTGGTGCCGCAGTGGATTCCGCCGTTGTGGCAGTCAGCATCTTGTTGCGGCGCGATTCGCACCTCCTTGATCGACACTGAAACGCGATATTTTTATAATATTCAAGACAAGAAATACCGCAGAAGCCTGTTCGATAGTCGCGGTTGTAGCCGTCCGGACAAGAGCAGCGATAATTGTGATACGGCGTGACTTTGCAGTCCTCTGGGAACACGCAAGAAGTGATCAGCTGCGGATTGCACAAGTCTCCGCCGCAAACGCGAGTCATCGGATGTCTCGAGAATCCTTCCGGACATTCGCATCTTGCCGTCCCATTGTAAGCCACACAGTGCTCATTCAGCGATCGATCGCATCCGATTTGCGAGTGCGGATTGCATACGTCCGTCGGCGGTCGCGGCTCCACACGCACCGGCTCCTGCTGTGCTGGACACGCTGCCTTCTGAATCATCGAGCGCAGTCGGGTGTCGAGATCCTTGAACTTGTCCACGTAGAACCAGCGATTAGGCGAGCCTGCGATCGACTCGAGCTCACTCGAGAGCACGTGGTCGGTGACGCCAATCGCGAACGTGTTCACGTTTAGTTTCCGCGCCGCGTCTGCCGGCCCCGTCACGTTGTCTTGCGAACGACCGTCCGTTAAAATGATGGCAACTCTGAAAAAAACTGTTGACTAAAGAATTCACAAAATCCGAGCTCCTAATTGTCTTGAATGATACTTTTTATATAACTTAAAGAGTCCGATTCAAATCCCAAAACTCCAACCTTGCAATATCGTTACTCGCAGGTCTTGCGCCCCTCCTCTCGCTGAACCCTTCCTTGACCATATGCTGGATGGCGGCGCCGGTCCTCGTGAGTCCCGTCAAGTACTGAGTGTCGGTGATCGCCTGCAGCAACGAGGCCTTCGTCGAGTACTGGTCCAAATCAAACTCGTGCCGGATCTGGTCCGAGTACTGTATGAGTCCGACCCTCGTCTTATCAGTGCCGATTTCGAACAGCTCCACAAACTCGCGCAAGAATCGCAACACCTCGTGCTTAAACACGTACGAGCCGATGCTGCCTGAGCCGTCGATGAGAAACACGAGGTCGGTCTTCTGCTTGGGACACGACGTGTGAACGGTGCACACTCTTCCCGGCGGCAGGTTGGCATTCGACGAGACGTCGATGAATCCCGAGTAACACTGGCAGATGTACGAGTCTGGCGTGTCGATGCAGTCGGCGTTCTCGTCGCATGTGTTCAGCGACTTGTCTCCGCATTCGTTGTGAGCTGAAATCGCACTAGAATCTTCAAGCAAACCCTTCACGCTCGCTTACCACTCGTGCACACTCTTCCTGGCAATTTGCCGTGCCGACTGCTCGTATCCATGTAGCCGTCGAGGCACTGGCACGCGTATCCATTCGTAGCGTCGATACATTTCGCAAACGGCGAGCAGTCATTTTCGCTAGTTGCACATTCATTCACCACTAAACTTGTTTTCATTTCAATTTTTAAAAAATAAATTCAACTCACATTCTTTGCACTTTCTTCCCGGTTTGCGTTCAATATCATTCGAGAGGTCGATGAATCCAGGCTTACATTGACACGTGTATGAATCGAAACGATTCAAGCACAGTGCATTCACGTCGCAGTCATTCTTCAAAGAGCACGCCGTGTAAACTCGGCATGTTCCGTCAGTGTAGCGGAACGCATTATCCGCGCACTCGCATGTTCCGCTCTTTGAGCAGATCTCGTTCTTTCCACATTTCGAGTGCTAAAATCAGGTACGGTTAGAATTTTTAATTTAAGCTATCGATAGTTGACAATTATTAAGCGTACGTGAGAAAAATATATTTAATTGTTAGAAAAACGTCTTATTCATTAAATGTGCCCTAAAAACTTATATGTACGCTTCATTCAACAGTCGCTTGCCAATCAATTACCTTCGAGTCACACGTGTCGACACTAAACGACGTCGCCTCATCCAAACTCGCCACCTTCTCCACCGGCTTCACGCACACTCTTCCGGAATAGTGCGTGGCGTTCGGCGAAACATCAACAAATCCGGGCCTGCACGCGCACAAAAACCCTTCCTTCGTATCTTCGCACGTAGCGTCGCGCGAGCAGTCATTGAGCCTCGGATTGGAGCACTCGTTGATCGCTTCGACGCAACGCCGACCTGGCAGTCTGTTGAAGCTCGCAGAGACATCGGCGAATCCCGGCCGACACTGGCACAAATACGATTCGTCCGTGTCCACGCAGATTGCATTGTCGGAACAGTCGACGTGGTATCGTTCCCTGAAATGCAATGTTATTCGGCTAAATGAGTTCGAGCCAAACTTGTTGCTGCATTCATTCACCCTTGGTCGACAGATCCTTCCCGGCTGGCCTGGTGGCGAAATATCGGCGAATCCGCTCCTACACTGGCACGTGTATCCCTCCGCCTACAAACGAGTATTCCTTCTATAGTCCTCGCAGACATCTTACCAAATCAATGCATTCCGCGTTCTTGCCGCACGTGTTCAGTTTGGCGTGCTCACATTCATTAATCACCACACATCGTCCGTCCGGCAGTCGCGAGTATCCGCTGGCACATCTGCACTTGTACGTGTTGTTCACGAACACGCACACCTCGCGTTTCCGCTGATCGCAGCTCATCGGGTCGACCACGTCGCATTCAGGCGGCTCCGGTGCTTGCGCACTTCCACGCGTGCAAATCTTTCCGGGCTTGCTTGCTGGATCCTCACTTTCGTCCACGAAACCGTCATGACATCGGCACGTGAACCCATCGGCGGTATCGATGCACGCAGCATGCGGCGAGCAGTCGTGCTCCCCGCGTGCACACTCGTTCACCACTGCTCTGCACACGCGACCCGAAGGGCGCCCGTGCTGACGAGAGACGTCGATATAGCCGGATACGCACTGGCACATCGGGCCAATAGGCGTCTCGCGGCACTCGGCTTCCGTCGCGCAGTCAATGTGCGAGCACATGTCAGCTGCAAGAATCACCTTAAACTCCGCCGACACGGTTCGCAACAAACCTTTCTTGCAAACGCGTCCCGGACTGTGCAGGGGATCGACCGACGCGTCTTTCCAGCCGTTTCTAAAACAAATCAAACTCAACAATCTCGCCCACTTCCAATTACCGGCATTTACACGTGTATCCATCAGAAGTGTCTATACAATCCGCGTGCGGGTCACACGTGTGCCTACCAAGCGCGCATTCGTCGATCGCTATAATTGGTTGTTATTAAGAAGCAATAAGACTTGTCGACTTGTTTCGCTTCATTTCACTTTCGGGTAATAAGTCGATTTTCATTGCCTGATCCCGGTTTACAAGCGGAACTTAACTTTATTGTTTTGCTAATCGCATGTTTGGACTAGTGGCTGCATTTTAAAATTAATTTTTAAGAGAAAGACATTTTCACGTAAAAATGAGAAAGGCTTATTGAATATAGTCTTAAGACTGAAAATATATCATCGAAATACCTGATTTTCAGACATAAATTAGAGTAATGAAGGTTCCAAGGATTCTGCAACTTTGACAATTACAAACAATTAGTTTTTAGTATCAATCGAACCAGAAAAATGTGCTCTATCGATTGAAATAAATATGGAAAAGATCGGTAGAGTATTTCAAAAGATATAAGACATTTTTCTGATTATCAAAATAAAGGTATTATTCACTGATTTTTATTTTCCTATTCAATATCGATACGGGTATTAATTATATAACAACGGAATTTTACCATTTTTCAATTTAAGCGCTGAAAAACGTTGTTTTTTGTTTAATCATTCCGCATTTGCATTCACGCGTAGATTTGACTGCAGCACCCCAGTACAAAACGTTTCTAAATATCAATTTAGAGGCGGAGCCAAGAAGGATACTAAAAGAATAAAATTGATAAAATCAAGACACTTTTTTTTTGCCAAAACACAAGCGTTATTGGTTCCACCTGAAAATTTCTTTTTTCAAATTTTCGACATAGTTTTCTATTGTTTTGTCCTGAAGTGCTGCAGTCTTGTTTATACAAAAAATATTACGGCAACATTGGAAAAAGAAAAGCAACTGTTTTAAATTAAAACAAAGAGCCAGCATACGTGAAACTATCCGGGACCGTTTTTATTTCTTCAATAAAATAATGGGAACTATTAAAGCCCTTCCAATCCCTATCAATTCTCGGGAATTTGTAAATACCTTAAAATACAATGAACTATAATTGAGGAAGCAACAATAGTTCAAAATTTCCTGTTTAAAAGTAAGAAAACAATATGAATTGAACTGTCAATCATTCGCAATCGGTGCTTTGTCAAAAAATGAAAATAATCCTTATTGAATATGTGGAAACTAACTTTGCGTTAAACAATACGTTTATTTAAATATGGCAGAATAACTTTTTTTGACATAACAATCTTTTTATTATTTTCCATACGGAAATCTCTTTCTCAAGGAAGCAAGCCTTCGAATATAACACATTTCAATTCTCAGCCAATTGATCATTCATTAAAGTTTCTCTTGTCCTAGACTATAATAAACAACATACATGTAATATATCCCAAACAAACAAATCAACCAATTCCATTTCTCAATCATCTGATTGAGTCAATTCTTCATTCTTTAATCCACATTAATCCCATTTGAATGCAAAAACTTGAATATTTCTAATCCTTCATCCAGAATATACCGTAATCTCGTCGATCTCTCCCTTTGTAAATAAAATAAAATGCGCAACAATCAAAAACCAGCAGACAATATTTGGTACATGAAAAGGTTATTTTTTGATTCCATTCCATGTTCATTGACTCAGCGGGAATCAATCATTCTTGTCGTACGGTATTTCACGGTAATTAAATTTGTGTTGTTCGATCATTCATGGTTTTCATTTTCTTTTCCGTTTCAATCCAATTTCGATGGGGAGAAGAAGGCCAATTGGATTTTAAAATGTGTTTTTTTAACAAACATTTTGTGATATCGCAACTACTTGGAAGATATAATTTCGTTACAAATTCAATCCATTTAGATCAACAATATCTAACATTTTAATATCAAAAAAGGAAATTCGAGTTTTCCGATTGGAAGGATAATATAAAAGAAAATGTGCTCAAATATAATTTCCCGTGTAGAATTGAATGTTTTTAGAGAGTTTTAGAAAACGCTGACAAACTGTAAAAATTTGGGAGACTCGTTTGACACTCCACTGCCACAAAAACCGCGCCGCATTGCAAATGACTTCGCACCAATTGCACGAACACTACCTTTTAATTTTTATATAACATTTACACCCCATTTTGTATGGTTATAGAATGAGAACAGTAAGCATATTCAAATCTAACTTTTAGAAGGATAATACTATTTTTAGATAGTTTAAGACAAGCTAAATTAAATTGTAATAAAAACTTTTTTGTGATAAAGACGTAAAAATTTCCACACACGTTTAAAAATCGCAAAATATCTATTTCGAATTGGCGTGCATTTAAACTAATTCTACAGTTAAACAATAATTAATAAATAAAATATTGAAAAAAAAATGATAAAGATAGTGCAATTGGTGCGAAGTCTTTTGCAATGAGGCGCGGTGTCCTGGCATTGCATTGCGCACGCCAATTAAAAGGGTAATATAAACTAGTTCAGAAAATGTTACTAGTTCATATCTAATATTCCGTGAAGAATTGAATGAGAGCACTCCAAATTTGGCAAAAAAGTTAAGTTGGGGGCTCAGAAAAGATGCTCATTTTGCAAATTTCGATAAGAATTGCATGTTTTTAGATAGTTTAAGACGGGCTTGTAACAATGAAGTGTCAATTTATATGAAAATAATACCTGTAAATTAGTAATACACGTCTAAATATTGAAAAATATTAATTTACATTTGGTTTCAGAAAAAGCTGACAAACTGGCGTAGACGATATCTATACAAACTAAACGTGAAAGTTTAAAAACCAATTCGTTATTTCCATTTGGCGAGTTTACTTCAAATTCCAGTCAAGATATATCGTAGAATAAATCAGAAATGCGATATTAAATTAAAATAAATAATATTTCAAACTATAGGCACGCCAAATGGAATAATTCAATAGTGAGCGCAGAAATTGTGATTAAGTTCAACATTTTGACAAGAATTTCAGATTTGTGGATTGCTTATGACCAAAATTACGTGACAATTTAAACCTGATTTACACGTAGACATTAACTAAATTGAGAAATGTGAATTTTTTTTATAGGTAAACATTATTTATTCAATATTAAACTGACAAGGGAAATGTTTTAGGTGGGGCTCTCAGATTTTGATAAAACTTTGCAGAGAGATTTCTTATGATCCAAATATTATACTGACAAAATATTAGGACCCACAAAACGGCTTAAGTAGGTGGGTTTGAAATCCAAAAAATCGCGATCATTCTATAAATAATGATTTTATTGACTTCCGAAACAGTGGGACAACAGCGCAGTGCTAAGTGTGATACAATTAATTATTTGCGTAATCTAGAAAAGTTACCATAAAACATAATAAAAATGAACATTTTCCGATCTAAATCACCAAAACATGTTTAAATCATAAAACGCGTCTAAATTACAATTTTTCCAAATATTTTCCTATTTCCATCTAATTTTCCCAATTTTACTAATTCAAATTGCTTTATTCTAAAAACTAGGACAGCACATGTCTTCTGATTTCACCGTTACTATCTTCAATTGTTTCTTCAGAAAATATTTAAAAGAAGCCAATTATAATAATTATAATAATACATCGGAAGACTTATTTTCACTGAGATAAATGTGTTCGAATCGAGATCATATTCCGGATAAACCGAGAGATGGTGAACATCACAATAAAGTGCAACATTGAAGCAATAAATTGTTATTATTTCAAACAATTAAAAGGGAAAACATTATCTGTTAGTTACATGGTCCGGTTTAAGCGAAAATATAAAATTGCAGACAAGAAAAAAAATAAATAACCATTTTAAATGCTTAAAAGCGTTCAAAACTTGGAGAATCGACTATTTCAATTGGAAATATATAATTAATATAATTAAGAGATAGTTTATTGAAACTGTCAAATTTCAAATACGTTTGCTTAAACATTTTCACGTAGATTTAATATAAACTTATTATATTTTTCTTAAAAGCCAGTACCCTTCTAGAATATTTCATTGGAAACATTCCCATGAGCACGCCAAATGAAAATGACGATTTTACTAAATTTAAACGAGTTTTTCTAACATCAACGTGTAAATTAAAAATGTTTTCAACGTTTATTTATCAGTTTTTTTTATTAATCTATCCGATAACCTTAAAAATCACCGGAAATGTTGGATTATAAAAGTGTTACCGAGATTTTACGATTTCGTGCCCGAGTTGTTCTAATCTTAAAAAATAAGTTGCATAAATGTAAAAAAGATAAATCAATTAACTAACAAATTTCTCTAGTCTCGTGAAAATTTGCAAATTTAAATAATCCAAAAATGTTAAAATTAAACTAATAATTTCTTAATACGGATTAAATAGACATCATATTATTTATCAAAAAATTCCCACACCAACTGAAAATGTTTAAGCCCTTCTTTATTTTAGACCACCCAGATTATATATACCTGAGTTAACAAAGTGTTTCAAATATATCTTCAAGCTAGTCACAAAAATTAAATTAGTATATTCACGTAGAGTACTGTAAAATCAACTAAAATTTCAAAAATCGAGCATATTCCCAAAGACTACATTTTTCACGGGACAGAACTCAACAATATAAGGCCTTATTATTTGAAAAAATAATTATTATATCAATTCGCTTTATTTTCAGTTACACAAATCTATCAGCTTGAAAAAATACAACTTTAAGTGTTCAAACACACTCCACTGCCACGAAGTATGCCGCATATTGCAAAAGACCGTGCACCAATTGAAAGAAAAACACGGCCTTCACTTTTTTATTATTCTTTATTTTATCAAAGGTTATCTTCATCGAATATAAACTAAACAACAAAGTAAATCAAATTCGACGATGACAAAAAAGTTTAAATAAAAAAGTGTAGGGCGCGGTCTTTTGCAATATGCGGCATAGTTCGTGGTAGTGGAGTGCAATCGAGTCTCCCAAATATTTTACATAATTTCTCCTACAATCAACTATCAAGTTTCACTTCTATGCAAATTATTTTCCAGCATAGTTTTTTACAGTTTTCCAGCGTTATGTGTAAATTAAAATACATAGGTATAGAAGAACGACGAATGAATATGAAGATTTAGCAATATTTAAACGCATTGTATTAATTTCTACGTGTAAGTAACAAAAATAACTTTTACTTCTATTTTAAAGGCTTCTCTGGTGTTTTGAATTTTTGGTGAAATCGCCAACTGGATGGTTTTTTTAATGTTTTCTACAGGAATTTTGAGGTTGGTAACTTTGAACCTTTTTTTTAACCCACTTAACCCCCCAGTGCAGGACAATTTTTTGTGTGCAATAATAAAATTTCCTCAGCTATCACCATGCAAAGTTTCAGCCCGAAACCTTTTGGATCCAAAAAATTACCTCCCTAGTAATAAGACGAGCTCAGAAAACTTGCTCAAATCTAATATTTTAGGAAGATATTAATATATTTAGAGAGTTTAAGAAAACGCTGACCAAATGAAGTGAACTATGTTTTTGTAAAGTACACGTAACATTTTTATGATGAGTCTAAAAATCAGACAATCATTATTTTCATTCGGTGTGCTACTGAATTTCTATTTTCCTCAATTAAAGTCAAAAACAAAAGATTTTTTTTCAAATAAAATATTTTTAATTTCTAAATTAAGGCTAGAGGTATCTTTATATCTTTAGAGTCTTTGAAAAACCACCAATTATTTAAACAATATTTGGGGATGGTAATATAATTTGATTGGTCACACTCCATTGTGCAAAATGAACACGAAACAATAAGAACGGTAGGGCAATGAAACCATCAATCAAGCTCCTGTGGCAACATTGGCATCTGTCCCCAATTGCAATCAATCAATTAGACCAATTTAGGAATGTTAATTAATTGGATAATCAAAAAACATCAAATTGGCTCGATCTTCTTTCAATCTTTCAATCCTAACGAAGGTCGAATCAATTAAATAATATTTCGGTATGTCAAGTGGAACAACAAAAAATTGCTATTTCCTATTCTTATTATTCATTCATTTTCCAGTTTCTTGGCAACACCCATTAGACGCAACGAATCCACTTGGAAACAGGTAAGGCACGCAAAAAAGTGCACTGTTCCCGATTGATAAGGCTTTCATCCTTGACCCGAAAACGAAATGATAACGACGAGTCGGTTCGCGCCGTCTCCAAAAAAACCCTGACTTCAACCTACCTTTGATACACTTCCTTCCCGGATATCTCTTATCCAGTGATGCGTCGGTGAAGCCTTTCGGACATTTGCATTGGAAATATCCCGGCTGTTCGGAAAAACATTCGGCGAGCGGATCACAATCGTGAAGCGAATAGTCTTGACATGGATTCGCTCCTAAATTATTCATTCATACTCGATTCTAATCTAATTATCTGGCCAATGCCCCCACACAACATTCCCGGCTATTTACCTTGACAGCCGCCGTATATGAGCACGAAGACGCCTATGAACAGGCGAAAGCTGCTCATGTTCCTTCTAGCGGCTAGAACACAGTTTATCGATAACAACACAAAATGATATAAACAAGATAACTAAGCGAACAGTAATCAACAATAGGCTGTGACAAGCTTGTTTTTGATCGCCGAAAAATGTCTAATGAACAAGAAGAGGAAGGGAGGCCGGTCAGCCACCCAATTCACATCTCCTCCTCCTTTCCACGAAGGCGGTAAATGGATGATGATTCGAAAAACGAGGCCGGTCGGCCGGCGCGGCTAATGCATCTCGTCGTTCAACTTTCCATGACTCATGTCGGGTAAATGCGAGGAAACGAGGTGGGGGGAGGAAGGCTAAACCGAATTACCTTTATCACGACGATGACGACAGCCATCGCCCATGTCCATGTATCCGGATAGGCATTGGCACTGCTTCTGCCCGCTCGCCGTCGTAACGCACTTCGAGTTGGACGGACAGTGGCAATCATCTGAAAGCCGCTCGATTTGTGGCCGGCGGAACGCGGTCTTCACCTTTCTCGCACCGTCTTCCCGGCAGCGTCACATTCCTGCTTGTGTCAATGTAGCCGAATGGACATCGACACGAGTAACCAACGGGCAAATCTATGCAAACAGCGTGGAGATGACAGTCGTGTTGATTTGTTGCGCATTCGTTGATAGCTGCAGTTTTTCTGTTAGAACTTTAGAATCTTTTTGAATTCTTGCTCATGTATTCTCTTCGATTTTTATCGCTTTCTCATGTAAATACATCAAAACCTCCCAGAATTGTAAAATTACTGTCTACTTTAACGATGAAGATTTATATAGATTATTTGATTGCAACTAGAATATTCCAGAATAAAATCAACTCAATTATTTATAATTTACCCCCCCCCCTCTTATCAAATTCCAATATCCCGTTTACAAACTCAACCTTTGGTGCAATTCCTTCCAGGTCTTCTTGCTCCTTGATCCGACACGTCCACGTAATTCTCATTGCACCTATCCAATGAATCTCATCACAGTCAAACAATTTCGCAAACCTGCACGTGTAACCAACCGGCTTATCAAGACACTTTGCATTCGGCGAGCAGTTATTCAACGATGGCGTCGCGCATTCATTCACAACTGAAACACGAGAATAAATAGCGAGGGCATTAACCAACGTTTCAAGCATTTTCTGCCAGGCAGAGTTCGGGGATGCTCCGACATGTCCAGGTAGCCCTCACGGCACAGACATTCGTATCCGATCTTGTTGTCAACGCATTTCGCGTGCGGATCGCACGTTGTCCGATTGAGAGCGCATTCATTGACGAGTTCTGAAAAAATATTGAACAGGCTTGCACTGGATGCGAGTGGAATGCAAAACCTTGGCACTTCCCATTGTGGAAGACGTGCTTCTCATCACATTCGCATGTCGAGCTACCATCTATTTGCTTCACGCAACGTTGTCCCTCTATTTTAATTTGATTAACACTTACTTTTCCTATTCCAAACCTTTGCAATCGCATGTCTCGCTACTCAGCAAGATCACTGATGGGTCTGTGCCATATGCATCGACGACTTCATCCGGCACCACGTCAACGTCAAACATAAACGGAATCTTCTCACCGTTGCTCTCAAGGAATCCGTCTCCATCCTTCCTCCAACTCTCAATTCTTGCCGGCGACCGCCGAATCTCCTTGACTCCAAATATCCGTCTCAAGTCTTGCTTCAACTCGTTACAGTCGTTTACCGGATTCTTCATATATCTGCCAAGCAAATCGAGCGGAACGCATCTCGCCGACCCCAATGGTCTGACGGTTCCAAGTTTGCACACACAGCGCCACGTCGCCGCGATGCGTACGCAAACCTCGCCGAAATCCGGCCTGCACGGATTCGGATCCTCTTTGCATAATTCCATTTTTCCAATCGACAACGATTGCCGACTTTCTCGGGGAACGGCACCGTTCGCGCACCGGTTCGTCGTATTCAGATGCTCATCAGAGCCATCTTCGCAGTCCCATGATCCGTCTCCAACCAATTTTGCGTCGATGCATCGCACCGTCCCGCATCTGCATTCGAATTGGGTCACGGTACATTCTGAAAGAAACGGAATTTTAATGGAATTGCAAAGTTGAGCAACCCTCATCGGACCCGTCCGCGCAATCATCGATGCCATTTTGAAAGTTCCTACGCGGAATGCATTTTGAACCATCCGCACATTGGAATTGCGATTGAGCACAAGCTGAAAATTGCAGAGTTTTGTCAAAATGAAGCTCTCATTTCTCACGTTCATCCGAATGGTCCGTACAATCAGGCTGTCCATCCAGGTATTTGGACGGATCTATGCATTGGCTACGATCCCTGCAGACAAAGTAATGCGAAGGACAATCTGAAAACATTTGTTCATTTCAGGAAAAAGACTGAGCTCACTTTCATCCAATCCTGAATAACAATCAATCTTTCCATCGTTGATCTTCTGTTTATTGATACATCTCGGACTACCGAATTGACAATCAAACTGCCATGGAAGGCATTCTACAATTATTTTATACTTATAATTCTTAAACAATTTCAGTTCTATGAGTGGAGCCTAATAAATGTCAAAGAAATCAATAAAATTTACGAAAATTGAAAGAACTTCAAGTCGATTTCATTAAAAATCTCTTGTTAGAGGCCTACCCATATTAGTTGATGCAAATGGAAAATTTTAAAAGTCCAGTTGAAAAACTTTTTTTAAACAAAAAAAGTAATTCTTGTATTATTTTCAATTTTTTATTCTTTTGGATTTTTTCGAAACAAGGATAAATAAATTGATTGAATTTAACAGATAAATAAACTGTCATTTACTCTCATACTGAGTTCATTTTATTAAGGTTCGGTACCTTTTAAAGTTGAGTTGTTAAATTGAAGCTCTTTTATTTTATTCGTTCCCTGGCAAAACCCACAACACAAAACTTTTGACTTTCAGATAACCGAAAAATGTTTTTATTGTTTTCGATGTTTTCATAGGAAATCTTCCAGTTTTGTATCTTATTTTCGAGATGAGCTCAATCGACGTCAAAGCGTCGAATATCCACCAGAAAATTGGATCTTTATTCGAGGCTGCTTCAAAACCCATTCCGCCCGCCACCCGCTATGGTAAAATGACTTTCTCGTTTAATTTATTAAATCTTAAATTTTTAATAGAATTAGATGATAAATGGATTATTCGGCTTGAAATATGAATAATTCACTTGAAACTAGGACAACAAACCCACGTAGAATATGATCAAAATCCGGAAAATTGACATTTGCAGGTGGCGTGCATTCCGATGCACACAAGCTACTGGATTCGATGCTGCACCGATGTCAGCCTGTTATTGATGCCAAATGATATTTGAAATTGTTTTTACATTTCTATCATTAAAATTCTCCCAATTTTTATTCCAATCTCCCGAATTTAATGTTCCAGTTGACTATTTGTGAACATTTTCATACAATTTTTAGTTTTTTATGATTTTTTTAAAGATGGGACTATAATTTTGTTTTAAATTTTGAGTTTGCTGCCAACACGCCAACTGGTATCGTAATAAAATGAGCTCCGTAAATGTTCAACAAACTAACTTTTTGAAAATATATTCATATTTTTATAGAGTTTAAGGAAAGTCTAGTTAAATTGTCGTGAACAATGTTTTATTCAAAAGACGTAACCATTTTTAGACACGCTTAAAAATCGGAAAATTGTTTTATTACAGTTGGCGTGCTGCTAGTAACACTGTAACAATTTTTAAATATATTTATCCACTATAAAAACGTTATATCCAACAAAATACAATTGCATGTTTCACTCTTTTATTTCTGGCAGATTAAAATTAACAAATCTTGATTTAAAAATAAACGATGTCTACAATAATAATGTTTATTTGAAAACGTATCGAACCATTAAACCTATCAAGCGTGAAAAAATAACCGCACACTAATGCACTATTTAATTAAAGGGTACCGATTACGGAAAACATTAATTAGTCAATTGTTATTATCTTGTAAGACAAGTGCAGGAATGAGACATTTCAAGTGTTTCTCGATGTATTTCAACTTGCTTTTATCCTTGCTGATAAATAATATTAGCATTGAAATTCGAATAAATTGTATTTGTTGTTAGCGAATTAACCTTTGTACAATGGAATGAAACGAGATTGAAACCGCCAAGAAAGGGATGCGAATAACTAATTAGACTCAACAAAATGTACCACCAAGGCTGGTAGATATTGGTAGATATATTTCCAACATATCCATAAATAAGCATAATATTAATTACGCTTATTTTCTATATGAAGTTGAATAAAGTATGAACAAACTGATGGATATGTGATTTTGTAACAGAGCAGGTATTCAAATGTGGTATAATATATTTGCTATTTTTAGATGAAAATATAAGTTAAAATAATTTGAACAAAAACAGAAAAAAACGTAAAATTTTAAACTTTCATTTTAAACTATCTTAAATCTACTTTTCTCTGAAAACTATAAAAAATGTCAGTTAACATTTCTGAGGTTCTATAGACGAGCTATAATTTCTAGAGTAGTGCAATTAATATTTCCGATGAATTTTCAAACTCTAACACGCCAAATGATATCTTAAAAACACGCCTTCAAAAGAGCCACTTTAAGCCGTCAGGGATACTTTAAAGAAATCCTTAAAAATTGGCGTAAAAATTAGTTTATAACTTCCACGTGGAAATTAAAAATACGCGTTTCAATCTAGAAAAATCATAATTTTAATTTGGCATGCTCTAATTTAAACATTAATAATTATTGGACCTTTTACCACGAGCTTCCCTCAACTTAAAGCTTCCCAAAATTCCAGCCACCAATTTTCCTCTCAAAACCCATAAGTCCTTCGTCCTTGAAACCAATCCAACTTATTATTATACCAACTGACATACAACCAACCAAAAAAAAACACAAAACAAAATTGTTTCATTGCCATCCTTGATACATTTCTTCAATTCGTACATAATTGCTTATATTAGGTTGCAATCTACTTCAACAAAAAAAACCGGGGTAGCAATTATTTTATATTGTTGAATACAAGTATAATATTTTTAAAAAATGGGTAAACAAACGAACAGAAAACTCACCTTCGTCAGAAGAATCAATGCAATCCACGATTCCGTCCTGCCATTTCTGAATTGCGATGCATTCTCGGCTCAGCGAGCATTTGAACTCCTTCGTTGGCTCACATCCAAGTGTCAAGTTGAATAATAGTAATAATAGGATTATTAGCGTGTCTTGATGCATTATTACTATTCTATCATATACGATCTGCAACAAAAATGTAAACAAGCGATGGTTTAGAGGGGGATAATAGTAATATTATAATACTAATACTAATAATAATAATAATTCTGCCATTCTTTCTTTCCGTCTGCGAACCGAACTGAACCGAACCGAACCGGTCCGGACACACACAGGTAACAACAAAAACAACACAAAATCGCCTGGGGAGGGGTTTGAAACGATAATTAGAATGAGTGAGTGACTTGAGGGCGTACAGGCAAAGACGAAGCAATCATCTGAATCCTTGCCTCGCTTTGGTTTTATATATCATTTACAAACAATGCAGCAAGATAACAATGCAAAACTCATCAGAATAAAATTCATAATAAAATCATGAATAAGAATAATGATGGAGTTCCTTTTTTATATATAAATGGTTTATGGCCAAGGTCATTTGAATATTCTGATATCTTATTCTGGTCGAACTGGGTGTCGGTAATTGCGTGCCGTTTCCTATTATTATTATTATTATCTACCAGCCTTGGTGGTACATTTTGTTGAGTCTAATTAGTTATTCCCATCGCTTTCTTGGCGGTTTCAATCTCGTTTCATTCCATTGTACAAAGGTTAATTCGCTAACAACAAATACAATTTATTCGAATTTCAATGCTAATATTATTTATCAGCAAGGATAAAAGCAAGTTGAAATACATCGAGAAACACTTGAAATGTCTCATTCCTGCACTTGTCTTACAAGATAATAACAATTGACTAATTAATTTTTTCCGTAATCGGTACCCTTTAATTAAATAGTGCATTAGTGTGCGGTTATTTTTTCACGCTTGATAGGTTTAATGGTTCGATACGTTTTCAAATAAACATTATTATTGTAGACATCTTTTATTTTTAAATCAAAATTTGGGAATTTTAATCTGCCAGAAATAAAAGAGTGAAACATGCAGTTGTATTTTGTTGGATATAACGTTTTTATAGTGGATAAATATATTTAAAAATTGTTACAGTGTTACTAGCAGCACGCCAACTGTAATTAACAATTTTCCGATTTTTAAGCGTGTCTGAAAATGGTTTCGTCTTTTCAATAAAACATTGTTCACGACAATTTAACTAGACTTTCCTTAAACTCTATAAAGATATGAATGTATTTTCAAAAAGTTAGTTTTGAGAACATTTACGGAGCTCATTTTATTACCATACAAGTTGGCGTGTTGGCAGCAAACTCAAAATTTAAAACAAAATTATAGTCCCATCTTTAAAAAAAAGCATAAAAAACTAAAAATTGTATGAAAATGTTCACAAATAGTCAACTGGAACATTGATTGGAATAAAAATTGGGAGAATTTTAATGATAGAAATGTAAAAACAATTTCAAATATCATTTGGCATCAATAACAGGCTGACATCGGCGCAGCATCGAATCCAGAATGCACGCCACCTGCAACTGTCAATTTTCCGAATTTTTATCACATTCCACGTGGGTTTGTTTTCCTAGTTTCAAGTGAATTATTCATATTTCAAGCCGAATAATCCATTTATCATCTAATTCTATCAAAAATTTAAGATTTCATAAATTAAACGAGAAAGTCATTTTACCATAGCGGGTGGCGGGCGGAATGGGTTTTGAAGCAGCCTCGAATAAAGATCCAATTTTCTGATGGACATTCGACGCTTTGACGTCGATTGAACTCCTTTCGAAAATAATATTCAAACTAGAAGAAATCCTATACCAGTAAAGATACTTACTTTGGATACTTTGGAGTCCGAATCATTCTCGCAGTGAGAAGCGGACCAACTCTCTCCAATTTGAGCGGCTGCGCCGTGCCACTGTCGACCATGCAGCTCCCGTCTCCAGGATTCCTATCCGTCTTCTGGTGGATCTTGTCGTGAACTTTTTTTTTTGAGATCCAGAGTTTGACGGCATCAGACCAGCGTGCTTTAGGTCGTCCTTTTGGTCTAGTTGATCCTCTGGGGACCCATTCTGTTACGCGTTTGCACCAACGGTTCACCGGCATTCAAAGATCGAAATCAATAAAAACATTTTGGGTTACCTGTAAGCAAAAAGTTTTGCGTTGTGGGTTTTACTAAAAAAGAAAAAGAAACAATTTAATTTTAACAGACCAATTTAATCCTTAAATTTCCTAAATCCGATCTCATTTTCATGATTTGTTGTCTAAAAAAACATTAAACTTATTAAAAAAAGAAATGCAGAAAAATATAGAAATACATGGTATATGGTGAACAATAAAAAACTATGCGATTTTATCACATTATTCTCACTGTTGTTTCATCGTAACACTAAGCTATTACACGCGTGTATACACGTCAAAGAAAAATGTCAATTGGAAAATCGTACATTTTCTATGTCAAAAACGTGTAATTTGAACTTTATCTGTTTCAGCCAGCTCTTCCCAATCACAGTGTATTTAACTAACCAATTTTTATTAGATTATTATATCGCACCTTTTATGTTTTACAATTTCAATAGGCGCGCACATTTTATCATCTTTCACGTGTAAGTTAAAAACTAATCTTCGTTAAACTTTTTCCATCTTTGCTTTTAACTGTTAGTCGCCAATGAAATTCGAAATATTTTTGTTGTTGGTCTTTGGTCAAGATCGCACAAAATATTCATTTTAATAAACATCCGAGTATGGTTT
Organism: Caenorhabditis plicata; assembly: GCA_963931815.1. Lineage (NCBI taxonomy): Eukaryota > Metazoa > Nematoda > Chromadorea > Rhabditida > Rhabditidae > Caenorhabditis > Caenorhabditis plicata. The sequence continues at coordinate 17,748,618 of OZ007494.1, forward strand.
TGTACTCATTCAAATAATGAATTTCTAAATTACAGATTCTCGAGACAGCGGCATTAATGAGAATCAGGAGGAAGAAGAAGGTATAAATTTCAAAGAAGAAGGTATAATTTTTTTCTTTTCACGTATAAATTTCAAATCACCTTTCACATGAATTGCCTTACTCTCTTACTAAATCTTAATTTCTTTCTAAAACATTCACTTTAATGAGGTTATGGATTTACAAATTAACTTGTAAGTTGAACTTCCGAAGCGTTTCAAGCTACTGTACCTTCCAACGACCAAGGATGTCACCACGATGTTGATCTCCACTGGTCTAACTGCAGAATTATATTTAGAGTGCTGGAATACTCAACGACCGATGATCAACCAACAACATCAACGAAAAAACAATGATGAAAAAATGTCTTTGGTTAATTACAGGGAATAGTGGGAAACTGTAGGATTGGGCGTGGCAAGTTCCAAGACAAAGAAGCCAATTAACACTTTGCAAAATGCATTTTGTTGATTTGAGGAAATTCTGAAGTAACACGATAAGTAATAACATTTCTTTATAACAACAAAAAAGTTTCTACTTCAATTTAATTAAGCTTGTCTTAAACTATCTAAAAATATTAAAATCTTTCTAAAAAGTTAAATCTGAGCATGCTTACTGATCTCATTCTTTTACCATACAAGTTTTGGGTGGAAATTGTAATTAAATATTCAACTAAAGCTTTGATTAACACGATTGAATATTCGAAAATCTTCATTTTCATTTTGCATGAATTCGATTAATATTTTTAGAATTTAAAATAAATAGGAAACTTAACTATTATTCAATTGAAATGTACTTTCATCATTAAAACATGAATCAACTTACATGATACCACAAACCTCATCAATCCATCAACTCCATCTTCAATCTGAAATATCTCTTGTTAGTACATCCATTTCTCAAAAAAAAAAATAATTAGATTTTTGCAAACATTATAAACACGAGCATTTATTCTCGAAATAAATTCAATCATTTATACACAATAATTATCTAATTCTCATTTTCCCCGTTCCATATACCAACCGGTTCAAAAATACATAAACAGTAGGAAATACACACGGAATGACAAACAACAAAACCATATATCCTAATTTATCTAGTATCATTTGAAATTCGAGCCCATTCTGGCATCGTTCCTAGTGGTAAAAATAAATATGCCATCGAGTTCATGTAAGCGATCGTTATAATCAACAATTCAATTGAGACAATCGTTCCAACAAACACCTGCAATCAATAATGAATAGACGGACCACAAATTACATTCCCAACCATGTCCGACACTTTAACCATCCCAGATCCAAAGACGATCGCATTTGGCGGTGTTCCAACAGGTAATATGAATGCGAATGAAGCCGCCAAAGTGGTAGGAATCATTAGAGTAAATGGGTGATTTCCAGATTGTTGGGCCTAAAAAAGAAAAGAAAAAATTAAAAATAATAAACTTCACAATTTATTACCAAAGTAGCAACGATTGGCACGAAGATTGACGCGGTTACGGTATTCGAGCAAATATTCGTAATAATCATTGCTATAAACATTGTCAACAATTGCAGAACCCATATGGGCAACGTATCAATAGAAGACAATGATGCTCCAATAAGATCACTCAATCCAGATTCCTTAACGCCAGCCGCAAGAGCAAATCCTCCTCCCAAAAGGAGCACAACACTCCATGGGAACGTTTCTTGCATTGTTTTCCAGTTCATTAAGCAATCTCTCTGAATTATTTTATCATTCACTATATATCAGTCCATTAAAAAAACCTTCTTCAAATCCTCTTTCTTTATATACGTGAAAATGTCTGGTTTCTCAGACGGAAGAACGAACAAAATGAAAGAGACTAACATCGCAGACGTGGCATCCGTATAAGTTCCCTTCTTGAACCAAACACCGAATCCTTGGAAGATTCCCGGATTGCGGAACATCCACAAGAACAAGAGGATGCAGAAGCAAGACAGAACCGATTTCTCAGCATAGCTGCAATGTATCACTTGCTAATCAACTTCTGACAAAGCCTTACCTCATTTTTGGTAATTCGTTATAGCGGTTTTTGAGCATCTTGGTGACATGTTCGTCTTTAGCAGGAGCATTTCTTAAAAGAAGTGACACGATATTTCTATATATATATATATATATTTAAACCTCAAGAAAAAGATAACCAAAGTAATCCAGGCAACAAAAAGACACAGGAGCATCAATGGGTAAGCAAAGAATATCCATGTTATATAGTTAAGTGATCCATCTTCTTTAGGGAACAATCTGAAAATTTAAAATAAAACAGTGCTCTCATTAAAACAAAAAACACAAAACTCACGCGCTCAATTGGCCAAGCATGACAAGATTCGAAGGCGTGCCGGTTGCCGTTCCAGTTCCTCCGATATTCGCAGCGAAACAAATCGACAAAACCAATCCCGTTGCCATTTTCTTACAGCCGGCTCGTCCTTTCGCACTAAATTCAAACATAATCAATCAGGCGCTCAAATAAACAATTTCTACCCATCCGTAGGATGATGCTGGAACGATGATAATAACTGTTGTACAACGCTTTGTCCAATTGGCACCATCATAGCAGTAGTAGCCGTATTCGAGATAAAACTGCTCAAAAGTGCCGTAACAATCATGAATCCTAGCATTATCCTGTAAAAGCAAAACAAATGCCCTAAACTTCATATAACCCTTGTTACCATTTCGGTTCACTTCCAACACATCTCAACACTGAAAGAGCAACTCGCTCGTGTAAATTGCATTTCTCGACGGCTGCCGCCATTATAAGCCCACCAATGAATAGAAAATTTGTATCCTATAATAAATATTCTTCTATTGTTTTTTTTCAAATATACTATTCTAACATTCATATACTCCTTGGCTGTTGTGTTGGCATCAAGCACTCCTACAATCGGAAAGAGCACCACTGGAAGCATGGCAGTAACAGCGAGCGGCATTACCTCTGACATCCAGAATATGGCAATTACCATTACACAGTACGCACATTTCCACTCCTTCAATATTATTCATTCATTACAAAACAAAGTGTATTTTAGTTATATAATTTGTAGAAGGAGTAATCATACTGCAATACATTTGTGTACAATTTCTTTAATTAAGCCAAACAAATATTGCGATCAGTCTGAAACCCGTCAAACTCAATATCATTAAAACAAATAATATGAGTCCATTATTGTCGTAGTGTAGGTTGATGCAAAATTAGGAATAAAGGAGCATACCGAAAAAAAAGATGGTCTCGCTTGGGCTGGTGTAGATTTAATTTGCAATTTGTTTATTATTTCGCTTTTTTCATCACAATTTTGTTTCATTTTGTTTTCTCTTACTAAATTGGTTGTTAAATCAACATAATATATATTATAATTTTTTTTGTATAATTTATTATGTGTAGGATCCTGTCCTGTCCAAGCGAGACCATTTTATTATTCGGAATGCTCCTTTAAACCTGATTTTTCATTAACCTACACCACGACAATAATTCTTATAAGCTTCCAAGTAACCTATTATACTTATTTCACTAACAAGGGAAGTCACTTTAGCGTCCGCTTGAGATTTTGATGAGACTTGCACCATTGATAGATTCGGATGCGCTGATTCCAAATCCGTTTTCAAAAACGGCGCAATTTTTCTCTGAGCCGAGATATGAGCCGCCAAAGTTTATTTTTGACAGATTATTTTTGACAGTTTGATGTGCATAAACCATAAAATGTCCGACATAAGGAATAACTTAATTAAATAAGAAAATTATTTTGCGTGAGGAATGTGGCAGCAGCGAGTGGATGGATCAAATGGAATGGAATATTTATTATGGGTGGTTATTTCAACGAGTGTTAAATATTGATAATGTTTATTTCAATTTGCTATGCAATTTTCAACTTTAATAACTTTAATCATTCCTTCAATTAATTATTGCAAGTAGTTGAAAAACATTTCAATCTTTTTAAAAAGTTAATGATTAAACAGCCAACAAAATTAACTTTCATTGGTAAAGTTAAAATATGTCCAAGCAACATTTTTGAAAATCAACTACAAAATGTACCTTGAACTTATACATTGGAACGTGTCAATGGTGTCAGTGAAGATTGACAATGTGGAGTGTGGAGTTTGAGAACGTGGAGTTTTTGAATTTCTGAATTCGGAATCAAATTTGAAGCTTCGGAAAAAATTTATTGAATTGAAAACAGAAATTTTTTTGGAAATATGTGATTCTGATGAAAAAGGTACACATATAACTAAAAAATCTTGGATGAGATAATTTGTGTAAGGAAGTAGTATCAGCGTTGTGAAACAGTCTTACAATTTTCATGATTCAGTAGATCCCGAAAAGTTCAAGTCAATCAGTCAGAACATTGTGAGCCGAAAATTGAAAATAGAAAAATGGTCGGAATTTCGGATTCCTCTGGTATTTGATGTTAAAGTTAAAATGAAAAGTGAATTTTCGCAATGCAGAATTAGGAATAAATTTAAAAAATACGGAAACTGGAATTCCGCCTATCTCTGCTGTAGGACCAAGAAAAATTTAAAGCATCGAAACTATTATTGTTTCTTCCTGATTTCATGTACAAACAAACCTTTTCTATTTCATGTCTGTATTGTAGAATTTTTAATTGTTTCGAGCATTTTGACAGTAAATTTTGTTAAATTTTATTTTCTGCAATTTTAATCTTTAAAACAGAATAAAATGTTTTTCAACAACATGCAATAATTAAAGAAATTTTGGAAATAAAAATTTCATAATTTTGCAACTAGCATAGCAAAAATTTTTTTAAATAAACTTTAACACCAGATATTCCGGATTTTCCGAAGCAATTCCGAATTCAGAAATTCAAAAACTCCACGTTCTCAAACTCCACACTCCACATTGTCAATCTTCACTGACACCATTGACACGTTCCAATGTATAAGTTCAAGGTACATTTTGTAGTTGATTTTCAAAAATGTTGCTTGGACATATTTTAACTTTACCAATGAAAGTTAATTTTGTTGGCTGTTTAATCATTAACTTTTTAAAAAGATTGAAATGTTTTTCAACTACTTGCAATAATTAATTGAAGGAATGATTAAAGTTATTAAAGTTGAAAATTGCATAGCAAATTGAAATAAACATTATCAATATTTAACACTCGTTGAAATAACCACCCATAATAAATATTCCATTCCATTTGATCCATCCACTCGCTGCTGCCACATTCCTCACGCAAAATAATTTTCTTATTTAATTAAGTTATTCCTTATGTCGGACATTTTATGGTTTATGCACATCAAACTGTCAAAAATAATCTGTCAAAAATAAACTTTGGCGGCTCATATCTCGGCTCAGAGAAAAATTGCGCCGTTTTTGAAAACGGATTTGGAATCAGCGCATCCGAATCTATCAATGGTGCAAGTCTCATCAAAATCTCAAGCGGACGCTAAAGTGACTTCCCTTGTAAGAATATTTCAGTTTTTTTTTTATTTTTCAGATTGGCACGCCATATGAATTCATAAAAAAGGGAAGTCACTTCTATCTAAAATTTAAAGCGCTAGAGATATATTAAGGAATATATGTGAAATTTACGTGAAAATTAGATTTTAACATACTAAATCTAATAAAATTCAAGGTACCATTTTCAATTTTTTTCATTTTTTTTGTGGATAAGGAATTTAAACACACATACCAGTTATGGGAGGGACTCGGTTTTTTGGAGTACCGAGCGGGCGGAACCTTAAAAAAATGAAAATTTCAAAACCTTTTCAAACCCGGTTCCTCCAATCACTGATGCATACCAGTGATGGGAGGGTCTCCCCTCCGCCCGGGTACTTTTCTAAAAAAAATGAAGCCCCGGGTTTGAAATTTTCAATTTATTAAGGTCCCCCGACCCGAAATTCCAAAAAAACGGGGTCCCTCCAGTCACGAATACATACTTTATGTGCAAATGAGTTTTTTTAAAAGAAATCATTATATTCAGAGGGTTTCAGTCGTTTTTATAAGATATTTTCTCAAGTTAGATATACACTAGCTGACAAAAGTTTTCTCACAAATGTTTTTTGGGTTTAACTTTTTTGTGACTTGGCCAAATTGGCTGATTTTTTGATATGATAGCTAACCAAGACTATAATTATACTCTTCCCTTATGAGAGCCTATTCTAAAATTTAATTAAAATTTCTTTCCGAAAAAAGTTCCCAAAACCCATTTCCTAAAATTATTCCAAAGCCAAAAAAAAACAATTGGGAAAAGCCGACATTAAAACAAAAAAGTGCTCGACTGGTCTCACTACGTCACAATTTGTGCGTTCTTTTCTCTCTCAACTCATGCTTTGGAAGATGAAGAATGGATGAGTTTAAATGCAAAAAAAAATCTGATCATTAAACATTTTGCACGAAAAAAAAAACCAACTGTTTCTATTAATACCTGGGTTTGCTTTTGGATTAAAATATCACTTAAACTGACATTTCTTGAAGATGTAAGCATTGGCGAGAGCAATAATGGGGTTAGAAACAAGACTAAACCGTTCTTAAGTCGTCGCAGAATGCACATCATCCTTTCTTTGTTTGACACCTTCAACATTTCCATAAACCATCCTAATTACGCTTGCAATCAAACCTCCCTGGAGACGAAATGTTGCACGAAATTTGTGCTCGACGCGCTTTCCAGCATCCGTTGCCGGCTTTCACTGTTTTCCGGATAACCGGATAAATGAAGAGACAACGTCATCTGCAAAAAAAAACAATCGAATGTATAATAAGCGGGTCGATTCGAGTGCGTCTAGAAGAAGAAATGAATTGAAGGCGGCTCTGCTTTGCTCTCCTCTAGCTGACTCATGTTCTCGAGCCCAACTCGGCTCTTTGCCAATGCTATTCTAGAATAAGAAGAAGAACAACAACAACGACGATGAATAAAAGATATTGGCGATTGAAAAAGAGAAACCGAGGAGAGCAGTTACGTCAAAAAACCATTTGCGAGCAATTTTTTATGGATTCCAAACAATTTTTATTTTGAATGTAATTTGAGATCAGCTCGAACGCGACATTAACAAATAACCTTATTAAAAGAACATTTCCGAATTGAATTCTCGCATGATTCAAATTGTTTTTTATAACTTTAATGGGTGGATATATAACTATTACGATTAATAAATATAAGCTTCATTAACAAAATCTTAATAACGAAAAAAGGGTTTTAAAATTCACATCAAAGCACATCAACTGAAACTGTCCATTTTTGAAAGTTTTACATCACATTACAGTACTCCAAATTAATATATCCATTAGCTTTCTCGCCAAGCATAAGAATATCTCATAAACTATACCGATCAAAAAATATTGTCGGTATAAATCGCATAGGTGGTCTAAAACTAGTCAAGGTTTAGACCTTTCCAGTTGGCGCCAATATTTTGTGGGAATAATTCAATTCAAACTCTACAGTGATTTTAATAAGTTTTGTGAGAGATATCCAATGGGAATTGCTAAATTTTCTATTTTTATCTTTCACGCACATTCATATTTCACATCTGAGGCGGTATGCAGGAACGTATTTAACTGTTAAACAGCCATGGAAAATCATTGATAAATTTCCTTTCTTATAAATTTCTTATAAAAGTAGTTTATTAATGATTTTCCATCGCTATTTAACAAATAAATGTATTCTTGCATATGGGCTCTGAATAAAAAGTCTTGCCATGGCTGATTAGTTAGTTATAACATTTCCGGATTATCTGATATGATTAAAATTGGTTTTTGGAATTTACTAATACTATACTTATTATTAAGTGCACGCCAAATGGAAATAACGATTTATCGATTTTAAAGCTTGTCTGAAATTGTTTGCGCCTTTTTAACTGTCTTAAACAATCTAAAAAATGTTAATACCTTTCCAAAAAGTTAGATTTAAGCACATTTTCCAGTGAAGCATGCCCTCCCAGTTCCACCAAACGCATATCCGCTTCGACGCGTGTCTTCAAGATTAAAGTCGCCATGTCGAACATGCTGATTTTTCCCTCCTGCATAGTTCATTTCTAAGCCTGAAAAATTATGAATATTTAACATTTCAGAACAAACTAAAAACACAGTATTGTAGAGCAGAAAAAGCGCTATCAGATAAATATACACTTTGCCAAGCAACAAGATAATTGTTGTGAAACAAAACGATAATATACCAACTCTACAAACTTATTCCTCAACCCAATATAAGTACAAATGCTGATAATGTAGAGAACATGATAACATAAAACATCCACTACACGCGGGGCGAAAGGGAGTGTTCCCGCGCTGAATTAATCCAGTTTACATTTGATTTAGGAGTAATGGTTTAGGAGAGCAACCCTTTAATTCCGACCGGTTGGCTTACGAGGCCTCCGCGGACCGCACCAGCTACGAGTATTGACCGCTACCGGAGCTGGCACGGGGTTTTAATTTATTATAAAGTTATTGTACTTTTCATAGATCGGTGCCTAATGGAAGAGGAGAAAAAAATAAGAAAACAAGGATGGTCTCGTTTGGACGATCAATATTTGTTGTCTATTTTTTAAGACAATACATTTGATGAGATACAAGAGTTGTATTATAAAAAATACTTACTTACTTTGAAGTTCGAATCAACCGCGGTTGCGAACTATCTCCCTCCATCTCGAACGACTGCATCTCGCCAATGTAGACCACGTTGTTTTCTTATGGAGCATTCCCAATCTTCTTCTTCCGGATGTGCATGTCCTTGATTCATGATCCACAAATCCGGCAACCCGCTCCTTGTCCCGCCTGTCTTTGGGTCGGCCTCACGATCGCTGAGCACCCCTCGGTGTCCATTCCGTGACAGGCCTCGTCCATCGCGTGGGCGGCAGTCGAGCGACATGACCGGCCCACTGTAATTTCCTGTTACCGACAATCGTGGCAATATCGAACGGAACGTAGCACTCAGCGTGGAAAAGGAGTGCATTCAGGGAAGGTTGAAGTCGGCAGATCTGATCGCGGGTAGGAGTCCATGTTTCGGATCCATACATTCTGAAAAATCAGTTTCTTTTTCTTGTCACTGTCGAGCATCGGGAGCAGTGGTTTGCATTTTGAGAACGCTGCCCAAGCAGACTGGATGCTACGTTTTATTTCGTCGTCAAGCAAGCCGTCGACATCCAGCTGCCCAGGTATCAAAGCCCCCTGGTTGAAGTGCAAATTTCACCCTGGCACCAGATCGGAGTCGAAGGGGTAGTCGTTGTGGAGAATGACGGTTTTGCCTGTGTTGATCTCCAGGCCGCAAAGGCCGCTTTCCTCCAAGATTCAGACGATCCTCGATTTCGTTGCAGCTTTTTCCAATGAGGACGACATCGAGACGTTCCAGTCTTCTCCCGTCAATGATTATTCCATCTTCGGTACCTGCGTGACTCGATCTCCTTTCCCTGTCGACTTTGTCAAGAATTCTTTGCAGGCCGTAGGCAAAGAGTGTCGTTGAGGCTGAGTCGCCTTGCCTCACTCCTCGTTCCAGTGGCACATCGATAAGTTCTCCATGAACCTCAAATTGGGCAAGTCCGCGGTTTGTAGTCTCCGTGATTGCGTCTTTGATCTGGTTAGAAATTCCAGCTTCGATCAGGGCGTTGTTTATCGCGGAACGGGAAATCTTGTCGAAAGCGCTGGAGTAATCGATGAACGCGAGAACCAACGAAAGTTTGAATTCGTTGCACTTTTCGATTAGTTGTCTGATGCATTGGATGTTGTCGATGCACGAATGACCGGCCCGAAAACCGTTTTGACTCTCTTCCAGGTATACCCTCGAGTACGATCCTAAACGAGTCGTAAAAATCTTCGAAAATATAGCCAATATGACGTGAACCAGAAATTTTGAAGAAATATAACGAAAATAAAGAGAAATTATTAAAATAAATTGAATATTTATTTCACGTTCTCATTAATACCTTTTGAAAATAAATAATCAATTTCCTATAATTAAAAAATAAATAAAATTGATGTTTTGATAAAAATAAAATAACACAGTTTGAATCATTTCTCAATTAAAAAATTACATTAAAATTATTTTAGCAAAACATTAGCAAATGCAATCAGATGTGATATTTTTAAGCAAAATTGACGAGGATGAGGTAAATTTTTATGTTTTTTTTTTACATGACCATAGTGTCTAAATGTCAGGAAACTGAGAATACCTCGAATTTATTAACAACAACGAATGAAAATGAGAAAAAACGGAAAAATGGTAAACGAAATCGGCATTCAAAATTCGCGCAAAATAATCAAAATAACAATAATAATTGTGCGAACAAAAGAAAACAAAAAACTAATCAAAATGTGACGTCTTCTAAATCCAGATTATTAAGGGTAATTATTATTAATAAATCTCCAAAATGAGGTTAATACTAGGAACTACATGAAAGAGAACAAGTGCGTGGGATGAATCGCTTCGAAGCACGCCAATTGATCCAAGATAAGCTATTATTCCGCGGTGAAACTGATATCGGCGACCTTCGTCTACGTCGTTATTGTGTGGTAGTTTTGAGCAAGGAAATGTTCGAGTTGGAAAACTCGATGAAAATCCCTTCTGAAGTCGTGTCGATTTCCATGGAAAATGGAAAGGTTTCCCGTGTTCATTCCCTTCAATAATTCACTCGCAGATATCTTCCATCCTCCGACTCATTCCGTTTAGTGATGAATCGCCGAGTTTCCAATTGCAAGAGAGCCTATTCAATGACAAATACCGTATGAAGACGATGAAGTGGAACCCGATGCAAGTGAAAGACACCAACATGATGTTTAAATTGTGGAGCCACTTCCTCGATCGTTGTTTTTATTCTTTACTGCTTGTCAGTTGTGTTTTAATCAAATCAAATCGAATATATTTTACAGATTCCTTTATCACAGAATAATCAACTCATTGAATTTCTGAGGAACTTGAATGAGATTCGATCCATCTTGAATAATAGTTGGATTTTTTCGTTTATTTAAAGATTTATTTTATTTTCTTTTATTAGCACAGGATTGACAGTCTCCATTTGCTTGAGCCGAGTAATAGCCGTCGAGGATTTCTTGCTATCGTTACAGCAATTGAAAGATACTTATATAGTTGGTTATTTATTAATTTTCAATTATCCTATTGTATAGTCGATTCCGAATGCACTTTTTAAATATGATTTTTTCATTCAATTTTTTTGATTCGTTACATTTTACGACTTATCCCCTACTCTTCTTATATTAGAGCGACCCGAAGAGTGTATGTTAGGAGTTAAGGCGCATGTAAACTACTTGGAACCAGCAAGAGGGCTTACCATGACTGGTTCGATAGCACCTAATCTAATAATATTAATTTGTAAAATATATTAAAATATATAATACAGAATACACGAGAAGAGATGAACTAGGGGAGTAGGAATTGCTCACATCTTGACTCGGCTCGGACCCGTAACCCTGCTGACTAGGGAATGGTCTGCATAGTGTTTGGAGTTACAGGATGTGACATATATCATTAGAAAGAGAAAAAATCTACTTTCTAAATATAAAAAGAGTTTCTGCAACTGCCACAGCTATCTCGAGAAAATTGCGTCTGAAAACCCAACTTGTGCGACACTTTCCAACTTGAAATCCAACTTTGGCTGGCCTTGAATCCTTCAATTTGCATCTTTTTTCCATCATTTGGAGAAGCTCCGAGAATATGAGATTCAGAGAGATGATTACCGGGAATCAAGGACTAATCTTCTGAAACTTCTTGCAAAACGGTTGTCTGATGTAGACGACTCCCTAAAGCATCAAGGGAAGGAAGCTCAAGAGGTCCTGTTCCATCACTGGTATGCTCGCATGTCTCCGGTCTGTGTCTTCTTTTCGCATGTCCTATCCATGGTTGTAACAGATTACTTTCGTTTTTGCTGGTTCTTGTTGACAAAAGTTCTTGTTGACGATCGCAACGATTGAAACAACATCTAAAACATTCTTCAATTTATTTTAGCAAAAAGAATTAACAAAAAGGGAGTAGAGCAACAAAAAACAAGAAAATGTGGAAAATAATAATCATTAAAATTGTCGCTGTCATGCAGCAGCAGACATTCCCTAAGACCTAGGACACCAGATACCATTATCTCCTGATACCATAGTGACCCAACCTTGTTATGATACCGACCCCCAAAACACAGTATAAAAAGCCCCACAAAAGACCCTCAATTGGGTTTGGTTAGGTGTGTTCGTAGTGTTCGTAGTATTCGTGCTCAGTTATACTTCAAGTCCCAGCCGTTGCTCCCCGTCACTATCTGTGCTGTTATCGACGTACTAATAAATAAATAATTGTTTTGAATATTATTGTTGTGTTAATAAAATCCATAGTTATCAAAAAAATTAAATGAAAAAATAAAATTTTAAAAAGTGCGCCACTATATATTAATTCATAATGTTGTTTTTTTTTTATTACGAAACTCGGATTCCGCATTTCTTGTCATAATTTTACAGCATTCTGATGTGAAATGAAAAATTGGCAATTCTCTAAACCACCGTCTGTAACAACAAAAATGTCAATTATTCATGCCTTTTTTTGTTTATTTTTGATATTTTTCGACAGATTTCCTCGATTTATCCCCCTTGATATAGTCTTTAGTATAAATAGACTTTACTATTGATATGTTTATATTTTTCTTACAACTTTTACGTCTACTTTGCACAAATATTGTATATCCCAGTCTGTCAGCTTTTTATTAAACTCCCTAAAAATATTATAATCTTCACAAAATATTATATTTGAGCACATTTTGTGAGCTCGTTTCCGTTTCATTAGAGTTCCAGTTGGCGTGCGGTTTTTTATTTGCACCAAACTGCCTTTAATATTATTTAGCATTTTTTTAATATTTTAGTAGATGGTTTAGTAGATTTTTTGATATGAGAAAGCGCAGAACATTGATGTGCTTATGTCGAGCCATTTTATAAATAAAACAACAAATATACCTGTAAATTCGAGACCGGCAACCGTCTGTAACAATAAAGCTGTCAATTATTCATAGTCTGACTGTGAGTTGTACAATTGTCTTTTAATTCTTGAATTCTAAAAAATTATATTTGATTTAAATATTATTTGAAACACCTTACCTAAAAATAAGTAATTATATTCCACTTCATCTTGTAGAGAATTCCTGACAATCGCTGGTAATGAAAACATGTTAAAACAAATTTAAAAGTTTTGAAAAAATTATCTGAAATAAAATTAAAAATTATGTTTTTCAGAAAAAAAATAGTTCTGATCTTTTCGAAAAGTTACAAAATACAGTATCAGCTTAACGGACAACAATTTTTTTTTATTTAATCCATTGAATAACGTTTGAAAATAATTTCTTATTTTATTATTGGAAGTATTTAATTTTACATGCATTAAATACAGTAAGAGATTATATGAAAATTAAAATGACGTGAACTAACTACTTAATTTGTTTTATAAAATAGCTAAAGCTTAAAAATAAAAAATAAAACCATGTATACATTGCATCTACAGTATCCACTTATAAAAATATTTTTAATATAATTTTTGTTTCAATTTAAGACTGTCTATAGCTAGTAATAACTTTTTTAAATGTATTTATCCATTTTTAAATGTATAGAAAAATTTCTATTGGTTGCTGGAACCTTTTTTATTTTTCAGGTTAATTTCGAGAAAACCTTACAGAGCTGCCCAACAAAAAAACCAATAAGAGAATTTTTTAGGTTTCCAGTTCAATACCACTCAGAAAATCACTAGAAACTATTAATTATGGGCACGAAATTTGGTTAAACTTTAAAGACGAAAATCCTTTTAATCTCAATGATTCTTCAGCAATTACTTCATCAGGTGGATGAAAATAATCGCCACGGAGAGCAACAGCAAAACAAAAACCGCTGAGCAATAGTAATTAAAGCTTGTTATGAATGGAAATTGCACATCTGAAATTGCAGTAGTCGGCTCGACGAGTGGAAAAGAAATGAGCAGGGATTGCTGCTCGGCCCGCCGCCGGGTCTAACGAGTCAATTAGTGAAAAACTATCAAACTAACAACAGTCTAACGACGTCGATTGAGAAACCGAACCACCATACGCTAAGAAAACACGATAATGAGCCATTTCGTTGCGCAAAACATTCCGCAGCAGATCACCAATCGACGCAGTTTCACAAATTGTATAATAAATCCATGCTGCAATCGATATTTCGAGTAAGCTAAATGGATTCGAATGGAATGTTTTGCAATTTTTAGCCTCAAAACGATAATAATCTGCTCTGTTTTGGTTTAAGTGAGAATTCTTCAGGGAAAAATAATAATTTAGAAGGTTTGTTTTAGAAAAATATCTTTTTTATTTGAAGGCTCAATTTTTATCAAAATTCTAACTTATTAGCTATGGGATATTAGTGGAATTTTAAGTTTAAACCGATTAAGGTTCTCGAAAATGAAAATGTGCCTATATCTCAAAGCTCACATAATTATTTAATTTTCAGTTTTAACGTATAAACGAGTTTTGACGTGGATTCATCACATTGATTTGAACGACATGAATACTGCCGAGGAGCTGGAGTTGGTTTTTCTCTTTATAAATCGTGACTGGTGGCTAGATATCTTGTATAGAAGTTACACAATAATCAGCATCATTTCAAATTCCACGATAATACCTTATAAACTTATTCAACTGCTTTTTCAGAGATAATTGTGAATCCATCGACGCTGACAACGATTCGGACCTATCAGATTTCGATTTTGAATATGAAGCATATTCCGACTATGAATAATATTAATAATAATAATAATAATAATAATAATAATAATAATAATAATAATAATAATAATAATAATAATAATAATAATAATAATAATAATAATAATAATAATAATAATAATAATAATAATAATAATAATAATAATAATAATAATAATAATAATAATAATAATAATAATAATAATAATAATAATAATAATAATAATAATAATAATAATAATAATAATAATAATAATAATAATAATAATAATAATAATAATAATAATAATAATAATAATAATAATAATAATAATAATAATAATAAATAACATTTGTTTATAAATATATTTAATACTGAGGAAAAATTTTAAAAGTCAAATAAATAATCAACAATTAATCGAATAACTTCGGTGTAGGAATATTATATTATGCTATTCGGACATATTGTGAACAAATAAACAAACATCACAGGAAAATTGATGATAACTGAAAACGTGCAAAAATACTAACAATTTTGGGTAATAAAGACTAGGGAAAGCTATTCAAAAGGAATGCGGTTAGCAAAAATGAGTTTTTCATGGAAACAATCGAGAATCAATATCAATAGGTTAATCGACTAATTAATCAACCCAAAAATAATAATAATAAATATATTCAACCTAATTCAAGAAACATTTACGATGAGGGTTTATCACTCGTCGACGCAGAAGTTTCTTCCTGATTCATTCGTTTATGGTGAAGCTCTGCTTCCATCCAAATTAATTCTTTCAGCTTCTCCTTTGGAAGATCATCCAACTCCATTTCAATAGTAAAAGGTTCCTCACAGACCGGCCATATCACAGCAGCAGAGAGTTCTGCATGATATGCCATGCGACGAAAACGGAGCACAAAGCTATGCCAGCGCTCGACAAGAGAAGAAGATGTGGGTACGACTTCGGCTTCGCTTCCGTTTCATTTCTTTAAGAACAGTGTTAACCATACCTTGCAAAATATGCAAAGGCGGTGGCACAATGTTCTCGACCTCCACACGTAAGCCGAAGTCGTACCCACATCTTCTCTTGTCGAGCGCTGGCATAGCTTCGTGCTCCGTTTTCGTCGCATGGCATATCATGCAAAACTCTCTGCTGCTGTGATATGGAGCTCCAGTCAGCAGCGGTATACATTTTAAATCTCCAACCACAAACATGTTTAATTGCAGTTGGTAGGATTCAAAACTATACATTCCGCCACTAGCCAAAACCCCAGAAAAAAATCGCAACATACCAGAAGAGACCTGTGCAATATCCTGTTTATCTTCCTTTCCTGAATGGTGACTGAACATTGGTTGCATTTTTGTCAGAAACATAAAAAGCCGATCTTCGTGTACGACTTCTTCTCTACACCGCCATCTCCTGCAATTACTACATTTACTTGTTCCGGTGGAAACTTATCCCAAACGCTATTCGATAACCGTTTTAAAGCGGCATCGAATAGAAACTTCACGTTTTCCATTAGGACCATTTTCGTCCCTCCAATACACTACTCATTTGAGCGAGCTCAACGTGACTGTTTGAGCATTCCATAATACGTTGATAGGATTGAATCAAGCCCAATCCTTGGTCATTCAAAAAATTCCTGGTCTTTAAACACTGCTCATTCGTCAGATCTAAATTTATTTTTAAAAAAAACGAATCCTTAACGGATCCTTAACCTCCCTCTTGTTTCATTGTTTCCTATCGTCGTCTTCCTCCTCGACTTGCTTGCCAAAACGCTATAGCGTCTTCGCAAACCTTAGCAGTCGTTTGCATTGCACATAACGCTGATTAACATATGTACACGCCCGTTGACTTTCCCTGAATTCCTTTCTCGTTTGCTCCAACAAACGTTCCAAATTGCTGTTTTCTAAATTCATATTATGTTAAAACTAATAAAAAAATAATAATTAACTTTCTCCTAGAATTGCCAGTTTTTCTTCATAATATTTATATACGTCTTCTTCGAACGCATTCATTTTCCTAATTGTTTCCTCCTTCAGACTTTCTTCTCCTCATTTTCTTCTAGTAACTTTCTTTTAAATTCCTCGATCTTCCTTTCATTCCACTGGTTCGTACACTACTCCTCTTGAATTTCAGTCCGTTTTAGGAATCCTCCTTTCCTCTTTCGTCCCTCACTCTTCCTCTTCCTCTCTTCTAGCCCTAACTTCCATAATGGTTTCTAACATAAGGAAAATATTATAATACTTTTGAATCAACAAATTATATATATATATATATATATACCTTTTTCCTTTGTTGAATCGCTACTGCACGACGGTTGGTTGTCCATCTAAATATTAAAAAATTGCTCTGCGATAAAGAAAAAATACATTGTTTCTAGTGAATAAACAAATTTTATTGGAAAGTACAGCGACAATTAAAATATCATCTTATAGAGAATTTAATGCTGATTCCGAATAAATACTTTTTAAGAAAAATTAACAATACAATAATTTTTATATTCAGATTTAACTAAAAATTTTTTATATAATAAAAAAACATTAAAAATGATTATTATTTGTTTTAAAATTACTATAATACAGTCAGATAAATTTTCCGAGTTGTTTCATATACAAATAGTTAACTTACCTTATTTAGAATCCGAATACTAACGCTTCAAAAAAAGCTATAAATAAAAGACGAACTTTTAATCGTCAACATTTTTCTCGCCCCCCCCCCCCCTCCTTTGGCAAATAGCCAACACTAAATGTGTTTCCTCTATTTCAATGTTGTTGTCCCGAAGTGTCAATTGTTTATTTTCAGACCGCCCTCTCTCTTTCTCGATCAGAAGAAAAAATGATAGCCTCAGATGGACGGTCTCACGGCCACAAACGACTTATTCGTCTATTCCTCTTCAATGTGTGCTGTCCATTTTTTTGAGACAACACACATTGATGTGGCCGTCCAAACGAGAATCCCATTCCATCCTAATCTTTTCCTCTTCCATTAGGCACCGATCTCTGAAAAGGACAATATTTATTTGTTTTTTTTTTTTCATTTTAAAAGGAAATTTTTCGGGTTCTTCATCTTCTGACACCAATGACCACTCGTTCGAAATTATGGAAGCACTGCCGGCGTTTAAGCATGACATGATGTTAACAGATATCAACGAAGGTCGTCTCAGGAATGTGAGTTATTATTAATATTATTATATCATTTTTTGTTGTAATTTTTTCCTGTTATTTCTAATCCTTTATGGTTTCTAGCTCGGCGACAATACTAGAATTGAAAACCTAAGTGTTGGATCGTTCTCATCTCCGGCATTTCCTGTAGAAGGCGTTATTTTCGGACCAAATAATCGACTAATGGTGTGCCTCAACTGTCGTCTTGCCAAGAAGCCTAATGCGCCAATCGTCAACGTGTGGTTCTTGGTCGACACGGGATCGAATTGTACGTTTCTGGACGAAACAACTGTTAGCAAACTTATCGGCTCCGACACGATTCCTTCGAATCTTCATGTCTCCATTTAGTATTTCAACTTTCACTTTTATGATTATTCTTTTTCTGATTCAAGTTTCTCATTTTAGGATGAAAATTCTGTGATCGAATGCGACCTCTCGCACAGCCATTTCAAGGAAGCGAACGTGTTGGGAATGAAGGCCATGCTAGATTTGGAGGTGACCATCGAAGGGATGAATGGCAAGCAAAAAAGTTGGCGCCTTGAGAAACAATAATTTTATTGTTTTTTAATAAATAAAGAATTTTTTATTCAAATAATTTTTAAAGTATAAAAAGTTGAAGCTAATAGAAATATTTCTTTTTTTCTTATTTATTTCTAGCGTGAATGAATGATGAAGTGAGCTATTATAAAAAATAGTCTATATTTTCAGTTTGCCATAAAATTATACATTTAGATATCTAAATTGTTAACGCAATATTTCGACCATTTCGACCACATTTTTAAGGTAGCGCATTTCGACCTTTTTACCATTTTTAAAAATTGTTTAAAATGACACATTTTTGATGAGTTAAGACACAAAAAACAGAAGTAGGTATGTAACTCTATGATTGATCATAGAGAAGACATGATAACAAGAAAGCCTATTAGAAAGAATTTAAAAGCACAGATTCGGACAAAATATTTATCTTTTCAAGAAATTACTGTAATATGTTATATATACAGAGTTATTGTCGTGGTGTAGGTTAATGAAAAATTAGGGGTAAAGGAGCATACCAAAAAAAAAGATGGTCTCGCTTGGGCTGGTGTAGATTTAATTTGCAATTTGTTTATTATTTCGCTTTTTTTCATCACAATTTTGTTTTCTCTTACTAAATTGGTTGTTAAATCAACATAATAATTATTATAATAAAAATTTTAGGTATAATTTATTATATTTAGGATCGAAATAATAAACAAATTGCAAATTAAATCTACACCAGCCCAAGCGAGACCATCTTTTTTTTCGGTATGCTCCTTTACCCCTAATTTTTCATCAACCTACACCACGACAATACTATTGTTTCACAAGACGCCAAGTCGATCGTCAAGTTCATTTTACTCATAGCCAACATTCCCAACACGCACACCCGGACAATAACATTGAAATAGAGGAAACACATTTTTGTTGGCTATTTGACAAAAGAGGGGGGACGAGAAAAATGTTAGGCACTAAAAGTTCGTCTTTTATTTTTAGCTATTTTTCGAAGCGTTAGTATTCGGATTCTAAATAAGGTAAGTTAATTATTTGTATATAAAACAACTGGTAAAAACGTTCAGATAATTATTCTAATTATTCTAACACAAATTAAAACTTAATTAAACTTCAATACATCAAGAAATCAAAATATTTTACAAAATAAAAAAAGATAACAACAATTGTGCCCGCATGGAAAAAAGCGTCAATACTCATGCTGTTGACGTCGGTTTCGAAGCGGTCCCGTTTTTGGTCCGTGTTGCAACACGTTCGCTTCCTTGAAATGGCTGTGCGAGAGGTCGCATTCGATCACAGAATTTTCATCCTAAAATGAGAAACTTGAATCAGAAAAAGAATAATCATAAAAGTGAAAGTTGAAATACTGAACCTGAATGGCGACATGAAGATTCGAAGGAATCGTGTCGGAGCCGGTAATTTTGCTAACAGTTGTTTCGTCCAGAAACGTACAATTCAATCACGTGTCGACCAAGAATCACACTTTGACGATTGGCGCATTAGGCTTCTTGGCAAGACGACAGTTGAGGCACACCATTAGTCGATTATTTGGTCCGAAAATAGCGTCGTCTACCGGAAATGCTGGAGATGAGAACGATCCAACACTTAGGTTTTCAATTCCAGTATTGTCGCCGAGCTAGAAACCATAAAGGATTAGAAATAACAGGAAAAAATTACAACAAAAAATGATATAATAATATTAATAATAACTCACATTCCTGAGACGACCTTCGTTGATATCTGTTAACATCATGTCATGCTTAAACGCCGGCAGTGCTTCCATAATTTCGAACGAGTGGTCATTGGTGTCAGAAGATGAAGAACTCGAAAAATTTCCTTTTAAAATGAAAAAAATAGAAATAAATACCTTGTTCAATTTGATTTCCATTTTGGACTCACAACGGAAAGAACTGACGGAGAAAGAGAGAGAGCGGTCTGAAAACAAACAATTGAACAATAAATAGCTAAAATCAAACTAATTTCAATAAATCTACATTCTAAAAACAGAAGTTAACGAAAGAATTCGATGTTGGCAGGCTCTCCGGAAGCAATTAAAAATTGTTACGTATCGCCTGACATCACCACGTTGTTATCACAACCCAAATCTTGACGTGTGTTTAATAATTGTATATATCGCGACCCAGATGACGTGTCATTAGAGTATAAAAAGCCGGTTCAATTGTAAAGTTATCATATTCGAGTCAACAAATAAATCGTTAAATAAAACAAAAATCAAACTTTGCGTTTTTTGGTTATTGCGTAAAATAAAATGAGCAATAATTAATGCGTAAAATATGTCAAGAAATTCAAGAAAAATTGTTGTCCGTGAACAAGAAAAAATTGTCAAGAAATCTCTACTTCTCCATAAAGTGCTACTTTATAAAGTGTGAACAGAAAAGTGAACAGAAAGAACTGGTAAGTCTATTATATAAATATATATTAATAGTAATTATATTCCACTTCATCTTGTAGAGAATTCCTGACAATCGCTGGTAATGAAAACATGTTAAAACAATTTTAAAAGTTTTGAAAAAATTATCTGAAATAAAATTAAAAATTATGTTTTTCAGAAAAAAATAATTCTGATCTTTTCGAAAAGTTACAAAATACAGTATCAGCTTAACGGACAACAATTTTTTTTATTTAATCCATTGAATAACGTTTGAAAATAATTTCTTATTTTATTATTAGAAGTATTTAATTTTACATACATTAAATACAGTAAGAGATTATATGAGATTTAAAATGACGTGAACTAACTACTTATTTTGTTTTATAGAATAGCTATAGAATAGCTTAAAAATAAAAAATAAAACCATGTATACATTGCATCTACAGTATCCACTTATAAAAATATTTTTAATATAATTTTTGTTTCAATTTAAGACTGTCTATAGACTATAGACGTAATAGCTTTTTAAAATTTATTTACCCATTTTTTATAGCCTCAAAACGATAATAATCTGCTCTGTTTTGGTTTAAGTGAGAATTCTTCAGGGAAAAATCATAATTTAGAAGGTTTGTTTTAGAAAAATATCTTTTTTATTTGAAGGCTCAATTTTTATCAAAATTCTAACTTATTAGCTATGGGATATTAGTGGAATTTTAAGTTTAAACCGATTAAGGTTCTCGAAAATGAAAATGTGCCTATATGGAGTTGGTTTTTCTCTTTATAAATCGTGACTGGTGGCTAGATATCTTGTATAGAAGTTACACAATAATCAGCATCATTTCAAATTCCACGATAATACCTTATAAACTTATTCAACTGCTTTTTCAGAGATAATTGTGAATCCATCGACGCTGACAACGATTCGGACCTATCAGATTTCGATTTTGAATATGAAGCATATTCCGACTATGAATAATATTAATAATAATAAATAATATTTGTTTATAAATATATTTAATACTGAGGAAAAATTTTAAAAGTCAAATAAATAATCAACAATTAATCGAATAACTTCGGTATAGGAATATTATATTATGCTATTCGGACATATTGTGAACAAATAAACAAACATCACAGGAAAATTGATGATAACTGAAAACGTGCAAAAATACTAACAATTTTGGGTAATAAAGACTAGGGAAAGCTATTCAAAAGGAATGCGGTTAGCAAAAATGAGTTTTTCATGGAAACAATCGAGAATCAATATCAATAGGTTAATCGACTAATTAATCAACCCAAAAATAATAATAATAAATATATTCAACCTAATTCAAGAAACATTTACGATGAGGGTTTATCACTCGTCGACGCAGAAGTTTCTTCCTGATTCATTCGTTTATGGTGAAGCTCTGCTTCCATCCAAATTAATTCTTTCAGCTTCTCCTTTGGAAGATCATCCAACTCCATTTCAATAGTAAAAGGTTCCTCACAAACCGGCTGCAATTTAAGTGAATTAAACCAAACTGGTTCATTTTGAGCTTACTTCATCGCACGGATCATAATATTGCTCTAAATATGGATGAGCTAATGCTTGTTCTATATCAATCCTTGAAAAATCTCCACATTAACCTATTTATATATAATGGAAATATTTACCTATAATTTGGATTAAACGTCAACATTTTATCGAGTAAATCAAGTGCTCTTGGATCTGCTCCAGGGTAAAGTCTCGTCCAAGGCTGTTTCGGCTTCTGCGGCAATGAAATCAAGTACGATCGCGCTTTTTCATTAATTATACATTGCAAGTCTTCGTTGGATGGACTTCCAACGACAGCCAATATCAGATTCAACTGATCGAGATAATGTTTTCCCGGAAACAACGGCCGATTGCTCAGCATTTCCGCTAAAATGCACCCGACAGACCACACGTCGATGGACTTCGTGTAGCCTTTCGAGTTAAGCATAATTTCAGGTGCGCGGTACCACCGAGTAGCCACATATTCAGTTAAGAACCCGGTATGATCTGTTTGGGGATCTGTGACTCGTGCAAGACCGAAGTCGCAAATCTGAAAAAAAAGTTTGATTGGGTTAAAATTTCAACAGTTTCTTTAATTAAATCATCTAATAAGTAGAATACGTATACCCTATGAAACAAATTATAAAACTTGTCTAACGATAAACAGTAAAAATAATAACTGTAACATAATTAATAATTTTACGAAGTAAATTATAAACAAAAATCTGGACTATAATTTTCAAAGCAACGACACAATTCAGAATAATTTGGTGTCCACCCGTAAGAAACAAATATTATCTCGATGTATACATAAATTAGTCAAATGATCAAAAACCCAACCACAAAGTTCTAAAATTATGATCGCTCAATATTATCAGTGATTATATCGCAACCAAATAAGAAAATTTGATATTTGCAATGTTTACCAAATTATTGCAACAATTAAATTCAATTTTATGACCTTTTAGATAAGAATTTTCATTTAATTGGGAAATAATGATTCATTAAATCTTAAACAATGATAAAGTTTATCAACTATCAGTTTATCAAAACTAAAATTTTTAAATAAATCTTACAATTTTACAAGTTTTATTGAAATTTTGAAAAAAAACCCGGTCTTAAATTATACAAAACTTTAGATTAAAAAATTAAAATTAAGTCTTTACATTCTTTTATACAAAGTTTGAAATTTTTAAATAAAAATTCAAGTTTCTTTGTTGTTAGAGCCCACTAATTCTGAAAATGAATCCGAAATCGGGCATATCCCCCATCAAAACATCTTTCTTACGAAAAGAAACATTAAAAATGTGTAAGCGATAACTGTAAAAAAATTTTCTAGAAATATTGTGAGATCCAAAACAACAAAAAACCATCAAAATAAATTATACTATAATAATGAAATGCATACAGACCGAATTCTCAAAATAAAATGAAACAGAATAATTCTGTTATTCTCACATTCTAATTTTATGTTGCAAAAAGGTGAACCCACCTTTAAATCACATGTAGTATTCAATAACAAATTTGAGGGCTTCAAATCTCGATGAAGAACATTTGCCGAGTGAATATACTTCAATCCGCGGAGAATCTAAAATATTAATAAATTTTTCCTCGTTTAATCATAAATACCTGGTAAAGAAAATAACAAACATGATCGTTACTTAATTTTTGGGTTTTTAAAAGTTTATATAAATCTGTTTCCATTAAACATTGCACAATATATCTGTAATGTCGTTCATTTCCCCATTTAATTAACACTGACTCACATATCCTTCATGGTATCTACTGTTTCTGATCGAATAATTTCTTGAATGTTTATTATCTAAAGCGATATTTATGTTGAAATCGATCAAATGGAATATTAATAAACGTACATTTTCATGCTTAAATCGAGTGAGTATCTTAATCTCTCTTAACGTTCTCTGGCAAAACGTTTGGTGTTCAAAGGGGGATATCTTTTTGATGGCGACTCTTTCCCTTGTAATAACGTCCAAAGCGCTTCTAAAATAATTGGAATTATAGAAGTATTTTCATATAATTCACTCACGCGACCATTCCATACGCACCTTCTCCGATGTATGAGAGATTTACATATCTAGGACCAACCTGTAATAGAGAGAGCATTATTCAATTGGATCGTTTCTCTATTAAACCTCAAACAATTGACCATGTATTTCTTCGACATTGTTGATTGTAGAGACCACCGGTTGGCTTTCTGTCATCTTCAAATCATATTTAGTTAATTGAAAGTTGGTCTTCGTTATAAACAAAAACAAAAAATCTCCATGACAACTTTTTCATTTTTGTACGAAATACAATAATAACACTTTGTTGTTAATACGATACAAGAAAGAAGAAGTAGGAGAAGAAATTGTTCAGCTGATGCTTTCTCAAATGTCAAAAATCGAAACAATAATAATCGGAGTGGAGGGAAATGAATATTGCAGGAAGAGACATAGTCTGTGTGAGCTGACTGCTGCATGTTGGAGAGTATGATTAAAAAACACACACAACAACAAAGAAAAAGAAAACAGCAATAACCAGGAGCTCGATCCTTTCTATTTTATTACCAGCCGGCTAGATGAAATTAAAACGGACTTGTGTTATGTCTACATTCGATCTAAAATCTTTTAATCATGGAATATTTAATTTTTAAATTTCCGGAAAAAATGGAAAACATTATGGAAATTATTGATAAGCAGACATTTACGAAAAATGTGGTAAATAAAGAGACGATAAGATATGTGCAAACAATGAATAGTAAAGTACGCTCTAATGAACATTCCTGCGACTCTTCGAATTATATCGTATATCGTTGATAAGTGAATTCGGAGGAGTTGCAATTGCAGTTGAATGGGAAGATAGCTAAAAGTACTCAAGCCAGCTGACTTTAGTTAGGCTTTTGATCATTTGTAACCCGTTTTCAACCCGAAACTACCAAAATCTCATTGATTTCAATCGGATCAAAGCTATCGGCTGGCATTTCTATTTGATTTGAAGTTATAGTTGTGCAAAAAATATATGCCGCATTAGTACATTGAAGGAATTGTATATATCTCACTAGGGAATGGTCTGCATAATGTTTGGAGTTACAGGATGCGACATATATCATTAGAAAGAGAAAAAAATCTAATTTCTAAATATAAAAAGAGTTTCTGCAACGGCCACAGCTATCTCGAGAAAATTGCGTCTGAAAATTTACTACTACTCAGAGATGGGCGTAATGGTAGGTTTTGAATTTCGGAATTTGGAACTCGGAATCCGGAATTCGGAAATAATAGCACATAATAATTGATATATGAGCATTACAATTAATGTATTTAGATACATTTTCAGCGAATTTTTTTCGACAAAAATTATAACCAGCTAGATACAAAATTCTTAAATACAATACCTAAAAAAATTAGCAAATATTCATAGTTTCGTTTATTCGGTCTTAATAATATATAATAGAAATGAGGGGTGCAATTTTCTATAGGTTTCCAAAGCTATGGCCAAAGTACTTATATTTTGAAGCAATGCTAATGGTTATTTGTTAAATCTATTAAAAATTAAGTGTTAAGATTTCCACAGATTCATGTGCACGAACTTTGTTTTCTAAAGAACAAAAACTATATAAATATAATACACGTTGTTATAAATTTTGTATTCCATAGAACCCATAAATTCAATAATAACAACCACCTTAATCTATGTATACTACAAAAGTTGTTCACGCAAAAGATCTTTAAAGTAAAAATAAACCAAATAAATGGCGAGAGGAAATCGATTGAAATCAATTTATCTGAAACACATATTTGATCACTTTCATCTAGACAGGATTTTCCGAAATATTTATGGATTCTCAGAATAAAGGAGATGACCAAAAGGATAGAAACTATTATAGAATATATTTGAATAAGGGATACTTTAATGACCAAATAAACGGTGATCATGAGAATTCACTCGAAAAAGTTTGTTTATTCTTCCAATGAATTCACATCGATTTGACAACTGAAATTGGAATGCCTCTTCCACTTCCGTTCTTCATCAAAATACAACTACCAGCTGCAGATATATGTATATTGACAAAAATAAAGCATTTATTTACTTAACAACAATAGTTTCAATAATGTATACAATTTTCAACAAAAAACATGTTTGCATTCTTAACCCAATCAACACTAAATGTAAAACAAATATTATATTAAATAATGTTCTATTTTAAAAGTTTTACTCTGGTATCCGACTACCTATTTTAACCGTTTTCCTTTAATTTTGTATAATCAGTGCACATAATTGTCAATTTTTGACATTTAATACGATTAAAAAACCATTCCCCTTCCGTCAGCCTTTAATTACCTTATTTTGATAAACTAAAAGTGCACAGTGGCAATCAAAAATTAATTAAAAATTGAAATTAATAAATATACTCATTAAAGCAAATGTTAGACCATCAACCATCATCGAGTTCTTCCAGTGAACGAACTGAAATGCTCGACTTCCAGACGGTAAAATAGTTGTTTTCACACATTAATTCATGTTAAAAGTTCCAGGCAATGAAAGACTTCAAGGACATGTTTCCAAACATTCCAACAATTGAAATCGAAAGTGTTCTGCGTAAACACGACGGAGATGTCTCAGCGACAATAAATGAACTGTTATTCGATAATGTAATTATTCTGGCTACTCCCCTTTATTAATTAATTAATTGTTATAGTCCGACCCGGCAGTTGATATTGAAGTAGAGAGTGTCAGGATCGATCAATTAAAGAAAAGAAAATCTGAGATTGATGAAAAACTTCGCAAACTGCAACAATTGCTCGAAAATGTGACAGACGTTGAAACAGCCAGGTTTTCAATGAAAATTTATTTATTCTATTCCACGCCAAATGAAAATGATGATTTTCAAATGTTTAAACGTGTAGAATGAATCCTCACGTGAGTAGTTTAGAATTAAATATTTTTTGCCGCAAAATGATTCTATTTGTCTAAAATCCTCTTTAAATTATAAATGGCTCTAGCTAGAGCTCTAGAATTTAATCTTCTAGTATCTTAAATTCGAATCTAAATAATTTTATCATTTTATTTGGCGTGCTATTCTTAAAATGGGTTGCTTGGTTTACTTTTACGAAGATGAAAAACTGTAGCTAAAGTGTACCCGTAAGGTCAACATATCGGAAAAAATTAGATAAGATTTAATATTACCATAAACAAAATATTTAACGTTTTAAACTACCCTGACTTGTTCCTACTATAAGTAAATATTATTTTCTGATATTTATAATTTATAAAGGTGAAAACCAATTATAATAAACAAATAATAACTATACACTAGTTACCAGCTGCAGTTGATTCCATTTAGTCTGACTAACTCTTTAGAAGTCGCTTTACAAAAAATATATAGAGTAAGAGTTCTTAAATAAAATCCTAACTACCCTTAATTGGACTTTAAACGCATATGTAGGAATTCAGATGGAGTGCCCCTTATCTCTGTACGTGAAAGTATTTAATAATTTAGGATATATGAAGATCAACAGCTGGCATACTTACTCGAATACCGAGAAACAAAAGAACTATTGAAATTAGAAAAAGGTTATCAAAAGATTTAGCTGTTCTCTTATATTTAATTTAGATAAACAAAACAAGACAAGAAACAAAAACGTTCCGCGTGAAATCAATATAAGCTCCTACTACTGCCAAGTAAGCCTGCTCTCATTAATTTCGTTCTGACAAAAACATTTTCAGCCGAGACCGATCAGCCCTTTCGATGATCCTCAGTGGAATCCGATCGAGGCTAGATGTCCCGATGGCCCGTATGTGACACAAATGAAAAATAAGAAAAAGATATCTGATCAATTCAAATTGATAAAACGAAGTTTGTTCATATAATATTATCGTATAATACATTTAACTGAATTCAGACTCAAAGTTCAAATTGTCGCGTTTATTTTCGCCTAAATAGTTCACCCGTTATAAATATGTTCCACAAGTAATAACAACAACATCAACAACAGCAACAGCAACAACAACGAAAAACATAATTAATTATGTAATAATTAAATAGATAATAATTGTTTCGATATATCGTCGATCTTGAATAATCCAAAAATCTCCGCTGACTTGAACATCTCAATTATTAAATGATTCATTTCCTAAACCTCATCAAAATATATCCAACAAAAAGTTAAGCCGTACAAAAATAGTTCCCATCATCAATATTATGTTACCAATCCTTTGTGCTATTTCAATTTGATCATAGCATAAATCCTTAATTACATACTAATATTAGATATTTCATAATATTTATACCAGATAATATTCATTTAATCCGGATAAAAGAGCCCTTTCGTGTTCTGATGCAATCAACTTCATATTTCTTGTGAATTCCATGTATCCCAGCTTCCACATGCATAGTCCTTTAAGCACCGAGAACTCGACTTCATCAACTTTCTGAATTCTAATGGGGCGACAGACAGCTTCGTTGAACCTTTTTAGAAAGTTTATGAATATTCTGAATAATTGATAATAATTAATTTAGTGGAAAAAAGTTAATTAATTCTTACTTTTGTTTTTCATTTGAATCTATATCTTCTTCATCGTCCCATCCATACGACATATCATTAAGTGTACATATGCTCCCATCAGTAAACATCATCAACTTTAAAAATAACAATTATGAATATAACGAGAATATCCAACCGGATTCGGGTGTTCTTCTTTGTAAGCGCAGACTGTTAGCCAAGCTATGTCCAAAAGACAATAAGCCAGTGAGCAGGATCGATAGAAAATAGCTTTTTCCATAGGGTCTAATAGATCAAATCCAGGACAAGACCTACAGAAATCCGATGCAAGCAGGTTGTCAAATCTTTGTGAATGAATTTGGCGTTTCAATGAATGTGGTGGAGGATTGTACGTCTCAAAAGGCTTAAAAATAAACACATTTTAGAAGAAAACCGTAGGAAATATTACAAGCTTTGACGATTCGTTTAAAAGAGCACCTAAAGGATTGTTTGCAAACATTATTTTCCTTCGGCACATTGATGACCGCAACTAAATATTCATTAAATAATCCTAAATTCGCATTTGTATTCCTACCTGATCCACATGAAATCTGAGCACGTCTATTGATCGTGTATTAATATTTATGAATATTGTGCTCATTGGTGATGGAGCTGCAATTGTTTCCATAATTTTAAAGGTTAATTTTTTGGAGAATTAATTTCAACAATAAATAAAATCATATTTTAATGATAATAAATATTTAATCCGATTTTATTTTAACTTTATGGAAGCATAAAGTTGACATTTTATCAGAAAATATTACAATATATGAACTTGCAAATATATTAATCTAGAAAACATTTTTCGTGCATTTTAAAATATTATAGCCTCAATAAAAATTTTATCTCGTACTATTTTTAATTAGACTATTTCCGGGATCCCAACGAGCGAAATATAAATTTTAAACGTATTAGGGGTATTAGGACGAATACCATAAAAAGCAATTATTATTTTTTTGTAATAAGGAAAATTCAATTTATTTTATTTTTGTTTTGTATATAAAATGCTATATAACCTCCTTGAGTTTTTACATTGTTTTTAAGCCTTAAGGCTTATATATACGCACGCCAACTATTATGGTAATAAAATGAGCGCAATACAGTTGCTCAAATCTTACTTTGTAAGAAGAAAATAATATTTTTAGATAGTTTAAGACAAGTCTAGTTAAATTGTCCTAAAAACTGTTTTGTACAAAAAACTTAAAAGTTGTCAGACATGCTCAAAAATTGCAAAATAGTTATTTCCAGTTGGCGTGTCTAATCACAAAAATCAGCAATTTTAAATAGACACGATTTAAAAAACAAAAAAAGCAAATATATGAATTTTAACACTCAATGTAGAAAATAGATGTTTCAGTATATATATATTGTCGTGGTGTAGGTTGATGAAAAATTAGGGGTAAAGGAGCATACCGAAAAAAAAGATGGTCTCGCCTGGGGTGGTGTAGATTTAATTTGCAATTTGTTTATTATTTCGATCCTAAATGTAATAAATTATACCTAAAATTTTTATTATAATAATTATTATGTTGATTTAACAACCAATTTAGTAAGAGAAAATAAAATTGTGATGAAAAAAAGCGAAATAATAAACAAATTGCAAATTAAATCTACACCAGCCCAAGCGAGACCATCTTTTTTTTCGGTATGCTCCTTTACCCCTAATTTTTCATCAACCTACACCACGACAATATATATATATAAATTCATTTAAAACCTACCTCTAAATGGCGTAGTACTCGCGGAACTAGTTGAAGGAAGCTGACCCAAATATTTCTAAGAATCAAAAATACTTTTACATCAGATTCAAAAAATACCTCATTTTCATTTATAAATTTTTCGTCTTCAATGGATGCGCAAGAAACCTTTTTATCGATGGAAATCGGTGAGGTGTTATCCGTTTGTTCTCAAAATGAGAAAATCTGTTTGACAAAAACATCGGACTCGAATAATTACCCCCACTATAATCAAAATATTCTTGACTGTCTTCGTTGTTGCTGCTTCTCGAATTTCTCAATTTCGATTTCTTGTTGGTGCGTTTCTTCTGGACACCTTAAAATAGACGAATTATTGTCGAATGTGAGCAATTTTGAGTACAATCTCTATTCATCCCGGCATTTAAACATTTGTCGAATCGGCATGCTCGACAAATCATTCGGAGCTCTTCAAACATTTACATTGATCCACATTTTATTTATAGAAATTACCATGGTAGATGATACACTTATTCTCCTTTTTACATTCAAACGTGATGTTGAGGGAAACTGTGCGGCGAAAAAATGCAGCACAAGCTAAACACGAAGTTGAACCGAAATGAGCGCTTCCGTCAGGATGCTCACATACCAAACATTTTGTACCTAATTGGTAGGAACCTGCGCTTCAATTCAATTTATTGACAGATTTATATCGTTCAACATACTGGAAATTGTTTTAGATATTGGCATTCGTAGAAGGGTTAGGAGAGTTATTGGTGGTTAGAAATGATGGATCTGGAAATATTTAATATTTTGAAGTTTTAAAGCAATAGTTTATTGTTTCCATGCCAACGATAAGAAAGAATAAAATGATATAGTTAAGAACGGATTTTAAGGTTCAAAAATACTTTCAAAAATTATCAAACTGATAAAACACTAAACACAAGACTATTGTCAACGATTAAATTATATTTGTGTTTTAAATAATAATAATAATTTATTTGAAGGAACAGAGGCTAGAAATGTATTCAGTTCATAATATCGTTATATCATTTATTTGGGTTCAAAGTACATCGATCGCTTAGTTCTAGTTTCCTATTATCTTCACCCTCTCTAAAGCGGCGACGTTAAACTGTTAAATTAAAACGTTTCGAATATTTTACTTTATATTTAACATTGGATACAGTACAGTATATCGAACATTGGATTTAATGGGGAATAATTTTAGAAAATTTGTGGTATGAGTCGTAATTTTTATATCACAAACGAATTTAAGATATTTTCTAATAAAGGAAGCTAAAAATATTTATTATCCCGTTAGTTTCTACCTGATCTCGGTAGTTAAAAAAACTGTAAAACTAAATTACCCCAAAAACTTTTAATATTTAAATGTTTAATTATAAAAAATATCTGTCGTAAGCTACTCTTAAGAGTATATATATATATATATATATAATTAGAAAATGCATGCATTTTATTATAGTTTGATATTTTATTAAATTTTTCCGAAATTAAATCTATTAATTAATCATTTTTAATTTATATTTCTCTTTAAATTTCAGTTTTATAAATTTCAGTGCTCACATATGTCGTTTAACAATTTCCACGCCATGTCGATCGATTAGTTTTGAGGGGAAAATTTGGACTTCCTCCTAAATATTAAGGCCTTAATTAAGGTATCATTTCCATGGATTTCCATTAATGATTGATCTTTCATGACGTAACTTTCCGTTTGATCACAACACATTTGATCGGACGCGACATCACAGACAATTTCCATTCTCTTCGTCTCCAAAATGTGTGTACTGTCTTTTGTTTATTATTTTCGAATTTTGTTTTCAGAAAATCCACTGAAAATCAATGACAAACTCTCAAAAATAACTATTTTAAAGACTTAATTTATTTTACTTTTACAAGTTTTAAGTATATTTATTATATGATAGAAAACCCAATCAATTGATTAGAAATGTTTGTTCTCATTGTTTTTCGATAAAACAAAATAATAACAACAATAATAAAAATTTCTCTTCCCTACCACGTCTTATTGATCTTTTTGAAACAATGAATCTTGCTAAGCTCATCGAACCGATGACCAATCCGAGCTCCGGGGTCGGCGGCTCCATGAAGCGCTACTTCGACAACGTAAATGATGATCAGCGAGTGGCTCTTCAGTTCGCATTTTACAACGTCCTCTTATTCGTTTTGGTAATTAGGCTCCGTAAAATTGGAAAGTAATAATATAAACAATATTCAGCTCGGCATTGCATTATGTGGGCTTTTCGCCCTCTACAATATGATGTACATGTTTTTGGCGCCACTATTGTGGGCAGTCCTCGTTGGAACTGTTCTGTTTCCATTTAAGAGGAACGTGGCATTGACGGTTAAAAGTGAGCATATACCAATTGATTTCTGGTACTCTACATCTTCCAGATTACCTCAACGAATTAAACCATTCGAATAAAACGTTAGCGTCAGCTATTTTGAAATCACCAATAACCATATTTGGCTACATTTCGGAAACTGTATATAATACAATGGCTAGGTATGGCAACGTAATATTAAAATGTTTTATTATTTTTCTTAAAGCTCTGATGGAGTCATTATTACCATGCTCTACCTTCTCCTAAAAATTTTAACATACGAAAGAACGTTTGTTTATTTGATTAGCTGGATGGGAAGGGTTTATAATTGGCTCGACTCTTTTATTGTCTTCTTCACGAAGCCTTGGGTAATTTTTTGTTTTATCGATTTATTATAGCATAATGCTTCGGAAAAATTTTTAATTACGTGTACTATGTTCTGTTTATGGATTGAAAAATGCGTAACATGAGATGAAAAGAGTAAAATTTTGGGTCGTCCCCGGCCTGGCTCATCGGCAGCTATATAATGCCAAGTATGGTGTTAAATATTTATATGAACCATGATTTATTAATTTTCGGTATGAAAATTTATAACTAAAAAGTATATAACTTGGTAGGCGTTTATAAATCTTATAATACTACTAAACACCCAGTAAATCTTCTTTAAAATCTTATTTATTAAGTATGTTTGAACTGTACTTCAAAGGTCTTATTCAAAAAATTATCATTAAAATTAAACGTTAATTTTGTCATTAACCCATTATATCTTTCAGGTTTTACCCCTAATAATATTATATTTCTGCGCGTATGCTGCATGGATATATGTACAAGAACCAAAACAAATAAACAAAAAGTTAGCACGTACCTTATCCCTTCCAATATGGTAAAACCTACGGATAAAATTTTTTTAAAATAAAATTAAAGGATCTATCTTGTATCCTACATTTCCTTGTATTTTGGAATGTTCCGTGCCTGTATCTTCGGAGTTTCCACTGGAATTCTCGCGGCATTGTCTGCTGGCGTAGTAGGAGTTGAAATGCCCTCAAGTCCTGTCGAAGAGCCTACCAATCAAGAGGTTGACGAGTTACTTCAATCTACAAAAGAAAAACGTAAAATAATGTTTAATATTCAAAATGCCTTATAACCTTTTTGTATAGTCGATGAAGAAGTCGAAAAAATAAAAGAGCAAACGAAATCAACTGAGACGTCGACTGTAAGCGACGCTGTAACCGGTGACCGCCTTATTCGTATTGTCTTCGGTCTTTGTGCTCTTCTATGGATCGTACGACATGATTCTGCATTGATTCTCATATCAATCCCATTTTTAATGGCGTTTATTGGTAAAATATCCGAACATTTGGGGATAAATGCGGCAGTCAACAATTCATTAAACACACTCTGGGATAATGTTTATCCAGTAGTTTCAAAAATTGTTAATATCACCGTTGCCGGACCATTAAGACAATTTGTAAAGGTGATCCAGATTTTTTATGTCTTGGGTTTGAATTATTTCTTTAAGGTGCTTTTCACCTCGGATAAGATGATTGTTACATCACTACACGATAAAATGGATGTCCTCTCGTCCATTATTGTTATGCTTATTCTTGGTATTTCAGCAATTTTTGCTTTAACATTTGTCGGATTTCAAATACATTCTGAAACTGTCGGTTTCGAATGGAAACAATGGTTTATCCATAAGTATTTTTAGGTTCATCTTGCGAGATTAACATCGAATGTGATTTCATCGCGTCCAGACTGGGTAGCAGCTGCTATGAACTATACGGAAGATCAGCTGGAGGAGAATAATATCGACATCGACGATTATATCCAAAAGGTTCTTGTACTTACAATCAATATGATATATAAAAAGAAAATCCAATAGGCATACGAAGAAGGAAGAATGTGGATTTCATCAAACGTTCGATCACTAGCAGCCTCTAAAGATCCAAGTCGGTTGGATATGCTAGAGAAACAAGTAAACCAAGTCGTCGATCAACTGTATAATATGTGGGAAAACCGGAACAACGAAAGAAGAGGTGTATAAACACTATATACATATATATTTATAGTAAATTGGAATTAAAGATGTAACGGAAGCGACACCACGAGATTGGCTTTCGCAACTTAAAGGAGTTACAGATATAACAGCGTTAAAAGATGAATTGACATTGATTATTAAAGAAAACCTCGACACTCTTATGGGGGTAAGACATATTATTGTGCCAAATGAAATAAATATATTTAAAGCTAGCGCAATCAATTGGTGGAATATTGGCAGTGAATGTGACATTTTTCACGAGTTTATTAACAGCTTTTGCCGGACTTATTTTATCATTTGGGATGGAAATTTTAAACACATTTATCGAAATTGTAATGAATTAAAACGAAAAACGATTAATATTGTTTAAGGTGGTTTTCTTAACAATGGTCTATTACCTGCTCTCTGCATCTCGGGACCGATGGCTCCCGCTGCAATGGG
This sequence comes from Caenorhabditis plicata, assembly GCA_963931815.1. Classification (NCBI taxonomy): domain Eukaryota; kingdom Metazoa; phylum Nematoda; class Chromadorea; order Rhabditida; family Rhabditidae; genus Caenorhabditis; species Caenorhabditis plicata. Next base: position 17,783,966 of record OZ007494.1, read on the forward strand.
CGTCGGAAATGTCAGCTACAAATGGATTATCAACTGACCAACAACAACACCAATTTACCGCTGCTATTGAGCATGCAATATTGTAAAAAATAATATGCAAGTTTCCGCGAAACTAGAATATCTTTTCAGTGGTGTTTTCGTACTGTCTGCTAAGATGGCTGTTTTCTATGGCCTCTACACTTACTTCATCCATAGCTTGTTCGATTTGAATATAGTTTTTGTACCATCGAGTGTGTATATAATATTTTACCTGATTAAATTCTAATCTCATATTTAGTGGCTGCGTCGATCTTCGCTGCAATTCCAATAATGCCCCCCTATATTGTTGCCATATTTGGTATTGTTGAGCTGTACCTCGTTCGTGGCGAAGGGGCAGCTGCTCTCGTTTTCGCTTTGGCTTCCTTTGCACCACAAATGTTCGCTGATGCGACGTTCTATCAAGAAGTTAAAGGATCTCATCCATATGTTACTGGTTTGTCAATCATCGGAGGAATGTATTGGCTTGGACTTCAGGTAAACATTTTATCTTATATTTTTCTGAAATAACGTTAAGGGTGCTATCATTGGGCCGATTGTTCTTTGTCTGTGCTTGGTTCTTCTTAACGTTTATTTGCAACACGTAAAGCCAAGTGCTCTATACAATTCAACGACTCCGCGTATAGAACAAAATAACTCCTAGAAAAATAGTTTATTGCTTCTGTAATTATATCCCCAAATATGTTAATAAATATTATAAAATATGTGTATGTACATTCGATAGCTAGACATTCATCACTATTTTATTAGAAAATGAGTGATCTAGAAGGGCAATATTTTGAGGCTTGCATGGAAGAACGAGGATTTCCGTTGACCATGAAAATGATTCGACTTTTACATCTATAAAAACGTATATATATATATATATATATAAAATTATATATTATAAACCGATTGGAGCCAAGCATTCGTCATCAAGGGCCTTGAAACTTTCAGAAACAACAAACTTAAAATTGAGGAACCATTTATGTTGAACTTAAAATAAACCATGTTTAGTTTCTATAGAATTTATTTGAAACCTGAATCCGTCGTAAACGTTGGAACTGAAGTTAGGGGAATTGTTAACCGACATGTAGATTCATCAGTGAATGCGCAAACAGGCGCAGTTTGGGCATGTACTTTTGTGGACTTCTAAAAACCACTAACAAAATATTTTATCTCTAATGTAAATAACGTATAACTTTTTTGCTTTCCGTTTCACCATCGTTGTTCGACTCAAGAATACGTTCTACCGTTTCAATTGCTACTGAATATTGAACGCATTTCGTCTTACATTCTACGTATTACTATTAATTTCAACTATTATAAGTAGATACCGGAGAAATCTAAATGCGCATAAACATCCTCACCAAGTTTGTAAGCTTTCTTAGGTAGAGTCAATAATGCCACTCTAGAGGCTGAATGAGAGAGTGAAAACGCCTGGAACCTGCGAGATAATGTCAAATCATCGACTGTGGCCATAACTGTCTGAAAAACGAAAGAGTAATTGAACTTCACTATCTGCATACTTCTATAACAGAAGGCATGGTACTTGCTGTTCCAAGAAACGGATTTGCTGGCAATGATATTTTTTTCTCCAAACCAATTGATGGAACTATTCTTAATTTTAACATTTCATACTTCGTTATAGATCTTATCACACCTTATCGGTAAATTTAAAAACTTAATGTGCGATTGAACATGAGAAACAGCTATAGTAACTTGGTTAGTGTATTTAATCTGATATCCCCGATAAGTTGGCGGAACTGAATCCTTCGATAGAGATATCTACATAAATGTTTTTAATTGTCAATAATTCGTAAAGCAATTCCCTTACATCACAGGAAAATTCCTTTGCCTCCCCGGGACATAAGCTGAGCTCACAAAATAAAATAGAGGGAGGTGAAGAATAAACCGTTGCAGCACTTCGTGTCATTGAAGTAGCTGGCCGATCACGGTGAACTTTTGATTGACCGAGCATTCTTTCTATTCTCAATACTTAAAAACAACAAATTTGATTTTTACCGGATGTGAATTGAACACTTCCCCAAGCCAACTCTTCATTCCCTTTACCATAAGTGGATATGTTTCGAATTTTAATAAACAATTTCAGCATTTCTCCGGCTAAATATATAGCCTCATTACGGTCTAACCACGCAGTCACCTCAAGCATCTTAAACCATCACTATTTTCTTGGTTCACAACGTGAAGTATTAAACAATGGCCGGAAACTACGATTGTATTTTAAATCGAGAATAAATTAATAACAACAATTTATGAAACCAAAGATATAACAAGAAATGTGCATTTAATTGTAGCCGAAGCTCTCAATAATCTTCTGGTACTTTTCAATCTTTGGTGCGGCATTAACTTTAGCTTGCTCCATGAGCTTAGCGACCTTCTTCTTTTGCTCGTAGTAAGCGGCTCCCTTGACCTTTCTCTTAGCTTCCAACTTCGAGACGACATCTTGGTATTGCCATCCAACTTCATGAGAGAGACGTCCAACTGAAAAAGAATTACTAATTTAATGGATAATATTATTTTATTACCTCTGCAGAACTTTCTTCTTGGCTCCAAGCAAAGGAATCTGCTGGCTGATGGAGCATTCATGAGCTTGACTCTTTGGTATTTAGCTGGGACTCCTTCGTAAGCGCGAAGGTTCTTGAGGGCGTTGGTACCGCGGATGGTCTTGTGTGGAAGCATACCTATATATATATATATAAGCATAAAATTGTAAATTGAATAAAACTACCTCTAACGGTTCTCCAGAAGATCTTTCCCGGAGCTCTGTAATGGAAGGCACCACGTTTTGGGTTGATGTTGCATCTCTTGCGGAGGAAGCTCATGTACTTCAGTTTGGAGCGGTGGAAGTTTCCAGAAATGTTAATCTCCTCGCATCTGACAACGACAACCTTTTCTCCTTGGAGAAGCTTCTTAGCGACAATTGACGCCAAACGACCAAGAAGGTGATTTTTGCCGTCAACGACAATCTTCTTTCCTGTGAGACCCATTGTTACCCTAAAATAATCAATATTGATGGGATCATAAGCTGATAAATATAATAAACGAATAAACGCATATCGAAAATAAACACATATACAAAACACTAAATTTATTATATATGTACATAAGCTATATTCATTTTCTGTCTTTTAGAACGTTTTTTAAATAAAATTCGCCAGCTTTATATGAAGACCTAACAAGAGGTCCTGACGCGACATAAACAAAACCAAGTGTTTTAGCGTATTCTCCCCATTCTTCGAACCTAAAACCTTGATTTTTTAATTTAATGAAATCATCCATTACTTCTTGGGAGTAATCCATTCTTTAACTAGCAAATGACGTTTAGTTGGTTGCATATACTGACCAAAGGTTATAACATCCACGTTAGCGTTTCTAAGGTCATCCAAAAATATTTTGATTTCTTCCTCTTCTTCGCCCAAACCCAACATAATAGATGTTTTTGTTATTAGTTTTGGATTAACTTCTTTGGCATATCGAAGTGCTGAATAGAATTCGTGTATTCGAATCTTAGGGATTAACCTTCTAGGGACTGGTCATACATGGCACGAGGATCACGAACCCATGGTGTCAATCTTCTCACAGTTTCCAAATTATGAGCATAAACTTCTAAACCAGACGTAGCCAATGATTCAATATCACTTCGTCGTCCAGAAAAGTCGGGGAGTAAGCATTCTATTAAAATTTCAGGTTTCTTTTGTTTTATTAACTGCACAGTCTTCCTTAAATGCGAGGCGCCGCCATCGGGAATATCATCCCTTCAAAATTACGGAATAATCACTATGGTTCAAAAATTACCAATTACCGATCAACTGAAGTTATTACAATATAGTCAACACCCCACGATGCAACAGCAACTGCAGTGTTCTCAGGCTCCATGGGATCAAGATCGTTAGGCTTCCTAGCAGTCTTAACTGAACAAAATCGACAACCTCTCGTACATGTATCACCCATAAGCATAATGGTTGCGGTAGAAAGACTGTCTTCCGAGCCACTCCAACATTCGCCAAGATTAGGACATTTAGCTTCTTGACATACTGTTGCGAGTTTAAGATTTTTCAATTGTTTCTTCAATTTAGAAACGTTGGCATTTTCGGATGGGAATATCTTAACCACGGATTAAGGGATTGAAAATAACATAAATTACTTGTTCCTTTTTTAGCCAAGGTGGCAATCTTAGTCTCTTGTCGCCTTTTTCTAATTTTAATTTTCCTTCGTATTTTGAAACTGCCTCCTCAATAGTTTCTAAACCAAAATGAAGCAACAACTAATCACACATTACCAGATTGAAGAAAATCTTGAAATGAAGGTCCATTCTTAATTATAGCTCTAGGAGCTTTTGAAGAAGAATCGGCAAAACCACGAAACCAAATTCGTGGAAGCATTTTAGGCTAAAGTGGGACATAAATAAATTAATATTCACTCGACATAAATTAGACAGGCTTAAACATAAGAATTTAAACTACACTATCTGTTAATAGTAAAAACAAAAATTCTAATAAAAAATAAGATAAATTAAGCATAAAAATCGGAAAAATAGCGTAAAGGAAGAAAAAAACAGAAAAAATTTTAGGATTCCTATTCTAAAAGAAATTGTGAAATGGGTCTCGTCACGATGTGTGCAAAAAAGCGTGTTTGCGTACTTTTGATTACCGTAACTTGTATTTTTTCTTCAATAATATTTCCGTCCCTTTATTAAGGTTATTCTTCAGAATTATTCATATTTATCGACTTAGACCTTAGTGAATTTGTGGTCATAAAAATAATTTTTTAATGTACATCCGCGAATGCATTCGACACGAATGTCTTCATTCATTGCATATTTTATTATTTTAAAATATAAAAAATTAGGAGTCAGATTTTTATTTTCAATTTAAAATAATATTTATTTCATTAATTATATGAATTGTTGAATATATATAGTCGTCGCCAAATGCGATTACCACCGCAAAGTGTGGCGCACTTTTGAAATATTATTTTTTCATTTAATTTTCATGATTATTTTCTTGTTTAGGTTGGTTCTATACTGTTTTTGCTTAAATAAATTGAAGAATATGTTTTAGATGTTGTTTAAATAGTGGAATAAATGTGGAAAATTACAATAATCATAAAAATTAAATGAAAAAATAATATTTTAAAAAGTGCGCCACACTTTGCGGCGGTAATCGCATTTGACGACGACTATATTTTACTGAAAATCATTTATAATACCAAAAGCTCATAATTTGGTGATATATATATATATATATATATATATATATATATATATATATATATATATATATATATATATATATATATATATATATAGGGATCGCAATTTTAAGTAATGTTAACATTTTTTGTGAATAATTTTCGAATTATAAAAAATTAAAAGCATGTAAATTATATATGTTTTATTCAATATAAAATAAATTAATAATTCAATTTTTACACAACTGTAACACAATATTCAAGTTTTAATGAGAAATAGTTAGAAGGATTGAAGAATTCGATGGTATACTCTCCTTCTTTCAATGATTTCAGCGTTCCTTCTTCATTCAGCTTACTCGTATAAAGATGTAACCGTGGATAAACCAAATCTAATTCATCCTAAATTAATGGTTGACTTTGGCTTTCTTTTATGATACTTACATTTCCTCGATAAATCGAAAAATGAACTTCACCATTCAAAGAAAAGTCCCAGAGAATGGACTGTCCTTCTTTAATATCGAGATTTACCAAATATGACTCACCAGGGGAAATGTCCTGGAAATATTACAAAACTTATTTTTCTTCTAGGTAATTCAAACCTTATTTGACGATTTTGGTCTTTCCACTTTAAATTCTCTATAATGCTGATATGGCTTATAGTAGTCCTCGGAGGATATCTTCTTTCTGATTGATACACCAGTCTCATCCCCAGGTGGTACTTTGTTAATAAAATCTCCTCCGTATTCTTTCGGGACAAACCACTTTGGCAAATGCTTGGTGGCAAGGTCAGCAGTGTTCCCAACAATCTCAATTCGCTTCAAGTTCTCCTCTGATAAGAATAATCGAGCAATTTTCCATAAAAGAGAAACAAGTCGTGGTGGATTTGTTAGATAAATGCGTTGAACTTGCTCTGGGTACCAGTCTTGCCATAAATCTGATCTGATTTGCCATAACTTCATGTATCCAGACATTGGATTCATCTATAATTGTGTTATTTTGCAACATCTGCCAAAATTATAAATTACGTAATCGGTGATATTAACAGTTTTCAAGTCGAAAATGACAATGAATTGAACCGGCCCTTTGTCAGGTGACTGGCTCTTTTCTCTTCTTAGAATGAGCTGTTGAAGCATTTCCGAGTATCCAAAGCAGTGCAATAGGTAGTCACTTGTTTTAAATGTTTTTATAAACTGAAAAGGAGACATAGAAAGTTTTTGAAATAATTTCAAACCTCTTTCGGCTGCGACCAAGCCCTCTCAACGAAGAGGAAGGCGTTGTGCTCATCGGACCACTGTCGATCTTGAAGTCTTGACGATGCAATGTACTTCAAAAATGGTTCAATATCGGGTCTATCGAAGAACTGCTCGGGAAATTTGTCGCCAACAAATCCGGCGGCTTCTCGAGATGAAAGATAATTTGCAAAGTTCTAAGTATGACATAACAATAAGGATCTTTTTTGTGTTATCTGATCGACTGACTACAACAATTTTGTCCATGTCGCCATGATTACCTCGAATCCAGCGGCAAAGGTTCAAATCTGTGTCGACATCCTTTGGAATCCCCGTGACGAGCTTCTGTGTTAATCTGAATTCGATTTTTATCAACGGTTTTTTTGAAACGTGGTATACAATGAACGTAGCTCTGTTATTTGTTTGTGCTCCTCGTCGGTTATTGGGGGTGACGACCGGAATTCCGTTTTTATTGCCATCTGGATTAATAAAAATTTTAAAATAAGTGATATTGATTATTTGAGAGAACAATGTTTGTTTTGTAACTTGCTCATTTTGATGATTTCAACAATAATACAAGACATGGTTTTAAACATATAAATGTAATAAAAAGTTGATGCGTAGAAAAAGGAGATTGTAGAGTAGAAGAATCGGGATCAAATGATGCGAGACGGTTGGACTTATCGATGGTGTAAATCTTTATTGGGATGGAACTGTATGCGCATATATAATAGAAATGATGACATTAGGAGGAGAGGAGAAACAAGATTCACCACATTCAATCAAAAAGGAGGGAATAAGAAGGACAATGTAGAATAAGTAATCTTTTTTATCCAAAAATGAGCTGATTTTGTTCGCTCGCTCGACGATCTTTCATTATCTCACATTTCGACCTTTGATGGATATCAATTAAACGATGATGTCGCTTGGTATTGTTATTAATATGATTATTATCATCAAAACGAGCGAGTATTTGAAATGATTTTTTTGCAACCGCAAACGGGTTTGGGTCCGAGGATTCGATTTAACTTGTTTTGATTGAAATGATTGTATAAACACTTATCGATTGAAGCCTATATATTCTTTTAATTATAAAAATGTAACATGCTGACGGAAAAAAGGGTCAATGAATGTCTGTGAAATGCTTGATTCTTTGATTTTCCAAAGTTCCAACACGCCCATGTTTACCTTAAGCAAACACTCGAATGTATCTAAAAATACCCGATTAACTCGATTGTTTATTATGAGAATTATTTTTCGGAAGGGGGAGGTGGTGCGGAATTGGCTACTTTGTATTTAGTTGCCAATGGAACCTTCTTGAATGTTTCAGGTTATTGAAACTTTCTTTGGTTCTTGTTTGCTTATATTTGGAAATATTTTAAAGTTGATTTCACGTACTTGATGGTTTTTAATTGGCTAATTTTTTTCGTGGTCAAGGATAAAAAAGCTTGTGGGTCATAATGGAGAGAGGATTTCTTGTGAATTTTGATAAATAAAGGGTAATGGGTTTCTGTATAGATTAAGTTGAATTAAATGTATAGCTCTATTTAGCATATATTATTTTTACTAATGGTTCAAAACTAACTAGAATCATTCTGTGTCAAATATAATAATTCGAATCTCAGATCTCTCACGATGAGTAATATGAGATCATAAACAACGGAGGAATTTTATATGTTTGCCACAGAGGAACCTTCGCATCATTGTAGTTGTGGAAATTACTGAAAGAAGGTTGTGGTCCTAGAACGTCTGGTTAGTCATTTCACAATCGGTAGATTGACATTGCCAATAGATTTCAGGATTGACCTTAACTCTCCAAAGAAAAATGAAGAATAAACTTATTAACCGTCCGGCAGTCAACGTCTGACTTGTAACGATACACAAAATAAAGGGGTTCTGGACGAAGATGGAGTGCTGATGCAGAATCATGGGCACGGATTTTTCTACTACGATTTAAAGCTCTGACCCAAAAGAAAACCAGCCGAGAGGGAAGGGAGATCAAAGGAAAGTTGGTCGGATCTGGTTACTCTGGCTGGCTAATCTTTTTTAGTCAGTCGGTTTCTGAGCTTTGAGGGGTTATAATTAGTAATTTTTATAAAAGTTGTAGGTTTATTATTAAATTTCATGTCGTAATCCTATAACTTAATGTCCAACCAAATCAGTACTATTATTTTTTGACAAATTTGTTCGAAATAGTGGCCCTCTGTGGAACCTTATGTTCGTCATCATATTATTTTTTATGATATAGTTGCAGGTTTAGTGTTTCATTCTTAATGTTCGATGTCATTTATTGTGTTAATTGATGTACTAAATAAATACCTGTTTCCAATTGAAACGCAATTCATGTATTCTTATGGCCGAATAAAATAATTAAAGACGACCGTTAATATATTGTTTCTTTTCAAAACAAACAATTTTTAGTATTATTGTTCCCAATTCCAATAAATAAAGATTCGTTTTCGCTTTCGTAACAAATCAACAGCAAGGGTGTACCTGTTTTTCAGAAATATCAATTATTTTAAGATAATATCGATTGATGGCAAATGAAATTGAAACAATTCTTGTTTTATTATTAAATACTTCATTAAGGCTACCATTTTCTTTCTGTAAAATAAGATTTAAATTTGTATAAAATGGATTGAAAAATGCTTGTTTTTTTTTATTTCTTTGGATCTTTTCTCACTACGTGTTCTATCAGCTCCCATGCTCACTAAATGCTCCACACTAGCTAGTGCACTAGTTGTGTTCGTTCCTTCATTTATTTATATTATGTGTGAGCTACGCGGTCAGCGTCATTTTGTTGTTAATGTTGTATTTCATACGTTTATTTAATTTATTGTTTTAGCAGAAAAGATTAACTCATGGTTCAAGTTTGAAGCATAATGTTTAAATCATTAATCCTAGGAGTTTTACTAATTGTCCATTTAATAAAAGGTTTTGTGCTATTTTTAATTATTATAATAGCAATATTTTATATTTTATAGGCCAAGTGATTAATACAAATGAGCATCACATACCAGATAATTTAAAATATGATGGAGTAACTACGCCAAAACCTATAGAACTTGGATTTGTACCGTTGTCACCGGTAAGAATTTATATAAATTGATGGGAGAGTTTTATTAACATTAATTCTAAGGTACGAACGAAACGTGAAAATGATGAAGATATTGATCCAGCTACCGCTACTTTTCCGTCGAATGTCGTCGTAGAAAATGACTCGGTTTTTTTATTTTAATATTAATTCGTAATAAAAAATATAGTCTCTTTAAAGTATGAAAATCGATATTACACATTAGATGTGTTTCAAGATGATGAAAAAATGTTGAAACGACATTGGGTCGAAATTGATAATTTACTCGATAAACCTGGAGTTGTTGGCAATCGGAGTCATCCGCTACTTAGTAAAAGTTATAGAAGAGCAGTTGGTACGAAAATTTCATTCAAGTTTCCATTTTATGGAAATAAGATGAAAAATTTAACCATTGCCACAGGAGGTTTGAACGTTTAAATTATGAGAATAAATATTTGTATATTTTTAAAGGTTTTATTTATATCGGTGATGAGACACATAATTGGCTAGCCGCCACTCAATACATTGCACCGTTGATGGCTAATTTTCACACTTTAATGAATGTAAGTTTTTTTTCCAATTTTAATTTCATTATATAATTTTTAAAGTGTATTAGAAAAGTCCAAAAATCGTTTTAATATTTAAAAGGTATTATATTGTCTCATGAAAAAAAAACGATTACCAAAATTCTCTTATTTGTAATATATTTTGGGATCTTAATTGTTTTTGGTACAAACTAGAGATGACTTTTATAAATTAATTGGTAGGAGGAAAAATGATAAAATCGTAGTTTTTAAATTTTAATATCAATGGTAGGGTTTATCCATTATATATATATATATATATCTTTTCAGACAAGCAATATAATATATGCCGATGATGGTGAAATATTCGTCGTTGAATGGCGCAATGTTCAATTGCGGGAAGATCCGAGTATGTGTTTTTTTTTATTATTTAATTTTTAGTTAAAATAATTGTTTCAGAGAAATTCACATTCCAAGCAATTTTGCACAAGAATGGAGATATTGTTTTCGCCTACAAAAATGTTTGTTATGAAATCATTAATTATTAAAAACAATTACTTTCAGATTCCAATAAATGTGACAGATATTAGTGAGACTTACCATCCGGTTAAGTTAGGAATATCCGATGCTTATCTTTTGAAACACAATATTGAAATTCCAGGAGCAGGTTTACATTTTCCCAAGATTTCACCACGATAATCTTCTATCGGTTTTCAGGTTCTCAGCCTAAACGAGTAATTTATGAATATCACCGGATTGAAGTGTCACCGGCCAAGATCCAATCAAACACAGTTGTCATTTTGAAAGCAATGCCAAGTTTGTTTCAAAACATTATTAACCGCGAATTTCACGAATTATTTAGCTTGTCTTCATTATGAAACATGCGAGTCCTGCTCAAATGCAACACTCAAACATTTTAATTGCCATTGGTGCCATAGCAGCAAGAAAAATGGTGGATCATTTTGTACAGACGATGAAGGAGTTCATCGTCGACGTCAACACTGGGCTGAGAGCAATTGTAATATTGAGGCGAGCAAGAAACAAACATGTGACAAATTTGCTCTTAAAGAGTTTGTTGATTATTATGGTGATGATAATGAAGCTCAAAGGTTAGTCATTTTTGTTTGTCGTATATTATAACATTTTTAGCACAAAGCCGGTTAAAATCGACCGAATCGAAACGAAGAAAATTAGTAGGGAAGATGTGAAACGTAATATTCGCCCATTTAGTGCAAAATTATACATTTATTTTTCCATAGGTGGAACTTTCGGATCAATATCATTTCTACTGGGATGTATTTTAATATTTTTCATATGGCTTGTTTATGCATATTATAATCCTCACACAAGAAGTGGTCAGTTATTAATAAAGGTAGGCAAATATTGGAAGTACCTAGTTAATTTATAAACCTTGTAGTACCGCCCGTCAAGATGGCATGTGCCAAATAGTCATGTACGATACAGTGCTTCTGTTCATATGTGAATAATATGAGAAGCAATGAATTAATCATACTCATCTTTCATTGGATAATTAACGTGTTTCGTCGTCGCTGGTGAATTTATCATAATAATTTAGTTTTCCTATAATAATTTATTAATATATGTTTATATATAAGTTGATCTCTCTGTACTAAACCCTTTTTGCAAGCATCGCTCATTATTATCTTGTTAACATGTTTAAATAAAATTATGGCAAAATAAGTTATTAATTAAATTAGTAGGGAATCTCGTTTTGTATATACTGAAGTTGATCATACATTTTGGAACGAATATTGAGGAAGCAATTGGTGATGACTGAGTGCATATATCTTCAACAATAAATTAATAGTGAACTTCCAAGAAACGCTCATTTCTCACTTTGATGCGTCCTTCTCGCCCAGTTCCGGTGCGAATCGCGCTCGAAGTTGCTGAATGGTCTTTCCCCTGAAACACGGAAGTCCAGTATCGAGCATTAACGAGACGAGCGACACGAATGACTAAGATTGAAATTATTTAAATGGAAAATAGTGTTGTAGCAAACTTTATGATAAGGTCGAACTGCGAGGTAGGCGTGGACACATAAACTTGCGAACTGCCGGAAGGGTATCGCTTCCATTTTGCCGCCCATTATAGCCACCATTTCCTCACTGAGCTTGAAATCGGGTTCGAATCCCAGATTTCCACCGGGGCTGCTCTCAAACATGAATCCGAAATCTGGTAAAAGTTTATTTTAATATTTAATTTTGCCATTCCTAAAATGCCGCATAAAAATATATTCCGAGTATTATATGTAAACTGTAGTTTAAAAATTAAATAACAAAAAGATTAATATGCGTAGAACCGTTATCTAGGGATTTCTATGTAGTCGAGAGACATGATTCTATACCTATATGGATTATATGACCATCAAGATCGATCATAATATTTCCATTGTGTCGATCCTTTATTTGTAATAAGAAACTGAACACCGAGTAGGCTGCCATACTCTGAATGAAATTCCGACGTGCATCCTTAAATTAAAAATCCTCATAAATAACAACCAAAGCCTTCAACCTGGAACGATTCACTACTTTCATCTCCATACTGTGTCTTAAAATATTCATACAATCCAAAATCTGTCTGACGACCCAACTGATCTCGACTCTTTGAGTTTGGCACGCACTCGATGACTCCGCAACCCGGTGAAGTAGCAACGACCCTTGGAGACAAATATAAACACAATATAATAAAATTACTACACCTACCTGTATGGGAAGACACGCACTGGTAATCCAAGTCCCTGCCATACATTCTTCATTAGTTGCATCAATTGCAGCGCAAGCATATCCTGTCGAACATCATCTCCGACTTTAAATATAGCCGCCTGCCAGCAAACTCGACTATCCTGAACTTTCCTCAGCTTTTCAATATTGCATTCGTCCGTATCCTTTTGCGATGATTGCGCTTTAAGCCCTATTCTCTCTAGTTCCCTCACACCGCACCGCTTAACACGGAACTTGGCCAAAAACGGTGCTTTGGCAGCGCTTTGCATAGGTGTTCCGCTTGAGTAGTCCAAATCGAGAAGAATCGCCTCGGGATTCGACGGCAGATAGGTGATTGTCTCTATTTTAACATTCGCTAGAGCTTTGAGACATGCGTCTTTCCTCTGTGGCCCTTTTGGATATGGCTTTATCGTGCCTGAGATGGCTGTGAGTTTGTGGAAAAGCTCAAACTCGGCCTCGTGGAATCTTCGTGCTGCTCCTTCCAATTGGGACATCATTTTGGTCAGAATGTCATTCAATGGTTCATAGAGTGTAGCGTCTTTCACTTTGCTATCCTCATCAGTATACATATTCGTCTGCATGTTCCAAATCAATTGATGAGCTAATAATTGTGAGTGCCCGGCAAGCCAGATAATCAATTCGGCAATGTAACCCATCTTAAATATATTAACGTATTTAAAATCATAATTTTTTTTCCGACGAACCGAATCATAACGAACAGTCTGAACAATTTGCGGTATATACATAATCAATGCATCAGCGGGATAAGACCTCAAAACTCGAACCGCATATTGCACTGTAATTGGATGTTGTGGATACTGACGTGGTGTCAATAATGACAAAGCCATTACCGGAGAACACCGAGCCCAAGTAATTATATGCGACATCTATAAAGCTTTTTTTCAATTCCTCAGAGATGTCAACTCACATCAGTTGTCTCGAAAACAGAATTGTCTCCAAGGAAAAGCGGAAGCGCCTCTGCCAAATGCGATACGGCTTCAGGGTTCGCCCGAACCAGCATTTGTACCGACAATCTCAGAGAATCGCAAGTGCGGAAACGAGATGGTAAATAAACCGCAAGCTGCGGCGAGATTTCCCATGCGAGCCTGGCGTTTTCTCGCAATATCTTGCTTTCTGTTCTCGCATCTGTAAAAACTATATATTATATTCTTCCTGGAGAAACTAGAAATATCAGTTAACAGTGTGTTCATTTTCATCTTTTACATTACAAACGCATATTTCTAAAAAACATGAAATCAAAGATTATCGTACCCGATAGAGTGCTCTTCAACCATTGTTCAACCACCGAAGCTCCATCCTCTTGTCCCAACCCGAGAGGATGCAACCACGCGCAGAGCCGTTCAATCTCATTTCCCTAAAAACAAAGAATTGCGAAGCCTGCACTAGCATTAAATATTACTAACCACTAACAATAACAAGAAGTTCCTCTGCTTTAAGAACCTTCTAACTCGCTTTTCCCCGTCTTCTGTCAACTTGGATGAGTTCTTCACCACATTCCGGTTCGTAAGCATTGCAGCCGATTTCTGAGAGAGAGTCAACGTATTGGCGTAGTTCGTCTCCGATGGGAAATTCGGCGATATAGTATTCATTGTAGAGCTTGTTATCCTTCTGAAAATCCTATGTCGGCATAACATATTGATAATATGAAGCTAAACAGTGTTCCATACGAATCACTTTGATTCTTATCGAAATTAGTCTGTAGCTGAGCTAACGTTTGAACGAGCATCAACTCCTTATCGTTTACCGCACACACCTCCTTTCGAATATATTTTCCATCCGCATAAACCGCCTTCAAATCAAAATTAGTAGTTAAACCTCTTTCATATTTATAAAACCTGCCAGAAAGCTATAAGTAATTTCACATCTTCACGTAAAGCTTCTTCACTTTGCGTCGGTCCTTGGGGTGGCAATCTAGTATAATTCAGTTTAAGTGGAATTTTGAAACGAAAAATACGTGAAATAATGAAAAGCTGACGCATACACCCTTTGCCTTATGATAACATTGGACGGTCTGGATAATGATGATTCGCCTTGGATCAAACCCAACACGCACGAAAGCAAGCGAAATCTAACACCAACAACTTCTATTGATCGATTTATTTGGTCTGCAAAAATCGTATGCATTGTTTCAAGGACTTTAATCCTACTCTGGTTATCACTCTGTGTTACATATACTTGATTCGAACTACTTATAGCAGTTTCCTCACCGACAATTGGAGAGAGACATTGTGCAAACATCATCTCCAGCACATCCAACTGTTCTCTCGACGAATAAGAAGCGACATCGCATCTTTCCGCAATAAACTAAAATATATTAATTATCTCCTAATTATAGGATTTTAGAATACCCCAATCCACGCTTTGTGCGGTTTAAAGCAAGGCGGAGGGGGTGGCATTTCAAGTTGTTCGCACAGTGGAGAGGCGCGAATCTTCTCGGACTCTTTTTCAAATATTCCCAGCTTCCATCTGCACGAGTCAGCGAATGCTCTAGCCAATTCATGCAAAAATACATTGTGCACCTCCGGTTTCGACGACAGAAGCCAGTTCCAACTCAGAGTGCAGAGTTCGGCTGTTGATTCAGTGAAGTTAAACAAAGGTGTTCTCACCAATAAACACAAGAGTCTATCGTTCTGCTTCTTCAAAGAGACAAACAACGCAGTCATTAAAAGAACTGTCTGCTCGATTTCATCATCGATACCACTTTGACACGATCTTTTAAAATCCTCCTCTAATTTATCAATAAGCGAATTCTCTGCTGATCTTTCATCCACTTCGCCGCTCAGTCTTGTGGCGAGCATCCCTTTCACTTGACCCAAGTAAAGACTTCTTTTGTATAAGGATCGCATGTAGGATCCGCTGGACTGATAAATCCCGTCATTTGCAGCGTCCATAACCAATTGCATGGAGGCATCAGATGTCGATCCAAACGTGGAGACATATTCCTTAAAAAGAAAAAAATCACGTAATTAGATTCGTAATGGGTCTACTGAATGAAAGATTATTCATAAACTCAAAATTTCACACTCATTAAGAAGCATCTTTTGCGCATAAGTTAACTCATAATTTATAAAGGATCAAGATTTACAACATATGGAAGTTCCTAAAGCAGTTATTATTTTCTGATTCTTAATTTATTTTATTATCTTTAATTTCATTATCGTGTCAGAAAAATAACTCAAATCACATTTATCTTATTACTTACCAGCAGATTACTATGTGTACTCTCGGGGGCCCATTTCAATGCCTCCTTTAAGATTTGTTTGCAACGACACGAATAATCATGAACTATCGACTTTCGGCCATCCAGAGAATCTTGCAACTGAATCGTCCAATGAAAGTCTCTTAGAGAGAATTTTGACTGCTTGCAGGTGGAATCAGTTTCAATGTTCTTCCGCAGTGCCTGTAGAAGCCGCAGCATCGTCGTCAGCACAGTCGAATTCCACAAAAGATACGGAAACCGTTCGACCAATTGCGATAGGCACACATCGGCACATTTGCGCACCTAATGATCAAACATTGATATTAAACTATTTTTATTTTATGTACCTCTCTCAAATGATGATTAAATTTGAATAAAAGAAATTGAGCGTGATATACCAATGAATCTTCTGTAGATTCGTCGCTGTCTCGCTTCTAAATAATATAATTCAAATTCGATTTCTTTCAGACAGTACAAATAAACCGTTTTTTGGTTTTCAATGAATGTTCCACATATATTTGGCGCAGCCGATAACAAGCAAGACCAAATACCCGACTTATCCTTTCTGATTGTTCTGAAATATTCCATTTTCAGTGTATCTTCCCATTTAAAATCTCGCAAGGTGTATCTTTATTATTTTTTACTTATCCGAGCATTCTCTGCAAAATAGACGAAAATACGACTACTTGAAGATTTCAGTGTCAATAACGGGATTAATTTCAAATAACCATTGTTATTGTGAAAAAACACGGATACTATTTTAGCGAAATTTCAAATTTAGACCTATTGCCAAATTAAAAATTACTTGTCTTCAAGATACTCAAAATATGAGTGAAAGGCGTCATTTTCTGTTGAATAATTCTGCAATTATACTCTTTCTAACTAATTTCCCCAGCAACATCCATACCACTCTCATCCTTTCCATCCGTAAAACCGACAATAAGTATGTGCAATTAGCAAAGTCCATACGATTTACGAGTGCCGCTACTTCAGGTGGATTGTTGAGCTCCGCAAGCAATGTATTTCTCATTTCTTGTAACTCTTGAGCTGATATCGCATCGCTTCGAATCGCCGCGTTGTCGATTAATTCGGATCTCAAGTTTTCCGAAGCTACGAGTACCGGCGTTTTGGTGGCGGTTTCGCATACAGCGTTATACCACTCTTCGGGCCATAGACTTGACGATTCCACATCGAACCCAAGAACTGTACAATAAAACCAAAAGTCTCTGCAAATACAAATAATCGAAAATTTATATTATTCTTCTCAACTTTAAACCTAAACAAACTTTTTACTCTAGACGAGGGGTTCGATATTGGTTTCATTCTTCTCAAAAGTGACGCAATCTTCGGCATTAATACTCCAAGATTTCCAGCACTTGTAGACATCCAAAATATAATTATTTATTTTTGTGAGAAAATTCAAAAACTAACTTTGACGGTGCTTTTGGAAACTTTCTCGCCAACTCTTCTCCCTTCAATACCCAATTGAACAAAAAGCTCGAGCAATCTTACAAGGAGAGACATTTTATCATCTTCATGCTTGACGCCGTCTGCCATTTTAGACATGGCCACATCCACCGCCAGTGAAACATGACTGTAATGATGATTTTCGTAAAGTAATTTAATTATTATTTCAATTAAACTTTACACATTAAAACAGGAAGGAATGATAGATGGGTAATCTTGGGCTAAATCGGAAAAACTCCACTTAATTAAAATTGAAAAAACCCTACTCTGGATTATTTAAAACCTTCTCGTTTGAATTTTACAATTTGCTGTACACAAAAATTACTATTTTTGAATTTAATCATTTTTATAATATATGGCAAAAATAAAATCATACGTGAATCGATTTTCCTGAGAATCACAATTATCCTGACTATAAATCCTATTTGAGGATTCAATACATATCTGGGTGAATAACTGCATAACTCCATCATGAATACTCCTCTAAAAGATTTAGTCTTCTTTAACAGTTTCGAAAATCAAATTTCAAACATACCGCGCCTGCAATCCACATAACCGATAAGCAATGAATCATCGCAACATCCAAAGAAGACGGCGGTCTAGCGAATCTAAAAATGATAACTATTATTATGATGTAAAATTGATTCAACAAACTTTTGCAGGTATATTTGAAGAACCATATCCGGTACATTGACACCGCTCGTGTCGACTAATCCGACTCCAATCCCTCCCAGTGTTAAGATGGCGTTTTCAGAAACTAATGATACCACTCTAGAGACGATTTAAGTCAATTTTAGTTAAAATATTAATATTATTACAAGTTATTCGCATTTGAACACACATATAACTTGGATGAAAGTGATGCTAGACAAGCTTCAATGCAATTAGGCTCAACCTTTATTGCTGACTTCAATGCTTTGCACATCGCTTGAATTGCCGAGTTTCGCAACATATCCAGCGCGTTCTTGCGACTTGATTCATTCTTTCTTTCAACATTCTATACTATATAATACTTTCATTGTATGAAAAAATCGTACCGTTTCATTCGCCAGTTTCGATAATATGGGTGAAGGCTCTAACAGGAATCTAGAGAGAATCGGTATCACCGTAGCCGTCGCTACAGCGGGAAACTTTCCAGCCAATGTTGCTAACGACTGAAGTGAGTGTAATAAAATTGGCAAGTTCGCCACTATATTCCTCTGATTGGCGAATAATCTCGGCGCCAACGACGAGCAAATCGCGTCCGCATCAATGTCGTCTACTGCTGCCCACGCAATCAATTGCAAAGCGATTGTGATCGACAAAATATTTAGACGATGTGAAGAGCCATCTGAAGAGTTCTCAGTTTTTAATGAGTCGAGTCGTTGTGCTACCCCCGTCGCGAATGAGTTCACCTGAGTCATTTTCTTTTAATTTTTATTTAAATGATATTCCAACCTCCCTGGCAAAGTTCTCAGAAACTGGAAAATTCTTCGTATTGATATCGCTTCCCCAAACGTTATATGGCGATAGAACGTCTCGTAACAAGCACAATGAGCATAAAATTATCGTCTCGCTGAGGGTTTGGTATGGATATCGTTTGATTGAATTTTCCTAATAGTTTAATAATATTATAGTACTTTTGTATTTTGGAGATGATCTCCTTTCTCATCGTAAGAGAAATATTTTCAAAAATCTCTTAGCTTTTCAGAAAATTGTTTAGGTAAGGTGATTTTGAATTTTAAAACTTTAAATATTAATTTTGTACGAATAGATGAATCGCCAAAATTTCTAGAATTTCTACAAAACCAACCGAATATGCATCTGAAGCCAATTTATCGATAGTTTTTAGAAAATTCGTATCCATAACTCTTTGAACCTAAAATATAAATACTAAAAAAGTTTGATAAATTACGCACCAACCGTATCAAATAATTTTTCTAAATCATGTGATGTCATGGCAAGTCTCAAACCACCGTGATAATTCTGTACAACAATGGAAGCACAATGTCTGTTGTATAACTTGGCGAACATATTCCTATCAAAATTCAAATGCTCCTCATTATCCTTCGTGAGCTCCTCCAAATTTATTTTTGGAGGGTGATGTCTGCATGAAATATAGAATTGAAATAATTGTATATCCCCTAACCTTAAAGACTTCGTCATTCTTTCGTTATCATCGACCGGTAAAGGAAATATAAGTGAGATTAAGGTAACATCGTATTCTGATGAAAACCTCCCAATTGATCTTAACAAGCCGATAATATAGCAAACTAATTTGATAATGTGTACTAAAGATACGGTAATAATACATTTTTTGATATTATATTTACTTTTATTTTTATCCAATGATTCCTTATCATCAATAATTTCGTATACCGTCGAAACGGCACATGCCAGAGCGTCGGCCTGTACCGAAATAATCTTCTCGCGATAATCTGGAAATCTTGCGGCGATATCGGACAAAATAGTATTGAAGCAAAATGAGAATTGCTCTTGCACAGGAACTTCTGAAGCATTAACCACATCAAAATTACATATTCGTGTATTTACTGTCATTTTTGTTTAACAATCCGTCATCTATCCATTTCATATGTGGCAGCGAGGAAAGAGCTCGCAGTAAGAATGGTATCAATTCTTCAGAAAACTAAACATGATCAGTTGGATAATTAATAAAACGTTGTTTACCTTTCCGTGACTGTTTAATATGAATATCCCTATTGATATTAATGAAGCACGAACATTATGAGTCAAGGTTTTCTCCTCTAACTCTGCCGAATCTTCCAATACGCTTAATAACTTCTTCACTTGATCCAACGTTACATTCTCCGACTAATTACATTGATTAATTATGATTGAAATTGATAATAAAAGTACCTTTGCTAAAGATAAAGCCATGCATTGCTTATTTGTGAATATAAAATCTTCAATTTCCCTCATTGTTAGTCTTTATACATATTATTGCCTGAAGTTTACTATTAGATGGGCGTTTAATGAACCAATGTTTGTTATATATGCAAATTTTCCGTTGAAAAGTTAAAGATTAAATGGAAATTTTATTGGCGAATCTGTGAGCATGCGTCTGATTCTTCATATGCACGAATTGTCGACTCCTTTCCGAGAATCATCCGTAATTGAACGTCTGATTCAGCAGTTGCACGATTCATAATTTCCGCGAGTTTCAAAAACCTTATATTGCTTTATTCTCTGCCAGAAGTTTACATGAATATAGCTGTTCAAGGGGCTGTTAATGCCCTAGGATTTCAAGAAAATGGAATTTACTACCGGGAGCCTGACTGTTTCGGTTAGTTACCTCTTGCTTCGATAATTGTTTGGGACGTCGTTTGCAGAGACGATAAGAGATATTATACGATATTTGAGACTTGACACTCCTGAACTAACGGCTAGGATTGAATGTGGACGCCATAATATTATTAACGAAGATCTTGTACCGTTGCTAAAATCTGATGATTTACCAGAAGAAATATTCGATGTAACAATTCGGTTTGATTTTTTAATGGCTTTTAATAATTAAATAAGGAAAAATTAGTTTGCTCGTGAACCTTTGCCAACCGACGATCGCCACACTTCAAGGAAAAGCTCCAGAAGACTCAGAACAGTACAAATTATACTGGCAACTAGAGGAAAATCTGAGACGAGCAAAATGTGCGTTCGCCGATGCCGATTTTTTCCGTGTCCTTCGCAAGAAACTTGACGATTATTTTGAGAAGACAAGTTACGAGGACCGAGGCGAGGATACTAGGCTTGTCATGGAACGGATCGTTCTCTTGTTGAGATATATTCTATCAATTAATCCCGATTTAAGGGAGAAGAATGTTTGAAAGATGAATCATTTTCAATTTCGATTTTTTATTTTTAGAGGACGGCTCTGGAAAGTAATTCACATGATAGAGTTGTTTCAGCGTTTATCGAATCCGGAATAGACAAAGTTGATGAAGATATATTTTAAAAATCGATTTTTATTTTTCTTTTAGTCTTTAATTCATATTATTCATCAACCAAATGAGAAAGAGTTTCATGTTTCTATTATGGATATATTTGCATTAGTTTTAAAAGAACATGTAAGTAGTAATATTTCAGATAGTGTGGAAAAATATTTATTTTTTAGATTCCTGAAAATTTAATAAACATTTCTGAAGATCAAACTAACGAAGAGAAACAAAAATTGGATAAGGAATTGAAAGAAATGATTCGGAATAATACAGCCAAGGAGATCCAGAAGAGGTTATCATTCAAAAGATTTGGTGGCTCCTACGTTGTAAAAGGAATGAAGTCTTTGGCGAATTCTTCCGAGCAGGTCGTTTTTAAGTAATTGGATATAATATTTCCCGTACACAAATTTCAATTCAGACCCGTAGAAAATGTAAATGAAGTTAATTTCGGTGATAATCGCAAGACAAAGAAAAGGGTGGCGAAGAATCGTCGGCCATTTGAAATTGAAAAAGGCCATCATATATCGTCTGTTGACGTGCGATTGAAGATCAAAGAAATGCTTGTGAATCTTGTCAAATCTTGTTTTAATAGGTATTCAATTGATGCACTAATTCTCTTCCTATGAATTCCTCTTTCAGATTAATAAAATCGTGCAAGAAATTAGTATTCGAAAAGAAAAATTCACTACAAAGGTCGTCACATATCAATTATTTCTTTCTTGTGAGATTTGTCCTGCGATTTGTCCGTTTATCGAAATTATCTACCGAGTATATTAGTCAATGTAGTGGTGTAGATGCATTTCATGAAAATAATATTCAATTGGCTGAATATGTCGAGAATGCGTGTACTTTGAAGGGAATCGAAGCGAAGTCATTTGGAATTAAGGCACAATATGCGTTGGAAGCATATAATGAGCTTGTACTGATGTTGGTTTTTATGTTTTTTTCGGTCAGAAAAATTCAAACTATGGGTTATGATAATTTTAAAAGTCGTTTCGGAACTGAGGGGGTTTTTTTTACAATCCGTTAAGATGATTAAATAATGTAAAAAGGAATTCTCCTGCTGGAATATTCCTTTCCTGTAATAAAGTTGTATAACATAATCATGGAAAATCTGTTTTAGGCATCATTACATTTACGCGAATGGTAATGAAGAGGAAAAACAAGACGCGAAACGCTGCCTTGATCATATTTTAAAAGTGGAAGAGTATAGAGAACTCCCGATTGATTTAATCAAGAAGATAAAAGTTTATTTATTTTTCTACATTTTTTTGTAATCAATGATACTTGTAGCCCGGGGTGTTTTCAAACACGTTTGTTAGTCAATTGGTCCTAACTACCCATAATTACATTAAACTACTAGAAAAGTTTCATAAATCTGGCGACCTAAAGAAAGTGAGCAAGAAGAAGAAAATTAAAAAATCAAGGAAACATGGTTTTATATTTTTAATATTATAATTTTGTTTATTGAAAATTTAGGAAAAAACTCAAACGAGGACACAAAATGTGACAACATGAAAACCGAGGAACTTGACAAGATTTGGGAAACAATTTCGGAAAAGATTGAACGAGTGCTTCGTGGAGAAGACGAAAAGATTAATGATATTGCCCCGTTCGACGCGAAGCTCGACGTAGATGAAGCTAAGCAACAGAAATTTGCAATGTTATCAATACAAAGACTGTTACGAGGTGATTCGGTCCCATCGGCGGTTGGTCTTTATCATGCAGCTCGCCAAGTTTGGCTCACCTCCGGGATATTTGGAACAACGGAAATGATCGTCTCCGAGGAACTGAATGAATTGAAAGAAATATTCTTTTTTGATTTGAAAAATGTTGCAAAGGATTTGAAAGAAGCCGAAATTGAGATGGAAAAGAAACTGAATGGAGAAGATTTGGAAAATGAAGACGAGGAAGAAGAAGAAGTCCCGTGCTGGGAAGTAGAAGAAATTGAGTTTAATATATCGAGTTATGTCGAGAAATATGCAAATGTGGATGTATTGAAATGGTACATTGGTTTGCTGAAAAACTTTGCGAGGAACTCGGATGAGCTCAATAAAGCTTTGGTAAAAATGTTACATCGAATTGGAGTGGATTTAAAAATGGTCTCGAAATTATACCAAGTAAAACAATTAATTTTAAATTATGTAAATTATTATTTATTATTTTAGCTATCGCTATTTCATATTTTCTGGCGTGTTGATGAATATTTTATGACGCTTCCAAAAGAAGAACATAAGAAGGATCGGCTTTATGAATTGTACCATTTCGGCTTCTATGTTCTTAAAAAGTAATCAACTATGAACTAACTAAATCAAGTTTCGAATCCAACAGATTTTTCGCCAAGTATGCCGAGATTGGAGAGAATTTAGCAGTAGAGGTACTTTTCTGGAAAAGTTGTCGAGAGATTTACGAAATTGAAAATGGATATGGTACTTATGAGTAAGATCTTTTTATTGGAATACATGAGAATCAATTACTTGAGGCAATCGAAACAAGCTGATCAACGAGTTTGGACGGAAGATCTGGAAAAAGAAGTTCGTGATCTGCATGAAGAGTATAGAATGCTTGGAGATAATCGCGACGGCGGTTTTAATTCGATTAATTTGTCCATAGTGAAGAAGTTATTAATTGCAGGTATTGACGTTATTGATTTCATAGAGCACAGTTTGTCGAGGAGTAGAACGCGGCGACAAATTTACCGAAAGCTGAAGGAATTGGGTCTCGATTTGATGGGATCACGGAAAACGAAAGGGTGCGTGAATGTGCCTTAATTTGTTGTTTTGTTTTAATACATTTCAATAATATCTACTTCAGAAATGAGGGAATCGAGAGTGAACTTCCTGTGCTGCAAATAGACAAAATTTATGAAGATTGGCAAAAAATGGAAAGTAAGGATGAAGGTACTAATGAATTCTTGATTAATTGTCCTTATTATATATATTTATTGCAGTCGACGTCGTCGAATTAATTCGAGAACAGCTAGCAGACGCTTACGGTCCAATATCACGGAAGAAACTGATAAAACATTTAGCGTTTACTAATAAAGTTTACGAGAAGCCGAGAAAGAAGAAAGAGTAGTATGGTTTTATGAGAACATTTAAAACACTATTTTTAAGACTTCCGAAATGGGAAGAAGGACTCATCGATGAGCTCAAACTTCTGAAAGAGCAGTATGAAGAAATAAGCGATGCTGAAAACTTGTGTCCGTTTATTTTGTTTTTTACGATTTTTATTTATATGATTTATAATTTTAGTGGGTATCGATATTGTTAGATATGTAATGAAAAGGTTGAGCGTTAAGAAGCCGGTGTCACAGGTAGAGAGATATTTGATATCATTTGGTAATTATTGTATTTATTTGTAAATTGATAAACGATTAATTTTTCAGGATGTAACATTGAACCAACGAAGAAAGCACCAAGGAAAATGAATTTAAATGATTTCGTGGATAACAAGGAAGAAGAAAAAACAGTTGAAAAGAAGGCAACAGAAAAAGAAAACGAACGTGAAGAAAGAAAAGAGGAGAAGGAGCTGGAAAAGCAAAAGGAGAAAGATGGTCCTGTTGAAAATGAAGAAAAGAAAGAAGAAAGGACGAAGGTTTCTCTATTGGACAGAATTAAAAATCGAAAGAGATCTTTTGCTCAATTATCATATTCTGATTCAGAAGATAGTGAAGATGAAGAAGACGATGAAGAATCGGTATTTAAGGTATTTTATAGAAATTTTTATTATTAAAAGAAATAATTAAAGCACCGAGTTTTGATTAAAATTGTAGTCATCACTCATTGAATATTAATTTTTGTTGGAATATCGTTTAAATTTCTATTAATTTTAGAAACAATTTATGTCGGATATGTTCACGTCTGGGAGTGTAGCCCAGATCGAAGAGCCGGAAGACGAATCCCATGAAGAATTAGTACCGATATCAATTGCTAAGAAAAGAAAGATTGTGATTTCAGACGATGAAGATGATTAGAAGAATTTATTTCAAACGTGGTTTAACCTATTTCAATTATAAATTAACTCGAATAAATTATATAAGTACTCACGTCTTGGACATAATTTTGTTAATAATGACATTTCCTTAATAATCGATTGTGAATAACAATCGAAGCTGTTTTATTTATAGCATACAATGATAGGCAAGTCGGAAAACGGGTCATTTCAAAAAAGGTATTAAATTATATTCTCATTTAAGAAAGCAAATGTTCATTTGAATTATTGACATCAGTTATTGTGTGCATTGTGCTTGTATTTTGTTGTAAAAGTAACTCAAAGAAAAAGAAGAAAACTACTATGAATTCAAACAAGGTTTGTCCGATAGGAGAGAGCGGTTGAACGAAAACGATTTGAGCAGAAGAAAGTTGTGAACCCGCCTGGTGCCGCCAACGCCGAAACCAAGCAGAAGACAGCAACGCCAGCGCCGGCAGAACAGGAGAAGAACAAAAAGAAGAAGTCAGAGAGGAGCGTAAAGGAAGAAGCGCGAGGAGCGGCTGGTCCAAACAAACCGGCCAAAGATTCGGCGTCCAAGCTGAAGTCAGTGGTGAAGGAGGAGAAGAAAGAAGAGGTAGACGATAAGAAGGAACCAAATTCAAACCTCCCGTGAGTACCATTACCTGATAGAGGCTGTGTATATTCGTGCTTCATAGGATCGAAAGTGCAAGGTCGGTGCATTTAGACCCAAAGAACCTGCCGCCACTAGAAGACACGGTTATCGATGATCATAGCACGCGTAAGAACGATTACCGTGCTCGTAATCTAACAACAAAACAATTATTAAAGCGGTCCACGAGAGAGCGCAGAAGATAGCCAACGACAAGTTGATTATTGATCCGAAATACACACAATATGGAGGAAATATTGACTTGGCGAATGTATGCTTTACTTTTTGATTTACATTCTAGCCCAACTATTAAGGAAAAGGAAAAGGACGTAAAGATTATCAAGTTTACCGAAGACTTGGACAAGGTGGATAAAGAGTCGTTTAAGGAGATGACTTCAAAGAGGGTCTTAAAACAGAATATTCGGGTAAATTGGTTTTAATGTATTGGCATGGATTATAATTGAAGGTGAAACTGAAAGAGGAAAAATGCGTTCTTTTTGAAACGAACGATGTGCCGACGGATGATGACGAGGAAGAAGCGGCGAATGATGGCTGACAGTTTGCTTGCCTTGTCGCAAGTCAGATCGCTTTTATTGTTTAGTAAACTATTATTGATGCAGTGTTCGCGTTATAAATTTGAATTTGTATCTGAAGAAATTTACATTTATTATATTTGACACTAAATAATAAAATCTGTTTGATTTTTGTGTAATTATTTTTAAAGGATTTTAAAGCGAATTTTGGTCCTGCTGTCGCCAATGATGAAAACTTTCTGCTTTATATGCTCTGAAAGTTTTTTCTCGAGCTCTAGCTAGAGCGTATCATTGCAGAAATGAAAAATGGGGGTCATGACAATTCACACGCGCGTGCACGAGTCATTATTTATTATTTAAATTTATTTTATTCACTTAGAGGTGCACTTATTTTTTCGTTTTATTTAATATATTTAATGCATGCATGCATGCGTTATATCTTTAAATGTTTCACGCGCATTTTTCACGACACTGGGGTTAGCGTGATAAATTTAAATTTTCTTGTAATCATAAATTTATGCATAAACAATTATCGTTTGTGCTTAACATAATATCGAAATCTCGAAATTATTTCACAGCTGGGATGTTATTAAATCTAGGAAAATCGGAAATTGCTCCCGTCGGAAAATAAAATCCATTTCCGCAAAAGAAATCACGGATTATTACACCATAGAATTTAAAATACTTCCTCAAACTTCAACGGATTAATTAATTAAATCAAAAGAGGATGCGTAGCATACCTGGTAGAGGATTTGATTCATGACAAATCTATGTTGGTTCGGTTCTTTTGAGATCATTGATTTTTTTAATAAAAATGAAGAATCGAAATTTAAAATGAGATGGTGTAATAATCCGTGATTTTTGCAGATATGCATTTTATTTTCCGACGGGAGCAATTTCCGCTTTTCCTAGATTTAATAACATCCCACAGCTGTGATCACAGTTTCTGAACTCGCAATCAATTCATTACTCACGCTTGACTGCGGCTGTGGAGGCCTCCGCAGAGGTTTATAATTAATATTAACAAATATCACCAGAAATGTTCGTCAGTTAATGTTTTTAATAAAAATTGGATTGTCGTTAATGTAAAGAATGTTATTGGGATCAATATATTTAGATATTAGTTTACACTATTAATCGATTTTATTCAGTGATGGTTAGAACGCATAATTTTTAAAAATGATTCCGGAATACAATTAAAAAACGGAACCCCGAATCGAGAGTAAACATTTGCAAAAATGCATTTGTATCATTGTGACCAGAATAACTCATAAAACGTACAGTAACATATATCGGATTATAGAATCCATTTAATTTACTTTTATCTGTTGCAACAGACAGCTGCAGTTGTTGTGTTTCAGATAAATTATATATGTGAACGACTATAGATGAATATATTAAATCTTAATATTTGATCAGGATCATGAAACTGATAACTGTTTTAAAAATAACATTATCAAGACATCTTATTTACCTTTTGCAAAATTACTGATTTTTTAAATTTGAAAATATAATTAATATATTGTTTCAAGTCATTTTATTCCAAAACCACAAAATTTTTAATTATGATTTTTTATAATCTTTAATTCTCATTCAATGAATTCAGGTTTAACGCTTTATCTCGATGGCAGCGATAAGAAAACTTGCATCCACCTGTTGCGCACATAACCGACGCGTTTTCGTGCGAATCCAGTTATATCATGGATACGTATAAAAGTTGACGCTCGACGCGCAATATCTATTCAATCATCAAATAATGTTCAAGACATTAAGCCTTGTTGCATTCTTGATCGCTTCCTCGTCAGCCACTTTCTTCAATGGAGGTTTATTACGACAATCATTCTCGACAAATTTTAATGATTACAAAAATTAAGGGTGCGGATGTCCACCGCCACCAATGTGCCTTCCTCCTCCACCGCCAATGTGCATGACTACCATACAGCTTCCACCTATCCAAATTCCAACTATACAACTGCCACAACCGTGCTGTCCAACATGCGCATGTGGACGCAAGAAGAGAGAGGTGGATGTTGACGAAGCTCCAAAGGATGTGGCATGCAATGACGAGAAGCTTCTTAAAATCATGACCAAGGTCAGTATTTCAAGTCCATCTATCAATGAATCCGTGAATAATATATATATTTCAGGAAATGAACGGTGATGAGTCTTCCAAGGTAAAGATGGCGCTCATCGAGGCGGCCGAATCGGAACTCGGTGGAAGATTCACCGTCGTTTGCTCAAAGGGTGCCTTCTCTTTCGTAACATCCACAACCAACTATTGTCTCCACTCGCAGAATGGATTGAACTGTTACTTATTCAAGACGCAGTAAGGACAGACTCGTTAATATTAATAACCTAATAAGAAAATAGTTTTTGTTATTGTACGTGCAATAAATAATGAATTTTATGTATACAAAAATCTATAAGTACAGAAAAGGGTTCACAACAATCTTCATAAACTGTTAGCTCATTTCATTTAAACTACAGATTTTACATTATTCACTTAATTGCTTTTCAATTATGACATGCGCACATATGCATCAATTCTTTACAAGATCATCTTTTTCGCATTCTTCCTTTGCTCCTTGAATAAGGCGTCTTTTTGTTGTTCAATTTTTTCCAATGACAATTTTGTCTGCAAAAATTGGTGTTAAACTAAATATCTGTAGATATCTATCTATAGGTACCTCAGCAATTTCATTCCTTTTCACCTCTGAGTCTCGTTTTAATCGAACTTCTCGCTCGCAACATTCCCAACATTGTAACAACTAAAAATATACCAAATTGTTTTTTTATTTTCCTTTTTGTTAATTTAGGAAAATTTATAAAAAACGGTGATATTAAAAATTCTTATTAGCATTAAAAATTTACATCGTTCACTGAATTTGAAGACGAAAGATCGGTAGAAACTAAATAATTACATTTCACTTCATAGAATATTTTTAGGCCATATTATCTAGAGAACGCGAATCGCTTGCCGTCCAGAAATATGGTTTAAAAAATTTTTTAAAAATGTTACCTGATCATAGGAAGGTAACGATCCACCACTTTCCAAAACATTCAGCTTAGCTTGTAAAACTTTATCCAACTGTGTATTAATCTTAATAAAAATATAGTACATATGAATATTTCCGAAAAAATGTGATAATTACCGTAGTATATTGTTCTTCAACGTCTGCTAAAAATGTTTTCAGCTCCTGTTCTGATATTAAAATATTCCAAGCTTCCATATTTTTTTCCTTATTTATGTTATCATCTTTCTAAAAATTAAAAATAATAATAAGAGAATGTAAACTATGAAAAATGGAAACCGTTGATGAAGTGCAGGCTTCCACATCCATCTGAAAACAACTCGAATAAACAAAATATAATAAAAAATTAAAACGGACCTCCGTGCTTGTTGAAGCATGCTCTTGTGTGATAGTGTCTGCGTCAGCAATCTGAATAGGCGAAGCAACTTCATTCCTTTGTTCTTTCTTCGAGAAGTCGATCGTTTCATATGTCGTGTCATCGATCTCAGTTTTTAAACTGACAGTCTAGACAAAATATATTAGGTAAAAAACAGATAACCAAACCGATGGTTTCGCAATGTCCTCTTCGTTAATTATTTCCTTCTTTATAGAACAAATCGACGACGGTTCCCGATCCAATATAATTGGATCCTTTTTACCTGAAATCGATATTTTTTCATTAAAAAAAGCAAACACGATTACTTTTGTCTATGGTCGAGTAGTCATCATTCGATACATGACTATCCGCATCCATGATGAGTTGCTCACTTGAAGATGAATTGCTAGACGTATTAAGTTCGCTTTTAATCGAAATCTGTGGTGTGCTCTGTGCTACATTCTTGAAGCTTAATTGCGACATTTCAGCACTCTAAAATATAAAATTATTTTTGTCAATTTCACACATGAGGCATAATGATATTCACTGAAAACTATGAAATTAACTAGGACCATAAACCAATCCCATACTGGTTATATACATAATATACTTCCTTATCATTTCCTCATTTTTCTACTGAAATATATTCTTCTCTAAAAAAATTATCTTACTGTTGCCAATTTTCCAGTAGCCTTGTTTTTTATAAGGACTTCTACATCGTCGCTGTTAAATGACAAGTCATCCTTCTTCATTTTCTTAGTTGGTGATGATAAAACAAGCATGCTATCGATTCTGAAATACATCAAAAATGATATACAGAAAATTGAATTCGTGAAAACATCGCTAAAGAAGAGTCGGCCTGAGAATCCGATGGTCGTTTTCTATCCGACGATACTAATGAAAATTCTTTTTGTCTGTCCTTCTGCATCCTTTGGATTGTATTTGATTTTCCAGCAGCACTTTTTGCATATTTAAGAAACATTCTTTTGCGATCTTCTTCTTGCATTATACGTGGTGGAGCACTTCCTGGACAAGGTAACCTTGGGGCCTTCCGGGAAGTTGAAGTCACTTCTGTACCGGTTGAATCTTTCTTCTGATCCTAAATAACTAATCATAAACTTTCTTTTAATTAAAAGAAACTTTTTCGTTAGCTTTCTTAAAAGTGTTTATCATTTTTCGTGTAATCAACTCCGCAAAATTTACTTTCGGTCTAGGTTTGCCTTTCTGAAATTTTAACTTTATTATTTCGAATATAAAAAATCAAATTAACCTTTTCATCCTTTATTGATGACTTTGATGTATCTGCAGACTTTGTTGAAACGGATGATGATCGTTTCATAGCCACTTGCGGTGGAGGAGTTTTTGTCCACAATCGAAGATCTAAAACAATTCAATATATTTTCGATTGATACCATTACCTTCATCAATTGGCTCGTTCATTGAAAATTCACTTCCATCATTTGTCGAATTCCAAGGCTTTGAATATGTTGTCCCACGTGACGATATACTCTAAATTTTTGAATACGATGAAATAAATCCTTCCTTTATTTTATTATTATTTTCAGTTAATTAATTTACCGATGATGGTGATGGATAATTATTTGAATTTTTACATGGATTAAACCGTGAAGCCCTTGGAGTAGTTTGTGAACGGTTATTATAAGATCTTGCGGGCATTGTTGAACGGTTCGAGCTTCGCTTAAACGTTGGTTGGTTATAATATTCATAGCTTGCTGAAAAATTGATATAAATAAATCTCGAATTCAATAAAAACCCTTTCGATGGTCATCTTGTGAGCTTGTTCGCCAATTACTATAAGAAGGAGTGGACGGTCGATAAGTCGGAGAATTTCGTATATTCTATTAAAAAATAAAATATTCGTTTTCAAGAAATGTATTATTACCATTCTAAATTAAATAATATTTATACTCTACAATCAGATGTTAAATATTCAAATATGGTGTACTTTCTGCAAATATATTTTGTTTCAAGGTCCAGAGCTCTGCAATCCGATTGAAAGAAAAATATTAAAAAAATAAAGTGCAAAAAAATATAATATGCAATTGCGCTCCATTAGTCAACAGAGAGAGAGAGAGAGAGAGAGAGAGAGCGGTAATTTAAATATTTTATTGGCATGCTATTATAATTTATTTTTTGAAAATATTGAAAGGAAATTGGAAAATTGAATGATTGAATATGTTTTTTTTTTGATTTCAAGAAATCAATTATCATTTTGTCACATCGGTTCATTTGCAAAAGATAATATTGAAGTACTTTTAACTTCGATTTTCTTAAACCATAATTATGGCCATAATTTTTTGCATATTATTGTTCTGTATGAGAAAGGAGTAATACAATGCATTTCGGATAGATATTGTATAACATTTCGGGTACATATAAATATGTTAGGGCTATGCACTTATCGTATTCACCAAACGCGCTCCACCGATCAAAGCGGTATTTTGAAAATTGTTGTGGAACGCTGTTTACTTTTATATTAATAGATTGCCATATTGATATAATTAGTTTATTGATAATTCTGCTATTAACAATGCCTATTATTATCATTGGAAATTATACTAATTGCAGAAATGCCCAAAAAGATAAAGAGCGACGATTTTGTTGTATTCGAAGATTCGCCGACATTTTCCAGCTCAGAATGTCAAACAGATGTATTAAATTTATAGACTAAATATTTAATATCTTATACTCTATTATATTTAGGAATATTGTACTGAAACGGCTACCCAAACATCTGATTCGGCAATCCCAACAAAACCAAGTCCGGAAGATGAGCAATTGATTGCATATTGGAATGATATTTTATCAAACAAAGAAACTGAAATTGCGCGATTAAAAAAGTTAAACGAAGAGGTTTATTGTGCTGCAATTTAATTTTTTTAATTTTATAAATTCTCTAGATTGAAAGCGAAATAGTGGAATCGAAGAACGATTTAGAAAAGAAGAATGATGAATATGATCAATTATTCCAAAAAGCATCCGAACATTTAGAACGAAACGAAGACAGTGACGATTCATCTAATTTTAATGATTACAATGATGATGAATATTCTGTTATTGTACATACTTAGATATTGTAAATAAATATATTGAATTCTTTTCAAATTACCATCATACTCATATTGTAATTGGTTTGCACCAAGTTTATCTGTTATTGTTCGTTATTATAATTATATTATTTCTTTAGAATGAGCAGATTCGGCTTGCAACATCTTTCAACATCAGCTCGCAACAGTCCATATGGTGTGGAAAAGACTTCAGAATTAAAGAACAGCAAAAGTGATATTAAGGTAAATTCCGATGATTAAAATTATTTTCATTTTCCAATTCCTTTAGACGACAATCCTCAAGTCATCCAACTTGAAGACAAAACCTCTAATTTATCCTTCACACGGTGAGAGTTGCTCCACGCAAACGCAAAGTCCCACGGTTTGTTTGTTTTTATCATATGTTTGAATATTTATTTTGTGGTTAGTTGATTGATGAACATTGCCAAACGAATATTATCTTGACTGATAAAACGCCAAAAATAAACGAGAACGACCTAACTTCGGAAAAACCATCAGCGGATTATTGTCAAATTCTATCTACCACGTTGCAGGATGAAATTGATGATCTGATGGAGACTAATATATCGGTTAGTTTTTTCTTTTTAATGTATGCTGAAAATTATGAAGGTTAATATCCACGAATATTTTGTTCTAATTTATTATCGCCGTCATGTAAAGTTGACTTTCTGGAAAAGAAAAATATGACACAAATGTTGGTTTCAATTTGCAAACTTTTCTCTTGTATCTCATCAATTTATGTTATCGTCATTTTCAGAGAATGGAAGAGGAAAAAATTATAACAAAATGTGGTTCTAGTTTGGACGGCCACTCTTTTGTATCTCATCAATGTTTGTTGTCTCAAAAAAATTGATAACACACATTGAAGAGGAATAGATGAAAAGTCCTTTGTGGCCGTGTGGCCTTCCAAGCGAGTACCTCATTTTTTTGCTCTTTCATTAGGCACTGATCACTGAAATGTAGAATATTAAGGGAAGCTGATACCAACATTTTTAGCATATATTTGCCTGAAGTCGATAATAGATTAAGATTTTTTGATATTAAAAAACAAGATTTTTATTTTTTAAAGTATATTTGGTCAAATCTATTATTAAAATTTTTAGCTGACACAAGAATTGGCAGACGTAAAGGAAGAAATAAAGAAAGTCGAGCACAATTTAGACGTTTTAAACGAAGTTTTTAATGAAATCAACGATGAAAACAAACACGTGGAAAGAACATCTAATGTATAGTATTTCTAATTATCCCTATTGTTTATTATTTTACGAGTATTTATGATCTTGTTGTATAAAGAAATCAAATTTATTATATTAATTTTGGACCCGATTTGTGTAACAAACTGAGAAATATGATTGACGAAACTGCGGATAACAAGAAGATGACATCAAACCATCGATGATAGAAATTGAATTTGAGATCTCCTAAGATGCGCGTCAAAATTGTTCGGTATTGTAAAGGCACGTTCATTCGCATCAAAAGAACACTTGAAACAAAGTACATTCCCTTTAATCAAATATATAAGCGGAATTTCAAATTCGCGTAATATTACCATCACTTGAGCCATGGCGAGAACCAAAATATTCGACGTATTCAAATTGCTCAGAGATAAGAACAATCGAGCCATTGTTATTAACAAGCCTCGAATTGACGTCAACGCGATGACACCAACAAGTATGAATGAAATATATTGCGACCAAAATGTTATATCTAATTGGATTCCGACATAATGTACCCCGATCTCGATTGTTTTTGTCACCGGGTCCACCTACATTCGATTAAATAGTATATTTTAGATAATATAAATTCTACCTTTCCAACACGATCGAAAACAATGTTTATGAAAGAAATGAATATTTTCCAAATGCAATAAACTGAGAAAAAATGACCAAGAATGTTGAAGTAGATTCCCAGCCAAGTTTTACTTAAAAACAACGGAGTTTTCTGTTTCTATATTCTATACAAAATCAATGCCCTTGAAACTCCACAACAATTATAAACAGATAATTTCTCTTTCGCGCTGTTTATAATTATTTTGGAATGTTGCTACATCAATTTTGGAACGGGCTATATGTTAAAATTACCTAAATTCTACACGATTCAGCATTTGGCGCATTTCGACCAATTCTATGAATAAGAAACTGCTTAACGTTTCCAGATTATGGGTTTCTTCTTTAATTCTTCTAAAATTAAATATGATCATTCAATTAAATAGAAGAAGCTTATTGGATTGAAAAATAGTTTAAAAAATTATGGTCACAAAGGACGTTTCCATCTCTGTCTCTTTAATGTGTTTTCTCTATTTTTAGATAGCAAACATTTATTAAACCATTTTCCTCTTCCATTAGGATCCTTGAAAAGTATAACATATACTTTGCGTGATTATTTTCAATCCGATAAACTGACTATAAATACTCTATTTGGGTAGCTAATGTAGGACCGTTATCACTGAAGCTATTAAAGAAACGATCAAAGAGTGTGAGATCTTGGTCTTCTAAAATATAAAATTAATAAATACTGAATTCGTAATTTCACACTCTTGTCAACAGTTGTTCTGCTTAGTTCTACTTCATAACGAGCGATTCGTCTTTTCTTCAAAACTATCATTTCCATAGTATGTAAAAGTCTTTTTTCCAGTTGTGATACGTGATATTCTTCCACGGGTCTAGTGAAAAATGTCATATATGAATAGGGCGCATTTACAGCACCAAATCCAGATAGGATAGCCATTATTGTAACCCCAATTACACCTACTCTGGATATAACCTGTTCTATTGTGAAAATTCCTATGGAAAACAATATAAAACCATACATCATCTCAAAATTACCGTGCTTTGGGCTTAGCATGGGAAAAGGATCACCAATTTTCCAAAAGAAAAATATGAATATTAACCATGATCCTAATGAAAAAGGTAGCCGGAGACGAGGCTTAATGAAATATATTCGAGAAATGCATAAGAATGCCATATAAATTGGAATAATAACAACTAGAATAATTAATATAAAAGATAAACAAAGTGTCCAACATCTCGATCGTGATCTGAATTAAATTCATTAGAGGCATGTACATTGAAAATACAAACGTTGGCGACATAACATTGGCAATTTCAAAAATTATCAACTCGAATAAGCTACAGGAAAATGATAAAGTTAACGAAAATAAAAACTGAACAAATCGATTGTGGACCTGTAATTTTTTATTAATAAACATCACTTTTTAATAATTACTTCATGATGCTTGAATAATTGTTTTGTGTAAAATAACCAACCCGCAGCAAAGAAAAATATTAAAGAGCCAATCATAACATTGGCATCTTTCGCATCTATTTCTAGTAAATTATCCATCACTCTTGGAAAATAGTTTATTATCTTAATAAATAAATTGGATCTGGGTACATAAAGTAAGTCAATTAAAATCTTGACTGCGCGAAACACCTAAAGCTTCAGGCCTAAAGTATATTTCATGGCGAGAACTAAATATATTTGCAAGTTCCGCCTCTTTCGGCAAACTGCCCTCCAAATTATAACTGAAAATGGCGCATTTATATTTTTCTTTATAAATATTTTCGATATGAATTTTGACGTTCCACCTTTATGTTTAGACTCATATTCTGATGGTTCTATAATAGCTGTAGGATTTGTCAATGGGTCTATAAAATTAATCGACACAAATAGTAGTGGCGATGAGGTAATTTTAATTTTTTAATTTTAATTTTGTGATTATTTTTTTTAGTGTTTATGGGAATTTAAAACGAGAGCGTCAGTTCGTGGTGTTCAAGTGTGCGAGAGAAACAATGAGGTCTATGCTATAATTAAGAATAGGGCTCTTTGTGTATTTGACATTAACACCGGTCAAAGGTACATTTTTTAAAAATTAAAACAAGCGCAAAGGACATTTATAGAAAGAGGTGTATTTTAAAATGCCATTCTGATATACCTTCCGCGATCTCCGTGTTACCATTAACAGCGTTAAAGAACCAACAACTTGCAACTGCTGATGAATCGGGAGAGGTTAAAACGTGGGATTTTCGCAGCGACGTTCCTGTGGTAAGATCGTGGAAAGAACAGGAGGAAGAGATTAATGATCTTAAAGTTGATAAAAAGTGCAACTTGCTTGCCGCTTCTTCTGATGGAACACTTGCAGCATTTGATGTAATATGAATCCTTTTTCTGTTTCATATCAGAATTTTCAGCTTAGAAAGGCTAAATTTCGAGTAAAAAGTGAAACGATGCATTCAGAATTGTTGTCAATTTGCCCAACAGATAAGTAATATTATATTTATAGAAAAATTGAATAGGTGTTGTATTATGTGTTTTAGATTTGTCTATGTTGGGGCCAGTGACGGCTACATTGAGGTATTCAATCATTCTGAATATGGTAATCTACTAGAACGGATAGAAAGTGGTTTTGACATGGGAGTTACTGGAATAATGGAGCTTCGGCGAGGCTTGTTGTTAACGACAAGTTCTGGAAGTAATCAATTGAAGGTTTTGAACGTGATGCCAAATAAAAGATTGGGCAACATTGGAACACATGGAGATGAAAAGGAAATGGATGGAATTGACTTCACAAATGTATTTTTTGTATGCGATTATTTTGAAAAGGGTAATATTTTGCAGTTGAGTGTGGATCGAAATATTCTTTATTCTGGAATATCCCTGAATGGGTCTGTGAAGAAGTGGAATTTAAAACAGATTGTGGATAAAATTCCAATTCTTCGCGCGACAGAAGCAAAAATGAAGAAACCCGTTAGTCAAGGGTAAGTTTTTTTTAGAAAATTTTATTCCATGAAATTAATATTACAAATAAATTTATTTTTAAAGATTTTTCGACGATTTAATGGATAAGAATGAACATCCTCCGGTTAAGAAACAGAAAAAGAATGAGTATAGTGATGAATCCAGTGAAGAAGAAGATGAAGATGAGGAAGAACTGTCTGATGAGGCTGTCGATGATGAGGAAGAGGAAAAAGATGTTGATGAAGAAGAAGAATTGGAGTGAATACCGTTTTTTGTTGTATTGTTGTTACTGTTAATTGTTATATGAACTGATATTATTTATATTGAATTAAATTCTTTATTATTTAAATGCTTTTCTTGCATTGCTATATTTTAACGATTTAATTAACTATTATGCCTCAG
Source organism: Caenorhabditis plicata (assembly GCA_963931815.1). Lineage (NCBI taxonomy): Eukaryota > Metazoa > Nematoda > Chromadorea > Rhabditida > Rhabditidae > Caenorhabditis > Caenorhabditis plicata. The sequence continues at coordinate 17,822,132 of OZ007494.1, forward strand.
ATTTTCTAGATGTCATTGTTTCAAGCTTGCCAAATTTGTGAAATTGAAAAGCGAGATATATACAAATGCCCGAAATGTTCAATTTTTTACTGCTCACTCAAGTAATTTTATATCTTACAATTTACATATAAATCGGTAAAAGTACAGAGGAAAATAATAATAAAAATAAAGTACGTTAATTTCGAAAAAGCGTTAATAAAACTATAAAGTTTATAAAGTTAGATTAATGTTTTTCTGAATATTTGGTTTTTATAAGAATTATAGAATATAAAAAATTTTATATTGATTAGCATGATTGATTAGTAGAACTGACTTGATTTACAAAGTTATTGTTTGAAAAATACTGGTGCAATCTGATTTTAACGTCACTTTCCTAGATTTGCCAAAAAAAATTTTTAAGTATACTTAAAAATTAATTAAGTATAGTATTTTTCTATAATCATGTTGTGCAGTTGAACTGAGCTTCTCGTATATCAATTGGTGTGCTGGGGTTGATGTGCTTTCAATACATTAATAAATAAATTTTTGGATCTTTTTGATTAACTTAATATAATTTTTTAGGTGCTATAAGAATGAGAAACATTCAAAGTGCTCGGAGAAGTTCTATCAAGTATGTTTTCTCTCATTGAAATAATTTTTGCATATATATGCGTCAAATATCCAAAATAATAGAAAAAACTTATTTATTACGATGAACAACGTGGGGTATAACATAATATTGGAATAATAGTCAATTTCAGTATTTTATTTAAATTTTAAAATAAATGTAAACAAGGTGCCGAGAAAAATTCATATTAAAATTCCAAATTAACACAAACTTTAATAAAAGTAAAGACTAAATAATGAATTTTAAGGAACAAGTAAAACAAGAACTCTCTGGAAAAAAATTTGAGAATGGAAATCTGACTGAAACCAATCGAGAAAAATTGGAAAAGTTTCTCAATGATGACTGGAGTGGGATTGAAGGTTAGTTTTTTTTAAACATTGGCTGCTTAAGAATTTATTACAAAGAGGGCGAACCGTTGGATTCGGATGATGAGCCCGAGAATGAAATGAAATGGAAACAAAATGAAGAAGAGCAAATCTTGAAGAAGATTGTCGCTTCCACGATTGAAGATTATGAGCTGGATGATAATGAAATTGAGAGAAGATTAACAGTTTAGTTATGTATTTTCTGTCAAATGTTTATTTATTTTTGTAACAGGCATTGGGATTGACGGATAACGTGGAACAATTGTTGAATACGCTGGATCCTGACGAAAGGGAAGTTTTTAAGAAATTATCGTCTGAAATGCAAGAAGAAGAACTTGGACTTGGAAATTCTTGCTTTAAAAAGTAATTGATTAATTGTGATCTTACATTTGCAAAAGTTTTTGAGTATTTGATTTACGGGTTAATAAATATATTACAATTATTATTTATTTTTGTTATGGTTATAGTTATTAAACTATTAAATATACTTCGAAATATTCTTAAATCTTCACTATGATCCAATTAGATGCTCGCAAAAAGTTTCTTGAATCTCGTTAATCGACGCATGTCGGCTACATTTTCCACTTTCGCTGAAAAGAGTTTGAAGCCGGAAGTATTGGATACTGATAATGTTTGATAAATCTTTTTGTTTTACAATTAAATATATTGTTAAGGTAAAATCAAAGGTCATTAAAGAAATCAACGAAAGTTCACAGAAATCACGCTTGTTTGCCATCGTATATATCAATGGAAGGCAGTGGAAGGTTCATTATTTGTTTTCAGATATGGATTATCGATAACTTTAGGTAGGAAGCGGGGATTTGATAAATCTCGAAGGGAATCTACCATTAAAAGTCAGCGATGAAATAAATTTGGAAAAAGTATGATGCTTTGTAGTTAAATTCAATTTATAGGATTTAAGGTTTTGATGGTTGGCGGATCAGAATTCTCTGTATTTGGCACGCCACTTCTGGAATCTTCACAGGTTCAAGTATCAGCAACCGTTGTTGAGAAGAAGAATAAATCACCAGAGTTGAAATATTTGCATTTGAACCACCATCAGACAAAGAAAATTAACTGTAATGAAGTTTTGTTCAGACAAATAAGATGTTTTTATTTCCAGGGATAAGCGAGGAAACAACAGTGTTGAGAATAAATGATATAATTGTTAATAATATTGAATAGATTACTTTTTTTTATTTGTTTTAGTTAGATAAATATTGTTTAGAAACTTATTGTTGATAATTCCACAGTCTCCTTGTTGTCACTGATGTTTTTACTCGTATCCGATTGTTTCTTAGCATTTTCTCTTGCTTTCGTTGACATGAAGAGCATTTCAATCTGTAATAAAACATATGGATAAGTAAAAAAAATATGTATAGGTAATTTACAACTTACCTCGTCGATGGAATAACCTTTGGTTTCGGGAACCATAAAGAATACAAATAATAATGCTACGATTGTGCATCCTGCATAGATGAAGAATGTCCCTGTAAACTTTTTTGTATAAACTTGAGAAAATATGTCAAATCTCTTTTATTGCTAAATCACAAATATCCTATCTATAAAACGATACACAAGGCTAGAATTGTCGAATTTTTAAAAATTATCCCACAACATCTTCACGTAAGATTCAGATATTCAATTATATTATCCAAATCTGAGAAATTGACAATTCCAATTTTATTTTTATAAAAAATAAAAGTAATAAATCTGATTTGATCTAGAAATTTTGAAGAATTATAATGAAAAACAGAGAAATTATTCACGTAAATTGAATATTTGTTTCATTTTATCTATGAGACCATTGAAAATAATTCAAAAATGATCAAATCAAACCTTTCATATTCTTAGATTTTGATAATAAAAATAATTAAATTCCGAATTATATTTATGAATTCATATTAATTTAAATAGTCAATTAAGAGTATTGATGCAATATTTGGAAGTTTCGAAAGCTGTTTCAGAAGAATATTTGGCTTAAGTTTTAACCTTATTAATTATTGCTCAATTTCTAGATTATTTATTGCAATATTTTTATGAAAAAAATTGCTTACTATTCACCAAAATAACTATAATATTAGGTCTATATTAGGAATAGTAACTTTTTAAGTACGGTACATTGAAATATGTGTATTCTATTAAACTAGACGCAATATCACATATACTCGTTTTGCCACAATTCATTTTTTCTCATCATCAAATTGAATGGTTAGGTGCCCAGAAAAGATGCACCTTTTGCAAAGTTCGGCCAGACGCGCATGTTTTTAGATAGTTTAAGACGGGCTTGTAACAACGACGTGTCAAATTATATGAAAATAATACGTGTAAATTAGTAATAAACGTTTAAATTTTGAAAAATGTTCATTTCGATTTGGCGTGCATTATTGTTTAAAAAATGAATAACATAAATTGATGAGATCTATTAAATAGATTGAAAAGAAACATTTGAAATGCTCCCAGGTTTGTTCCAACCATACCATAATGTTTTTCCATTTGGCAGCATGGAAAGGACAACAATTTCCATATCAATAATTTCTCATATTTTTGTGGCGTAGTTCATTGAAAAATCGGGCTAAAGGAACATAAAGAACAATAAAATGGTCTCGATTGGGGTCTAAGAGACAGGTGTCGATTTAATTTTGAATTTGTTTATTATTTCGCGCTATAGCCGACTATATAGTCTGTATCAGTGATGGACGGAATAGAAAATTTCAATTTAGGAATACGGAATACGAAACAAAATTAAAATTTCGGGAACACGGAAGAAAAAATTCGCGAAATATAGAATTTCGTCCATCACTGGTCTTTAAAAATATTTTTGTTGCCGCAGAAGCCAATCGCTACGCGGTGTGTTATAATCAGGGAGAATATTAATTTTTAATTTCTAGAAGAATCTGAATAAAATATCAAATCTAAAAAAAAAACTCATTAAAGTTTTCGCAATCATATCAGAATTATTTATCATACCGTATTTAGTGGCAGCCTGACTTAATGATAAAAACGTTAACGACACAATGAGATTGAAAATCCAATTAACTGCTGTCGAATACGAAGCGCATGTGCTTCTTGCCCAAATCGGATAAAATTCGGCATTAAGCACCCAAGGAAGCGGCGCATATCCCGACGAGAAAGCCAGCAAATAAAGGATCATTATAACAATGGGCAGAAAGGTGAGGTTGGTGTGGCAGTAACTGTCCTCCCATTCAAAAGAATTGGTCGTGTTTTTGGAGCAAATTCCCGTGCTTGCATAAATCGACGGATTTTCGAGAGACAAAGGAAGGCAATAGCCTTTCTTAGTAGACGAATCCTCGCAGAATCCGCAAGCATCCGACGTGACGCAGAAATCGCAGTTGGAAAACGAGCGACACAGCTTGGCATCCGTGGCGGTCTTATTATAATCGCTCATATTGAAATAATCATCGTTGGAATAGGCGAGAGATGACCCCTTAACAAAAATGTATCGATGATGATTTTAGCGATTTTCTAGGATTTACCCGATTGATGAACAGAAATGAAACACCCATGGATATCAAGAATATGATCACTCCAATTATTGAAAATAGCAGGAGGACCCGTCGTCCAAGTTTTTCAATCAGAAATATTGGTATAAATGTGCCGATGAAGTTAATAGCTGATGTTCCAACAGATATCCAAATGGTAGTGTGATTGTCTTTCACACCGGCTGAGCGGATTATATTTCCCGTATAATACCTGTAGAAACTGATTTCATCCCGAATTTTTATATTTTTAGAAATTTTCTTTTAATTTTCACATATTAGTTTGTCTGTTAATTGTTGGGACCTGTTTATCATTGATCCACATATATTTATCTTCAAGCTTCTGTGTATTACTTCGAAGACCACGCCCTTCATTTTTTATTAAATTTTTTATTGTCCTTTTCAGAGATCGGTGCCTAATGGAAGAGAAAAAAATTAGGATGGAATGATGTTCTCGTTTGGACGGCCATTCTTTTTTACGAAATTATGGGCACATATTTAAGAGGAATTGAGAAAAATGTTATTTGTGGCCGCATAATTTTCTCTTCTTTTATTGCTCTTCCATTAGGAACCGATCTCTGAAAAAGACAATATTTTATTAAAGCAAAACTTCTTTAAATTTGACTTTTTCTTAGAACCGTTTAGAATTATTGATTAATCTTCTTTAAATTGTTTTAAGGTTCAAAAAGATTATAGAATGCTTTAAATAATAAAGAATTTAAATATAAATTGAAGGGCGTGGTTTTTGCAATGGGTTCACATTTTTTTGCAAGATAGACAGTTGAGAGAGCTCCAACAAAAATATTATAAATTCACTAAAAACTCACATAACCGTATTAATTCCAGATAATTGCTGAAACATTTGAACCATGCACCCAACAAACAAAGCCTTCCGAATATGAGGCGTCTTAAATATTCTCACAATTGTCGATCCACTTGAATCCGTATTCAACATCTTCTCGTTAATCTCCTTTTGATACGCGCTGCTTATCTCATCGATTTCATAATTAATCCATTGCTCATCATGATTATAAATCCTTGAAAGGACTTGCTTGGCTTCAAAAGTGCGCTCATGTTCATACAACCAGCGCGGCGATTCCGGCAAGAACAAGAAACATACGAATTGTATAACGGATGGTACGCCAGCAAATGCGAACATCAACCTGATTATAGTTGAATGAATGGAGAGGATGAGATTTATAGAAACCTCCATCCAATATCTTCAGGCTTGATGTAACTAAATATCCCGCCAATAACATTTGCAATAACAAGACCGAGAGTTATCATCAACTGAAAACCGGTAACCAATTTTCCGCGTATATGGGATGGCGAGGCTTCACCAACGTAGACTGGCACGATCATTGAAGCGAATCCTTAAATAATTTGAAAATGTATCCATGAAACAGACAAATCGCACCGATAGCAGCCCCCAGTAGAATTCGTCCAATTAAGAGAACAATTTTATTCCACGCTACAGCGCAAACGATAGCGCCGGCGGTAAATATAAGACTCGCTCCGATTATAATTTTCTTGCGGCCTAATAAATCCGATGCCGGACCTGACATTAATGAACTAATTGCTGCCACTCCTGGTGTCACGCTCACTATAACTTCTTGCCAAACGGAGCTCATTGGTCGCATACCTGGAATAAAAAGTGAGAAAAATGTGACGAAAACATGGTTACCTCCGTTATTAGGCACATATAACATGGCAGCTGAGACAATTCCAGTATCATATCCAAATAAGAATCCACCAATGACTGCCGAAAACGCGAGTATGTACACGAATGAGCCGGTTTTAGGATTGTGGCTCGGGCGCGATCCACTCTCATCGCTGATCTAAATTATTGTTATGAGGATGAATGTCGGCTCCGATTGCTTGGCACCACAGCCGCCACTTGAACCATTGCAAACACGTTTCAACGGAAACTCGTTGTAATAGGTAGTGAAGAGAGTTTTTTTTTGATAAAGCATCAAGGTTTTGATTAAAAATCAAAGGTTTTTATTGATAAGGAATTTTCTATTTTAGTTGGGAATATTTTGCACTCATTGATTAATTATAGTTTTGATATAAGCGTATTAATAATAAAAATAATAACAACAGAATATTGTTCAATCAAACGGATTTAGTTTGTTTATGTTTATGGGGTTATTAAATATGGTAAATCCCATAATAGTGGAAAAATAGAAACAAAATAATTTATAAATTTATATTATAACTGATGGTGTGAAACTGAAATGTTAAAAAGAACTTCTAAAATTGTTCATTCTAATCCACATTTTTGCTGGATTTTTATCTTAATGTTAAAAAAAAAACAAAGTAATTAAAACACATAATTATTAGCAAATGGATTTTACCTTTTTTAAAATCTTGTCACCTCTTATAAGGCTTAGTCTGCTACAAATTTTACAGTTTTTCAACTAACAAGGGAAATGTTTTAGGTCTCCATCACAGATTTTGATAAAAATTTGCAGAGAGATTTCTTATGATCCAAATAGTATACTGACAAAAAATTAGGAGCCACAAAGTGACTTGAGTGGGAAAATTGGGTCTAAAACCCACAAATTTTATATAGTTAATCTTAATCAATCTCGTTTATATTTTAAGGGATATATTATCTTATTAAAAACTATAGTTTTATTATATTATTTTACAACCTTTACGTGGTTTTTCCTTGAATCTGTTTTCAATAAATAATGGTTTAAAAAAGGGAAATCATCGGAGCAAGAGCTCAGTGGTAAAACTAAAGTACACGTAAGTGCAGAAAATTAACTATTCAATGGTTTCAAAATTTAAGCCTCAATGATTTCTCATTTCATATATATTTATCAGCGATGGGATGGACCTCCCCCCTAGCCGGGTATTTTCCTAAAAAGGGTCCCGAGTCCCGGGTTTGTAAATTTTAAATTTTTGTAAGGTTCTATCCCCCCGGAATTCCAAAAATCAGTGTCCCTTCTATCACTGCCTGGAACCCGGTACCGGAACCGGGGCTTCCCCTTTTCCCTACCCGTGACCAGATACCGGGGAGCCTCCCTCCCATCACTGCTGTTTCTATGATCCTAGCTGACATATTAGTAGTTAAAACTAACGATTAAAACTGGAATTGCCCTCAAGAGCGGAAAATAACCGAGTTTCATATATTAGAATATAATAAACATTACAATTAAATTACAATATTTAACTCCACAGATCGTTCTGCAAAACTGTCACTGGTGATCACCGAATATTTGGCTTAATTACTATTTTTCATGCTATTTTAACTAATTTATTACTCAGTGGTTAAAAGATTTTAGCGTCAAAATCGTATTTAGTCCAATAAACATTAACTCAGCTCAGTTTGTGTGCTATCCAGCTAACATGTTAGCCGGAATTCCTCCCTATGGCCGATGATAACCGAGTTTCATATGGACGAATTTTACATGCGAGTTTTCTCTTCCATTATTTATTTTTTATTTATTTAATGTTTTTCTTATCTTTCCTACCATAACGTAAATAGTTTGTTAAAGGTACCGATAATAACAATTTTGATGTGGCGCGGTCGTTATGGCGCTGGTTTTAAGAACAATTTTGTCAGCTCTCGAAGTTCTGGAACATCCAGTTTAAATGGTGGGTATTTTGATAAATTAAATATAATCAAATAAGTTTCTGTTTCTGTTAGATGGTCAGGAGAGCATGAACAACGTACCTCCTCCGCCCTCATTATCTGACGGTGTACACAATACCAATGTATTTTCGGCTCAAAAACAAAAAGAAATGGAAAAAGAGCAGGAGGTTGAATTTTGATGAAAATGACTATTTTTCGAAATAAGGTTTAGTATGCAAATTTGATGACGTATGGTAGCGTGAAGGAGAAGAAAACCACTGTTAGACAAAGAAGAATGTATGACGATGAATATCTCGAAGGAGAAGATGATGATGAAGATTGTGCAAAGGAAACATCTTCAAAAAAAGTAGAACAGGAAGAAGATGAAGATGATGAACTGGATGCATTTATGGCTGGAATTAATGAACAAGCTAGCAAGGATAAGCAACAGTCAGAAATGAAAGAGAAAGATCGACAAATGGGTAAAGATTCGGTGGATAATAAGAAAGGAATCGGAAGGGCTGATATCGATGAAGAAGACATGCAAGAATCTATGTTCAAGTCAGTATTTTTCGGCTAATATTTTAGAGAAAAATCTTTAAGGTATTTGGAAGAATACAAGGAGAAACAAGAAGCAGAGGAAGAACAATACGAATACGACGAGGATGGTAATATAATCTGGACTTGGAAGAAAGTCATCGATCCTTTACCACCAATAGATCATTCTACTATTGATTATCCACCGTTTGAGAAAGATTTTTATGATGAACACGAAGATATAAAGTGAATATACTGAAGCTATTTGCTTGTAATTGTAATATTTTTAAAATTTCAGAAGATTAACGTATATGGAGCAAATTAGATTGCAAAATAAGTTGAATCTAAAAATTGGTGGAACTAATCCTCCGAAACCAGTGTGTTCTTTTGCCCATTTCAATTTTGACAAGTTACTTATGAATGCCATATGCAAGTCGGAATTTGAACATCCAACTCCTATACAATCGATTGTAAGTTGTTGAGATATCAATTTCTACAAATTCTATATATATATATATATATATAATATAAAAAACATCATTAAGGCGATTCCTTCGGCATTGTCGGGAAAAGATGTTCTTGGAATTGCAAAGACGGGAAGTGGTAAAACTGCTGCCTATGTTTGGCCTGCAATCGTGCATATTATGAATCAACCGGACTTGAAAGTGATAAGGTTTAATACATACGTTTAAGTTATGCCATGATTAAGGAAGGAGATGGCCCAATTGCGCTTATTGTCGTACCAACACGTGAATTGGCTATTCAAGTATTTCAAGAAGCGAAAAAGTTTTGCAAGGTTTACAACATAAACGTGATTTGTGCGTACGGTGGAGGAAGCAAGTGGGAACAGTCTAATGAATTGCAGAACGAGGGAGCCGAGATGGTTGTATGTACTCCGGTTTGGTTAAGGGTAAAATAATCCAAACGAATTTGTTCAAGTTTAGGGAAGAATAATTGATTTGGTTAAAATGAAAGCGACAAACTTTTTGCGCACAACGTTTTTGGTTTTTGATGAGGCGGATCGAATGTTTGAGATGGGATTCGAAGCTCAGGTTAAGTCAATATCCGACCATGTCAGGCCCGATCGCCAGTGTTTGATGTTCAGTGCCACTTTTAAGCAAAAGGTATTTTTATTGTAACGAATCATAGTTTAAAAATATTAATTTTTCGTCATTGTGTCACAGTAAATTTATTTAGTTTTTCTCAATGTTATTACGGAAGAGTAACATAATGAAAAACTGCTGGTTCAGTTAAAATGAAACTAATAGTATACTAACAAACTAAATTTCTTTAAGATCCATAAAGTCTCATAAATATTTTGGAAATTGTTATGTTCAGTATACTATTTTGAAATTAATCATGGTAGATGGTTTTAAAAATGTTTTTCTTTTCCAAATATATTTTACCTGTTGTCTTAAATCATTAAGAATTTTATTCAGCTTAAATCCATTATTCTAGGTCGAAAGGTTGGCGCGTGAAGCGCTTCAGGACCCGGTTCGAATTGTTCAGGGCGAAATAGGAGAAGCGAACAAAGATGTTGATCAAAAAGTTCTTGTTTTGCCATCTTCAGAAGCGAAATGGTCGTGGCTGACGCAAAATCTCGTTAGCTTTGCATCAGGTAACATTTATCATGAAAAATAACAATATTTTCCTTTTTAAGACGGAAAAGTAATTATATTCGTGACGAAGAAGGTTGATGCAGAAGAGGTTGCCAAGAAATTAACACTTCGGGATTTCAAAGTCGTTCTTCTGCATGGAGATATGCTTCAAAATGAACGAAACGAGAATATGCTAAAATTTAAAAAAACGCTTGATATATTAGTGGCGACTGATGTGGCAGCGAGAGGGTTGGATATTGCTGAAGTAAGGAATGTGATTAATTATGATATGGCGAGGGATATCGACACACACGTGCATCGGATTGGAAGAACGGGAAGAGCTGGCGAGTCATAATTAGGAAAAACTAAATATCCTGTTGAGTTTAGGGATGAAAGGAAATTCGTACACATTATTAACTGATAAGGATTTTGAAATGGCTGGACATTTGGTGAAAAACCTGGAATCGGTTTCGCAAGAAGTGCCGAAAGAGTTGATGGACCTTGCAATGAAATCGAAATGGTTCGGCAATCAAAGAAATGGAACAGGAAATGCTCCATCTAGAGGTAGAATGGGACTCGGTTTTAAACCTAAAATAAAGTCAAATGGCCCAAAACAATATGATCCATTGAAAGAACAGAAGAGCCAACAATCTGTTCAGTCTATGATGTAATGAATTAGACATTTGGAGATTAAACAATAAACTTATTTAGATCCTCCGTTTCAAAAGAAGCAAGCCCAGGATCTTCGAATATGAATAGAGCACAAATGTTGAAGAACTCATTCAAAAAGAGCTTCCAGACAACATTTCAAAAACCAAAGTGCGAATCATCTAATTTGCCACAACAAGTAGCTTCTGATCCGAGGCCGGAATGGAAAAAGAAGATTGATGAATTAAATGAAAAAATTGCTAAGAATGACGCGATACCCACGAAAAAAAGTCGATGGTCATGATTGTTGTTTGTTGTATAAATTATTTTATTATTTTTTGAATGATTTTTTTTTCAAATTGTGTTGTATGTATATACGCACATTAAATATTTTTAATAACTATTAAGGTAATTTACTGTTGGTGGATGAAATTGATAAAATCAAGATAAATTTAACTTTATTTTTAATGTGCGTCTCTTATATATTTTGCAAATCGTCGCACACCTGATAGGGACCATTATTTCCCTTCCATTGAGCAGTTGTCTTGTCTTTCTATCTTTATCTTATTTCAGAAGAAATAATCTACGAAAAATTATGATTTCATGTTGTTAAGTTCTGAATAAAAAAGAGAAGGTAAGTATGGTTTTTTATTTTAAAGGTAATTCATATTTCTTGTATAGAAAACGATGGAGAGAATCAGGAACGGTGGTTCTATTATTTATCGCGAATACCGTCGAATAATCGAATGGCGATCACCACTCACTGGAATTTATTTGATGATCGCCAACTCAGCTTTTTGGCTTGGAGCCATGTATGGGGAGCAATCACACCAGGAAGCATTTCTAGCAACTGCATCTGCTTGCATTTTTGCATGGGATGTTCTTTTGTCGCCGACAAATGATAAATCGATTATAACCCATGTACTTTTATGGCCGTTTCAATCATTTTTTAGGGTATAGTTACTTTCATACATAATATGCATAATATGATTAAGATTTTAGACATCATCTGTATGTGGATCTCTATATGCCTTAAGATTAATGCGGACTAATATGGAGAGAGAAGCATTGTATACTGCATTAACAACATGTAATAATATATGTGAAAATTATATTAAAACTATATTTGTTTTAGTCTCATTACTCATTATCAACCCAGTTTGGCAGTACCATCAAATTAATCAAAAAATTGTTAATGCTGGGCAAAGCACAGCTCAATTTACTTATTCGTGGTTTCATGTCAGTTTGAGCTGTTTGTAATCTAACATTCTTTAATTGTTTAGTACTTAATAATATCACCAGTCATTTGTATATACGAATACACCAAATATATTATCTTGTTCCAATGGGTTCCACGTGAGTTTTCGTTTTACATAAGTATATAATGGAATTTTTTTTAGCTCTTTTTCAATATTTTAAAAACTTCATATTCAACTTTCGCGAATCGTGCCACAATTTGTATATCGGAATTTTAAATTTGTAAGTGAAATAATTCTTTTGCTAAAAAAAACCCCATTTTTATAGCTTAAAGATCAATATTGTTCAACGTTCGCAACGCTGCTGGGCAGCTTTCAAGCGCATCGTGCGCTACTGGGTTTATGGTGAATGGTGGCCTGGGTTGAAGTTATGGATGAAACTATGGGTATAGTAATGAAAATAATCTATACAATTTCGGAATTTTAGGTCGGGGAACCTCTTCGTTATGCTTTCGACTACGTTTGCGCAGTGCTTGTTTACATATTTTGTGCACACTGGTTCCCGCCTGTTTGGAAATTTTTCCTAAAACTGCTTCGACGATTTCTAGCAGTTTGCCATCAATATATATTTATACCCATAAAAATGTTGATTTCAATTATTTTTCAAGTTAAGTAAATAATTTTCAGATTCATAATCAACCAATTCAACAAGCTGCGTTTATGGTTGAGACGAACGCTTCATCGGCTTGCTATTGCTATAAGGGACTCGATCATATGGCCAATATGCCTTATGATGGTTGAATTGGGAAAGTCGTTATTCGGGATAGTTTATTCTGTTGTTATACAAGTAACCCATTGAGTAATATATCATAGTTAATATTAACCATTTCCAGCCAGTTCTAAACTATCTATATGGTCGATACAAGATATTGGAGACTGTTGTGTTGATACATGTACTCGGACCATTTTTGAAAGTTGTGATCAATAATATTCCTGATAAAAACCCGTTAATTGATGACTCGGATGTGGAGCTAGAAGGATTATTGCCAGATGACCCTACTGATTCTGAATCCGAAGAAGAGGTGGTACAAGAGCAACATGATGGCGACATTTCCTTGCCGTCGAGCGATTCGGAAGACGAGTTTGTACGTGGTCTCAAGTTCTCTGCCATAAATGGCTCCGAATCGAGTGATGATGAATTTGATTTGGCGCCATCTAAAACCGAGGTGCGTAAGAGGAAAACCAAACACAGGGAAGTCAACAATTCAGATGACGATTTTGAAACGCTAGAATAATAAGTTCCGGGTATTCTTGTTAATTTTATTACATGTTCTAACAAAATAAATAATATCTATTTTATGTTTCATTCGGGCTTCACCCCGCCCCTCATGGTGACCAATTCTTCAGCAGACGTCGGGTGTATAGCAACTGTCTGATCAAACTGCTTTTTAGTAGCTCCCATCGTTACAGCAACGGCAAAGCCTTGCAACATCTCATCGGCACCCACACCGAACAAGTGAACCCCAACAACTTTTTCCTCTTTTCCGACGCAAACAAGCTTCATCGCCGATTTCTCTTTGTGTTTTGTGACTGAGAACATCATTGGGTTGAACCGCGATTTATATAAAGTTACTTCATCTTTTCCGTATTTTTTGACTGCCTCTTCTGAAATAGAGAGTAATTATAGAAAAAGTCATTTGGGTAACCTTCAGTGAGACCAACGGTACCAATAAGTGGATGACTGAAGACAACAGTAGCAATGTTTTCGTACTTAAGATGATTTTCTGTTTCACCATTAAATAATCGATGCGAAAGCCTCCTTCCAGCAGCGATAGCGACTATAAATCATGTTTATTGGTTCTTGTAAAAATTTCAGTAATCTATGAGACGAGTTTTTGATATATTTATCGTTATATTTATTGAATTATAAAGATTTAAAAATCTTTGTTTTAATTTTAAATTTGCAAAGAGAAACGAACCTGGTGTTAGCTCAAACTTCCCGGTATCATCTCCTACACTGTATATGCCATCAACATTCGTGTTCTGGTACTCATCCACTACTATATATCCTTTGTCGTCGGTTTTGACCCCAACTCTCTCTAAATTTAACTCCTTGGTCAGGGGTCTACGTCCAATTGCCCAAATCAAGGTTTCAACATCATCAATATCCCCTGTGGTTGTCTTCACCAAAAGTCTGCCATTTTCCTTCTTCACCACCTCCGTGACTTCTGTGTTTTTATGCAAGTTCAAAGGGTTAGTCGGCTCATCGATATCAGCAGTCAGTTCGTCAGAGAGCATCTTATCAAAAGAACGCAGAACTTTATCGTATCGAATGAGAAGATGCGTGTCTGAACCAACATTGGCGAGCATACCAGCCAACTCAACAGCGATGTAGCCCGCTCCCACCACTACTGTTTTCCTGAAAAGTATGTCCGATTTTTAAAATAACGGTATAGAAGGCGTTATTCTACTTCGGCAAGTCTTCAAGCTCGAAAAATCCGTCTGAATCAATTCCATATTGTGCACCCTTAATATCAGGGATAATTGGCGTTCCTCCGACGGCTATCAAAGTATGCTTTCCTTTGTATTTTTTGCCATCCACTTCAACACACCCATCTTCAGCGAATGACGCTCTTCCCCGAATTATTTCAACCTTTGACTACAAGCACCAAATACTACTACTACTATAAAGCATAGCATACCCCATTTAATCCGCTCTCGTAGAGACCATTGAGTCGTTTTATATAAGAATCTCTCGAACTTTTAATAACTCTAAAAATAGTCCACATGAAGAGCTTGTTAAATTAAATAAACTAACTTCCAATCGAAACGGTTCAAAGTCACATCAAATCCGTAGTCGGCATGATCTCTAATGAATTCCGCATGAAGTGAGCAATTATACATGACCTTCTTTGGGACACATCCCACATTTACCTTAAAAAAATTAATTTAAATAAACGGTTTAATTTAATATATCATACACAAGTTCCTCCAAGGCGTCCGCTCTCAATCAATCCAACTGATACACCGAATTCACGTGCTCTACGAGCCGATGCGATGCCGCCCGACCCACCTCCGATTACTAAATAATCAAACTTCTTACAATCAGACACCATTCTGCAACCAATGAGCACAATTCTTAGCAGCTATTTATATTGCAGGCAAACATGATTACAAAAGGGAAAAATGATGACAAATATTGATTAAAGCGATTGTGGGCAGAAATGAAAAGAAACAGTACCGGAAAGAGGTAAAAAACCGATTCAATTTGAGCATCCCAATGTTTTATACTTGTGTTTCTGGAATTTATTTTTATGTTATGAAATTGAAATGTATATGAATAAAGCTAAACCTAAAGTGAACTTTATCTAAATAATAAAATATTTCTAAAAATATAATGGGCTCCATTAAGAAAGAACCTATTCTGGAATGTTGTATTATGTATTTCTTCAATATCTCGGCATATAAAGAATATCTTCCCAAATATTAAGAACCGAAATTTTCACAATTACAATTGAAAACTTGAAGCAAAAATATTGATTATGAAAGAAAAAGAATGGCGCGAATTTGATATCCACTAATCGATCTTTCACTAAAAAATCTTCACGATATGATTTCATCCAAGAGAAAATCAACAGGCAAGGGAATTCTAATTTGAAACTTTAAAAATAAAATTTCAGCAACTGCCCTTTCACGACGTGGTCGTCCACGGAAAAACAACCTTTCAGAAAACAACATTCGTCGGACAAGTAAACGATTTCGCAGGCCGAACACTCGCTTTTCCCCCAACAGCAGTAATATCAAGCGGGCTAAGAATATTGAAGAGCACGAAACAGAACAGGTAAAAACAAAAACGCCTTTATTGAAATAAATTTATGCTAAGAACACGACATGTTCATCAATCTCCAGCGAGAGCACATCATCTTCATCAAGCTCATTAGATTCCGATGATGAATATATTCCATCTCCAAAAAAATTGCGAAAAATGCATTTAAAAGTATTCTATTTCTTGTGTACATTCGGGTATAGCAATTTAAGGATTCAAAAATCAGCTATGATGAAATTCCTAGTGATGCTATGCGTGACTTCATACAAGCAGTTAGAAAATGTCCAGGTAATTTTAGTACTACTAAACTTCAAATAATCAATTTCAAAGTTATTTGGGATCGACAGATTACCTCACATGGACAATTAATAAACATAGCTTGGGCACAATTAAAATCAGAACTTGATTATTTCTGCAATTGGTCAATTACGGAATTTAACAATTTATGGAAGCACTTGACTCGTTTTTACTTTAATCTTGTCATAACCGGATCATTTAAAGAATGGAAGTATAATAGGTAAAGGCATTATATAAAACTAATTTTCAATATTAATTTATTCAGTGACATGTCGTTTTTACGACAAAGTATTAACTTTCAGTTTCCATTCGTTCTAAAGCCTACTGTCATTAGTCAGTCCAATATTCAATGTGAAACCAGTGATTCTCAAAACGCATTAATGTGGGATTGATAGAAACATCCATAATCAAACTATATTTCCAGGTTCGTTCTAAAGCAAATCAACGATTCTTCGAAATCTGGCGAACATTTGATGAAAAATCACCAGGACTTAATCGATAGAATTTTGAGTAAGAATTACTCAAATACATTAGGAATTTAAATGAATTATCAATTTATTTATTCAATAAACTACTCTATCACGACATAATGTATTAAGCAAAAAAAATAACACCAATAATTATGCGAGTTCTTTTTTATCCGAAATCACCGACAACGAAAACATAGCCGAAAACATAATTATTACAAATAAATCAAAAACCGGCTTATTTTAAAGTATCCAAATATAACCGTTAAAGATGGAGGACAAATAAATAATTATTAAAAAATAAGTTATAAACTAATTTTTCCTCAAACTTGCATACAAATCATTAATAACTGATTGATAGGCGGTCTGAATCGGTTTACGTTTTAACTTCAAGGCCTCTGTCAATAAGCCACTCTCTGCCGTCCAAATGTCCGGACATAAGTGAAGTGCAGCGGGAATCTCGAAGCGCGATAGTTTGTTTTTCTTTGCGTGTTCCACCAATTTTTGTGTGAAGCCTTTCACTACTTCTTTATCCTCGCACATGGCCTTTAGATCCTTTCCTGTATGCCCAACTTCTTCCGCAATCTTCTCCAAGTTCTTCTGATTAGGAACCACCAGAGCGATAACTGATTCCTCTGAACTGTTTCCATAGACACAAATGTTATCAACAATTGGACAATTCAACAGAGCACACTCCACCTAGATTATAATTAAATTCTTTGATGATTTTTGAAAATTTGAAAACCTTTGCAAGTGAGACGTATTCACCGTGTTGAAGTTTCACCAAATCTTTCTTTCTGTCAATTATCAAAATAGATCCATCCTCTCTTTTCTGACCAATGTCACCAGTAGCAAAATATCTTCGACCCTTTAATAGTAATAATACTTAATATAAAATATACAAGTTAATTACCTGATATGTGATGAAATCTTCTGCGGTTTTTTCCGGTTGTTTCCAATATCCTGGAGACACATTCTCGCCACTAATTAAAATTTCGCCCTGTGGTGGATCATTAAAAGGCGAGTATCCACCTTCAGGCCACTCTCTCAGAGCAATATCCGCGCATCTTACTGGTGGTCCGACCGTTCCCGTGCTCAAATCGTTAATATCTGCCACACATGCAGCTCCACATGTCTCAGTAAGTCCATAACCTTGTACAACGGGGCAGCACATGCAAATATTCATGAATCTCTGAGTCTCCGCGTTCAATGGTGCTCCACCAGATAAGACTCCTTTCAATTTTCCTCCCAATAGTCGCTTGATTTTTTTGAAGACGATACGATCAAGGAAAGGACTGCAATATCCATCCAAGTAACGTGATCGTTTACGTTCGTAATTTAATTTGAACAATTCTTGCATGAATCTTGGCGAGGCTGCAACTTCTTCCGAAACGGCCTTAAAGATTCTGTCCATGATTGCGGGAACAGCAGCCATTAATGTCGGTCGTAGAGCGTGGCAATCACCATGAGTTCCCTTGAGAATCTTGCTAGCACGATCGTGAAGGGTGGTAGGAGACGAGTAACCAATACGAGCACCACGAGTCAAGCAAGTTAACTCGGCTGAGACTTCCAGAATATGAGCAAGAGGGAGATATCCGATATAAGTGTCTGTAGAGCTGAAAATCAGAATGTTTTCATAATAACTATATTGAATATGATTTTTTAATGTAGTTCTAATATTTTAGTATAATTTATCTTATTGTAACGAACCATATTATTCCGACGCCATCTCCTTGTCCACACAACGCTGCCACTACATTCTCGTGGGTTAATATTACACCTTTCGGTTGTCCAGTAGTTCCAGAGGTATACATGATCAATGCATAGTCCGATTTCACTGCTTTAGATTCCCCTAAAACCATAAAAACATTATTTTCCTTGATTATAAAAACCCACTAATGACTTCCTTGTTTCTTGAAGCAAGACCATTCATCGACAACACATGTTTGAATTGTTTTCTAAATGGCTCCAAGTCTGGCTGTCCTGCCTTCGAGTTAACTGGTTGGAAGTAAATCAAGGTTTTCAAAGTTGGGCACTTTGAACCAAGAGTTTCTATTTTGGGAAGCAATTCAGCGGATGTTACGATTATGGTCGCTTCGGTTTCACAAATCGCATGAGCAATGGCCTTTACAAAATTATTGTTTCTTTATAAACGAAATGATTCCTTACATTTTCACCAAGGGTTGCATATACCGTAACAATAGTTACATTAGTTCTTACGCACGACAGTGCCATCATTAACCAATCAGCACGAGTCTCAGCGAAAATAACAACTTTTGGATCTTTTTCCTCACTCGCTAAATCACTGACCCCAGCAGCTAGTTTTTGAACCTGAAACAATAATCAATTAATAGGTAAGTCATATAAAATAGAAACCGTGTTCTCGACTTCGCGATAGCTCTGAAAAACATAATCTCCTAAATGCCACTTTTCAAATAATCTTCCATCTGATTGTTTTTCATCTTTAACTTCAATTAACTGTCTCGTTCCAAGGCATGGCGATTCATCATATAAATCAACACAGTGTCTCCATACCTTGAATAATAAATAATCTGTAAGATTCCCGTTATTTATACCTTATCAATCGTATCTTTGCCAACAAATGTTTCAGATGCATGACCCTGTATATTTCTAATTGGACCATCTCTCTTATCAATCCATTTTGCCTTTAAAGTAGTAATATTTAAGACAAAATTTATTTAACCTTACCTTAATCCTTTGAGATTTTCGTAACTTCTCAGTTGGTGAGTTGAACAATTGATAAGGTAAGTAATTGAGACAATCATATATCAAAAACCAAATCCGCAAAATGGCCATAGCAAATCGAATCCATAGTGGCGATTCGCCTTTAACAACTTGCCCAAGAGTTTTGTCTTTAGACGAATCGTAAACAGACGTTTTCCGCTTCATCTAAAAATTTAAAATAAAAGTTATGATGAAATTAACATTAAACGTGACTCTGATAATTTATGGTAAGAGTTTGATAACAGCATTTAAAAAAGATGGAAACTATAAGCTGTCATTCGTCTTTGTTCATTCATTAAACTATTTTAATCTAAATTTATAATCTGGCGAAATTTCTATTCCAATAGGTGACTCAACGAGAATGCAATCACATTTCACTCTATCATAATTTTAAATCAATTTATTTTTTTCAAAAATCGATAATAAGCAAAAATGGAAATATTTTTCCCAGAAAAAAAATGCTTATCAATGTTTCAATTTTGCACTCATTAATATCTTCACCAGGAAATATCTTATCTTGAACCTTATCATTAAATCAACATATGTTTAATAAAATGATCTGTTTTATGAACTTTGTGGTTAGTTGATAAACAAAAACAACGAGAAAACGAGAAAAACAAAAAATTATTTTGACCGCTACGCTCGTGCTACGAGTATGCATTATATCGTCGAGTCAAGTGCTTGTTTTTTAACCGTAACGTGTGTTCAATTGTGAAATATCAAAATGGCGCGAAATATAAGATATTTAACAATATTTGAATATATAAATATTAAAAATGTGAATATTTCTGATTTCCGCTGATGCAAAATTACAAGATTTGTCTAAAATTTACTCTAAATTTTCTAAAGTCTCTGAAATTTAAAATCCTAGTAGCATAATTTTTATCATTTCATTTCGACATTCGAAGCTTACAGTAAAAACGATGTATTTGGCTATATATTTTTATCACTTTCCTAATGAAAACGTCAGTTTTGATTAAGCTTGAGTTAAAAATGGATGTGTTTTTAAAAGCTTTAATAATCCTCTGCAGAGGCCTTATTTATATTTACTTACACGTCAATCCGAACGCACCGGCCGCTAACTTAAAATTTCAAGTATTCAGAAGCTGATTACGAGAGAAACAATGTGTTTACTGTATAGAAAATAGTTTTAACACTGAACGTACCATGTACTTTTAAGTAATTCCAAAATTTATTTAAAAATCCTTTTATTTCTTTTGTAATTTTGAATTTCGATCATGGTTTAACGGATAAATACTTTCCTGCAAACGACATAAATAAAAATCCATGTCGAAATTAGTTAAGCGTGATTAAATATCGGGAAATGGATTTTCGGATGGCGTGCAAAGAAATAAGTAATCTGAGTAGGATATATTAGAGATGGTAGCTGGTATGTGTGTATCCCTGTTTCAATTATCATTGTATTAGGTAGAATTCATGCACACAGGCCTGTGCACAGGTATACTCAGGAACCACGAGTCGAGAAATAGGATGAAACGTTTATTTATGACCTTTAATGTTTTTTAATAGCAATGGAGCGCAGTTACTTATAAATACTATAGTTAAATCGAATAAATTAAGGGAGACTCGATCATGAGCTCTTTAATACTTTCGATACGTATATATATATATATATATATATATATATATATATATATTATCAAAATCTGAGAAATTGACAATTCCAATTATATTTTTTATAAAAAATAAAAGTAATAAATCTGACGTGATCTAGAAATTTTGAAAAAATATAATGAAAAACAGAGAAATTTTTAAAATAAATTGAATATTTGTTTCATTATCTCTTTGAGACCATTGAAAATAATTCAAAAATGATCAAATCAAACCTTTCATATTCTTAGATTTTGATTATATATATATATATATATATATATTCTCTATCTTATTGACAATAAACTGTGTTATCTAATTTATATGAGTAAGTCGGATTTTAAAAATTGTTCCGCAATAGTTCGTAAATGATTGATTTTATGCGTACAATTTTTATATTTATTTTTCTCTTAATTATTTTAACAATTATTGTTTTATGTTATTAAAGTAATACAATGGTTAAAATAATAACAATATTTACTGAGGTAATTCTTCGTAGACATTTTGCGATTCCATAACATTCAATTCCTCTTGATCCATTTCAATCGCAGCCTAAATATAAACATTTTCCACATAATATATTAAACATTTTAACCTCTGGCTCATCGGACTGCACATATCTTGTCATAGGAATCCTCACTGCTGAATCATACTGTGCTCTCATAACTTTTTCTTGCATTTTCTGGATTGAAAACTGTCGCCGGATCAACTTTAAACCACAAATTAGTTATTTTAAAAAATTATATTCTACCTCCTTTTGCATATCAATAACCTCTTGATCTAAAGATGGCATGAAAAAAACTGGGGACAGTCCCAACATGTCCTGCCTTTGAGTATCGATATGCCGACTATTTCTCATGTTCATCGTATCTATAGCTTATGTATTTAAAATTACTTCTAGCTGATAATTATTTTATTTTACCCAATTTATTGGCCTCCCCGACAGACATGCTAAATCTTGCTGCCATTCCGTTTACTGTAGGCCTTTCAATATTTTTCCTCTTCTTTATTAAATTAGCAGTCGTTGTTGCAGAACTTCGTTTTCTATTTTCAATATAGTCAACATTAGGGGTCACATCTCAAAAAAATAATTTTAGTTATTAGACGAATACGATCATACTTCTTTTCATAGAATATGCTATTCTTATAGGTTCTTGATGAAGTCGTGGCTTTGGTTGAGATGACGTTTCTTCAATTCTTTGGTGCGATGTTGTTGCTTCTTCTTCTTCTCCTCCTAATACAACATGCTTTGGTTTTTCGTCAATTGACTCAGCGGGTGTTTTGTTTTCTGTAGTATTAGCAACCCTCGTGTTTGTCGAAGCATTGTGAATATCAAAATCGTCCAACTCTTCCTCTTTAAACTTCATGTTCAATTGCTGTCCATCCAGCGTGATCGGGTGTGTTTGAACAGTTTCCTCCCTTTCCGTGTTCCTTCTTTTCATTTCTATAGGTCCTTCAATACTAAAAGAAAATTTAATGTGAAAATTATATTCACATGCATACTCCTCTAAATCCTGTTCGTATTCAACACTCTCATCACAATAGGGAATAGAACGCTGCTCATATATTTCAATGAATTCGGGCTCCTAGAAATGCGATAAATAAACTGTTTCCCAACTAATATCAATTACAATATGCCTATTCTTCTGTTGATACGGCAATAAGTATCCTACAGCCATTTCACCGTTTCTTTTCACGTAAGGCTGTCGTCGGAATGATGGTACCTGACGATTGATATCATTTCACATTATTAAAACACTGCTCCAAACCGGGGTATCTCGCAGAGAAAATCTGGATCGATATTCATTAGCGGTTTCCTTAAATGTGTACGACGTCATTCGGGTGAAGGCAGCGTCTCGCACATCTTGCTCGTTGTATCCCACTAGGTGGAATTCAAGACGGTCACCATTTGTTGCTTGTATATCTCGCACAGAAACGCTTATGTCGAAATTATCACCTTAAGAATTAATTAATTTTCTTATATGTAAATTTGTCTTTTCGTCCGAGTCCGCTTCTTTTTTTGTGGAAAAAAACAGTAGTTTTCAAATAAAAATTATACTATTATTAAGGTATTTCGTGATTATTTTGTTTCTCTGTATCGTAACACTATTATAAAGCCGGTTTACATCGAAATTTAGTTTCTTACAAGTTTCTTTTGTTAGAGGAAGATTAAAAAAAACAATACTTGTTATGTCAACCGGAGCTTTGACAATTTTTTTCCCCTCGACTTTCTTTTGATTACAAAATTCACAAGACATAACAAAGTTTTTAACATCCTGCCTAACCGATCGCCAGTACAATTTTCTTAAAACAACGATTTGCCTGTAAATAGCCATTTAATCGGGTTGCGAATATTAAATTACGTTCGCTTCTGTCCGAGATGTCCAATAAGTTCATGAATTCTTTCCAAAACTTTTCGCACTTCTCCCTTTTTGATAACAACCTTTGGTTGATCGTTAACAGGGCTAGTTGGATTATAATAGAGCAACGTTTCATTGTCATCGGCCATTGTAAAACGATTGCATTTTGAGCGCCAGTGACTTGGTGCACTCCTATCCAATCTTTTGTCGATTGAATTTGGTATTAAGCCACTTCTGAAGTTAAAGAATGATAAATTATGATATAGCAGAAATTAACCTTTTATACTCCACAATGTCATTGTAGAGATCAATCGGCATACCACCGTACCCATCACCGTCAACTGATCTTCCATCGTCGTCTTCGTAAGCAATTGCATTTCCGTCTTCACTTTGAACTACTAGTTCCTAAATGAGTATTATTGCATATACAAGTCCATTATCTGGTCTAGTCTTGATGTCCATTATCTAGTCTAGTCTCCCCTCAGAGATTTCACATGATAAATTATACGTTAAGCGAGGAGTGGAATAATTTTCTCTTAATTGGACTATAAACTTTTTACGGCTGATACACCCTATTTTTAATAAATAAAAACAGAAAAGTTAAACCATACGTTTACTGCAATTTCCTCGTAACCTTCAACGACCATATCGTCAACTACTATATCTTGCTCATTGAGCATCATAATCTGGCATGTAAATGACTATTTAAATTCCCTCCAAGTATAAATAAAATACGCTAAAACGGATTGCAATTGACGCATAAAACGAGAAATTAGGGTAAAAAATTACAAATGGACCAATCAATATTATGAAGGCACGCACCGCGTACGCGTCAGCTGAATGCGGCGCGTTTGTTTGTGAAATATTTGCGCCAATGAACACTACAATTTTTTATTTTTTATTTTGTTCTCCAAGTAAAATATAATAAGCTTTCCCGTAGGTCTTAAATGGATAATCAGGAACAAGGAAGCAGCAGTGGATCTAAATTAAAGGATTTTAATAAACGTTTCAAAGAATTACACAAATTAAGACAAAAGGCACGAAAGGAAAATCATGAGCAGGTTGATACTTTGTATTTTCAGGTTTATTGGAAATTATAGGTTGTTGAAGAGGATAGAAGGAACAAACTTCCGAAGAATCATGAAGCGAGGAAGATTCGGGAAAGCTGGGAAATAGAAGAGCTAAAAGAGAGGAAAGATGCCGATGAGAAGGGTATTGATTATGAAAGGTTATATTTACGACGTATTTGCAATAATAGATTATGTCAAATTAAATTTGTGAATGAAGCGTTTTCGGTCATTTTAGAATAGCTCACAAGATCACTATTAAAATAATACAATAATTGTCTAAATTAACGAATTATAAAAATAGAGAATTTATTTTGTGTCTCTCTGTTTATTATTTTTGCCGTGCAGTAATTCTGATACAAGTTAATTATGGTAAAACGACGACAAAAATTTTTTGACCTAATTTTTTCGAGTATGACTGGTTTGCCTGTGCATTATAATAGTTTCCGTTTGAAAAATAATACTTGTCTCTAATTTGGCATGCTCACGATCTAAAATTAACAGAAATGAAATAATTATTCAATTTCCAGGTTAAAAGCATTAAAGACACCCGCTGACATTGTTGATCGATTAGATGCTAAACGAAAAAGAAGACATAATCCAGAAGCTGGATTTTCCTACGAAGAAATGACTCTGCGACAGCACACTCGGTTAACATCTAATTTAGATGTTGATTTCGAATCATATAAAAAAATGAAGGACTGTGTTGGTGAGGATCAGTTTTATCCGACTGCTGATACATTAATTCATGGTAAAACTATAGAATAGTATTGATATATTTTTTCTATAGGATCGCATTATCCAACAACTTCTGCAATGGATAAGTTGGCTGAAGATGTCAAAGGACAAGTCAAACGAAGAGAAAAGTTCCATCGTAGAAGGCTCTATGACCCAGAAGCTCCAGTTGACTATATCAATGAGAAAAATAAGAAATTCAACCAACGTCTGGAAAAGTTTTATGGATCTTATACGGAAGATATCAAAGATGACCTCGAACGTGGAACTGCTATTTAATTTTTAAAAATTTATTTATTTTTACTGTTTTTGTTGCTTCGTCTTTTATTTTAAAAAATTGTGTATACTATAAAAAATAATAAATTTGAATTTCAGATATGACCCAGTTTCTGCCGCAGAATTTACTTTCATTGTTTGAGGCGAGACCACCCATAAATTTTCTACCACCGGTGGAAGATTTGTTAATTGATAAGAATGCTAAAAGACCCCCAATAACCGGAGTAGCCGAATATATGTCTTTATTTGAGGTTAGTTGTTACAAAGAAATTATTAAGAAAACGAATTGCTTAGGATCCTGCGGACGCGCCTCCAAAAGCTGTTATAGAGACAAAAGAACAGAAACGAGAAAGAAAAAGAAGGGAAAAGGAAGAGCTTTTGGCTTATAAGGTTGAACAAGGGATTGCCAAGTGGAATCCTACTGAAAACGAAAATGCTACGGAAGATCCTTATCGAACGCTATTTGTTGCACGAATTGTTTGTCATCTTTATCTGATAAATTATAATTATTTGCTTCTACAGAATTACGAAACATCAGAAAATAAGTTAAGGCGAGAATTCGAAACATATGGACATATTAAAAAGGTTTGGATGTGGTATTACAGACATAAAATATATTTCAGTTATCCATGATTCACGATGATCAGGGCAAGCCGAGAGGTTATGCATTTATTGAGTATAGTGATAAGTCGGAAATGCACAGTACGTTTTATAATTTATAAATTCAATTTGTAAATTTATTCGAAAATTTTGCTATTTGTGATATGGCTGTAATTTACAGCATTGCACTTGGCTGTCGAATTTCTTCTATAACCATACCAACACCTATCGATTTCTGATAGGTTTGTTTGAAAAATATCCAAAAGAAAGAAATTGAGAAATAACTTTTTTTTCGTTGCTTAATGCGGTAAGAATGGTAAACCATTATTTTATTTAATTTAATAATGCATTTATCAATACTTTGAAGCTCGTGAATTCTTCTCGTGCATATAAAAACTATTTTAATATCTTCAACACGAGATTACAATAATGAAAATCTAACACGTAGACTACAAAAAAAAAACTAAATTATGAATTATCCACGAGTGAGAAGGATTTCAAATGAGTTATATGCCTTAAAGTCCGTACTAAAATTGATGCTGTCAAAAACGGGAACAGTTATAAACAGAGAGAATTGTGCTCAGTTTACAATGGTCTGGACCCGCAGCGGTTCGCGTTTTCGACGGCATGAACCCAGAGCGTTCCAAAGTGTTGATAAAAATATTATAAGGGATTTGTAAAAAGTTTATTGGAAAATGTTTTTTATTGTTTACGCTTCCAAAAAATTTTTTACTCTTAATTTATGAATTTTCACTCGGGTAAGTAACGTTGGCAGCGCGATTTATACATGGGGAATTAATTTTTGTAAGTTTTGAATTGCTCGGTAGGTCCCTGGTAAAAATATGTAAGCGAAATTTTCCTTGTTTTGAAGTATTCGATTTATAAAGTATTGATATTTCAGATGCTTATAAGAAGGCAGATGGAATTAAGGTTGACGGCAAACGGTTAGTTGTTGATTATGAAAGAGGAAGGACACAGAAAACTTGGCTTCCGAGAAGGTTGGGTGGAGGTAAAGGCGATACCAGAAAAACGCGGGAACCGCGATCTGTGATCGCCGAAAGGGAAGGAAGTTATTATGACGATCGCGATGATAGACGTGAGCGAAGAGCGGATTCTTATAGAAGTAATGGGGGCGGTTATGATAGAGACCGTCGTGATCGAGGGTAACAGTGATTATTGTGATTATACACTGGATATTATGTTTTACTTCAGAAAAGACTCTTATAGAGGTTATGGTGATCGTGATCGTGATCGAGAACGCGATCGTGATCATCGTGATCATAGAGATCGCGATAGGGACCGGGGACATGGAAGAAGCTCATATCGCAGTAGCGGTAGCCGCTATGATCGTCGCTAAAATAATATAATTAAAATAATTTATTTATTCCACCTGGTCTATTTTTATTGTTTTGTTTGTTGTATTAAAGTTTTTATAATAAAAATGAATCGATTTTATTTTTACTTTCGGTTATAAACCCTTAGTTATTTGTTATTTTTTATAATTAAATTACCCTTTAATAAAACTGTTACAGATGCCGGGTTCCCTTAGCAAACTCGGAGGAATGACAAACGGAATCCTCACAGTTTCGCGAATGGCTGCATTTGCGAAACAGACGAGAAGTATTGTCCATAAAAACTTGTTGCGGTATATTTATCTTGTCTAGTCCTATTTAAAATACCAATTATTAGTTTGTCAAATGATCATCCGGAACCATGGGATTATAAGAGATTGGGATTCTCTTATATGGATGGATTAAAAGACGACACTAAATCACATTTCCATAAGAACTCAAAGTTGATTGTGGTTGAAGGCAATGTTGGGTCAGGAAAATCAACGCTCGCTAAGCAATTAGCCGAGCAGCTAGGATTCCATTATATTCCCGAGTTTAAAATGGATGAGATTTTGGTTGATCGCTATGGAAACGATTTGAGAAATTATTATCACTTGGTATGAGAAGACACGGGAAAATTGTGGTGGTTGATTTTAAAAACATTTTACCCTGACATATCCAAAATTGTTTTTACTTTAAGGCAACTTCAACTATACCCGAAATTGTTTTAATGAAATTAATTTTCACGACTTTCCCATCCGTATTTTTTAAAATAATATTTAAAACTTTAGATGCCGGAACGGTTTAGGATTCCCGACGAAAAAATGTTCTACAAGAACCCGATGAATGACATAACTGCTGCCATGCAGGTGTATAATTCAAATGTAGAAAAGAATATTAATGTCTTATAGGAAAGAATCTTCAATTGTAGATTCGATCAGTACTTGAATTCTCTGGCTCATATCATGAACACCGGACAGGGTGTTGTTCTGGAAAGAACTCCACATTCTGATTTTGTTTTTGCGAACGCTTTGAGAGAAAAGAACTTTATTGGACATAATTGTACTAATTGTTTTCAGAAAAGACATTGGATTGTTATCTTCTTTTAGATTTCAAGCATTACTACTATGTTAGAAAGATGGCAATCCCTCAGCTACATTTTTGGCCACATTTGGTTATTTATTTGAATACGCCGGTGCAAAAGTGCCTGGAAAATGTGAAGCGGGAAGGAGATGTTGGTTGAAAAAATTAGGAAAAATTTAAAATAAAATTTAGGCAGATAAGATATCTGTAGTCGATGAGAAGTACTTGAAAACGATCGAGGAATCGTACAAAGATTCGTTGAAAGAATATAAGAATCATTCGAAGATACTTGCTTATGACTGGACTAACCCAGGGGACACAGATGCTGTTGTGGAGGATATCGAGCGAATCGATTTGGACTTCTTTGAATGGCACAGTGGGGACGTGATGGAAGAGTGGAACACAATTCCGGACGCTGTTGGATGGAATGGTTGGAGACAATAGTAAGGATGATTCGTGTTTTTATATTTTGAAGAAAATATGTCGTAATGGACATCTAATATCCTCTTCTCATCACAATTGATATTTTTTCTGAAGCAAAAACGAAATATCATATTATAGATAATTTTACATTTTCAGTGTCACTTCGAAGTACGATGCTAGAGCATTGGCTTTTGATGGAATTGAGACTCACGAGGTAATCGAATAACAAATTATAATTCTACTCAGTTTAAATTAAAATTAAAAGGTTGGAGAACTCTATATTAACCCAAGAGATGCTGGACATTTCATGCACGTGATGAGGAAAGAAGTGCTCAAATCACCATTCGGATATGGTTTCATAACTAAGAACGGTGATCACCAGGCTGGAATGAGCAATTGGCATATGGGACATAACTTGCCAGAGAAATGGTATCAAATATATAGGCAAACCAGGGATTTTCTTTTTTGAGTGGGATAGTTAGATAGATAATATGAAATGAAGTACCCTCGATTGTAACTCCCTCGTTTGCCTCTAGTTTACTGATTAATATTAATTTATTCGTTCAGGTATGATTATTACTATAGAGAGGCCTATTATGACGATATGCAATCATTGGAAACTTCGCTGGACTTTGATTCAGATTCATATGATCCTGATTATGTACATCATCATCATTGATTTGTTTTTTAATGAAATAGATTGGTTATTAGTTGAATATAGAATTGATTTTTAAATAAAGAAATAATTTTGAAAGGTATCTAGACAATAAACATTACTTGAAATAATGTGGCTTACGAAGAGATGATAAACAAAAACAAGAAATAGTATGGGAAAATAGTGCCCTTCATTGTCTGTCTTCGTTTGTTTTATGCAACCAATCACGAAAGTTGACTCTCTCATTTCTCTGGGTTCTTAATGGAAAAGAATTTCCAATTTGAGTTAGAGATGAAAGTGAAGGTTTTTTATGTTATATTGTGTTGTGTAGTGTGTCGTTTGTCTCTGAATTTTTTTCAGAATTTTCTTCGGCCATCTGACATCACTCTTTTTTGTTTGGTTTTGCAATGGTTCACTTAAAATTGTGCCTACTTAATTTATTAGTGTAATTTGTTAATAAACAAACCATTTGATATATCTTCCCCATTTTTATTAACTTGAAAGTCATCGTACATTCTAGAAAATTCAGTTGAAATTGTCTGGATCCGGTTCCCAGTGTATTATAGTTTTCTGAGATCAACTTTAGTTTTCTTCCTCTTAGGATAATTCAAATTAAAAATTCCGCGAAACACTTTAATTTATTTTGGTATTAGGCAACATTCTATGAACAATTTTCAAATTTGAACTTGCTCGCTAACTGAAATATTAATTTTCACTATATGAATATGTCTAAATTATAATTCAAAAATAATGTTAAGTTATGCAACGTTGAGGGATTCGAGTATATCAACATTTTTAAATCTTGAAGGCTTGAATGGGGCTAAAAATATCTTCAACTAAACATTGGTCATTTTAAAATTAATAATAAAAAAATCTCTTAGCTCAACAATAAATCACTTTAAATAGTATATCTTTATCCGTATTTAAATGTTACTAGTCTGATATACGAATTTCCTATTATTTTACGTTAGTTATTTCCACTGTTTTATCGTGAGATTTTAAGAATTTCGCTGTGCGCATCTTTTTTTCAAATTTTGTGATATTAATAGTAATTATCGACAGTTCAGAAAATTTCGGATGTTTGTCAAATGCAATAAGAGCTAATGGACAAGCAAAATTTTATGATTCAATCATATAACAAGGTACTTGATGAATGATTAAAATACATCACTATATTTACTTAGTTAATTGGAGCAACTGGTGAACAAGTAGGGGCTATCCAGCATCCAATTCTGACGCCATCCGCCAATGCTTCCAACCAGTATCAACAGTTGCTGCAATTGAGCCAGGGACAGGTAGAGGATTTCTATTTGAATAAAAAACGTGTTTTTTTTAGTTGCAAGGAATTGTTGCTCCATTAGTTCCTGGTAATCCTGTATCGTCCGCGGCTGCTTCTACTAGTGTTGACACAAGTTTGTAAAATACTTATTTGTGTTATATACGAATATTTCCAGCTGAAAAATTGGTCGAACTTGCACATCGTCTTTTCCAGCAAGGAGATTATTTAGCAGCCGAGGGGCATTGTGCCAAAATATATCATGTTGATCCCAATAATATCAGCGTCCTTCTTTTACTTTCTGCCATCCATTTTCAGCTCAAGAATCTAGACGAGTATATTTTATGAGCATTTTTATTTCAAATCATTATGTTTAGATCCATGAAATATTCGACGTTGGCTATTAAAGCGAACCCAAATTGTGCCGAAGCTTACAGTAATCTGGGAAATGTCTTTAAAGAGCATGGAATGCTTGCCGAGGCGCTGGAAAATTATAAACATGCAGTTCGTCTGAAGCCTGAATTTATCGATGGTTATATCAACTTGGCAGCGGCGCTTGTAGCTGGCGGAGACCTTGATTCGGCTGTAGCAGCTTATTATAATGCATTACAGTGCAATCCCGATTTGTATTGTGTACGAAGTGACTTAGGCAATCTTTTAAAGGCAATGGGAAGATTAGAAGACGCGAAGGTAAAAATATTTTTTTGCTCTTTCCAGAATATATTTTTGGTTTAGATCTGCTATTTGAAAGCGATTGAAACGCAGCCAGCATTTGCCGTAGCTTGGTCTAATCTAGGCTGCGTATTTAATGCGCAGGGTGAAATATGGCTGGCGATTCATCATTTTGAGAAAGCTGTTACATTAGATCCAAATTTTCTAGACGCCTACATTAATTTGGGGAATGTGCTCAAAGAAGCCAGAATATTTGACCGAGCTGTAGCCGCATATTTGAGAGCTTTGAATCTGGCGGGAAATCACGCTGTTGTTCATGGAAATCTAGCTTGTGTTTACTATGAGCAAGGGTAAGCTTATTTTTCAATTGAATTTTTAAAATAAACTTTAGACTTATTGATTTGGCTATAGATACGTTTAAAAGAGCAATTGAACTACAACCAAACTTTCCCGATGCGTACTGCAATTTGGCGAATGCGTTAAAAGAAAAAGGTCTTGTAGTTGAGGCTGAAAATGCTTATCTGAAAGCGTTAGAGGTTTAAAAATGTTACAAACATGTTAATCGAGTATTTCTTTCAGCTATGCCCAACTCATGCGGATTCTCAAAACAACCTAGCAAATATCAAAAGGGAACAGGGGAAAATTGACGAAGCAACTCGTTTGTATTTAAAAGCTCTCGAAATATACCCGGATTTTGCTGCCGCTCACAGCAATTTGGCGTCCATCCTCCAACAACAAGGAAAATTGTCCGATGCGATTCTTCATTACAAAGAAGCGATACGTATTTCTCCAACGTTTGCTGATGCTTACTCAAACATGGGAAATACATTGAAGGAGATGGGAGACTCATCAAACGCTCTTCACTGTTATACAAGAGCAATTCAGATAAATCCGGCGTTTGCAGACGCACATAGTAACTTGGCTAGTATTCATAAGGTAATCAGTAATGAAATGGTATTTATAAACATTTTTGTAGGATGGTGGCAATATTCCTGAAGCTATTCAGAGTTATTCGACGGCTCTTAAATTGAAGCCAGATTTTCCTGATGCGTTCTGCAATTTGGCACATTGCTTGCAAATTATATGCGATTGGACCGATTATGAAGAAAGGTATTTTTTTTTAATTTTGTTTAAACTTTCTTTTACCAAGGAAGCAAATATTTTTGGTTTTTAAAACGTAATGTTAACAACTGCATAATATGTTTAAAAATAACATGTTCTTATAAAAATAATAAATAATACTATTCGCTTATTCGCTGCCAAGAAATGTTGACTCAATGAATGCTTTAAACCTTATTTTCAAATCTATATAATGTGATTTAACTTTAGAATGAAGCGATTGGTCACAATTGTCGAAGAGCAATTATCCAAGAAACGTCTTCCGTCCGTACATCCACATCATTCAATGCTGTATCCACTTTCGCACGCAACACGAATTGCAATCGCGGCCAAACATGCTCAGCTCTGTCATGACAAGGTGCTCTATTTTTACTTTGTTTGTTTGAAATTTTTCGTATTTCTACACAATATATTTGAATTTTGTATAGGTACAAATTCTCGCTGGCAAAATCAGTTTGAGCCATCCGGATCGTTTGAGTGTGAGGAATGGACAACGGCTTCGTATTGGATACGTTTCGTCAGACTTTGGCAATCATCCCACTTCGCACTTGATGCAAAGTATTCCGGGAATGCACAACCGAGACCGTGTCGAAGTGTTTTGCTACGCTTTGTCGGCTAATGACGGAACAAACTTCCGTACAAAGTTGATGAATGAAGCTGAACATTTTGTCGACTTGTCCATTGTGCCTTGCAATGGAAAAGCTGCAGAGAAGATTGCGAATGACGGGATCCATATACTAATCAATATGAACGGATACACAAAGGGTGCGCGCAACGAGATATTTGCCCTACGCCCTGCACCAATACAAATTATGTGGCTTGGTTATCCCGGAACGTCTGGAGCCGCCTATATGGATTACATTGTAACAGACGCTATCACCTCGCCTATTCGACTAGCACACGCCTATACTGAAAAATTAGCATACATGCCACATACATTTTTTATCGGTGATCATGCCCAGATGCTAAAGCATCTCACCGAACGTGTAATTGTACGTGATAAGAAAGGTGCTGTGGACAAGGACACTGTCGCTGTGATGAATTCGACGAATCTAGAACCGCTTCTAGCTAAAGCAGAGGTGTCAGAATATGTGCGACAAGCTGAAGTTGTGTGTGGCCCGGGAAAAGAGAAGATAAAAACGGAAGTTGTTGTGCCCGTGATTGAAGTGCCGACGACGGAACCGCTAAAGCAAATGATAGGCACGGGACAGGTGATTACAAGCGTTGTGGATGGTGTCAATGTCCAGAACGGGCTCGCACAATCGCAGGTTCATCACAAGGCAGCAACTGGCGAAGAGGTTCCGAGCTCACTACTTCTCACTTCTCGTCAGCAGTATACACTACCTGAAGACGCAATAGTTTATTGCAATTTTAACCAATTGTACAAGATTGATCCTTCGACACTGGACATGTGGATTGAAATTCTAAAGAGGGTCAATAATAGTGTGTTGTGGTTGTTGCGGTTCCCGTTCCACGGCGAGCTTCATGTCAGGAAATATTGTGCAGAACGAGGCATCGATCCAAAGAGAGTGGTGTTTAGCAATGTTGCAGCCAAGGTAAGATCTCCAAGGAGAGGAAAATAAATAAAGGTTAAATGAGAATAACTCCATTAGCTTGTTTACTTTTAAATTCTTAAGTCTATGATCTATTTATTGGCACTGTTTAGTGTGTGTTCATTTCAATTTCTATATTTTTAAGCCATCTGTAAACTAGAGAAATTCTAGTTTATATAATTAGAGATAATTTCTAAAATTATTACATTAAAATTATATAAACAAGATTGTTTAGACAAGTAAATATAATTTATAATAAAAAACTAACGAAATCGTAAGATATCTCTAAATTTTAATATTTTAAGGAGGAACACGTAAGAAGAGGTCAATTGGCAGATGTTTGTCTGGATACCCCTCTTTGTAATGGTCACACAACGGGAATGGATATATTGTGGACGGGAACACCAATGGTCACAATGCCACGTATGTATTCCGTTTTTTTTTAATTAATATAGCTAATTTTAAGTGGAGACTCTCGCATCAAGGGTCGCGTCGTCGCAACTATATGCTTTAGGTGTCCCCGAACTTGTTGCCAAAAATAGGGATGAATATATTAATATAGCTGTGAAATTAGGAACCGATTCCGAATAGTAATATTTGCTTTCTAGATTTATATGATGTAATTTTTTTTTAGTTTATCTGCAATTCGAGCTCGTGTTTGGAAGTCTAGAAATACGTCTACACTATTTAACGTGAAGCAATATTGCATAGATATGGAAAATCTGTTGCACACAATCTGGAAAAGGCATGAAGAAGGACTTCCGGTTGATCATGTCACAAATGGCTCGACGACACCTGTTGGAATTTAAGCTTAACAATTATAATAACATACGTGTTCAATTTTTTTGTTTTGTTTATTGTTTTTGTTTTCTTCCAAATTGGAATGTATATTGTTAATTTATATTCAAGCTGTTTTTTGGTCTTGCCCCTCTCGTATTTGTTCTCAATGGCACTTTTAAGCCATGCGCACCAAACCAATTATGAAAAAGGAAAAGATAGAGTAGAAAACGGGTTGTTTATTAATGTTTCGTTTTTTGTTTTTTTACGTAATTATGTTGATTAATCATATCAACGATCACTCTATGAGGGAATCGTGCGATCTTCAGAATAGATATTATTACTATTGACTTTACTAATGTTGAATAAATGTTAAAATTGTTGTTAAATAAATCTATTAACTGTTTATTTCTAAATCTTCATGAGGGGGGGGGGGGAATATTCACTATTAATAAGGGAAGGCGGTTTTAGCTTGATTTATTATAGTTAGCAGAAGGGTAATTTTAATTTGAACAATACGGTTATAATCGCCCTTTTTTGGTTATGAGTTTCGTCTCCAAGAGCTGTTACAGTTTCTAAAATTTAAATTAATATTATGTTTAATTAGACAATATTCTTGAAATATTCAATTATTTGGTTGTACATAGGAGGTATTTTATAATCTTTAGCAAGGGTTCTGATTCATTCAAATGTACAATGCCCACATATGGGTCCATAGGAACGTGCTAAATACCTACGCTTTTAAACATACCGTACTTCTTTTTGGATCAAATGCTATTTTACAGATTATATATATATATATATCAATCTGTTTTTTAAGTAGTAATTATAATTAAAATTTTTCCGAAAAATATTGTATTGCTGAAATAAAGTTTCAGAAAAATCCCATTATGCCAATTGAACCCCTTCCTATATATTAAAATGTATTCATTTTATTATTTATATTGTAGTTATCCTATGTCGCAATGTAAATGACGCATTTTTGTGATGAAACGAAGCTGATAAGCTGGAAAACCGGTCGAGGATATCAAGCCACACCAAAACGCCTTTCTGGGAAAGAATACAAAAACAGATTGCGAGCGCATAAATTTAGACGAATAATCATCAGTATTCAATCAATATTATTCAGGTATCGGCGGGTGCTTATTCTTGTTTTCCTCTGACATCTTTCCCAAATCCAATCAGGCTTTCTGCCATCGTCATTTAACAGTTTTTTTGGCGTATTGCGCAATAGCATGCCAAGGTTTGGGTTTTCGCCATCAATAGCACGATATTTTTCCGATTTTCAGACTTTCTATTCTTCTCCTTTTGTTTGCCAATGTTGCATTCGCACAGAAGCAGGGACCACCCGGTCCCATGTCTTCTCACTTTGTCGACTGGCTCATAGCGCATGGCTACGAATCCGACGCGTTCGACCGGCCCGACGTGGGTCCTAATGGTAGTTTTGGTGGAAAGCAAAGAACTAGTGAGAAGATTGAGAATGAGCCAGTCATTTTCATTCACGGAGCGGGGGATGCCGCGTTGTATACTCAACAGCCATTGGCTACGGGCTGGAGCAGGTACGGTATATTATACACGATGTTTTTATAATTGTTTTACAATTATTTATTTATAGAAATAATATGTTTTGTTCAATATTTTATCAGTGTATCAGCTAATATAGAATTGAAAGCCATAAGGCCAGCGTAAAAATAATAAAATCATTGATTCCATTTGGTGTGCATATATGAATGATTATTTCTAATGGTTTATATTTTTCAAGTGTATTTTACACAAATATAGACTATCCAACTTTTTCTTAAACTCTCTAAAAAATATTACACTTTAGCACTTATTTTAGCCTGTTTTATGAACGTTCCTGTTGGCTTGTCAATTTAATTAATTATATAAAACGGTTTAATGAGAGTCGAAATGACAGTCGAAATGATTCTTACAAGTTGCCTTTAGGTCTATTCAATACTTCCTCGAGCAAAATTACACCGAAGCTGAGCTCTATGCGACAACGTGGGGCGACACCTGGGGAAGTGGAAGTATGCTGGACACATATTCCACAATTCACACGTGCGCCAACTTGATTTATTTGCGACGATTCTTGGAAGCAGTCATTGGCTACACGGGAGCAAGAAAAGTTGATGTGATCGCACATTCAGTTGGTGTTCCACTAATGAGGTTTGCGAAGGATAGCAACTGTTCATTGCTATATCAATTCTAGAAAAGTTATAAAGGGTGGGAATCTGATCGGAACTGATGGAAACTGCACACTTGGTCCTCCATTGGGTGCTAAAATTGACACGTTCCTTGGCATCGCTGGTCCAAATTATGGTTTATGTGTTTGTCAGTTAGCGCAAACTGTTCCAGCATGGTGCAATGCTCTTGATGGATTATATCCCGGCTACACATGCCAAGATCAGGTTTATTTAATTATATCTGGACGCTAATTGCAAATTGATGTTAGTTGCTGTGCGCATATACGTCAGGAGATTGCCAACAGGAGAATTATTCGACTTTGCTACAGAAGACGAATGAAGATAAGACGAGAGAAGCAGACCACATTTATGCGATGTGGAGTGATGGTTTGACTTTGGTTTTTGAAAAATAGTTGCTACAGAAATCCTTATTAGTATTGATATAAGAAATGAAAATTTGGTAATATTAAGGCACTCCAATGCCATGAAGTATTCCACAAAAGACTGCACACCAATTGAAATAAAAACAAGCCCTACACTTATAATTATTATTATTTATTTAAACTTTTAATATTAATTATCAAAGCGTATCTTCAATTTGAACAACTGATTGAACTTGGAAGTAATTAAAAATCAAACTTTGCGTTTTTTTGTTATTGCGTAAAATAAAATCCATTAGGTGTTATCTGCGTACTTTGTGCATATATGCGGATTATTAATTGTATTACTTTTAAATGGAATATGATAAAATGCTGAAAATAATTTTATTAATCAATTAAGATAACTCTACAATATAAGTAATGGTTATAGTTTTTAAGAGCTTAATTTAAATATTAAATATTTAATGAGGAAAATAATTAGAAAAAAAATCCAAAATATGAATAACTTTTGAGCGCTGCCGAGGGTAGAACTTCCATAGATTCAATTACGATTCCAGATCACTACCACTCAGCCATCAAACCAAATTTGAATATGTAAATTAGATTGATGATTAGGTGAGATCAATTAATATTCAAATTTTATCAATGGTCGTGATATAACGACAAGATTTTGAACTTTCGCATTTTATTTTACGCAATAACCAAAAAACGCAAAGTTTGATTTTTAATTGCTTCCTTGAAATTGAACTAAATAGCAAAGTAAATCAAATTCGATGAAGAAACGCTTTAATAAAAAAGTTTAAATAAAAGATTATAAAAAGTGGAAGGCATATTTCTCTTTCAATTGGTGCGCGGTCTTTTGCAATATGCGGCATACTTCGGGACAGTGGAGTGTTAATGAAATCAGAATTCGCTTAAATTTAAGAGTTATAAAAATCAAATTAGTCTCTCGAAGTCGTCAACCTTCATAAATAATAATAAATCGAAGAAAGATAACTTATTCCAAAGTAAATCCAACTATCTTTATTCAAATATATTATTTAAAAAAACACGTGATTTCAAATGTTTCAGTTGACGAGGTGCTCTTGAATCGCGGAATGGTTTGGGGAAAACCGACGGCTCGCATTCCCGGAATGAATGGGCGATGGGTTTCTGACAGAAATGGCCATGTGGCAATGAAAGATCTCACGGAGTTACGGCAATATGAAGCTGTCGTGCATCATTCAATTTGAGTGACTAATTTATATATTTATTTATTTATTTACTTTTCAATATGGGTGTTATTGTTTTGTTATTCGTATAAATTGGTACAATTAGTTTTGTTTGCACCAATTGTAAGCATTTCGGAACATTTGGATCCATGGTGACAATGGAATCCGATCTTCTGATTGTTTCGGACGATTGTCCGGCCACTGCCATTGAAGGAATGTTCTGGAAACGATTATTTTAAAATAAAATTTCCGTGTTTAACGAAAGTATTAACCTATCCGAGTGTGGCATCATCGCCAGGTGCCTTCCATCCTTGCTACAAATTGCTGCCACATTATGAGTGGATCCATTAGGATTCCACGGATATGGCAATTCCTCAACCTTGCTGTTATTACCCGAAGCGTTCGTGTACCGAACACATATTTGATGGTTCTTTTCCAAGTCGTCGAGAACTTGCGCATTACGGTAGGTGAATCGACCTTCGCCATGGGAGGACCACAATCCGAGCACGGACTGTTCCATGCCTTGTAGCATGATACTTGTAGATTTTTCGATTTTCACTGGACCAAAGGTTGATTCAAACCTCCCGCAATGGTTTTCATCCAGTGAAATGTTTTGTGCATCTGAAAAGAAAAGGAATTAGAAAACAAGAGGGAAGCGGCGTGCAAAACCAAAACACCCATCAATCCAACCGAGCCGTGCCATCAATTGGCAGCCGTTACAGACACCGAAAGAGAAAGTTCCAGCACGTCGATAGAAAGAGGTGAATTGCTGCGATACTTGAGCGTGATAACGAATTGCTGCCGACCAGCCTTTAGCAGATCCAAGCACGTCCGCGAAAGAAAATCCGCCGACGAACGCGACGCCGCGGAAGTTTTCTAGCGAATGGCCTTGGATTATATCTGACATGGTGATATCGAACACAGAGAAGCCGGCGAGTAGAAAAGCGGCTGCCATTTCACGATCACCATTTGAGCCTTCTTCACGTATAACGGCTAATTTAGGTGCTGAAATATATATGGTCAGATAATAAAATTCACGAAAATTATTTGTTTTTATTTCAATTTTTTGCATCATCGTCTCGTACTGTTCTGGTGTGCAAAGAATAATTAAAAACATAAAATAGAAATTTCTTGGAAATATTTCTTGTTAGGACTCTTTTCGATGAGTTTCGATTTAAAAATCGACTCCCGACTGGATCGACTCCCGAAGTTCCAAGTCCAACTGTATCAACTCCAGAAGTGTCAAGCCCAACTGGATCAATTCCAGAAGACCCAAGCCCAACTGGATCAACTCCAGAGGCCATATGCAAGAACGTATTTAATAAATAAATCATTTGTTAAATCAAATGTTAAAACAAAATGTTGTTGTTAAAACAAAAACGTGTATGCAACAAATTTTATTTAACACTTCTCGTTATTAAATCGATTTACCTATCAGAACTTGATAAATCGACGATTTAACATTAAATTTATTTTTATTTTATTTATTTTTTTTTATTATAGAAGACCCAAGCCCGACTGGATCAACTCCAGAAGTCCCAAGTCCAACTGGTACACCAACCCAACCTGCTGATGGATGCGATTCCACTGGCACCACCATGGTCGTCATTCAACCAACTGGTACACCAACCCAACCTTTCCAAAATTGAATCAACACTGCCATAACACGTGAACTAACAAAAAACTTCTAAATATCTTGAAATTTTACCTGTAGTAAAATAGTTTGCATCATTTATGAAGGATGTATCGTAGGAATAATCAAAATTGCATTGATATTGAATTAGTTCAACCTTTTGACGACTCTAAGCTCCCATATTTTGTTTTTAAAAAACTTGATGGAAAAATCACCTCGATCTCCTGCTTCACACAAATTCGATTAGTCTGGTACTCTTGAAGAAGGTCGCTAACATGCTCCCACTCATTTCGAAGGTTGTTTAAAGGTTCGTCGATTATAGGCTCATTGTTCAGTAAAATATTGACCTACGGGAAATAACAATTATTTAAATATTGATACTTAAATATTCCACACCTTGGCATTTGGTCCATATTTGGGCAGAGCTTCTCCAATTTGTGAGCACAATATTCCATTACTGGTAAACTCGTCAATTATCTTGGCGTCGCGAACTTGTAGAACGATTGCTGTCTCTTCTGCGAAAAACAGCCTGACTGGTTCGTGTTTTGAATTCAGTTTGGCTTCTATTGAGCAATTTCCAGCGAATGCCATTTCGAGCAGACAAACAATCAGTCCTCCATCTGACACATCATGTCCAGCTATTATATTCCCGGTCTTAATGTTTCTTTGCACAATGTTGAATAATTTGTTCAATAAGGTCAGATTATCGACATCCGGGCAGTCGGAGCTCTCTCCAATCTAATGAAAATTTTCCTTTCAATTGAATTGCAACAAACCTGTGAATAACATTGTGCCAATGCACTTCCAGCCAGTCGATATTTATCAGAAAGTCTCACGTATATTAAACAGCTCTCCATACACGTTGCATCAATCGCCGGCGTAATTACATTATTGATATCGGTGCACGCTGCATATGCAGTGAGCACTAGAGTTCCCGGCGCCTTCACCACTTCCTGATCCACTTTCACAGCCATGCTCAGAGAATCTTTGCCGCCGTCGATAGCACAACCGACAGTTCGCAGAGCATCGCACAGTGAACGCACCGCTTCAACCAATCGCACGCCTTCGCCGTCGCACTTAGCCGCCCACATCCAGTTTCCTGACATTTTGATGTCCTTGATGTCTGTGATTGGAGCCATCATCAAGTTTGTCAATGTTTCAGCAAGAGTCATTCGAGCTCCCTTTGCCGGACATATGTGCATTTTGATTGGTTGCTCGCCGACAGCGAGGGCGGCGCCTACCTGAATACCAGAATTGATTTCTAAAAGGATATTATCGTAGTACAGTTTGTTGAGAAATGATTTGAAATAGAACATTTCGCGCTTATTGTGTTTCCGCAGTTCTCTTATTAGCCTCTCTGCACTTTGCGCTTGACGATGGCGTGACTGTGTTTTGCACGAAATTGTTATCAGAACACGTGCAAAACTGCCGCCAGTACATCCAATTCAAACCGAAAAAGTAACCAAAGTTTCATCAAAATTACACGAAGCGTCCTCACTCCAAAAAACAACATCAAATTTTAACAAAGATTGATGACGTGTTTACGCTATATAACAGGATGTTTTCATGCAAAAAGCACCTCGCGTCCACCGTCAAGCGCAAAATGCAGAGCTTGTATCGAAGGATACAAGCTCGAAGTACTATAGTTCTTTCCATTTGACGTGCTACAGTACAGCAAACTAGTCGTCAATTAAATTGCTCATATATCGACGACAGAACAA
This sequence comes from Caenorhabditis plicata, assembly GCA_963931815.1. Taxonomy (NCBI): domain Eukaryota; kingdom Metazoa; phylum Nematoda; class Chromadorea; order Rhabditida; family Rhabditidae; genus Caenorhabditis; species Caenorhabditis plicata. The sequence goes on from OZ007494.1 coordinate 17,864,170, forward strand.
GATCGACTAGAGAATGGAGTTCATGCAGGGTGCCGCGGAAAATTGAAGCTTACTCGATAACGCAGTGATCAATTTTTAAGATTTCAGGTATTATTAGAATCAGAATGATCCAAGGATTCTAATGATATAAGTTTGAAAAAAATCGCACGTTATTGAATAAAGTTATTTATCCATGAAGATAATTTTTTTTTGTTGAACTTTGTCCCGCTTGGGAATCATTGTAGGTGGTTTATTTTTAAACAAGTTTATGATTATATAGTATTTAAGCATCTGTTCTTTGTGGATATGATGGTAAAATGTTAAAACTCATTTCATTCGAGCCGTTAAAAATGCTTAAAGTTTTGCCAAATACGACAATTGGCTGGCAAACTGCCGCATGCAGTTATGCAATTTAACTGCAGAAGAAATGAAAAAAAAATAATTTGATGTGCTCATATTTTGCTTTCATTTCAACAAAACAAGTAAAAGATATAGAAACTATTCGCAGATTATATTATTTTCATTAATATTTCAATTTTAGATCATACAAAATTAAGTAAAAAGAAAATATTAACAATAATGCAGTTTGATTGCGTTCTACTGACATTTTTCTATAATTTAGAATTATCCATTAGTGGAATTGAGTTTATTCTATCTTAACGGTATAATCATCTTTTTTCCAACGAGGGTAAGCTTGAAAAAGTCATGGAACACTTTGCGTTTTCCTCTATTGGTCACAAATCGGTCATAGCCGAAGAAGCCCTTCAAATTGCATTTTGAATGAACACAAAAATCCATGCGGAAACAAAGTCATTCAAACTATTTTGCTCACTCAAATGGGTCGCTTCAACAATTCGAGTTCATTAGGCGCACATTAATGACAAATTGCATCTCGTTGTTGTTGTTGTTGTTTGTTATTAGATTCTCCCAGTATTGTTGCTCAAAAAAGAGAAAAGGCGAGTCGAGTCAATTCGTAAATTCAATTGACATTCATCCCCAAAAAAAGAAGCGCTCACAACAATAGAAGATTCTGTAGAATTCTCATTCAATTAGAATCAGGCGTTGTCACAACTTACATCCATTATTATTATGATAAATCTCAACCATTCTCTCTTTTAAGCTATTTGGGCGGAGCTTGACGAGCCGAGATTATGAGCAATGTTTTTGTGCTCAATCTCGCAATGAAGTGGGCTTTAGTTGTTCTATTCTTTCCATTGTTTATAAATGGCGCTGAGTCTAATTTGTGCGATCATTGTGCGTGTGACTACACGGCACTATCTGTTACCTGCAACAGACCGTCTCTTTTGATTAGGACGGTTTCTTTACTGCCAAACATCAGGTGATATCCGAATGAACTTCAAACAATTTGTTTTTTAAGGCATTTGTATATAACCAATTTGAATTTGGCTCATGCTCCGCATTTTCTGTTTCACACCAAATTAAAAGTTTTAAAAATCAATAAATGTGGAATGCGTGAGATCTCGGCTACCTCACTTTTACCTCTGCCCAATTTGGAGGTTGGGTTGCTTGGTGAAAAGTTGGGAAAATATACATTTTAGGTTGTCGATCTGTCGGACAACCAACTATCGACTATTCCTTCGACTCTCTTCCGGCCGTTAAGCAGCCTCAAAATAATAATCCTGGCGAATAACAAAATCGAGAATTTGGATCAGATTGAATGGATTATGTCGCAAGAAAACCATGCGCTGCAAATGCTCGACTTATCCGGTAATCCAATTCATATTGTTACCGCTATGGCGCATTTACCCGCTGTGCATCATTTGTTGCTATCTGAGGTGAATATCGAATCCTTCGACGAAGAATCAATCTATTTCAAGGTTAAAGCCTTTGTCTTAAAGAGTGTCACTTAAATAACACAACTTTAGCCATCGAATCACTGTCAAACTCTTAATTGTCGTCGTCTGCTCCTCGAAAATGTCCAGCTGAGCACAATTAATAACCTCGACGTGTCTGTGGCGAAAAATGGTTTTCCGATTACTATGAAAGCCTTGGAGAAGATCTCGAATATTTCACATCTCGACCTGTCCGGAACAATTCTTCCCGAACAATTTGCCGAATGGCTCAACACAAATACTCAAGTAATTGCTCTTAACATCTCGAATGCTCAATTCAATCGAGAAACATGGTCCTACTGCGGGGAGCGGCAACAAGTTCTTGATGTAACTGGCATTGGAATCAAGTCTATCCGTCTGCCAAGATATTGCGAGTTACGTTCACTTTATGCTCGCTACAATCAGCTATCGACAATCAGCATAGAAGCTTTGAATATTGAGGCGATGCACCTCGACGGCAACTTGTTCGATGAGTTCACACAGCCTCCGCCAGGTACTGTTTTCATTATTATTATTGTTATAATTTGGACTCAACTATAAAATACTAATAGATCGAGTCCAGAGTCCTCAAGTCTGAGGAAGACCCGATTTGATTTTTTATTCTAGCTTAAATAATTTCTAATTATTAGCTAACTATGATAATTCTACATTACATTTAGCATTAGCACTGCACTGCCACGAAGTATGCAGCATGTTGCAAAAGTTCACGCACCAATTGAATTTTTAAAAAATGAAAACACGCCCTTCATTTATTAATTTCCAGTATTTAAACTTTTTTTAATTACAGCGTATCTTTATTAAATTTTATGTACTTTCTTGCTTAGAATCGTTTATAATAATTTATTAATTGTATTAAGTTTGTTTTAGGCTCCTCAAAATGTTTTAGAACCAAAAAAATTAAGTAAAAAAAGGGCGTGTTTTCATTTTTTAAAAATTCAATTGGTGCGTGAACTTTTGCAACATGCTGCATACTTCATGGCAGTGCAGTGCATTAGCATACCAAATTAAACATGATATTTTTCAATATTTAAACGTGTCTCACAAATTTACACGTATTATTTTACTATAACTTGATATGTCATTTTTTCTAGTCATTCTTAAAATATCTAAAAAATATGCGTTTCTTATCAAAAATTTAATTTGAACATCTTTTCTGAGCACCCAAATTCATAATTCAATTTGGAGTTTTATGTAAACAAGGAAAATTTATTGTACAACAAGTTAACTTTTTTTTTAATGTTAGGAATGAAGCTGACCAGAGAGGTTATTTTTCGATCCAAAGGGTTTCGGGTTTCCACCTTTGCATAGTGATAGATAGCTGAGGATGTTTAAGAAGGTTGAAAAGTGTTCCAAAGTTACTAACCTCAAGTTTCTTGTTAACAGTGTAAAACCCTCAAATTTGGTGGTTATTAGGTTGGTAACTTTGAACCGTTGCTCAACCCATTTAACACCGCACCAAGGAAGCAGGAAAACTTTTAGTGTGCACGAATATCACGCAAAGTTTCAGCCCGAAACCTTTTGGATCGAACAATGACCTCCCCGGTTAGATTTAAAATTAATATGTCTAATGAGAGTGATATTAAAAAACGGATGTAAAAAACGTCAGGCCGTGAAAGTGCGATCGGTGAACACGCATCATCCAACATTCTATTGCGGATTTTTATTTTCTATTCTTAATAAAATGTCCTTGATTAATTTGGATATAAGGATAAAGGAAAATAAATCAGCACTATGATGGTTATACCTGACGTTTTTTACATATCACTCGTCTAATGATTTCAATATTCTTTCATATTTCTTCAGCACGCCAAATCGAAATAACGATTTTGCGATTTTTAAACGTGTGCGGAAGTTTTTACGCCTTTATAACGAAAATTTTTATCCTAAAGCTGTATCCTAATACAAATAAAAACTTTATTAAGCATGTATTCACCAAGAAATCAAAATATTTTACAAAATAAAAATAAAGATGACAACAATTGTGCCTGCATTGAAAAAAAGCGATACTTATGCTGTTGACGTCTGGTTCAAAGCGGTCCCGTTTTTGGACCTGATGTGCCTACAGATTAATTAAAAATGTCTTAAACTATCTAAAAATGTTAATATCTTTCTAAAAAGTTAAAACTGAGCATGCTTACTGAGATCATTCTTTTAACATACAAACTGGGGTGCTTCAGGAACACAATTGGAAAAACTGCACACTCTGACAATGTCGAACAATCTTCTAACAACACTTCCCTCTCATGCACTTCTACCGTATCCAAATTTACAACACTTTGATATTTCTTACAACCAAATCGAGATGGTACGTTTTTCCCGATGACTCATAATCCAATTAGTTTCATTCAGATCGACCACTTTGCGTTTCCAACAATTGGCTTGGGACTTGTGTCGCTCGACTTGTCATCCAACCAGTTATCCGAGATTCCTCATCCCATCCTGCCGTCACTTCTGACTCTTGATTTATCCTCTAATCGCATCACCTCGCTAGATAGAAATCTTTTTAACGGACTGCCGATGCTCAGACAGCTCGGACTGTCCGCCAATCCGACACTGTTTAACGGATGCTCGTCCAATGATGATTGCTGGTCTCGTAATCTCAATCAGCTTTCTTCCATTATTGACATCGATCTATCCCACACGGGACTATCGTTTCAATTGGACTTTAGTCAACTCAATTCTTTGAGGACTTTGATACTACGTGGAAATCATTTGAAGTCGTTTGATGGCGAGTACTTTCCGATAAACATTCAAACGATTGATGCTGGTGATAATCAGATTCAGTTTATAGGCAATTTGACAAAATTGCAATATCTCAGGTAGATTATTTCATTTTGCTAAAAAGGTTGTCTAGTTTTCTGTAATAATGAGCTACAATATTGGATACAATTTTTCCATTATTAATTTTAACATTTTTCCAGAGACTTACGAATCGACCAGAATCCATTGAAATGCGACTGCAAGCTCTATGAAATTGCCGGATACTTGGCCAACGAAACGCATCTTACTGATCCAATGCTGTTCTACTGTTTCGCAGGATCGTGGAAATACCCGCTCTTCCCGTATTTAGCTGCAGTGAAGCCTTGCGCCGACTCGACGAGCGGATTCTATTCAATCCTCATGACGACGTTCATTATATCCTCCATAGTTGTTCTTTTCATCGTGCTCGCCATTTTATTGTACAAACGATTCCATCTTGATTATAACTTTGGATTTGCTTATAAGAGAGTGTCGGTAATTGAGCCACCAGTTCGATTGTGAATTTTTAAATGTTTTTTTTTGTTTCAAACGGGTTCAATAAATAGATGCTTGAAATTTTTATTATACCGCCGGCTGTTTTTCACACAACATGTCAGCAATCAAGATGAATCTCTGTCTCCGGGGATTTCTTGCGAATATTTGCTAGTTTTCACTATGTTTGCTTTAAAGAAGAAGGATTGCCGTTTTGGTTTGTTGAGAGGGAAGATAATGCGTCTGTCAAAAAACATGCAATTTTAGGCACACAGCGTATTTGGAAATTATCGGTTTCTGTAACTTTTCAATAACCTTCAATTTTAAAAATATGATAAAAAGAGCAAAAATTAAAAACGAAAAAATTCTTATCAATTTTGAACGTTTTAAATTAAAAGTTCAAAGGTTCTAGACATTTCCTATAAATGAAAATTTCAAATATAATATAAAATATCACTTTTTTGGAATATATTTTGATTACAATCCTTTACTTGTTTCTAATTGCACAATATTTAAACAGAAAATTGCACTGCTCGCACGACAATTGGAAATAATGATTTTACAATTTTTAAACGTGTATGGAAATAAAATTGTCACGATAATTTAACTAGGCTTGTCGTAAACTATCTAAAAATATTAAAATCTTCCTAAAACTTAGATTTGAGCACGTTTACTGAGCTCATTCTATTACCATACAAGTTGGGGTGCTTCTCGGACTATTTGATGTTTTTATTGTCGTTTTCAGAGATCGTTGCCTAATGGAAGAGGAAAAAAATTAGGATGGAATGAGGTTCTCGTTTGGACGGCCATTCTTTTTTACGAAATTATGGGCAGCACTCCGGTCAAAAATCCAGGAAAAACGCTATCTCTCTTCATTTTATGTATCGTTGTCTGCGCGTTCAATTATTTTAAATTAAATTTGTTGAAATAAATGATCGTCTATTGTAGAAGAGGAATATAGAAAAACGCAACACATCACAAAAGGCAACGGGCAGAGAAAAATACAAACACTGAGGGTGGAATTTCGTTTTGACCGAAGTGTGGGCAGCATATATTTAAGAGGAATTGAGAAAAATGTTGTTTGTGGCCGCATCATTTTCTCTTCTTTTATTACTCTTCCATTAGGCACCGATCTCTGAAAAGACAGTAATGGTGTATATCCGCTACGAGCTCTTAGGATATAATTATGAGCGGCTTATTGTCATTGGAATAAGCTATAGAAAAAGTTGATTATGTTTTACTCATATAATTGTGGAGTTTTAGGAAATATGTAAAATTGAGAAAAGAAAGAGTGAGGGGTGAAACCCCAGAAAACTTAATTGAAACTATAAAAGTTTGGCAAAGTTCCCGGATGATTAAAAAATTAAAAAAAAACCGTTTCAAAATAGGAAAGTGCCACAACTCCAACATCCGCGAGCGGTGTGTGCAATGGACCGACACATTGCTGCTGTGCTATCAACCCTGTAACACTTCGATCTACTTTGCATGTCAAGTACCTCAAAATTAATCAATTAAGCTAACGAATAGACAATGTTCTGCACTTTTTGCTTGCCACAGCGGGAAGATTGAGCACTCTTGTAAGGGCTTCTCTAAACTTTAATCCTTCCGGAAGCACCAAAGCCGTGAGCAATTGGTTCGTTCGTTTCAATTCGAACGTCTTGCGCCCTCGCTTCTCCATCAATCCCACGTCAATATCAACGGCGGTCTCTTTTAGCTCCGAGTCGATCAAAATGACACGCTTGTGATCTTTCGTCGTCTCACCAATAATTGAAACTGTGCATTTTTCACGTTTTCCGATTGAGTTTATCACATCCGTCTTCGACGGATCGATCAATGCTGCGTCGTTTTCCTGAAATGGTGGAACTCTTACTAGTTAGAATAGTAAGAATTATTTTTAATTTCTCACTTGATACTCGGCTGTCCAAAGTTCTCTCATTGAGACACTTTCGTCGCCATATTCAAATCTGCTACTTTCGATGGTACACCCACATCCTTCTATTATTTCTTTGATTACATTACCTGTAGTTAAGATATAATATGATGTTTATTTTATGAATTAACCATTTCCACCCGCTCCTTGATCATGAATTGAAAGAATCGGATTCCCCTCGATTCTTTCCGCACAAGCACGGACAACTCGTCTTAACTTGGCTGCCATTTCGGCATCGCCTCTCTGAACCGCCGCGTAGTCAAGGCTCCCACAACGATCGCCTTGTACGTCCGTCGAGCTTGCAGCTCCTCCACCACATCCAATTCGGTACACTGGTCCGCCAATCTTCGCTACTTTCATGCCATCACAGGCCTCTACTTTCCTGACTTCCTCGTCATCTCAAAAATAAAATATCATCCGGTTTTCAGCAATAATCACCTATGGCTCCAATTCCACCAGAGAACATGATGGGCTTTAAATATTCGTATCGTTCACCACTAGTTGTCATCCTTTGCCCAAATGATCGACTAAACCCGCAAATAACCGGCTCACCGAATTTATTGCCATAGTCTGATGCACCATTCGAAGCATCAATAGCTATCTAAACTTAGCGAATCATATTAAAATGTTTCTCTATCTGCCACTGTGATTGAGTTCTTCGCTGTAAAGTAAAACTCAATTTCACAATTAACCTTTAAAGGGCTCGCAAGTGTTTCCGACAATGGTTCATTCACATTCTCCCATGGCATTATATTTCCAGGTATTCGCAAATTTCCGAAAGAGTATCCTGCCACTCCTGAATTACAGTAAATATAGGAAAAACTTAAATACTCACGCCACCTGCAATTTCATAAGAGCCTCTACCAGTCGAATGAATGTCTCTGATACGGCCTCCCGTGCCCGTCGTTGCTCCTTGAAACGGACACACCGCCGTCGGGAAATTGTGCGTCTCTGCCGAGTAGATGATGTGAAGAGGTTCTTTGTCATAAACTTGAAACGATGATGGTCCATCACATTTTGAAGGCCTCAATCGTTTAACACTGTCGAATCCTTGGATTGCGCTCGAATTGTCACAAAACGCGATTAAACTATTCTTATTAGAATAATCCAAGGTCGACTTAATATCATCCATTAGCGATTTCTGCACGAGCTCGCCATCAATAAGGAAATTGCCGCGGAAGAACCAATGTCGAGAATGCTCTGAATCGGATTGAGCAAGATCGAATAACTCGACATCGGTTGGGTTTCGTTTCAGTTTGTTCACAAACAAATCGTAGTAAAACTCAATGTCCGACTGGTCGAATGCTAGCCCGAAGCTTTTATTAGCCTCTACGAGGTTTTTTTTGTCCGCCAAAATATCGACGGTAAATACTTTCTCGCGATCAATGACTTTCTCGAAGTCAATTTCGTCGTCATATATCATTTCTAAAATTGTATTTAAATAGGAAAACATGTTCCACAAAAGAAACAACCAGTCATCCGATCAGCAACAATGTCAAAAAATGATTCAACTGGAGCACCATCAATTTGGTATCTTGTGCTCTTCTCGATTCTCTTTACTCCTTCAATTCCAGAAGTCTCGAAAACATTGAGAATGTTTGTGCAAGTTGCCGTCTTCACATTTGTTCTTAAGGTAAGATAACAGTTTTAATTCAGTAAGTATTGTCATTTTCAGAGATCGGTGCCTAATGGAAGAGGAAAAATTAGAATGGAATGAGGTTCTCGTTCTCGTTTGGACGGCCATTATTATGGGCAGCACACTGAAGAGGAATTGACGAAAAAGTTGTTTGTGGCCGTCCATCATTTCCTCTTATTTTATTACTCTTCCATTAGGCAGCCATCTCTGAAAAGGACTGTTACGCATCGCGTGACATCACCAAGTTGTTATCACAACCCAGATCTATTACGTGTATTTCATATTTATATACACTAGCTGACAAAAGTTTTGTCACAAATGTTTTTTCGGGTTTAACTTTTTTGTGACTTGACCAAATTGGCTGATTTTTTGATATGATAGATTCATATGGTTGTAGATTATTTTACAAATTCCCGCTTGTGATTACGATGATCCGTTTTACAGTGACAAGCGTTTATCGTAAAACGCGTAGCTCAAAGATATTACGCTTCTTTTCTTGCACTGCATTTTTTAATAATTTTTAAAGTTCAATTATTTTTTTGTCATAATTTATTGAAAATAGCAGTAATTGGCAATATTTTAGAGATGACTCCACGTAAAGAAACTCCAATTGCCACCCGGCAAGCTGTTATCAATATGAGGGAAAACGGAATGCGTGGTACCGAAATTGCCATGGTAATTTAAACCAAATTTTGCTACTATAACATTTTAAACACTGATTCACATAAAATATAAAAAAAAACAGCCAATTTGGTCAAGTCACAAAGAAGCTAAACCCTAAAAAACACTTGTGACAAGACTTTTGTCAGCTAGTGTATATCGCGACCCATATGACGTGTCATTAGAGCTTAAATAGCCCGTTCAATTGTAACATCACATATTATATTCGAGCCGACAATAAATCGTTCAAATACAACAAGGACAATAACATAATAAAGTTCTATTTAATGGTCAGAGATGAGCTGAATTACGGATTCCCCTTTTTCAAATGTTCCGGTTCCCAAAAAAAGAAATTCCGATTCCGAATCGCAAAAACTCCCATTCTGCTTATCTCTCTTGAAAATACATAGTTTTTAGAACGAATTTTAAAATTAACTGAATTTTACTAGCACTCCACTGCCACGAAACCGCGTGCGCTTGCAAAAGACTTCGCACCAATTGCAAACACAACCTTTTAATTTATTATTTTCATTTTCAATATTTACTTATATTGACGATGAAGAATCTTCTGGTCCATTAATTGAGGTACTAAGAATTTCTTTTCAGGATTTCTGCAGAATGAAACGTTAACTGATAAATAAAATATTGAAAATAAAAATAATAAATTAAAAGGTTGAGTTTGCAATTGGTGCGAAGTCTTTTGCAATGCGGCGCGGTTTCTTGGCAGTGGCATCACTAATAAAATTTCTTGATTTACTTCAATTTGAATTCATATTCGATACATTCTAAATATAGGCTCTTTCATAATTTCTGAAAATCTACAAAGTTCTGTTAAAATTGTTCGATAAGTTAATTGAACAAATGTAGCACGTCAATTAAAAATATTCATATCTAACCGAGTCTCGCTAATTTCCACGTTAAATATAGAGAACAATTTCCATGTGAGTTTCCTAGATCTATTCAAAACAATGTTCTAATTAAAATAGATTTCTGGGAAATAGTATTAAGTACTTTAACTTTTCTTTTTCTCGGCGTGAATGTAGTGTCAAATATTCAACCATTATTCATTGTCAAACATTATTTTTTACAAAATGTACTACAATTCAACAATAAAATACTACATTTTACTTATTAAGTATAATTAAAAGAGAGAATTTAGTAAAAATACAAACCTCGGTCCAATTTCAATGACATTTCCTCTGAAATTCGATTCCAGCGAAATTGTGCTCTCAAATGAGTTGCTCGACAAAAGTTGAGTCAATTTTGTTGAATATTTCTTCCAGAAATCATCTTTATTCTTAATTAGACATTATTTTCCTTCCTTTGTTAGTTTCTCGCTTCAAACCTCTTCGAGAATCAAATGATAGCAAAATTCTATTTCGACATTATTGTGCTCTAAACCAGTGATGATATTCTTCTTGATATTAGCTTTTTCGAATAATTTGAGGTGATTTTTCATATTTTATCAAAACAAAACTTAAACGGTTTGTTGGTTATTTTTAAAATAATTAATTGTATTTTGATATTTTATTGTTTTTTAAATTGATATCAATTATCAGTTTTGTACTGAACATAATCGATAATCTTATTTTCTTTATTTTGTATGTAAATAACATTAAAAAACTGTTTCAAATATTTTTATTTTTTAATAAAAAATCTAGCTTCTAAATATCAAAAAGTATATAAATACGGAAATCCATATACAATTTATAAGGTTTTAAAAGAGCTAACACAACATTTGGTTAGTTATTTATGAAGACAACAGTTATGGGAATTCTTATGAAGTTTAAAATATATTTTATTAGCTATAATACTGTCTACATTAACAGTTAGCGAACTATGCATCTGATTTAATACAATATCAGTTAGCTCTAGCTTCTACTTTTCTCAAAGGGACACAATGTATCTTAGAGATAAGGTGATAAGAAGAAACAAAGAAGCAGAACCACAGTACCACAAGACGTTCAAGCGAAATATGAAAAATATTTCTGTAATAAAAATTTAAAAGTCTTACAAATAGAATTTTCCCATGGGATTCCTTTTCAAACTTTTTTTTGATCTTGAAATTTTCATCGAAGTTATTGTCGTGGTGTAGGTTATTGAAAGTCGATTTAAAGGAGCATTTTTTAAGGAGAAATGGTCTCGCTTGGGACAAGTGTAGATTAAATTAGCAATTTGTTTATTATTTCGCTTTTCTTTTTCATCAAATTATTGTTTTGTCTTAATAAATTGATGTTACATTAACACACCAAATGCAATTGAAAATTTTTCAATTTTTAACCGTGTCTTACTAATTTACACGTGTTTTCTCCATATAACTTAATAGGTTATTGTTTCTAGCAGGTCTTCAACTATCTAAAAACATTGGCTTCTTGCCATAAATTTCAACATGAGGAATCTTTTCTGAGCCCCAACATCATCATTCAATTTGGGGTGCATTAATAATAATTATTATTATAACCAAATATTATTTGTAATTTATTATATTTGGCAAATAAAAGCGAATTAATAAACAAAATAGAAATTAAATCGACATGACCCCAAGCGAGACCATTTTATTGTTCGGAATGCTCCTTTAAATCGACTTTCAATAACCTGCCCCATGACAATACCTATTAACATGACGAAGTGTTGATAAGATCATCCTGATCATTCTTTTAAAAGATAAGCTCTGCGCGTTTTAATAAAGTTTGTTTCTTTATAGATTTCATTAAACTGTAAAGAGAAAATTTAAATTTCTTGGATCGATTCTATTAAATTCTAATGAATAGTACTCAACTGCATTAAAAAACCTGCCCAAACAGTTCTTTCACCCCAAATGAAACTTTCAAGTGTACTAACACATATTATACTAAAAGTATCATCGATGATTTTGTTGTCACACAAGAGAAATTGAATGCTCAGTTGTTTAGATGATTTTTGGGCGGCTCCGAAAAGCAATCCGATATTCTTTAGTCAGATTGTTGTATCAATCACGGATACATGACTAATATGTTTTCCATGATCACACTCATTTATGACGTTTTTTGTTGCTTTACTCATTGTTTTTAAGCGGTTTCTTGTTTTCTGTTTAGTCGGATTTCAAAAGTGCATTGATGGATTATAAAAACATCAAATATTTTATCACTTTTTTAAAAATTTCTTCTCATTCTTTTTTTTCTTTTTTTAGTTTCCCGGTGTTCGCCAGTTTCGGCTTCTCGAAAGACTAAAGAATATAAAACGAAACGTTTCTCATATTCAACAGTTGTTCTTCGTAAAAGCAGTGCTCATTATTCATCAGGCTGTTCTTCTAGGATGCCGCCGAAATTGAAGAGGTCCGCCACCATAAACGAAGCCAGCACACCACGGCGACACAAATTTTCATTGAAATATGATTTGAATGATAATTATAATGTATGATGATATTCTTCGTCTTTACAATGAATTCCATTTTATGAGCATTATTATAGAACGCGGAAGAGATTGTGGAAGAATGCAATGAATCACTGAGTGTAATAAACGAAACTTTTTTGTGGGATTGGCCATTCAGTTCAGATGGTTCGTTTCAATCAGTCTTATTTTTATTGGCACATGTTGGTACATTACAGGAGTTGCACCGGGAGCATACACACCTGAAAAGTTTATTGTTTGTCTGCCGTTTAATAAGGGAGGAACTGGAGAGAAAAATGGAACGGTTTGTTTTTTAAATTTTTATTGTTCTTTCAAATGTGTTCATGTCAATTATTTAAAATATGCTGGCCACATCCAAAATCTACGCGCGAATGCAAAAAAAAATAAATCTACGCGTGAATGCAAATGCGGCGTGATTTTGTATTAATGAATATTTTACGAAATTCGTCGAGGTTTCCTTACTTATATAAAATTTTATAACAAATTTTAAGCGCAAATCACCGGTAACGCTTGATTATGCGAAATATAATCTATTTATTCGAATTTTTTAGATTAAATTTTTGAAATTTTCAATAATTCATGGAATATTAAATTTAAAGACGTAGGTTAAACATTAAATTAGACAGTAATTTTTGTTTTTCGGCTTTCGTGTGAGTGAATTTTAAATATTTCAATAAATATAAAACTTATTTTGCTGGAAAACAATGAAAAATGATTTTAAGTTTGAGCTTTACTAACTTCTAGGATTGAAAATGGACTAATTGTTATTAGATACACTAACATAAAATAATTTTCAAGAAATTAAGAAAATGTGTCATGGAATAATTTGCAAACAAATTATTTCAAATTTTAGAATTTATTTTGTTTCATGTATTGTCCTTTTCAGAGATCGGTGCCTAATGGAAGAGGAAAAATTAGGATGGAATGAGGCTCTCGTTTAGACGGCCATTATTTTTTACCAAATTATCGGCAGGGCATATTTAAGAGGAATTGAGAAAAATGTTTTTTGTGGCCCCATAATTTTCTCTTCTTTTATTGCTCTTCCATTAGGCACTGATCTCTGAAAAGGACAATAATCTATTTTAAATAAAATGCAAGTCATTAAAAAATAATTGCAACTGGATTTCTAAAATTGCACCTCCTCAAGATTTCATTTCATTTCAGACAAAAAAATTTGAAAAAATAGCTGAATCAGACTTCTCTTGGAGCATGGGACTATCACGTGACGCTGCTATTGGCTCAACATGCTTCTGGAGACTTGAAATTGAAATTATGCGCGACCTTAACTCAATTGTATTAATTGCGTCCAGGTAAAAACATATCATAATTTCACAAAACATTCATCAACAATTTAATTAAAGAGATATTAGCCGATATTACGAGAACACTAAGCGCTTAAAAAGAATTCGCAAAATGTATAGGTACGATGAAATGAATTGGAAGCGTTTGCCAATATTAATTATAGACTTCCGGAATATTATGATGTGTCGACGACCACAACAACCATGTATGATTGGGCGGTTGTGGTGGAAGCTCAGAAGAAGTCCGTCTATAGGCCGACGATACGAAGGGCTTCAACGCTTTTGTAATTGTTATTTATTATTTTTTATAAACAATTGTTTAGATGAACAATAAATAATATCACATCACATAATATAAAATATCACAAAGAATAAACAAACGAACAGATATGTTTGAATGGCACTGTGGAATAACTTAACACTCGTCATCGTCGGTGTCCGAGGCTTCATATGAAAAAGAATCCGAAGGAGATGTCGATTGGTTCCTCAATGGGTTGCGTATCAAAGGAGCCCTGCATAAGAATCCTTGAGCGAAGAAATATGCACCCTTTGGTCCCATCACAATAAACGTGTTGCCTATAAAATAATAATTGAAGGTTTTCTTCAAATTGCATCCAATTATACCTGCATGCAAATGTTGTGGAAATATTGGAAGTGCCGATTGACTCGAAAGACTTCTCATATATTGCATAACCTGTCTGAAGATATGTGATTAATCTGTTCGCAATTTGTTCCGAGTCCGAACCTGTCTGAGACGGCGTAGAGTTTTAAGCTATTTAACTCATTCCAGGTCATGTTGTCGCGGTATTCTCGTCGAACATCTTCTAAGACATCCGGCTCTCCACATTCTTGCATCTTCGATGATGCTTCTTCAATAACTTCCCGTGATGGAATGGATGGCGTTTGGAATAGTTGCATGCCTTGGATGAGATCCCGTTGCATTTCGATCATTAATGGTTGCAAAGCGTCGAATGTTGGTGAAAGGAATATTGACTGTTCAATGGATGATGTTGATGGGCAGCTTGTTCCGCTGAAAATTTTTATTTTTTAGACGAAATTCTTTTAAAAAAGAGGTTTTAAATTGTATTAATTTTAACTATATTATATTCCTTTATCGGATCTTCTAGTACATACAAGCTTATTATGAGTTAATTGCCTCAGCACTCCACTGCCACGACTACTGTGCATTTTGCAAAAAAGGTGTGCACAAATTGCAGAGCCATGTCCTTCACGTTTTATTCCAATTCTTTATATTTTTAAAATCATAACTTCTTCGAATTTGATTTAATTCGTTTCTAGAATCGTTTAGAATTATTGATAAATTGTTTTTAATTTGTTTTAAAGTTCAAATACTATTTTAAAACTCTTACAAAACAAATAATTTAATTAAAAAGTGAAGGGCGTGGTTTTGCAATTCGTCCGCACTTTTTTGCAAGATGCGCAGTGATCGTGGCAGCGAAGTGTCTCAGGGATAAATTGCTTAAATTATCTACAAGAGAATATATTTCCTTAACACGCCAAATCGAAATGATTATTTTTCAAAATTTAAACGTTTATTACTAATTTACACGTATTATTTTCATATAAATTGACACGTCATTTTTACAATCCCGTCTTAAACTGTCTAAAAACATGCACTTCTTGTCGTACTTTGCAAAATGAGCATATAATCTGAGCCTCCAACTTAACCAGTCTATTTGGGGTGCCTTAACTTCTATTATTGTCAACAAATTATTTGCAAATAACGTTGGCCTGAAAGAGACCATTTTTGTAAATCTATTTTTAGACAGCATAGAAAATACGAAAGCTAATGGAATCAGCATTTTCATGGACCTAATGGTTAGATTGAAGATATATTTTAACAATAATGGCGGCTTTTGGGCGTTCCCGTTATCCTACACCCCTAGATTAGGTTCCCATCGTTCAAGGAATCAAACGGGGATAATCGTATTAACAGTGGCTGCGCCCGGGGGCTGACCTGTCAGCAGAGTGTAAGTAGCTCTTTTGTGAGCACAAACTCAACTCTCCTGACTCGGTCACCGTCAGAGGTGATTGGACTAATCTTTGAGTATGCAGACTCGCCATAATAATCACAATTGATGATATTTAAATTATTTCCCCAATTATATGTGCGCTTCTGCACACCTTAACATAAATAACTTAAAGTAAGTGCTTCGGCACAATAACCAGAGTAAATCAATTTGTTAATTTTTCACCAAGAAAACATTAAATTTAAATATACTGTAATTTGTCAACCACCATAGATAATTTTAAGCCAATTTATAGTCAATAAAGATTGTAAATTTCAGAACATTAAATTTGAACACCTAATGGTTCGCTTTGATAGAGGAAAGAGTTAATTGATTAATTAAATTGCTTAAAGATTATGCTTTCTAACGATCTATTAAGAACGGAGGTTATAAGTATTAAAATACGATATCTTCGGTTATATTTCAAAGAATAGAATTCAAATAAAAACTGTACCTTCCAGCATTTTGAACAATTTGTGCCATTTCCTGAACCTTTTCCATCATAGATGCAATTACAGTATCCATTGCAGCAAAATCTTCAAATGATCCGCGTCGATTCTGCAAAAGTCAATTAATCAACTAAATCCAGCTAATTGTGTTTACCATATCCGCACTAATAGCCGACGACGATGAAACCGGAATATCTGCCGGCGATTGACGAGCCAAGGGCGGAGCGATCTTCGCCGAGTTTCCATGACGACGATAAGCTGATGCTCGCAGTTTGCTGAAAATAATCACATTGGAATTCACCATTACTCCTATTTTATTTATAAACACGCGATCGGTGTCGTTGCTACCAGCCGACTTGCTACCCTCTCGCCGTCGTGGCCGACTCATTAATCGTTGCGGGTGTCAGCAGAAACTAATTTGGGCCACTAATCCGAGTCGGAACACCTGGTGTTTTTATGAAACTCGGCTTAAATTGCAATTTCTTATGCTAGACGGATTAGGTAGATAGTATATTTGAATGAAGCAATTAAATCGGGAGTTAATTCTTGAGTATGAACATTTATGTTATTTATATTCTGCTGATACAAGTCTAGAAGGAAAACTGCATTTGAAAAATGTTTTACTGGTATTGTAACCATCCTATTATCCTATTACACCAAAGATTTACCTATAATCCTAATATTTTTTCATATAATTAACAATTACACTCCAACTGCATTCTTAGAAATGCCAGCTAGCTTGAAGGTTTCAAATAAAGATTTCTGGTAAAATTTTAAGGTTCTTAGATATTTTTAATACGCGTTTACTAATGTTACGTAAAAAACCTGTGTTATTACTAGTTGGATTTTAAAAAATAACGCTTAAAAATGCAAAAAAATGATTATTTCCAATTGGCGTGCAATTAGAAACTATCATGCTTTAATATATTATATGATAAAGTACGTTCCATTCAATTTGTAAGTATCCAACTTAATTAATAAAAAAATTAAAATTTTAACATTTTTCATTGCCAGAAGACATAATTTTTGGCGTCCGAAGACGTGAAAAAAGTTAATAATTATAACAAAAGTGTAGACAATATTCATAAAAACTATTTGAGGTACATAACAAGTTTTAAAACAAAAAAAAAAAAATAAAAACGACGAACCTTGCCATTTTTCGGTTATTCCTTGATCCATTACTATATCTTGCCATTTCCCCGTCTATAAAATTATGAATCAATAAAATGAGCCGATGACAAATAAAATGCAAAGATTGCGAAGAACAAGAATAAATAATACAAAAGGAATTTTCGTCTATTTATAGGACACGTGGTGAGCTTTTGTAATGTGCTAAAAGCGGTGAGCCGATTTAATGGATTGATAACGATATCATTATAGCGGATTCCTTTGGACTCATTAACCTGGGTCAAACGGCTTAATATTTGCGGTAAATGAATTTGATGGGCGGGAGGGGGATAAATAGAACAAATAATAGCATCAAATATTATAAGCATTTGTTTGTTGACAGCGTCTTTGTTGATAATCAATAAATGATAGAGAGTTACGGTAAGAGAAGGAAAATGATAGAAAGTGAAAGATTGGAAAATTGGTGTACAACAAAGAGCTAATAACATCATAATACAGAATGCGAAAACAATATGCAAATGATTCAGAAGTTTTATATGCGTCATAATCACTCGATGATGCACATACAAATTGCATCAATGGGAAAGCAAGGTCCATGCAACTTTCATATATATATGGTCTCCGAGCTTGCTGGTTGTCACCAAAATTAATTGATCAATCAGAATCGATTCGTAAGATTATATCATTTAATTGATTGATTGATTGATTAACTTGATATCTGCGTGTTGTTGAATTGTTTTAATTTTTTTCGCGCAGATATTTGATTTCCAACTCTGATAAACGTTTAATTTGGGTGTTATTTATGACCACAATTTGGGGTTTTATACCTTGTGTAATATGAGACAGCCAAGTGGGAGATGTGTGTAACATTTTTACAAAAAAAAATGGTGTTTAATATATGGACTGACGAGAATTCAATGGTCTCAGCGTTTATTCATCAGGAGCTCCGAATAATTTATTATAAAATGTTCTCTCTTAATTGGTAAACGTTAAAGATTAAAGAATCGAGTTATTTTGAAATTCTTTGGTTTGATTTTTGAATAGTGGAATTTATTAAATAATCAATTAATAATAATAATAATACGAGAGAGTCATAAAAACTATCGATGCAAAAATATAAATATTTCATATTTACACGTAGTAATTTTTAAAAAATGGTTATGTTAACTTAACGGGATAGCTTTAAAATATCATAAACTCTGAAATTATTATTAATTTGCGACAATTGCTTGGAAAAAAATGTTGATTTTAATTGATTCAATATTTATTTATGTTAAGGTAATACACTAGCTGACAAAAGTTTTGTCACAAATGTTTTTTTGGGTTTAACTTTTTTGTGACTTGACCAAATTGGCTGATTTTTTGATATGATAGATTCATATGGTTGTATAGCCTATTTCAAAATAGTTGACGACGCAATCACGCTGCAAATAGGCTTTAAATTATTTTACAAATCCCCGCTTGTGATTACGATGATCCGTTTTACAGTGACAAGCGTTTATCGTAAAACGCGTAGCTCAAAGATATTACGCACTTTTCTTGCACTGCATTTTTTAATAATTTTTAAAGTTCAATTATATTTTTTTCATAATTTATTGAAAATAGCAGTAATTGGCAACATTTTAGAGATGACTCCACGTAAAGAAACTCCAATTGCCACCCGGCAAGCTGTTATCAATATGAGGGAAAACGGAATGCATGGTACCGAAATCGCCATGGTAATTTAAACCAAATTTTGCTACTATAACCTTTTAAACACTGATTCACATAAAATATCAAAAAATCAGCCAATTTGGTCAAGTCACAAAAAAGTTAAACCCGAAGAAACATTTGTGACAAAACTTTTGTCAGCTAGTGTATATTCAATTTAACCACATCTTCTAAATTCTTGGAAATTACTGATTAACAGCTGAATTTAATCTCTTTGTTGAAATACAAATTTTTTGAATAATCATTATAATCTTTGCAAATAAAATGTGAATAGGAAAGTGCTCTAATAAACCTTACAGAAATTGAAAGAATATTAAAGGACATGAATTGATATATAAACGAAAAATTGAATATTTGCGCCTGCGCCTAAGAGAATGTGAAACAGTAACCCAAAAATGTGAAAAACATGTGCAGCTCGGATGAAAATAGATGAAATGAGATGATTTTTGAAACAATGAACACAAAAAGGAAACCGGGTCGATATTACCGACAAGTCTTACCAATTAAGAGTAATAAAAACAATTGCGGTAAATAAAATGAAGAAGAAACCTCAATGAATCGGTGATATGAATGAACAATCTTGCATTCGGCGACCAGCCAATAATAGATAACTACTACTATTTCCCATTTATTAATATAAACATCAAAACCACCATTAATGGATTATGTAGTTCTCTCCGATCAGTGTTGTATTCTCTGTCAATATCTATCTGATATTGGTCAGCCGGCTCTGATGAATAAATTTGATATAGATGGATTGATTGCGCGCAACAACGAATAGTAATTATAATAAAATTGACCTTAAAATATAAATGATATTTGAGTGGTTGATAAGTGAAAATCTCTCGTTTCGCCGGCGATAACAGCTGACACACTTCTACTTTAGTGTAATATTATTAACCCATGGATTTAAGGAATCCCGAGGAGGAACAAGGAGGAACAATCGAACAGTTGATAGGACATGCGATTGTTTATCACTCTAATATTCACCTGCACATGTGTCAATTCACTCAAACGGTATTCGATTGATCTCGATTTGGAACCATCGCAACGTTGGAATGAGGTCATCAAGGATCATGCAAGCTATCTGCCCAATATTATAAATGAAAGCAAGTGAGTTGAGTTATTAATAGGCTGACAACTCAATTAATCAATGTTACGCTTTTATTTGACGGGGACATGTCCTTGGAAGGTGTTCGTTCAAATTTATTTATTTTCTTGTTCTGCAGGAAATATGTGCCCAAGAGATTGCAACCAATAGTTTGGTGGGTTTCTTCAAAACTTCTGCGCTTCTTTCCAACTGATAAGCAGCAGGAATTGATAGGTAGTAGTTATTAGTATATGTAAATACATATAATTGACTATTTCACATATTCTGAAATATAGATCTTGATTTCTATCTAATTGTAAGTAACAACAAAAATAAACAAATTCTGAGATTTTGTATAAAAAATATTTAAAAAATTAAAAGATTAATGATGAAAACAGTTGAAGCTAGGTTATTTACAATGTTTTACTTTGATTTGAATTTTACAGTACCATCATATTAGAGCTCTAATATGATGGTACTGTAAAATATTAGAGTGAACCAAAAATTTTTTCCGATTTTTTTAAATTAAAAATTTAAGCATAATTTTACAACACATGAAAAACAAGGTTTCAAAGTAAACAGAATGCAACATTAAAAAAGAAAGTAATTACTTAAAAAGTTTAAAGTAATTTTTAAAAAAGTATTTTATAATTTAAATAAAAGAAATAAAATATAAACTGAAAAAGTTTTTCGTTTCCTTATGGTTGTTTTAAAAGATTATAGCAAAAATAATCAAAGCTTTAAATACTTTTTTCTAAAGAATATTCACAAGTTATGATTCAAATAATTCAAAAATGTTGAAACAATATACCAATTTTATTATATTTATAAATATACAGATTTCAGGAATATCCAATGCATCTGGAATTCCATTGGGTGAAGCCTAAACATACTTTACGACATTCTGGCCTTTGACAGAAAACAGTTGAGAATTCAATAATATTTTCAAAAATTATATAAAATGAAATAATATTTATAAAATTAGTATTCTGTATCAAGGATGCACATCAATAGTCGCTCAATCGGAAGCGGGCCGCATTCTACATGGGAGAAATCTGGATTACGACATGACGCAACTTCTAAAGAATATCACTGTCTACGTTGATTTCAATCGCAATAATTCCATTATCTACTCCGGGATTACTTTTGTGCTCTACAATGGATTACTAACCGGTCAGCGACCTTATTCGTATTCCATTAGTTTGAATGCAAGATGTAAGTTGTTTCAATAATATTACTTTCGAGATGTTATGGGAAATCTTTAGATTCCGGAGCATATATCGATAATATTCTCATGGAATTATTCACAAAATTTAAGACGCCCGTTAGTTATCTTATCCGCGACACCTTGGAGAAAAAATCAACTTACCATGAAGCATTAAGAAGCTTGTCAAACACACATCTTTTCTCGCCTTCCTATATAATTATAGCTGGTGTCAAAAGTGATGAAGGCGCTATTATCTCAAGGTAATCTATTCTAATTCGATTATTATAAATAATTTTAGGAATCGTTGGAAGGCCGCAGACGTTTACCACCTCGACTCTATCTCGAATAGATGGTTTTTGGTCGAAACTAATTTTGATCATTGGAAGACAGCTGGAGATGATAGAAGGTTTGTATTAATAATTATAATAACTTTATTTATTAGTAAAAAACCCATTCTTAGGATCAGTGCAATAAATCATCTGAAGAAAATCGGAAAGAAGAATTTAAATGAATCAACAATGATGGAAGTGATTTCAACAAAACCAATTTTAAATGATATCACGGTGTATTCAACAATAATTAGTGCAGCTAGTCCCGATTTAATGTTCAATTCCACCATTATACGTTAAATGTATAGACAAATAAATAAATAAATATCACATATATCATTAATCCCTCAATTAACAGCAATACCCATCCTGCTCCAACTGCTCCGCTTCACTTGCTTTCAATATCAATCTTTCCTGTTCCGTCTTGTGTCGCTCTTCTTGAGTCTGCACGTGCATAGGCTTACTTTGCTGTAACTTGTGCAGAAGTGTTAAAAATATTGATTCGACGTGGTCAGCTTCGGACGATGATTTGGCCGATGTCTCGAATAAGGCCATATTATTTCGATCGGCAAACATTTGAGCTTCATCTGTGGTTATTCGACTATTCGATTCAATATCGCATTTGTTTCCAATTAATATCCGCGGAACCTTAAACCAACACAAATTTAAAAGAATATTTTTAAAAATTACCTCAGAGTCCCCCGTGAGGCCATACTTTTCACATTCTTTAATCCAAATTTCCAAGTCTTTGAACGATTTACGACTACAATAGATATTTTATTGTAAAACTTTGAAGGTTATACAAAAAGTCGATAAAAACTTTATATCCTCCTTTTCAAAGAACGGTGCCTAATGGAAGAGGAAAAAATGGTCTCGATTGGAAGGCCACAAGTTTTTCTTTTCATCTCATCAATTTATGTTATCTATCTCAATGTTGGCACAATTTTTATAATAAAATTGTTCTCTACTATAAGCATTGATTATTGAAAACGATAATATTTTAAAAATAATAAACGGAATCCTCACCATGCTACATCATAAACAAATACAACCGCATTTACGTTACGATAATAATGAGCTACAATCGATTGTCGATATCGTTCTTGCCCCGCAGTATCCCATAATTGAACCTAAATTCAAAAATGATTATTGACTTTCTTGCCATCCCTTCTACACTCTACCCTCAACAATTCATTTTCAATTACACAACATCGCTCTCGGAAGTCCACTCCGATAGTGGCTTCTGTATGTTCGGGAAATCTTCCACAACAAAACCGATAGGAAAGACAAGTTTTTCCAACTCCAGCATCGCCGACAATGATCACTTTAAACGTCCTCTTCAGTTTGTAGTTTTTATTGGGAGCCGGAGCGAGAGCCATTTTCTTTGGCAATGCAGGCTCTGGTTTCGTTTTTGTTGGGTAGGGAACTCGTGTGCTCTGTCAACATTACAAGAGTTAAATAATAAATTACAGAAATACTTCTGCTGTGGACAATGGTTTTTGCTCGTCTGGATGAGTTGCTACCGTTTGTTTGATAAAGTTTGGTAACGGCTTTGGTGGATCAGCGACATTTGCAACCGTTTCAAATCGAGTTGGAGGAATTGTCGGAACACCAGACATCCTTTATACCAAAAAGATTTTCGATCCATTGTATGGCCATAATTATAATACTTTTTGGAAGATATCAAAATCGTTGAATCGAGTATAATAATTTGAACAATTAAACTAACAATTAGTTTTATCAACAAATAGGTAAAATAATTAAATATTCTTGTCTTTTGGACCAATCGGATACAACTTTCCTTCCTTTGCCAATTTGGTAAAGGATTGTCTTATATGATGTGGTTTCAAGGGTTCATCTGCTTCTTTCGATGCATCTTTCATGTCGAGTGCTTCCTCAATTATTTCTCCAACGAAAACCTTAATTATATATATATATATATAGCTAAAGGTATTTAGTTACAAACTTTTGCTAGACCTGCTACTGCAATAACGACATTCTGCCCAACATTCAATCCGCCTGTGTATTGATGTATTAACCTGCGTATAGTAGATTTGGGGAAACTTGCACTATAAAATATTTTTGTAAAAAAAAATGGAAGATGATGATACCGGCGATATGCTTCATATCGATTCAACTGCTCTTGACTAAAATTTGATATCAGAATTTGCATTTTAAGACGAGCTAATTCGCTTTCTTCATTTATTGGTCCTACAGCTTCAACTTCATCTATTTCCTCTTCTATTTCTTCCCCTTTGGTGGTTTCCTCTGGCTTTTGTGTGGACGTAGAGGGCTGATCTTTTAAAATCGGTTTTTTGAATACTCTGAAATAGAAAGAAAAGTACTTAAGAAACAAATAATTATTATTACTAACTCCACAGAAGATACGTCAGTCTGTTTTTCGATTATCGGCGATTTTGCAGCCTCAACATTAGAATCTTTTGAATCAGAATCATTTAAACGGTCATTAAATGATATCATATCACTTTCCACAGTTTCTTGCGGAATTTCGGGATCATTTAACAGGTTTAAAGCCTAATTAAATTTATTATATATTACAAAATTTATTTTAAAAAAAACCTCATGAAAATTCAAAGAAGCACTATTTCCCGTATTAGTGTCCTCAATTTTAGCAAGTTTCGGTGGATTCGCTTCTGGTGGGGTTGACGAGCCCTTACGTTTAGCCATTAAACGTATCTGGTCAATATCTGGCATATCCATTGAGTCTTCGTCTCCAGAAATTGTAAAGATTACTGGTTTCCTAGGCTCTGGGATATCTTCTCGTGCTTTAGAGCTTGTTGGAGCTTCTAACGTCATTGAATCATCACTTAAATATATATTGTAAAAATGTATTTAAATAAATTTACCTTAATTGCAAATCATCCTTCTTCTCCATCGAATCTTCATCATCACTTTCACTGAGACCACCAAATAAATCGTCGGCCTCCATGTTCTTAAAATCACAAATTAAAAGAGTTATTAAGTTATCAATTATCAATAAATTTATTTTAAAAAAATAAAAATAAAAATACACATGCCAGCATGGACTAGTAATAATGTAAGAGGCCGAGAATATAAATTGCAATTGTTAGGCTGTCGTTGTTCTATTAGGCCTAAATAATGTTTGACATGTTAGGTTTTAGCCCTTATAATATTACTGCACCAATTATTATTTTATATTTTTTCACATTAAAGATTTCATCTACAGTATATTTTTACAGTTATCGTTTGACTAATAAAAATAGCGACAAATTGTTGAAAAAATTTCAGATTCCAACAGAAGAACTTCTAGAATATTCATTCTTCCGAATTCAACATTTTGTTTTTGTTGTATTCTGATTTTATTCCTTTCTTTTTATGAAACCGGAACAATTTATAAACAGTTTTTCAACAGTAATTGATTGTTTTATTTCAGATATTGTATTGATATATCTTCGACGACTTTAACTGGTTAGTTTTTCTTTTAAAACCTTCATTTCATGAACTAGTCATAGATATAGAAAACATTTGTTTAACTTTAATATTCATTATAATAAAATTTGTATTTCAAGTTATCTAATCGAGGTCTATTTAGAATTGGCCAATTCTAGATACGACTATATATTGGAATACAATCTTCCTTCTAAAAATAAATTTTCATAATATTAAATGGTTATTCACGTTTAAACGTAATTATTATAAACACACCCACGTACATGCACATACGCTTCTGTTAGACTCTGAATTAAACTCAGCGTGAACGCTAAATCTGAGTTTGACGAAAATAATGGCCGTGGAGCATTTTTTTAATAGTTTTAGTCCAGTATGTTTTTATTATTTTTTTTGAAAGCTTTTTATTACGTTTCTTCGCTTTATTATTTGACCGTTTTATAATTTGAAAAATCATATTGTCACAATACAATTTTTATCTTTAATAGTAATTACAAATAAAGTTATTTTCACACGCTAGAATCGATCAACTATTTAATTACATTTCTATGGATCCTTGTCATAATATAATGATCAGTTTAAAATTTTCTATCAAATTATGGTTGCTGTAATTGTTATTATTTTTTATTGGTCGTTTTTTCAACCTTAAAAATTAATTTCTCAATCATTCTTTAAATAAAAATTATCAGTTGATTTTATTAAAATTTTCTTTATCTCTTCTCTATTCCTTTATTTTTGGTGAAAATAACTTTACGGGTAATTGTTTTAATAAAGGCTGTGTATTAATTTTTAACGACGTAGCCGTAAAGAATTGAATATTTTAGAACAACAATTATGGAAGTGCAAATCGACTTTTCCGGTGGATCAGAATTTTTAGTTAAAGCAAAGGAAAACAAAGTAGAACTTCCAAATGGTTTACGTGCTTATTTTATCACAAGAACTCATTATTTTAAGGAACTGTTTTACGTGATGTTCTTAAATTTGTTCGAAATAACCTCGTTGTCGACCACGATCGGATTAACATGCTATTAAATTCAGATTCATCCGAAGTTGCTCATGGTTTATTTTATATTATGATTTATTTAAAATTTGTCTTTAGGTGTTATTATATTAATAAACGACACAGATTTTGCATTATTGGGCGAATATGACACCGAAATTGAATCCGGAGATAGGATAACTTTCGTTTCGACATTACATGGTGGATAACGTATCTTTGTAATTGTTACATTTTTATTAATAAAATAAATAATTTCAAACTATGTTGAGCGTAATAAATGACAAGTAACACGTGATTAATTAAAGGCCTTCACATCGGTCCTCGGGTGATTCACTTATATACGGAAGTCTTCCAGCTTTATAACTAAGGATTGACCAAAATGTTAGATTAAATAATGAGAATATTGTTGGAAATAAGTAACGGCTAACAATGTCGATTTGACTGTGTTGAATACAAAATCTGAAAAATGTAATAATAAAAAAATATATGTATAAATCAGTGATTTAAAAAATCTATTTTTTGTTGTACGTTAGCTTTCGTAACTCTCCAAATAACTAAGGAAATGTAGTGGAAAGTATTTGTGACGGCCACGCGAGCCCGGAATTCATCCTAACTCTAATTTTAATAAAGATATTTATTATCAAAATATAAGAAATTGAAAGGTCTATTTGATCATTTTTGAATTATTTTCAATGGTCTCAAAGAGATCATGAAACAAATATTCAATTTATGTTAATAATTTCTATGTTTTTCATTATATTTCTTCAAAATTTCTAGATCTAATCAGATTTATTACTTTTATTTTTTATGAAAAGAAAATTGGAATTGTCAATTTCTTAGATTTTGATAATATAAAGCTAACATCACATCAGTATTTGCGCTTATATTAACAACCTTGATGGCTGCTTTATAACGGCAATGATTGATGTTGGAGCTGAGTTGCACGTGCATTCAGCCAATCGGACATCTATAAAATGGTGATTTGCTGTTTCGTTTTGAAATTTTAGAGGAACCATGTAATAAATCAGGTGTAGGCGGAGCTGGCTTGTGTTCCATTTTCTTCATTCGTCGCCGTCTATCCTCATTTTTCTTTTTCGAGTATGCAACGCAGGCATATTCAATCAGTGCCAATGTAACTAATAAATAACAGAATCCTAGAAATACATCAACGGCCTTTATGTAAGCCACTGGTGGGAGGCGGCGGTTTGTTCCAGTCATTAAATGTGTTTCTGTTAGAACGGTCATTGTTCCTATTAGTGTCCTGGACGGTGCCGAATCACGATTTATCCAAAATGATATCTATAAATATTGGAATACACTGATTTATCTTGAAATTATATTAGTAACAAACCCATGATAAAACGACAACCAAACTTGCAGGGAAGAATATTTGTAGGAAATAAAAGCTCGTGTCGCGGTCGAATATGAAGGATACTTTTAGCCGTGAGTATGTTCCTAAATTAACTCTTGATTAATTTTAAAACGCAATACAGTTAGGGATTCCTTGTTTTTAAGTTAATTTTTAGCTAAAACGTTGTGCTAAAATATTGAGAAGGATAAACTTTTAAGAAAACTTTTAATAGAACGAATCGGTCAAGTTATCACCAATGAAGGAAAACAATATTTCTTGTGAAATGTAATATTAATATATTGATATTATATATTTTTAACGGGATAATTGGAGTAGGTTAGAATAATCACTAATATTCTTCTAATGAATCTATAGAAAATGTAAGGAAATTTATTATTTCTTTCTGATGTGAGCTACAGTATAAAATAAAATAAACTAAACCCGATGATGTTGTTGCGAGTGTCCTGTTCTGACAAACTTTCGCTACCTTGTAGCTACTAAGCTCAATGTTATCCGCTTTAACCGCACTTGCACAGTTTGGCTCCTTTGATGTACACCATTCATAAGCAATTTCGGCTGTTGAATAGGCATCTAAATTTTTTATTATTCATTTTTATTCCAATTATATAGTCCATGATAATAATTTTTATTGTTTTTTCCTCTAATACCCTTCGTTTGGTAATTTTTCAATCATTTACCTATGCGTATTTAGAAATATTGGCTAATATTATATACAAGTTAAAGACATTCTCTGTTGTAACAAATCACATTTCAAGATGATCAAGTAAAAATAAAAAACAATAAGGGGGATTTGGGTAATCCGTCAATAAAACCATGCAAACTTAAAGGAACCGGGAAAAGTCGTTTGCACCATTAAAAAGAAAATGAGAATCAAGTGAAATATTGCATAATAATTATAATAATGCGTCAGTTCCATCATCTACGGATTTCTTGCCATTTATCGTTTTCTTGAATCTTATCCGATGCATTTAATGAGAAATAATTCATTGTTATCCAATAAATGACTGAAAATAAAGATTATTAGGATTACTTTCGCGTTTTAAGTCACACCATTGAAAAGAAAGAAAACCAATGGGAAGCAATATCGACTTAGTTTATCAATTTTGGCGGGCGTCCATCGTTGACACCAAGTGCGTGTTGACTGCAATTATGTTTTGCTTGCTCTCGATTAATTAATTCTACCTTCTTCTGCCGGGCGAATGGGGCAGGCCAGAGGGTTTGTCCCCCATCAGTTACTAGTCTTGGGTGTTGCATCATCGGAATGGTGCGACAGTCGCAGTTTTCCGGGATTTCCATTAGCGGGTTCTAAAGTTTATATTTATCTTAAAAATAGTGGATAGAAAAGATGGGAGGGTTTTTCTTTTCCAGAGCAATTGACTATTTGACGGGAATTTTTTTCACTTTCCTCAAAATAAATGTAAATTAAATAGTAACCACTAACATCGCTCGGATCCGACATTTGATCGAAGCCTTTGTGAATAAGATCTAGAGTGATTCAACCCGAGGCCGTGTGCAAGAACGTATTTATCTGTTAAACGGTGATGGTAAATAATTGATAAATTATCATTTCTAGTAAATTAAATATATTTTTCAATCAATTTTGCAATTTAAACATTATTTCTTTCACACATTTATTTACACTTTATTAGAAACGTACTTAATCACTGATTTACCATCACCGTTTAACAGTTCAATACGTTCTTGCATACGGCCTCAGATTAGTATTGCTTTCGAAATATGAAATGGGCATTGTAAGATATTAACGATGTTAATGCAATCTTTGTGATTATGAACTGTAGGCCACATGTAGATATTATTAATACAAATTGAATACAATACACGGGCTATATTCTACAAATTTTGAACGATAAGTTTTATGTTTGATGTTGTTCATATTGTTGTCTGTGCCATTTTGTTTTTGATTCCGGATTCATTATAAACTTTATAATTTAATTCCCAATTTCTAAACTTTTCATATAAACGTTAACACCAGAGATGATAGGAATTCCGAATTCTCAAAGTACAATTTTGATTTCGGATTCCGAAAGTGGAAACTCAAAAGAGTGGAAAACATAAAAATCTGAAATTAGGCAATAAACCCTAAATATTCCCGTTATATGTTTGGAAAAGTTTTACTTCTCTGTTTAGCACCTCCCATCTTTCATTAATTATTTGTAGCTATTCAACAAACCATTGAAGACGAATTATGACCAGCATAGTAGAGATCAGCCTGTAAGTAGATTAATATTTGAGAGTATTTTTTAACGATGTAAATATTTAAACGATATTAATTTTGCATATACTTTAAAAATTCTTCGTAAGTAAAATATAGTTTACTCTATGAGACACTGAGCATGACCGATTTAGATGTAAATAATTTATGAAGAATTTAGTTATATTTTCAGGCTTAGAAAAAACTTTATATTTTCACGGGAAACTTGAAGCAAAGATAGGTTATATTATATATCGAAAAATTAAGACGCTTGCAAGCCAATTTGGTATTTTATATATTAAGGGATCCTTCTGTCAATGCCGGAATAACATTGTCGAAAGATTCATGTAGAAGCTAGATAGATGTGGTTCAAGCAGGGAAATGAAATGATTCAAATTGGCGTGCGCTTGCATTCGTGATATATCTTTAAAGTTTTATATGTAAATATAAATTGTTTTCTAAGAAATTCTTTAATCTAAAGTAAATCATTGCCTTATTCTTTTCAAATCAAAATATCTTTGAACCGCTGCTACAGAAACTATTTTAATATAGACTATATTTCTTTATAAAATTGAAAAAAATCAGAGGTTCTGGAATAAAATATTTCCTTTCACGCAATTGTTCAAGACATTTATAGATCTCCAAATTTCTAAACTTATTTTATACACGTTATTTAGAATTAATGTTGCCTTTTTGCGAAAAATCTCTGATATATGATAATCATAACACAACCACAAGCACGAATAATTAAATAACCTGTACATATGACTTAGCTGGAGTTGAGTTTTGCGACATTACTGTCATCTCGTACGCCTATGAGTTATTTATCATTAAATTTATTTATAAAAGTTAAAGAGAAGAGAATCCAAAAGCACGAAAATTTGGTAAAAATTCAGACGATAAATACTTGATTTGTTTCGGGAGCCTCGTTATTGAATGGTGGTGATACGAATGCGCGCCAACTGGTATGATAATAAAATGAGCTCAGTAAACATGCTCAATCTTAAGTTTTTGGAAAGATAATAAAATTATTATATAGTTTAAGACAAGCCTAGTTAAATTATGGTGAAATAGGTTTTGTTAAAAATATTTAAATTTTGTCAGACGCGCTTAAAAATCGGAAAATCGCAATTTCCAGTTGGCGTGCGAAAGGGTCGAAGAAAATGAAAAACTAACATTATTGTTATGGGCTGTTTGCTTCGGGCTAGCATTAAACATTGGCATTTCATTCCTCTGATGCTGCTCTGCTAACTTTCTCCGTTTCTCTCGTCTTAATACCAACCGTTTTGTCATATAGGAAACGACGGCATATTCGAGAAGTGAGGCAAAAACCATTACGAAGCTAAAACAAGGTTGTAATGACTTTTATTACCTACTGATGCTCACCAAAAGTTGAGGAAGACGTCCAAGCCTTTAATATACGACACCTTTGGCATGGAATTGTTTGTTGTTGTGATGAGTGTGGTCATTGTGAGCACGGTGGTGACACCGAGCCCGACACGGGCTGGAGAGGCTTCTCGGTTCAACCAAAAAGAGACCCAAGATATTGTAACTATAAGATTTGATGGAATGACAATGTTCATTGTGTAGAAGCCCATGTTTCGCACTAGGATCACTTCAAGGGCCAATCGCACATAATTTCCTGTGTAATATATGTGATGACACGTCTTTCAAAGTTACTTACCTGATGATGTTTGAGCATTTGTTGTATTCACAAAGTAGAGAGTCGGCTGAAATTGAGGTAGCTGGAATGTGTCGAATGCGACGGCATAGATCTCGGGATCTGTTCTTTTCTTTCCCCAATAGTAATCAATGTCGGTTGTTTGGTATCCATCTAGAGTTTTTTAAAATCATTATCGTACATTATTATGTTTATTGAATTATAAATGACAGGAATAGTCAGGGTAGGCGTTTTATTTGGTCCGTTTAACACAACACTTTAAAATAGGAATAATTTATAGTTGACTGTTCCGTTGCTCCTCCATCTGGCTTATTCGTATGTAATAGGCCCAATAGATAATATTAAATACGAGAAATGTCTGTAAATTATAGAATATCCCGAGAGATACTCGGGACACTCACCGCTGGAAATATTGATCGAGAGTACTTATCTATGTTCGATGCTCGAAGCCAATACCATTTACCGTATTTTCTCTTAATATCTGCAATGAAATTGTTTAAATGGACTGAATTGCGGAGAACACCTTCATATTGGATCGCTTTATATTCGGGCGGATCCTCTGGATTTTTCCCTAAAATTGGTGTCAGCTCTGATGGCTCAAGGCAGTCACTCTAAAAATTAATTTTTTGCTTCTAGTGACTACTCTCTCGTATAGTCCTTATCGCATCGCCCCAGTTTATATACTATATATAATCTGTATCAAATTTTTGACGATACGAATCGATGCGCCACTAGACAATTATAAACAGAGAGACATAAAAGAACATTATCTTTTTAAAATTACTTCGACGCGGAGCGGTTCGCAATGCCTCGTCAACAAATTTGATATATATATATATATATGATAATTTTGGAAAAGACATTTCATTTGACTGTTACTCATACATGTGCTCCAATCAAATAATTCGGTTTAAATTATTATTCATTTCAGAGATCGATGCCTAATGGAAGAGCAAAAAATTAGGGGCGGAGAAAAGGTCTTGTTTAGACAGACACACGGCCACGAAGGCCATCACGTCTCTTCGTCTTTTGTTTGTCATCAATATTTTTATTTCATCCATTTTCATTTTTAAATTAAACTTTTCATTTCTTGTCATCAAAAAATAGATAACAAAAATTGATGAGAAACAAAAGAAGAAGAGATTCAATGGCCTTAGTGGCCGTGTGGCTGTCTTAACAAGACCTTTTCCCCACCCCCTTGCTCTTCCATTAGGCATCGATCTCTGAAAAGGACAATAAAAATAACAATTTTTATGTTAAGATTCTATATTGTAGTTAAATTAGTTTTTTTTACTGGTTGCATTGGTTACTAGTTTTCAATAACAACTAACTATAATTATAAATTGAAATACAAAATCGTCTTATTGCAAATACTATACATGAAGTCCATTAAAATTTTAATTTAGAAATCCTTAGAACAATACTAAATTTATATATTTATTTAACATGTAATATTAATTTATATAATAAACTGTCTGTAATTTGTTATATCTATTACAATTGTCTATTACCTGATTTTATTACTAATGCACACCAAATTGAATGGTTAAGTTGAGGGCTCAAAAAAGATGCTCATTTTGCTAACTTTGACAAGAAGCGCATGTTTTTTAAATAATTTAATATGAGCTATTAAAAGTAACGTGTCAAGTTATATGAAAATAATACGTGTAAATTAATAATAAAAGTTTAAATATTGAAAATATGTATTTCGATTTGGCGTGCTAATGATATATATATATATATATATATATCAGGGCTGCACGGAATTCTATCATCCGTTTTCCGTCGTTTTTCGATTTCAATTTCCATTTTCCACCTTCCGTTGGAAAAAATCTATATCTATGATACCCTGATATATATAAATCGGTCCTCTGGCATATTTATTATTATTATTTCCTTAGGTTCCTACTTAAACGGGTAATTTAATGTTTTAAGATTTTCCTGGTCCCCTTTTTTTATTTCCCTATGTTTTCTCAAAAAATTTTTCCCTTTTTGAACAATATAATTTAATTTTGCCAAGTTTTTTCGTGGTATTTTAACTATACTTTTCTTCACGTGTCTGGTATATTTTGTCTGGTATTTTTGATATTTAAATAAATAGGAGAAAATTTACAAGATAAATCGTTTCGGTAATTGCTTGACGTAGTTCAGTTAGGTACTATTGATGACACATTTATGAGAAACTACTACTTTTACAGCCATGCGATAGGACATATTATTTTAATAATGTTCAGATTATAAATGCTAATTTTTCTAATGAAAATTTTACATAGAACAAATCAGTTTTTTGTGACTCTGGAATGAATAGATGAGAAGTTGTTTCTATGGAAGAATAAAATGGTCGATAAGTTGAATTATTGAAATAAGCAGGCAACTGCGGCCTGCTCGTGCTGGGAGCTTCAGAATTTGTATGAAAATCGGTAATCAAGGTGTGCCTGCATGGAGAAGATATACTACACGATATTTTGTTTTATAATCCTCACTTGGCTTCTTTTTTTCGGCTAACCAGCTTCATTCTTTTACTAATGTAACCAACGGCTGCATATTCGAACAGTGAGCAAAACACCATCATGAAGCACACACCTGAGATAATTTTTATTTACTGTTTTTATTTGTTCATGGTAATATTGAATTTATAGAAAAGATCTAAACTATTTTGAGTTAAAATTCCCTGGGGTTGTCGCTTCAATCAAACACATTTCGTCGACCGATTCATTTTTTAAATGTGCGATTGTCAGCTCGCAACATGCTTGGTGGTTCTTGTGAATCAAACTACGATTAAATTATATTGACGTAATATGTTTGATGTGTAAGAATGGGTGCTAACAAGCTAATATCTTATTGAAGCGCAATTTGCCAGTTGATAGATTGATGAGCAAGCAGGGCTTTGGTAGTGTAATGTGCAAGCGAAAATTAATTTACCCAGAAAGATATCGATGCTCTTCACGTAGCTCACTTTTGGCATTGAACTCTTCAATAATTTTAACATTTTTTCGAAAATTAGCAATAAACACGAACATTGGTGGTTGTCATTAAAGTTGTCATTGTGAGAACCGTCGTTACTCCAAGAGCGACTCGAGCTGGTGTTGCTTCCCTGCTTAGCCAGAAGGAGACCTAAAAGTGAAAAGTGAAATTGGGCACATTTTCCATTTGAATTACCCATGAAATAATAACCACCAATATCGATGGGAGGTAAACTTGAATGAGATAGAAACCAATATTGCGACGGAATAGGAAATTCCAGCTCAGTCGGGAATATTCGCCTAAAACTTTTAAGGGCCATCAATAGATGTTAATTATTGACTACCGCTTGATAGTTTCTGAGTGTAGTTGACAATTTTGATTTGCTGCAATACAAATTGCGGAAGTTCGAATGAATCAGCATTTGTTTCAGCCGAGCTGGGCGATAAATAGACGATGTCAATTATACTGTAGCCATCTGAAGTGAATAAGCATGCTTGATTATCAAGCATATTTCGAAAATTGTTAGTGCAAAAAGAATGATCATGCAAACTTTCATTGCTCTCGTAATCTTTTCTATTAAATTAGAATTTTTGAAGAATTTAAACTAATAGATCTAAAATTAAGGGCGTTTGGAGGATGGGGACAAATTACTGTGCATTTGACGAATTTTCATTAAACTTTGTCTCTTAGTTAAACTTGAAAGAAAGTTGAAATTCTGATTTTACTTTGTTTAATGGGGGTTATGCTAAGGTTTAGTATACTTAAATTATGATTTTTATCATTTAATTACAGTTACAGATAATAATTTTTGAATTTTAATATATACTTTGTTCATTTTGTGTAATATTAACTTTTCTAAATAATTATTCAATTATTTAAAATTATGTTAGCAGATAATAAATGCTAAAACCATTTCCATTTGAAAAAATAAATTAAGAAAGATCTATTTAACCAAAACGAGATTAAAATGGTTCCTATTAATTAAAAAAAAGTGCACAGCACATGCAAATATTAGTGAATTGACATGCAAATTGTCAGTATTAAAACAGAAGACGTTAAAATGTGTTTTTGAGCATTCAAAGATGAATAAAATTGAAAGTATAACTTACCTCGAGGAATGTTTACTTGTTCAGTTCAAAAATAACATAGATTATATATGAATTCATAATACATATAAATAACAATAAAATTAACAATAATGAGAATAATAAACAATAAATTATTAATTAATGGTGCAATCGACATTTCTCTTTTTTTATAGGTAAACATGAAAATAATAAAACACGCCTACCCATGACTATTAAAGGGATGTTTTTTTTAATAAAAAATGAACTTACAACTTTCGATTTCTAATTTGCAATGTTGAGAGTCCATTGGGAATAATTGAAGGTCCATTGGACATGTTGCCGTTACAGTCAACCTAAACAAAATACTATTATTTTTTTGATTGTCATTTCTCAAAACAGATTAGTGTTTGTTTTTATAATCCTAGCTCACAATGACCAAAGCTAAGACTACGACTGGTATTATATGAGATTATCAATGACATCATTTGTGTTTCTTCAAAGACGAAATAAACAAACCTTTGACTCGTATAAACCGTGCCGTCGCTGTCAATGCGCAGAAATGAGTTGTGGGTGGTGGCCAAGTGAAAAAATGATTTCTTCTCGTTGGGGAAAAAAGTGTCGGGTTTCCACAACTTGTCTAGGTAATCCACACCGACAGTCAGTGATTTTATCTCGTTAGGGAAGCCGAGGTCCAAAGATCCGAACGCAAGTCGTGGGTCTTGCCATGTTTGTCTCATGTAGAAATCAAGCGTGAAATCCTGTAATTAATACTACAATTTAACTTAATTATTCAAGTTTGAATAGATAATTTCACATATAAATGTTTACTATTTAAAATAAGAATTTAACTAACTAACGTAAAACTGAATATTGGTAATTTTAATGTTTTGCGAGGAAAAATTTCTACCAAGATATACGCTAACTGCAAATAGAGATTAATTGATATTTGAACCTTTCGTGTGAATTTCGACAAATGTAATTTATATTTTGCTTAAATTATATTAAATATGTTTTTCAAAAACTCTATTAATATTAAGATTTTTCTTGAATTTTAGAGCTTTTTAACAGATCACAAATATTATTTTGTAAGTATAATCGAATTTTATCTATTATAATTATATATATATATATATATATATATATATATATATAATAAATTATGTTATATCAAAAACTAGATGATAATTAAACATTTTCGAAGCAAACATACCATGTCAACTTCAGAAACTGCTGATATAGATGATACATGAATCGTAATTCCAACATCCACTGGCTCACCACCGTATCTTCAATTTTAAAGAAATGACGTTAAATAAAGAACTAAAATACTTTGGTCTTAATCTCTTATCGTATGTCGTTTTATTGGTTAATCGATCAAGCACAGCTGAGATCATGTTTGTGTTTACAGTGGCTCCATCGTTATAAAGTCTGATGAATGAAATCGTTTGATTTTAATTGAAAGAAACTAACTCTGAGCCGAATTCCTGCGCATACGTAATGTTTCTTATATTAAGAAGTATTAATATGAGCAGTGGTGATATGTGCATACTCAAGAATGGCATCATTCGTGCTTTTGATGTTACTAATCTTTGGTGGTGTTTGGTTGGGCTTGCTTTTCATTCGATCAATCGCATTATCGATTCAAGTCGAGATTGGAGTTGATGTACTGATATTTCCTTAATAGGTTTCTAACTGATTTATATCGTTGAAAGAAGAACAAAAATAGAATTTTATAGTAAAAATGTATAAATATTATGAAAAGTCGGCACATCCAAAATGTGGGCGGTGCTAAATAAATGAGATGGCTCACCATCGACACAGGGTCGGGGAGAACAACTGTTGATCTTGTTCCGCCCGCAATTACATTCATAATTGCTGGTGGTCAAAATATACTCTTTGAAGGGATTGATAATGGATTGAACGACAATTAAAATTATTGAATACGTTTTATGAGGTAAAGCATACTTGCTAGATTAAGGAAATCATTCCAATCTAAATATTAATGTACCTTGATTGAAAAATATAAGAAACGGAATATAGTAATCGTAAAATTATGTATACCGTAATTGATATATATATATATATATATATATATATATATATATATATATATATATTGAAACGCATCTACGTTAGATAATGGGATGTTTAAAGAAAATATTAAATTCATTTTTAGAATAAAACAATTTGTAACTTTAACATGTAAGATTGTGTGTTACAAAAGTTTAATTGAACGATAACTACAATTTGAAACTATTTCAGCGTCGCATTACCATAAAGCATTAACAATTTTACTATCAATTTTTTGGTATTTGTCTCTTAAATCTTGAAAAGCTTCTAAATGTATAAAGAACGTTCCTACTGTACATGGTGTCAGTTGACAGTTAAAATGACATAATTTTATTTTTAAAATTGTAATTATAATTTACTTTTAGCGTGTTTATCGATGAAATCTGCTTTTCTGTGCTTAATAAAGATTATACCGGTTTAGTTTGACTATTTTTAAGTCATGCGGCCTTGAAAAGCGTAGGAAACTACAATAAAACATTTACGAACTTAGTCTGGATATATACTATCGTCAAAATATTTGAGATGTATTTTCCTCACAAATGAGCGAAAAATAAAAACAAAAAGGCGCGATAAAATCGTAATATATCGGAAACAAAAATAAGAAAACGCCAGAAACCTCTCGAATATCTGAACAATGAAATGTGATATGGTTCTCAAACAATTTTAAACGATAAATATAATCATAGAACGATGACTGAGCTAAATTAAATGAGGAAACGCAAAAGTTAAGAATTGGAGAAAAACAATAAAAATATTATTAATAATTCAGTAGAATAAATGCGAATAAAAGATGAGCGGAACAAGAAGATTTGGCGAACTAAAAAATTGGAAGAGCATTTTTTGTTGACACGAGCATGAGCAGATGAAAAACACAATGTGATAGATGTTTATTATCAATAAATATGTTTGTGTCGTGTTTTCTATCATCTCATTAGATTATTTTACCACCAAATTAAATTGATTTCCCGTCAATGATATAGCCAAAAGTTGATTATATCGCATCCGGAGTTAGTATAAATAAATATATAATTCAAAGAAAAACATGAAAAGTATTATTTAATGGACCTATAGTTTTCCCTTTTATAATCCTTATTTCGGAAAATAATGTTTTGCAACAAGAATCGAATTTGAATGAGCATCCGTTTGATGTTTTTTTTGTTAGCTTCAAAGATAAGAGAAGAATTTTTGTTCAACTTCAAAGCAACAACATAGGTAAATGGAAATTTGGAATTGAAAGCCAATGAACTTCCAGATTTCCGCTTCTATGCTCCTCTATTCTAATTTTCATAATAGGGGTTCAAATTTATTTCAATAATATGTTAGTTTGGAATTTTAAATTGTTTTTACATAGTATTAAATCTTTAAATATTTCTTAGCCCCCCCCCCTTATCCAAAAATGATATCAGGGGAAGTTTCATTAATTGACATAGTCTAACAAAGTATTTTTCTTCACGTTCTCATTGAGACCATTTTTAAATAATTCAAAAATGTTGAAAGGAATTATCAATTTATTATAATTTGGTAATATATAGTCGTCGCCAAATTCGATGACTACCGCATAATGTGGCGCACTTTTTAAATATTATTTTTTTCATTTAAATTTTCATGATTATTGTTATTTAACGTTTATTCCATGATGGAAACAACACCTATTATTCAATTTATTTACACAGTATAGAACAAGCATAAACAAGGAAATAATCATAAAAATTAAATGAAAAAATAATATTTAAAAAGTGCGCCACAGTTTGCGGTGGTAATCGAATTTGGCGACGACTATATGAATTTTTAACAATTTTAACAAGAAGAAATTATAATTAAAAAAAAATTTATTTTATCCATTTTATAAAGAGAATAATATTAATAAAGTAATGTAAATTCTATATTAAGAAAATATAAAGTAAATGGCAACAATAAATTTGCAAAATATACTTGACATCTGGATTCGATTTAATCGGCCACGGCGAGTTAACACAATAAAGATGGTGTTTATGTGCACAAAACAAGAAAAGATGAGCTGATGCACGTTTACACTGATTCTGGCCTCAATTTCCGGTGTATTCTTGAATTGAATCAAAAGGGGATTATAAAATAAATGCAGAATTAAATTATTTGGTTTTTCTTGTTTTATTTTTTAATTGTGATATTTTGGAAAATAAGGAATTATAATATTATTATGGGTAACTTATATTTGGAAAACTATTTTAGGAAATATAGAATTTAATTTATTTTGATGTTCTAGATACCTTCCACCTAATAGGGTGCTCCAAGAGTAGTAATGAACCGGCTGCTTCGCATGTGAGTCTCATTTTGAATTTGATTTTGAATATTTCTTGATGTCATATTATACTTTTCAGAGATCGCTGATATTCTCGGATGGACGGCCACAGACGACTTTTTCGTCTATTCCTCTTCAATGTGTGTTATCCATTTTTTTATACAACACACGTTGAGGAGATACAAAAGAGTGACCGTCCAAACGAGACACTCATTCCATCCTAATTTTTTTCTCCTCCATTCGGCACAGATCTCTGAAAAGGACAATATATGCAATTAATAAAAAATTATCTTATTAAGCACTATCAGTAGATCTTGAGATGACTATAATAATTAACTAAAATAATACCGTTTAGTCATTGTATATATATATATATATATATATAATTGTATATAATTTAAATTGAAATCGCTCAACAAAGATGGTCGTCCTTAATAAAAGTGGCAATTATTTAAAAGTAGCAATTTTAATAACTATTTTTGAATTAGATATTTCCCCGAATTCATTTTTTATACCGTTTCACGTCAACTGAAATTGTAGAATAAATGCTCGGTAACACTTTTATTATCTAACATGTGCGGTGAATTTTAATATTATCCGATAGATTCATAAAAAGCTGATTAATAAACGTTGAAAACGTTTTTTTTTTAATTTACACGTCGAAGTTAGAAAACTTTTAAATTTAGAAAAATCATCATTTTCATTTGGCATTCCGTTTAAAAAAAATATGATAATAAAACGATATTAATATATTAAATACCGCGCCGCATTGCAAAAGACTTCGCACCAATTACAAACTCAATCTTTTAATTTAATATTTTTATTTTCAATATTTACAGTCACTTATATTAACGATGAAGACCCTTCTGATCCATTAATTGAGATATAAGAATTTCTTTTCATTAATTCATCAGGATTTCTGCAGAATGAAACGTTAAGTGATAAATAAATTAAAAGGTAGTGTTTTCAATTGGTGCGAAGTCTTTTGCAATGCGGCGCGGTTTCTGGGCAGTGGAATGCTGAGGTATAATATAATTAATTACTAATAAAGCTTAGAATACTCTAGCAAATCAGTGAAATTGTCAAACTTTTTATATTTTAAACATCTGTTTTATGATAATTTGAGAATAATTTATAACATCTTAATAAATAAAATAATATTGGTGTCAAGGCACTGTTTCCAAATGGTATAGATGCACTTTGTACTTGTAGTTGTTAGATTTGCCATTTTAAAATATTTTCAAATGAGTCAAAATAAGATAACCAAATTAACCGTCAAAGCTCTGTCCCTCCATTCTCGAAAACGAATTGCACGTTCGCCATTTCTCCATAGTCAAACACCCAACACGTAAACCGCAAACAGCCTTTCTATATCCTCGTTAAATGAAACGTTTTTTAACGCCCTCTTTGAAATTAAATCTACAGCACGCCAAATAATGATTTTTTGATTTTTATGTCCGTCGTATAAATTTTACGTGTACATTACATAAACCTAATTTACGCCAGTTTGTCAGTTATTTCTTAAATTATTGAAAAGTATTAATACCTGGCAGAAGTTTACTATTTCAACACATTTTCTGATCTCGATTTATGAGCATTCGAATTGGCGTGCTATAGTTTTCATTCATTCTATAATTTTTTATCAATATTATTCCTAAAAAATTATCATTAAATTTTATACAAGCAAAGTATCTTTAAATGACGGACCGTTAAATTTAGTAAAGTTTGTATTTCTCTAATAACGTTCAATGTTTTTTTTTTTTTGAATTTCCAAGATAAATTAATTTAATTTCCATTTTTGACTAGATTTACAGTCTCTAAAGTAACCTTCTTTCAAGACGTTGTCAGAAATTCCATACTGGTTGAGTTTTTAAAACAATTTAATCGATAAAGTAAGCGATAAGAAGAAGGCGAAAAATGTAGTTCAGTAAGTTGTGAGTTATTCTATTAAACTCATCAAAATGATTCGAATATGAAAGCTAAATCTAAATTTGGACGTCACTTTTTGGGAATAATATTTATTTGTTTTACTTAACCCATATTGTTCTTGATTTATGTGACATTTGAATGAATATATCTAAATTTTTCGAATGATGAATGCACCATTTTGAAGCGTTCCTTCCCATTCCTTGAAAGGTACTAGAGAAGTTGTCGTGTCGAAATATTGGAAGAGCACGAAACGAAGAAAATGAATATAAATAAAAATGATTGAATATGAAAGGTGTATAAGACACTTTGGAAATGTTTTGCTGTCTTCTCTTGGGATTTCAGACAAAGATTAATAATATAAATAAACGTATATATTATATATTATTGATGTATAATTGGGGAGAATTGAATACAAAAACAAAAAAGAAGAATGAGGAAAGGAACGAAGAAGGGATGAAGCTGTTTACAAATTAATTAATTGAAAAATGTTGCTCTTTAGGCCAATCTTGAATATAAAATATATTCAAGTTTTATATAAGTAGAGTTTTGGAGAAAGAAGCGACAGAATAATATATTTTTGGGAATGGGGGGGGGGGGGCTAAAAAGAAAGAATAAAAACGACGACGAGTATATTCCGTGTGAAGATGAAGACTTATTCATTCAGCTTCTCCATCAACATCATCGTCATCATCATCATATTTTGTTGAGTGTCGATCGAATATAATAAAAGCAAAGAATAAATAGTTTTTATGCTCCTATTTTATTTTTGTTCTTCTTCAATTATTTTGGTAGCTTGAAAAATGAATCAGAAGCATTGAGAATTAAAATGCACTTAAATTAAGAAGCTATGATTAATTGAGATTCGAGAAAAAAATGTCGAAAAAAGTTTAGTGGGGAACCCGAAAAATTAAATTTGGCACTTTTGGATTGTTAAAAAATAAAGTAATAATAACAACAACAACAACAAAAACGAGAACATGTATACAAAATGGATCGATTAAATAAAGTAGCTTATCATGTTGTTCGCTGCTCATTCATATTCATATTTCAGTTGGATACTAAACACATCGTCACAATATCCCAGGGGATGAATGCAAAACACAAATAGAACGTATGTTAT
The DNA here is from genome assembly GCA_963931815.1 of Caenorhabditis plicata. NCBI lineage: Eukaryota > Metazoa > Nematoda > Chromadorea > Rhabditida > Rhabditidae > Caenorhabditis > Caenorhabditis plicata. The sequence continues at coordinate 17,907,215 of OZ007494.1, forward strand.
AGTGAAAGTCAACTTGAGTTCAATCAACTCGAATACCATTTGCAATATCTAATATAATTTTTGTTTGGTGGTCCACTTTTCAAGCATAGAATTTACTTTAGTTTATTTTTTCAAGTGTTCTGGTAATTGGCTACATGAGAGCTTTTTCAAGTTTTCTTGGTGCTCAATTTAACACTTTTTTATTTTCAGCACAAGGATAGATCAGCTATAATTTTGTAGGGATTTTGCATTTCATTTTAAAGTATTTTCTAATTTTAGTTTCTAAAAATGAATCATAGTTTTAACAAGGAGGATCCTCATACATAGAAAAGGATATATATATATAAAGGAGTAATTAATAAGCTAATAAATCGCACATATAGATCTTTACTTTATATATATATATATATATATTGTCGACGGTAGTCGAGACATTTAAGGTTTTTTGTGTTTCAGTTATATATTTATTCCAGTCGAAATGTTATACAATATAATATTTAATAGAAAATATAGTAAAACAGAATTAATTAACTGTCGGTGGTTCAGTTCACGGCTGGCAGTAAAGCGATCGGCACGATACTTTTAGCGGTATGGGTTCGTTAACTTCAACTTATGCTTCTTCTTGACTGAGCAGAAACTGTGCTGAAATACTCCATCCGTGACCTTCTCAACATCTTATCATCATTTGGGTTTGTTTTTCTCCAAAAACAACACTTTGCCGTAGAGCTTCTAAATGCTAAGGACGTCTGGCTTTTGCCAATGGTCGTAAACAGAATTGTTATTGTTTCAGCCAATGTAGTATCTCTTGTACTGGCAACTGTCTATATATATATATATATATATAATATAGATATTCAACGGTTCCATTTGCCAATAGTAATATACCTCATGATATTTAAGTTAAACGAATTATTTTTCAAAGATTTTGTTTTTTAAATATATTAAAGAATTAATAGCTCAAATTAAGAAGAATCTCATATAGGTCACATGGCACCAAAATGCCCCGTTCAAAAAATGGTCGATTTTCAGCCCTCTTTTTCAGCATGATGCTGAAATCGTACGAAGCTGAAAATTCAGGATCTGAATCCCTCGTGTTTGGTTACCCCATAAACGAAATTTCGGCTCTCAACTCTAAAATTCGTCGTTTCAGCCTCAACCCAAGTATAGCGCAGGCGGAATACGCCTGCGCATAAGCAATATTAATACCAAAATGTGTACCAATTAATTCCACAAGCCTTAGGAAAACAAAATAACAGATTATTAATTTCCAACCCACTTAAGATAAAGTAAGGAAAAGTAATAGTTCTCATCACATACCGGCGGAATTTCGACTTCCGGATTCCAGAACCCGAGGTTTAGATTATGAAAAATTAAATTTTTCAATACTTGCTCAAAGAAGGCGCTAAAAGTTTTTATTTTGTTTTTCAAAAATCCGTATAAACTAGCATATTTAACGTCATGCAGATTATTAAATGATAAAAATATGTTATAGTTAAATTCTACTTTGGATACGTTATAGTTAAATTCTACTTTGTTATAGTTAAATTCTACTAACGGTGATGAAAAATCATTTAAAAATTAACTTTTCCAGTAAATTATATTTTTTTTTCAGTAAAATTTGTGCTTTCAATACTAATTCCCACATACACATAATTACCTTTTTTTAGAAACCTAGTTTATCAATGATTTTCCATCATCGTTTAACAGATAAATAACTTCTTGCATACGGCCTCAGTACTGTTAAAAATAGTTTTAAATGTTCTAAGAACTCAAAATGATATTATATTTAATATTTAAATGTTAGGTTACTAATTTGACAGATGTTTTGCTCGTTGCTTTTCTGGTTCTTTTCATTATATCTAGTTAAGAGATTTAACATTTAGTGTTCATTATTTATTAAGGAAAAGTTTGGAGGAAAATTCGGTTTTCCGGAATTATGCGGAATTACTTTTTTGATTAGTTTATAATAACTTCACAATAACGTGTCAATTATTTGTTATTTTTTAGTAATTTGATACAAAATCAAAGTATGTTCCAATAATATGTCCTGAGCCAATTGATCTAAATTGGATTATAAATATATATCATTAAAGTTTATTGCTTTTGTTTATAATATTAACAATAACATGATAATAATATAATTGCCCATTTCGAACAATAGAAGCTTAAAATTGGATATGCGTTTTTTTGTTTTTTTTTTCAAATAATTTTCTTTCTATTCATTATTGTAGCTCACCTCTTGGAAATTGCGCATTTGAGATAGTCAAATGAAAGAATTTTGGAATGAAGTAATCCCATTTGAATGCAATCACGAGTACCGTGCTTATGTTGAAATAATCAAGTATTTTATACAAGCCTTATATTTATTAATTGGAATTGTCATTAACGGAATAGTTTTATGGACTATTTTATATAAATATCGCAAGTATTATAAGTGCAACTCGTTTTATAATTTGTTTGCTATTGATTGTTTAACGGTTTGTTTTTTTTTATAGTCGTCGCCAAATGCGATTACCGCCGCAAAGTGTGGCGCACTTTTTAAATATTATTTTTTCATTTAATTTTCATGATTATTTTCTTGTTTAGGCTCGTTCTATACTTTTTTTGATTAAATAAATTGAAGAATATGTTTTAGATGTTGTTTCAATCGTGGAATAAAATGTGGAAAATAATAAAAATCATACAAATTAAATTTAAAAAATAATATGTAAAAAGTGCGCCACACTTTGCGGCGGTAATCGCATTTGGCGACGACTATAGTTTTCTGTGTGTTAATTAAACATAATACAGCTGATTGTTAAATTTATATAAACTTACGTTTTTTTAATACTTATAAAAAAGAAAAGTAGTTTAAACCTAACATTTGGTAAACATTTAAAGCACATGATATATTTCAAGTGAAGGTATTTTTATTGACGTAAAAATAGTTTTCAACTTACACGTAGAAATTTTTAAAAAACGCGTTTAAATATAGCCTATTTCAAAATAGTTGACGACGCAATCACGCTGCAAATGCGGCATACTAATTCAAATTCATTTTCAAAACGATTATTTTATTCCATATAAGCAATAAAAACTAAAAAATGTCACAGAAATAAAATAAAATTGAACGTTTATTAATTAAAAATTATAGTCGTCGCCAAATGCGATTACCACACCACAAAATGTGGCGCACTTTTCAAATATTATTTTTTCTTTAAATTTTTAAGATTATTTCCTTGTTTATGCTCATTTCTATACACTGGTGTCCAAAAGTTTGCGACACCCCCACTAACTAGCTGTTTCGTATATTACTACAGGACTACAGTTGAAATGAGTGGCACCAGTGGATTCCCCGTCATGAAAAACCTATTTCCAGAAAATTTCATTAAAATCTGTTTTATTACCGCTGCGCTACAGTACATTTTCCACAAACAGCGGTGGTCACAGTGATGAGTGATCCTTCTATTTCTGATCATTAAATCTTCATTTGGCGCACAAAATGAAAGTTCTTTCAAATAATTAGAGTATAAAAGGTTTGAAAACATGTCTTGAACATGATATCGCGAAATGGGCAGCCGATGTCGTTTTTCTCCCCAGGAATGTGCAAAAATTGAAGCCATACGCCGACTCGGATTATCCATCGTGAAAATCGCTGCGTATCTGAACCGATCACGTCGCGTTGTGAGTAATTAATTGAAGGACCTTTTTGGCTACGGAAAGACACCAATTCCGGGACGTCCAAGGGTTCTATCGAGCATATATGATCGAACAATTACGTGGAAAGCTTCAAATTCAATGAAGTCGGCTAGATAAATTGGCCGTGAAGCTGGAGTTTCGACCTCGAGACAAACAATTTATTGATTTCTGCGTTGGAGCGAAATAATTGTTCGTCAAAAACCAAAAAATGATCCACGTCTGACCCCTGATCACGAATTGAGACGTGTTGACTTTGCTCGCCGAAACTTTGTCAAAGATTGGAAAAGAGCGAGTCCATTTACGGATTTAATTGTCACTTCAAACGTGTTCTGATAATTTTTTCTGATGAAAAGAAGTTTAATCTTGACGGACCGGACGGCTGGAATTCTTATTGGCGTTATTTGAGGAAGGATCCATTGACATTTTCTAAGAGAAGTTTTTGAGGTGGAACGTGCATGGTTTGGGGAGCCTGTAACTCTTTATTTGGAATTCATTTCACCGCGAATGAAATCTGCGGACTATCAAGGTGTCCTGGAGAAACGTTTAGATCCAATTCTGGCATATTGCCTTCACATTTCAACAAGACAACGCCGCCATTCATGCTAGTGCTTCAACGACGACGTGGTTGAGGTCAAAGAATATCACTGTTATGGGCTGGCCAGCGTGTTCTCCCGATCTCAATTCAATCGAGAATCTCTGGTCCGTCCTTGCTAGAAGATTTTACCATCAAGGACGTCAGTTCAACACTGTAGCGGACCTGAAAGCCGAAATTGTTCGTCAATGGTCGCTGATCGATACAAATCTGATTAGAAGCCTGATTGCAAGCACGGCAAACCGAATTAATGAGGTTATTCGGATCAATGGAGAAGCAACTAAGTATTAAATAATGAAATTAATCATTAAATGCCGCTAATTTTAGTGTTATTTCCTAGTTTAAAAATGATGTCTCATCGATGTGACCACCACTGTTTGTGGAAAATGTACTGTAGCGTAGCGGTAATAAAACCGATTTTAATGAAATTTTCTGGAAATAGATTTTTCATAACGGGGAATCCACTGGTACCACTCATTTCAACTGTTGTCCTACAGTAATATGCGAAACAGCTTATTAGTGGGGGTGTCGCAAACTTTTGGACACCACTGTACTTTTATAGCTTAAATAAATATAAGAATATGTTATAGATGTTGTTTAAATAGTGGAATAATTGTGGAAAATTATTATAATCATAAAAATTAAATGAAAAAATAATATTTAAAAAAGTGCGCCACATTTTGCGGTGGTAATCGAATTTGGCGACGACTATATTAAAATAATCGATTTGAAAATGAATTTTAATTAGTATGCCGCATTTGCAGCGTGATTACGTCGTCAACTATTTTGACATACGCTATATTGTAAAATCATAATTTTCGTTTGGCATGGAAAAAAGAAAACAAAGTGTTCGTATACGTGTGCGCATACGCGTATGCTTCAACTGAAAAAAATGTTTTGAGTTTAACAGTTGCAACTTAATTGCTTAAATTTTGGAAATGTGTTATTTTAAAACTGTAAGGTTTATCATTTTCAATTCAAAAATCAATTAGATACTTATACAAATTCATTCAATTGAATATGTATCATAAAAATAATCAATAGTTATAGAATATATATTTGTTAACCCTTGATATCAGCTGGTTTCGACTGTTAATGTATGTAACACCATTATGTCATATCGTGATACCATATTTGTGTAGTCCACGCTTAGTGTTACAATTTACTTTTACAACTTATAATTATGCACGTGGCGCTAAATCGATTATTCAAATTTTGCTCGTATTAAATCGATGGATTTGCGTCCAACATCCATTGAGATACAAATCAATTTGGAGACAATTATGGCCGATAAGCGTTGCATTAATATTAATCATACCGATGAGCATTGTTTGGAATGTTATGATATCCCGCGTGATTATTGTTAATATATTTGGTGGTATATCGATGAGTTACATTAAAAGAGTTTCATGGGCTAGTCTGTCGCTTTTCCAAACATTTTATTTGATAATAGCGATCGCATTCACAATTATTTGTTCTTCAATTACCCTATATTTAATGCTGAAAATGCCTATGAGAATGAAGTCGTCAGAGAAGTCATTATGCTTTGCCACAATATTCATATCGATCGGATTTATTGCGGCTGCACTGTTTCAGTTTTATTTTGCTTTCTTAAATACAAACGACGGGGAACTTTTTCTTGGGCTGCAATGGTTTTGCTATGATTATTTGAATATTACGTAAGATTTTTTGCTACAATTTTGGACTCTTCCATAAAGTAGAGCAGAGATTTCGCTATTTTTCTAAATGTAGTTTGAAGGAGAATGAGCTTATAATAAAAATTAAAATGTTTTTTTACAGAAAATAATTTCAGATCACCCATAATTGTAATATTCGGCAGTTCGTCATTAAAATATCACGTATTTGCTAAAACGTTGAGAAACTCAATCATGACAATTGAAACATCAAAAGTTAACACATCGGCTATTAATAGTCATAGAAAGTAAAACATTTATTTGAAGTAAAGTATTGTACAACACTCGATGAAAGATTTAAATTCGATGGTCCCGTAATTAGACAAAGAATGATTACATAATATACATAATAAAGAATTTTTCTGAGCACAGGTTGATCCGTGTTAATTGTTCGCCAATCTTTTCTGTTGCTCTCTAGTCATTGCTCGTCGGAGGGTGGTAATTACACGAGAGTTTGGTGCATTTTGGTGTCGTGCAAGCATCTTCTGATGATTCGTGTTATGACGCTTTATTTGATTGTATTGTGTTGGTGTCTTGGATGCCTCGACCGCCGCTTTCATGTCTGTCGTGGTTGGTGGGGCGAGTAGGGACGTCTTCGATACGCGATTCGTCTTCTTGGCTTCCTTGTTCTGAAAGTTGTTTTTGTGAAAGTTGAGAGCAATTTTGATTAATGGGGTAAACAGGATAGTATTCCACTGTCAAGAAGTACTCGGAAATTGGAAAAGACCGCGCCCCTTCAATTTATTATTACATTAACACTCCAATGCCACGATTACTGCGCATCTTGCAAAAAATTGTGTACAAATTGCAAAACCACGTTATTCACTTTTATTTAAATTCTTTGTGTTGTTAAGAATTCTAAAATTGTATTTGAACCTTAAAACAAATTAAACAGCAGTAATCAATAATACTAAACGATTCTAAAAACAATTTCGAAGAATATAATATTTTAAAAGTATAAAAAACTTAAATTAAAAGTGATGGGCGCGGTTTTGCAATTTGTCCACACCTTTTTTGCAAAATGCACAGTAGTTGTGGCAGTGGAGTGCATTAATGTTTTATTTATGAATTACAGTTTAAATAAACTTAAGTTTAAATGTTGCATGTTGTCCAGAAAATTGGTACTCTTTTTACTTTAAACACACATGCACGCCAAATGAAAATTGAGATTTTCCCATTTTTAAACGGGTCATATGAACTTCCACGTAAATATTTATTGATGAGTCTTACGCGAATAGAGCACATTTGAACTAAACTATCTTAAAATTGGCGTGCACACGTTTCCTTCAAAAATTGAAAGGGCGTATTGTGCGATATTGGTGCGCGGTGTTTTGTAACTTCCGCGTACTTCGTGGCAGTGAAGCCCGCTATTATTTAAAATTATTTATTATTCTTAATAGTATTTTGTGATATTTCTTTAATTTTGTATATGACTTCTTATAATTAGACACATTGAAAACACGCAAAGTTATTTTTTTACGCTATTCATGACCCGATATCCCTCGAGAACTTATGAATGTTTGAAATAAATTTCGAAAAAAATTAAACTTAATTAATAAATGTTCGAAATAAAGTCGGTTTTGTCGTATGCGGTCTGGTTTCGGAATGCGCTTTTGCGGGACAATTAAAATTAGAAAGGTGCGGGTTCTCATTTTTTGTGATATTTTAAGACATTAATAACGTGTTCAACAAGTTTATTATTTCTTGTAAAACAAGCTTTAAACTATTTTAGGAGAATGATTTGCTTTTATAAAACAAGAGCTGCCTCATTTTGTTCCATTTAAAATTTTTTTTTGAAAATTCTGCATGAAGTGGTTACAGCTGTATACAGTAATTAGAAATTTATTTAAAAATTTAAATGATCATAAATTTACTTAAAACCCGAATTATATTTAAAATCAAATATATTATTTCTCTCTCGCGGTACATTCTATCAATAAACCCTTAATTTATAAATTCAAAATATATTATTATTTAATATTCAGTGCAAAGATTTTTCTATAATTTGTTTATTTTTTTAATATTTTTCTATACTATAATCTATAGTTAAGTCGCTTTTCAAAAACGACTTAAGTATAGAAAAATTAAAACTTTAACATTTTAAACCCAATTATACGATTGACTAGGGTTTCGAGGAAAATCGAAGATTACTCGGTAACGAAGCGATTAATTTTATCTAATTTCAGGTATCATTATTATAATCCTCTCCCCCTCAATTAAATAATAATGTTTAATTGTAACTGTTAATTATAGAATAAAGCGGGATGCCGAAAGTTTAATTCACAGAAATACTGATATTTATCTGAAAATTTCTTTGAATTGTATCAAAAAGTTGTATTTAAATGGTTAACTAACCTGACTGCAACTTTCAGACGACCCAACACCACTTTCATCGCCGTCATCTTCGTAAATTGGATTCGTCGTCGAATTGTTTTCAACTTGACAACAACCAGACGTACTTGAATTTGATTTGATTTTCTCCTCATTACTCGATGATATTGATGTTTTTGGGTTTGCTGTCATCTCATGCCATTTCGGCGATGGCTTCTGAAGCCATGGGTGATTCAAAATTTCTTCAAATGTGCATCGTTTGAATGGTTCAAAACAGAGACATCGCTTTATCAAGTCCTTCGCTTCTGTAAAATTATATATGTATTTATCGATTAATGTTAAAATATATTGATAACAATAAGGTTTTTGTTTTTAAGAAAATTTACAGTCGTCTTAAACAAAGGACAAAAGCGAAAATAGAAGAATTGATAATATTAAATATTATTATTTTCATTGTTATTCGTCGAATAGGTTCGCGACAAACCTTGACTGACTGATGCGAAGAATGGTAACGGTCCCAACAAATGAGCGGTGCAAATATCCTTTTCGTTACGAAAAGGCAAACGACCATTTAACGAATTGTATAAAAGGACGCCTAGAGACCAAACAGCAGCTTCTCTTCCCAAATACAGAGAATGCAGGAACCATTCGGGCGGACAATACAATCGCGTGCCTTGAAAGTCGGTATACTGGGTTTTTCGCAGTGGTGTAGCTGCTCCGAAGTCAATGAGCTTTGTTTCGCCGCTCACTAGATCGACTATTACGTTCTCGTCCTTAAGATCGCGATGGAGTACACGTGAATTGGCGCAATCGTTGACTGTTGTGATGATTTGACGGAAGAGGAATCTAGTCATCTGAAAACTCTTTTCGTGTTTATTTTTTATCTGAGAATGTAAGATAACTTCGATAATTATTCATTTCTATGATGGTTCATATTTGGCATCGTCAAAAATATAGCTTATTTTTATTATTGTTAATATTCCATTATAACTATTTTGAATAAACTTTAAAAGTTGGTCATCATAATCTCAGAAAAAACTTTCGTTGGATTAAACTCAAGGTTATAATGCTTAAAAAGCTTTCAAATCAAAACCGTAAACAAAGAAATTTGATGAAGCAGAAGAAATACGTGACCTTCTCGTTATTTACCTTCTGTGGTTTGTGAAAAATGAACTTATAAAAAATTATTGGTTATATGTGAATGATATCAAATAGGCAGAAAGTTAATGTTGCAATGATGGAAGAGGGACATTTCGCACGCATATTCGAATATTTTTCATATATTTTACTTTCCAGAGATCGGTGCCTAATAGAAGAGGAATAAATACGAAAAAAATGGACTCGTTTGGACAGCTACAGAGGAGTTTAGTAAATTTTTTTTGCTACAAAGGAATTTCTCCCTGTACGATCTCTGAAAAGGATAATATTAAAACCCCGTATTACTGGCACATTTAATTATAAATATGAAATAGTTGAATGCAACTATTTTATATAACGGGTCTGGAGAGAGATGGTCCCCAATCTTCATGATTTACATGGACCAATAAAGTAACCAAACAAGTAAGTAACTATTAAACATTTGCTAATAGCAATTTGAAATTGATCATGTTAATTTTAATTTCATAAAAATTTTAAAGAAAACTGATGTGAACTATAAATTTCGAAGAAATATAACAGAATAAAATTAAATAAAGCGAAATTATTAAAATAAGTAGGATATTTGCTTTACATCTTTAATGAAACCATTAGAAAATAAAATCCAAAATGTTGAAAATTATGTATCGAATTATTATATTTATATAATCAAAATGTAAGAAATTGATAATTCATTTTCAACATTTTTGAATTAATTTCAAATGGTCTCAATGAGAACGTGAAGCAAATTTCCTATTTATTTAATTAATTTCGCTTTATTTCATTATTTTCGTTATATTTCGTCAAAATTTATAGTTCACGTCCTATGGATTATTTTTTATATTTTATGAAATTAAAATTAGAATTATCAATTTCTCACAACTTGATAATATATAGAATCTATTGAATATTTGCCTTTTTTTTGAAACGTTTATATTTCATTAACTACAATATTGAACCCGTTCTTATCACAGATATTTTCATAAAATGATGAAAGTATATTAAATTGGAGAAACATATTGCACCTATTCGTGGGAAAATTTTGTGGAGAAAGTAGCACGGTATATTCTTTTCAAAAAGATATTGCTAAGATCAACAGACTACTTACCCTACTAAATTTTTAAAAACATTTACAAAAGAATTTATTCAATTGTAAATATCATAGTAGGTCGATTTATACTATTCGAGGAGGGATAGACTTTTCATGAAGCTTATTACAGCTTTGTTGAACAATTTTGAGGTCCAAAAATTTTCAAAAATGAATGATTTTAATAAAAAATTCTATTATTGAATTAGTAGTCTTTTACCAATTTTAACAATTTTACCGTAACCTATTTCTTCTCAGTTACCTTTTCGTCTTATTTAAAATTGTAAACATACGTCTTCGCTCAGTTTGCCTTGACTCTTTATGAAATCGAACATGTCCACACATGGATACGGTCGCTCCATAATTATCAAATAGCCTTCTGGAATACTGTACCAATCTAGAAGTCGAATAACACCTCGCGCTTTTGAACATTTTGCGAGCATGCAAATCTCCATGGGCACTTGCTCACCATTCACCTTTACAAATACGAATCATTAATCGTAATAAATTGTTTACATGGCTTACCCTCGTCCATTCTTTTATATTATGACGATCGATGAATTTGACAGCAACTGGCATTTCGTCAATTATACGAACTGCGCGATAAACGACGCCAAATCCACCGCGGCCAAGCTCGCCTTTTAGTTTATAGGTTTTCTTGAATTTGGAAAAACCGCGTGAAGCTTCTCCATTAAGCAAAAGTTTGAGGTTGAAAAGCTGAGAAGAAGCGAGTTTCTTCATCTTCTTGGCGAAGAGAGGTAAAGTCTTTGCAGGCGCAGCGGATTCCGTCGCTGCGCCTATGCATTTTCCTTTTTTTGATTGAATTTTGACTGAAAAAAAGAAAACAAGTCAAATGTGAAACTAGAAAAGAACAAGGAAAAAAGAATGGAATGCGTTTTAATGAGCAGTTGTTTCTTTCGCCAAGGTCAAAAGCTAAGAGGGTGGATTGGAGCAAATTCGTTCTATGCTTTTTGATTTTTCAAATCTGTAGGCTTTGATTGTTGGACACAATGATAAGAATAACTGATAAAATATTAATTGGAAACAACGTCTGAAAAGGCAAATTCTAACATGTTACACTTATAAAGTCGACTAAAACGAATAATAATAATAATAATATTGTTATTTAACAATCGATCCGACGAAACATTGAATCATAACAGAGGTGGAGATTGCAACAAAAATAATCAAGTTCGAAGGTTGTTTCATTGAATAATAAATAAGTTAAATAATATTAAAATAGAAGAAGAGGTATTATAAGAATACGAAGAAAAAGAAGATGAAGCAAAATAATGGTAACGGTAACAATACCACGACAAACAAGCCAATTGAAGAATGAATGAAAGAATGAAGAATGCGATGACTATGACGTCAAGGAATCAAACTGACATCATAATCAATGAGAAGAAGACTAATTGATTAAATTGATTTTTCAAGACAATCTCAATGAGATATCATTATGAAAACGCGAATAAATCGTGCGGGGATTGATTCTAATCAAAAAAAGCTCACTGATTCCTCATACTCGCAGCGACTAATCAAACGGTAAACAATTCGGTGGCAACTACACAAACACACATACAGATAGTCATTTTTCACGCGCGTTAAGTGGGAGACACGCGAAACTGGGGGGAAAGGGTGGCGGGGTTGATTCGCAAAACTGGAATTTAGTATTTGAGCTTGTGTCACAAATATGTTCTATAAACATTTGCTACCAGTCGACTAAATGTTCTTTTGTTGTGAATTGCGTGTGACACTAATTTGCCAACCCATCCCACACTCAATGTAAAAAAAAAGTTTGCAGAATTAGTACCTAATTGCATTTTAATTTTTCTTTTCTAGTTGAGAGTTTTACAGTTGTAGTAACAATTCTCAATTAAAAAGTAACAATTGTGGTTGTAACAGAGGGTCAATGACGGTGAGAATGATGATATTTAATTTAATAGGAGAAAACATTTATATTTGAATTGGGATACCAACATCAATGAGTTCATCAAATCCGAGTGATTTATTTATTATTCATAATGTGGATTTTCATGAGTTTACTATATGATAATGAAAATTGTAAACCGTTTTTATTTTGTGATAGTTTCGATGCTACTTAATTGTTTTTAAATTAAACATGTCCATAATTCTAATACTTTCATATATAGTCGTCGCCAAATGCGATTACCGCCGCAAAGTGTGGCGCACTTTTGTAAATATTATTTTTTCATTTAATTTTTATGATTTTTATTATTTTCCACATTTATTCCACGATTGAAACAACAGTTAAAGCATATTCTTCAATTTATTTAAGCAGAAACAGTATAGAACGAGCCTAAACAAGAAAATAATCATAAAAATAAAATGAAAAATAATATTTAAAAAGTGCGCCACATTTTGCGGTGGTAATCGCATTTGGCGACGACTATAGTATAGAAAATCGGATACTTCCTTAATGAATTGAATTTTTGTAACGATAGAAATGAATTACTTTTAAAGCAACTTATCTTTAATTCTTTAAGCTTAAATCATTTTTTAGTTGATAGATATCCCAAAACTGACTGCAAAAATTTTAAGTTCAATAGAAATAACAGTTACTTTTTCCCTAATAGTCTTAAACTTTTTGAAAATTCATAGTATTTGGCCACATTAGCTTAAGCCATTCGTCGAATTTTAAAAGGGTTATACTTATAATTTTGTAGACATAAGTTAGAAATTTTGTGTCACTTTCCGGATTCCGGCAATTTTTCGGTTCTGAATTCCGGATTCCGTTTATTTCAATTGTGATTCATTTTCTTCCGAAATTTCGTTTATCGAGATTCTGGTTTCCGAATTTTCAAATGTGATTCCGAATTCAAAAACTCCCATTCCGCCCATCTCTGCTATATTCCTGTCCTAACATATAATGCACGAAAACTGAAACTGACTGACTGCAAAAATCATGTGGAATTCATCTTGCTGCATCACATAAAATTGGATATATATCATATTTATAACTTTATACTACAGAAAAAATAATTATTTTTAGAAAATCTGTGATAAGAACTTAGGGCTTAAAAGGGATAGTAAATAATTGAAGCCAATCTGTTAAAGTTTTGGATTTAAAGCTGAAATTACTAATTTATTTAGCTATTCAGGTTTTGATCTTTGCTATCAATTGTAAAATGAAAACTTGAGAAATTTGTCGGATTTAAATCGTATTTTCAATTTAATATTTCATGACCAACTAATTATTGAATTTCTGATTAATTAATATATTTTGCATCGCAATGCATCTTGAATTCAGGTCAGAAGTTATACAAACATAAATTGTATGTGTGTTCTCGATTATCGCCCGGACACAGCACGGGTATTCTCATCGCTTTGCGTCTCTAAATAAACATATGGATCACTAAACTTTACGCTGATCTGTTTCTCGAAGAGGGCAGCCGTCGTCAGGTCGATTTACTTGGTGTTTGTCTACTAGTGCTTATGTGGATGAGACGGAAGCTCAATTATTTTTTTATAATTGTCTGTTTCAGCTTCACATTATGCACTTATTTATATTTGTCTATGTACTCTATTGATAATTCAAAGGTTATTTTTTACGGAACTTCATAGATTTCGAATATTTTTAGAATGACGTTGTATTGATGCCGACGAAGATTACTTATGGCAAATATCCGGATCCGTCAAAAGAGGTCACTGTTGATCTGGATCATTTGAATGAATTGAATACCGAAATAGACAAGGTAATATTTAATTTTCAATAAATCAGTTACTGTTGAGGAAAAAGTTATATAAATAGTACGTCTATTGAAATGTTCGATTCAAGAAATGAACAACTTCCGAATATTTTCATTGAATGATTTTTTATTTCAAGGATGTTGATAAATTTTTTGTATTATTGAGCAAATATCAATGCTTAATTTGGCAATGTTAACAATGTTGTTTCAAAAATTCAGGTTCATACTAAATACATAATTATTTAATGCTCGAAAGAAAATTAAAATTTAATTACTGTAATTATCACGTTTTAGCGACTATAATAACTACATATTAAATGTGAAATTATAAGAAATTGTAATTAATTTTCAAAATTTTTAGATTATTTTCAAATAATTATGCATTATATATCCAGTATAAATCCGTAAAAACATTGTTAAAGAATCATTGTGCACATTGTCAATTTACGCATTGAGATTTGCTCATTAATTTTTATCAAAATCTTAAAAAAATCTTTCATCAGAAATATTCGTACTTTTTTCATTTCTGAAACAAACATTTTAACATCAACGTGTCAAAAGAAAATGAGCATTTCATTACTGTAATTATCATGATTGTACTGATAATTTAATTATTTACATATTAAATAAATTGATTAAATATTAAATAATAAATTGAAGAATTAAATAAATTGAAGAAATTGATTAATTTTCAACATATTTGGATTATTTTCAAATGGTCTCAATGGGAACGTCAACCAAATATCCAATTTATTTTAATAACTTCTCTTTATTTCCTTTATATTTATTCGAAAATTTTAATTAGCGTAGAAAAGTTTATTGTTATTTTTATGTAAAAAATTAAAATGGAGGGAACTCCCACGAGGGAGAATTACAGTTGCAGTCATTGTAGTACATACTTCTAAAAAAATGAGCAATTAGCTAAATAACAAAGTTATTCAGATTAATTACAACACATCTTACGGAAAATATCAATTTAATGGATTTCTCAGCGATCGAATAGGAACTCGTCGAAAAATTCCCGATTCGCGGAACGCGCAATGTGGGAGCATTGAATATTCACAACAACTTCCATCGGCTTCTATAATCGTCTGTTATTTCAACGAATCTCCCTCTGTTCTCATAAGAATGGTTAATTCTATTTTTGACCGAACAAGCGCTGAATTAATCAAGGAAATACTTTTGATTGACGACTTTAGTGATGACGATGAAGCAACAAGAGAGGCCAAAATATATCAAAAAGCCCATCCCCAAGAATGGAATAAAGTGCGATTTTTAAGAACAGAAAAAAATGAAGGGCTAATCCGTGCCAAAGTGTTCGGGGCGAAGAGGGCCATTGGAAAAACGCTCGTTTTCTTAGATAGTCACTGTGAGGTGAATGAGAATTGGCTGGCGCCGCTTCTACATCAAATTAAAGAGGATCGAAAAAAAGTTGTCTGTCCGATTATAGATATTATCGACGCAAAAACAATGAAGTACATTGAATCTCCTGTCTGCTTTGGAGGAGTAAATTGGGCAATGACATTCAAGGTGAGGAGTTCTAGAGCACTTTCTTAAATTCTGTAATTCAGTGGGACTATCCGGATCGTTCATACTTTAATGACCATACTAACTTTATAAAGCCTTTGAAATCGCCAACAATGGCTGGTGGATTATTTGCAATAGATAGAGAATATTTTTTTGAAATCGGCTCTTATGACGAAGGAATGGACGTTTGGGGAGCGGAAAATGTCGAAATATCATTTAGGGTGTCGTTTCCCACGATGTAAAACATGAGAATTAAAATTTCAGATTTGGATGTGCGGCGGAGAGTTGCAAATTGTGCCATGCAGTCGGGTCGGTCATATCTTCCGAAGCCAGAGACCTTACGGGATCAAAACAGACTCAATGGGAAAGAACTCAGTGCGACTTGCAAAAGTTTGGCTTGATGAGTATATTGTAGGCATTTTTACTGAAAGATATTTCACGTTAAACAAAAAGTTAATTTCTATAGGAATACTTCTACCAGGCACGACCATCATATAGACAATTTACCGGATTTGGAGATATTTCATCGAGGATCCAGCTTCGAAAAGATCTTAATTGCAAACCATTTCGGTGGTATTTAGAAAATATATATCCGGAATTATTACCGGACAACACCCCAAACCAATTAGATCCTATGGCAATGGCAGTTGGTAAAAAATACATGGTATTTTGATTAATTTGTTAATTATTGGTATACAATTTCAAACGCATTCAGATTCAACTATCTAATACGTCCATGTGTTTAAGCGCGGAAACAAACGCAGGAAGAATTGCGAATGGAAATCGAGTGGAGCTTCGAGCTTGTCGACGCGACATGCGTGAAAGCCAGTGGAAGTATACGTTAAATGTTTGTAAATTTTATTCATGTATTTAGAAAGCTTTTTAATTCAGAAAGAACTTCGGCCAATGGGTTCTTCGCGTCTTTGTCTCGATTCGCTTCGTGGATTATCTATCATCCGTTGCCATAATCAAGGAGCACATCAGGAATGGATGATGTCGAGTGTAATGAAGATTTACAATCCAACAAAGAATAAGTGTATCTACGCCAAAAATGAAGGACCATTGTCATTCGCTCGCATCGATTTTTGCTCATTATCGCCGACTTTCAAGTTGATTTCACTTTGAAAACATTATTTCGGGTTCTATTAGAAGAAATTATTTATTTTTACATTATCATACACGAAAAAATATAGTATAAAAAGTATACACTATTCTTCATTTACACATAATTTGAGAGGGACGGCACAACACGAAAATGTTAATAATGTATATTTCAGAAAACCCTAATTTTCATTAATAATATAAAAGGCAATACAAATTCAAAAAAAAAATGAAAGGCAATTGCAATGGGTTTGTCTATAAAAAAGGATTGAATCGATCACACGGAGTAAGCGTATCTCAGGTAAACATTAAAATAAAAAATTCTAGGCAATACTGAATATTGTTTTGAAAACTTCATAGGATTTGTTGTTTTTGTTCTAAATATTGTTTAAAAATTATCAATCAGAGCAAGCAAACGTCATGATAATTGGCAATTTTACATACAACAAGTAGAGTTCAAAAAGGCACCAGCAAATAAAAGCTAATATGCTGGAAATAGTTTTGAGTCGGACTAGACGATTTAGAAACATACATAAAATAAAGAAATATTAATTATCACAGTTTGAATAGAACTTTCTAGCGGCAAAGGGCGAAGAGATATAATTGAAAATTAGAACAAATAAAAAATATTCAACAGAAAAGATAAAACATTCTATTTGACGGATGCTGGAAATTCACATAACATTCTGGAAGGAATTACATATATAAACAAGTAAAATTATGCGACCATTCCTTTGTGAGCAATTTTGCTCTTGTTCGTACCTGACATTAACAAATACAATTCACTAGTCCACATTATAAAAAATACCGTGCAATCCATTAAATCGGTGCTGCGAAGATTGTTGAATGCACAAAAATTCTTGGCACGTCTTATCAAAAGCTTCGCAAAGATCGGTGATTGTTCTCGCCGACTGCCTAGTTCCAATCCACTTTTCATAAAGCTAATATATATATATTTTTTTTAATTCGTCAGTTCGTCAATTACCTTCTCCATTTGTGCCGCAGCCGGAACGTTGCACGGAAAGCTACGGTCAAAAAGAACAGTGGCTGCTGCCTCCGGGTAATTTAGTGGAATAGCTATTCGAAGAGGCGCACAAATTACCTAAATAGTTAATTCCTACCAAAAAACAAAATACTTTAAATATTACCAATTGAGATGAAACGCACACTACAATCTGTGGACTTGACGATGACGTAGGCATCGATTGGTGATCAACTGTCCATAAAACTCGACTGAGCTCCTGCTGAGCAGCGGGAGGAATGCTCCATGGTTTTCGATTGTCGAAGACGCAACTGACTTGATAGTCTTCGGTTCGTATCCTCTTACGTGCGACGTCTTCTTCAGTCCGCACATCACTGATCTTTCTTTTACAGTCTGCTACTGATGAAGATCGACTTCTTGTTTCCATATCTTCTTCAACTATCTGTCGCACGTGGTCTGGAACTTTGATTGCTAAATGTCGAACGTTTTTCCATGTATCCGCCAGGTTGCACTCTTCTTTCTCATGCTTGTCAACCAACTTCCTTGTCACCTTTACTCCTTCTTCGATGTTCGGGAAATCAGTTAGTCTAATCTCACTAGAACAAGTGTACACTTCACTTCGAAGTTCAAACGGTTTCGCTTCTTCTGTTGCTTTATCGTTCTGTTGTTGCACTCTTGTACGGTCGTCTTTATCAAGCATCTTCTTAAGCTCGTCCATGAGCGGATATGTGACACAATCGCGCTGAATCAGCACGATCAGGCTCGGCGGCAACTTCACCAGATTGTCAAAAGGAATAATTCGTTTCTCAAGCAGAACTTCGATGAGGATATTAAAGCCCTTTGGTTTAGGAGTGCCGTCGCGAGTGCTTCGCTCATCTATCATCAGCAATCTATCCAGAAATTTTTCTTTCAATTCGTTGAGTTTTGCAATGTACTCTGCTGATTTTTCTGTCTCCATAGTTTGATTGCTGCCTGGCCCTTGATTGCTAAACGGTGTCGGTATTGACAGTGGGCCTTTCTCTGAAATAAAAATAATTTTCCAGGAAAATCTCGCTACAAAAATCTTATCGGAATTTTTCATACGTTTAAAATTATTCCCCATATTAATATAATACGCATATTATTAAAAAATAAACGAGAGAAATGGATATATAAGAATACGTACGTGGAGTTTCGGGCTGTACACTAGCGGGTTGCTGTTGTAATGGGGAAGGATGTGGATGTGGAAAATTGGAAGCTCCTCGATTCTGTACAGACTGAACAGCAGACGACGATGGAAATTGCTGTTGTTGCATCATGTGCATATTCTGTTGCATTCTGAAATAATTAATTCAATTAACCAATAAGTAAAGTCAGAATACGGTTGCATTTGTGTCGACATTCCCTGTTGATGTGGTAGGCATCCCCTCATAAGCTGTCTCTGCTGTTGTGTAGTCGGCACTTGTTGCGGCTGCTGTTGAGTTTGCGGAGGCCCCGGCCCCATTCCCGGTCTATTCGGCCAAACCTGCGGCCCCCGCGGATTCCCCATCTGTGTTGCTTGATACTGCATATTCCCTATAAACTTCACATTACAACAAATTCATTCCCATTTCTCACTCAAACGATTCTGAAATTGTTGAGGATCCGAGTGTCTCATCTGCTTCAGCTCTTGAAATTTTTGAGCATGCATCATCTGAGAGGAAAATTTATTATCATAAACACTTATACATTAGAAGCAGATTACATGTATCTTTTGCTGTTGTTGATGAATCGCTGTAGGATACATTTGCTGCTGCTGTTGCTGCGACGTTCCGCTTCCACCCGCACCAGGCGGCATTTCATAATTCATTGTATAATACAAAAATTAATCCTTTCAAACTGTCGGTCAAAACCCTAAAGTATTGCTCATATATTTAGAATAACAAATTTAATTTAAATATAATAGTTATTGGTTAAGAACCTTTTAAAAATGAATTAACAAATCCGCATATGATTTTATAACAATTAACAAACAACAAATCAACAATAAAAATAATAAAAAACTATCTATAATTTGATAGATGCACTATTCTTCTTCGAGGATTCCGATTTGATCATTTTCTTTTTTGTAACAGCTCCATTTGTTTTTTCACTTTGAACAGTTTCTTGAAGCTTGTTGAAGAAATTGCTGCTCTTTAGTTTTTCGGTTTTTTCTTCATTTTTCTTTAAAGATTTATTTTTCCCCGGGAATATCTTTTCTTCTCCAAATTTATCAACCAACGCTCTGAAAAATTCTTTATAAAAATGAGGTGAAAAAGCTGTCAATTAGTTTTTGATATTGTCAAAATTAATTAATATTTCTTTTTTCGTCATACAGAGTAAAACACGGAAAAATTTTTTATATATAATTTAAAATATAGTCTTTCTGTATTGTTATTCATCATAAAAAATTATAGCAAAATCGAAGTGTTTATGTATATAGCTTTAATTTTTTGAACGAATGTTTTAATATTTGAATCTCGGCCGTTTTTGCACAATAGTTACTTTTACATAGGCCGATTTTGCAAATTGTAATATATTTTATTAAGAACTAATGATCTTAATTAATGAGATATATACCGAGAGAGCAGGAAATATCAGAGCAATTAAGTACCCAAAATAAAGAGAAGGAGAGCGTTAAATGTATAAAGCATTTCTATTATTTGTGATCTGATTAATAAAATTTTATTTAAGAAGCTTGATGATTATGGTAACGAGCTCCTAAAAAAAATTAAAAATCAGACGAAAAATGTAGAGGATATTGTGTTAAAAACTAGCACAAATTGCCGTTAGAACGTAATTGCATAATAAATAAAAATACAAAATAGAAAATCTGTAGAAAATAGTTTTAATGAACGTGCGAAACTTTCTAAACATCTCTACATGTGCCTTCTGTCTCCAGACATCAATTTTTTAGACTTGAATAGATCAAATACACAAAAGAGAGCTAAGAAATACTGTCAAAACACGAGGTAAAAAGCGTATAGGAAAATCATTTTTGCGAAGAAACGACCGAGAGTATAGTCATGATTCTGGCATCAAAACATTTTTAATTTTATGCATAACAATATTTGACAAGTTCAAGAAAAAATAAAGCCCTATCAAAAAATATTTGAATTTTATATAAAACAAAAACCTTTGCTTTGCTTTCTTCTTTCTTCTCGCACGAAGTTTATCTGTACGATCCCTCTCCTCTTCTGCTTTAATAACACCTCTCTCCTTTTTAGCTGCCTCTTCCGGTGCGATAAGCTGAGCTTCTGATGACGCCATAATTCCAACTTCTTCCACTTGTAAACTGGCCATGTTGGAAACAACACGTACTTCCTCGACCGCTTGAGGTGGTTGATACTCAAAGTGTGTTAGAGAATCAATTAAATTAAACAATTCTTTCATTTGTTTGCGAATATTCTCGTGCTCTTCGTTGACTGTAGCTTCTTCTGCATCCCCTTCAACTTTTTTCTGATATTCTTTTTCATAAACTTCTGCCAGGGATTGTTTCTTATTATATATCTCCTCGAGTGGTGTGGCCTCGCAATGTGGACCTTTTGTGTCCACTTTTTTTACACGTACTACATTATCAAAAGTCTGAACTCCACGTTTTTCTTATTAAATAAAAAAATTTAAAAACCTTGTCGCGTATTCTTTGTTTAATGAGCTCTTCAAGCTTGTCCGTAAATTCTTCCGTTATTTGCGGTGCTCTTTTCGCAGAATGGTCGAATTCGACATGTTTTTCAAGCATTGTATTAGTTTCTCTCTGCTGGGCTGCAACTTCGCCGCAAAGCTCCCAAGATTTGGGTGCAAGATTTTCTTCTTCAAGTTTTTTAATCTTTTCTTGTAACTAAAAAAATATGATTATTTTATAAAGTATATATCTATATAACTCTTTTTTGTCTTCTCTGGTAACCGGACTCATTCTCCACCACATTGTCTCCCAGAAGTACAGGATTTTCTACTTCTGCATTCTTTTGATCTTCAAGTTCATCTTCCTCTACATCTACCTCTTCCTCGTCCATCGCAAATCGTACCTTTTTAGGGGTACCACCTGAAACTCGATCTGCTCGCCTCTTTTCGGGTTGTTTTGCTATTTCTGGAGCTCCGAAGAAATCTTCGTATTTATAATTGACGTCACCATCAAATCCCTCTTCTTCAAACATCAACTCTTCGTCCTTTTTAATATTTTTCTCAGATTTCAATAAATAATCATTCATTTCGGCCAAATTAAAAAACTTGTCGTCCACGACGCTTTTAGGAAAATTTTTAGGTGGCGACTTTCGACCGTCAATCGAATCGTCGTCAGATTCCATTTCTTTTAGTTGCCTGTCTAGGTCCTTGAGATCATCTTCTTTAAGATTAAATAAATCACATTCTTCTTCTTCATCATCTTCATCTATAACGTCAAATTCTTCCTCGTCTTCAATATCTTCTTGCTCTTCCGTCTCAATATCTTCCGACTTTTTATCGGTTAAAGTAATTTCACGAATACCAACAAACTCCTCAACAATAGTCTGAAAAATTGTACTTAACAATAATAAAAAATATTATTAAACCTTATTCTTCCGTTTTAAGGTGTCCAATTGCTTACTTTGATGTTTCAAATAAGACCATATAACTTCATCATTTTTTGAAACAAACGGTACCGGAAGATTATCGGCACTTGGAGCCAATCCAATCGACCAAGAGTACAATTTCTCAATTTCGGTAGATAACAGATCCAGCAGCTTGTCATTACATGAATCAAAAAATTGTGAAAAGTCCTCTATACCCTCCTCCATTTCTGAAATACAGGATACATTAGAAAAATTGAAAATAATGAAACAATATTGATTAATTCTCGTGACGATTATTGGTCGATCAATTTGACAAATATTAAATGAATATCGAAAATAAATGTGATCAAACAAAAATGGCAATATTAAATCTGATAAAATCATTATTGTTATTATCCTTCTTTTTATTACATTATTATTTAATACACATTGTGGATTTCACTATGCGTTCCTAGGTTAGGTTAAGTTGATTTTTCTATGTAGGCCCAATTTGCCAGACATGACACTAAATAGAACGCAGTTTGCATAGGCGAAAAATCGGTTTGATTCTCTATCAATACTATGTTGAATGACCATACGCAGACGATAACAGCGAATGTCGTCACATCCTACGAGCAAACGGCTGCCTGATGTTTAGCCCGCATCAATTTAGCGGTAGTTTAAAAAATATTTACTTATAACGTTAAAATTTTGTGTAGAGGGAAGAACGGCGATAAACGAACGACTCGACTTTAAATTTGATAGGTCTTCTAAGCAAAGTTATGATTTTTCAAGTTTAAACTTTTAATCAGCTATAAACATTCCAATTACCGAAACCACGTCATTATGCATTTAAAATAATTTAAAATTTCACGACGAGGATCAAAATTATGAAACCCAAGTCTCATAAAATTACTCTTTCTCTTAAAATAGTAGTAGCATAAAATTAAATATAAAAATATGGTCTTATTATGTTCCGTTAGTTCCGATAGTCCTTAACGAACTAAAATTTGTTCTTATTATTAGTGACAGATCGCTGATCCGTTTCGATTCCACGATACCAAAGTCTGAAAAATTTTTAAGCGTCGGAAAGCACATAATGAACAACCAATCAAGAGTATTTTAATCGATCTCGTATGAAAACTCATATCACTGATCGTAACAACGTCAGAACTTCAGGAAACAACTCAAGACTCAACGCTAATGATATTCTAGACTTTGTCTCTTGAAATTCCTCTAGCAAGAGAGAAACTCTCCGGCGTTTAAATGAACTAGGACTTTTCGCATGATGTCCACTAATTTCAAGACGGAATTGAGCCGCGCCGGTTGCCTGAATAAAAGCTCATCTGAATTCGCAGTGATTGTTTCGCCAGGTTGGAGCAGTTCAGAGTACAGAATTCCTTGTTGGTCCCACCATATGCACAGTAATACCTTCTTCCCGTGGATGTTGGGTTTTGCAGTCGAAGTTGTCGGTTCACCGGGACTAACCCACGATTCTCTTCGCTTCGGATTGCCGTAGTACACCCACTTTTCAATACCAGTTATGATGCGGCGTAAAAAAACTTTTTTTGAAATCTCTCCAACAAGATTTGTCAAGTTGTTTTTCTCAGCTCTTTTCTGGGTTCTGAGAGCTCATAGGGCATCCATTTTCCTTACTTTTGATTCTTTCCCATTGCTTTCAATCGATGAGAGATTGCTTTTTGCGTGCCACCGATAGATGCCGCGAGTTGCTCCTGTGTTTGAGCCGAATCTTCATCCAACAAAGCCTGAAGTTCTTCGTCTTCAAGTTTTTGGCTGTCCCGATCAGTCTTTGTCGTTGACGTCAAAATCGTCCGATTTAAAACGCTGAAACAATTCTTGGCAGGTTCTTATGGATGGTGCAGCATCGCCGTAAGCTTGGTCAAGCATTCAGTGGCTTTCTTCTTGAGTTAGAAAAGGAAAAGAAGAGCTTCCCGCAAATGACGTTTTCCTGGCAAAAATGTGGACATAATCTGAAGCCAAAATAATTATTTTTTATAAAGTACGTGAAGAAAGTTATATATATATATATATATATTATATAAGTAGAAAGCTGATATCAGAGAACATTATAACATAAAATTCGTTATATAAAAATAATTTTATTTTTACAAAATATCCACAACAAAGGTTTGTTTTTAAATTGAAATTTCGTGATAACTGACTTTAGATTAATCAGCTGCAGAGGAATTTAATAGTTCCACAAAGGTAGTAAATTGAATCCTTTAATTCTTCAAGGAATTAACATGCTCTGTGATCTTACCTACGTCAAAGTAGACGAATTCCAGATTCCGGATATTGTTCGCTTCCGAAAGTTGTATTTTCTAACGTGATTCGGATATTTTATATTGTAATTCTGATAATTCACTTTTTATATAGACTATCAATTGATCAAAACTATTAAAACTTTGATAGCTATCAAAGTTTTTGACGAAAGTTCTTTTGTGTCTTTCTATTAATCTTGTTCCATAGTCTTGTTGCGCAATGGTTCGCAATGCGTCGTTAACTTAAAATAGCCTATATAAACGTGAACACCAGATATTGGCGGAATTCAGGATTCCGAGCTTAGACAATTTTTCGTTTCCGATTTCCGGTTTCCTAATTTTTCAATGGATTGGCCAATGTGATTCCTAATTCCGGAATTTCAATTTTGATTGAAAATTCCGGATCCCGTAATTCAAAAACTCGCATTCCGTCAACCTCAGGTGTACATCATAAATCGTAAAACATTCTGAACAAACCCTTTCTGGTTTCTGGCACATGAAAATCGTTGACTATTAAAATTCATATTATTGACATTTAAATAATATTCATTCCTTCTTAAATAAAAATTAATTTATCCAAAAAATAATCATAATAACAAAACAAATTGTCAATCATCTTCCTTCGCTTATTTAATTAAATGTATTAAATATTCAAATCCAATTATTTTTTATTATTTCATTAAATGTCAGACCAAATTAAACAAAAAAGAAATTTGAGCTTTTCCCACAATTACAAAATTACTAATCGTTTAAATTTTAAAATGATGCTCGTTTAATCTTTATTGCTTTTCCACCAAATCCTCATTGGTATCGTTTGAATCGGAATTTCTCATTTTTTCATAAACTCGGTTCACTTTGAATATGCACAATTAAGCAATTTCAGCTTATTCCAGTTACTTCAATTCTATCGAATAAACACTTGCAAAATGCTCAGCAGGGTCACAATCATGCTCCTATTAATAGCGTGTTCCATTCAATTCATTTTAAGTGACAATCAGTTGGCAGAGAAGCGGCCAGCATTGCTATCCAGGTTCGCCAAGATGCTTGAAGTGCAATAAGTATTTTTAGGTATGGTCGAGCAGTTCTTCCGCGCTATGGAAAACGT
Organism: Caenorhabditis plicata; assembly: GCA_963931815.1. NCBI lineage: Eukaryota > Metazoa > Nematoda > Chromadorea > Rhabditida > Rhabditidae > Caenorhabditis > Caenorhabditis plicata. The sequence goes on from OZ007494.1 coordinate 17,932,940, forward strand.
TCATTCCCGTTGCATCAAACATCAAATCAAGATTGTAATTGTTTCATATATTTCCAATCCATAATTTATCTTTCAGATGACGAAGTCTTCTGTGTCACTATTGATGGTAAACTAATTTGTACACCGGATAATCTAAAATTCAGAACATATTCGTATTAAATTATGCCATTAGTATTGTTAATTTATTCGACAAATTGATGCAAATTGATATTCAAAATTTAAAGTAAAATAAAATAAAATAAAACAAAACAAAACGATCTTATAATAACAAAAAAAATCATTCAAAAATATTGGAAAAGTCATCATTTATAACATCAAGAATCGACGATGATTGAGCACGATCCTTGTCACGCTCGTTGGTGGATTTAATTAAGTACACACTCTTGTTATTACAAGGCGGTACCTTAACGGTTGACCTTGATCGAGCGCGCAACTTTTCTTTCTCGTCTTCAAATACTGAAAATATAGAAAATAAAACTATAGGAAGTAAATAAACAAAGCCTACATTTCCGACTTTCATCGTCCTCGGCTTCGAACCGTGGGCTGCGAGACCCTGAGAGAGCTGAATCTACCACTCTATAAGATACGCCATCTCCACGCAGCTTAAAACGTGCTTCATGGGAGTACGCAGAATCGCGCGTCGAACAAATTTTCTCCATTTGATACTCGCGATTTCGATCAATTTCATATAATCGTTTAGCAAGCTTCGGTATTGCTTTTGGCACATCAGATTCATTCTCGCATTCACTAAAATTCCCCATAGCTTAATCGGATTTTACTTAATAAAGTATTTTTGATTACTTATGTAATCAGGACATAATTATATGGACAATAAAACTTTTTTAAATTAAAAAAATTTTTTTTAATTTTTAAAAATTTCGGATGAAGGATATAACTGCCAAGAAACTGCGCCGCATTGCAAATGATTTTATTTATCAGTTAACGTTTCATTCTCCAGAAATCCTGATGAACCAATGAAAAGAAATTCTTAGTACCTCAATTAATGGACCAGATTTTTCCAGTAATTATATTTTTCAAGACTGTAAGATTTAAGACAATCATATTCATAATTTCCGCATGTATTTTGCAACTGATAAGAGCCTGAAACTCTCAAAAATTTCAGATCTGTTGAATCACAACGTGACTGAAAATCCTAACCTACTGCAGATGTATTACTTCTATAAATCACAAAACATTCAGAGAAATTAAACGTATTAAAAAAAATTAATAACCCTGATATCATTGTCCATATATTTATAGTCCGGGCTATATATTCTTAAATAGGTAAAACTCACGAATCAGTGCTAGATGTATCTCTAATGTGCCTAAAAATATAAATGATACAACAATAATTGGATTTTAATATACCTCTTCTGACGCTTTTCCCCCTTTTCCGAATTTATTCTTGTCTTTTCAATTGAAATATCTGCCTCTACATGCGATTCGGGTTCCACCTTGACAGGAGTTTTACCTTTCGCGTGGCTCGAACTGCTACTTTTTCGTGGTTTTTCAGACGTCGAGTGGTACGTAGAAGCGCTTATTTTATCACGTATAGGACGGTATGAAGATTTAACGTCATTGTTCGAAAAAGTTCGGTGGTCTTTACTACTTTGACTAGCTCTATTGTCATATGGTGAGCTATTGCCACGTTTCGAAGAATGAACATCATCATATTCTGTTCTGGACCGTTCATGATACCTCGAACTTCGGTCCCTCGTCTCGCTTCTGTATGTCTTTTGCAGCTCCTCATATCTCGGTGATCGAGATGACCCACTCATGTAATTTGGAGTTCTTGCACAATTGTTGTAATTAGGAGTACCCATTACATGCCTTGGTGTTCCACCGCCGTAATTTGGTGTTTTCGCGCCATTGCCAAAACCAGGAGTTCTAGATCCATCTCCATACATCGGTGTTCGGTTTCCTTCTCCATATGGAGATGCAGCGGAATTCCTATACGATTCATCTTCGTATCGTGGTGTTCTGTAAATTTTCATATTGAAAAGTAAATTCAACTTCTACCTTGATCCGTTCACTGGTACCAATTCTTCCTTTTTATCTATAAATAAAAATCTTAAATAAATATAACACATTATCTCACCCGATAATGGTTTAATTTGCGAATTACAGAACCTTCGAAATTCTAACTCGGTATCAACATCAACTTCTTCGCCAATGTATTTTATCGTATATTTCTTGGAATGATTGTGGCTGATAAACATACACTTTTCAAACGCTTTAAAATTACAATTGCTACATTTGTATATATATGGTGATTTTTTCCAATAATATTCACTATAAATAAATTATTATTTTCTAAATTATTTTGGTTCTTACAAATGCGAGGCTAAATGTTCTCTCACTGTGGAGAAACTCGAAATATACGGTGGCATATTTGTCTCACTTCGTTTCCCCACACAACGAGGATATTGACATTGGAAATAATAAGGATACTAAATATTATATTTATTTTTTAAATAAATCATTTTAAATTACCTGGGACATAAAAATTGTTTATTCAAAATAAATCTGAAATAATATTTAGAATTAGAAGCTGAAAAAAAGAAGGAGAGATCAAGTTAAAAATACAATTTTTAAAAAAGGAATAGTACAAATCTATAGAATCTACAGTGTTACCAAGCAAAGTCTATTAAATGATCAAATCTGAAAGTTTCAGTCATTTAAAAATAAAAGCTTTACAAATAATATAATGTGGAAAACTAATCCATGAATTATTTTTAAATTTTTACTTATTTTCGCTGATTATATCTAAAAATGAAAGAGGAAAAATAAAAAAAATAATGGTCTCCATTTGCCGGATATTCTTTTGTGCCTATCAGTAATCTGGGTTGTCTCAAAAACATACAACACACATTGAAGAAGAAGAAATGGATACACTTTTAAGGCCGTCCAAACGAGATCATTATTTTTTTCATATTTTTCCTCTTCCATTAGGCAGCGATCATTGAAAGTAAAATAGAAAGTCTTAATAAATATGAATATACAAATATATATCAAAACAAAATCTTTTCAGCTAGTAATAATGTAAAATTTTAAAAAATAACTTTGATGTGTCACGTGCCATGAGAGATGAATGAAAGATTGATTAAAAGAAAACAAAATATTATATAAAGCCCATTTAAAACACTAACATTTGAATCCTTCTCCGTTTTCTATTGTAATAACATTAGTGAAATTATTTACGGTGACGACCACACGTAGTGATAAGTATTTATTTCTAATAATTATTGCAATGTTTAAATGGACTCGAAGTTAAATTATATTTTAAAAATTAAAAAAATCGTGAAAAATAAAAAAATCAATTCATTCACAAAAAAAACAATTGAATCATAGAATATTCTCGAAAAAAAAAACTTTGAGAATAAACTACAGTAGCGGATGAAAGGAAGCGACAAATTAACATAACAGTTACATTTTTAAAAAATTTTTTGGAGGGGTAATCGTACTGTGGCGCTATGTTAATGCATTTATTGTTAGATTATTACACGTCTAAGGGAGTGATTTTAAAAATCACCTTATAATCCGCTCCGGAAGAAAAAGCATAATCGAAAGAAAAGTGGAAGTTACACCCTTGTGTGTGTGTTTGTGTTGTCTCAAAAAAAACAACACAGATTGAAGAAGAAGAAGAAGAGATGAAAACTCCTATGTGGCCATCGAAAACTTCAATATTTTTCCTTATTTTCCCCTTTCCGTTTTCCGTTTGAAAAAATTGATTTCCGTGTTACCCTGCTCGGCATGTAAAATGTATATAGGGGAACTGACAAATTTTGCATATTATTATCCATTTATTATGCAAAAACGACTAAGTATTCATAAAAATATATATTAGGATAGGGGTGATTTCAATCTGAACATAAACTAGAACGTTCTAGCTAGAACTGAATAATCAAAACAAAAAGTGTGAAGCCAGATAATATAGAGTTATTCTCCACAATAGCGAAAAGCTTCCATCTTCTATTTTCCGTTTCAAAAATTACTACCCATTTCGTTTGAAAAATCGATTTCCGTACAACCCTGCTATGCCTAGCAGTATGCAAAGTTTTGGGAACTTGCGAACAATTAAAAAATTAACTTTCAAACAATTAACTTTCAACATTTTTAAAATTATTTCCACATGTTCTCAATGAGAGCGTGAAACAATTATTCAACTTTTCAATATAATAAAATGGTGAATTCATATAAATATTTATTAAATACAATAAAAACAAAAATTATAAGTTCATATTTAATCTTTACTCGTACCAATTGAAACTGAGTTCATTTGATCCCTAATCCACGCAGCATATTTTGGAGCAGCGTGCTGAATAGGTACCACAACAAATTCTGGAACTTCATATGGGTGTAATTCATGTACTTTCTATAAATAAACTTTAAATATAATAATTCTGCTCATCACCTTTTCCAGATATTCCACTTTATCGTCCGTTGTTTTAGCAACCATTAAAACTTCTTCACTCTGCTCAAGTTTACCTTCCCATTCATAAACAGATGTAACTGAGGGTAAAATATTCACACATGCAGCAAGCTTTTCCGAGACCACTGTTCTAAAATTTAATTATTTTTATCTTAATATAAACCTCTTCATTAACTTTGAGATATTCAGTGCGACTTCTTTTGATGGAGCTGTAATAAGGATTGTTACCAATCGTACCACTGTAGACGACATGTTCTGTAGTTCTTAATAAATATATTGTAGTCTAAGATTAGCTTTCATCAACAAGCGCGAAACGATGCAAATAAGCTATTTTTTGTTTCTTGATGAAATATATCTTGGGTCGGTTAACTAATATGTGCACGTTACTGTGTACGTAATAATTCGTTTATTGTCTTATTTTAATTTCGCATTTTGAGGAGGGGTTGCGTATGCTCGCCGCTGCAGAAAATTAAACGATAAGGGTGTTTAACTATTGAAGCAAATACATGCCAATTAAAATTTCAAATTTAAGAAAAATAAACCTACGAATATTATATTAAATGATTATATAATCATGATTATATTGGGTACAGCCAGAATTGATACTAAATATTAGAACCATAAAATTTTGTAATAAGACGTAAGAAAATATATACGTTTCTTTCTGGAATTTCAATTAAATGAGCCAAGACGAAGACTATTAAATAATTATTCTAATTTTATTGTTATATTGTTCACATAATAAGATATCGTGAATTGTTATATATTTTACGTATTTAATCGTAGGGAATACTGCAGACATATGTTTTAGCGGGTTTATTTCAAGTTAAAATTTTTCACACTTGTGCTTTTCGAGTTATTAATTTATATTAAATTTAGATTAATGAAGACAAAGAAACGTTCGCTCTCACCACAATCTGATGAATCTGATGATAGTTTCGGTTTGTTTCTCAAAAAATTATATTCTAAGCTTGTTTATCAATAGAAAGCGAACAAGAAATAAAGAAACCAAAAGTGAAAAGAATCAATAAGGATAAAGTTGGGACATCGGAAAAGTCAAGTGAACCAACACCATCTGTTCCACTGAACAGTTTTCCAGAAGATGATCCAAATGAAGATTTGCTGAGCTTGGTAATTTAAATATTATTGTGCAGCGGTCCGTACATGCATTAAAATATATTGGTTATATGAAAGGTCTATATGGTATTGTAGTTTTCAAAGAAATATGTCAAATGGAAGAAGAAAAATTCCGAAGTGTGTGCTTTGTATTGTCATTGCCGCAATTCTGATAAATATCAGATTGATGAGATTAACTGAAGAATTTGCAACATTCCCAGGTAAATCCAAACGTGATCTTTTTTTCCTATTTTTCTTGTTTCATTCGGCATCTTTCCCTGGATACGGTATCATATAGTATGAAAATTATTGCTTCCGCAACCGAACATCTACGTAAAAAAGACAAGTATAAAGAGAAACATCCTCTGCTTATAATTGTCTTCGTTTAGCCGTTACAGTATATATATATATATAATAAATTTTATTTCAGGAATTGCCACCTTTGCCAAAGACATCTTTTTCGCAAAACGGAAAAGATAGGTTAATGATTAAAAGTATCGAAGTTTTCAATTTCAAGAGTTATCACGGAAAAAATATAATTGGACCATTCCATAAAGTTTTTTCCTAATTTTATAGCATTTAAATTGTTAAAAATAGAGTTTTACATCGATTATCGGCCCAAACGGATCAGGAAAATCCAATGTTATCGACTCATTGCTTTTTGTTTTCGGATTTAGGGTAATTATTATTATCATCAAGTTATGAGAAATTGATCATTTAAATTTTAGTTTAATAAAAATAAAAAATCCTGTGCGAACTAGAAATTTTGATTAAATATTAAAAAAAAATAATGAAATAAAGAGAAATTATTAAAATAAGTTGAATATTTTCTCGTAAAGTTTTGGGAAATTGCGAACAATTAAACCACTTTAAAATAATTCAAACATGTTGTTGTTGAATGATCAATTTCTTCTAATTTTATAGTATTCATTAAATATTTACAAAAACATTTTAGAGTGGAAAAATTAGGTCAAAAAAAGTTTCCAATTTAATTCATAGCTCATCAGGGAAGAAGTGCGACAACTGTACTGTCACAATTAACTTTTACAGGATTACAGATATTGTAATAAATATTTCTTTAAAGAATGTATATAATTTTTTCAGGATCATATAAGTTACAAGGTAATACCTGGATCCTCGTTTTCCGTGTCAAGGACAGCATACAAAAACAATTCTAGTACATATGCTCTTAATGGAAAGACTTCTTCTTTAAAAGAAGTAGAGAACTATCTGAAAAATTGCGAGATTGACTTAATTCACAATCGGTTTTTGATTCTTCAGGTTTTATATGATATACTAAGTTTTTTAGTTTTTTGTTAACAGGGAGAAGTGGAAGCAATTTCGATGATGAAAGCCAAAGGCCTAACGAAGCATGAAGAAGGGATGTTAGAGTACTTAGAGGATATTATTGGCTCTAACAGATTTGTTGTACCAATTGAAAAACTGGAAAGACGTCTTGATAGAATATCCGTTGAAATGTCTCAAAAGAAAATAAGGTGCGTTAAATTTTTGGCCTTTGTTTCTCAATAGTACAGTTTAATATATTTTCTTTCGATAATTTTATTAACTGTCTCTATTTCTTTTATAAATTTATATTTCACTTTAGACGAGAGAAAGCAAAATCATCAAAAGTAGCTCTTGAAGGTGACGTTCGAAATGCAATAGATTTTCTCAACAAAGAAAACGAAGTTGCCAAACTAAATAATACCATATTCCAAAGAAGAAGATTGAAATATTTGGATCAAATTAGGGAACACGAGGAAGAATTGAATTCAAAAGAAGAGGAACGAAATGGATATGATCTAAAACTAGATGATAATGACAAAAAGATAAAAGATTGCGAAAAACTAGATAAAGAAATGATGAAAAACAAGGCCACACTGGAATTGAATATGGACGAGAAACAAAAATTAATAGATGACGAACTGACGGCGGAAAAAAGAAGAAGTCAAAATTTGAAGCGAATAAACGCTGATTTGGAGAAATTGAACGCACAAAAAGAGAAAGAAGAAAAAGCAAGAAAGACATTATTGGAAGTACCTGAAAAAGCATCGAAAAAAATTGAAAAGTTAAAAGTTGAATCAGAATTGTTATTGGATATTGAGAAAACTGCGAATGAAAAAGCAGATGAGAATTTGAGCAAGTTTGATGAGCAATCGAAAGAATTTCGGGAAGAAAAAGTGATGGCGGAGAAAAATTTTGCTGATATAAACTCAAAGTTCAATGCAGTGAAAGGTAAAGCGACTGTAGCTGAAGCGGAATTAAATGATCTAATAAAGTTGGCAAATAAAGCTAAAAATACATTAAACGAATTGAATCACAAACGTCAGGAAGCTGAAACTAAATTAATGGAGGATAAAAAGTATTTTTTGTTTTAGTGAAATTTCTATAATTTAGTTTAGAGAATTATTAACAATTGAACAAAAATTGCCAAGCGATGAAAAAATACTTAACGATGCGATAAATGAAGCACCATCTATTCGTTTAAAGGATAATCAACTAAGTCGAGAAATTCGAGAGATTAAAATGAAAATCCATGAAATGGAAAATGAAAAGAATAGAAAAGTAAGTGGTAATCGTACATTGGAGGCGTTAACCAAAGAAAAGCGCGAAGGTAGAATATCTGGATTTTTGGGTAGATTGGTAATTTAATAGCTTTTATTTGAATATAACATTGTTTTCTTTAGGGAGATTTGGGAGCGATTGATTCGAAATATGATGTTGCTATTTCAACAAATTGTGGTTTCTTAAATTATTATGTTTGTAGTGATAGTGATAGCGCGGAACTCTCTATTAACTTTCTTCAAGAGGTTTTCGAATAACTATTTATATAATCAAACTTTCTTTTAAAGAAGAAACTTGGTAGAGCCAATTTTATATCGTTGGACAAGTTGAGGATCGATAGGAATAAGATGAATATGGATTCTAGCCAATTGTTAGTTTTAAATAATTACATAATTTTAATAATAATATACAGGATTCTGAATTTTTTTTTCGAAAATTTTTAAATTTAGAAAATTCCATTTTAAATTATACCGGATGTATTTTTGTTGATCGTTATAGATTTAAAATTTATTAAATTTTAAATTACTGTAGTTGGATTTTTTCAGTCCTGCTCCGCGATTATTTGATTTGGTACGATGCGAGGATTATATTCGTATTGCATTTTACTTTGCTCTGGGTGATATTTTAGTCACAAATAATTTAAGCGAAGCTCAAAATATCGATAAGAGATATGGAGGTTGTGTTTTTTTCGCATTTTATCTTATTCGTTTTTTAGGTCGATTTAATATTGTTACATTAAATGGAAGTAAATTATCAAATGATGGGTCAATTACTGGCGGAGGTGAACCACGCAGAGGATATATTGGAACTGATATTCGTGTGAAGCAAAATGATGCAAATTCTGATGATATTATTAGAAATCTAAAAGCAGAATATGAGACAAAGAATGAGGACTATATTCGGGTTTCTGAGAAGTGTCGGAAAATTGAAGCTCAGATAACAGAGTTAAGAACATCTGTTGCGGCGAGGAATCAGAAGAAGAAAGCTTTATTGGCATCGATTGAACAGACGAAATCTGTCCTTGAAACATTGTGCAAGACGATTGATATCCAAAGCAAGGAAACCGAGACTGTTGTAGTGGAAGAAGAAGAAATTAATGAAAAGAAGAAGACTGTATACGACCTTATCGAGGAGAGGGATAAATGTGGTGCGATTGTCGAAGAATCAAAACAAAGAGTAGATGAAGTTACTCAAAAAATTGATCTGATATTCGAAGAATTAGTAGAACAGTTTAAAAGGGAGTCAAAGGAAGCAAGAGACAAAAGAACTTCAATTGAAAAGGCTATTGCAAAGGAGACGAGCTCGATAAATAATTCGGAAAGGAACATTGCAAAGGTTTATTGTAGTTTTTTTTTTAATTCCTATATACATATATATTTTCTTTTAGTGTGATGATAAATTAAATCAAATAAATAAGGATATCGAAAAGAAGTTGGCAGAAATTGATAAGCTTGAGCATCAAAAGATTGATAATGAAGTTATTGAGAAGATGAAATCTGAAATAGAAGATATAGCTTTATCCTTAAAAAACCTCGAACAAGAATTTATAAAAATTCGAGAAAGGAATAATGAAATGTCTCATGAAAACGTCGAATTAGAAAAAAAACGGAAAGTTGTTATTGAAGAGATTTCAATATTGAAGACAAAAGCTATAGATCGACGCAGAAAAGTAGATGATATAGAACGTGAGCTGAAGAATTTGAAATTAAACAAAATACCGAAGCTCTCTATGTTGGACCCGAAGAATAGACCGGAGGATTTGAAAATTGAGTTTGAAGAGGAATTGAATTTTGACGATCTTGCCGATATGGACCTGGAAGAGATTAATAATGTGCGAAAAAAGTTAGCAAATGATTGTACAGATAAAGTGTACACAATGGAGTTTGGAATGAGGAACAACGCACAGAATCAAATCGAAGGAATTGATGAAGGGGATGTTGGAGAATTGGAAAAAATTCCGATGATGACTGACGAGGAATTGAGACAGATTGATGAAGATAATGCTAATGAACTGGTTTTTCGCCGGAAGAACTTAGAAAAGAGCTTAGATGCAATGAAGGCTTCTGTGAATTTGACCGTGATTGAGGAATATATTGAACGCGTAAAAAAATACAACGAAGTTACTTCTGAGTTGTTAGATATTACTAAAAATTATAATGCTCATCGTTTGAAGTGGCTAGAGTTTAAAAAACAAAGAAGTATGGAATTTAAAGAAGGGTTCTCGGTCATTGCTGAATCGGTAAGAGAGGTTTATCAGATGTTGACGATTGGAGGCGACGCAAGATTGATTGAGAAATCGGGAGCCGACCCCTTTAGTGAAGGCATTCAGTTCTCGTAAGTTTTATTGTGAAGTTTTTTCGCCCTAATGTTTTAAATGATTGCCATTTTTCGTTAGCCACATGTACCCCAAATTATTGCTGCTCGACCAAATTATAAACATTTAAATTCATATTTCAGATTTATATTGATTTTCATGACAAAATTTTTTTTTAATGTTTCTGTGTTTTGTTGGAAAATTGAAATCACAGTATCACAGTAATTAAATTTTTCGGAAGGTGAAGCTTCATAATGATCCAAAGCCTAGAACCTTATTAGGGCCAAAACAGTGAAATTGAATATCTTGCTGTACGGTACTCTACGCAGTTTCTATTTTTAAAAAAATGACGTTCGTTTTCAAAAAATCACATCGTGTATGGCTGTCTATTAAATTAAAAATTATTTGTGTTTCTAATGAATTATAAAAATTAATTCAGGGTAAGACCCAGCAAAAAAGCATGGAAAGAAATCGAAAATCTCTCAGGAGGAGAAAAAACTCTTGCATCATTGTCACTGGTATTTGCACTTCATACTTACAGGTAATAATTACAAATTTTTATTTATTTTTTCAATAATATTTTATAGACCAACTCCATTTTATGTTATGGACGAGATTGATGCTGCCCTCGATTATCGCAATGTGACCATTATTGCCAACTATGTGAAGGAGAAAACAAGAAATGCACAGTTTATTATAATCTCCCTTCGGAATAACATGTTTGAAATTGCTGATCGACTGATCGGAATTTATAAGGTTAATGATTGCACAAAAAACGTGGCTATTGACCCTATTACCACTTGTCATCTAGCTAAGTCTCTTGGAGATAAAGTGTTGAAACCAATATTACCGGAGGAGGTTACACGTGAGTTTCGATTGGGGAAAGAACAAGAAAGATTGGATGATGAACGAGGAGAAAAGGAGTATGCAGATTTTCCTTCAACTTCTGAGATTCGACGAGCGGAGATGATCTTAGAACTTAAGATGAAGAGGGATTTGGTAGAACGTGGAAAGGAAGTGGAGAAGTCGAAAGAAATCTCGAAAGAATCACGACCGAGGACGAGAACTGATTCTAGAATTTTAGAAAAAGTTAAAGTGCCAAATGTTAGATTGGTTGTTGATAATAAGGGACCAACGGAGATGAATATAGAACAACAGGTATTCAAAAGCATTTACCGTGAAAATAATTAAGTGTGTTTTACGACTTGACAGGAATTACAAGAAAAACGTCCTGGATGGAATGAGGATGACAATGATATACGAAAGGTCTGCAATTCAAACTTATCCGCGTGTGATGAAAACTCAATTGTTTAAATTTTTTCGTGTTGTATGTATGTAATGTTCTTGTGGATGAAGTATTAATTTTCAATTCGATATGAGTTTTATTTTTATATTTTGGATCATACTGAGCCTTTCTATTCTTTATATATATATATATATATATATATACTTAAGTAAGTCTATTGTAGAAGGAATGCACACAATTCTACTGATTCAATCATCGCGTTTAGACACTCGCACATGGACTGATTTTGATACTTTGAGGGAATGTTTGAACGGTAATTTTTTTGTTAAAATGGAAAAAGAGAAGAATTACAGCAATAATCAAAATGTTTGAAAATTTCATTTTTACTAAATCTCGACATCAACTGCATACTTATGAGTTATCCCAAGTTTATGATTTTCTTGATCATCTTACTGATATAAGTGCAATGGTTTTCAATAAGGTTTGATATTTATATTTAATTAAATATTACGGTCACAAGACCAGAGCAAAAGATAATGACGATTTTTGTCGCATAAATTTCGCATTCCACGCCTCAAATTGAAAGTGTTAAATCCATGTGTTTCTCTTTTTGTTTCTTTTTATTGTCGTTAAACTCATACGAATGACAAGGATTGAATTGTAGCGTAGACGTGACTGTGTTTACGTAAAATTCTAATTTGTTCGCAATATTTTTTTTTAATTTTTAAATGAGACGTCTTTGCTACAGTTCGACCCTCGTCATTCGTGTGAGTTTAATCTCACTCGAGACTTTCTTTTTTGCTCTTCCATTGGGCACCGATCACTGAAAAGTATAGCCGTCGCCAAATGCGATTACCATCAAAAGCAAAAGCAGTATAGAAAGAGCATAACCAAGAACATACATCTCCACCCCACGAAATAGGGGTTTGCAGTGGAAAATTTAATTTTTTCTTTGAACCCAAAAGTTTTGGTTGAGACCCCATTATTTTGAATGTAGATCATAACTTCCAAGTCTCGTTCGATTCCAAAAGTTCGAGTAATGTCAGTCCTTGTAATTTTCTTAAAAGTTGGGACATTTCTTTAATAGAATATTATTATAGGACAGTGGAGAATATATGCCTCGATCACGGGCGTGGATAAAACAGCAATTATATGAAATGATGCGCGATCAGTGTCAAATATCATCAGATGGTCAATCATTTATGGTGCCAGCCAGCTAATTGATGGTTGTCAATTTACTGAATATGTATATTTATTATTGGTAAATCACAATTTCATAAACATCACAATTAAATTATGAACAAGAACACGAAATTTATATATAAGTTAATTTGACTAGAAATTGTAAATTACAGGAGATATTCAAAATTTTTATACCAGGAAATTTTTCCGTGTAAGAGTTAGTACGAAGAAGAATCTGTTAATCATACATTGTACATGGTATTCTCCGGAAATTTACAACATTTAGTCAATTATTGTCGTTGTGTAGAATACTTAAAAAATGTCTTAAAGGAACACAAGGAAAAGATTGTGGTCTCATTTGCGGGAAAAGAGACGAGTGTCCATTTAATTTTCAATGTTTTTATTATTTCGCTTTTCATTCCAACTTAATTAAATCGACACCACTCTTCCCCAAAGTGAGACCACAATTTTTCCTTATATTCCTTTAATCTATTGTTCTTATTATTAAACACCGACAATAGACTATATGTATATAACAATTAGCCAACTTTTTACTTTATATCTTGCTTCTGTTGATATCGATTCTTGTACTCGTAGTGCCAACGATTAAAATCCGCATTGAATACCACTATTGCTCCAGAATCGAGTCCGCCCAGGATAAAGCGATGGGAAGAAACAACTGCTACCGATTTTACTGCACTATTAAGATTCTGTGAAAAAAAAATCATCGTTATTATATGTTTCATATAAAGAACCTGATAAGAATACAGTTTCACCAATGGGAACATTCGCCAGATTGTAATCCGTCCACCCGATGAGCCTATGATTGCAAACTCGCCGTCACGTGTTATTGTAACACACTCAATTCTAGAAATCGTAATTAATAATTAAGTATCGGAAATACTCACTTGTCATCACTGATATACTCGTTAAGTTGCCTAGCCGTTGATGAGTAAGTAACAATCCTTTTTGATTCGTAAGTTGCTAATAATATACATTCGCGGCTCATCGCCAGTTGAGTTACTGCTCCTTGGGCTCGAATTCTTCGTAAAAGATCTGATGATGTAGTGTGCACCAAAATGATTCCATCTTCACAACCCGATATTACTAAGCCGTGTTCAGCCGACACACAGAGTGCAGTGATAGCCGCTTCATGTCCTGTGAGAATGGAACGCGGTGAAGGCATTTCACCGATTTGGTTGTACTCTCCTGCGATGTATCCGTTTTGACCATTCCAGTGCCACAACACCACCGTACAATCCATACTACCTGTCACCACGTAACAATCGCTGAAGAGACTAGTCTCGCTCCTTGATATGCACGTAACGACGTCGCCATGACCGTATATTGCCTGCCGCACTTTTCCACTGTCCGTGTCGATTATCCGGAAACTATAGTCTGGATACCCACACGCGAAAATGAATCGTGAATCAGTTGTTGTGACAAAGTTGGAACATGTAACAGCGAGTCTTTGGTCAAGCGCATCACCAAGATGTCGACGCGGATTCGGCGAAGATGTTGATGCCAAAAGCGGATCGGCTGTAAGTGGGAGCTGTACATCACCGCTGCTATTGGATGGGTCTATAGAAAGGGCTGTTCTCTGGCTAGCACCATCTGAAAATATTTTTTAGACTTATTTATTGTATCAAAACTCACAATTATAAGAGTTATCCCATTTGTTTAATGAGAATACGAGATTCTGAGCAACCGCCAGAACCGTCGGATTCGACAACTGGTGATAAGTGTTTGCTGAGAGATAAACTACTGGACTGTTCGATATGTACTTCATCATCATGCATAAATCATCATCATGTCGTTTAAACATGGTCGGCGCCATACTCATAACTGAATGGCGCGGAGGGTGAGCTTCTGTCAATAATTGCGATGGTGTTTGTCCGAATGAACAAATCTGCTGTTCGATGGCCATCATTTGGCCGGGAGTCTCAATAGATTTCAGATTGACAGTTCCTTCATATGTCAAATGATAAAAGACATTGGTTGCGCGAACCGCCTCTGCTCCCTTTTGTTTATACCCGAATATTAAGTCTATCCACTGATTCAGTTGACATGATACGAGATCAGATTCCAGTGCCTGACGATGCATCACAACAAAGTGCTCCGGCGATTCAGCCCATGGTGGCAATTCCACATCACCGACCTTGGTTCCATCATCGCGACGGCCCAAATCATACTCATTAGAGTTCCTCAGCATTTCTGGAAGATAGAAAAGCTCCGGTATTAATTCTTTGACGTCGTGAGAGTCGCGCTGGCATCGTTCCCAAGTTTCTTTCATGCTATGGAAAACACGATCGGGATGGTCGAATTTTCCATCATGCATATCAATATAAATACTCGTGAATGGCTCCTAAATTACAATAAATTAAAAACATAATTTTGAATCCCCATACGATACGCATTAGCCAATTGAGTGTGAATGCCGGTGTTGAATAATGTGTCCCATAATGGAAAGCCGGTATCTGATCATCCGACCATGATGTATACCTTTCTGTAAAGAACTTTCGTCGACTTTCTGATAATGCTCCAATAGGCTAAAATTAGAAAATTAATCATCATCATCACAGAAAATGTTCCGCACCTTCGACAAATCCCTGAAATTAGAAGCAACGTTCAAATCAAGTTTGTCCGTAGAATAATTCGTTAAGATCCATGGGAAAACAGGATATTGACTTAAATCATTAAAAGTGCGTCCCGCCACAGTATTTAAGAACATTAAATAATCGAAATTGGAGATTTCACGCTTCTGCCATTTCACTGACATATCCGAGTGCTTAAACAACTGCCGAGGAGTCATCAGCGATGTCTTCCGCGATTGTGGAAGTCCGTATTTGACGCCGACACCAACTCTCGGCAACTGGTAAACAACTTTCTTGACAGTTTCTTCATCGTTGAAGGCAAACATTATAGCGGCTGTAATTTAAATGCAATATAGAGGTTGTCCCAACTAGGCAAATCCCAACTTCTTGTAGCGAGGAACAATTCGAGGGCAACGTTCTGCAACAAATAACGTCGCAAGAAAATAGCACGAATCTCCAATAGATTCCATCTAGCATGCATTGATTCGCAATATCGGAGCACCTAGAACCATATAGAAATTGTGATTACGCAATTCATTTTGGTTTTAATCAGATCTTTGTATTGTATTCTAATAACAGCGTTACGGACGGCTTCCGATCTTGATTAGGAAATTCTTGTATACATTAATTATACTTAAGTACCGCTTATGGATTGTATAATTCAACAAATTTCGAATAAATAGATATTTATTTCCAGCATAAATTACTAACCAATTATTGAATTATTATGCATTTTTTCGGTAGAATTTGTTAAAAATCCAAATACCCTACTAATTTTAAACATACTGTAACTTCACTGATTTTCTACATGCTAAAGTTCCACTAAGGAAAATAAATGACATCTGTCATTGAATTACCTTAACCACCCGAAATGACCAAACATATTACCACTTACTAATCCCATTTATCCACTAAAATAAATATATAATTGTCGCAGCAGGCGTTTGTCAACATTAATCTAGTCACATCATCATTATAATAGCGATTCGGTAATTAAAAGATTATTGACAGCCCAATTATCCATTTGTCTTTAAAAATCACTTGAAACACCTTTATCGATTGATAATCAAAATGTTGATAACCGTTATATAATCATCATCACAATCAACATCAATTGGGTGCAGTTCATCTGCTATTATTATTATCATCTTTCAATCAATTGCAACAACTCTGTTGTCTCCACCCATTGGCTCCGCCTTCATAATTGGCACAGAAAAAAGCAAGAAATCGAAAATCGTTTTTTTCTGACTGGATGTTGGGACATAATCAAAATGTTATTTATCAGGTATTTAAATAATTTACACTCTTTACATTCCTTATCAGGTAAACAATTATTACAATAATAAAGTGCAGCAACGAAAGTCACAAGTGAGCAAAAACGTGTATCGCGTAGCCAAAGTCGTCCAGGATGTTCTTAAGGAGGTAGAAGCCCAGGAGCCTCGCTTTATCTCAACTATAGTCGAGTCCAATGGCCGTTTCGAAGGGATTCAGGTAAACTCGCGAAATGAGTACGAGGCCGTCCTATACCTCAATCAAATGGGTGTATTCAACTTTGTCGACGATGGATCGGTACAAGGCTGTGCAGTACTAAAACTTAGTGATGGCCGTAAGCGCTCCATGTCGTTGTGGGTTGAGTTCATCACCGCTAGCGGCTACTTGTCGGCTCGAAAAATTCGCAATCGGTTCCAGTCGATCGTCAGTCAGGTAATTGATAAGCAACCATATAGGTAATATTTTATAAATAATTTAATATACCACGTGGATTTCAGAGATTATTGCAAATTACTCTCAGATAATAGTGATGTTCGGTTACGTATCGATGACAAATTAACAGTGCAAATAACATGCGCTTTTCGGTGTAATGGAATATGGCCCCGTTCAGCGAGCCACTGGCCTGTAGCTGGAATTCCATGGCCGAGTACTGCTGTCGCCAATCAAGTGAAGGCTGAGGGATTCGATTTGACCAGCCGTGAGACTTCAAATTCTTCACAGCAGCAAACGCAACAACAAGCTCATGTCAGTAATCCAAATAAGCAATCCAACTCAATGGAAGCAGACGCATGGGCAATGAAAATGAACAGCGCAGAGAACCTTTTATTAAGTTTCTTATTTTCACATCGTTCTTCCTTATACAACATATTTTCAGTGGGTGGGCGAAGAAAAACCCTTAGTATCTTAAAATGTCTTCGCGATAGCCATCTAGATTTTCCTGGAACACCAGTAACAAACTATATCTTAAAAACACTGGTCCTTTATGAATGCGAAAAGCATTGTTCCGATTACGAATGGGAAGACACGGCAATTGGCGATCGAATTATTGGTGAGCCTAATCTTGCATGGCGTGCCGCTTGATGAATGTTTTTCCTCAACAAAAACAACAAATTCCTTTGCATTTTTGATGACATTACTTCCTTCATTATTAATCTATTCTGACATCTTCTCACTCTACGTCTCGAACTCTAATATATTTTCCTTTTACAGGCGTTCTCCTTCAATTAGTCAGCTGCCTACAATGCCGCAGGTGTACTCATTACTTCTTGCCGCAACTCGATTTGCTTCGTGGAAAGCCACATCACCTAATTGAGCACAGTGCTCAAATGGCGTGGAGTCTAGTTAGAAAACTTCTTATTGATGCAGATGCACTACAGTGTCTCTAATTAATTTTAAAAATCATTCCATGACTCCATAATCATTTTCGTACGAGTTTTAATAAATTATTTATCAAAAACCTACCTGAGGATTCTGTTTTTTATATAACGGATGTTCCTCATCGGCATCGAAAAACAAATCATTAGCGGTGACCGACAATGTTCCCGGAACCACGACTCCTGGAGCGATTAGCTTAGCAAACGTTGAGAAGCAAGCATTTTCTGTAATAGACACGGTATGGAATTTCCACAAATATTTGTATCTTTTAAAAATATCATTTATATATATATATATATATATATATATAATCTACATTCTTGAACAGTTGTCACTCGTTGTTTCATCAATCTCTTCTTTTTAAACCCGACTAACAGAAAATAAAAGCCACCTAGTCAATCAATTTTGGGCTTAAGTCGAGTGAGCGAACTCCCCTCTCTTTTTCTTAAGTCCCCTACTGCTCATAATTTTCAAAAAAGGTATTTCAAGATGAATAATGACCAGTCATAATATTGACTCAGTTCACCTGCTTCTTATAAATTACCCATCTACTTGTTTTCCAATTTTATTGCCTAAGAGATGAAATAGCCTGATAAACAAGCAATTGGTAAGGTAATTAAAGTGTTCAAATAGATAATTGTATTTGTTCCAAAAATGAAATAAACTTACGACTTGATGGAATTGGATCAATTTCATTAGCCCATTTGTCTATATCTGATTCATCCACAAGTTCATTCTGCTGCAGGATCCTCTGTGATGTTATTCCTTTCAAAACTTTTCGGATTTTCTCTTCTTCCGTCTCCTCATTTTCATGTTCTTTGGCAGACCCAGATGGAGTTGCTTTTTCATACTTCGAGCCGTTTGGATTGGGAACGAATCGTTTCCTTCGCCGGCTGTCATCTTCCCAAACATCTAATTTCCAATATTGCGAGTTTCTGAAAACAAACAACTTATATATATATATATACAAGACAGGTTAGTATTTGAAATTGTATTTATATATATATATATATCTAATTCGAGTAACGAACTCCAAAAAATTAAAATAAGAAAGGATGATAAAATTCGCTTTAAACTCTTTTCGAAAGTCATGTTTTTGTACTCTTTGTAAACATTTATTGAAAGCTTAATATCGTTTGATTTTTCTACAGCATTTCAAGGATTAGCAGAGTTATGATTTTAAAGTTTAAACTTTCAATCGACTATACAGTACCGTAACCAAGTCATTTTGCATTAAAAATTAAAAATTTAACGAGGAACAAAATGATGTAAACTATGGCTCATAGGAATAAATCGTTTTCGCAACAGTTTAAAACTGTTTTACAGAAATTAAAAAAAAGATAAATTTGTGGAAAGCGTAAATTCGTTAACGTTTCTTTTTTTGTGAATGCTGTTTGCAGCTGGAGTGTGTATGCGATAAACTTAAGTCATCGCAAAATTTAAAAACTGAATTCTAAATCAAAATTCAACAATAGTTCGCGTTGTTACTATAAATTTATTTTTTTGGTTCTAATCCAATTTTACATTTTAACCCCTTCATACTTACATCGAATCATTCGGCTCTAACAATATCGAAACCATTTTCTCCAATAGTCGTTCCGCCATCAAAGAATCTCTTCTCCGCCCTGACACAATTAATAAGTCACACCGATTGTTCTCATCGTTCCTTGATGACAGCTGATCTCTGGTCTCCGCTTCAAATTGAGCATGTTTACTAACATCTTCCGCACGTAGCCGATTTAATATAAAATCCGCTTCATTAGCCACTCTTAGTATATGATCTCTTGTTGCGTGAGCCATTAGTCTTCCTTCGTTTACCAGTTCGATAAACGCCAGTCCGGCGTGTTTTTGCAATGAAGTTTGCCATTCTTGGGAGCACAACAACATCACCAGCTCGATAACTGATACATTACGATTTCGGAGCGTTTCAAGTACTTTGGTGTCATTCATTATCTCCTGACCATGAGTACCAAGCAACGTCTTTTGTAAATAACCACGAAAATCTGACATTAGCTCACGGAGCAAGGGAGAGCACGTCTCAAGTGCGGTTTGAAGCTTTGTAGTTAAATAGGCACGTCGTTCCATAGTTTGCTGAGCGACTGATCCACGCCTATTGTTAATTTTTTCAAGCTCTTCTTCGTTGTATTCTTTCCCGTCTTTCTTTATTTCAGTGTTACCGACATTTATAGCTGAAATTTCGGTGGTCCGAGATGCAGTTCCGTTTTCACCGTTGCTTTCAGGTACCGCTTGCTCGGCTATTTGTGGGGTTTCATTACTTGGAACCGGATTTAATTCCTCATTATTTCCTAAATAATATATTATACGAAAAACGATTTTCTGATTTACTCACCATTAGACTCTTTCTTCTCTTTTCCGTCAACCGTCGAGTCAAAAAACGGCGACGGAGAAGATGGTGGCTCAAGAATATCGCGGTACCTCGATACCATCAATACTGATACCAAATATATAACAGATAGTGCCAAAAACTGTGCTTGCCTATTTTCCTCTACCAAATCGCGATAAACAATTCCCTTAATTCTCGAAGCGTCAGATTCTTGAAGCAATTTTTGGGTATCTTCAAGTCCATCGCTCTTCTATAACATTTTTTTTATTACAGTTGTAATTCCATTTTCGTACATTTTCTAAGGCCCCACTCACAAATTCCAATATACATTTATGTCGCCTATTGTTTTGTGGATCAAATGAATTCATAGGTTGAGGTTCCTGGGATTTAGCCGCCAATATATGACGTACTGCCACCGTCGATGCTATTCTAAGTGATTGTCGAAGTACTCCTCCAGCTGGCATATTCTTCTCTTGTTCCAGTTCCGAAAACGCTACACCTGATGACAATACAAAAGTGTCAACGAGGCGTGCGAACCGGATGAGTAGAGATGCGGCAACAGGAATTGGCAACTGTTGCTGGCAAGCATCAACAAGCTCAAGTTCCGTCTAAAATGAAATATTAAAATTAAATTCCAAAAACGATTCAAACATTTGGTGAAGTTGCGCTGGCCAGTAATGGCAATAACCCACCACAAGCCATAATAAGACTATCAGCAATCTGAGAAATAACGTGAACTACATTTGCAACAAACACTGCATTTTCCGACATATTTGAACATTCATTCACGCCTTCAGATTGCTTCCATTCATCTACTACTCGCTCGATTCCCAATAATAGATCATTGAGAAGTCGAATGTGAACATCGGACCACGCGAATTCAGGTGTTCGATAAACAGGTGACGGCTCCATCATCTCATTGTCATTATCCATTTTTGCCTTCAGCTTGTTTTTGAATTTCTCATAGCTTACCTAGAAAATTACTCCATCAACAGTAATAAATTTAAAAAAAACGAAATAAAAATAAATGTATCAGTATATCAGTAGAACCATAACTTTGGAAAAAATTTACCACTAAATTGACGTTCGCCTTTCAAAAACCAAAGAATTTGAACTCTATTTTGAATTTTTATTATTAACAGTTTATGGATACCTCTATACAACGGTGAATAACAATATTGGTGAGTTTAAACTAGAATCGTCTTCTAAGCAAAGTTATAATTTTTTAATTTTAAACATTCAATAAACTATACAGTATACATCAATTACCGTAACCACGCCATGTTGCATTTTTAAAAATTAAGAGAAACATAATAATGTAACTCACGTCTTATAAAAATTATCATTCCCCGAAATAGTCTTAAAACACCTTTGCAAAAGAAAACAAAAAAATATAAATTTGCTGAAACTAGAATCAATTTCGTTGATCTTTCTTTCTATTTGAAAGCTGTTTTCAATGAGTACTGTATGTTTCATTTATGATAAATGCATAATATACGGTAAAATTTTGCGATATCACAATAAAATAAATGCACAAAAGGGCGGTACACCTATAATTAGATTCTCACAATTTCACTGTAATTTTCACCGTCCGGGTCTTTAAAAACCGGGGTCCCTCCCATCCCTGGTATAAACGTACTTGATTGAAATAAGCAATTAAAAAGAATAAAATTATTTTACAAACCTTTGAATGGGCAATCGCCAGTGTATCAACCCATACTCGCCATCCACCATATTCATGCCTTAATGCATGATGGAGTAATATCGAAAAAGCTTCCCATACGAGCTCGCTAACTTCGTTTTGCTGCTGGTTTTCATGGAACACGTAGGCGAGACCAATAAGCCAGTCTTGCCATACGGACATTTGGAGTATCGTCCTACGGTTTTCTTTACTTTCCCTACACATGTTTATAATATCAATAAGGAAGCATTTTCGAATAATTTCGCTATTATCATCATCTTCGCATTGTGCAATAACGTGTGCGATAACTTTAAGCATTTGAGGATTCTCAAACTTCCAGTCCGGTTGCGCGGGTTGATGAACAACATAAGTGAACGTGGGTGTCATCTTTTCGACGAGCATTTCCAGCAAAACATTGTAAGTAGCAAGGGACACATTCTTTGAGTGAGAAAGAAGTCTATCGCCAATCAGTTGGAAAAGATTTTGTTGTGCCATCGACTCCGCTTTTCGTCTATAAATTTAAATAATAAACAATAATTAAACTAAATAATCACTTTAATGTTGACCGTGATAAGAAAAATCCAAGTATCTTTAATGCTGGAATCCGAATCAACTCATTTGGAGATGACATCAAATTAAAAACTATTCCAAGAGCTTTGTTACGATCCATTGCTGGAATCATAATTGCTGGATGATCGGCTATTAATCTTGTGACAAGAGCAAGAACATCATATAGATTGTCATCTTCTCGCAATGTAGCCAACAAATTTAGAAGAGTGTGAACTTCATGATCATGACCGTGTTCTTCATCCTCATCACCATTCTTCGTTACAATTAATCGATGGATAAACGTCAATATAGCGCTTCTAATGCCAACAAGATCGTTTGTTGAAAAATTGGCAAATCGTTGCTCCACCGTATAGCTCGAATGGTTTTCGGGCAAAGCGAGCCAATAAAAGTGTTTTAGAGTATGGCACATCTCAATAAGTGTCGGCACTCGACGAATCATTTGCGAGAAATTATTATTAGCGAGGAAATCCGTCGATAAATATTCATACAAATGCACCTGAACATCTGGTGTGGCCCGAATCCATAGTTTCGGATTGAATAGAATATAGTCAAATAGGTGTTTGAGCAATCCGGTTCCAGCGGGACAACGAAGCAAGAATTTCGCAATTGAAATCAATAAATCTAATACATCCATCGATAAATGAGTAGGAGAGGAATTTTGAAGGCAATTTGAAATTATCAAGAATCCTTTGCTGTGGAATAATTGTTGTTGGCTAGATTGTGATGAGCTAAGCAACATTGATATTAACGATAAAAGAGTTTGGCTAAATTGAAGGAATTAATGTAAAACTTAATGAGAATAAGAATACCACACATCCCCATCAATAGAGTTATTCTGTCCGGGGAGATCAATTTGAGCAAATAAAGGTAATAAGATCTGAATTCCACCAACTGACTGCAGAGATTTGTGAATAGAATGTGTCGTTATTACTTCGACTCCCTTTAAAAAAGAATATTAAACAATTGAAAACAAACTGACGAACCTCTTTCATAACAGCATGCGGTATTTGGACGAAATAGCTATTTGTACTCTTTGTCGGTGTATACAAACATAATTGACCATGACAGTTCTTCGGACAGTAGGCGAACATCAGCGACGAGTGCAAATGGCCATCGAACAAATGTTTTTTGTATCCTTCTGGCAGATTTGTCTCAGAATCATGCTTGAATGTAGATTGATAAGCCGGTCCCAAACAAAAAAGAGAGTTGGCTTGTTGAAGTGTCAGTGCTTCTCCGAATAAGTAAATAGCTCCCATTTGACCACAAAACGCCGAATTCGGAATTCCATCTGCTGATACTCCGATGGAACATCGATCCCAATTAGTTTGAGACGTTACAACCCTACAAAATAACAAATTATGTGAATCTTTAAATAAAACACTGGTGGGCAAAAGTTTAAAAAACGATTTTGAAAATTAAGAAAAAGGAAAGCGATTTGAAAAATAATAAATAAGCTCCATCGGAGAGTAATTTTACTACACTAATAACAATTTAATTAAGCAATTATATAAACAATACAAAACTCGCCATGATAATTCAATCGTTTCCGCCAATTGACCATCAATAAAGCATTTTATTTCACTTCTTCCCCATCTTGAATAGCAATGAGCAATAGCAATGTGATGCCATTTTCTCGCCAGTAATTCCGCCTTTATACACCTCGATTGTTCTTTTCCTTTTGTTTTTTCCACGTTCACAACCAAGCAGTTTCCCGTAAAATGACATGAGTATCCTATGCCTTTACTAGTTCGAAGGCAATACAAAAAAGGTTGCTCCTTTTCAAACGTCACACTATTAAAAGGTTCCATACGAAGCCACGTGGAGAACGTGAATCCTTGTTGGTACGGTATGGTCTTGATAGGTGGAAGGATAATTCCCTAAACGAAAAATTCCCATTCATTTAACGTAAGAATGAAAATATAACTGATTGATCTTTCCCAGGGAATGAGAAGAAAACATCGGCGCTATCACGTTGTGGCATTTCTTTTAGTACATGAAGCAGTTTTAGTGAATTTGTTGGCTTTAAATAATATATTAGGACCAAAACAAACTATAATATCATACCCACTGATCATTTGTGGCTCTTAGTGATCTTAATAAATGCCTTGTTTGCTTAACATTTATAGAATATGCCACGAGAGCGGCAATCAATTGAACAAGCAGATCCGCTAATAACGGTGGTGCATCAGGAAGAATATCGAGAACTCTAAAAATTCTTAATGTATCAGGTCAATTGCTCGCATGGTACTTTGATATCAAGCCAACTCGAGCACACGCCTCTAGATTTCGATTGCTTTTTCTCACCACTGCTAGGAATAGGCTCCAGATTTCATTCTAAGCGTATATTTTTTAGAATATTACAAAAATATGAAACTTACTTGCAGATCATAATCGCAGTGAGATAGTAATGTAAGCATATGGTCAATATTCGACGAATCCTCGATTACAAATCGCAGTTCAAGATCAAATTGACCACCAACAAGCTGAAATTAAAATATTATACATACCGTGAAAGTTAGCAAATATCACCAAATTAAATAAGTTGTCAATTATTTGTGTTCGATCCGATGAATTTCCATTATGGATTGCATTTACTAATCTCTGAATAGTTTCATCAGGGGCCTCTTCATTGCTATGAATCAATGTAGTCTTTGACAATAACCTTGGTAAGCTTGATGTCACGTCTTCCTATAAAATAATGGGCTAAAAATTATTCAATTACTTCATGCAAAAGCCATGCAATAGAAATAACAGCCAAAGGAAAGAAAGTTTATCGAAAACAAACACTGAACGGAAAGGAAATATTGAATGATTTGGTAAAGGAAGCCAGTGATCCTCGTCTTGATACAGATCCATTGTAGCTATCCCGTCGACTCTGTGTTCCCGGAGTGGATGGTTGCGTTAAATCGTATTCGATGTAGAATGAAGTCATTTCTTCGGGCTGTGGAATTTATGACAATAGAAACATAGGTAAAATGCAAAAACTCAACATATTCCAAAGACACAACGAAAAAAATTTGTATAAGAACCAATTCACTTATTTTTGTATTTCTAAAAAATGTTATCCAGTAAACATATATACCTCAATTTTAAATATATCATATCCATGGTAGAATACATTTTATTATTTTTAAGTTTTTTTAACATATATTTTCAAGTTATAAGATAATGAATTATCAATTTCCTATATTTAGACAATAAAATAGTACCCTTTTTCTAATATTTCTGTTTCATTGAGCCTATCCCAAGGGAAATTAGGTCGATCAAATTCATCGTGGTCTATGTGAAACGTTGTAAATTTGTAGAATATACAGTCTAGCAGCCTCCATTAAACTAATCTAGCACGCCAACTGAATTTTTGCTGTATTATCCATAAGAACCTGCCAAGAATGGTTAAAATGTTGCAAACCGGGAAATTTTGACGTCAATGACAAAGACCAGAACATCCAAAAAAATTAAAAAAGAAGAATTCAGGATTTACTGGATGAATATTCGGCTGAAACAAAGTAGCAACTGACGGCATCAAAATTTTAAAGAAAGTTTTTTTACACCGCATTATAACTAGCGATGAAAAGAGAGTTTCTAAGAAAATGCGAAGCGAAAAATCGTGGTTCAATCCCGGTGAACCAGCAACTTCGATAGCAAAAAAAACCAGCAACTTCGCCGACATACAGGAATTTATACGAAAAACCTATTTTTAATCGTTTATTAAATTTTTTAAAATTTTTCTATTGTTCCTTGAAAAATTAGTACTTTAAAGATCGACGGGAAATGGAAGAGAAAAATGATGGTCGATGAGATACAAAAGAGGTATATATGAAATATATATATATATATATATAAATTGGTTCTTTACAACTTTTCAGAAAAAATTTAAAGTTTTACCTCAAGCTCTAGTTCCTTGTGCTCTGGCAATGGGGGTAACGATTCCAAAACAGGTGTCGATGCAACTTCAGCTGTGCCTAGATCAGCATTCTTCTGGCCATCTTCCGTTTCCATTAACAATTCTGAGTTGTTTTGCAAGACAACTGACATATCCGGTCGATTCTGATCATCGTCATGTTCTTCCATTCCCAAATCTACCGTCTCCATATTAGATTCATCTTCATCATTTTCCTCTGAGCTTAGGATGTTTGCATAATCCTCTAAAATAAATGTTCGTATTAGCTTTATCACTAATTTTACTTTCTTATTTTACAGTTTTACGTAGTTTCATCACATTGTAATAACTAACAGACTTATTGAATACAACTATTATTAATAGAAAACACTTATTGATAGGTATTCATAGATTAACAACCAGTCTTTTTTATAAGTACACCGAATTTTAATTGTTAAAAATAGACAAGTGGATAAAAACTTGGGATATTCGTTTCTCTTTAAAAATGAAGTAGTAGCTTTAAAATTGTCAACATCAGTCACATTAGTTTCTGTGGACAATTTTGACTTTTTTACATTAAATTTAATAAATTAAATATTTGTTTCACGTAAAAATAAATTATAAAACACGTAAAATTGTGAGTTTTACAGAGATTATACAGATTTTTTACGTGTGTATCTTAAAAAAAGTATCTTAAATACCCTAAATTATTAATTACGCATACCGTATTTTTGAAAAAATTATATAGTTCCATACAGATCGGTGATGGACGGAATTCCGTATTCCGGAAAATGAGATTTCTTTCCGTATACCGGAAAATGAAATTTTAATCCGTTAAAATCAGTTTTTTGATTTAATGTGCGTTCCTAATTTCTGTTACTGTAGTTAGCATGTTAAATTTTAAAAATGACTTAATTTGAACGATGTTCATTTTAATTTTGCGTGCGGAAATTTTTAACTTCGTACCGTATTCGGTACACCGATTTTATTCTGCATTCCGTACTCTGAAATTGAAAATACCTATTCCTTCCATCACTGATACAGATGCTAAAATGGTATTTCGATACATTTTTTAAATTTTCTGAACTTAATAATTTAATATAACTCAGTAAATAAACGATTTACGGTTCTGGTAGGCTATAGCATATGTATACGCCTAGACTAATTACAAAATAACCAAGACATACCTTTATTAATGTGTTGTTCAGTATCGTTCTCTGGATCACCCATAAGATGGTCTCTGTAAACAAATATTTAAATATATTTACATCAGTTTTAGAAAATAAACGGCAGTGAGCTTCAGAAAATACTTTTATACAAGCTGTTAAACTATTATTATTAATTAACTCCCATTTTAAACACTAATATGTCACCGACACATTAGATAGCAATCAGAAAAAATTTCAAGGTAAACGAGGGAAGCAAGCATTTATTCAAGCAATAATAATAGATTCAAATAAATATACAACTCTAGAAAAGATTTAGAGCACAAGTTTAGCTTTAGCCGGCCCAAGGGTGCGCAGAGGTGTAGTTGTTATGTATTCTTTTTTATATATAAAATCGACGTGGTTGTTGTTGTCATTTTGGAGGGTAAGGGGAGGCCGATAGTCGAGCCAATATAGAGACGCATAACTACATACAAATTGTGACCAGGACCAAGGAAGGGCAAATCGTAGATTATATATAATAATACATATTAATAAATATTATTTATATACCTATATTTCCCCATCAGTGATGAGAATAATTTCCAGTTTTGAAAATTTCGCTTCGGACCCCGTATTCAGTTTCTTCCAATTTTATTCCGAAATTCACATACTGTATGTAATCATATCGTTTCTATGATCATTTTTCCAATTACACGCCAAATGGAAATAACTATTTTTCGATTTGTAGCGTCTCTGAAAATGTTTTCATCTTTTTCACAAAAAGTTTTTACGACAATTTAATTAGGCTTGTCTTAAACTATCTAAAAATGTTAACACCGTCGCAAAAAGTTATATTTGAGAAATTTTACTGAGCTCGTTTTAATACCATACCAGTTGGCGTGTCAATTGGCCAATGTTAAAGTAATTTTTAGAATATGAAACGTATCTGGAATATTTTATGATATTGAGATAGTTTAAGACTAACTTGCTAAATTGGCGTGAAAAACTCCGTAGGAACTCTAGGAAGTCGTTGATAAATAAATCAAATTTAAGGAATTTTGTAGTATATATATAACTGAAAATTCATTTTTAAAATTTTATTGCAGATGAATTAGAAACAATAGAAGAATATGATCTCGTTTTTGTTAAAAATATTTTTTCAACATTCTCAGAACAAAACTATTTTTATTCATTTTAATATATTAGTCCAGTCAGCCTATATTAAAATTAATACCGGCACAACTAACAAAAGGTTCTATGTAGCTGGGTTTATTATAGAAATCATCTAAATACATATTTATCTAAAAATTTATCCTTGATTATCGCAATTGTAATTTAATTTCCATATATACACAAGAATAATAAAAATGACATACCATCAATAATTAATTATCAATATATTGTTTCGATACCTCATAGAATGTGATAAATTAATGTCTTTAATATCCTAAAAGATAAAATAATATCCTAATTTAAACTGTGTCTTTGCGTGATATGTAGAATTGCAGAATAAAGGAATCAACCGTATAAGTTTATAAAAATATCAACGACCTCAACTTAAAAAAAGTCTGGAAGTTTTGTGTTGATATATCCGAGATTATTTAATTTCTATAAAGTGAGCTATAAAGCCAATTTGATTAATATAATAGTAAATACAGTAAAAAATATATATTATCAAGTTATGCGAAATTGATAATTTCATTTGTATATTGTCGTGGTGTAGGTTAATGAACAATCAGGGGTAAAGGAACATTCCAAACAATAAAATGGTCTCGCTTGGACAGGTGTAGATTTAATTTGCAATATGTTTATTATTTAGCTTTTATTCATCACAATTTTGTTTCAAATTTTCAGTTTATTTTTAAGTCCTTCTATCCGGAATTTAAATACTAGCAGATGAGCACTTAACTTTTTTAATGCTCATAAAAATTCAGAGGAAAAATATAAATGCTTTTGTCGAGCGATTTTTACGACCAGAATTGAAAAACTACTATATATATATATATATAAATACATTCTATGAAGCGGAAACATAATTTTTATAGGAATGACACGCGGAGCTATAACCGAGAGCAAAATTTAAGCAATAATTATGAATATTAAAAATAATCGGACATAACATTATTATACTATACTTTGTAAAAAACATTAAAGAACATACGGGAAAGGCGAGTAGAATATAACAACATTAGTAATTTTTCATTGTAGACAAGTTTTTTGGTAAAAAAATATTTTTCAGAACTTTGATTTGTTTCACAATTTCAATTGTTTTCATTTTATTGCATCTTTACATTAAAATAGAGTTGATAAATTATTCCGCGGCTCTTCAGATTTAGTCCTTCTTTTATTCTTATCTTCCATTTTTGATGCTATTTGCAATTTTTGTTTTTGTTTTCCCTTTTGACGAGTCTTGAAAATAGAATTATACTCGACTGCAAACTCAAGAAATTACTTTTTCCTTTTCCCTATTTTCCTTATTCTTCCGTATAGCAAATTCCACCAGTGCAGTTAACATCGATAAAACCATCCCGGACATTAATATATAGAATATTCCAGCAACTTTCGATAAATTCAAGCTCGAACTATTACCGCCATCCGATCCACCAGTATAGCATTGACCGCGATCAAACCACCAACGATTTTCTAGCTTCTTCAATTCACCCTTTTCTTGTAAATAAAGAATTGCCAAATTAAGTGACATTCTATGTATTATATAGTTTTTAGTTGATTGTAATTAATCATACCTTAAGGGATTTCCAATTTTCGTCGCGATTCCATAACCAAGTGTGTTCAAGTTTTGCCCAATTTTCATAGTATCGCAGGGTCTACGACCACTCTCATAGTTATTTGTGGTCTCTTCAAGAAGAAACGCATATTTACCCTAAATTCTTTCTTAACACTGATGCGTGTTTTGTAATCTACGAACCTTGCTCGTCCGAACCTTCTCAATCCCTTCAGCATAAGAGCTTACAAAAATTGGTGATACCGTACTATTACTGGAACTCATTTGAACATCAATCTGTCTTTGATGTGTATTCATCATAAAATTCCACATCTTTTTGTAAAGCGGAACAATGGAATCTTCAAAAAATGCTGCAGTCGATCCTCCTTCCACCACACCATACAATATTTTATCCTGATTCGCCAAATCTTCAACGCTTTCAATGGGCGGAGTCATTCGTTCTGATAATTATCATTTATCACATGTATTGGATTAAAACTTGATAACCTAAAGTTAAAAACGCAGCCAAATTAGCAGTATATGAAGATACTATAATTAATGTGAAAAACCACCAACACGACGATGCGATTCTTCCGGAGACGGCTCTGATATATATAAAGTTTCAAATTTTGACAATTATTATTACGGTATATACACTAGCGGACAAAAGTTTTGTCACAAATGTTTTTTCGGGTTTAACTTTTTTGTGATTTGACCAAATTGGCTGATTTTTTGATATTTTATGTGAATCAGTGTTTAAAATGTTATAGTAGCAAAATTTGGTTTAAATTACCATGGCAATTTCGGTACCACGCATTCCGTTTTCCCTCATATTGATAACAGCTTGCCGGGTGGCAATTGGAGTTTCTTTACGTGGAGTCATCTCTAAAATGTTGTCAATTACTATTATTTTCAATAAATTATGAAACAAAATTTAATTGAACTTTAAAAATTATTAAAAAATGCAGTGCAATAAAAGTGCGTAATATCTTTGAGCTACGCGTTTTACGATAAACGCTTGTCACTGTAAAACGGATCATCGTAATCACAAGCGGGAATTTGTAAAATAATCTACAACCATATAAATCTATCATATCAAAAAATCAGCCAATTTGGTCAAGTCACAAAAAAGTTAAACCCGAAAAAACATTTGTGACAAAACTTTTGTCAGCTAGTGTATATAGATATATACCTTGGTAGAATATCTGTTCCTTGTTGCATAAATGCAGCCAATGTAAACCACAAAGAATTATATAAAGTGAACTCATTGGTCACCGTAAACTCGCCACGTTTTATTTCAATTCTCTTCTCATACGGCGAAAACCAGGATACAATGAAGATTGTCAGAGAAACTCCAAAATATGCAGAGAACGTGAGCATCCAGATTTTCATACCCAATGGTTCCATGAATGAAAATATATTAAATTCTTGTTTCTCGGGTTTCTTAATCATTATTGATATACCTATTAAATTATATTGGTTGGTAAAATAATTCGAATTCGAATTCTAACCTGTCGTCATGAAAGGTTTCGAGAAATCCACTGCTCTTTCTCTTTCCTGGGTGATGGTTAATGGCGCCACGGCTACATCGGCTGTCTCGTTCAATAAGTAACCAACCATACCATCCCAGCTACCATCAGGCTGTCTGGCTCCGTATTTGTTCCCTTCCGATACAAACACTTCATATTCAAAACCTGTGATATTTTGGGCCAACAGCTTTAGCAAATCTATGCAATACCCTTCGAATCTAAAATATTTTATTTTACAATATGCAGCAAGTATATTACAAGGGAAGTCACTTTAGCGTCCCTTTGAGAATTTCTATCAATGGTCCAAGTTTCATCAAACAAATTATATATTGTCGTAGTGTAGGTTATTGAAAATCGATTTAAAGGAGCATTTTTAAAGAAGAAATGGTCTCGCTTGGGACAGTTGTAGATTTAATTTGCAATTTTTTTTTATAATTTCGCCTTTCTTTTTCATCAAATTATTATTTCCTTAATAAATTGATGTTACATTAATAATAATAATAATAATAATTATTATTATTATTATTATTCATTTCAGAGATCGATGCCTAATGGAAGAGGAAAATTTTAGGGGCGGGGCAAAGGTCTTGTTTAGGCAGCCACACGGCCACTAAGGCCATTGAATCTCTTCTTCTTTTGTTTCTCATCAATTTTTGTTATCTATTTTTTGATGACAAGAAATGAAAAGTTTAATTTAAAAATGAAAATGGATGAAATAAAAATATTGATGACAAACAAAAGAAGAAGAGACGTGATGGCCTCAGTGGCCGTGTGGCTGCCTAAACAAGACCTTTGCCCCGCCCCTAAAATTTTCCTCTTCCATTAGGCATCGATCTCTGAAATGAATAATACTATAACATAATATTATATGTAATTTATTATATTTAGGAAATAAAAGCGAAATAATAAACAATTTCCAAGTTAAATCTACACCTGTCCCAAGCGAGACGATTTTATTATTCGGAATGCTCCTTTAAATCGACTTTCAATAACCTGCACCACAAGAATAGTAATAATTCAGCTTTATCAATTTTAATATTATCTAACAATAATTTCACAAGCTGGTAGAACGTTCATAGAACACAAACAAAGATAATATTTAATTAACAGCTGGTAATAATTTTGAAGTGTGAAGACATACGGTTTTAAAGGACTTATAGAAGTTAGAAGAAGCATTGTAACAAGTGAATTGAGATTTCGGAAGAGAACGTGTCCTACTGGGATTTCAATACGGCGAACCAAATAGTCGTGGATGATAGTTTAGAAAGATTGTTCAAAACTCATGAAGAAATATACGTTTTTAATACGACAAATCCTGACGTTCTTCATTTTTTTTTGGCTGTCCTTATCGGAACTTTGTGGTTGTTTTTATAAGATACGTAAAGAAAGTTATATACAAGTAAAATTGAAAATAGAGAGGATGATAAGATAAATAAGATAAAATTCGTTACAAAAAGTTTTATTTTGTAAAATAACAACGACTAAAAAGACGCGGAAATTAACTTCTAGACACAATAATAAAAAAAACATACCTATCGTTTCCTTTCAATTCGGGCTCCCCAGGATTTTGTCTTTTCAGCATTACAAATGGTTTGACAAGTACTGTTACCACATAAAACTTCAGCTTCCAAGGTTTTGAGGGAAGTATTCCTTTTTTGGTAGCGCTAGATTCGTGTTTCTTTTCATGTTGAACGTGCTGGTTACCGCCTTTCAGGAAGCCAGCACCTTCTGTCCATTGGAATCTCTATAATAATCTACTTAAACATTGAATTTCAGCATTTCATCCAGAATTTATGCCAAATTATTTGGTTTATTATATACACTGGTGGAAAAGAGCAACATTTTTCGAGATATTTTTCCGGTTTTGCCAAACATACTTTATTGGCCCTAAGTTTACTTGAATTGATGATTTTCTTTTTGTTTTCGAATAGGAGCTATATCAGAAATTCAGACCTGGTCAGATATGTCATTTAAAGGATATTTTAACGTATATAATGCGCCTACAGGAACAAAACATGCGTCTTATAAAAACAGATTTATCTCGAAAAGTTTTTTTAACTACAAAGAGTAGATTTCTACAATAGCTGATTTTCTTTAATAAATTAATTACACCTGAAAACGGTTAAAACCTAGATAACTTAAAAATTCAAAAGGATCATGCATTAAATAATTCCCTTTCAGCTTGATTCCGTCAAAAATATTTTTTAAAAATCATTGTTAACATTGCCAAATTAAGCCTTGAAATTTTCTCATTAATGCGCTTAAATTCCGATATGAAAATAGAAAAAGTATTACCTCCCATATGCTATTCAATGAATTAACTCCTGGCTTAATCTCAACAATAGAAACAGAAAAATTGGTTCTTGCACCAGTTTTGGGATCAAACTGTATTTGCCCGGTAAGTGCTCCGTCGCGGTCCATTAATCGGACGTTTTTAATTGCTTCAGCAATTTTCTCACCATGCTCGAAAGGCTCAAAACTTCGATTCTTTTCTTCTTGGTCTTCATGTGGACGACAGTACAAGCCTTTTCTATTACGGTTGAATAATTGATGACGATGGAATGTGTCATCAAAGATCCGTTTTCCATATTTCTCTATCGCCTTTTGAATCGAATTCGCAGCCACCATTAAAGCGTCATGAGCGAATGCCGCAGATGAGGGGAGAGAATCAATATAAGTTGATAAACCTCCCCGGTACACTTGGTTAAACTCATCTCGAAGAATTCTGAAATTATATACTGTTATTTAAAATATTCCCTCTGCGCGACAATTGATTTTTGATTTTCCAAACTTCC
The DNA here is from genome assembly GCA_963931815.1 of Caenorhabditis plicata. NCBI lineage: Eukaryota > Metazoa > Nematoda > Chromadorea > Rhabditida > Rhabditidae > Caenorhabditis > Caenorhabditis plicata. The sequence continues at coordinate 17,967,704 of OZ007494.1, forward strand.
ATTGAAAGTAATATTATTTAAGAAATCAATTGTAGCGTACAATTTTTTTACTTTAACTGCTTATTATTTCGGTCGAATATTGAAAAAATAGTAATATTTATCAATGAAAAATGAAATCCATTTAAATCTTTCTCATCAACGTCCTAAAACCAAATTAACATTTTTTTAAACAAAAATGGTTTATGTAATACAAAATTAGAGAATACGTAATGATACTCTTGCTTAACAAGGATACTCTCTTCAAGAGCACGGAGAAATGACTTTGTTCTGTAACTCCCCGCAAGATCTACCACCACATTTACTCTTCTAAAAAAAGAAAAATCAATAGAATTTTAAGACGAGTAGCTGCGAACAAATTCTCATCTAGTTCCTCCTCGCTGTTGTTCGACTTAATCTTATCGTGCGTAGTTAATCTTCTATGAAAATCATTGAGAAACTCTCGGAATAATTCCTCGTCATTTGGTGCTTGATAATTATCGACGAATAGCTGATAGTGCGGTGATTTTTTGTGCAGATAAGCAAACATTGATCGCAACATTCGATGAGCTTAAATTTTAAGTTTTATTACATTGTTTTATTTCCTTGTTTTTTCAAAAAATGTTTTAGAAAATAATGAAAATTGCGTTGATTTTGCTGCGAACTATATGAATATTTAAGAAATAATCATTAAAGGGAAATTAAATAATGACTAATATCACGTCATTAAGAAAACGTTTCATTAAGAAAACGAAATTTCATTAAGAAAACAAACAAATAAACAGAAACCCTAAAATGAAAGATAAGTTAATCAAAAGTTAATCAAAATACTCTTCCACATTAAATTAATATTACAGTTGCTTTTTTGCAAAAGTCAATATATTAAATTGATATGTTTTCTGGAGTTTATCGTCTGTCTATTTGAGATTTCGAAAGAGAATGTAAACTACTGGAATCTCAATAGGCCGAACCAAAATAGTCGTGGATGATAATTTAGATTGATTGTTGGAAACACCAAAAACCGCTTAAAAGCTGTCGCAGAATTTTACAAAATACTATAACACCCCAAATTGAATGATTAAGTTGGGTGCTAAGAAGATATGCTCATGTTGCAAATTTCGATTTTTTTTAAAGATTTTTTAATAGTGTAAGACGGACTAGAAAAAATGACGTATCAAGTTATATGAAAATAATACGTGTAAATTAGTAATACACATTTAAATATTGAAAAATATTCATTTCGATTTGGCGTGCTATAATCACTCCAATGCCACGAAACCGCGTCTCATTGCAAAATACTTTGTACCAATTGCAAACACACCTTTTAATTTATTATTTTAATTTTCAATCTTTTATTTATCAGTTAACGTTGCATTCTGCAGAAATCCTGATGAATTAATGAGAAGTAATTTTTGTACCTCAATCAATGGACTCATCGTCAATATAGGTGTCTTGTAAATATTGTTAATGAAAATAAGAAATTAAAAGGTTGAGTTTGCAAATCGTGCACAGTCTTTTGCAATGCGGCGCGATTTTATGGCAGTGGAGAGCTATAATAAATATTATAGCATAAGGCTGTCAGTATCTATTAAAATAAAGTGTCATTTTTAAAATTATAGAATATATTTAAGGTCTTAATTTGGAAGTACTAGATTATTAAAGTCACCATTTAATCCATCATGAATATACACAAATTCCCTCCAACCCTTATATTGAATATAGTCAACGAGCAATTGATGGGTTGGTGGTCGCACAGAAAATATCATCGGATTTTCATCTCCTTTAGATGATTCCCAATCGATCATCGGCATCTGCATTTGGCTACTAATATCTTCGTAAATATCATAGTTTTTAAGATTAGTCCCTGCTATCATTAGCATGAATCCAAGTTTCATTTCGTCACAAACTGCAACTAGGCTTGTTCAAAATAATATTCTATGATTGTCAAACTAATTCGATTGAGATTCCACATTAGAGTAGCTGATTCCATGGGTGGAAGCTCGCGGGTTCCCAATAGAACGTCGAAATTTATATCACTTCTTCCATTGAATGACATTTCGGAAAGCCGAAGCATCTAGAAGCTTTTAATATTATTTAAATAATGATAAAATGAAAACCTCTATAATCGACCTTGCAGCTGCACTATCCGTATCAGACGAATCGATAAAAGCTCCTTTAATAAATTACTCATTTCACGAATCAGCTTATAAAATAACTTAATGGGAATTTTTTCGTCGCTTCATATTCACTCAAAATTGCAAAAAATATGGATAAGAGCATTACAGAGAATAATAGGTAGAATAATAAATAATTGTTTATAAAACCCAAAAGAACAAGATAAATGCAGTGAGTAAATTGAAAATGACATTGCTTTCGCCTTTTTCTAATCATCAACTCACTTAAGTTGCTCACCGACTCTTCCAAATTGGTTTTCGCATGTGCAAAACTTATTCATCTTCTCAAATTGCTTTTTGCAATACATTAACTAGAAATGATTATTCAAATTAAACAGACGGCCGTTCGAGCAAACATATATCGACGACTTAACAATAAATATCCCAATCGACATGAATATAAAGTTGATTCTAAAAGGGTCCTTATAAAATGTGTTATTGTAAACTTGAGCACAGATCCATCAACCGATCTTCATAAGATTTTTATGCTTTTGTAAAAAATAGGATTTTTTGTATAATAATATGTTGAATGAATAAAGTATATATCCGGACAATTTGAATGAGTAGTATACAGATGGGTGACGCTTTTTTCCAATATCTTGATTTTTTAAACACAAGGAGTTCATGTAGGGTGTCGAGGAAAATTGAATGTTACTCGATAATTAAGTGGTAAATGCTTAAGTTTTTTGGTATCATTAGAATCAGAATGATCCAAGGATTCTTATTATATAGGTTAGAAAAAAATCGCATGTTATTGAATAAAGATATTGCTCAATGAAGATGTGTTGATTTTGTTGAAGTTTGTCCCGCTTGGAAACCATTGTAAGTGGTTTATTTTTAAACAATTTTAGGATTATATAGTATTTAGGCATCTGTTCTTTCTAGTTATGATGGAAAAATGTTAAATACTATTTCATTCGAGCCGTTAAAAATGCTTAAAGTTTTGTCAAATACGACAATGAGCTGGCAAACTGCCGCATGCAGTTATGCAATTTAACTGCAGGAGAAATGAAATAAAAATAATGGTGGTATACAAAAGCTTTTGCAAAGTGTCTACCGGCAAAGTTTAAACAAATTTTGAGAGTTCGAATGAAAACATTTCCTTTCTAAGCTTATCGAAATCAGATAAAATCTTAAATCTCTGACAAAATATGATCTCATTGATTGGCCATAAAATATCAATAATCTCGGTGGAATATTATAAGAGACACTTTACCACCACGACGAGTTAAGGAAAGAGTAGGTATAGTCAATCTCGATCCTTGTAATAATACTTATTGGGTCTGTTACACAAAAAGTGGAAAGAAATGTTAATTCTTTTACTTCTTTGGATTGGATCCACCTACAGAACTTGGCTAAAGTTTGGAACCCATCCTTGTGCTTATAAGAGTCTTCTTGTATTGAAATTATAGGAAATAAATTACTTTAGAACTACAATTATATCTCTGAATTGCGTTGAAGATAAAAATTGATATAATATAGGCATACCGAAATGTCATGTAGCCGGCCAACACGGTCTAGCTATTAGCTACGAAGACCATCGTGCTGCGAAACAAATTTGCGTCTTCAGAATCGGTATCAAGCGGAGGAATTTCGTGCCAAGTCGAAGAAGGAGTCAAATATTTGGGCAGCTACATTAGATCCGATGGCTGTTTGAGCGAGGAAACTTCTTCCAGACGAATCAAGGCTGCGTGGAGTGCTTACACCAAGATCAAACCACTTCTCGCCCACCTTGACAAAGAGAAAACAAAGGACCTCCTCTTCCAGAACGTGCTCCCGGATCTACTGTACGGCGCGGAAACATGGACGTTGACGACAGAAAATTCTAGTCGACTGCAGAGGTGTATGAACACAATCTGTCACCACGCAGGTAGCGATCGAATAGACGTCCATCGTCAAATAACACGAAGGATACTGAAGTGGGCTGGCCACTGTGCTCGATTGCTAAGTGACCGGTGGACGAAACGATTGACGGAATGGGTTCCTCGAGGTTGGACACGACAAAAAGGAAGACCGAAATCAAGATGGCAAGACTCAATTAAACTCTGGGTCTCGAATTATGTGCACGAGAAGTCCACCTCCAGAAACTCAAGAAGGCGAATCGGAATCCTGGAGAAGAAGGTTGCCTGGCAACCACCATTGCGAAGCGCAGCCGCGATGATTGGAGAGAGATGGTTTATTATTTTTGTTCATTTCCTTAAAATTTCTAGTTCACGTCGGATTGGTTTGGTTACGTTTTATTTAATAAAAAAATTAAAATAACCAACCTCGCGTGAGCTAGAAATAATGAAATAAAGAGAAATTATTGAAATAAAATGAATATTTATTTCATGCTCTCATCAATATTGATACCATTTGAAACGAATACAACATGTTGAAAATAAATTAAAATAAATTATCTACTTCTTATATTTTGATATCAATAATTCAATTCAAAACATTGAAACAGTTTTGTCTTTCAATGATCTAAATGTCATACAAAATATTGGGTCCACTTGATTTAAATGTTCTTCTCCAAGCAATGATAATGCTGCAATGCCAAAAACAGTGTGGAATGGATCGGCCTGCAATAAAAACGTAAAGAAATAATGAAACGTTTAATGTAAACGGAGCTCAGAAAAATACTTAAATATAGTACTTCGTAAAACTTTAAACCGCCAGAGATATTTTAACGACTACAAAAAAGAAAAATACTGCATCAAATTTTTTGAAGAATTGCAAAACTCTAGAAATACTAAACAACTAATCGTATTCCGTAGATTGTGACAGTACATACAATTTTCCCCTTTTAATACGAAAAAAGACCATTTTCTGATTAAATTTGCGGAAGACGGAATGAAATATCAATTTGCGGAAGATGGAACGCGGAATACGGAAGAGAAAAAACGGTAAAATCACGTATTACGGGGTTCCGTTCATCACTGGAGTATATACTTACATTAGCTTCAAATTAATAAACACCGTTTAAATAATTCAAAATTTTCATTTTCAATCGGCGTGTAAACGTTAACCCATTTAAATAATATCCACGAAACCAATATGATTCATTTATTATTAAACTCTATTAACAAGCGATCTGGATAAGCGTTAGTTTTTTACTTTCTCGCCAACCTAACCAATAATGAACACAACTGATGGCAGTAAGAATAGTGATAATAACAATAGTGTTCAAACTAGTTCTCCTACTGATTCTTCAAAAAACCTCAGGTTTTTATAATTGACATTGTGTAATTAGTTTCATGTGATTAGATATTTGCAAGAGCTGATGCAAGAACTTCAAACAATGACAGATGTTTACGAAAAAACAAATAGTGCAAATTTCCGAAATTCATATGTTTTGAAAATTCTAATTCCTTATGAATTTTATGTTATCAGAATCTACTCCTCCGTGAAATTCAGCGGGTTTGGTCAAATGAGCTTGGAGCGAACGATTCATTATCAACTTCGCAATTGGTAGTACCGGTTAGTTTATAGCCTGTATCACGTTTAATTCTATCCCAACCGCCAACTTATGCCACTATTTAAAACATAAATGTGTTATTTATCTGTTTATAATTGCCTTAACACGCAGCGGTTCGCGGTTGCGGAATCATAGACTTTCGTAAAGGCTATAAGTAGCAAATAAAACTCCAAATATTATTCAGAGTGAACTGCAAACTTCCCCAAAAGCAAAACTAAAGAGTTGCGGTGATGAGAATACTCCAAAAAGATTTAACAAAGAAAGAGAGGCGACGGATAATAATTGTGAATTATCATCTAAAGTTTATTTTCCGGAAGAGGATGAGTCTAATTCAAATCTTGTTGGTCGCATTATTGGACCGCGTGGAATGACAATCAGACAACTTGAGAAAGACTTTGATTGTAGTCTATATATACGTGGGAAAGGTTGCATGAGGGACGAAGAAAAGGAGAAGAAATTGAAGGGAAGACCAGGATGGTCCCATCTTGACGACCATTTGCATGTTTTGATTACATCACGTGGAAACTCGATGAAAGGGTGATTTATTTTAAAATAATCTTTACAAGTATTCCTAAAATATCTATTACCACTAATATACCTTATTTATAATATTGAACAGTGTATTCTTTAAAAAAAAAGTTCAACTTTTCCGATCTTATTAAATTAAATTATTTGAGATGCGAGGAAAAACTGAATTTGGCAAAGACCAGGATTGAAGAGCTCTTGCACAACCCAAATGACGCGATTAAGAGGTGCCAGCTTGTACAATTAGCCGTGATTGAAGGAACCCTTCGTGAATAAGCCATTTGCTCATTTTATTTTGTTTTTATCTTATACCATCCATTTTAAATTTACTCGAATAAATTTGATAAACAGAAATCCTTACACAATCACCAGGTCTATCTGCAAATCCGCCAGTTTCGTCATCTTGGCAAGCGAATATAAATTTTTTCATTTTGTACTGAAAATGTGACTAATATGTTTTAAAATGCCCTTTCCTTATACCTTATTGATGAAATCGAGTCTTCCGAGTATAAATAAGCTGGCAAGAACCCACCAAGAATAACAAACATCTGGGAGTTTTTCAGGTCGTCCTAAAGTGAAGTTAATAAGTCAGGGATAGATAAATTCTTGACCATTTAATCCGCCACTATCACATTGTCGGAAACTTAGCCATTCTGAAGTCCGGTCTCGATTTATTTCATCAAGTCTACCAGCGATTGCAAGACTCCCAATACAACAATAAACTTGTCCTGCATGACTTTCAGACCCAGGCCGCGTTCCAAAACCGCCATCCGTATTGTAACAGCTCATCACATATGCGATAGCAGAACTTACATCCAAATACTCTATTTTGTTGATCAAATGGCATGTTGCCAAAGAGCACATTGTGAAACGAGTGTCAACTTCCCCAGCAACATCACCAATAAAGCTACCATCTTCCTGCTGAAGAGATTTTACATATTTGGCTATGTTATTGCAGTTTGCTTTTTCCAATGAATTATAGATTATTAGAATCTTAATTTTAAGGTTTCTTTCGTTGATATTTGACAATAAACTTGAACCGCACAGAGTGTATGAAGAATATGAGAGTCGTGCCCTGGAGCTGGTCCAAAACCACCGTCATCATTACAGCATTCCATTACATATTCAATTATATCATTTTTTGGCATTAAATCAAGCTAAAAATAAAATAAAACAGTAAGATAGATGGAATTACCTTTCCCAAAATATCCATTGAATTTATACACCAATATATTCCACTTATTTTCAAATGTTCAGCCATTATGTACATCTATATTCAATTAATAAACATTTAATAGCGAATTTATAATACTTTCTTATTTTCCTTATATATATATATATATAAATCAGAGTTCTATATATATATATATACACTGGTGAATCCGAACGCGTCGGTTGAGAACAAAACCTTCTTCGGCGACGGACGAAAAAGCTTTTAATAAGAATTATTCAAATATTGGAAGTCCAGGTTTCCTCACGACAATTGAAATAAAATGTAGAATTAAAATAAAGTCTAATGATATAAAACTAAAATTTTTTCAAGCTCATTAGAGCCAAGGTCATTAAAATAAACTAAAATTGAAATAAAAGGATTTTTAAGGGTAGACTTAAATGTTTCACCTATTTTATTTACAGTAAACATATTTCTACTCTCTTAGCCTGTTTCTGAATACTTAAAATCTGTTTTTAAATTTCTCTCGTGAAGAAGGTGCGTTTAGTTCGCGACGGACGCGTTCCGAGTAACCAGTGTATCATTAATATTAAAAACTCGTAATCAAGCTTCCGTAAATAAATTTTCTATCCACAATTTAAAATTATACTTACGTAAGAATTCTTATCCCTCTCATACTGAACAATAAATTGTGAGTGCAAGTCTGTCAAAAGAAGTTGTGGTGATTTCTGAGGTATTTCAATATCTTTTCTGGCAAAATCGAGTAGTCCGGCGAAGCTCTAGATTTATTTTAGTACATAATCAGCGTATTAGCGCAATACCATTTTCAATATATCAATCTCTATGATTTCCTATCGCCGATAATAATTTAATAATTATGGACAACAACGATCCATCTTTACGTATAATACCCCGTGCCTTTGGTTTATTAAAAGCGCTAATTTAAATTTTTATTTTTTTATTATTGCTTGACGTTTTATAAAGCACGTTTTAATTATTTTATAATGGAGGGAAAATGCGTCGAATCCAATATATCGAAAGAAAAAGTAAAAGAAGGTAGGATATATTATCTTGAACTAAATGAAATAGTTTCGGGTGTTGGCTAGAATAATATTATAAGAAACATTTAAATTTGGAAATAAGGTTTATTTTTGTTTTAGTATAAACATTCAATTATATTTTACCCGAAATTGTTTCAAATGATAAAGTGAAGTCCATGAATAAATTTTAATTTCAGCGGTACAATTATTACAAAATGAAATTGAATCAATGAAGACATCAATATTAGAGTTGCAGTATAAAGTTGCTGAAGTGAGATCTACATATCCAGAATATATTAAGAATATTATTATGAAAGAAAATCTTATCAAGATGCAACATTACGTATGATTTATTCCATTATATTTAGTTAAATATAATTAACTTTAGATGGAAGGGAGAATTAAAGTTACTAATGATTCAGTACTTTGCTCAGACGAGGTAGAAGAATTATTGAAGTCTAATCTGGAAATTATTAAAAATGAAGAGGATCAATACCATTTGTTTGAAAACAAAGTCAAAATGGTATATAAAATTATAGTCAACTTGTCAATTCTATTAACAAAGTGTAACTTAATGACAAAATATCATAACGGAGAAAAATGGAAAAAGTTCTTGCTTCGGGTAAAAATACGAAGGTGTCAATTTAATTTTAATTTTTTTATCGTTTCGCTTGTTTTTTTTTTAAATTATTTTCAAAAAGGAAGCTACTTTATGCTCTATTAATCCAGTTTTCTCATTAATTTTCTATTTCACGATATTTTTCAAAATTTCTCAGAAATTCACAATATTAAAGTTACTAACTAGTAAGATCTGATAAGTTGACTATATGGATTCCTTAAATTTATTTATATATTTAGAACAAAGAAATTATAAATAATTTCAACGACGATATTATTAAAACATCGGAGGAGTTACTATCAATGTTCTCATAATTATATGGATTATATTTGTAAATAAAATTTTTTTGCTCGATTTCTCTTTTTTTTATGATTACACAATAATAGAAAGTTTTAAAGCACTCATTGTTGTCAATAAGATCATTTGATTAAAAACATTTGTGTCATATGTTCATTTCACAACGATTTTCTAGGAATTTATTATTTGAAATTAAGAATTAAATCTTCTTTATATTATTAGGTAGATAAACATTTTAAGTTATATTTTTCATACTTTCGGACAGTATGTTAAGATTATAAATCGACAAACGAGGAATATGTAAACCAGATATGTCTCCTTTTGCTGAAAACGATTTGTAACATTGCGATTTTATTAATGAATTAAATATTGATCATGGAATAATTGCTTCTAATATATTAAAAAGTAATATAAAGTACAAGTTTGACATCATAACAAAGTAAACAATCGATGAGTATAGACATATGGTGCACTTCTTGACCTATTTGCTAATCATAGACTTGCTTGCTCCAAAAGTATAGGCCTATATATAATTCGAATACACCATTTTTCATTTTTGACCAACTTGATTTGTATACAAAGTATTTGACTAATTTACTGAAAGACATCATTTTGATTTTAAAATACTTTGATTCCATTCTACTATCAATTCAATTTATGTTCATTTATAAAACAAAGTTTATTATTTATTATTTTGTGATCAAAGTGCGCTTACACATCAATATCTAATGTTTTTGTTTTTGTTGTTTTCTTTATCATTGTTATCAATTATTTAGTGTACTTAAATAAAACGCCTTCGGTATAATAATGCTCTCATGATATCCTTTAATTTTTCCATTTAAATGATTACCTAGTTAATTTTTAATTTAAGAGAAATGGATTCATCTAGTTCAAATCGCCAGCAATCATCATCAACTCCAGAATCTGTTCCACCATATGGTGGTGTCATTCAGACTGCTCTTGGAATATTTTCCTTTTCAAGAAGTCCATTCACGAAAGGTTAAAATTTAATATGTATATTGATTTAAAAAAAACAAGTTTTTAGAGTCGAAAGCAATTCTCTCTTTTTTAACCGCTCCAACGCGTGTTAAACCGGCAAGTTCAGTAAATGCCGATAATTTCAACCTTTATGCTTGCGGATCCATCAACATGCCATAATTAGTTCAATCGTTATACATGTTTCTGTATTTTTATACAAATCTTTAAAAGATCTCAATTGATTTTTGTAGTACTTGGTACATCTTTTCTATTTCGTTTTATATAATTATATATTATCTTTAAAAGATATAATAAATTTATTTTAAGTGCAAAATACAGGTCCTGAATTTGTTGATATCGGCGGTTTCCATTTTTTTTTGCGAATATTTTTATCATCATTCACTGGATCGTTATTATATCTGTCGTCTTCGAATTTTCTGTAAAGTTTAAATAATTAAAACAAGACAACGCGAATTTTAGTTGATTTACTGTTTTCGTAGTTCAATTGATGCTGAACCTCTCCGTTCGACATTTTCAATTGGCTTTACGTTTTCGGGCACAAATGTAGTTGCAATAGAATTCCTAAAAATAAAATAATTATACACAACAAATAATTGAATAAATACCGTTTTATAGATACACAATTTGCTGGGTCTCCACTAGCGGTGAGGCATTGTCGTATTTCACTAAGTGGCATTAGCATAGTTATTTTCTTTAAAAATAGTTAAGTAGTGCTGTGTTAGAACGAACCTTATCGTCATCTTCCCTCTGATAAAGCATTTCCCCTTCAAAATGTAGAAGACCGTATTTTCTGGCGCGTATTAACATACCCACTAACTTTAAAAGAATCTTGCTTTTTCTGTTTTACATAACTAACCGATCCGGAGAAGAGTGAGTATATTGCAAATAATGTGCCAAAACTAATCCATTTATGTGGATCTTCGCCTTTAGCGTTCTCGTCTATTGTCTCGCATAGGAACAGTATTTCTCTACAAACGTGAACACCAGCCTGTAGGTTATTTATAAAATTAATAACATCAAAACTATATTTATATATATATATATATATACATATTTCTATTGCCCTTTTCAGAGATCGGTACCTAATGTATGAGGGAAAAAATTAGAATGAAATGAGGTTCTCGTTTGGATGGCCATTGTTTTGTCTCTCATCAATGTGCGCACACATATGTGTGTTGTCTCAAAAAATGGGCAGCACACATTGAAGAGGAATAGACGAAAAAGTCGTTTGTGGCCGGTCTAGACGAGACTATCATTTTTTCTTCTTTTTTTTTGCTATTCCATAAGGCACCGATCTCTGAAAAGGGTAATATATCTCGTCACTTTTTTCATAGCTGATTCCGTTTTTGGAAATTAGTTATTATACCCTTCACTTCTATATTGTATACACTATAAAACTTATAGTTGTAGCTGCCATAGCTGCAAAGTATACCGTTGATCAGCTGTATACTGTAGTTGGTGTTTGCCCACATTTTCAGATATCATGAAATACGTTTAAAAAATGCATTTTTCTATCGGGAATCACTGCCAAAACAACACAATAATTGTAATAATTGTAATTAAATAAACAATTGTAAGCACGAGTGATCCACAATATTTCGTATCTGATATTCAACGAGACCAGTACCATTGAGCAGCGATGTACGGAATAGAAATTTTTAATTTAGTAATACGAAATACTGAACAAAATTTCATCTTCCGGAAGACAGAATGTCGAATACAGAACAACATTTGGTTTACGGAACTCGTAATACGGAACAAAATAGCTTCGGAATGTGGCACAATAAATACGAAATTCCGTCCATAACTACTAATTAGTAGCTACTAATATGTAAATGCACTATTCTCAAATATTGAATTTAATTGACGTGTTAAAGATCAATAGAATAATATACTTATAGGATCAGTCGAACTTTCAGAGCTGTTAAACCTTACCACATTGGTGTAAATAAAAAATTTTCAACGAGATAGCATTATGAATCAGAGTTTACGGTTAGCTAACCGGTAGGTTCAAGACTGGTTCCGCCGGTTTTAGTGAAAATCAATCAATAGTTTTGAATCAAAAACAAAGCCTCAATAAAATGAAATTGTTTTTTTCATACTTTTTTGCTTCCAAAATTTTTGCTTCCGATACAACAATTTTATCTTCTTATAATTGTTGCGCCGCACCGCGAACGGTTCACGAATGCGGCTAAAACAATTTCAATAAATTATATTCCAGCGCAATCATATAAACATAAAATAATTATAATAATAAGAATTGTTTGTAAGATTTTAAAGTGACTGACCTTTATACCACGAGCTTCAGTTTTGCTTCCAGGCGGCGGCCTACCATATTCGTTTGAGTTGAATTTTTGAATTTTATAATTATCCGAGAATGGGTTCCTTAATAAATACAACATCCTTGGGAAGATTAAGAAAATGTGACGAAATTACTTTTCCAAATTCTGCTCTGTTTTTTTGGCAACAGCATTGAATTTGTTTATGGATTGACTTGTTGAAAATTTACATGACATTTTCTAAAGATAAAAGAAAAAATTATATTTAAAAAAATTATATCTTTACCTCGTAAAAATGAGATAGTTGGATGGGAATGACAGATATTACACTATTTAATGATGATATTTGTTTCAGTAAAAAGATATTTACGACTGAAAAAATATAACGGAAGAAAAGAGGTGGATTGAACGCTTTAACGTCTAAATTAAACTTTTGAGGCGTAATAACCTTGCGCAAGGATTACAAAAATCATTTTGTTATAACTTATCACTTGATAATGCCAGAAAACAAACAAATCGTTTTCTTCTTTCTTGTAAGAACTTTTATTTGTTTATTGATTCATTAATGTCTAAATCGACAAAGTTTGGTCCAAAATATTAATTTTTGAATATTAATTATGTGTGTAAACAATTTTAAACAATAATAAAAATAATAATAATCAATACGTTATCTTTTTTTGATAACTACTTTCAGTTCAGTTTTGCTCATTGTCTTAAAACATTAATCATACTATAATATCTATTTTCGTGATGTGCGGCATATTTGGAATTATAGCAGCTGAGAATTCTGAAATTGATGGATTGCTACCGTTATATACGGTAAATGGATTGACAGCATTACAACACAGGTAGTTCGAATCTCTGGCATACCTTATAAGTTTTCTGATAATACTAAAGGTGTTTTCCCATTAGGAATTTCATAGATAAATATAATATATAGTACGTTTAGTGTCCATCTATCAGAATTTATTATTGATTTACAAATATTTTCAAATATAAAAATGTAATTTTAAATTTATGGGCACGAGTTAATTTATTCGTTCACACAATACAATAAATATGTTAGTATAATGATATAATTATATTTAGTCGTATTCCACGGAATTCTCGTTATTTCACCAAATTTTTATAAATATGTATTAGCGTAGTACTAGCGTAATTCGATCTTATAAGACAAATATGCTCGCACAATGTGAAAAAATCCACCGTAGGCACTCTACTGCCACGACTACTGGAAGTTTTGCAAAAAAAGTGTGCACATATTGCAAAACTACGCCCTTCACTTTTTATTTAAATTCTTTATATTTTTACAATCGTAAACTCTTCGAATTTGAATTAATTTGTTTTAGAACCGTTTAGAATTATTGATTAATGCTGTTAATTTGTTGGAAGGTTCAAAGACGATTTTAGAATTAAAAAAAAACAAAGAATTCAAATAAAAATTGAAGGGCGTGGTTTTGCAATTGGTCCACACTGTTTTGCAAGATACACGCAAGATACCTGAATTTATGATAGGAAATGTATTTAAGGAATTTACGGCCCTGAAACTGAATAAGATAATATTTTTCGTCAGTTTGAATAGTTTTTCATTGACATTATTAAGCGTAAACTGAGTGAATTTACTTTTTTTTCACCTTCAAACATTCTTTACGAATGTTATTCGTGTGGTTATACAATATACGACATTTGCATCGGATTATGGGTTTCCGAAGCTTAAACTCTACTAGACGATACAAAAGTTCCTAATCGTTCCGCCAATGCAAATGAAGCTTAAGACAGAGAGAGAGAGAGAGAGAGAGAGAGAAATTAAAGAAGCACATGCACACGTTGCTTTAAAAATTGTTGTTCAACCCGGAATCTATAATTAAGTACTTTTCTATCAATCTCGCCGAAACTGCAATACATCCTTGTCTATGGGACGTGCACAACAGTTTTGAAAGACAGACGAGGTTTTCTTCGCTAGCCTGAATTGTTGAGCGAACGCGTTCTTTTTCACACGTGAATCAATAAAAAATCAATAAAATAAAATCTTTAAGAGGCACAGAATCATCAGGAATTGTTGGCTCCGATGGTTTTACACGAGATCATGTTTCTATCATAAAAGGTCATGGCCTTGTTCGCGACGTATTCGACGATGAAAAACTTGAACGTCTAAAGAGTATAACAAAACCATTTATTTAGGTAATAAATATTATATTACAGACTGTCGTTTACTGATCGGTCACAACCGATACTCTACAGCAGGTAAAAAAAGATCTGAAATAAATTGTGTTCAGCCATTCGTTGTTTACACCACAAGTGGAATAATTGCTATCGCTCACAACGGCGAGTTAGTTGATGCGAAGTCGCGGCGTTCTGAAGTTATGCGAGAAGGAGTCGGATTGTCGACTGATACTGATTCAGAACTCATAGCTCAGATCATCGCAAAAGCGGCTGCTTTGAATTCGAAATGCGAAAATGACAGAGATATTGGAGATTTGTCGCGTGTAAGAAAATTTCGAGGGTAACACATATTTAGGAAAAAATTACAGGAGCTTTCAGCTACAATGTCAGCAATAACCATGTCTTATTCCCTATTAGTCATGTCTTACGACAGAATTTATGCAATTCGTGACCCATTCGGTAACCGGCCTCTTTGCGTCGGCACAGTTTTTGGCGACGAAAAACCAATCGGGTTTTGTGCTGCCAGCGAGTCCTGCGCACTTCCCGTGAATTCTAAAATGGAATTCGAAGTGCGACCAGGAGAGATTGTAGAAATTTCGAAAAGTGGAATAAAATCAATTTGGCAGGTCTACAGAAATCATTAGTTATGAAGGTTAATTACATTCAATTTAAGATGAAACCTCGTACGCCATTATCAATGTGTATATTTGAATACGTTTATTTTGCCCGTAACGATTCCGTCATTGAAGGTCAACAGGTGGAATCTGTTAGGTATGCCGAATGGCACACATTAAATAGATGGGAAAGTTACAGAGAAGAAACTGGGAGAAAATTAGCGGAAGAAGACGATCTTGTTGCTGATATTGTTGGGAATGTTCCAGATTCATCATTAAGTGCAGCTATTGGTTATTCCAGCCAAGTGAACTTTATATATTCTACATTCCAACAGAAATATTAGATTTTTCATGGCCTCACATTTTAGTTCTCCACGCAAGTTTAAAAATTTTAAAAAAAATTACATCTCTTCAAAATCTCTACATGGAAAATAAAAATTGGCCACCTTCTGGAAAGAACAATGGAAATTTGATTAGGGGTATAAGTAAAGTTATAATTTTTACAGTTGAAACTTTACAATCGACAATACAGTACAAATCAAATACCGTAATCAGGTCACCTTGCGGTTCATAAAAATGACTCAATCTCCTAAATATTCTAAAAAGTTTTAAGCAAGTTAACAAAAAATTGTTGAAAACTTGATCAATTTCTTTGTTAAATGGAGATGTTTCTGATTCATACTAAAATGGAAGAGGCTATATCTAAATTGAAATAATTTTGTTCCTTAAAACCTTAAAAATCGAATTAAATAAGCAGTTTATTTTTACTTTTAGTCGAAAATTCCATATGAGCCATGTCTACATAGAAATTCGTACGTGGGTCGAAGTTTCATCCAACCAAGTGATCAGATGCGGCAAAATGCGATTGTAATGAAATTTGGAGTATTGCAAAAAAAGGTTAAAAATAACCGAATTGTTCTTGTCGACGATTCAATCGTTCGTGGGAATACCATGAAAAACTTAGTGAAAATGTTACGGGATGCTGGAGCAAAAGAAGTTTATCATTTTATTAATATTATTATTAATTATGACAGCGAAACCGTTTCGTGAAAAAGTTAAATTCACATTTCATTGCCGTTCACAAAAAGATATCTGTGATATCAGTATTAATAGATTTTTAACTAATTTGGCGTTATTTAAACTTTATTCAAAAATAAGAATAATATGCGTATTTTCATCATGAAAAGGTTTCACTATTAATATCGCTATCAGAAAAATAAGTAATTGGAAGTGATTGAAATGGTTTTCCATGTCTTTTTCATCGAAAAATTACCTAAAATTCGAATTTAGTTTTCACAAACTTTTATTTCTGACAGCGATAGTTAATTCAATCTTGTCGGGATAAAAACCTTATTGGTCACAAGCTAAAAGGTAAATTACCTTATACAACCATGAATCGAGCTCAAAATATTATTTTGACAATTAAACATGAAAGTGAGTATGATATTTTTATGAAAATTTCATTAGATCACGACGTATATTAAAAATGGAAATTTATAATTTATACTTATCATTACTTCGTCCTTCTCCTCTTCAAATATTTATATAAAAGAGTAATTGAGGAATTTTCAATTCTCCAAACCAAATACAGAAACATGAATTATACCTATTTTACAACATTTTAAGCTTACAACGAAACCTCTAATGAGATTGAAGAAATGAATTAACAGAGCTCGAATAACGAAGATAGAGACCTTATAGTTGTTTAATATTGCAAAAACCATTCGTAAAATTTGAATCCGTGAAATCCCGACAAAATTGAAGAAATAAATGAAACAAAAGTACAACAACTAAAGTTAAAATTACTAGGTTCATTTACGAATTGCATCACCACCAGTATGTTATCCTTGTTTTATGGGGATCAACATTCCCACAAAAAATGAATTAATTGCATCGAAACATTCTATTGAAGAAATTCGTCAATATATTGGAGCTGATTCGATTAAATACCTAAGTGTAGACGGGTTACTAAAGGTGAGTTATTTTCGTGGATCGGGGTTTAAACTTTTTACTAATTAAATAAACTTACTAGTTAGAAAAACCCATTGAAATTTTTTAAAATCCTGTTATTTCGAATTTAATTTATTTTAATGACCTTGGTTCTAATAAGCTTGAAAAAAACTTTAATTTAGTTCTATTTTATTTCAGTTGTCGCGAGGAAAAACTGCCAAATTTTGCATAATTCTTATTAAAAGCTTTTAGTCCGTCGCCGAAGCGCGTTTTGTTCTCAACCGACGCGTTCGGCTTCACCAGTGATATGAACTAAGTTTCAGAAAAATTTAAACCGGAATGAATGAGTACGCAAACCCGGGAGTTGAAATTTTCAAATTATTTTCAAGTCCCTGAGATATCTTCCTTGTTAATTCTGTCCGAGACTGGCGTATATTTTTTTCCATACTGTACAACTAAAAATCCTTTTTGAAAGAACAACAAAGGATCCTAGCATTCAACTGACCAATACGAGCTCCACCCAAACCGTCAATAGAAAACCATTGATAAATTATTGTCCCGTAAATTATGTTTTTTAAATTAAAATATTTAACATTTCTTGCATAATCATAACATTTTACTCCAAAAACTTTTTGGATGTATGATTTTAACTATGCCCAATACTATATGACTTCCACATGTAAAACTATTATAGTTCAAAAAAATAAAATTTTTCGGGTAGCTTCAAATTTTTTGGTTCATAATTTTAAAAAATTTTCAGGCAGTTCAAAGAGGAATCGAAAAAACTTTAAACTTCTCACCAGGACATTGCACCGCGTGTTTAACTGGAAAATATCCGGTCACAATCGATTTTTAATTTAAATAATATTAAAGAATAAAAATAATTCATAACAAAAATCAACAAAACAAAATAAATCAACAACAATTAATTAACAGAATAAACTCAAACATTTATAAACTTTTCTTCTTCTTATTCAGACGTTTTGGAGTCTTGTCTGTTGTACGAGCGCTGGAAGCAGCCTTATGTACAATATTCTATAAGAAAGGGTAAAATAAATTATTATTAAAAAAAAACTTACTGCTTCAGCTTTCTTCGAAATAGTTGGAGTATTAGCTGCAGATTGGTGAGCAGAAGCCTTAGCCTTTGCCGAGCGAGTTTTGGGCGAGAATTTAGCAATCTTTGTAGGTGTACTTATATCCTTATCGTCTTTAGTGAAAGGCTCAACTATAACTACTTTCTTAGGTGTTTTAACGGTCCGATCTTGTTTTGGAGTGGGGTGGTTTCTAACAATATTCTTTGGCGATACAGTGTTTTTCGTCACTTTTATATCTTCCTTTTTGATCATCTTTGGTGTCTTTTCGTTTTTTTTCTGATTGAAAAGCGAAACTTCTGTTTTTTTTTCAATGGTCGTAATTTCTTTCATCTTGTCTGATCCCTTCTTTGAAGGCGTATTTCCAGATTTTTTCGGTGTTAAATTTGAATTCTCCATTTTCTTTGAAGGTAGGATTATCTTCGTCGAATCATTGGAAGTCTTTAGATTTAAGATATGTATTATATTTTCAATGATTTTACTTACCGTATCAATTCTAGAAGCCTTCGAAGAATTCGACTTTACATTTTCTGAGCCTCTCTTTACACCTTTGGTTGGGGATGCATGAGTATGGCAGGAAGTCGATGAAACATTCAAACTATATTCAATTCCAGAGTTTTTCAGCTTCTTAATATTCTTTGAGAGTGTGGATCTTATTTTCTGAACAATTTCATTATTAAAAACATACATTGCCGTTCAAATATAAATGAAATTAATTTTTCTTCATAGCTTACTCTCAAATAAAGTAAATAAACTGATGTGAGATGTAGAAGAAATATGAACAATAAAAAACAATCCCTACTAAAAATTTGGTTGTATACAACGATGGAAAAAATGAGTTTATACGACAAGGGATCTTTTAGAAAATATTGGATTGAACGTAATATATTCGATCATAAAGTAAGTGGATATTCAATAACAATAGGAAAAACCACAGTGGGACAATGTGTTGTGGAGCGAGCGACACACGATTTAAGATGGTTAGATTCCGAAAATTGTAGGGAAAAGTACGAAGAAAAAACACAAATTTCATTTATACGTGAACGATACTTCATATTGCCAACGTGTAAATTAATGAGAAAAATTGCTTAAAGGATTATTAGGAAGGAAACTATAATCTCGCTTAGGATCAAAGAAGCAGTGGTGTCAATTTAATTTTTTTTACTATATCGCCTTTCATTTTAAGTCATTCCACGTGGTCGTGATATTATAAGTTCTTGAATTTCCGTATTTTATTTCACCCAATAAACAAAAACCCAAAGTTTGATTTTTAATTTCTTCTCAAAATGACAAGATGTAAGCGAAATAACAATCAAATTGTTAAATCGAGACCTCTATTTCTTTGTCCCAGGAAAGCCCATATGTTTTTACTTATGTTCTCTTAAACCATTTTTCTCCTTAATTTGAACTTGGACAATATATATATATATATATATAAATCATGAGTTAAATAAGTTTTCGCGAAATATAAGAAACCATTTCATGAAAATATTTGTACTTTGGGCATGTCTTCGAATGGAATGGACGTGTGTGAGTATTTGCAAATTATCAAAATTAAGATTTCTTTCCTATATTACCTTGTAATCAGTCGAATTAATTTTCACGCGAAAACTCTCAATTCATGATAATAAAATATATATTCAAACCATATTTGTCTTTTCTGCATTATTTTTTTTCAAATTTCGTTCCATCGCTAGTTTTTTGATAACTCCCATTCTAGCCGGACGCGTTCCAATGCAAGTCCCTTTCAGCATGCAAGCAGGAATCTCGTTCGGCTTCAATACCTTAACGTGAAGCCGCTTTTCAAACATTAAATAACCATTCATCGATTCTGCTGCGATTTCGGCAACTTGTTTATTATCGAACCCAACGAAGGCCCATCCTTTATGATTTCCTGTCTTAAATAATAATAAATCCAATTGTTAAACTTCATAAAACTTACCACTCGATTTCGTGCAACCCTAACTCTAATAACCGTTCCAAACTGTTGGAAATAACCGTACAATTCCCTCTCGAAAAATCCATACGGGATTCGATTTAATTTAATGACCCAAATGAATCGTTTTTTCTTCATATTTTTTATTTGTTCAGAATTTCTTTGACTCTTTGGTGTCCCCAAGTCTTTCAATGATTTAACGCTTTTAGCAACCATTTTTGTTCTAAAAACATAGATAAGTCTTTTGAATTATTAATATTATATTCATTTCAGAGAGATCGATGCCTAATGGAAGAGAAAATATTAGGGGCGGAGAAAAGGTCTTGTTTAGACATATTTGATGAAAAGAAATGAAAAGTTTAATCTAAAAATGTGAAAATGGATGAACTAATAAACAAAGAATATATTAAAACATTGATGAGAAACAAAAGAAGAAGAGATTCGATAGTCTTAGTGGCCGTCTGGCTGTCTAAACAGGACAATTTCTCTAAAATAACGTTTTAGTATAGAAAAATATTTTTATTATTGATTTAAGATGCCAGTAAGTTTTTAAGGAAAATCAATTCTTACCAAAAGTGCACAATTTCAGCCTAAACTTTGGGATATAAGTAGCTTTTAAAATTTTTGGCATAGAATATATTATTATTATTACAAACATACACAATTGGCATCTAATATGAACAATAAAAACACAAAACAATAAGATAACAAACTTCGAATATTTTTTTCAAAATTGTTTGACTGGCCTATGGCGGGCATTGACATTTTTAATGTGTTGACGTATATTAAAGTCTCATTCATTTTTAAATTTCATTAGGTATAAAATACTTTAAACGGGTTTAATTTATCTTGAAATTTTGCAATATTTAAGAAAAGATTATAAAAACTAAAAATATTTTCTAAAATTTTAATATCTCACAAAGTATCTTTATACCTAAAGAACGATGCACTGTGAAACATCGAATCGCCCGTTTTATAAAAAATTGCTGATTCAGAAATAATTATTTCTTGAAAATTTTTTTCTATATTTTAGGATATATTCATATGCTATATTAGTTTCGTATTATGAGTAGCGATTCTGATGATGACATTTTTACAAATTTTACGGCCAAAAGACAACAAAAGCTTTTAACGAAGAAGAAACTTGACAGAGAGAAACTAATTATTAAAGAGGACCATGAAATAATTTTCATGAGTTCTGATGGTACCTATATTTAAGTTCAAGTTAAACTTATTAATTTTTAGATGATGGACTAGACATTAAAAAACCCAAAATAGATTCCGGGATTTCACTAGAAGGCACTTCATCAGAGGTTCCTTTTTATCGATTCATTTAACAATTTTTCTTTAGAAAAAATATACATCTTACAATGAATATCTTGAGCAAAAGAAGGAAAATATTCGCAAAGGTTTTAATAAGCTTATTAATCAGTTATTGGATTATAGTTGCATAATTTTCAGAATATAAGGAGCAATTAAATAAATTTTCTAATAGCCCAGTGACGAGAAGATCTTTAATTAATAAACATCCTATAATTGAGACGTTCGTTTTCATTTATTTATGTTTTAAAATAAACTTAACTTATAGGATAGAAATTGATAAAAACAGCGACTTAACAAATAATAGCAGCTATATTACCATTGATGTATTGTAGTATGTATTATCGATGATTTCATTATTTTATAGGATGAAGAAGATGAAGACACGACTACTCGACTAATTTTAAAGATATATGATATGGAATCTGGGGGAGAAACAACAACTATTTCTAAACTCGAGGTACATTCTCATGTATTTTTCCATAACTTTTTTTTTTATTTCAGAGTGATACAATTGCGGACATTTATGAATCATTTTCACAAAAATGGAATGTACATGTTTCCCAGGTTCAAATAAGATATGATGGAGCATTAATAAGCCCGGATGACATATTGTCAACAATTGACTCAATTAAACAAGTCACTTTACCCAATTTATACGCATTCAAAAGTATCGAACTTAATACCGATGAGATAATTACAGTGAAAGTTCAATTACAAAATAGGAAGAAACCATTACATTTGGGTATCAAACCAACAACTAGTTTATATGATTTAAAATCATTAATTATAAATGAATTAAAAAAAGAGGATAAAATGATAAAAAAGAAAAAAATGAATATAATGTTTGATGATGAGTATTTGAAGGATGATTTAAAAACATGTCAAGAATATGGAATAGAAGATGATGATTGTGTTGATGTATTCTTATGTTGATTATAAACGTTTTTATCTTTAGTATTATTGAATATTTTATACTGAAGGTTTTTCATTCATTTATTATTTAAATTCAATTTTTTTTTTACTTATAACGTAATATATGTTACTTTTCCATAATGGTTAGCTCACGGTTTTGCAGAATAGCAAAGTTCAGGAATAACGATGACGTCCCCTCCAAGAATTGATGATTTAATGAATATCGACCCATATTTAAATGATTTCCGCCATGAAATTTGCAGGCGTTATAATGTTTTCCAGGAATATATGAAAAAAATTGAAGACGTAAAATGCATATCCAAAATTAATAATGTACTGTTTAAAATATTTAGTGTGGTGGAATTGATGAATTCACACAAGGATACAAACAATTTGGAATGGTTGTCCAACCAGATAATTCGATTAAATGCATGGAATGGGCTCCGGCATCCGAAAAGTTAGCACTAGTCGGAGATTTTAGTTTTATTTAGCCGGCAATGCGGAATGAATATTTTGTTTAGATAATTGGGACCAAAATTCCCATGTGTATGAACGTAAAGAACATGGAAAGTGGACGCTAACGATTTCACCAAAATCGGATGGATCTTGTGCAATTGAGCATAACTCAGTTGTAAAGATTGCGGTTACTTATAATGGTGAAACGAAATTGAAATTATCACCATGGGCAAGTTATGTAACCTGTCCTAATCCCAATGAAACAGTCATTTATCATCAGGTAATAGAATTTTTATAGATAAATAAAAATGTTGATGCCACACCTGTTCACTGCTATAGACTCCTATAGTAGCAAAGCTTTACATATACTTATATAATTTATAGTCGTCGCCAAATGCGATTACCGCCGCAAAGTGTGGCGCACTTTTTTAAATATTATTTTTTCATTTAATTTTTATGATTTTTATTATTTTCCAGATTTATTCCACGATAGAAACAACATCTAAAACATATTCTTCAATTTATTTAAGCAAAAATAGTATAGAACGAGCCTAAACAAGAAAGTAATCATGAAAATTAAATGAAAAAATAATATTTAAAAAGTGCGCCACATTTTGCGGCGGTAATCGCATTTGGCGACGACTATAATTTAAAATAAACTTAGAACTTTTACAACCCGCCGGAAAAGTACGAGTTTAAATTTTCACCACCGCCGAAACCTGAATCTATGAGGATATATGAAGCACATGTTGGAATATCGAGTCACGAAGGAAAAATTAATTCATATCGTGCATTTGCGGATGAAGTTTTGCCCCGCATCTGTAAACAAGGATATAATTCTATACAACTGATGGCTGTGATGGAGCATGTATATTATGCGTCTTTTGGCTATCAAGTAACCAGCTTTTTCGCAGTAGCAAGGTGATTTTTCAAATGTTTCATCTCCTTTTTTGACCCATATTTGAAAATTTTTTAAAAATACATGCGGGATAATTGTTTAAAAAAATTTAAGCCGTTGTGGAACTCCGGATGACTTAAAATATCTGGTTGATAAGGCCCATAACATGGGTATCTACATGCTTTTGGATGTCGTTCACTCACATGCATCGAAAAATGTGGATGACGGTCTTAACCAATGGGATGGAAGTAACGGTGGTTATTTCCATTCGAATGCTCGAGGATATCACTCATTATGGGATTCGAGATTGTTTGATTATACCCAAGTGGAGACACTTCGTTTCTTACTTTCTAACCTGAGGTGGTGGGTTGAAGAATATGGATTCGATGGGTTCCGATTTGACGGTGTAACTTCAATGATTTATCATTCACATGGGATGAGTAAGAATTAATTTCAAAATAAATAGAAAATTATAATTTTTAGATGATTCGTTTTCTGGAGGTTATCCAATGTATTTTGGGTTGAATGCTGACACTGACTCGCTGGTATATCTGATGATAGCCAATGATTTTCTTCACAAAATGTTCCCTAATACTGTAACGATTGCGGAAGAGGTGTCTGGAATGCCAGCGCTTTGTCGACCAGTCGACGAAGGCGGACAGGGATTTGATTACAGACTCGCCATGGCACTTCCAGATACGTGGATCAAAATTTTGAAGCACACAAGTGATGAAAATTGGAAAATTGGCGATATTGTATTCACATTGGAGAATCGTCGAAACGCGGAAAAGCATGTTGCATACGCAGAGTCACATGATCAAGCTCTAGTAGGAGATAAAACGATCGCTTTCTGGTTGATGGATAAAGGTTTAGTCATATTTTATTTGTTTAGGATTAATTTAACTTCTTGAAGAAATGTATACGTTTATGTCGGTTGATTCTCCGCTTACTCCAATCATTGACCGTGGATTAGCTCTTCATAAAATGATCCGGTTGATTACGATGGGTTTAGGTGGAGAAGCTTGGCTTAATTTTATTGGAAATGAATTCGGTCATCCGGAGTGGCTCGATTTTCCAAGAATTGGAAATGGGGAAAGTTTTCATTATGCACGTCGTCAATTCAATCTTGTCGATGCGGATTATTTACGATACAAATTTTTGAATAACTTTGATCGTGAGATGAATTTCCTCGAAGAGAGAACTGGCTTTTTGCATAAAGGATATGTAATAACATTTTTAAATATTTATTTACCGAATGTTACATTTTAGGCATATACTTCATGGAAACACGAAGATGACAAAGTTATCGCATTTGAAAGAGGTGGATTATTATTCATCTTCAATTTTCATCCTTCCAAAAGCTTTGCTGATTATTCGGTCGGTGTTCATGAACCAGGGGTTTACCGTTTGGCCCTAAATAGTGATGAAGCAAACTTTGGCGGTCACAATAGAATTGATCCCGCCTCGAAATTCCATACTTTCGATGATGGATATGCTGGAAGAAGACATCGTGTTCAAGTTTATATACCTTGTAGAACTGTTATCGTTCTAGAGTTGGATAAATAATTTGTCCATATGGGAATTTCTGCCGGTTTTTTGTAGCTCATTATTCATTAAGGTGCCATTTTATTTATATACCTCACCACACTTTTATTGCATGCTTGATATATAATTTGTAATATTGCATTAATAAAATTTTTAATATAATTTAATTTTAATTTATCTATCAAGGTTTTTCCATATTTAATTAATACAACATAAACTGTTAAGATTTTTATAGTTATACAGTACACTTCAGAATTATATGATCATATACCCTTTCCTCGAGCCAGTGGAAATGTTCGATTCGATAAATTAAAAACCTACAAATGTTTTCTATAAGTTATTTGTTTTCCACAATTATGATAAAATTAAAATTCTAAATTTGGCTGCACGCCTTCTGCAAAAAGTATTCACATAGAAAGAAAGATCAACGCAATTGAGCAGGTTTTCAGCAAACTGCAGCAATATTATTTTTTAATGTTTTTGTTTTAAACTATTTATGAGAACTACTATAAACCGAAGTACGAATTTTTCCACTGAACGATTTTTCAAATGTTTTTTGGTCAAATTATGTATTAATGAGCAAATTGTAATATTGACGATGACGATATGAAAATCCAACGGGCGATGTCCGGAGAGCACCTTCTTCCCATTATTTCATTATTTGTGTTATATTTCTGCAAAATTCCTAGTTAACGTCCGATTGCTCATTAATAAATAGTTTGATAGTAATCCTTGAAATGAAAAATCAATAAATGAAAATATTCGTACTGCAGTACGCGTACTGTGGACATTTTTTGAATCGAACATTTCAATTGGCGCGTTATGATGTCCTTAAAATGTTTCAAAAAGTATAGAATAAATATTTAGGAAGACAGTGTCTATAGACAAACACATGATTTTCAAAAAAAGATTTCTTAAATCAGCCGTATATGGTTTTTTACTGCGCTGTGTGATATTTAAAATAAGACCCATTATACATAATTATTAATTAAGGTGGTCCACGGTTACAGAATAACGTCAAAGGCCCAATTAGGATAGAAAACAGATATGCATATATTACGCAAAAATTTCTCAACAGGGAAATATTTTATAAAATTTTTCTTTTGGTATATATGGTAATATTTACAAATTGTATATAGTTTTATTAATTAGTTTTCTTTATATCTAACGTATATAGTATTGTTTAGTAGAATTAGTTATGCTCCGATTTCGAAACAGTGAAATTTTCGTCCGACGTTGCATATCAATATCTCCAGCATGTAGCTGTACAAACACACATCAAGACCATTATAAAATATTAGGACTAGATGAACAAGCATCATTGAAGGTTTGAATAATTTAAGAAAATATATTTTCTCATTGAAACAGGATATTAAAACCGCCTATTATAAGCTTTCAAAGCAACATCACCCCGATACGAACCCGAATAATAAAGAAGAAGCTTCAAAGAAATTTCATCAAGTTGCTCTAGCTTATGAAATTCTAGGGAATGCGGATAAAAGAAAGGCTTATGATATGACGCGTATGAAAACTACACCATTCCAAAGGTTTGAAACAATTGATTTTTAAATATAATTCATTATTTAGGGTTAACTACAGCGATAGCAAACGGTTTAGATCACGAACGGATAAATATTATACTGATATTGATATAGATTATAAAGACTTTGAACATTTTCAGAGAAGTAATAGGTGTGTGTGTGTGTATTTTTGTTTTCGATTTATTTTAATTCTTTTAGAAGACGACCTCAATTTCATTCTCATTTCGACATGCCGAACGAATTTTTCGGAGAGATGGGTGGTTTCAAAAAGCGGGTATTCAAAAGCAAATTTGAGGAGTTGCACGAACATAAATATAAAGATAGTCGCGCGGCTCAGAGAGAAATGGAGGAACTCAGGCGTCAAATGGAGCGGGAACTTGCTGCTCAGCAAACGAGGTATCCAATACCGACGTTTGAACAAATAATGAGACAAAAGCGAGAGAAGGAATCAAAAGAAGCTCGACAGTACATGGCTGGAATGTTTCTGGCAGCTATTGCAGCTGGGTTTTTAACATCATTGTTAACGAGATAATATTTCAAAATGATAATAATAACTAGGCATATCTGTTAGATGGATAGAAATCTTGAATGAAAGAAACTATTCACAGTTGTCTTTTCTTGACTGAAAGTCTACGAAAATAATAAATATATATTTGTATACGTCATCGTGTTATGTTAGCCATGTTATTCGTTTATATCGAGTGAATAATTTGTTTAAAAAATATCGGCACATTATCTGTATGAATCCGCAAAGTACTTTACTGCTTATTTAAAGGTTCAATGTTTATTAGCGAGAATTATTACTCACAATATATAGGATGGACATATATTTATATAGAACATATAGACCTTTCGACAAAATTTTCAATTATATTTTACTGAAATGAAAACAATTATTTTCTAATATACTTTTTACAAGGAATGAAAATAAAAACAGTCACAACCTTAAAAAGAAAACAGAAATTAATATATTAACGTTTCCTTGAATTCTTCAACTCTTTAACAGTTCCGTCAGAATATGCAAAGAAAACACCATCAACAACATCTATGAATAAACCAGTATCAACAATTCCTGGAGTATTCGCGAGCCTTAGTTGAACTTCGGTCCAATTTCGATTTGGCTTATTCTTTTCAAAATACCAATCTATAATAAAGTTGCTGTTATCTGTGACAATTGGTCCACATTTTTTGGTGGCCATTCGAAGTTGAGCTGAACCGCCTTCAGTTTTCGGAATTGATCTTAGCAGAGGTTGAACAGCAATTGGTAACACTTCAATAGGGACATAATTGTAGCGATCACCGAGATTTTTTGAGTCTTTAAGATAATCCGCAATAACCTAGATAATAAAAAATTCGTTTGAATTAAGACATTGGTTATTGTACATAGAAAGTTTTAGAAGCGTGCTGGACAACCTTTTCTTGAGCTAAACATCCTCCACCACCTTTTATACATGTGAAATCGGAATCAACCTGTGAAAAAATACTTGTATAAGAATTCGGAAATCTTTAACCTCATCTGCACCATCTATGCAAATATCGAGTTCTGGAGTTACGTCGAGATCAGAAACTGGGAGACCTGCTTCGATTAACCAATTTTTTGTCTTTAAAAAAAAATTAAAGAAATTTTTAAACTTTAATTAGAACCAAGTGACTTGTTGGCACACAAATGATATTGGTCAATATTCCTTGACTATATTTCTTCTGCAGATATTCCACCAAATATTTTACTGTGCTGCCAGATCCAATTCCCAATCGACATCCGGAACTCACGTACTTTTCCGCACATGCATAAGCAGCCTGCACGTATAATTCTATGAATATATAATTGCTAAAGTGAAAACTCGTCTTTTCGCCTGCTCAATGGGAGCTAATTCTGGTTCGATGTTATTAGAAACCATTCGGAATGAGTGTCGAGTAATAAAACGCAGAATGATTGGTTTTTATCAATAATGACCTTCGCTATCTTTACTTAAATTTTAGTCTACTCTTCCAATGACCGTGGATGATTTTACAACTTTCTCGTCCATCGTGTATTCTCAAAATTATTTACATTTTATAAATTATAAGAAATTAATATCACAATTTCTCATAACTTGATAATATTTCTTGGAATTTTTATTATCAAGTAGTGAGAAATTAATAATTCTAATTTTCATTATATAAAAAATAAAAATAATCAATAGAACGTGAACTATAAATTTTGACGAAATATAACAAAAAATAATGAAATAAAGCGAAATTATTTAAATAAATTGGAAATTAACTTCACGTTCTCATTGAGACCATTTAAAATTAATGCAAAAATATTGAAAATGAATTATCAATTTCTTACACTTTGACAATAATTAAGACAAATTTCTTGTAAGATTTTTGAATTTTTAAATCTCTGGACAATAAATTAATAATAGAACCATTTATAATATTTAATGTACTGTTCCATTATTTATATATAATCTTTTATTCTAGATATCTAAATGAATTTTATTATTTTTGGCTGTATGTAATATTCTGAAGTATTTCGTCACAAAACAATTTATTTTACGGATTAATACTTTCCATTCTTTAATATAGTCCATTTCAAAATAGTTGACGACGCAATCACGCTGCAAATGCGGCATATTAATTAAAATTCATTTTCAAATCGATTATTTTAATAATTTTTAATTAATAAACGTGAAATATAAGCAATAACAATTAAAAAATGTCAAAAATAAAATAAAATAATCGATTTGAAAATGAATTTTAATTAGTATGCCGTATTTGCAGCGTGATTGCGTCGTCAACTATTTTGACATACACTATATTAAATTTTATCAAGAATTTAAGATAATTTCAATTGTCAAAATTATTAAGGAAAATGAATAAAAGACCACCAGTAGATTCAAATCAGTCTACAGAGGTAAAATATTTAATTTTTTTAAATACTTGAAATATTTTAGAGTGAATCCGTGTGGAGAGATGAAGATGACCAAGGCTTCGAAATAAACATTCCTAAAAAAGTTAAAAAAACATTTAAAGTCGAACTGAAACAAAAAGATGACAAAACGGATCAAATTGATTCCGAGGTAGTTTAATTTTTTTTTTAATTTTAAGAATTAAACGTGTAGCAATATATTCGCCGACTCCAAGAAGCATTTAAACGAAGGAATGGTGGTGTCCCCAAGTGGGCACAGAACGTACAAGACGAGGACGATGAGGATTCTCTTTTAAAGTCAGCAGCTGGTTATATTGACACTGATTATCGGTTGCCCAAAACGTCTATAAAAACAACATTATTAAAAGATTTTAATGTTGGTAATCGTTCCGTGGTATGATAAATTAAAAGTTCAGAAGTTGTTTTTATAATTTTAGCATTCTATAAATGTTGTCAAATTCCATAAAGTAAGACCTGTTTTAATAACTGGTGATGAATCGGGTCGAATCAAATTATTTCAAACATCGTCGGAAGTTAAAAAAGACCATTTTCTGCAAAGTGCCGCATTCAAGAAGTTCCCGATATCATGTCTAGAAATCACACAACAAGGACAGTCCGTTATATGTTCGTCAAATCTACAGGTTAAATATTTTTAACATTATTATATTAATGGTTTTGTTTTAAGGAATATTTGATGCAATACGATATGGAAAGTAATAAATTTACTCAAATGAGAACTAATCAATGTTTGTTGTTCGTTTTTTTGAGTAAAATAAATGTAAAATTAAGCTATTCCGAAGCACGGATTTTCTACATTTTCTGTTTCTCACGACTCTCAATTTGTTGCAATTGCCGGAATAAATGCTCACGTATATATTATGCACGCAACGGTACGCAAAAATTTTCGATTGAAAAATTTATGTCTTCAGACTATGGAGCACATTAAAACAATATCACTTCCATCAAATGCCAAAAGTATTAAATTCTTTCCTGGCACTAGTCGAGAAGTTTGGATAATGTGTGGTAAAGAATATTTTTAAATAATTTTGAGTATTAATTATAGAAACGGGGGAGGTTTTGATGTCGGATATTTTGAGTACAGCTCAACATAGTTTTATTGATGATGGTGCCGTACACGGAACATGTTTAACAATTAGCCAACATGGAAATTATTTTGCAACAGGGTATGTTCCCTAAATTTAAGTTCACGAGTTTATTTATAGATATTGTACGTTTCAGAGATCGGTACCTATTAGAAGAGAAAAATAAGAAAAAAAAATAATTGTCTCATTTGGACGGCCACAAAGGACTTCCATCTATTCATCTTAAGAGGCCTCTTTAATGTGTGTTATCCATTTTGAGATAACATATGTTGATGAGACATAAAACAGTAGCCGTCCGTCCAAACGTGAACCTCATTTTTTTCTTTTTTCCTCTTCCATTAGGCACCGATTAGATTAATATCTTTTAATCAAGAAATAACACGTTAATACGTAGTAAATTCGATACAAAAACTACAAAAAAGTGGGCTAATATGCACTTGAATTTTCCTACAGGTACTATTTTTGGTAAACAAGTTTTTTGAACTCTAGATTTATATGAAATATTGAAATCGTGTGGAAAGGCAGAATTGTTTAGCCCAAAGATAATAAAATTAATAAATATAACAAGGTTGTTTTGAAGTAGTGACACTGGAATTGTTAATGTGTACGATTCATGGAGTTGTCGTCAGTCACGCAATCCAAAGCCGCTGTTTACTGTAGATAATTTGGTTACTTCAATATCATCAGTTGTATTTAACAGTGATGCTCAGCTATTGGCTACATGCAGTAATATCAAGGTATTTCTCATTCCCAATCAAACTCATGTGTCACTTCAGGATAATCAAATTCGATTAGTACATGTTCAAAGTCAAACGACGTTTAAAAATTTTCCTGATCGTCACGGAAAGGTTAACTTGGAATTCAGAAAAATTTAATTATATTTCTACTTTAAGGTGAGTAAAGCGAAAACAATTGATATTTCACCGAATGGAGGTTACATGGCTGTCGGAAATGAAGACGGAAAGCTCCATGTCTTTAATATTCATCATTTTCCAAACTACTAATAATTTTGTTTTTTTTTATCAGTTTGTTACTGTTGTTTTTGTTGTTTGTTTTTGTTGTATGTTTTTTTGTACGATAAATATAATTATTTGAACTATTTTAGCTTAATTAAAAAATGCATTGTGTAATATCATAGAAGATGGTAATTGAGAATTCCATTCTAATTTTTCGTAATCCTTGTTCTCGGCAATGTCAAATGTGGAAAACGAAAAGCTCCTAGACGAGAGCCGTTTATCTAGTTTATTGTCAGAGAGTTCTACAGTTAAAGCCTATATACTGTTTCTACTTTTCGGATGTGCACGCCAAATGCCAAAAACAAATGTGACAGTTGAAATGGGCGCTCAGAAGCATCTCCCAAATATAATCATTTAGTAATAAAATTGGATTGTTTTATAATTTAAGACCTGATTACCAAAATGACAAGCTAAACTTTCTTTAATTAAAACGTACGTGCACGTTTATTCTATTCGGCATATTTTATTGAAAATGAAAATAAATGTTAGTGATATTTTGCACATATTTTGGGAAAATGTTTCCCCGTAAATTGTTATGCAAAATACGCAAATTTTTGCGTAATGTGCAAATACATTCATGTTCACGCGTGTGATTTTTCTCTTTTTTTCGCTTATAAATTATATGTAGCTATACCAAAATGTACCCAAAAATCTAATCTTCGGACAATTTCTCGCGGAAATTAGTAAAACGCTTTTAGTCCACGTTGTTCACGACTGCGAAGCCATAGTTTCTGATAACTCCTTCTATTGTTTAACATGTCTCTTCGGTAAATTGTTAATAATTTATAAATTCCAGAGTACTTCTAACAAATATTCTCAGATGACGTTTTTCCATTTTGTGAATTGTGCAACACTCGCATTTGCTCCATATTTCATCGTTTACAAATATTCAGGTATACATAAATGTTATATTAGGTCCCCAGGTTCACCACGTGATACATCTTTTTAAATTTGACAATTTATTTTAAATATTTTATTATAATCTGTACCAAAATTATCGTTGTCACTGTCTAAGAGAATTTTGTTCTGTGTTTATGATTGTTTTTAGAGTTGATCGGTTTTTTACAACATAAATTTTGGTACCTGTTATATAAAGTCTATCTCATTTTTTGAATTCTATATATATATATATCCAAGAATTAATGAGAATTTTTTTTATTATTGTCCTTTTCAGAGATCGGTGCCTAATGGAAGAGGAAAAATATTAGGATGGACTGATGTTCTCGTTTGGACGGCCTCTCTTTTTAGACGGCCATTCTTTTTTACGAAATTATGGGCAACACATATTTAAGAGGAATTGAGAAAAATGTTTTTTGTGGCCCCATCATTTTCTCTTCTTTTATTACTCTTCCATTAGGCATCGATCTCTGAAATGAATAATATTATATTATCATGCTAACGTCCCGATTTGGAGAAGAAAGTGGGTAAAAATGGATAGTTTAGATTGAAATGGGAAGGTTACAAATTTTACCATCTCATATATTTATCAGAGCAGCAATAAATTTTGATTCAGACCATGTATATTTAACTTTTAGGGATTAATGAATATAGTTCTATTTGGAAATGTGCTCATTCTGCGATTGGCTACTTTTTAACGCAGTTAGTTAAGCTGTTGTTTCTAGCCACATTTTTCCCAACAACAGAATCGGCTGGATTTTCAATAGTATTTTTTCTATGGAATTTATTTTGTAATTTGTTTTATTTAGGAATTATTGAAAAATTGTGCTGATATTCTTGATGTTATCGGGCTGCATGCTCTAATGAGCAATTTCTTGGTTGGAAAGGGAGAGGTTCGTGTTATTGCCGGAGGGCTTGGATGGGGATTTGCTCATTCTGT
This sequence comes from Caenorhabditis plicata, assembly GCA_963931815.1. Lineage (NCBI taxonomy): Eukaryota > Metazoa > Nematoda > Chromadorea > Rhabditida > Rhabditidae > Caenorhabditis > Caenorhabditis plicata. Next base: position 18,001,543 of record OZ007494.1, read on the forward strand.
AGCACACAGAGCTATTCTACTTTGGGTTGGAGCTAGGTATGCTGTTATTATGTAGTGTTTTATTTTAATACTTGTAGAAGCTCTGTTTTTACGTGGAAATGGATTCAAACATCCCTTGATTCTTCATTTGATATGCTTATTATTTTGTCCATGTCATCTCTTACGTGGATGCTCACAAGAAGTACAAACAAGTCAATTATTGTTTCAGTTCTTGCGTCTTGTGTATTTTCAACTTTCGTATTTCAGTAAGTTTTTGAATCTCGCTTATTCTTTATGATTATTATTTATAGGATTGCACAAAATTCACTTTCAATTACTGGATGGAGTTTAGTCTTGTTCAGAGCTTTTTATTCAATAGTTGTCGCATTTTTAACAACAATTGTTTACGCATCCAGCCGACAGTCTTCAAAAAAAATTGAATAATTTTTGTATTGTAATAATTTAGATTTATTGACAATTGTTCTAATTTATATAATATGATAAATTTGGTATTAATGCTAAGTGTTGGATTATAACTACTTTTAAAGGTTTTAAAGAACTTATTTTACTTTTTGTTAGTTTCTCGTATTATTCTATTGATTTTTTAAAGGATCTTAAATTGAAAATGAATATTGATGATCAATTTGAAGAATTTCTTTTACCTGTTGAAAATGACACTCAACGAATTAAAAACGATGAAATGATAAGCGGGGGTGTTTTACCAGTAGATTCACCAACTAAACGTCTTGGGTACCAGTAATTCATAAAGCTCTAATTTTATTTGTATTTAGATCCATTTTAAATGATCAGCACTCGAAAGTTCCGGAATCGCCAGATATGAAGTTTGCAAGAAAACGATTAGACTGTTTATTATCGACAATTAAGCAGTTACCTAATTCAACAGTTTCCATAAATGAGGATTTAATGTATGATACTACCTATTTACTATTTTGTGACATACTTTAAAGGCTCGAAGATTCGCCAGAAAAGAGGCCGATAGGTAGGCCAAGGAAAAGCGAAATAAATGAAGATAGGAGTGAAGCTAATCCTGATATGAAAACAGATATGGTGCTTTTTGAATTACGTGGTAAACGTTTTGGACTTATCGATGGACGCAAAGATTCGGAATATCAATTGTGCCGTTCATGGATTCGTGGGAAACCGTCCATAGACCATGTCGATGAATGTGATGAAAACCCTCCCAGGACAAGTTTCCTGCAGAAGTTACCCATCGATTTCCTCGCGGGAAGGGAAATTGTGGAAATGCCTGCTCCAATGAAAACAAAAAATGATTTTCCTGTTATGCCAGATAGATTACGAGACACGAGTGAAATTAGAAACACAGAAAATTTTAAGGAGTTAAAAATACAATACTGCAATCGTTGGAAAGCAATCAAAAAAAGGTATTTATTTTAATTTTTCTTATAATTTAACTAATTATTGTCTATTAAAGGAGGTTTAAAGTGAATTTTACACATATCGAAATCGCTAGAGCTAAGCTCACTGATGAGTGATTTGTTTATTAAAAAATTATTTTGCCCTATGAGCCGAGAAAAGTCCATCTAAAATTAAGGCCGGGCCTGACGCATATACTGGACACATTAGATGGAAACGTCTTTGTGGTCGTCCAAACGAGACCATAATTTTTTCGTATATCTTTTAATCTGGAAAATAATTTTAAAAAAACAACAGCTGATGAACACGCCCGAGGCTAGAACTTTCATAATAGAATTATTCAGCATCACATCACTACCACTCGGCCATAAAATCACATTTTAATATGTAAATTAGATTATATCAATTAATATGAAAATTTTGATTGGTCGTGAGATGACGACAAATATTTTAACTTATACGCTATTTCAAATTTTAAATACTCTATACGTATTTTATTTTACACAATAGCCAAAAAACGCAAAGTTTCATTTCACGACTTTTTATGACACTGGTGCACCAGCTGGTGCTTATCGTGATAACTTTAAACACCCTTTAAACGAGACTGTCTAACAAGAATGTTTAATTTTTAATTTTTTGACTTTGTAAGATGTTCATCCAAGATCATCATTTTTTCGTCTTTCATTCGGTATCGATCTTTGAAATCGAAAATAATAATGATAAAATTATGAATAAAAAATAATAATGCAATAATATAAATTTTAATTAAACATTTTCAGTTGGATTGCCCACCAGAAAAAGAGGGAATCAGCAAAATACTCGAACAGTATATTACTACTATCAAAGATTCATATACCTACTCGCTATTGAAATTATTTATTAATAGTTAATTGTGCTCTCTTGATTGTTTTGTTCTTTTTTGATCAATTTGGCAAATTTTCTCATTTCCTTGTTTGCTGTTCGTTTGAGCGCTTGTACAGCAAAAAATATCTGTAATAAATATATAAAAATAATTTCTGTTTGGGGTGTTAACCTGGAATGTATTAAATAAAAGAAAAAACGTGAAAAATGCATACTCAAGTGGTAATTTGTTTTGAGGACTGATGAAGAGGAGAAATAATGTGATTGGAGTTTCAATAATGACACTAGTTATTAGAAATCCAGATAATGATGACATCTATATTAAAATTATTGTATTCCATGTTTTATTCCATGTTTACTACGTTTTCACTAATATTTCCGTAATAGCCAAAAAGAAGTCGTACTGGTTCTGATATTAAATGAACAATTGATGATGCCATGATAATTACGCGGTATGTGAGAGATAATTTATTAATCTGCAATCATAGTTTTGCCCACCATTTTGTTTTTCTACCTTAAAATATAATGACAGGAAAATGTGGATTATATGAAAAGGGAGAATAGCAATATTGAAATGAAGTGCAAGTTGTAAGGGGAAACTTGCGATAATCTCTGGAATTTTATAAAATACTAAGCTTAAATAAAAATTACGTACCTTCCTTTTTAAGCATATTTAGTTTTTGTAATAATAGGAATAATTTAGCTGCAGCTCGTTTTACAATAATGTTTCCATGACAACAGTATGCGTGCTCATTCACTGGTGAAGTTCAAACGTTTCGTCGGGTTCTACAAAATGCTTTAACGAATATTTAAATGCGTTTTTAAGTAAGAAGCAAGTTGCGTTTTTTTACTGTATAACAAATAGTTGAAATAATTTAACTTTAAATTTTTTAAATCTTGTTCTTTCACTGTCGAATAAATTTGTTAACAGCCCACTTACTATAATTACTGTTGCTTTAAACAGTATAGATTATACTATTTATTTATTAATTAGTGGATAGGATAGAAATAAAATTAAAATATTAACAACAAAGAAAACTGTTAAGAAACATATAGTGATATAGGGGTTGATTATATATTATAGAATTTAAATTTTCAATTGACTATACAGTACAGTACACATCAATTACCGCCATGTTATGTTGATTTTCAAAAAAAACGGATCAAGCTTCCGACTGACGGATAGAACATTAAGGTCACGAGTCCGTAGGAAAGCTCTCTAAATGTCAGATAATTTTTCTGTATTCACTGGTGAATCCGAACGCGTCGGTTGAGAACAAAACGCGCTTCGGTGATTTTTAAATAAATTTTAGAATTTTTAAAAACATTTACGGCACGCTTAAATGTTTCATCTAATTTGTATAAAGTAAACATATTTCTTCTCTCTTATCCTGCTTCTGAATATGTAAAATCGATGTTTTTAAGATTTCTCTCGTGAACGAAGCCTGTTTAGTTCGCGGCGGACACGTTCGGATTTACTAGTGATTAGTGGTGTAAATATTGTCAAATAAGTTATAAAAGTGAAAATACTGTTTCCTATGATTTTACGCGTTTAAAATTTACAGATGTATTCCCCACAAATCAATGATTATAATTTATTATGAGATCGAATTTTCCCTTATCTCACGAACAATTGAGAATATTGTGAACAATATTTGGGGCAGAAAATGACCTCAATGTCAAACATTGTGATATAATCAATAATATATCTAAGAATACTGTTTCATGATTGACCATTCTGTATTTGAATATGCCGTGCTACACTCCTAAAAATGTTTTAATTACCGGCGGATGTGGATTCATCGGCTCTAACTTTGTCAATTATATTCACAACGAATGGAGAACCTGCAATCTAGTTAATGTCGACAAGCTTATTCTTAACAGTGACGTTGAGAATATTGCCAAGGATGTTCGTGAATCATCACGTTACCATTTGGAATTGGCCGATATTAAGAATACGAAAGCTATTATGGAAGTTCTAAGAAAACACGAAATCGATACAATTGTACATTTCGCTGCGGATTGTACGTCAACAAGGTGTTATAATGAACCCAACGAGGCTGTGCAAAATAATGTTCTCTCCTTTATAAATTTTCTCGACACTGTTCGGGAATACAATAAAATTGAACGCTTTATTCATATCAGTACGGATGAAGTTTATGGAGATTCTGGAGTTGGAGAGAATGAGAAGGCGAAGAAAGAAGATTCGCAGCTCTTGCCAGGGAATCCGTACGCTGCTACAAAGGTAGGTATTTTATTGGGGTCAATTATTTTGGCATGAAGTGTGAAACATCTAGTTAAATTAGATTATTGACTGATGGTGTCCATGTTTATAGATCGCTGGCGAAGCATATGTCCGAGCCTACCAAGCTATATACAATCTACCAATAATAACAGCTAGAATGAATAACATTTACGGTCCAAATCAATGGGATGTCAAAGTAGTCCCACGCTTTATAGAGATTGCTAAAGAGCAAGGAGAATTTACTATTCAAGGATCAGGAACACAACTCAGGTTTGATTTACGTTAAATTAACATTATAAATATATCTATTCCCAAGGTCTTGGCTTTTTGTTGATGACGCGTCCGAAGGAATCAAAGCGATATGTGAAAAAGCCAAAATCGGAGATATTTTCAATCTGGGTACATATTACGAGAAAAACGGTTAGTTTTTTATTGTACATAACGTTAAATTAAATCAGTAATGCACAACAACTGGTTTGGATGATTTAATATAAGAAAATATGTTAAACCATCGCTTAACAGGAGCTACTTCGGTAGACATTCCATTTTTGAAAGTGCGCCGCCTTTATAGTCGATCATGTTAACAATAATATTATTTTGTTGTTTTTTAAAGTTTTGGTTATTTTAGCAATCTGAATAATTTTTATTATCCGTAATTTAAATTATTTTGTTATTGTTATAATTTTATTTCACCTCTTTTGGTTCCGGATTCCGTTTTTAAGCTACATTCCGGATTCGACGTTTGAATTTGTTTATCAAATTTAGCGTTCGCGCTTAAAACAAAAATTAACTTATTCAGAATTTAGAAAATCATCACGAATACTAGATTCAAGGCGTTTTGAATATAGTCATAAATTTTTACTTAACCTTTTTTCTTAACTTTACAACTTAACTTTGTTAGTTTAAGGCCAAATCAGATTTTACATTTTATCATATCATTATTCCTGGATGAAATCCCTTATAAAATAGTGTTATTTTGACAAAATATTAGCAACAAAAAACGCGGAAAATTGATTTTTAGACCTAATAAAAATGGATTATATAATTGAAAGGATTTGTCATATTATTTACATAAACTGTTTGACAGGAAGATTTCCAACGATGCAGTTGTTCGCATATTCCAATTCTAATCTATAACCCAGTTTAACAATAATATTTAGTTGCTGATTTGGCTGATTTTATCCAAAAAGAGGTGGATTCTCAACTTGGTCGCCCACAACAACCTACTCGTTTCAAATCAATTCCCGATCGTCCTTATAACGATCAAAGATATTATATAGACATTGAAAAGGCAAAAGCGTGTCTCGGCTGGGAGCCAACAACTTCGTTTGCCGAGGGAATGCGAAAAACCGTAGTCGATGGACTAAAAAATAAAACGCACGATCGCCTACGCGTTGCCATCTATGGTGGAAGAGGATATGTAGGGCAAGAGCTGCAGAATGTTCTGAACAAAAGGAAAATCGCCTTTCAACTAGCGGAAAAAAAAGTTGGTTTGGATCAAGATGCCGATGTGGAATACGAACTGGTAAAACTGAACGTTACTCATGTTATATGTGTAACCGGAAGAACTCACGGTCCTGGATGTAATACGATCGAATATCTGGAAGGCGGCGCTGATAAGGTTTCTATAAATATTAGGGATAATATGTACAGGTAAGAAGCTTAAAAATGAATAACGAATGATTAATAATTTTAGTGCAACTATACTCGCCCATATTTGTCGAAAACTGGGAATTCACTATACATATATAGGCACGGGATATATGTTTGCATATGACAAAGAACATCCCATAGGTGGAAGAATGTTCAAGGAAGAAGATGAGCCCACATTCTTTGGATCGTCTTACTCGGTTGCCAAAGGGTTTACAGACAGACAAATGAACTATTTCAATCAGAAAGGATGGGAGAATTTGAATGTGCGAATTACTTTACCTCTTAGTTTAGATTTGAATCAGCCCAGGAATTTGTTATCCAAGATAATTAATTATAAGTTTGACAACTTTTCCAATTCTGATATTATTAAATATTTAGAGAATTATTTGATATTCCTGTGTCTATTACGATTCTTCCTGACTGTCTGAATGCTATGATCAATTTGATGGAGAAAAGGCATGGTGGCACTTTGAATCTTGTTAATCCAAAACCAATCAGTTTGTACGAGATCGTGATTTTATTTAAAAAGGTTTTTAATCATTTAAATTGTCGAAACTTTTATTAAATCTGATTGAACGGACAAATACATTCTTGCAAATGACCTCTGATATTTTTCATGTGATTTTCGGATAAGTAAATTATAGAGATTAGATAATAATAATTAATTAATCAGTAACTATAATGTTTCTATTTAGCTCGTCGATGATAGTGTAAACCCAGCGGCAATTGGTGTCGAAACAGAAAGAGCTCAACAACTATTGGCTACAAAAGGGAACTGCGCACTGGATACAGAACTTTTACAAAAATTATCGCCAGTATTGACAGCTGAAGAAAGCTTGCTGAACCATTTTCGAGAAATATAATTAACATAATTTAATACTTTTACGTATTGATATTGTTAAAATGTTTTTTTTAAATAATTCATGCATCTTTTAATTATTATAAATATTTTTATAACTTCAGTCAGTTTATCAGGTACATGTCCTTACAGAGTTTTTAAACATTGAAAAATATTTATTTCCATTTCGGTTTTCCGTTTGGATACAATTATTTGCATTTCCAACTACCGTAACGTAAATACACAAAAGTATTATAACAACATAATTAAAAGAACAAAACATAATAAAATATATATTTGACACACCGTGAAAGGTACACGATACACGATATGCACTCCGCACATCACGTCCAAAAACGGGAACGCTTTGAACCCGGCTTCAACAGCGCGTCAACAGCACTGTCGGCGCACAATTGAATAAAATATAAAACTAAATTAAAGTATAATGACATAAAAACGAAACTTTTTCAGGCACATTAGAGCCGAGGTCATTAAAAATAAATTAAAATTGAATTTGGAATTTCTAAAAAATATTTACGTTATGCTTAAAGGTTTCAACCATTTTGTATACAGCTGTATATATATATATATATACAGTAAACATATTTCTTATCTCTTAGCCTGCTTCTGAATACTTAAAATCGATTTTTTAAGATGTTCAACCAGTCGCTCAATTTCTAGTGTCAATCGGGTTGATGCGGCATAGGGCACCGGGACGAGTTTTCCGAAAGATGGGTGTCACCTCGAGATTCAGCTTCAGAGGCACCTTAATTTGCGTCCATCTTCCTTTGTCATGTTTGAACACTTGTCGAAACATCATATTAAGGGTTTCTTTTATACGATTGCGCATTGTATACGACCTACCAGTAAACTCACAATCTAACTCTTGATCTGATGATCTCAGTTTTCTGATTCGTTATCGTTCGCAACTCCAAGTTCGACTTCTTCGGAATATTTGTTTTTAAAATATTTTTAAAGGTAAGTAAAACATTCTCTACGTACCGCAAAAATCGAGATACATTCTTCGAAATTAAACTTTGTATTACATTGAACAATAGTGCGACCCGAGAGTACCATTGTTCAATGTAACAATATTTAACGGACCTTTAATTTGTATGGGATTTCATGAAATGTTTATGAAGCAGTCTAATGAAAAATAAGAACATTTTTCATCATTTTGTTAAATAAGAACAAATTCTATGATGTTATCATATTGACCGAAAATTGATTTTTACAAAACAAAAACAGTAGAAGAATAAATGCAATCATTATTACCTATATGTTATATTGCAATCATTTTGAAAATAATAATCAAAAATAATGAAAAATATCCTCAATTCTACAACTTTTAATCAGATGGTTGATCATTTTTATCGGCAAAATGTAAGTTTTTTTTCGAAATAAATTAAAAATATCCGTTTCAATTTCATTTTTATCCATTTAAGATAATATTGAAACCCATACAATTAATTTATCGATTCACTTGTTGTTTTCTTCAATTAATTCGAATTTGTTTTCTTGTTTATTGAAACGTTGATATATCTTGAAATTTTTTAAAATTAAGTGCAATTTTTGAATAGCTTTATTTCCGATTCAAGCTTAAACAATACTTTAAAATTAAATTTATTATTCAATAATATTTTTAATATTGCATTCAATAGTGAATTTATTCTAAAAGCTTTTATTCAAAATTACATAAACTGGGAAATATTTTTATTTTTTGTATAATATTCTATCTATTTCTAAAATTAATAGAATGAAGTCAAAATTAGAGAGACGATTAGAAGAATTGAAGAAGAATCAATTGGTAAGTTATTTAAATGATAGCTTGTTTTTTTTTTCTGAAATTTCATTTAGCTTGATAATCTTAAAATAGATTTTAATATTAGCTTTTCGTCGTTTCTTTTTGTTTTCTTTAATAAACAAACGGATGAATGATTCTCAATGTTCCTTAGGTATTTATATATATATATATATATATATAAATAATTTTCTGTTGTTGTTTTTGTTATTCTAAATTACGCTAATTAGTACGCTATAATTTTTATTTTCAGGGCCTTATTAAAGTTATTAGGGAAATAATGTTTATAGGTTTATATATATATATATATATATATATATAAATCAATTTCATAATAATTAAATTTGGGTTGTGTTTGAATAATCCTATTATCTTATTATTCAGTGCATTATCTCATTTATTTCTTTCCGATATATTATTTCTTTCTTATATTAATCGTTAATTTTTTTTACTTGATGAATATTTCTTATTAATAAATTAATTATATCTTGAAAATATCTACGATCATTAATTATTAATAAACATTCGTTCAAGTTTTAACGTATTTTTATTGAATGTTTTTCATGTCAACAGGGAACAGTATAGAGATTATAGCTTGCCAAAATTGATTTTATCACTTTCTAGTTTTTATTTTGTTTTTTATCATATCCAAAACGGATTAAAGTTGTTGTTGACATTATTGTTCATATTGTATTTTAGAGGTGTGAAAGATTATATATATATATATATATATATATATATATATATATATATATAAATCAATAATATTCCATAAAATGGATATCTACTTGATTTCTTTTATTTATAGTTATCGAACATTGTAACAGTATGCTGCTTTGTACCTTAACATTGCGTTAGTAAATAAATATACAAGCTCATTAAAATAAATTAAAATTTAAATAATAGGATTTTAAAATCAATTTTGGAATTTTTAAAAACCATTAACGATAGGCCTATCGCGATAGGATTAAATGTTTCAACTATTTTGTACACAGTAAATTTTACTGCAGTAAACATATTTATTTTCTCTTAGCTTGCTTCTGAATACTTAAAAACTTAAAATCAATGTTTGTAACATTTCTCTCGTGAACGAAGCGTGTTTAGTTCCCGGCGGACTCGTTCGGATTCACCAATGTATGTTGTTCGTTATATTTCTTCAAAATTACTAGATCAAATCAGATTTATTACTTTATTTTCGAAATATAAGAAATTGACAATTCCAGAAATTGACAAAAAATTTTTATAAAAATTTCTATAAAAATAAAAGAAAATTTGAAGAATTATAATGAAAAACAGAGAAATTATTAACATAAATTGAATATTTGTTTCATGATCTCTTTGAAATCATTGAAAATAATTCAAAAATCTTGAAATTTAATTTTCTATTTCTTAAATTTTTATAATAATTTTTTAATGAAAATAAAATTGGAATTGTCAATTTCTTAAAACTTGATAATAATTATTGATATTTGATCGACCGACGTCTGGCGGAGTCATATGTTCTATTATTTTTTATTCGCTATATTACCACTTACAATATATATTGTTTAAATGTTATATTGGTGAATAATAAATAAAAAATAAATAACATTTTTAAGATTTGTTTTTCGGAAATTTATTATCCAGATACGAGAAATTGGCAATTTTATTTTCAATTTCATAAAAAAATAAAAATAAACAATTTTGATGTGGACTACATATATAATGTATATAATTAAAATAAGTGGAATATTGAGACCATCTGAAAATAAGATAAAAATGTTCAAAATGAATTATAAATTTCTTATTATTTGATAAAAGATATCCAAAATGTTGCAAACATTATAAACATAAATATTTATTAATTTTAAAACTATAAAAAATATCAGTTTTAATATTTTGGTGAGACTTAAAGGTAATCTAAAATTGAAAAAAAATGTAAGCTGATGGTTATTTCTCACTACAGTATAAATATTAGTAGTAGAGTCCAAACACGACCTAAGCTCCAATTCATTTAATACAACTTGTTTTTTACATGATAAAGATAATACTAATTCCCCAAAAAAAACATTTCAGATGACGATAATGGATGTTGATGATTTAAGCCCTGGAGAAATAGTTTTTTCCGCCGATGAAACGAACGATGCAGACGGCGGTGCATCCAGCACAATCTTTGGCGTCTTATTCAACAAATCTGAAAGTGGATACGGATTTGCAAATAAGTGAGTGTATGAAAGTATTTTAATTTGTCATGAAAAAGAGGCGTATTATCAAGAAATATAATTATAAAATATTTGTAAAAAAGTGTTTTCGTTTTCTAAATATATATATATATATATATTAGAGTTGTCGCTATGTGCGCTCAACTATGAGCTCAAGTTTTCCCAACTCTAGGAATTTTTTGTTTAATATTTTTTAAAAAATCTTCGAGAGCTTTCTTCCGGTTCGTTAGCTATTCGAGTGGCGAAAATTCATTAATATGAGTTTCTCTTATTTACTATTATATATATATATATATATATTTTTAATACTAGCGAAAAATTTATAATTGGTTATGCCCGCTCGAAACTGGATATTTACAGATTACTTATCAATAAGGTAATTTTAATATTTTAATGCTTATGACAATAACAAAGTTTTATTTACGTATACTCGCCAACAGTCTCCGCATATAAATAAAAATCAACGAATTGTTTTTTGTTCATTTTTGTAAAACAGTATTTTGGCTATTATAGGAGAACTAGTTATTTTTTTTGAGACACAAGTTATATCATTTTGTTCCTCGTAAAATTCTGATTTTTTTGAAATGTAACATTACGTGGTTACGGTAATTAACGTGTATTTTATAGTCGATTGAAATTTTAAACTTTAAAAATCATAACTTTGCTTAAAATGAATTGTGCCGTCTATCAATAAGAATTGTGCCGTCTATCAATAAACCTAAAATCTCAAAAATTTAAAATAGAGTTTTCAAATTATTTGATTTGCACCTTATCCTTAAAATTAATTAAAATTGAATGAATCGAATTTTAAAATCAATTTTGGATTTATTTTTAAAAATTTATGATACGCTTCAGTGTTTCAACTATATTGTATTTAGTAAACATATTTCTACTCTCTTAGCCTGCCTCTGAATACTTAAAATCGATGTTTTTAAGATTTCTCTCGCGAACGAAGCGTGTTTAGTTCGCGGCGGGCGCGTTAGGATTAACCAGTGGGACGGAATTCCGTATTCTATGTTCTGTACACCGGAAAATGAAAATTTCTATTCCGTCCATCAAAATTGAATAATGTAATTTAATTAAATGTTCTAAATAAAGTAAAGAGTAAATATTCATAAGAATTGCAGCCTAACTGGACTTATTGTACTCTGCATTATATTAACGATAATAGTTATCATATTTTTCGGTTGCTATTTAATGATGCGGTTTATGCATAGAACATTATCTAACGACGATTCAAAGGATCCCATGGGTATTTATTAATTATTATATTTTCATTTATTCATTATTCACACAAGCTTCTAATCAATACAGTAATGTTGTAATGCATCCAAAACGAGTATATGAAATTCAAGCCGAGGAGGGTTGTTTTACAGCGCCGGGCATTGCGGAATCCGAAGAGGAGTTTACTAAATATTAAAATCAACTTTTTGAATTTACAAATTTGAAGCTATGAACCTCCGATCTCTTCGCTTAGTACTGAAGAGAATAAGGTGAAGAAACCAGAAAGCGGTGATTTGAAATCAATAAGAAGTGAACCATCCAAATGGAGCGACGACCCAAAGGATTTGTTGAGAAAGAAGCAAAAGGTAATTTTTACTTTAATCGAATGAATATTTTTGTTAAAGGTGCATAAAGATTCCGTTTGTGCATATCTATTTCGTCCCAATGTTGAGCCGAAAATGGTATAATGAAAAATTAATAAGTCAAATACGGGAATCAATATTGTCTACAATAGAGCAGCAAGGTGATTTCAGAGCACTGAGATATCTATATATAAATATATAGCTCATCGGGTTAAATACAGGCGACATTAATGATAATAACTTCTTTTGTGTATATATAAATATAAATATATATATAAATTGTTAAATTTTCATTAAAATTATTAGGCCATTTTATCAGCTGGCAAAGGACAGCCGAGAACATCAAACACATGTAGTAAACTTCTCGCCACTCTTTTATCAATTTTCTTTAAATACTCGTATGCTTCATGCAGAGATTTTCGTGGTGAGAGCTGTTTTCGATTCATCACAGACACTATCTTCTCGAAAGCTGATGGCAACGCCTGAATTGTGTCGAAGACTTTGGTAAGAAGTCGTTTGTGATCGTCGATCAATTGGTTCTTTTGTTTTTTCAATTCACTCTGAAAGTACACTATAGTCGTTTTATAATATAAGAGGAAAAACGTTTTTTATAATGTACCATTGAGATAGATAACATGCATGAGTGATATTAACCTCACACGAATGCCGAGGATCAAACTGTAGCGTAGACGTGACTGCGTTTACGTATTGTCGTAAAACAAAATGCTAACTTATTTTGTATTGTTTCGAACTATTTTTTATTTCTAATTTGTAGCGATTGGATTTCCAGTTGATCATAAAATTTTTACGACAATACGTAAACACAGTCACGTCTACGCTACAGTTCGATCCTCGTCATTCGTGTGAGTTTAATATCGCTCGCATCGGTCTTTGAAAAAAGACAATATATTGCTAACAAAGAATTTTTAAAATTTACCACAACGTGCCCTGGCTGGGTCTTTTTCCATTGCTTAAGTTTATCATGAATTTCTGATGGTCCCATATTAGGGCTATAAATGATATCTGAAATGGTAATATAATTAGATAAATTATTATCATAATATTGTCCTTTTCAGATATCGGTGCCTAATGGAAAAAGAAAAATAGTGGTCTCGTTTTGCCCGCCACTCTTTTGTAGCTCATCAATGTGTGTTGTCTCAAAAAAATGGATAACACACACTGAAGAGGAATACCTCTTGCACCGATCTCTGAAAAGGAAAATATAATAAACCAAAACAAGTTTTCAGATCAGTATTATTTCCTGCTTACCATAAGCTTTTTTTAAGGCATCAGCTGTTGTTTTATCACCATTTGGAGATCGATAGAATCCATATCCGTCATGTCCGTCAAAGTAACCCCAGCACAAATTATCCTCAGCTACACCTTGTCGTTTCATCTATCGAAATCTTTCGCTTTTAGCACGTATCAAGTTAATTTTGTTACCGAATCCGTCAAACGCTGCGCGGTGAGATAATTATAAACATAGAATTTTTTGTATGCCTTTAAAGGGGGTGGGTATAATTGACGGACCGCGCAGCGTTTCGTAAATTCGGAAAGAAAAATTTTGGTAATGTATAGCTTACCTCATCGAAATCTCTACCAAATGTTTCTCGAGCTGACGGGAATAAGTCTCTATCAACGGCTTCAACGGAAGACAAAAATAGTAGAAAAATTAGTAGCATTATCGCTTGCTTTAGAGTAATCAAAGTCGAATTTCCTTTTATATACTATTTTCTAGTGATCGTGTCAAATTTCCATAAACAATAACAAGATTTTGTTATAAACAACTGATTAAAAAGATAAACATTTTCAACAATTAACAAATAACAACAAAAACTTTAGAATCTCGGTTTTCTTTTTCTCCCCGAATATTTTGATTCATGCCTTACATCTCTTCCTTGTTTCTGCATCCGTAACCGTTTCTGTTCAATCCATTCTTTTGAACCCTTTTGGACCTTTTCATTTTTTCTAGAATTCCACACAAATCTACAGAAAAAAATACAAATTGAATCCAATATTTGATACCTTCTTCCTGCGTTATCAATATGGTTCTTATCTTCTTCAGTTTCGGATAAGGCCTTTGGTAATTTTACCACACCACCCGTCATTAAAACCAAATAAACCTTTTTTCGACGAACAGATTCGGGATAATCAACAACCAATCCACCATTAAATCCGGCACGAGTAGCTTGGGACATTATAAGCTCACATTGCTCATCATTTTCAGGATAAAATTGAAATACTGCTCTGGAACCACGACCCTGAAACATATATACACATACAAGTAGTTCCTGGATTTTATTATCTTACCAAACATCCGTATAGTGACTGGAAAAAGAAGTATAATCGTTTTCTAGGATTCTGAGTTGATGAATTTGCGTGACATAACCACTGAATAGCAGAAATGCTTATGGCGCCATCAAAACTACCAGGTCTAAATGGCATCCCTTTGCCCATATCTTGCAATAAAAAATCTCCCTTTTCTAGCGCCTCGTCGTTCTTTGCTATTTCTAAAAAAAATTAACATAATGAAATTACCAATTCTCATACCAAGCATAGGTGATGAAACATCAAGACCCAGAAACATATGATTTGAATCAAGAATTACTTCAGAACTCATTCCAGTTCCACAACCAATATCTAAAAGGAAAGAGCACTTTCCTTCGGGCAGCGCAAGCAATTCAATGGCTCTTTCAGCCATCTCCTTTTGAATAATTATAATGTGAGAATTTGAAGCATACTTGGAAGCTTCTGTTTCATTATAATACTGAAAATAATTTAAATCTTTGAATTATATGAAGCAGTGAAGACGGAACGGAAAGTTTTCAAAAACTTCGCAATGTAATTTAGTAAAAAACGAAATTTAAAAATTGACGGAATACGGAAACACGAATTCCGCGAAGAATTCTTAATATGCCATTTCTCCGTTTTTAATCATTTAGTTAGAATGTTGATTTTAAAAACTGAATTCTTAATGGAACATACCAATTCAGGGGGGCCAGAATGCTCCGGTTTCATTTTGTACGAAGCCATCTAAAATTAAATAAAACATAGCAAGATAATTAATTTCCTTTTCAGGGATTGATGCCTAACGGAAGAGAAAAAAATTAGAATGAAATGAGGTTCTCGTTTGGACGGCCACTCTTTTTTATCTCATCAATGTGAGTTGTCTCAAAAAACAGACAGAACATATTGAAGAGGAATAGACGAAAAAGTCCTTTGTGGCCGTGTGGCCATCCAAACGAGAACCTCATTTCATTCTATTTTTTTCCTCTTCCATTAGGCACCGATATCTGAAATGTACAATATATAAATATTACTAACATTTTTGTGGTGAATGGTCAATGTAAAGTAGATTATCGTATGAAACATATTCATAATAAAAAAGAAAGATTTAAGAAAATAATTTATAATGATTTTTTATAATGACTAGATCAAGCATCGGCAAATAATCAAATTATGGTTAAAATTATTATTATTATTATTATTAACATTATGCCACATTAACGCTTTGTAGTGATTCTGAAACGCTTGTGCTGCTTGAAGAATGGCAATACTGTTGCAAAAACAATGACGGAAACCAAAACTCCGTAGTATCCGATGCCTTCAATAATATTGTTTAAAAACAAAATAAAAACATAAAAACCTGTTCATCAACCCACGCCAATCCTTCTTTCACTAGATAATCAAGTACGGATTGCGCTCTTGCTTCATCCCATCTCATTTTATCGATTATTAATTCTTTCGTTACATAAGCTGCATCTTCAGCCAGTTGGAGCACCCGCGAATGATCCATGCTTAGCTCACCAGGAACAGATTGGACCAGAAATCGGCCGCCCCCCAATGGAACTAATTCGAATCCATTTCCTAGCGCTTTAAGTTTTTCGACTGCTCGTAGAATGTCGTCTCTAAAACGTTAATTTACATATCTGGTATGGTTTACAAATACGAATTCGGGACGTTTTAATCCGAATATCTTGGATTTAAAGGATAACGAAACTGCTTTTTTAATCTTGTCGTATAGTAAACAACAAACAGGTAAATATGGTAGTTTTAAAAAATTCCGTCCATTAGTGTTATATAAAGATAAGTACATAACTAGTATATAATAGTATTCTCAAAAAGATATCAACCAATTTTAGGCTATTCCTAACACCCGTCTATTCAACCCATAACTTCTATAAATGAATAAAATGCTCATTACGTTGAAATAGTCTCTTTTCTAGTTTTCGATCTCGTTCTCATAAGCCTATTTCTAATTTCTTCGACAGTCATTATTCCTCCATTTATATGCGTTGTTGACAAACAAATCTAAAATAGGTTTATAATTTAATCTGAAAAATAAAGAAACCTCAATTATCTGTATACCAAGTTCATAATAAAAATCTCCAAATCCCAGAGTCTTGGCCCAAAAGCCTTTACTAGCTAAAGAAAACTATTGTAAACAATTTAAAAAAGAATCGAAATTTACATGCTAGAGGGTCCACTCCAACACTGGCACACATTTCTTGAAAATGACGACGAAACTGTGAATTTTTCCGAATTTCATCTCGATGTTTTTGAGCAAAGTTTTCCAATCCAGCCGACAACTGATCGAGCTGATTTGAAAATTGATCCAATTGTTCGCTCGCTAATTGCTCACCTTTTGCAGCAAACTATAAAATGATTTAAAGAAAAAATACTTTTTTTCGAATAACCTTTGTTGCAATATTTTGGCGGTTTTGAATTGCACCTACACCAATTCGTCTTCTAGTAGCCATCTGACAAATTTAAAAATAATTTTAAAATAAAACACAATGTAAATAAGAATACCATTCGTACACCAAATTATCTTATTTCAATTTTAGCTTGCAAAAAAACTTTCAGATGCAACTTGCAAAATGCATCTGCGGCACTTAACTGTCTATTGTTGAATATGATAAAACTAAGAACGTTGAAACAACGAGTTGTAATATTAATCGAAAAAATACAGATACTTCAAAACTATATAATCATAATAAATATACGACAACGTTCAACAAAATTAACACATCTTTAGTTATTAATAAAAAATAAAGTAATTTGGTGCGATAAAAATTCAAAAAACATTGAAAAAAGTGAATATTAACAAAAAATGCCTCTCATATTATTATTAAATAGAGGAAATAAGAGGAAATTGCTCCCGTGAAAAAATAAAATGAATTTCTGCTAAAAATTAAGATTATTACACAATACAATTAAAAAAAAACTTCAATTAATTAATTAATTAGGATATTAATGATAGTAGATTAACAAAAAATTTAAATTAAGAAATACGGTAAAAACGGAATTATTCCATTTTATCAATTTTCTAGTAATGCTAAGCAAGTTTAAATGCTAAAATATTAATTTGTGTTATCAAAAATTTAAAAATATTTTAAGAAATGATCGCATATTATAGAACAGGAATATAGAAACATAGACATAATATCCCTAAACAACACAAAAAGACAAACCTCA
Source organism: Caenorhabditis plicata (assembly GCA_963931815.1). Lineage (NCBI taxonomy): Eukaryota > Metazoa > Nematoda > Chromadorea > Rhabditida > Rhabditidae > Caenorhabditis > Caenorhabditis plicata. The sequence goes on from OZ007494.1 coordinate 18,019,580, forward strand.
TACAACAGAATTACTAGGGAACGGGGATCTGATCAGTTCCAAGACCACAAAAGAAATTTTATTTTCTTTTCTTATAATCCTGAATGGCTCTTCCGTTTCCAATGACCTTCTCGGTGTTACTGCATTCGAAGCAGACGAATGCAGTAACACGTCGGGGATCGTTCTATTTGTACGCTGAGTAGTATGTCTGTGAAGATATCACTCTTCAAGGAAAGCTAAAACGGAGGTAAAAATAATTTAGGTATAACTAAATAATTAATTTTGAATTTATTAAGTTAAATTTTAAAAAAAACAGAACAATAAAATATATGCAATTTGATATTAAAATAGAAAACAAATAAAAAATCAAATATTTCTGCCTACCAATTAAGGACTTAAAAACGTGCTAATAAAAACAGATGACTGAATATTAAGAGTAGCGTGCCACCACTTATCCGGAAAATATATAATTTCTCCCGGTTTCATTTCACATTCTAATGGCATTTGGTGTCTTTCAAGATTAGGATATTTCTGTAAATACCATTCCAGCGTTGTTTTATCTGGATTCCACTCTGGCCGATCATTCGGTGCATATAAAAACCAGCGTTTACTGCCATGAATGACCTCAGCAAAACCGGGGCCATGAAAATGAAATGGTACACCAGTTCCCGGACCAGCAATTCCGAAGGATAATGCACTAGTGTGCTCCGGCAATCCATACGAGGGTTGTTTGTACAATTCGAGTAATGGCTTCCACGTATTTGGATCAATATCGCCGAATAAATAAAATGTCTCATTTCCTAATTTATCCAAAGTTTGCGGTTTCATGACTTTTTCTATATAATTTCCAAACGTTGTCGGTAACCGTCTATATGAATACGTGTTCGCAGAATTTAAAGTCACGTTGATGTTAGCCCACTCCTTCATCATCTGTTCCTTTTCAGTAGATTTTTGAAATATAGTATTATCTATGTTATAGATAATTACAGGCTCTGAATACGCGTATCTGAAAAGGAGAACGATTAATAAAAGTTAGCCAAAAAAAAACCTCGCTATGAATTCTTCTTGTGTTAAATCTCTAGAATCGTGCCTTTCAATATTACATATTTCATTTTGTTGCACTATATCATTTTCATTTGTCTCCCAGCCGCCATTCTAAAAACATTCAAAGTTAAAATATCAAAAATAAAATAAGTGGACCAATACCTTTTGTATAGCAGTGAAACTATTTTGTACAATAAATGGAATAAAATATATAAAATAATGCATTAAATTACACAATATTGCTATAAATTTGATGTTTAGTATAAATATTTTACAGAATAAAATATAAAATAAAAACAAATGCGCCATACTAAAATAAGAGTCAGTGTGTTACTGGCGTAAACCACGTTTTTATACATCGTAGTGGGTTGCAACCTATAGGTTGTTTTAAATGCCGGTCGTGGTCGACTTGAAATGTTCGATTCAATAAATGGCGGGATATAAATTTTCAATTTCGGAATACGGAACGGAATATCGAATAGAAAACGAAATTTAAATTTCGGAAGAAGTCCCTAGTGGAACTCCCAAAGCGTAATAGGGAATACAAAGTTAGAAAGTTGTATTATCAATATTTCATTAAAAATTAAAGCAAACGCATTGAATGATAAACAACAAAAGTCTTATTTCATTAAGCGATCATCGGGTCACCTCTTCACTTCGTTATTTCCATTTTGCGTGTTAATGTGTAATTACACATTTCAATATGCACATTGTGTATCTAGATCTTTTATCACATTTCGAAAAATTTTCATAGATATGCTAACGTGTTAAAAAAACGTTATAGAAAACTTGGTGGAAACACGATGGTGGAAACAATTGCAATTTTATAACATGTCATACAAAAGTATGGTATGTTTAAAAAACTTGAATACATACTCATCTGGGTTACACGGAATTCCATCTTCCATTTTCCGTCTTCAGTTTGAAAAATAAAAATTCCATTTCAGATTTCCATCTGTTTGAAAATTTGATTTTCGTGCAACCCGCATCTACAGTAACCAATCTGATGAAGAATCATCTTGAGTAATTCCACACAAATGATTTAAAAATTATATATCATAGAATTAAAGTATTAGGGTAAACCAACATTTTTTCCGATTTTTATTAAAAATTTAAACATAATATTACAAATCATTAAAAACATTTAGGTTTCAAAATTTCCCATGTTGTTTGCCACTACTTTGTTGTGCATTTCTTGTACCCCTTGATTGATCCTGAACCGTATTAAATTCCAGTAAAGGAAACTCTGAATCAATTATATTATTTGGTTCAATATTAAATGTATCAATCGTAACGTCGAACCAACGTCCCTCCCTTGTGAGTTTCTTCAATTGGTTTGCGTGACACTTCCGTCGCGCACCATAGCAGTCTTTGATTATAAATATAACGCCTGACAACTATTCCTTGACCACGAACTCCTGCCAGGGATTTTCCCGCGTGAGTTCGAATCTCATCCTGATCGCCAATTTATGTTGTGTATTCAAGCGTTTATTACACAACCACTGTCAGCTAAGTGGTCGGGAATTAGGAATGAGTTAAAAGAAATACAATAAATGTGGGATGATAGAATAATAAGGTCACGCTCCACAACAATATTATTGAATTGATATATCAGCTAACACATGCTTGATCGTTTCATCAGAAGCATTTTCGCATTTTTTAGTTGAAGTCACTGCTAAACGTGGATCAATTTTAAAAAAATTAAATACTAATAGTTTTGTTTTTTCATAAAATATTCTTAATAATTAAATTGTCTTTTTTTAAGAAACCGTTTTAACATCAGAGCTAGTCGGACAATATTTTTCAATTTTAGTCCGTATAGGTTTTTTTTCATTTATTGAAAAGAGTTTTCCACTAGTAAGGTAATTTGAGTATGAAATATTTTTCATCCAATTTTTGTTTCATTAAATGCATCATACAATTCCGTTGGGGATTCTTTCCCTTTTCAGCATGAAAAAACGAATATTTAACCACTATTGTTCGAATCGTCGTATTATTGAACATGTTCTTTGTATATTAAAAGTTAATTCATTTGTATCTCAGTGGTTACCTACCGGAAATAAGTAGGAATTAAACATATTTCTCTGTTTTACATTTGTTTATTTTTTCATGTTTAGATGTCATTAATAATCTTGTTGTTTTTTTATGTTACACTTATTTAATTTCAACAGTTTTCCTTTTTCTATCTTTTATCTATTAATATTATTTATGTGTTAGGCCTTCTGGTATTCGATTTTAATTGAATATTTATCGTTGGTGGATAATAATAGGAATGCACAAATAACAACTGGCTTGGATAAATAATATTTTTAGGAGGTTTAGGATATACGGCTAAATCTACAATCTATATTTAAGAGAAAAAGAATATTAAAATTCAAAGTTTAAGGAATATTCAAGAATGACTAGTAAAGAGTGCGCACACCAAATTGAATGGTTGGAGTCTCAGAAAAGTTGTTCATATTGTAAATTTTGGCAAGAAGAGCATGTTTTCAGATAGTTTAAGACGGGCTATTAACAATGACGTGTCAAATTATATAAAAATAATACGTGTAAATTAATAAGACACGTCTAAATATTGAAAAATATTCATTTCGATTTTGAGAGAGTGCGCTTTAACTATCTGAAAAATGGAAACGGAAAATAATGACCATGCTTCTTGAGAGTCTCATCCACTACCTAATAGTTTTCTGTATCTACGTGTTTATTACTTTTTAACGCGACAGGAGTTTTAATTTTTCATTGGATAGACTAAATATTCTTTGTGCACGGCGGTATTCTACTTTTGTAAAATTACCATATATTTTTTTAAATATATTTTATTTAACAATATAAATGATATAAAAAAAGAAAAAAATATAAAATGATAACAACTATATATAAATTTATATTTATATATAAATATATTTTAGAAATAGTAGTAATTCATGTCATTTTCAGGAAATTATACCAAAAATATATAAACAACCAATGTGTATTTGACGATTTCCTCTTTCTAAATTATTCTCATAAAGCTTCTCGCTAATGTCATCAACAACAGCAAAATTGTTAGGTAAGTTTTGTTTTGTTGTCTTGTTAAAAATTACGAAAGTGAAGTTACCAAATTTTTTAACTGACAATTAATTTAATTATAGGCCATCCCTTAAATCTCATTTTTACGATATGGATTCACGTTTTTTTTATTTCCGCATTGATTAACCAGAATAGTTTTAAGGATGCTTAAAACTAAAACAAAACTAAAAACCTTAGTTAAGGAGTATTAAAATACTTTCTATATTCCACTAAATAATAGAAAAAATTTATTAATAAAATTTTACAGTGTTTAGTAATTTAGAAAATATAAAATTTCAGATGGCGCGGGCATGTCGTATTGCCGTAATATCATTTTTAGTTTTCATTTGAAAGGTCCATTTCCGAACCTCTTGCTCTCACAATTCTTCTTATTTCTTTTACATTATTGCAGTTGTCTCTTTGTGTGAAATATGCAAAGAAGAGCGCCGACGGAAAAACAAAATATTTAATGATAATGTGCGAATATAAAAAAAACGAAAAAAATCGTGTTTTAATAAATACCTAAACAAAAATTGCTTGTTTCAGTTTTTTTTATAAAAAATTTTAAAACGAAGATGATTTCGTGTGATTTTTATAACGAGAACTTATTGCGCAGTTGCTCTACAACATATCATGAGCACAGCCTTGTAGGTGTTCACGGAGCTGAGAAACTAAATGTTGAACTTTTTCATGTTATGTGCATTTTCGATGCTCCAGTTTGGGCGTACGGAGCTCTTTTCGAGCAGGTTTTTTTGCACTATCTTATTGCGCAGTGTTAGATGTCTAAAATACCCGGAGCACAACGTTCTACGTGCTCATAGAGCCGAGAAACACCAAATGTTTGGATTATTTAAAATGGTATCAATGAGAACATGAAACAAATATTCAATTTATTTTAATATTTTATAATAATTTCAACATTTCTATTATATTTTTTTCAAAATTTGCTAATTCGTGTCGGATTGGATATTGTTTTCATATTTTTTATGAAATTAAAATTGAAATTATCAAGTTCTAATCACTTGATGATACTGTTACAGGTCGTAAATTTTACTTAAGGTTTTCTAAATCTAACTCTTGCTCATCAAAAGGTAAATAAACTATTCATATTCATTATTCGTTTCGAAAATTATTTTAATGGACTTTAAATTTATTCACATAATTGAGAATTCCATTTTAGCAACTAAATAATAATAATAATAATATTGTTTTAAAACACAATTTATTTTTAATTCGTCAATGAATACCTCTAGGGCATGATATTCTTCTTTTTCATTGCATCTCATTAGGCTTCTAGAATGCACACAAATGAAAACAACAACAACAACAACAACAACCGCAGAAAAATTTGAATAAAGGTCCCTCATCTTTCTTTTACTTTTGCTTCATCATATATTGAGCATCACCTCTTTTCATTTTTATTTCCATTTGATATCAATTTAAGAATATTATTTCGCTACCATACAACCGAAATAAATATATTAATTAGAATTGTAATTTGAAACGTTTCTCAAACTAACAGTGATATTCAATAACATTTTTAACAATCGCATTAAATTTTCGAAAAAGAAAGAGGAACCATGTTCAAGGATTTATTATTTCCCTTTTTTTACCAGGCATTTCTTCTTAATCTATTTTGAGTGGAAAGTTGTTTCAGCGATCTTTTCATTCAGAAAAAACCCTCTTCTGTTTTATTTTCCATTCTACTATATATATATATATATATATATTATAACTTCAGGGATTTTTAATACTTTTTTAACGCACATTAGGGTGAAAAGACGAAAATTCTAAATTGAATCAAGTCATGAGCGACTTACTTATGTATACTATTTCGCTTCATCTTCCTCCAACAGCATGAATAAATAAAAACAAATTAGAAAGAAGAATTTATGATTATCTGAGTTTTCCATAAATCATTCTTTCAGTTCGTTTTTTCTTCCTTGAAGTGTATTCAGAGTATTGATTTCTTGAAGAAATACGATTTTTACGTTGAAATATATAATTCTGTTTTCAGTTATAATAATCTTCAAAATCAGAACATCTTATTTATGATTTTATCAAAATAATGAAATTTAAAAATTTAATTAGTAAAATATATTTATATTTTAAGGTAAAAAAATTTTAACTCGCGAAAAATTCAATCATTCAATAAGTACACTAATTATGTTTTTGGTTTTCTATGTTGATTTCGTAAACATTACATCTATTTTTGGTTTCTTTATCTTCATAGATGGGTTAACAATTAATATCCATAATTCACTTTAAAATTTCTAGGATATGAAATCAGGAATTGGCCTGTTGTTGAATTTAAAATTTTAACCATAATAAATTTTGTGAAATAAATATATTCATTAAGCACTCCACTGCCACGAAACAGAGCCGCATTGCAAAAGACTTCGCGCCATATGCATGAACTTTTAATACCTTCTTTTAATACCCAATTTATTATTTAAGAATTAGCTTAAATGTTATATATTATTCTGAAAAATATTATATATAATATTTTTTATACTCTTCTTTTAAATAATAATTAATAAATAAAATATTGAAAACAAAAATAAAAGTAGTGTTCATGCAAATGGTGCAAAGTCTTTTTGCAATGCGGCGCTGTTTCGTGGCAGTGGAGTGCATAAGAAATACAAAAAGAAAGTGCGCCACATTTTGCAGTGGTAATCGCATTTGGCGACGACTATAAAACAATACAATTAAATTAACGACTCTGTCTTTGCCCTCAAGCGAGACCACAATTTGTTCGCTTGTTCCCTTAAGTCATTTTTATAACAAAGTAAATTTGTAGATAGATTCCTTATGGCTTGATTAGTATATACAAAACATTAGGACCCACAAAACGGTTTGAGTAGGTAAACAATCGGTTGGAAATCCAGAAATATCCCGTTTATCCATTATAATGGAGTGAGGTTATTGAATTTTATGTGAAACAGTGCGTTCTCATAAATAATGATTTAAAAAAAAAGCTGATAGCACTTTTTTATACTTTGTTATACAATACTTTTGTACTTAAAAAATTTTTTAACGAGTTGATTGTTAAATTTACAATAATTAGTATACGCGTATATATATAAGTCATCCTAAATGTCCTTCTCAGCGAAAATATTAAAAAAATAAACCGACAATAATTCAATGTTAATTATAAAAGATTCCTTATCTCGAATAAAATGGGATCTTGTTAAAAAAAGCCACTACGATTCTATTCGTGCAAGGTCTATGTGAATTTTCTATATTATTTATTATGCTATGGTGAATGAATGAAGTTTTATAATTTTAAAACTCTAATCTGCTCCCGATTGAGATTTTAAGTTATTCCATTATATATTTTTTCTTTATGATTTCCAAAAAATTCTTCAAGGTATTTAGCAAAAAAAATTTCAATGACAATTTTGTGTATCGTTAAATTTGTTAGAAATTAACATAGAAACCATGTACATACTAATGTGTGTTTTATTTTTTTGACACATAAAAATCATTCAATAGATTTATAGGTTAAGACACTCAACGATTTCCTTTATTTTGGATATTTCAGGGCTTATATATCAAGAAAGACGTGAAATTATAATGAATTTTTGCAAATTGGAATGGATTTCGATTGAATTGATTGATGGATGGATTTTTTGTGTTTTTTTTTTTGTGAATATCTTTAATAGTGTTTTCTTTCCAATTGACATTCAATGCTCTTAAAGCCTCACTTAATGACTTATTTTATTCATAATTTAAAAAAAAACTAAAACAACAAATATTTTGAAAACTCTATATAGATTTTTTGAGATCTGAGGTGAATAAGAACACGAGAGGCACGAAATGTTCTTTTTCAAATGAGGTATCAAAATTTGCCCTACGATAATATTATCGTTTTCAAAGATTGATGCCTACGATAAGAAAAGTTTGTAGCCGTCCAAATGAGACCATAATTTTTTTCCTATTTTTTCCTCTTCCATTGGGCATCGATTTTTAAAAAGTACAATATATAAATAAAAATCGGATGCGGCTTTTAAGTAGATATATATATATATATATATGATTTTTTAATATTTTAAATATACAATTATATACAATATAATATTAATTTGTTGTTTAAATAAAATATTAAAACCAACAAGGTTCAGGACTTTCTGCTTGTCGAGCGGCAGCTTTGTCGACTTCAATGCTGACACGTCGCAAATCGTCCATAGAAGGTAATTCTTCCGTTTCCGCGACGAATAGAAGTGAACGACGTCGGCGGGGTGAATCGATCGGTGGTGCTTTAACTGATATAATCAATATTGAACCTGCTCTTATTATTAATAAATCAACAGGTTATAATATGTAGTTTCTAAACTTTCTAGAATTGAAAAAAGTTCAGAATTATTTCATGATAGAGCATTATTCGATCTAGTACGAGCGGCTTGTCTTCTTTCCATGGTTTCTGTATGTCTTCACACCCCAATGACAATTGCAATGTGGCCACCATTGAATTATGTAATCTTTATAAATGATATATTTGTTACATTAATATTCACAATAGAAGCTATAATTACAATACAAACAAATGGATTGTTTGAGGTTTAGTTTTGAAAAAATTTAAAATAGCAATATCAAATTATTATAGAATAATAATTCATATTTACGTGACAGATGGTACCAATTTGAATTCGCACTTCTTCTTATTCATATAATGTCTTGTGTTATTCACACGTATGAGCTCTGCTCTCTATGGTTTACTTCATGGAATCTGATTTATTATAATTGGCTTGGGGCATTACGGTCTCCTCGCCCATTTGTGTTTTTGCGATTTATCCGTAGCATTGTTCGGTTTAAATTGCCAAAAAATAGAATTAAACTAATAATGAAGTTTATTAACTAGACATGTAAATATTCACTCACTTTAAATATATTTATAGGCGATCTTCTCAACAGATTCAGAACGTGACCATATTTTTCATGTTTTTCGTGTTTTCGTATGCAATTATGGGAGTACAGTTGTTTGGACGGCTTAATTATCATTGTGTTGTTAATGGAACTGATCCGAATAATGTTACAATTGCGGATCTCGCTATACCCGATACAATGTGTTCAGAAAAGGGAGAAGGTGTGAAATTTATATTAAAAATGTATATTAGCTGGTAACAGGCAATATTGGCCATAAAGATATCCCCAACTATATTTTGTCATGATTTTAATCAACCAAATTCGTCAACCAAAATTCCAATTTAATTTTCAATTTTTTGTTTAATATTTAATTCATTTACACTTCAAGAATATATTATTAAATAATCGAAACCCTTGGGAGTACATTTATGGCTAGAACTGTTTCTAAACTGTCGGCTATACAAATATGTTTAAAAAATAAATTATTTACAATATAAATATAAAACTTAAAATGAACTCAATTATTTCAATCTAATAAAATTTATACTAGAATCGAAAACTAAAATAATTTGTAGGCGGATACGAATGTCCAGATAATATGGTTTGTATGCGTTTGCAATTAAAACCACAAGAAGAAGGTTTCTATGGCCAGTTTAGCGATTTTGGTAGCTCCCTTTTTACCGTATACTTGGCGGCGAGCCAGGAAGGATGGGTTTACGTTTTATACGATTGTTTGGATTCTTTACCATCGTTTTTGGCGTTTTTTTACTTTGTAACCCTAATATTTTTTCTAGCATGGCTTGTAAAGGTATCAACTTACGAAAATGCTGGTCTTACTATGTAACTTTCAGAATGTATTCATTGCTGTAATCACGGAAACATTTGCTGAAATTCGTGTTCAGTTTAGTGAAATGTGGCAAACTAGAGATACTGGCACAGAGCACTCATACACTCAAAAACTTGAAAAGGACGAAGATGGGTGGAAATTAGTGGAAGTCGATAAATATAATCGATGCCACACTAATTCGTCAATGTTCATTCATTCGGTATTAAATACAATTATATATATATTATATCTATTAGCTAACCACAACACCAAATAAATTAACCAAACTGTGATTAAAACAAACTAAACTATATTTTTGTAGAATATAGAATTAATAACAGTCTTTATTTATTGCACGCAGAATAGTTTCGTTAAGAATAATGCACAGCTACTCGATTCAGATGAATCAATATGAAATTTTAATCAATTAAATAACACTCGATAATTAAAGTTTGGAACAATACGCGATTCGAATTTCTATCGAATAAAATTTTATTAAAGTGCGTTAAAATATCAATATAATTATTTTTAGGTGGTTACTTCGACAATATTCCAAACATCCATGCAATTATTGATATTAGCTAACGCGATATTCCATGCCACATTTGTTTATTATCATGATGAATCCGATGGTTATAGAAAGATTTGGTATTATTATGCTGAGGTCCTTACATTTCCGAATAATTCCAATAGAACAAAATTAATTTCACTCTGTTGAGGGGGCTGGAACGTTTGTTTTATTTATAAAATATTTTATTTTATAACCTTAAAGGTAGATAGATCCTTTCATTTTTTACAGTTTTCTTTACAGGGTGTGCCAAAATTACTGGGGAATAAGTTTCTCCTGAACAAGCTTCTACTCCTGAACAAGCTTCTAAAAAAGCAAAGCTCATGCCAACCTTTATTAAGGCTTCAGATTGGGCTGCTTTATCACACTTGTTGGAATCCCCTCGACAACTCCGTTTGGGGAATATTACAATAGAATGTCAACGCCAAACCCCACTCAAGTCGGGAGGTATTAAAGAAGTCTTTGCTGAAAGAATGGGAAAACTTGTCGCCTTCACGCCGAAATTTCTGCGAAAGGCGGGCGAGTCGAACAAAAATATTAAAAAATATAAGAAAAAATAAATTCTTATGTTATTGATAAGTGTGGTTTTGACTTTTCTTTTTGGAGCTAAAGTAGTCCTAGTAAATATGGTACACCCTGTATATAAATAGTTAGCTGTGAGGATAAATCTTGACTCTCTTTTATACTTCTACTTTTATACTTTTATCTCTTAATCTCTTTTATACCTATCTTCTTCGGGTTGATAATGAAGACATGCTGATATCATTAAAAAATAAATATTTTATAAATTTATCTAGAATATAAAACACTCCAAACAAAAAATTTTTAAGAATTTTAGTATAAAAATTTAAATCTGTGAACACGCCAACTGGAAATTACGATTTTCGGATTTTTAAGCTTGTCAGAAAGATTTGTCGTCTTTTAAACAAATAAGCTTTTACTAAAATTTTATTAAGCTTTTTTAAACTATACAAAAATATAATTACCTTTATGGGAGGTTAGATTTGAGCACGTTTGCTGAGCTCATTTTATTATCATACCAGTTGGGGTGCTGTGAACATATACTAATTAAACAAAAACTTGGTTACCATTGACAGAGTGATATTTCCATCTATTTTTTAAGTATTCAAAAATATTATATTAAATTACCTTCATTTAGGTAGCTTTCACAATTGTATTCAATATGGAAGCTGCAATAAAAGTGTGGACTTTTGGATGGAAATCTTACATTAGCCGGGGCCAGCACAAATTTGACTTTCTCCTCTGCTTTGGCTCTAGCCTTAATACAATATGGATATTTTATGAGAATAACGTATTTACGTATTTCCAAGTGTTTAGAATTGCACGACTCATTAAGGCCTCACCCATGCTTGAAGATTTTGTATATAAGGTAAAGATTTTTTTGAACCATACGTTTTATGCTACTATACAGTGGTGTCCAAAAGTTTGCGACACCCCCACTAACTAGCTGTTTCGTATACTACTACAGGACTACATTTGAAATGAGTGGGACCAGTGGATTCCCCGTCATGAAAAACTTATTTCCAGAAAATTTCATTAAAATCTGTTTTATTACCGCTGCGCTACAGTACATTTTCCACAAACAGTGGTGGTCACAGTGATGAGTGATCCTTCTATTTCTGATCATTAAATCTTCATTTGGCGCACAAAATGAAAGTTCTTTCAAATAATAAGAGTATAACAGGTCTGAAAACATGTCTTGAACATGATATCACGAAATGGGCAGCCGATGTCGTTTTTCTCCTCAGGAATGTGCAAAAATTGAAGCCTCGGATTATCTAACGTGAAAATCGCTGCGCATCTGAACCGATCACGTTGCGTTGTGAGTAATTAATTGAAGGACCCTTTTGGCTACAGAAAGACACCAATTCCGGGACGTCCAAGGATTCTATCGAGCAGATATGATCGAACAATTGCGCGGAGAGCTTAAAATTCGATGAAGTCGGCTAGACAAATTGGCCGTGAAGCTGGAGTTTCGACCTCGAGACAAACAATTTATCGATTTCTACGTCGGAGCAGATTTATTGTTTGTCAAAAACTAAAAAATAATCCACGTCTGACCCCTGATCACGATTTGAGACGTGTTGACTTTGCTCGCCGAAACTTGGTCACACATTGGAAAACAGTGAGTCCATTTACGGATTTAATTGTCAATTCAAACATGCTCAGATAATTTTTTCTGACGAAATGAAGTTTCATCTTCACGGACCGGACGGCTGGAATTCTTATTTGCGTGATATGAGGAAGGATCCATTGACATTTTCCAAGAGAAACTTTGGAGGTGGAACGTGCATGGTTTGGGGAGCCTGTAACTCTTGATTTGGAATTCATTTCACCTCGAATGAAATCTGCGGACTATCAAGATGCCCTGGAGAAACGTTTAGTTCCATTTCTGGCATATTTCCTTCACATTTCAACAAGACAACGCCGCCATTCATGTTAGTGCTTCAACGACGACGTGGTTGAGGTCAAAGAATGTCACTGTTATGGACTGACCAGCATGTTCTCCCAATCTCAATTTGATCGAGAATCTCTGGTCCGTCCTTGCTAGAAGATTTTACCCTCAGAAACGTCAATTTAACACTGTAGTGAATCTGAAAGCCGCAATTCTTCGTCAAGGGTCGCTGATCGATACAAATCTGATTGGCAGCCTGATTGCAAGCATGCCTAACCGAATTAATTAGGTTATTCGGATCAATGGATCAGCCACAAAGTATTAAATAATGAAATTAATCATTAAATGTCGCTAATTTTAGTGTTATTTCCTAGTTTAAAAATGATGTCTCATCACTGTGACCACCACTGTTTGTGGAAAATGTACTGTAGCGTAGCGGTAATAAAACCGATTTTAATTAAATTTTCTGGAAATAGGTTTTTCATGACGGGGAATCCACTGGTACCACTCGTTTAAACTGTTGTCCTACAGTAATATGCGAAACAGCTTATTAATGGGGGTGTCGCAAACTTTTGGACACCACTGTAGTTTTAACATAAAATATTATAGGATAAAAATAGTCATACGGTTATTAGAAGTAAAAATAACTGTACTAGTTTGGATTAATGAGATTCGAACAAATTGAATTCTTTAAAAATGAATCTAATATTTTAATAGAATCTTTTAATTTGTGGGTGTAAGAAAATTGGTATAAACCACGAATCTACAAAAGTATTTAATTCTAAATTTAGTAATCTACTTTTTTGAACAAAATTCCGTAATAAAAAATTTCCATTTTTCCTAATTCGAAATGTATTATTTTTATAAAATTATTTTGTATAATTTAATCTTTATTGTCTTAAAAACAAATTACGGTATTACAACTTTAGCCAATGCTTTCAATAATTGTATAAGGTCAATCCATGATAGCACTCCACTGCCACGAAACCGCGCCGCATTGCAAAAGACTTCGCACCAATTTCACGAACAATACCGTTTATTTTCAATATTTTATTTATTAATTATTGTCTAACAGAAGGGTATCAACAAAACTATTATATATTTTATTCAGAACAATATATAAATTTTAATCTAATTCTTCTGTTAAACAATAATGAATAAATGAAATATTGAAAACAAATAAATGTAAGCATGTAAGGGTAGTGTTCTTGCAATTGGCGCGCAATCTTTCGCAATGAGGCGCGGTTTCGTGGCATTGGAGTGTGAATAGTCTTTAAAAAAAATTAATGAGAAGATAATGGTATAATCAAATTAACTTAAATATTAAATCTACAGATATTTGGACCTGGTAAAAAACTTGGAGGGCTTGTTATATTCACAGCCATTCTATTGATAGTAACAAGTGCTATTTCTCTTCAATTATTCTGCTACGTGCCTAATTTAAACAAGTTTACAAATTTCCCAGTCGCCTTCATGTCAATGTTTCAAATAATAACTCAAGAAGGCTGGACAGATGTTGTCATCGAAATACTTAGAGCATGTAATGAACAATGGGTTCCATTCGTTGCAATATATTTTGTGGGATATCATTTATTGGTTACATTGGTTTGATATTGTTTAAATAATCAATCAATTCTGTGTTTTTAATAGATTGTTCTTTCATTATTTGTGGCCGTTATTCTGGATAATTTGGAAATGGATGAAGAGTTGAAAAAAGTGAAACAGTTGAAAGCACGAGAACAAGATACGATCAAAACAACACTTCCAATGAGACTTCGTATATTTAATCAATTCCCGACAGCACCAACTATGGTTTCAATGCGTCGAGTTCCTTCTGAATTTCCGCTACCGAAGATCCGAGATTCCTTTACGCGACAATTTGCTGACGATTATCTTAACACAATGGAAGATAATATTCATGAATTCACAATAAGAGCTCGACCTGTTCTGGCAAACAGTTTGTTTTTTTTTAATTTAACAACAATTTTGACAATTTTAGCAACATCAAAGGAGACAAGAGTTTCGGCAGCTATTAGACACGTTGGGCACTTAAGCAATAAATCGATATTAACATCCATGCTTACGTTATCAAAAATTTTAATTCTACATAAAATTTTAATATTTAGTGAATCGACAAAAAATAGAGCATTGTTCTGTGAATCCAATCAGCATCTGGCGAGCTTCGCAAGAACAAATACATCGGTTAAGATTACAAGCAATTCGACATCATTCAATAACATGTGAGATGTTTACCTATATTGTTCTAACGTATATCATAACAAAAATCCAAGTAGCGCAGAGCTACGCAGGTGCTACGAGCTACGCAGATTATATATCAGAATTCATTTAAAAAATCTAGAATAAATTCGTTCTTACAATTTTGGGATATTACCGCAGTATCCCAAAATCTCATAATAACTAATAATTATTAAGAAGAACGCGGACTCGGGGATTGGCATCACTAAAGGGAAAATCGGTTCTAATAGAAGGTCTCAAAGAAAACGGAAATGTTCAACTAGAAGACACTGCCAGAAAAGTAGAAAAACATGGCGAGATTGATATAAAAGCAATTCAAATGAAGCGTGCGCATGCTGAAATAACACGGTAATATTTTTCATTGAGTTTCGCATTATTAATATATTATTAGCAATCGAATTGAAGAAGAAATGAGAGAAAACCACCCAATGTTTGATCGACCATTATTTGTTGTTGGTAGAGAATCGAGAATTCGGCGTTTTTGTGAAATAATAGCTCATTCTCGACATGTCTACGTGTCGGACAATTCTCACCGGAAAAATTCGAATAAATATAAAACTTTCCAGTAGGAACAAACATCTTAAATTTAAATATTAATTATTTTTTACAATTTGAAGTGATTTTGTTAGTATAATGACTTATATTGACTGGACAATGGTGCTGGTAACAACAATATCTTGTTGTTCAATGCTCTGGGAGAGTCCATGGCCTACTACTGGAGAAAACTTGATTTTTAACAACATTTATTTGCAGGTTTTAAATTTAGGTAAATTAGTCTAATACTATGTTTTTTTTAGATAGCGGAGTATTTATTTGTATTGGCAATGAGTTTTGAGTTGGTTGTCAAATGTGTAGCTAATGGCTTGTTCTTTACACCTAAGGCTCTGGTCACGGACGTTGGAGATGTTATGACAATTTTTATTTATGTGGTATACTTATTTATTAACACTACGTGTGCTAGACAAGTGAATATAATATAATTTTATATAAATAATTGGCCCATAAATTAAAACAAAATAAAAAATTAACATTTATTATTGTCCTTTTTAGAGATCGGTGCCTAATGGAAGAGCAACAAAAGGCAACACGGGCCCAAATGACTTTTTCGTCA
This sequence comes from Caenorhabditis plicata, assembly GCA_963931815.1. NCBI lineage: Eukaryota > Metazoa > Nematoda > Chromadorea > Rhabditida > Rhabditidae > Caenorhabditis > Caenorhabditis plicata. The sequence goes on from OZ007494.1 coordinate 18,035,694, forward strand.
ATTTCTCTTCAATGTGTGCCGCACATTATTTCGTAAGAGTGGCCGTCCAAACGAGAACCTCATTCTATTCTAATTTTTCCTCATCCATTAGGCACCGATCTCTGAGAAGGAGAACATTGTTCAATCAACGTGTTCTATTTGAAAGCTGATTGCAGTTGACATGTACTAACTAACCCAAGCTACATTTTATTTTAGCAACGAACAATATATTTCATATTTCTTAAAAAAATATTTAGACAAGTTTGATATTTGTTGTTTGGATGCCGACTCACATCGAAATCAATTCGTGGGCTCAACTCCTTATGATTTGCCGGTTATATTATTATTCTTTTCTGCATTATCTTTAAGAAGGAAAGTTTCAGAGCGATGCGCCCATTAAGAGTTTACGCACTGGTTCCACATATACGACGAGTTGTTGTTGAATTGTGCCGTGGTTTTCGCGAAATACTACTTGTAACCATTCTTCTTGTTGTCCTTATGTTTATTTTCGCAAGTTTTGGAGTGCAGCTAGTTGGTGGCAAATTGGCTGCATGTAACGACGCTACTATAACAACCAGAGTAATTAATTACTACTATCCTAAAAACGATATAATGGAATTAGTTCGTACATTATTAAAAATTATTGGATCCATTAAAAACCAAAAAATAAGCCCTATAATAATAAAACTATAGCTAACATCTATATGCAATGTTATAGCATTAAAGATGTTTTATCTATCACAAGAATTCTATAACACTATCGTAATATTGGCTTAAAGATCTATGAAATCCATTAAAAATGGAATCATTCAAGATGCAATAAAAATTGTTGGATATCTACGACGATTTCTTTCGGTTAATTGTTTAAGACACTTATTTAACTCACCGGCTATATCTGCTAATATGCATAGTTGATTAAGCTTCTCTGTAGGTTATAGATCCAGTTAAACATTTTCAGGATTTTTACAAAAAAATTGGTCTTCTCCAAATGATATAAGTCCAATCCTTCATTTTCTGATAATTCATTCAACCTTCTCATTATAACCCGGTACCTTTCATGTGCCTATATTCAATTCATTGATAATAAATAACTCAATTTCGGTTAAAAAAAATATATATCATCTCTATTCATCCATCAAGTTGGGAAAAATAGCCATATAGTCATTTTTAATTATTATATTCCTTGAATAATGATAATCACAATTTTTAAATATACAAATGCGATTACCGCCGCAAAATGTGGCGCACTTAAAAAATTTTTTATTTTATTTTTATGATTATTATAATTTTCCACATCTAAAACATATTCTTCAAGTTATTTAAGCAAAAACAGTAGCATAAACAAGAAAATAATAATACAAATTAAATGAAAAAATAATATTTAAAAAGTGCGCACATTTTGCGGTGGTAATCGCATTTGGCGACGACTATAAATAAATAATTAACAAAAGTACAACAAAAAGCTTTTATATTTTATTTTATTATTGAAACAAAAATCAGTCCGGTATTCCATTATAACGGGTTTACAGGGTAATAAAAACGCGCTGCTTTTTACAAATAAATTTTAAAGGAAAACTGTACAGGCCTTTTTGAGGTTCGACTTTTTGTTACAAGAATGGAAGTATATGGGAAAAATGAGCAATCGATGCATCCAAAACTTATTGTTCCACGCGTTTGGTTGGTTTATTATTGCATTACTATTAAAAAATATCTCTCTAGGACAAATCCTAGAAATTTTAACTTTGACCATATTGGTAACGCAATGTTAGCTTTATTTGAGACATTATCATACAAAGGATGGAATGTAGTTCGTGATATCCTCTATGTTCGACATGGCCCTGTAAGAGCAATTCATAAATAAATATAAAATTATGTTTAGTGGGCTGTTGTATTCATTCACATATACGTGTTTATTGGGTGCATGATTGGCTTGACATTATTTGTCGGCGTTGTCGTTGCAAATTACACAGAAAATCGAGGAACTGCTCTTCTTACAGTAGACCAACGCCGATGGCATGACTTGAAAGCTCGTTTAAAAATGGCTCAACCACTTCACGTCCCGCCAAAACCGCCTGAGAGCGCCCAGCTTAGATGCTATCTTTATGATTTGACTACTAGTAGGAATTTCAAGCAGGTATTCTCTTTCATTCTCTGTCCGATTAAAGATATTAAAATTTATTTATTATCCTTTTCAGAGATCGGTGCCTGATGGAAAAACAAAAAAGAAGAAAAATGATAGTTTCGGATGGGCGGCCAGACTTTTTCGTATATTCCTCTTCAATCTGTGTTATCCCTTTTTCTTGAGACAACACATATTGATGAGAGATGAGAATATTTCCATCCAAACGAGAACCACATTCCATCCTAACTTTTATCCTCTTCAATTAGCCACCGATCTCTCTTATTGTTTTACTGAAAAACAAAACATAAAATAAAAAAAATGATAGTCTCGTTTGGACGGCCCCACGACCATAAAGGACCTTTCCATGTATATATTCCCCTTCAATGTGTGTTATCAATTTTTTTTGATTCAATGCAAATTGATGAGTTAGAAAAGAGCGGCCGTCTAAACGAGAACCTGATTTTTTAAAAATTGTTCTTTCTTCCATCCGTCACCTATCTCTTAAAAGGACAATATTCTTAAATTTTTTGCTTGAAAAAATAATAAAAATAAAAAAAATAGATAACAAATATTGATGAGAAACAAAAGAGGAAGAGATTCGATGGCCTTAGTGGCCGTGTGGCTGTCTAAACAAGACCTTTTCTCCGGCCCCAATTTTTGCTCTTCCATTTGGCAACGATCTCTGAAAGGGACAATATTTAAAATCAGAAATAACTAGTCTCATCAGTATAGCCATACAAACGAGAACAAAACTGTCTACCCTTTCTGTTAATGAGCTTGTACCTCCCTTCTTGATCGAGAAGAGGAAACAGATTGATAATAAACAGCCTAATTTAACATTCCTTTAAGCAATTTTCTTATTAATTTGCATATTGACATTAACTAAATCATGCTTGTCAAATATAAAATAATGTCTAATTACGAATCTAAATGGCGCATTTTTAATAATTTCTAATCTTCAGTTTTCAGCTATTTGCTGCATTAGTCGTTATTAATTCGTTTACTTTGGTGATTCCGTGGAATGAAAGCGAGGAAAGAAATAGAAAACTATTTTTATTAATATTAACACTTATTTCGGCTGTTTGTAACATTTTGTTTACATTTGAATGCTTGCTGAAGATGATTGCGTTTACAATTACTGGATTTTGGCAAAGTCGTCGAAACAGAATTGATTTCATCATCACACTATTTGGGATTAATTGGATCGTATTTCACTTCGTTTTTCAATGTAGGTTTCACATTATTTTAAATCATCGGAACTTCATGTTCAGTACCAGCTTACTTTGCGGGAGGAATATCAGAATGGAAACGATTAACATATACTTATGGATACCTTGTCGTTATTCTAAGATTCTTCACAATCGCGGGAAGGAAATCCACACTAAAAATGCTCATGTTAACGGTTGTTATGTCAATGGTCCGTAGTTCCTTCATTATTGCGGCAATGTTCTTATTGGTATTATTTTATGCAAATGCTGGTGTTGTATTATTTGGAATGGTTAAATACGGGCAAGCCGTTAGCAAGTATTATTAAATTCCCAATTAAATGTATTTTTGTTCATTTACAGGCATGTGAACTTCCGCAATGGACGTGAAGCCTTAGTAGTTCTTTTTCGGTCGGTGACTGGGGAAGATTGGAACGATATTATGCATGATTGTATGAGAGCACCACCCTTCTGCAATTGGCACCCTGGATTGAGCTATTGGCAGACGGATTGCGGTAACTATTTTGGAGCCATTGTGTACTTTTGCTCATTTTACTTGATTATAACGTATATTGTCTTGAATCTTCTTGTTGGTAGGTTTAGGTTCTAAACTAACATGTTATGAATATTTTAGCTATTATTATGGAAAATTTTTCATTGTTTTATTCAAGTGAGGAGGATGCTCTTCTTTCTTATGCGGATATTAGGAATTTTCAGCTCGTCTGGAATATGGTTGACATTGAACAGAAAGTTTGTATAGTGAATAACATTAGTATTTCATTAACTTTTAATAACAGAGATCTATACCAGTTCGTCGAGTAAAATTCCTATTAAGACTTCTAAAAGGAAGATTGGAAGTCGATGATCAGAAGGACGGATTACTCTTCAAGCATATGTGCCATGAAATGGAGAGATTACATAACGGAGATGATGTTTCGTTTCACGACGTCTTGAAGTTTTTTTTTATTATTACTAAATTTTGTATAACCCTTTGTAGTGAATTTTCATGTCATGAGGTAATATAGGCCTGTAGGAATGAAAATCAGCACACAATAAACTATTCAGTGATCAATCCGAACACGTCCGCCCTCGAAATAAAAAAGCATAAGATTTAAATCTTTGATTTGAAAACTCTGTTTTTAATTTTCGAGATTAAGACTTTATTGATAGAGGGCACAAAGGCGAAAAATAATATACATATACATTAGATTCATTTTCTAAGCAAAATTATTAAAAAAATTACAATTTTAACTAAATAGCTCAATTATTTCTATATAATAGGAAAGCATGTTTAAACATGTTAACCTGAGTTGATTATTTGTTTGATGTATTTTAATACGGAGAGCAAAACTTTAAAATGGAATAACTTTAAAACTATCTTTCAAATTTTAAGATTAAGGGTTTATTGATTTGGAAGAAATACTATCATTGAAAAACAATAAGAATTTACCTATTATAAAATAATATGAATCACGTTTCATAAAAACGTTTTAGTAGCTTTTCTAATTTTTGGAACATGCTGGCTTGGAAGCACACTCCATTTAAATTATGACATCATGTGATCCCTCTTATGTATTTTAAATTGTTTATATATAAATACACATAATTAATATATAATTTTAAGCATGTTATCTTATCGAAGTGTGGATATTCGTAAAAGTTTACAATTGGAAGAACTCTTACAAAGGGAAGAATTGGAATACATCATTGAAGAAGAGGTTGCGAAGCATACAATACGCACATGGCTGGAAAATTGCTTGCGGACGATTAAAGCCAAGCATCAAAATGTGAACAGTTATTTGATTTTTTTAATATAATAAAAATAATAGAACTTAAAAAAATAGAACTAAAAATTAATCTATTTAAAGTCGTAAACAAAACGCATACCATATGATATAATCAAATTCAATTAAAAATATAAGATAATTAAAAATTACATATACTTATTTATATCTGTTTAACACCATTAAATAATTACAGTAATTTAAAGTCTACGTTATAGCTGTTTATGATTTCTAATGGTTGAATATGCGTGTAAAAAATATTGCAGCTAAGCTTGCGCTGATATATTTGAGTCACTTTTATTTTAAGTCAACTGCGAACGATTTTTAGTTGGTTAAAATGTGAATCATGCATGAACGATTCGATTTTTACAAAATATTTATCTTCTCAAAGTTTGATTTCATTTAGTTCCATTAGAAATATACAAGAACATTGATGACAGAAAAAGGTCAGTATATTAACGAAGCTAAAATTTATTATAAGAGACCTTATTATAATAAGATTTAATTTTGTTTAATTTAAATATAATGCGTTTTATAACGCATTGTATAAATAATTTCATTTATATTGTTTCAGCAATTGCAATCATCAGCTCCGTTTAAAATTTCTTCAAACGTTTCGACAATGGCTCTGCAAGCAAAAAGCGAAAATTCCGTATGAATAAAATTACGAAATATTGCTCATTTAATTTTTAAAGGGAGTGATTTTCTCTTCCTTTACTTCGGACATCAATAAAGATGTAACTAAAATCGAAGATGATGTGATTGGAAGCGGAAAAAAGAGAAAAACACAACGAGGAGGTAGTATTTCAGATGTAAGTTGTCTATGTTTATTAAGTAAAAGTTTGATTTAATGTTACTTAGATGACCACAAGTATCGATAATAAGAAAAGCGTAAAACTAAAGGAAAGGCGGGGAACTCTTAAACAAATTGGAACATATGATGATCTTGAAGAAGTTGAGGAAGACGATTATACCGAAATTGAAATACAACGAAGGATATCGTCAATTCTAGTCGATTTCCATGGTTTGTAATTATTTTTATCATAAATTTAAGATGAATTTTTAAATTACATTTTTCACTAAGCTTAGTGAAAAATATGTGCACGTAAAATCATTGTTTTCAATCGCTTTCGTGAACGAAACGCGTGAGGACCGATTTGAATTAAAAGCATTTAATAAGTTTAATAATAACAAAATTTAATTTCAACATTTTTGAATTATTTTCAATGGTCTCAAAGAGATCATGAAACAAATATTCAATTTATGTTAATAACTTCTCTCTTTTTCATTATCTGCACTCCGGTCAAAAATCCACGAAAAACGCTATCTCTCTTCAATTATCTGTGTTGTATTTCTTCAAAATTTCTAGATCAAATCAGATTTATTACTTTTATTTTTATGAAAATAAAATTGGAATTGTCAATTTCTTATATTTTGATAATATATGATTGATAGATCAAAATTGGATTTCAGTAGATTTCAGCTTCTTTCCAAAATTCAAAATATATATTAAATAAAGTATTATGACAAAAATAGGTTCCTTCGTTATTTAGTTATTCTAACTGACAATTCCTAGAACCAATATAATCGAAACAATTCAAAAGTATTAATTTTTAATTAATAAATTTAAACAATTTCAGATTCGGAAGAAAAATCATTAATTATCAATGAGCGGCAATTTGAGGATGTAAAGAATTGGTGGTCAAGTAATATTGTTAAATAGTTGATATAATGTTATGAATATGTTGATAAAAATATTTATTTTTTGTGAAAAATCTTTTTCATGATATCTTTCTATAATCATTTATTAAAGAATTCGATTTGACCCCAGTCGCCAATCAACAGCAAAATTTGGCATCAGCGACGAAGGTTTGACCTCAACGCGTGTTGATTGTTGTGTTTTTCGCAAGTCGTCTCTCTGATTGACAATGTGCGCACTCAGTGAGCAAGGGACCATCGTGTTTTCTACTACGCACAACGGGGTTTTTCTGCGCGCAAAAAATAACGTTATCGCACCCCGAACGGGGCATTATTTGCCGTTAGATTGCTCCGATTTGGCGGTGTATGGTGTGATTATTACTTGAGAGAGGGGGGAATAACGCGCGTTCTCTTGCCCAATACTATCTGAATGGTCCCGAATGTGGATCGATGGAGCAGCAGAAGGCGTGGCGCGTCTTTGTTTGCCAAGAGGTTACAAGATGCCATCTGCACTCTCAGTCATTGTGACCTGTGTTCATCCTGTATCTAGTTTTATTGAGCGTTCACTAATAATTTTTATGCCATGATAATCCAAATTATTTTGAATGTATTAATTTTCCAGTATGGTAATGAGTGAAGCAGTGCCATTAAGCGCAAATATTGGCGGCGCACCAACCAGTTCAACAGTTCTCGATGGATTACTTACTACAATGCATCACCATAATCTAGGAGAAGATGCTTCAACATCTTCCGGAACTCCTTCACCATCTCACCATGATATTGCGCAGACTTTCTCGGACGTCGATATAAGCAGGCTATTTCAGGTATTTTCTAAAATATTTATCAAACTGAACCATATTTTATAGTCTCTCAGTAATCCGGGATCGAATTCTCTTCCACTTTCTGTTATTTTGAACAAGAAATTGGGAGAATCAGTAAAGAAAGAAGAAAAGCCTTATAAACCACGAAACACTCGAATGAAAGTATACGCCGATGGATATTTTATGACATTTGATAAAGAATCGTCATGTGGGACGAAAAATTTTTGGCGATGTGAGCGCAAAAATGAATGTGCAGCAAGAATGCATACCGAAGCTAATTCTAACACGATTCTTAAAAGAATTCATGAACATAGCCATCCGAAACCACATTTATCTGAGTTGGCAATATACAATCTCCCTGAGCATATTGATCCCGATCAAGTAGTTCCAGTACCACCGGTAAGTGTTATAATTAAAATTTAAAAAAAAAAAAACTAATGTTTCTTCAGATATCCCGTTCCATGTACAAATCAAGACGAATGAGTCGTGCTGAAGCAGAAATAGAAGAAAAATCTGCAATCGACGTGAAACCCACTCCTATCGCCGAAGTTGACTTAAAACATACAGTTCCCCCATCAGATCCTACCGAATCTCTTACAAATCTCAGTGCAAACCAAAGAAAACGTAAAATGAAAGATGATGGGAGTCCGGACGAGGTAGAACTGATGAGGGTGTTTGAAATGGCAAAACAGTTCGCAAAACTTGTTAATAAATTGTCTCGTGAATCGGAAGAGGAACATCCGCTCGATCAAACTGAAATCATGATATACGTATGCTTGGATTCGATAGAAGGCGACTGTGATGAGAAAACATACCATCCGATTGAATTGGGCACCCGATCAGAAAAATGTCTGCGAAGAGAGCTCGAGAAGTTTGCTAAAAAAACTTGCGTCAGCAATATTACAATGTCAATAACCCCAAAAATCAACGTTGTCATTAATGATACGGTAAAATAATTAGTTTCGATTTATTTTATAATGAGGGAATTTTAGATGGTTAACAGCTGGAAGAGCTCAAAATTCTTTACACTGGACACTTCTAAAATGTCGTGGAAACTTATACCAGTTGAAAATGATGCGAACTTGTAAATGTGCTTTAATTTTTAATTGTTTTATTATAAGCAGGTCTTAACTCTCATGGAAAAATATTAAATGTCTTTCAAGTATTGTTTATAAATAAATTAATCAATTCAAATTGTAATACTCGATAACATTGGAAACGCATTTGTCTTACTTATAACCAATTTTCGATGCTGATGCGATAAGTAGCCCTTGATTTTTTTCTTAAATTAAAGAAATACTAAAATTATGTTATCTTATATTCACCGTAGCAATTAAATTGGCAATAATACACTCTAGCTCATCCTGGTCCACATCAATTACTCCTACGAATTTGAGAGCAGTTAGGAATGCATCGAGTGGGATTTGGTGACTGCATACAACCGCACTTCTGAAATTAATATAATAACAAAAATTCATTATAGATACACATACACTTTCTTGAACAAAGTTCGAAATGTTATCATTCGTAGTTTCTCGAGCATAAGAAAAATTCCCGATTTTATGAAAAATGCTTCGTTCTTCGACATAGCATCATCCAATTGAGCAAGGTTTCCATTCTTAACTGCATTAACAACTTCTTGGAACTCTTCGAGTTTAAATTCCTTTAAAAGTTTCTGCGACGGCATGTGACCCAGAAACATTTTCACTGGTATTAGGTAAATTAATACGCGACGTTTATTGCTAATAGAATCAGCGAGACAATTACGGAATGCGTAACTCAATGAAGACTCGGCTAATGGAAGATTAGCGTCGAACATCGCTTTTCTTCCCAAAAAATATTTATAGGTAACTTTGTCAGCCATTGAAAACTCGTCATATAATGGTCCTGCATTGTCAATAGCTCGAATTAGGGGTTTCAGTAAATTTAACTTATTAATCTTGAAGTATATGCGAAACAATTGATTTGTCATATTCAGCATAGCAACTTTTTTAGATAGTTTAAGTTCCGTGCGACTAAAAAAAAACATCAGCTTATTTTCGGTCAACATACATACACATCTGAAACACATGTTCTGTAGCATTCCATTATGCAATTGGCCGTCATTTCAAAGAGTGACGTGGAAGATTCGCCTTCATCGTAACGAGCAATTATTCGTTCGGCTTTTGCGCTTATCCAACGAAGATCAGTGCACAGCTGATAAAAAATAGGCAAGAACCAGTTCACCTCTTTTCGCTTTTGTAATATATCCTTGAACGCTTGTACCATTTGAACTTGGGCAGAATGTGCACTCATATAATCGTTCTTAACATGTATGAAATAAAGACATTGTATGTGTAGGCAGGTAATTTCATCCAGCGCTTCATCGTGTATTATTGCACGATTTTTGCGGCTACCGTATCCATCGATCTAAAATTTTAAATGATTACAGGATAGTGAGAGTAGGATCTTCTATAAATATAGGAAATAGTTAAATTTTTAAAATTGAATTTCAACGAATTATAAAAAATTTGACGAGATGAATTTACAACCAGGTAGCCGTCATAAGTTTCATATTTTTGGCAAAATTGTTCGTGGATCAATCTTAATGAGATTTTAATGTATATTAAAGAAGTCGTAACTAAAAATTAGGTTGATTAATTGTGTCGCTGGTGGGTGGGGCTCCATATATCGGATTCCATGTTCCTCTTTTTTCTCATTCCGAACTCCGGATTATGAAAATATAAATTTTTAATCGTTTGAAACTCAAAATGACGTTCTACAATTCAAAAATGCCGGATTCCGCATTTTTAAAACTTTTTTATAATGTCTGGATACTAAAATTTGCCGATATGAGAATATTTTCGTCGGCCATTTAAAATTTCGCTAAGTCGGGAAGTTTTTTTTAATCACCCCAAACTAACATGAAGGAACGGAAAAGATGAGTGGACATCTTCGATAGAAATTAATTTCGCAATTTGCTCTCCTGATTTCCAATCATTCCGTTTCGTATTACTAAAAATAAAATAAAATAACTAATAAAAAGACACAAACCTCTCAATAGTATTGAAATATTCGTCAATATTTCGAATCCAGGTAGACATCTGAAAATCCAAATTGATACTCTTATTCGCTACTATGGCACGCCATTCCCCCACGGGGACTAGAAAAGAGAAACAGAGTCCATGGTCGTAAAATTCCTCATCCATTATTTTTATTTATTATTTTTATTATTTTGAAGACCTTATTTAATCACTTTAGAAGGTAAGTATAGTAATTATTATATATTTTATAAATAATACAAAGTAAAATAATATATTTAAAGGTAAAATCATCAACGGAAACAACATGCACAACGATATAAACACGATGTATCGATCGATAAAGGACACTGTTTTTGCGAAAACCGCTCGGTGAATTTTTTTATTATTTGTTTCAAAAGATTATAGGCATACAAACGAATATACTGATATGCGTATAAAATTGTAACAATCCTTCTCAGCTAAGATATGAGCGAAACCATATCAGCCATATGCTCGATGTCTTAATATGGTTACGTGAATATTTCGCGAATAGTGGAGTAATTTGATCAAATTCAAATTGTAATAGATTCTACTCAATATGACGAATCTTTTGATGTGTGGATGAGGCCATAATATTTTCTGTGAGCCGAGATATAAACAAAACTAAATTGCTCTTCATCCATGATGTTGGCCGATTACATATTTTTTTGATTTTCACCAAATCGGCTCGGTGAATGTTTTAAACGTTAACATTAATAGATGATACAATTAATTACGAATCTATTGATGTTCGTGTGATGTTATAACAATCTATCTGAGCTGAGCTATGAGCAAAAGCATTTACAGATTTACCAATTTTTTGATGTTGATTCATATGATTTATAAATTAACACGTAAATGAATGAGTGAATGATTTCGTAACTGCCATAAATAGATTCTAGACTTGCTAACGGATCTATTGATGTCCGTTTTATGTTTGAAAAAGTTTTATGAGCGGAGATATGTGCAAATCTATGTATTCGGCAACACAAATATGGATGTTATAATGATTTTCCATGATTAACATATGTTTTCGTCAGTATTATCAGTATATTCGTGTTCTATGCAAATAATATTTATTAATTATGGTATTTCAGGCAATACAAGTGGTAAATTCCGGACAGTGGGAATGAAATTGCCGTTCAATGTTGACGGCGCCATCATCTACGACGGCTGATCAGCCGATCCATCGATTGTTTCGGTTCAGTTAAAAGGTATATTATTATTTTCTATCTTTTATGATTAATATTAATTCCAGGGGTTAATATCTTCCATTTCTGGGATTATAAGTTGATGAAATGAAGAATCATACTAAATCATGAAGATGGGTCGGAGATGATTTTCGGTGAAAATGCATTTCGCATTGATTTGAAGCTTCGAATCACCTCATTGTTAACAAAATTACATGGATAGAGTGTTAAGCATGTCGGGATGACAAAAATTACTAATAATATTATTGTTTTGCTTATGTTGTAATATGGTTTTATGAATTTTATTCATGTTGGTTTTCTCTGTGAAAGTTGTGTTCTTTAATTAACTACGATGATAAGTAAGCATTCAAGATGCTAATGTTAAATATTTAGATGATAATTCAAGTAAATATGTTAAAAAACAATAAATATAAATTTAAATAATGCTGGAAAACTTATTTTACTTATAAAATATTGTTATGTATATGTATAAATAAAATGTTTTTTGTTAATATGGTTCTTTACATGTTCATCATTGTATATTTTTCTATTTTGTTGCAGTATGATGCTTAAGTTGTATTGAAACAGGTATAAATTAATAATACTTCGATAATTTATAAAAATATAATTCATTACGTGGAGACTTAGAGAATTTCGAAAATAAAAATATTTTCATTTCAACCAAAATTCCTCTCGTTGTCTCATTTCATTATATTTTTTTACACTATGTTTCTAACAGAGGGAATGGCGTGCTATGGTATTTCGGCCTGGTATTAAAAACGGTAATGGCTGTAACATCTTTTTTGACGGCCAAGTTATTTTGACGGCCATTCTTATGCATATTAATATTTTTATTAAATCTTGCATGCAAAGATCTTGAATGTTTTATTTTTAACTTATTTAGATGTAATGGCTTTTCATTTAATTTATATATAATATTTTATATATTATATAGTCGTCGCCAAATGCGATTGCCACCGCAAAATGTAGCACACTTTTTAAATATTATTTTTTCATTTAATTTTTATAATAATTATTTTCCACATTTATTTCACGATTCAAACAACATCTATAAACATCTATAAAACATATTCTAATGAAATAAAGCAAGATTATATATTGTCGAAGTGTAAGAAATTGACAATTCATTTTCAATATTTTTGAATTAATTTCAAATGGTCTCAATGAGAACGTGAAGCAAATTTCCAATTTATTTTTTTTAGTTACATGAAATCATGATACAGCTTTTTTTAACTTGTATTCCGTATTCCGGGGTTTTTTCTCTTCCGTATTCCGTATTTCGGAAATTGAAAATATATATTCCGTCCACCACAACTATATATATATATATATATATATATATAGTCGTCGCCAAATGCGATTACCACCGCAAAATGTTGCGCACTTTTTTAAATATGATTTTTTCCCACTTTTTTAAACGTGATTTTATTATTTATTTCTCATATTTAATTATTTGCGTTACAGAATTCGAAGAAATTCCTAAAAAATTAATTTTGAAACTTTTGAAAGTGTTGAGTTGATGGACAATGCCTTATCCTCAGATTTCACTCCAAGCGAAGACTAAAAAGCATGAGAAAGGTATATTTTTATTTTTTTTTTAAATTTAGATTCCTTTTCAGAGATCGGTGCCTAATGGAATAGTAAACAAATTAAAATAAAATGATAGTCTTGTTTGGACGACCATTCTTTTGTATCTCATCAATGTGCTTTATTTAAAAAAAAGGATAACACACATTGAAGAGGAATAGGTGAAAAGGTCCTTTGTGACCGTCCAAACGAGACTAGGACTTTTTCTTATTTTTCCTCTTCAATTTCCAATTTTGATTCGGTTTAGTATTTCCCTATTGTTTTTAAACAGAAACTATGGGCGGGCAACTGGCGCATACAGTTATGAAAATGAACTGTATGGTAAATCAAAATACAATAATTTGGTGTGCGTTGAGCTATAAACGGAATGAAAATTCTTAAAGCGGCACTTGAAATCCGGAATGCAAATATGCGCCCTGATCTTATTTGTGGAAAACGTTAATCCTACGTCCACATTGGTCTCCATGACAACAGTCGTAGAATGTGATCCAATGAGTGGTTTTATAACAAAATTAAGAAAAGAGAATGTCGATAAAACAAAGGTAAATGCATATTCCGTTTTACTGAAACAATAATTTAGTGAAACGAAAAATGTTTCAAATCCACCACATTCCGTGCCGCAGGAAGTTTACGAAAACGACTTTGAAGTCTATGACGACGATTTCGAGGAAGAGGAAAATTCATCGATAGAAGATGCTCCAACAATCCATAATAGCAATATACTAAACCGAATAAGCAATAAGAAATCAATAGATGATCGTCACCAACCATTTAATGAAGCTTCAATCTACAACCATCTAGAAGAAGAGCGGAAAGCGATTCAAAGACGATGTTACGAACGAACCCAAATGCTTCGTGGCCTAATCAGTGCATAATTTCTTTAAATTAGAAATTATAAATTCAATTACAGCTATTCAAACAAGCAAATGTACAGTTATAAATGATCTCGCTTCCAATATATTAGAAAATCAACTTGGCCCCTGCTATCACGATGTAAGTAATTTTGAAAATATTCAATATAAACATACAATATTCCCGATATTATCACAAACCGGTTCTGAATGTAAGAATGAGAAACTTCAAACTGATGGACCTCTACAAGACTCAAAGTATGTGCAATGCCCACAACTCGAAACAACTGAAGACTATATTCTAAACGAACGTATTTGCGCCAATAGAGACCGTTTCCGAAGATTTTTTTTTGCTGCTACCAAAGTTGTCAGTGACATATTAATTAGAGACGATAAGAAAACAGAAGAAGAAGAGTGTCAGGAAAAAAGTTGTAATAAATTCTCTAAAGGATTCAATACATTTGATCTTGGGCTCGTAGCTCCTAGTAAGTTTCGTTCGCATAATGATATATAAAATGAATTTTCGAAACTCGAGCAACTTGCGTTGTAACGTGCGACCCAAATTCAATCCTTGTGGCATTTGAAATCCATAATTCGCCAGCCCAGGATCTCATAAATCGCAGCCTAATTGTAGAATTTTATATTCACAGTCGAAGACCACCAAAACGTCTTTTTCTGGTGCAATCGAGTGTTGTTGAAATGAAAGTTGGACAACTAACTAATTCCCTCATAGTGTCTTGTGTTAGTCATTTTTTTTATATATATGACATCACACTAATGATTTCAGAAAGATGGTACTATTTGTGCTTTCGATCTCTCCTTAACTGATGGTTATTTCGAAAATTTTTTTCCATGGGTGGACAGTGATTCTGATATAGCTCTTCGGCATCCTACATTTGATTCTTCCTATTTGGCTACTACAATTTCAGAAGCAAGTCCAATTATTGGACTTCATATTAGAAAATCAACGTAAAAATATTAATGATTTTTAAAAACTTTCCTTGCTTCTGATTTCATACCTTATTCTGTATTTTTAATTTTGATTCCGACAGCCATCACTGTGGAATCCGAATTAATAGGTTACGTATACATATACGTTTCGGAAATCGACATTTTTTTCATCATATTTTTTGTATACAGTAAACAATTTTTTTTCTCGAAGCCTACTTCTGAAAATGTATTTAAATCGCATTTGCAAACGAGACATCGCACTCCACTGCCCAGGAAACGCGCCGCGGTGCAAAAGGCTTCGCACCAATTGAAAACATTATCTGTGGTATTATTTTTATTTTCAATATTTTATCTATCACTTAACGTTTCATTTTGCAGAAATTCTGATGAAAAGAAATTCTTAGTACCTCAATTAATGGACCATTTCAATATTGCAAATATTAAAAATAAAAATAATACATTAAGAGGTTGGGTTTCAATTGGTGCGAAGTCTTTTGCAATGCGGCGCGGTGTCGTGGCAGTGGAGTGCCTTCGTATTGAAAAAATTTCCCGAAAACTATTAAATAATTAGAATAAACTTTTATAGTTTCATTAAAATAATACTCGAATTTTAGAAACTCGGAAGAAATAACAACGGTTGATACAACAGGAACTATACATTTTTGGAATGCCAGCCGCTACCACAATGAGCTCAAAATTACACTAACAGCGGTTGTTCGTCCCCATCCTTCACTCCAAAGACACGGCACATCCATTCACGTTAATTGCTTTTGTAGTCTGGAGAAACCTTCTCGGTTTATCCTCGGTACAGATACATCAATCCTTTATAGTGTGCAGCATGTGGACGTTTCACAATGTAGCCCAAAAATTTATGAAACTGATCGACAACGGTTTGGTGAAGTAACAGCTATCGTCGCCAGTCCGCATCAGGAAAATTCACTCATTCTTGTCGGATTTTCCACAGGATTTTTGTGCATTTATCTCCCGTCACAAGCATCGCCAATAATTTCTCTATCATCAATAAAACGCCGGATAACCAATTTACAGTGGAGCTTAGTAACACCCGGTGCCTTCTACTCTATCCATGATGATTCAACCATTGGTTACTGGGATATTTCATATGGAAATACTCCGCGTTTTAGTGAAAAAATAGAAGGGAATAGTAAAATAAACTATTGCTGTTCATGGGATAGCAAGCATTCCAAAGGTTCAGCTGGTATTGTATATCTCGTAAGTTATATTTATATATAAAACAGTCGTTGCCAAATGCGATTAGCGCAATTGACGCACAATTATTTAAGTTATTATTCTATGAAATCGGATTGTATTTATCGAATTTCATATATTACAATTTCAGGCTTTTACCCGCGACAATGGAAGTTGTGATGTTCATATACTCGAAACGTTTTCCAAAAACGACGGCGAAGCTATGTCAACTATGATAAGAAAACTTAAGGAGTTTTAAAATAATTAAATGGCTATAATAAATAAAAGTTTATTGAATATGTAACATTTTGAATTATTTACAAATTAATATAAGTACAAGACTTTACAGCATTACTCCTTCTTTTCTTTAAATGCCCGTATTTCTCAATATCCATATATATAAGAATATTTTCAATTATTTTGATATCATCGTCATGTAAAATAATTTTCGAAGATTGAAAATTTTTAAGAAAGTACCTTAAAATCAGAATACGAATTATTACTTTTTAAAGCCTACTTGAATAAATATGCTAAAGAGCATAATCTTGTTAAATATGCGGCAATGAAATAAATCAAAGATCGATCCGATGAAAACTTCCTCTTCTTGTTTAATTTTTCCAACAGTTTTCCATTATAATTAAATGTTTTGAATATGCACCGATTCATGTCAATAATATGATTCCACCTTACTAATTTTCCAGTTTCTTGACGTTTACATTCAAGACCACCCAATTTTACGGTAATTCTAAAATTAAGATATAATATTATATAAAAAATATAAACACACTTATTTGGGTCATTTTCAATGGAGGGAGATCTGAATGTTGCATTTGGTTGGAGAGAAATCCATGATAATTTCGTTAGTAAATCAACAACAGTGGGTTTTCTTTGCTCATTACCGCAAACAACAACGTCCTCTCCAGATAATATTGGGAAAAGAATGTCACCCAAATGTCCTATTATCGCATTCAATGTATTTTCATCAATTTCATTATCAAGTCTATAATAATGATTATCAATTTTTCGATTGGATTAGGTATAAACAGCTCTTCAGTAGATAAACTTTCATCACATTTTGAAAAACGGACAACTGGCCTTCCAGCAGAATACAATGTGCTTAGAGATTTTTTTTCAATCTCGCCTTGTTTAAATGAGTTTAAAATAAATCTTAACTTATCTTCAATTAATGGATATGCCTAAATTTTAAATACAATTAAAGAAATTATATTAATTAATACACAAGGTATTAAACTCTCAACGTGGCTCAATGGAATGGAAGGAATTCGAAAAGAGCTAATAATTTCTTCTGCTTCTTGTAGATTTGCATAATCATGTCCATTGCAAATATCATCTGTAATGTTCATTATAAATTATTATGCTTTTCAGATAATGAGAGTAAACTCACACGAATGACGAGGATCGAACTGAGCGTTTTACCACCGCAAAATGTGGCGCACTTTTCAAATATTATTTTTTCTTTAAATTTTTAAGATTATTTTCTTGTTTATGCTCATTCTATACTGTTATAGCTTAAATAAATAGATGAATATGTTATAGATATTATTTAAATAGTGGAATAATTGTGGAAAATAATTATAATCATAAAAATTAAATGAAAAAATAATATTTAAAAAAGTGCGCCACATTTTGCGGTGGTAATCGCATTTGGCGACGACCATAGTTTTCTTAATATTTTTAAATTAAATATCTCTTAATATTGATAAAATAAATTTATTTGATGATCATCTGGACAATTAATTGCTAAAAATTAAAAATAAGAAATATAATTCAAAACAATACAAAATAGACTCCGAACGGGACCAGATCTGCCGACTCCAACGTTCCCTGAATGCAATCCTTTTCCACGCTGAGTGCAACGTTCCGATCAATATCGCTACGATTGTTGAAAACCGGAAATTACAGTGGGCCGGTCACGTCTCTCGACTTCCGCCCACGCGATGGACGAGGATTGTCACGGAATGGGCTCCGAGGGGTGTCCAGCGATCGAGAGGCCGACCCAAAGAAACAAGCTGGTCAAGGAGCGGGTTGCCGAGCATGAATCAAGGACATGCACATCCGGAAGAAGATTGGCTCTGTTACAGAAGACAACGAAGTGTTCTATATTGGCGAGATGCAGTCGTTCGAGATGGAGGGAGATAGTTCGCAACCGGTTGATTCGAACTCCAAAGTATCCAAAGTAAGTTAAAATTTTATTTTACGGCAATACGTACACACAGTCACATCTACGCCACAGTTCTATCCTCGTCATTCGTGTGAGTTTACTCTCAATCTTTCAGAGATCGGTGCCTAATGGAAGATAAAAAAAAGAATAAAAATTTGAACTAGTCTATATTATGGCAAAAACATGAAAAACGTTTTTGGAATATTACATTTTTTCCGATAAGCATTTTTGTCCGACGAATTAAATTTAAAAAAAAACCTTCGAACATTGTATGCTGAAACTTTTTTGTCAAAAATTTGCACTTTAATTGTCGTGTTTGCTCAAAAACAACATTGAATCTTCCAACATCAGGTACTTTCTTCGAATCTCCTTCCAAGGTGTAGTACTGTTGTAATGTTGTTTCATCAATTTCATTGGAATACTGTACAATATCACTAACGTGCCTTATGAATAAACGCCTATTGCAAATCAAAAGTGGCGAAATGAAGGCCTTCATATCGGCCGAAAACTTATTTAAAAACGTCTTGTCTGGTTTTTGTGAAGATAAATAAGCAATACACAAATTTCTTTGGAACGCTCTTGCTCGTATATCATAAAGATTGAAATAATAAGCAGCAGCATAAATTCCTGTCTGAGTATTCTCTAGAATAACTATCGTTCCCGGAATGGTGTCGGAAGACATTAGCCAAATTGCCATTTCGTTGACATCGACATTGCTAACTAAAATAAAATATTACATTTACAATGTACAATATACCTTTATCATTGGTCTCCGACGAAATTATTTTGATTGGCTTTGGGCCTACTACTTGGCAAAACTCAACCATGGTTATGAATGGATCAACCCTTGAGACGAATCGATGAAATGGATCTATTATTTTAGATGTTTGTAAAAGAAAATCCTCGAATGATATCATTCCCTCAAATAAATAATTTTTTTAATGTAACTGAAGGAACATATATATCAGGAGTCTCAGTGTATCTCAATATCTCAATAATCTGAATATAAACACAACATAACTACATACGAAAAACATTAACCATCACAAGGAAATATATTTTTAAAAAATAGGCGAGCCTGCATACTCAAAGATTAGTCCAATCACCTCTGACGATGACCGACTATCCGAGTCAGGAGAGAATGATGAGGAAAGGGAATTGAGTTTTTGCGCACAAAAGAGCTGCTTACACTCTGCTGACAGGTCAGCCCCCGGGCGCAGGCACTGTTACTACGATTATCCCCCTTTGGTTCCTTGAACGGTGGGAACCTGAACTAGGTGTGTAGGATAACGGTAACGCCCAAAAGCCGTCATTCCTTACAAAACATCTGAACACCGAGTTAGAACAACAGAAAATCGTGTTACTTTTTTCAAAATCAAAATCAAAATTAACATTATTATTATTGTATTAGTTAAATGTTAAATGTTATCGGAATAATGTAAAAATTGAATTACTGCTCTTTCCTTTATCTCATTTTTAGCTGGATATAGTATTTGTCAATGGATTGTCAACCATCCAATAGCGAATTCAAAATCCCAGATGAACAGAAAATTCAGCTCCAAATTGAACTATCACGGACATAACAACATTGTGAGAACATTGACATCCTCAAGAAAATATACAGAAGATCATCAGAAGATCTGGTTGCCTAAGTCACGAAGTAGATAGGTATATTTTAATTTAAGAAGGAAATAGGATAAAATAAATTTATTACTACGTTAAGATTAATCATGGACAAACTTTAAGAGCTTATTAATTCAAAACACCAGTTTTAAAATTGATAAAAAAGGTAAGATAAATAATTTTCAAAAACTATATCTCCAAGAATATTTTCGGTTTTACTAAAAAAAATTATGTACAGTAAGCATCAAATTTTTAAGAAACTCATGAAACTCATGAAAAACTCTGTCTGAGATATGCCGTGGCGGTGTACAAGTTACAGATCATGCGCATACATGCGTATTTTAATTTAATAATTATCATTTAAAACCTTATATGGGCAAATGACCAATCCTAAATCATTTGAGTGAGGTATGATTGAATACAGATATAGATTTTCTCCCACTGTGTTCTTGAAAGAAACTTTATTGTCCTAAAATTTAGATCAGATCAATATTTTTCTATTCAAAATAATTTTTGTAAAATTTGAATTTGAAAAAAAATCTAAATTTCAGATAAAGTTTTATTATTAATTTCAAATTCTTTCTAAAATCAATTAATTTTTAATTGATACTTTTTAATCATACCCATTCATGTACGTATGATCTAACACTAAATATTTTGCGTTAACTTTTTGCGTTAACAATAATATTCTCATAATATTTAACACTTAAAATGGTCAGATAAAATTTAGAAACAACATATATTTCGTAGAAACAGCATATCTCGGTAAAAATGAATAATTGAGTGGACGATCTAGTTTTGAAAAACATGTTCCATCTATTGATTGATTCTCCAACTTTGATGAAGATCGCGATTTCCTCCCCTCCAAATTTAAAACCTTTTGCATCTTTTATGTCTGGAGTATATGTTTTTTTAATCTTTTCGTTAATGTTTTCTATCATTGTGACACGTCATCTTTTTTAAGATTCAAATATGCGAGTTGTTTAATATTTTACAGTGTGAAACAGAAAGGTTTTATTTCAGAGTCTATGATCGAATGTTTTCATATCACTCAAATTGTTGGAAGATGTTAAAATGTCTACGAACAGCTCTAATCATTTTCTCGTTACTGATTTCGCTAAGTGAACAATCTGTATAATCAATATATAAAACTTTCTATTTGGTATTTTGTAGAATCTGCTCGAAGTATCATTACTAAATGAAATTCCCGTGTTACATACGGCCTTTGTGCAAATCGGTGAAGAGTTGCATTATTTTGGAAATCAGATTCGTTCTGAATCGGTACAGCATTTACCGGTGTTTAATACAGAAACCGGAGATGTCTTGAATAACGTGAATTCTGTCTCTAATTTCAATTCATTGCCAATTTCTGGTAAAGACGAATTGCCCTTGCAAATGGATCCGCCTGTGCTTGATTTTGGAGAGAAGTATTATTTATTGGTTTACAGTAACATAATGTTGATTTTTCAGCTCTGTGGGATGTGCACAGAAAAGAACAGTTTATCTTCGAAATACGCTAGATCAAGAAATTGTACTCGATGCCATCATTGTGAATTCAATCGAATTCCAAGCTTCTTTTTTTGAAAAATTTGTCCGTTTTTTTTTAAATCAATAATTACTATGGTGATTTTCAGAAGTTAAAACCTTACGATTCAACATCATTAGATTTTATATTTATTCCAAGACATGTTGGAACGAGAACTTTCAGTGCACATTTTTATACATCAATCGGAATGTTCACTTATAAACTAACTGGTTCTTGTGTGACGAATCCATATAGAATATCGCCGTTTGTTGGCTATAAACTACCATTCAATGGAAACATTTCGAAACAAATAGTTTTACATAACCCGCATCCTTACAAGTTAAGGATAACAGAGGTTTTCACATCCAGATAATCTAACTATTTCCTTAATATTTTAGATAAATACATCAGGAGGCAATGCACATGTTGAACTTCCACACGGTCCCGATCCACGTCTAGCCAATGAACCTTCGGAATATTGGGATATATATCCATATGAATCGAAACATATATCGAACATTCGGTTCATCGGAGCTTTGTCAGAGAATACAACTTCGTTTGTTAGAATTAGTGCAGAATTACACCGGACAAAATCAATCATGAAGCTTGAAGACATTGTGATAGCTATACCTATTGAGGTGACATTAAAAAGAGGCGTCTTTGCAACGGAAGAATTACTTGACTTCGGATATCTACGAGTAGGAGAGCGATCCAATTCAAAAATGTTTTCTGTTTTTCAAAATCTGCCAAATGGTCGATTAGAATTTGAGGTTATTTCTTTTAACTTAAACATTTTGATAATTATAGATTTTGTTAGACAATTTATGTTGAAAACGGTGATCCAAATGGAATTCACATGGAATTCGCTTCGAACCCACCAATTGTTGTACATTCTTCGAAAGATACTAGGAAAGAAATAGGTCCCGTAACAGATTTGGTTAAAGTATATTATGATGCCTCTGTTCCGTTAAAAAAAGAGAAGAAAATTTGGGATGTGCTAGGTAGCATTGTGGCTGTTTCTAGAGGTGGTAATTACAATATTAGCATTCCATTTAAAAGTACAATTTTTACTGGGTGTGTTTGTGTCAATATATAATTATTATCCGTGTTAATTAAAGAGAATTAAAACCTGTGGGAAACGACTTATCTATTCAAAGTGACTTACGACCACCACATCAAAGGATGGTTCGGATTTATAATGAATTGCCATTTGATATTGCTATTTACAATTTATCATTGTCATCGGATGCTTCGCAACATTTCGCTGTTCGGCTTTTCCGTACGGCTGTTTATATTCGTTCGGAAGATGTGGCACCGGCTTTTATATTGAAATACTTTAAAAAAATCAGTCAAACATTTAACAATGGCATTGTGTATGTTCATACAAATGTGTCTACATTCAGGCTGCCGATTAACCAATTTTCGGGAGATTTAAAAGTAAGTTATCTCTATGTACATATATAATATGGTGGAACAGAATCCCGTATTTAACGTTTTGATTTTTTATTCCGTATTGCATTTTTTACCAGAAAATTTTTTTTTGGAAAATTTTATTCAGAATTCCGTATTCCGATTTTTGATATACTTTTTTTCACGATTTTCATAACATTAACTGATTAATCAGAACTAATAATAATAATAATATATAGTCGTCGCCAAATGCGATTGCCAACGCAAAATGTGGTTATTTTCTTATATTTTGATAATATTTTTTTTAATTTGGCTAAAAAGGCCAACGCAAATTTCGTAATTTGTTAAATCAAAAATTTTTCTACTGATCGCATTTGGTGTGCATTCGACTTTATACATTGTTGCTCTATATGAGCGTAATGATAAAAAACAAAGCCTACGATTAGAGAGAAGGAGGACTTTGTAAATTTTAAGTGTATGCGGCAAAATTCCGACAAGAATTATATAAAACATATACAGGTAGAATTATCAACTATTGAAAATGATGTATTCGATTTTGGATGCGTTGAAAGGAATGATACAAGAACAATACGATTTACTGTTTGGAATGATAATAATGCGGAGATGGTTTTACATCGTTTGACAGCACCGAATAGAAATGTATTTCGCTTATATGAAGTTGGCGTGCAGATTCGCGGTAATTATTTTTCCGGTGTTTCAGATGAAGAAAGAGATGAATATGTCCAGGTAATATTTTAATTGAAATTAAACTTTCGTAAAGTTGTATTAAAGCCAACCGATGTCGATATCAGTCCAAATTCTGGAAAAATATTCGACTTGGAATTAAAAGTGCCGCAAGATGGAACAGAAATAACTGCTTCTATTGTATTTGAAACAGATTTTGTAACAAAAATATACGAAATTAGATATAATGTCGTTGTTGGCTCTCTTCAATCTATACCAGATGAGATATCGTTCGGGCAGACATTCCCTGGTCGACTAGTGTATCGAACGTTGCAAGTATTCAACTCATTCGATGAGGATATGACAGTGATGCGTCTCACTACACTAAATAGAGACCCCAGATTCTTTTTCGAAAGATTTGATGAGGAAAACCCACCTTTATTACGATCTGGAAGGCTAACAAATCTTGGGCGTGTCATGTTTTCACCGAAGATTCCATGCACTTATGAGTACTGCTACCTTGGTTTTCCGTTCAATAATAACGGTTAGTAATTTTATTTAATATGGTTTTTCAATACAAGTCTCAATGCAAGTTTTCTTATTCCAAATTTTATTTTTACTTGTTTATGGGAAAACTATAATGAAATTAGAAATTCAAATTCCAAAAATTTTCTATCAATGGAATGGGCAAGTCTCATTCACATTCGGGCGCTTAAATGGCCTTACTTGTTACTTAAAGGATTTTGGAAAACAGTGAAAACCAAAATAATTTAAAAATTCAAACGGATCATACATTAAATAATTATGTATCCATCATGAATCCGTCAAAAAACTTTGAAAAAAATCATTGTTAACACTGTCAAATTAAGAATTGAAATTTGCTCATTAAAACATATATTGATCAACTCCCTTGAAATAAAATTTCATGGAAATATTTGTATTGGGTTGTGGAATAAGTTCGTAGAGTTTTTATATTATCTTTTGTTTCACAAAATTTTTCTTATTAGCTAAGTGAAAATTTATCTGATAGCGCTTTTTCTGCCCTACAAAACTTTTTTCAGTTTTTTTTTCTGAAATTTTAAATTTTCCTCGTTTTTAGAAATTAGAAAAAATTTTTTCGATATCTGCTCGAAGCCGAAGCGGCTCGGGAAATATGCAGTGTGTATGGAAAAGGTGTCTTTGGAGTACCTACGGCACAAAAATGGTTCGCAAAGTTTAAAAATGGCGACTTTAATCTTGAAGACACGCCTCGAAGCAGGCAACCTGCAGACTCTCAAGGGACTATTGAACGAAGATTGTGGCGAAAAAAGTCGTGAATTGACCCAAAAATGAACTGTGATCAAAAGACAATCCATCGTGGGAGATGAAAAATGGTACCTCTACGCCAATCTGATGCAAAGAAAGGAGTGCGTGGCTCCAGGAGATACGCCAAAGTGGAGAGTCAAGCAAGCAAGTCGTCATCCAAAAAAACGTGACCTGGCGGAACGACATGAACAAATTGATCGAGAGGCGGGGAAGTCGTAAACAGTAACGGCGGATACATAATTGATTAATTTATTATTATAATTATTGTTATTTGTTCAAATAAAATTTTGTGAACTCTATGAACTTATTCCTCAACCCAATACGTAATTTCATCACTTCGTTGAAATAAAATCATTCAGCGAAAATATTCGTTCTCTGGTCATTGAATCGAGAATTTCAATATGCGCGTGTTATGAGCTTGAGACCATTTGAAAATAACTCAAAAATTTAAAAAATTAATTATCAATTATAAGTTATTGTCAACTTAATAAATTGTTTTTATTTCTAGATGGACAGTGGTTTGTACATGGATTGACGCTCCCATCGAATCTAGCAGAAGTTGATTTATACTTATACAACAAACAACGATATGTATTCGACAAACTTCGAAATGAAGGAAAGCATTTAGTAAACACAACCATTGTTTTGGACACGGACAAAGCAAAAAATATAAAAGTTAAAACCACTGCTGAAATGGTGTGGCCTCGACTTTTAACACATTCCGCAATTCATTTTCCATTAACTGCTCTTGGTAATTTCACAATTATTAACTTGACTCTATCAAATCCTACCAGTGTACCGGTAGCTGTTCAAGTTATCCCTCTGGTGATATATCCCGACGCGGATACGCTGATCGACCTATTACGACCCCACATTTCTACCTCACTTCCAGATCATCTGGAAATGAATGAGACACTTATGTTCTCTTTAAGAGACACTGAACTTTTTAACCTCAAGGACGATTCACCAGTACCAGACCTACGTGAAGAATTGGAAAGTAATATACCTCATAGTGTTCCAAGATTCACGCTATCAATGATGTTAAAGCCACACATGAAAGTTCGGCTGAGAATTGGCTTCTTGCCAACGGATTATCATCTAAGAACATCTTTGCTATTAATTAGAAACAATTTGACCGCGATAGAGCCTGTTGTTTTATATGGGAAAGGAGCGAGGATTGGTGTAAAAGTGGAAAATATTGAAGCACGGTCAAAAAAACCACTTTTATTTGAAATTCGAAGTGATCATTTAACTGATTGCAACAATCCCAAAAGACTCATGCACAAATTACACTCTACGTTAACGGTGAGAAGACCGTTTCAGGTGCTAAACTCCGGAGAAGTTCAGTTTACCGTCACCAACATGAGTGTCAACGGTGTTCCATGTGAGAATCGTGGATTTAGAATATTGAATTGCTATCCATTCCGGTTGCAACCAAATGAAACGTATGCACTTGATATTGCATATACACCTGATTTCTTGACAACTACAAATGAGGCGGATTTACAATTGTACATGCATATGAATGGAAGTGCGTGGGTTTTCCCATTAGCAGCTACCGTACCTTCTGAAATGCTCGCCAAATGCCATCAAGCACTTCCGCGACCTCCATTTGAAAATATAATGTATTATAGCTGTGTGACTGCGCTAATGTAAGTACTTTACATAGTAGAATATTGTCGTTTTCAATGATCGATACCGAATGGAAGAGGAAAAAAGTATGGTCTCATTCGAACGTTTCTAATTTTTCTTTTGTTTTCATTAATTTATGTCATCTATCTCAATTGTGGCACAAATTAAACTCACAGGAATGACTAGGAACGGTTGAGAACAAAAAAGCGCTTCTGGTTCAGATTGACCAATGTGTGTTTACGTATTGTGTTAAAATAAAATGTTTATTGTCATGGTGTAGGTTATTTAAAAAAAAGGTTTAAAGGAGCATTCCGAAAAATAAAATGGTCTCGCTTGGGGTCATGTCGATTTAATTTCCAATTTGTTTATTATTTCGCTTTTCTTTTTTGTCCTA
The DNA here is from genome assembly GCA_963931815.1 of Caenorhabditis plicata. NCBI lineage: Eukaryota > Metazoa > Nematoda > Chromadorea > Rhabditida > Rhabditidae > Caenorhabditis > Caenorhabditis plicata. Next base: position 18,062,905 of record OZ007494.1, read on the forward strand.
TTATAATAATTATTATGTATAGTCGTCGCCAAATGCGATTACCACCGCAAAATGTGGCGCACTTTTCAAATATTATTTTTTCTTTAAATTTTTAAGAATATTTCCTTGTTTATGCTCGTTCTATACTGTTATAGCTTAAATAAATAGAAGAATATGTTATAGATGTTGTTTAAATAGTGGAATAATTGTGGAAAATAATTATAATCATAAAAATTAAATGAAAAAATAATATTTAAAAAGTGCGCCACATTTTGCGGTGGTAATCGCATTTGGCGACGACTATACAAAAATGTGATGAAAAAAGAAAAAACGAAATAAGAAACAAATTGGAAATTAAATCGAATATTTTTTCTTATTTTTCTTAACATTTTTAAAATTTTTATCGTAAAATTGACAAAATTAATTTATTTGATGACCAACTGGACAATTAATCACTCAAATTATAAATAAGAAAAATAGTTCGAAACAATACAAAATAAGTGAGAATTTTATTTTACGACAATGCGTAAACACAGTCACGCCTACGCTACATTTCGATCCTCGTCATCGTGTGAGTTTAATCTCTCTCTCTAAATTTTGGAATATTTTTCCTCTGCCATCGGGATCGATTTTTCAAACGATTATATTGTTGTTTTCAGATATCGGTGACTAATGGAAGAACAAAGAAAGAAGAAAAAACTATAGCCTCAGATGGACGGTCACACGGCCACAAACGACTTTTTAGTCTATTCCTCTTCAATGTGTTCTGATTTTTTCGTCTTCCATTAGGCCCCGATCTCTGAACAGGACTATATATATATATATATAAAATTTTTAGTTTCTGTTTGGTCTGTGTTTTGGCGTGTGCTTATTTGGAAGGGGATCGTGCAGTGGCCTGCGCAATTCGTCAACAATATACAATCCCACGTCATGTTTTCGACTTAAAAAATTTAGGAGGAGAAAATAATCAGGGAAGGAGACTCCATAAAAACGAAGAAGGTATGGAAATTGCGAATTTTATAGAAGTAATACATTTTTAGAATGGAATGACACTCCCTCAACACTACGGGTTGCATCGGATGCTTGGTTGGTTTGGCGGATTTTAATTGGTATTGCAAATTGGGTCGTTCACTGCGTATATGCTGTATGGAAGTTGTCATTGTTTTGTCGTAAAGATAAGACCGAAGAAAGTACAGCCAAAAACAACAAAAGAAAGAAACGAAATCCAGTCACGATGGTTAAGAGGAAGGAGAAAATTGAAAAAGCCCCGGAACCCGTCGAAAAGAATAAATCAATTCCTAACAACAGTAATGCTAAAAAATCTTCATCAACGAACAAGAAATCTTCAAAATCACCCAAGATACAATTACCCAAGAAAAAAGTCCAAGAGAAGGAACAGGTAGGACGGGAAGATTCAATGAAGAGGAAAAAGGAGGAAGACGATAAAAAGTTGAAGTCGAAGAAGAAGGAAGAAGTGAAAAAAGTTGAATGTACAGAACCAGATAATGTGAGAGCTAAGAAGGGAGAGGCAAAGAAAGAAGTAGCTTCTGAGAAAAATGTAGCACTTGAAGAACCATCGGTTTCACAGAACACACCATCAACGTTGAAACCGTCGGAAAATATAACCGTAGAACCTCAACGAAATACAGAGGAATCAGCGGAGACAGAACGAGACAATACAATGTTGCACTACACAGATCCAAACATTGTGGCACTCATGCAAGACTACATGTCAACGGCCGCTGTAATAGCAACGGATACCAACAGAAACACACCAAACCCGAATGTTTGGACGTCCCCTCTTGGGTCGGTGGCAATGCAGTATCTCAATTTAGGGATGCCGTGGATGATGACACAGCCGATAGAACAACAACTTCAAAGCCAGGTGGTCCAGCCCCAGCAATTGATTGAAGATAAGAATAATACTAATGAACCTCTGAAGCCCGAAAAGTTTCTACATGAGCAGCAACAAATTATTCAAGATAAACCAAATGATAATATTCAATCACAACTGCGAGAAGCTTCGAGTGACGATGAAGTTCCAGATTGGGCTGACGAAGATGTTCATGCCAGTGATGCTGAAATTGATTTCTCCACTATGTCCGTGGCGGCAAATAATATGCTCAGTGATATGGAAGACAGAAGCATTGACAAGGTACGTTTACCCTTGAAAGTTATTCTGAAACTGTGTTTCAGGTAAAAGGTATATCCACAGGTGAACGGCGACTAACCATTGGAAGCGAGAAAAAGAGAGATTTTTCCAAAACTCCTGGTCATGTGGATAATAGAGTTCCACAATTCCGGTCTGGTCCGGAAAATTCTAGTCGATATGGACTGGGTATGAGATATATATATATATATATATATATAATAAAATAAAATAAATTCAGATTCTACTCTATCTAGCTACTGGCAGGAAGCAGAAACATTCGATCCTTTGACACCAACCACTAGCGGAACTTCAATCTGGTCCAACGAACAGACTTCATTATTTAGCGGACGTGAGTTCAATCTATGGAGTGACTCGACGTTCGATCCTAAAACAGCCTGGACCAACCTCGGATTACCACAAGATGAAAATAAAGACAGCAAAGCAATTAAAAAGAAAGACATGAAGAAGAATTGATTGATCCATCACTGCAAGAAATATTTGCCACAAGTCTAATTTTTTTCTCACAATCTGATCTGTTGAAAAAAGATGCCAGTGACACATTATTTGTTTATTTATTAATCATACAACACTGTATACAAATCAATTCCTATAAATGGAAGAGGTAGTAATTTATTAGTTAATGGACTTTATTGAGAAGTCGTCTCCAATCGTTGCTTCACCAATCGAATAACTTGTCGACATTTTTCAGCACCACTTTCAGCTTGTCGTGCCTCTTGAATAATAATTCTGGCAGGAACGAGTTTGAAGTTGTACTCTGGTGCAACAAATTGACAAACGAATTTGAACAGATTCACACAAGAAATGCGTTCTTGTATGAGACCACTTCGACACTCTCCTTCTTCGCTGAAAATTGTATCCTTCACATTATTTTGATGAAACTATTACAAAAACCTCTTAGTAAGTGTAATCTTAGACAACAAATCATCAACCTTGTCCCAATGCGATGATGAAGATTTGCGCTCACATTCCGTTATTCTCTGCTCAACAAGACTCTCATGATCTTTGCTTGTTTTATATAAATAGGTCGGGAACTTCTTTTGGTACTTCGAACCAATTCCTTTGAGTGATTTGCGACATTCTTTAAAAAATTAAATATTATCCCTATACACACCAATTTAAACTTTTTTCTTTAACATTTTCTCAAGTTTCGTTTCATCTTTTTGTATCACCCTTCACTGGCGCACCACTGTATTTTTAAATATTGTCCTTTTCAGAGGTCGGTGCCTAATGGAGAGGAACAATTAGAAAAATAAGGTTCTCGTTTAGACGGCCACTCTTCTATCTCAACAATGTGTGTTGTATAAAAAAAGGATAATACACATTGAAGAGGAATAGATGAAAAGTCCTCTGTGGTCCAAGCGAGACTAGAATTTTTTCTTATTTTTCTTCCATTAGGCACCGATCTCTGAAATGTACTATATCATTTTTGTATAACAAGTGACTTTCGTTAAAACTTCTTCCATAACATTTGATAATTGGTATTATTAATGAATTATAAAATAGTTGCATCGGCGAAGAGCGTTGATACGAAAAAATGTACCTCAACGACTTGAGAATAAATAACTCCTTTTAAACGGTTGTGACAATTAACTCTACTGAGTTAAAATAAGATTTTCTACATTTCCTAACATCTATTTTTCATTAATTTTTATGATTATTTAATTAAAAATATGATGAAATTTATGAGATTGAATTTTATGAGAATATGATGAAATTTATTAGAAACTTCCTTACTTAAAAACATCGATTTTAAGTGTTAAGAAGCAGTCTAACAGAGAAAAATTATGTTTAATGTATACAAAATAGTTGAAACAGTTATTGTCGTGGTGTAGGTTGATGAAAAATTAGGGGTAAAGGAGCATTCCGAATAATAAAATGGTCTCGCTTGGACAGGTGTAGATTTGATTTGAAATTTGTTTATTATTTCGATCCTAAATATAATAAATTATACCTAAAATTTTTATTATAATAATTATTATGTTGATTTAACAACCAATTTAGTAGGAGAAAACAAAATGAAAAAAAAGCGAAATAATAAATAAATTGCAAATTAAATCTACACCAGCCCAATCGAGACCATCTGTTTTTGGGGTATGCTCCTTTACGCCTAATTTTTCATCAACCTACACCACGACAATAATGGTACTGTATTTTTTAAAAAAATAATTCGAAAATTGAATCCTTTTTATATTAGAAGCTATTACGATTTTTGTGCTGCTATTCCTTTGTATGTTATCAATGTGCGCTTTCTCAAAAAGTAGGATAAGCGCATTGAAAAAGAATAGTTGGGAAAGTCCTTTGTGGCCATGTGGCCGTAAAAACGAGACTATCATTTTTTTCTTATTTTTCTCTTCCATGATGCACCGATACAATCCTCTGAAACTACAATAAAAACTCCAAATTTTTAATCGAAGTATGCAACGATTAAAACCACTGTGAAGCTGTTATTGAAACAGTAGTAGAAGAATGATTAAGTAATGAGATAAAATATTATTTTTAAAACTTATATAATATTCCGGTTGTTAAAAACAATCAAAATACAATAGATAAAACAATAAAATCAAAAAGAAACCAACCAGAAGAATTGTAATTTCCATCAAACCATAGCCAGCGGTGGTCAGCTCCAAACGTGTCCTCATTTTCCTCATATGACGGTTTTTCGACAGATGTTTGTTTTGAGGGCTTTGATATTAAATGGTCATGCGTCTTGTCCCTTGATGTGCTTTTATCGACAACGGTAGGTGTAGAATTAACAAAAGGTTTAGATGGTTCCACAGGAACCACACTGTCCTGCACTGTTTTTACCGGCTGTACAAGCTTAAAACAAAATGAATTCATATGCAGTTTCTCAAAACTTTACTTGTGATCCAGCCTCAAAAGATTGTGCCTCAATTTGTCCGGGCACATTTACGTTACTTATAAATTTCTGCTGCGGGTTTTGAACATGAATATTTTGTGTTTGTTGTTGTGCATACTGATGTTGACTAGATTGAGATTGTGGGTAATATCCATTAAACCCTTGTTGAGGATATCCATTATAATAAATATAGCTAGATGGAAGATTAATTTGAAATGGAATGATTGCATCTTACCTTGGTTGTGCCGGAGCAGTTGTTGTTGGTACAACAAATGGCTGATGAGTTGGTAAGGTAAATGCGGCCAAAGTTGGATGCGACATTAACGTGAACGGAACATGAGAAGGCAAAGTGAATGTCGGCAAGGTAAACGGCGCTTGCGTCGTTACTTCAGGAGCCGAAACTGGATTCGCAACGTCGGTGTGCACAAACAACGGAGAGCTCTGAGATTGAGCAGCAACCCCGATAGGTTCACCACCGATTTGCGCTGGTAAGTCAAAAATAGTGCTTTGGAACGTCTGCTGACTACCAGCATATGAAATCATTGATAATAGAAAAATAAACGAGCGTATCATTGTTTGTTATTCACGAAAATGGAAAAATCGCGATTTGTCTGCCTTGGAGTAGGTGGAGAAATAAAGATGAATATAATCGTCCCCTCCTACTTCTTATTGTCCAATTCTTGTTATTACAGAAACGAGTTTCATGTATAGAACAGAATATCTTGTTATAAAATCATTCATATAAAAAAATATACATTAAAACGATTAGAAGATGAAACAAATTGAGACATTTTTTAAGCTTCCATTTGTATATTATTAATATAATCCTTTAAGATAATTTTTATAAAATAAATAATATCCTACGCCAATTTAACTTGTTTAAGTTTTCTACGTTACAAATTCGATCTATTCATATTTTCTTTCTGTACAACCTTATAGAATACCCATATTTTAGCTTAAAAGATGTCGTAACTTTATGTTCCTCAATAACGTAATCTGGTCGTCGGGTGATTTGAATGTCAACGATAAGAATCGGACCACCAAAAAACTATGAAGACCAAAAACTCCTGCTTGATAAAGATGCGACACAGACATAACAGCTATTGGCAGTTTCCTTAAGTTGTTTTACATCGAAGGAAAATTGGTTCTGTCGCCCTAGTGACAAGAAAAGCTAATTTGAGCCCATTTGACCATATGTAGCAGATGTGACATCACGGTCATCACTATATAAACATTGTGTTTGTTATTGCTAATGACTTAGTCACTCCTATATTCTGCTAATGTTGATATTATTCTGAATAAACAATATTTCTTATATTACGATCTTTTATAAACGACAGATTCAGCATTCGCGTGGCATACTATTTTAGCTTCTCAAACTCGGGGAAAAGGTCACGGACAATCGCTATGAAATACAAGTTGGCTTGTTACGCAATCAAATCGGAAAGAGACCCGAATTGAGGAATCGACATGATAAAGTGATACTGCTTCATGACGTGATATTTTTTTTAGACAACACACATTGATGAGATAGAAAAGAGGGACGTCTAAACGAGAACCTCATTTTGTTCTAATTAGGTACTGATCTCTGTAAGGGACAATATTAATTTATAAAATCAATGTGTTTATAAAAACAATAAAACTATTCAACAAAATTATGTTCCTTTTCTTCTCTTATCTTTTCCTTTTCTTCCTCTTCCTAAGAATTAAATAAAATAATTATAGTCTTCGCCAAATGCGATTACCACTGCAAAATGTGTCGTTTATGCTCGTTCTATACTGTTTTTACTTGAATGAATTGAATAATATGTTTTAGATGTTGTTTAAATCGTGGAGTAAATTTGGAAAATAAAAATAATAATGAAATTTAAATAAATAATAGTTAAAAAAGTACGCCACATTTTGCGGTGGCAATCGCATTTGGCGACGACTATACTTTAAAAAATTACAACCAACCTTCAAAAGATTGGAGGCCACAATTCCAATAAATAAAATAGCTCCTAGCCACGAATTTGATTTAAATTTGTTCCAACAATCTCGACCGTCATTTATATTGACTGTTCTAATTTGCCAGCCTAAATGACCAGCCGTTCCTAAATATCTTATCTTTTCTTTGTAATTTTTGCCGTTTTCCATGATAAAAAACCTGCCAAAGCCAGCCAATAAGGCCAAGTTTGGTAACTATTTAAACCAACTAATGACAAACACCCAATTGTACCACAACCAAACAAGCTTAGCCATTTCTTCGTGTCATCACCCATTCTGAGTGCTGTTGATTTCACGCCAATCATTAAATCGTCGGCTTTATCCTGCAAAGAATATTGTATTTACTTTATCGGTAATAATATAATCGCTGTAAAGCTTTCACACATGAAAAACAATTTTTTTTGAAAACCTGATGTGCATAAATTGTATCGTAGATAAGTGTCCATTGAATAGCAGCTAAATGCAAAAGGAACGGAATTGACGTCACGTGAAGATCTCCTTTTATTGCGGACCATCCCAATAATGCACCCCAGTTGAATGTAACGCCTAATTGTTTTATTTTGATTCGTAATTTTTATAAAATAATATCTACTAACGCCACCTTCACCATCCAAATAAAGTAATGATAGAGCAAATATTTTTTTTTTTACATTCTAAAGATTTTTTCAACATTCTACGTGTAAATTAAAAGCTTCTTTTCAAGTGACCCTAGAACGTATGAATATTAATTCCTTTGAGAAATATAAGATTATATAGGCTTTATTGAGCTACTATTCATAGCTGATAAGTTGAAGTTCACTTATGTCTCTTTGCCCGAACTAAAACAATTTTTGCTTATGTTCCTTTAAGACATTTCCCCATTAATCTACACCACGATAATATAATAAACCCACACCTGATGGCTATAAATGGTATCGTAGATCATTGTATGCAGTATTGTAGCAGAATAGAGAGGAAAATATATCGTAAAGCCACCTTCAATCTCCGCCCAGACTATCAATACACTCCAATTCAGCGTTGCTCCTGGAAAATAATAAACTCGAAGTTCTTATACCCATTTATATAATATAACAAAAACATAGAATACTGATGGTGAAGGTGGATACTTTTTGATTTTCTAAAAATTATTTTGAAAATACATTGTAGAATCAATTGTATATTTTTTTAACGATCCTGATTATCTTTCTTACAAAGAATGATTGAAGCTTTTTAATTTAGAAAAAACGAAAATTATAGAATCTATAGAAACGCGCAATTTGCAACTGTCTGCACCGTGATTCACTAACGTACAAAATTTTGAGGTTTTACTCCCAAGATGTGTTTTGAATAAATTGTGAAAATATAGAAATAAATAATTCTCAACAGAAGTTCTATATTGTCGTGGTGTAGGTTAATGAAAAATCAGGGTTAAAGGAGCATTCCGAATAATAAAATGGTCTCGCTTGGGCTGGTGTATATTTAATTTACAATTTGTTTATTATTTCGCTTTTTTTCATCACAATTTTGTTTCATTTTATTTTCTCTTACTAAATTGGTCGTTAAATCAGCATAATAATTATTATAATATAGTCCATTTCAAAATAGTTAACGACGCAATCACGCTGCAAATGCTGCATACTAATTAAAATTAATTTTCAAATCGATTATTTTAATAATTTTTAATTAATAAACGTGAAATATAAGCAATAACAATTAAAAAATGTCACAAAAATTATTAAAATAGTCGTTTTGAAAATGAATTTAAACAAGTATGCCGTATTTGCAGCGTGATTGCGTCGTCAACTATTTTGAAATACACTATAAAAATTTTTGTATAATTTATTATATTTAGGATCGAAATAATAAACAAATTGCAAATTAAATCTACACCTGTCCAAGCGATACCATTTTATTATTCGGAATGCTCCTTTAACCCTGGTTTTTCATTAACCTACACCACGACGATAAATCATTTTGATCGTCATGATATTCTATTTCTTATCGTATAAAGAATAATATAGGTAGACAAATTTTCTGTGGAAAACTGTTACTCAACCTTTAATCAATAAAAACGAGTGGATAAATATTGTCCTTTTCAGAGATCGGTGCCTAATGGAAGAGGAAAAAAATTAGGATGGAATGAGGTTCTCGTTTGGACGACCTCTCTTTTTAGACGGCCATTCTTTTTACGAAATTATGGGCCGCACATATTTAAGAGGAATTGAGAAAAATGTTTTTTGTGGCCCCATCATTTTCTCTTCTTTTATTACTCTTCCATTAGGCACCGATCTCTGAAAAGGACAATAAATCGTAATTGTTGTTTCTTGATTATTGTCTGTGTTAATAAACATAATTATTCTAACAGCCAAAACTTCAAACCTTATACTAAATAATCAATAGAGAAAAACGTTACCGATACTTCCGCAAATATCCAAAAATCTACAGTCTTTGGAACATAAGAAATCTTTTCGTTAATAATCAAAATTTTAATTTTAAAGACTAATATTTAGTAGGGTATCCTTAGCGGATGTTCAAGACATGTTTTCAGACCTTTTATACTCTAATTATTTGAAAAAAAAAACTTCCATTATTCGCGCCAAATGGAGATTTAAGGAGCAGAAACAGAAGAAAGTCTCATCGATGTGACCACCACTGTTTATGGAAAAAAACCGTAGCGTAGCGATAATAAAACAGACTTGAATAAAATTTTATGGAAGTAGGTTTTTCATGAGGGGAAATCCACTGATACCACTCATTTCAACTGTTGTCCAAGAGTAATATGCGAAACAGCTTGATAGTGGGGATGTCGCAAACTTTTGGACACCAGTGTATGTTTCGTTATCATCATTGAATAATTAAAATAGCAGCTTATTGGGTATACCTAAAACTAGCTGCGGCCAATATGTAAATCGCTTTGCCAGTGGATAGCCAACGACAAAGATCATCGAAGATGCACCAACCGCGACACTGAAAAAATTACTTTATAATACACATATTCAATTTAATTTATTTATGATCCTGGAAAGATATATATATATATATATAATTACTACTAGACACGTGAAGAAAAGTAATGTTTAAATACCACAAAAACATACAAAAAAGAAACCGTAGGGGTATGTTTAAAAAAAACTAACAAAAACCAGATAATTAATAAGAGATAATGTTTGGGAAAATTTAAATAATGTAGATAAAGTTAAATTAAATTGTTCAAAGAAGGGAAAATAGGTGGGAAGAAGAAAGAGGATAGGGAAAAATTTAAAACAATCAATTACCCGATTAAGTGGGAACCTAAGGAAATTATAATAAATATGCCAGAGGCTTGTACGTTTTGTGGACCTGGAAGGCCTGGTAAGCCATCGTCATGGCTTCATTCAAAACGGATGGAAACAGTTCGGGACCCAGCGCCTTGGATGTCACGATCCTCACAGCAGAGGCGCCCCGAACAAAGTAGCCGAAGGATCATGGGAACGGAAGAGCAACGATTTGGATTACCCATAACTAACAACAAACTAACAAGAATGGAGAAAAGAGAAAGACAACTGCAAATCGGTACGTGTTGTTGCTCAATCGGGGATGGTAAAATGGAGGCTGCCCTTAAGTATTTAAGGACTCGCACCAGCGACCAGATCTGCCGACTTCAAGGTTCCCTGAATCCACTGAGTGCAACGTTCCGATCGATATCGCCACCATTGTCGATAACAGAAAATTACAGTGGACCGGTCATGGAGCTCGACTGCCGCCCACGCTCAGCGAAGATAGGTGGGACAAGCGGGTCAAGGAGCGGGTTGTCGAATTTGTGAACCATGAATAAAGGACATGCACATCCGGAAGAAGATTGGGAATGCTCCAGAAGAAAACGACGTGGTCTACATTGGCGAGATGCAGTCGTTCGAGATGGAGGAAGATAGTTCGAAACCGCTTATGCGGTTGATTCGAACTCCAAAGTATCCAAAGTAAGTAAGTTATTTTTCATGAAAATTAAATGAGAATTATCAATTTCTCATGGATACTTCAAATAATAATAAATGTTCCCCAACGGACTCCAAATTATTTTTAAAAATTGTGGGTATCATTAAAATCAGCATCCAAGGATTGTAATAATATAGGAATATAAAAGGAATATAAAAATAAAAATCATAAGTGATACTATTGAAATCAGTGATAATTCAAGTAGGGGGTGTTTAAATGGAATTTGAGAAATTAATGGATAGTATTGTACTTTTTAAGATATGGGTGCCTCATGGAAGAGAAAAATAAGAAAAAATATAGACTCGTTTGGACGGCCACTCTTTTGTCTCAACAAAGTGTGTTATCTCAAAAAATGGATACATACCTATACCAGTTCAACTGTAATAAGATGGTCAGCGATGCAGATAATAGACCAGATAAAAGCCCAATTGCTTGTTTTTCTGTCAAACTTCCACATGCCAATGGTCTTCTCTTCGTTCTCTCAACCTGAACACAAATTTAGAACATCCATACCAATTTCTCATTACGACTTTCGTATTTTGAAGTCTGATTACGAATTCCGTTAATTCAATACAGTTAAAACGCATACTTGGGAAATTAAGGCCCGGATTTTCTTTCGAAAGAAACGTTTATTTTATTTATTTTAACTCAAAACATCAGTAAATTAATGAAGACTATACGAGCTCCATTAGTAAAACTTAAACAATATCTCCTTTCGTAAGACATGTGAGATACTTTAGATAACATGGTTTCGTATACTCAAAAAATCCTAATCTATCTGATTCTTTCGCACAGAGAAATGTTTTCTGAGATCTCAGCTGACATATGATACTACAGCAATTCAAATTCCTTACATTTAGATAAAAACCCCTTTAAAACAATAGTGACCCACGTACCACGTCACTAGCAAGGAAAGTATAATAGGTCAAAATCTCAGATTTTGATGAAACTTTGCAAAAAGATTCATATTGGATCAAAACGTATGCACAAATAATTTCAGTTCGCCAAAAATATTTTAAGGTACTTAAAAATCGGTTTGAAATCAGAAAACCCCTCCGATCATTATTTTTATTCCCTGACTATCAGATTCTTCTGCGATCATTAGTCCAAACAACGATATGGAGAAGAAATAAAGAATCGTATCAAGAAAGAATTAAACCAGAGTCATTTTTCTTTGCATTCCATTCATTTGCCACTATGCCATCGTTGCTGTGATTTTTTTAGGGCGAGCTGAAATTTTTTGTGCATATGTTTTGACCCAAAACGATTCTTTTTGCAAAGTTTCATCAAAATCTGAGATGTTGGCCTTGTATACTTCCCTTGTATAGTATTTAAATCCCCATGTTACTATCTCGAGTGGGATCTCTCAGTGCTCATCTCATTCCACATAATAAACTACCCGGGTAGCCCTGTACAAGAGTTGATTAATGTATAAATGTCAGTTTTTTTAGGAATACCCGTTAGATTTTTTTTAATGGGAGCAAAAACTTTTAACACAGCACTTATTTTTAATATCCTTGCCAAACGTGGCAGAGCACTTAATTTTTTGAAAAACGGGGCGACTTACTTTCTTATCAAAACTCTTGTCCCATAAATCGTTGATTACACAGCCAGCACTTCGCATTAAGAATGAACCCGCTCCAAAAATACCCAGCATATAAGTTGATGGTAAACATCCCGCCGGCGACGCTAATGCAATGCTCCAAGTACAAGGCCAATATAAAAGCCACGTTCCAATAGGCTTATCAACCCTCATTATTTCTAGATATGGACGAATATTTTGTGGCATTTTTTGTACAAAGGACGCTGATGGTGAAATACGTTCACCTCGATTAATATAAATGCATCGTCGACAAATATCATGGATGGCGCTATTCGGTGATGAAAGATTGCATCTGGTTAGCCCATGTGAAATAAACCGCATTATCATACTAGAAAATATAATGTATAATTTTATTGTAATTTAAGTTAGTATTATTTTTTACTAATTTTTTTTCATTTTTGCGTGGTATAGGAATTATATTCAAATAGCATGTAAAATATGAATCGGTCAGCGCCACACTTGGAAAATTTAAATTTAGAGTTCGAAATAGTTCTGAACAGAATTTTATCAAAAATATGCAAAATGTAAAACTGTGTATTATTACTATAAAAGAACAAATAATTTGAGAGCAAAAAATAGTTGTTCCAAATTCCAACATAAAATGTCATGGTTTATATATATATGTATATACCTTTCAATGTTGCCAAATTCATTGGTGAGCGGTCAGACTGCCGCAGTTTCTGCAAAATAAAAAATATAATAATTTGATAAACCTATGATTAATAACATCCTAATGAATTTAGATATTTTATTTATGTAATAAATGAAGACAAAGTATTCAATATTAAATAAAACTATAAATACAAATTATTTATTAACAAAAATGACAACAAGTAACAAAAATGACAAAAAACTGTATCTTTCTAAAACTCCATACTGTCGTTCATCCTTCCACCCACTTCCTTAGTAACAATTAACCGACCATCTTCAGTTTCCCTTTCTTCCAGTTCCCTTCGAATTTCCGGTGTTATCAAATAGTGTCCATGGAACTGAAAATTTCACTCATATTAATAATTATTATCAAAATATAAGAAATTGACAACTCCAATTTTATTTTCATAAAAAATGAAAGTAATAAATCTGATTTGATCTAGAAATTTTGAAGAAATATAATGCTAAAAAATAGAAATTATTAACATAAATTGAATATATGTTTCATGATCTCTTTGAGACCATTGAAAATAATTCATAAATGTTGAAATTGAATTGTAAATTTCTTATATTACCAAGTTGTGAGAAATTGATAATTCTAATTTTCATTTAATAAAAAATAAAAATAATCAAGAGGACGTCAACTATAAATTTTGACGAAATATAAAAAAAAATCATGAAATAAAGCGAAATTATTTTAATAAATTGGAAATTTACTTCACGTTCTCATTGAGACCATTTGAAATTAATTCAAAAATATTGAAAATCAATTTTCAATTTCTAACACTTTAACAATAATAGAAAAAATTACCCTCGTTAACTCATGTATGCTTGATTTTTGCTCTGCTGTTAAATCATTTTTGTATCTTTGACACAAAGCCAACAAACATTGATGCCATAATACAGGCATTTCTCGCCCATCATTTTTCAGTCTTAAACGAAATATTTCGTATATCACTTTGAAACTTACCTGATAAAATGATTTACAACAGCATCAATTGCCCTATATGGTAATGCATATTTCTTATCTATAAGTGCTCTCAGAAATACAGAATTAGAACCGGTGTATTCCATGTTAGCAATCTTTAATAATTCTTATTATAACGTACAACAACTTAAACTTCGTAAACTTCAACAGCACGATTTGAAAATTAAAATATGACCGTTGTTATTGAAGTAATCTTCAATAGCAATGGTAAAATTTTATTTAAAGTGCTTGTTGAAAATTACAAAACCTGTTAAATAGGCTAAAACATGAACAAAAACTTTTACTGTCGAAACCACAAACGCCTTATCGGCATAAATTTTAATTTAAGACAGAAATACCGTTCTATTTGTATATAATTGTTTGTGGCGCTCCGTTTCGCAGTTGCGATAATAAATTTTTTGTTACATGTAGAAGCCGATTTTATATAGAAAAAAAAACTTTTAGCATTGCAGCAGCAGCATGAAAAACTGGAACGGATACTTTCGTTAAAACTGAACTAAATATCACTGCTTCTCGGAGTGTACATGTTCCTGACTATGAGGAAAAATTTAAAGAAATGCGTAATTTACCAAAAAAAACCTCACACAACGGAATAATCAAACCCTTGAAGAAAGCTGCAGGCTTATACATAGCCTTGCAAACAGCTTGATACAGATGATAATTTAACTTTTTGTATTCATCGATGTCATCTCTGAGTCTGGGCAATAGTACCAAGTTGTAGAAACGCTGGCACATCTTCGGATTCATATTCGATGCAAATAAGCGAGTAGCTTGATACATAGCAGCCGCACTCCAACTTTCCGGTTTGGTCAAGCTTTAAAAGAATAGTTTAATAAAGTGTCAAATTATTTCAATTACAATATTATCTGTTCCCAATTGACCATTTTTGGAATAATTTTAAAAGCTTTTGGGATTTTCCCGCTCCGATATTTTGAAAGGTAAGTACCAATTTGTTCATACATTTCCGTAACTTCTTGGTCCATTTCTCGCATCTAATTAATTATGTATATGTTATAATGATTAGAAAATTACATTAAAATCATTCGGATCAATTTGGCTTATTGCCAACTCTGCTTCATTTTTTTTTGATTCAATTTTGGATTGAATAACATCATATAATGTATTTATGTGTGATGCATCTTTCTTTAAAAATCTGGCCAAATCTTCTTCATCTTTGGGGTCTAGGTCCTTAAAAACATCAGTTATAATTACATCAATTAATGAATTACAATAATTCGATCTTCAAATCCATTATCAATTTCATCGTCTTCGGATTCATTGTCAGTGTCTTGTTGTAAAGCGGTTCCCAGGGAGATTTGTCTATGTCTTGAAATATTAATATTGTTGATAAAAATATAAGATAAAGTTTTACCTTCTTTTACTCGGTGTTGCGTCATCGTTTTCATTGTAATCTTCTTGTAATTGTTTTCTAGCTTCGTTCAAAATCTTTGATGATAGGGACCCCGAAATATACTAAAAATTGAATTATTGAAAAATTATGTAAAATAAAGCTTGCTTCTTCATTAGAATCACCCAACATTTTTCTCTTTTGCTTCTCACGCAATTCCGTTCGTTCTTTTGCTACATCCTCCTTTTCTAATTGTTCTTCTAGACCAGTCTTTGCTTGAATCTTATCTCCACGGCCAGTTAATTTTCTTTTAACCATCTAAAACGAAATTGAACTTTTTACAGTGTGTATTAGTTGCGAAAATCAGATTCTGTGCATAAATGCAAAATAAATAAACTAATATGTATTGACATCGTTTTCATCGTTTTCTACGTTAAAAATTTCATCCATTCACATTTTATTCTTCCTTTACAACCTTAAGACCAAAATTTTTGCTTTAAAGAGGTCACCTTTCATGCGTCAAAAACTTCATCTGGGAAAGGGTTATTTTCATATTTCACCTGAAGAAAAAGGCTTGGGATGCTAATCAAATGCTCGTAGAAGCTTATCGAAACAATGTTCCGTCTGAAAGAACTTTCCGCAAACTGTTTCACATCGCCTGAACGCCATGGGAAATATTAAGAAGTAATGATAATGGCTTCCTTATGAATTAAAGGAAAAAATAACGGATAACGAAATCGACGTGTGAGATCCTGTTTGAACGTGTTCAAAGGAAGTCTTTATAGTATTGGGGCTGGAGAAAAATGGCTTTACTTCGACAATACGCAGAGCATCGACCGAATTGGACCAAAGAGACCGGAATGGAGGGATCGCCATGATAGTGATACTTCTTCATGACCTTCTTGATACCCGTCAATTGTACACGGTTTGGCAGAGCAGCGCTTACAAATTCGTGAAAGAGTCCAAGAATGGTGAATGGATAGCTTAGAAACTGGTAATTTTTTACAATTCGATCCATAAATTTCTAGCCGAAAATGTTGTATTAAAAGATGGAAACTATTTCAAATACAGATTTTGTTTAAAATATATATTTTCCTTCTCTTACATCGGTGCCTAATAGAAGAGCAAAAAAATAATAAAATGATAGCCTCAGATGGACGGCCACACGGCCAAAAACTACTTTTTTGTCTATTCCTCTTCAAAATTTTAGAATATGTTAGACTATTTTAAGAGAACGAGGGATTTTTACGATACGTGAGTTACATAATTTTATTGGTCGAAAAGTTCTGAATTTTCTGAAATTCAACATGACGTGGTTACGATGTTTCATAACTGACTAGTCTTTGTGAACATTTATGCCATGAGGAAGTCATTTTGCATATCAAAAAATCAAAATTATAGGAGGAGCAAAATTATGTTACTCACGCCTCCTAAGAATCAATCGTTCTTCAAAAATTGCCTAATTCTAGACTATTTCATTTTTTGACGAGATATCTGTGCCTCCGCCAACACTATTTTGATACAGACTATAATTGTTGAAGAAGTAGAATGCGTATAAACGCCAATAAGTACAAAAAACATTACTACTATTTTTATTAAGTTTTATTCATATCGCAAGACAAAGAAAATCAAGATAACAACAGTAACAGGAATAATATAACTGGAAGAGAATGATACGGCATAGTCACTTAAAAACTAAATGAATATGATCTATCTAGCTTTTCCTTCTCCTTTTTAAAGGTAAAACAGGATTTCAATAAACCAGGATTTCTAATAAGAAAGATATATATATATATAATTGATAAGCACGAAAAGAAAATAAACCGATTTAAAATATAATAAATTATTGGATAAGGTCAGCAATGTTAGCCGGCATTTCATCAATTGTCGTATTATAAAATCCTTCAATATCCTTGAGTTTTTGGAAATCGTTATCCGTAATGAAGTTTATCGCAACTCCTTTACGACCGAAACGTCCGGATCGACCAATACGATGAATGTAGTTCTCGCGGTTAGTTGGTAAGTCATAATTAATAACTAACGAAACCTAAAAAAATGTTTATTAAGTCCTGATGAGATAATTTCCTTCTCATCCATATTTATAGCCTTTACAGAAGTCAAATAATTGTTGTGGAAGACGGGACACAACACGGTAAGAAAAATGTAATCAGAGAATTTTCTTTGTTGTGTTTATAGCAGTTCACGAATGGGAAAACCAACATTTCTGTACAGGCTATACTAATTATTGGATAATTGTAGTTTGAATGCCTATTGGGAGAAGCAAAATTGTGTTCTCGGTTTACCATTACTAGAAACGTTTCCTACTTTACTGTAGATTGTTGTCATAATTAAAAGAAACGAATGAAATAATCATTAAGAAATTAATAACTATTTGATGAGATGGAAAAGAAGCTTTCAAACTTTCCTAACTATGTCAAGCAGCGACAAAATTTTTCTTCTCCGAATAGGCAAGATAGACTGAATTTTCTAATATTTAAACAAGTTATATTTCATACTTATTCCTTAATCAATGATTTGAACTGATTTTCAGTCTATTATGAAAGAAACTTCAAATCGGTGTACTTCCGTATTAATTTTTTAAAATGTAGACCAAAATCAGGATGACCGAGAAAAATTTGCATCTTTCCAAAAACGAGACTAACAATTTTGTAATTTTTTTAAATTACATTTTCCTGACATAGATAACAGAGCACTTTAATATCCAATATTTGACATTTTAAAATAGTAGTCACCAAATATAGTCCATTTCAAAATAGTTGACGACGCAATCACGCTGCAAATGCGGCATACTAATTAAAATTCATTTTCAAATCGATTATTTTAACAATTTTTAATTAATAAACGTGAAATATAAGCAATAACAACTAAAAAATTTCACAAAAATTAATAAAATAATCGATTTGAAAATGAATTTGAATTAGTATGCCGTATTTGCAGCGTGATTGCGTCGTCAACTATTTTGAAATACACTATACGATTACCACCGCAAAATGTGGCGAACTTTTTTAAAAAATATTATTTCATTCAATTTTTATGATTATTTTCTTGTTTATGCTCGTTCTATACTTTTGATTAAAAAAAAAATGAATGTCTTTAAGATATTGTTTCAATCGTGGAATAAATGTGGAAAATAATCGTCGTAAAATTAAATGAAAAAATTCATTGAAAACGCTCATACAAATATTAACACATTTCAAAAATGTGCTCGATTGAATTTTGGAAGCCTGCACTATACATTTTATTATATTTGGCGTATTTGTTTCATTGAATAAACTAGACATAGTTGTTGGATAAACCTGTTGAACATCTATTCCGCGAGCTAGGATATCAGTTGTTATAAGAACTCGAGAGGATCCAGTTCTAAATTCTCTCATGATGATATCTCGACCACTTTGTTCCATATCTCCATGTAGGCATGAAACCGTGAACTTTTTGGCAGTCATTTGATCCGTAAGTTGATCGACCTTCCTACGGGTATTACAGAAAATAACCGCCTGGGTAATGTCAATCTGGTCATAAAGATCGCAGAGAGTTTCGAATTTCCAATCCTACAATAGAAAAATTTTTCATTTACTAAATTTGATCAATTACTTCTTTTTGGACATTAACATAGAATTGTTTGATACCTTCAAGAGTCAATTCGTCCTTTTTCACAAGAATACGGATAGGATCTCTCATGAACTTTTGAGTAACTTCAAGAACGTCGTTGGGCATTGTAGCGGAGAGAAGAACGACTTGAACATCACCAGGCATCGTTTTGAAAACTTCATAAATTTGATCTTTGAATCCTCTCGAAAGCATTTCATCAGCTTCATCAAGAACAAACATCTTTATATTGGTGGTATCCAATGATTGTCTCGTAATCATGTCATTAACACGACCCGGTGTTCCAACGACAACGTGCACACCATCCTCTAACTTTCGTTCATCATCTCTGACACATGTTCCACCAATACAGGAGAGGATTTTAATGTTCATGTATTCTCCAAGAGCGCTCATAACTTTTTGAATCTAAAACATTTTTATGGGATCATTTAAGTTAACATTTAATACTTGTTGGGCTAATTCTCTTGTCGGTGCCATAACAAGGGCTTGAACTCTCGCATCATTATGATCGATTCGTTGAAGAATTGAAACGGAAAAGGTTGCTGTTTTTCCAGTTCCGGATTGAGCTTGAGCAATCACATCTTTTGCAGTTGTGCATGGTACAATAGCACGTTTCTGAATAGCCGATGGTTTCTCAAAACCGAAAGCAAAAATTCCACGAAGTAATTCTTCTTTCAAACCCATGTCATCGAAAGTTTCGACAACTTGCTCATAATTGCCCTATAATATAGATATACCATTTCAGCCATTATTTGGATAGTTAACCTCAATCAAACCATCAGCATCGACAGTCGTATTCCCGCCATTTATATCTCTCGTGTCGGTCATGACAATAAACTTTAAATTTCAGTTTCTCTGAAGGATTATTATATGAAAATAGTCTGTAAAAATTAATTCCAACGAAAGTGAGTGATGAAAATTCTAAGTTCTCTAAAATTGTGTTTTCAAAAATTTGTGCCGAATATAAGATGAAAAATTATGAATTCGTTTCGTTGACCACAAATTTTCTTTAAATCTTTAACTTAACAAAATTTAAAAAAAAAACAAGAATAGCTAGAGCAAATTTAACTGAAATAAGTTCGAAAAAGTTCAATTTGTTGTGTGCAGTTTTATATGTCACGTTAATTTCATACAATGTTTAATTTTTCTATTATCGTTTTTAAAGATTGATGCCTATGGGAGAGAAAAATCATTACAAAATTTGTGACTGTCCAAACGAGACCATTATCTTTCTACTTCCATTAGACACACTTGAATAGTACAATATCCCACTATATATAAAATAGCTCCCCTCCGTTATAATTTTTAACAATGACAAAAATTAATGACATGTCTCGGTGGTTTTAATGACATTGTGAAAAGGTTACCTAGGTTATCTAATAAATCCAACTATAATCACTGGAAGAGTAATACGAGATTTCCAGGATTATTAAAGGATGTAAAACTTTCTTATTTTTTGAGTGTTAAACAAGCGAAATTACGCAAATAAATTATTTAATGACAAACAACATGCAGCTAGTTATATAGAATAATCTTCCATTTTTCAAATGACCTTTACACAACCATATAAAATTTGATTATATATAGACGAAAAAATAATCGAGGAGACATTTGAACGAACATAACATTACTAAAAAATGCGCTAATAATTATGTACGTGTTATAAAAATATTATTGGCTGAAGGCAAAGAATACCTTTAAATTCCAAGATTGTCACAAGTTTATTTTTAAAAATCCTAAAATTCGGTATAATTTCGTTGCGTAACCTAATTCCACAAAGAATAATTAAATCATAAAATTGAAAGAAAAACAAGTAAAAATTATGAATAAACTAGTAACCAACTTGATTCATCCCTTAAAAACCTAAATGGGAAAAAATATTTTTAAAAAAATTAATATCGCTGACGGTTCGACGTACAAATCATTGAATTTGTTGGTCCTGTCAAGAATGTTCAATAGAGCATCATTTCTTATTTTGTTTTTATTACACATGCCGAAGAATCTATATTTTATTATTAATATTTTAGTGTTTCAGTATATGCTTCTGATTTTCATAAAAATACTACTTACTTATTTTGGATACCTCAGCTTGCAAACGTTCGTAATAAAAGTTATTTCAAGTATTTGAAAATTCAAGTTAATGTAAATTTGTGTATTTGTAAAGAAAACAATAAAATAAAAAATGTTGGTCTCGTTATTTCTATGATTTAGAAAAGTGTTAATTGGGAAAGTTTTTCTTTACCATTTCATCAATTATGTAATGTATTTTTTAATTATTATAGTGTATTTCAAAATAGTTGACGACGCAATCACGCTGCAAATACGTCATACTAATTAAAATTCATTTTCAAATCGATTATTTTATTTTATTTTTGTGACATTTTTAATTGTTATTGCTTATATTGCACGTTTATTAATTAAAAATTATTAAAATAATCGATTTGAAAATGAATTTTAATTAGTATGCAGTATTTGCAGCGTGATTGCGTCGTCAACTATTTTGAAATACACTATATTTAAATCATTTTAAATAAAAATGATGATTGAAATCTGTGACATAGAAGAAAAAGGTTAGCAACATTCGGTAGCTTGAATTTCCTATATAGACTTTCATTCTTTATACATACGAGGCAAGATATATAAGTTTATGTTTATTGTTATAAATTGAAATTAAGTGTAATTTCCATGGCTAATATATGTCTAATTAAACTAGCGGTATTAAATAATTTTATCCATAGGGAGGTTTTCTAATTGCAGGATTAGATTTACATGTCTTTTTCTCACAGGTGCAATTATTCAAAAATGTGTACCTAGTTTTTTTCACTATTCAGATTCTTTTTTTTCTACTATTCTCATTAATTCTCGTCACCATTATTAAAAATTATAACCTCAACAAATCTACAAAAAATTGAAACGTTAATAATATCCAAATTAAAATTATGAGTTTCTCACAATTTTCACGGGATATTTACTTTAATTTTTGTTTTAAGTTGCTCGATTAATAAATTAAGGTCAAATTTATTTATACAATTATTGTCTTTTTCAGAGATCGGTGCCTAACGGAGGAGCAAAAAATAAGAAGAAATGATAGTCTCGGATGGACGGCCAAACGGCCACAAACTACTTTTTTGTCTATTCCTCTTCAATGTTGGCGACCCATTTTTTTTGAGACAAGACACATTGATGAGAGACAAAAGTGTGGCCGTCCAAACGAGAACCTCATTTCATTCTAATTTTTCCTCTTCTATTAGACGCTGATCTCTGAAAACGACAATATCAAATTATGCGAATTATTAGATATAGATTACAACAACGGAACGGGTACTTTAATACATAAAGATTGTTTGCTGGAAAGTGAAAAACATTCCGAAAAATTGGTAGTGAAAAAATGAAGTCTCGGGTTTGAAATTTGAAATTTTTTAAGGTTAACATAATTATTAAGTTCAACAATAGCTTTATAAAAATGTCTTTAATAATAAGATTAATAATTCTAATATTGTTAAGATGAGCTACAATAATTCCAGTGGGCGTAGACGGCCAATATCCCGAACGGAAGCTGAAGAGCGTGCTCTTGATAAAATTTCGAGAGAGGTAAATTATAATTATTATATTTATGGTATACATTTATAAACAGGCTGAGGCGCGTATGAAATTGAAGCGAGAGACGAGGGAGCAGGCAAGACTGGGACGTTATGCAATCCTCGAAAAGAAAGTCGAGGTAAATATTTAAAGAGTTTTATGTAATTGAAAGTTTTTTATCATTGTCATGGAAGTATTACTTTCTCGAAAAGAAAAATTATAATTTCTCGTTTTGTTATATTTAGTCATGTTGCCAACATTTTTTCAAATCATTAAAAATTAATGAAAATAGAAATTAGTAACATAAATCCAATAATATCAGTAACATATATTACAAATACTATCGCAAACTTGCAGGAAGATGCAGAGTTGTACCGTCACGACACAGCTGTAAGTTTATGATTTATACTTATTTTGCATACTTTTTCCTTTTTACACATTGAATTAATTTTTAACCCATTGAATTAAAAGTCGAAATTAAAACTAAAGTTTCTGTATATAACATAGTTATGCCACTGCATCCTTAAGGTTATTGTTACTATAGTGTATTTCAAAATAGTTGACGACGCAATCACGCTGCAAATACGGCATACTTGTTTAAATTCATTTTCAAAACGACTATTTTAATAATTTTTGTGACATTTTTTAATTGTTATTGCTTATATTTCACGTTTATTAATTAAAAATCATTAAAATAATCGATTTGAAAATGAATTTTAATTAATATGCCGCATTTGCAGCGTGATTGCGTCGTCAACTATTTTGAAATGGACTATATTATTTTTTGTTCTCCTTTCGTTGAAGTCTGACTACTAACTAAAACTTTTTATCTATTCGCAAAGAAATATAATATTTGATTTTGATTGAATATGTCATTTGTGGAAAAAATATAAGGGCTCAAAAATTCGTGTATGGTAAATCAATCTACAAATTTGCACGTGGATTTAAAACAACGCTAAGATTTTCGATTCAGTAATGACCAAAGTACGAATGATTTTTCAAAATTTTTTGACGCGTCATGCCGGTTTCGTGCTGGATACATAATTATTTAATGCATTATTCTTGTGAATTTTAAAATAATTCTCGTCAAAATCGATCTGCATTCGGTCGTAGTATTCTCGAGGTTCAGAGATATTATTTAATGAATTTATTTGTTATTTCGTGTCATCTTTATTAATGATGAGGCACACTTCTCAACTGAGCCGAACAAACTAAAATCTCTCTTCTGAATGATGTTGGAGTTTCCGTGTAAAATATCTCCACACAACTTGATGAAACTATAGGTGTAATTTGAAATAACCCTAAAGGATTATTCAAACAATTTAAAAATAAGACGAAAGGTCGAAAACGCGTATTTTCGAGACATAATGTGAGTATAATTGTTAATCGAATTCGTCAAAGAGAGCACGAGAATTTGGGAAAGACTTTGTTGCTACGGCATATAACCATTCTGTGGAAAATACAAAGATCGGGCTCTATTTTACGCCAAGATAATACTCCGATTCACTCCAGTGGATCGACGAAACGATGGTTTGAGCTGAATAAAATAGACGTAAGCCGAAAGCCCTCGGGAATATATCGACTATAATATTTTATGTGATATCTAATCACGATGCCTTTACTATCTAGGGAGGTCATTTCACGGCGCAGTCGCTCGAATTGGAGAGAGTTAGTCCGCTTCTCATTGCGAGAATGATTCGGACTCCAAAGTATCCAGAGTAAGTAAGTATCCAAAAATGATTCGTTAACTATTTATCTATGAACAGCGATAATGCTTTGAATGCAGACAGAATTTGACGCGAACTATCGAAAAAATTATATTTTAATAATATTTTCGAAAAAAAATTTGCTAATGTGTTATTTTTATCAGTTTTACAATTAATTCATACTTTGTTCCAATTGTCGCGAGAACAGCTGGATAACCATAGTTTTATTAAATATTTTTTTTCGTTGCTTATCGATCAGTATATATATATATATATATATGCATATGATACGCCACCGAAGAGTTCGGATTACCCATTGTTCTTGTCAAAGAAAAATGAAATACCCTTTATTTATTTCTCATGGTGTTGTAATTGTTGCATTGTTGCAGTCTACTTCTAATGGTGTTATTTTTAACAAAACTAACGAACAATTGCATGTAAGTTCTGAATAAAATAAAAATATGCAAATTGTGTACAGGACAAAGTAGTGGAACTACAAGATCGTGTGCAACAAGTCATGTTTTTGTACTCACAACTGGATAATGAAAAGTCTACACTGCTGTATGAGGTTTTATGAATGATTATTGAAACTAACAATTTCTTTAATAAGGTTGATTTGCTCAAAGACGAATTGGAGGAGAAAGATGCTACTATGAATTTAATGTCGCGCGAATGTCGTGAGTTGACAAGTGAAGTAAAAGCCCTTCGTCGCAACATTGAGGCTATGCATATTACACAGCAGCAGTTAAGAAGCGAAATAGCTCAACGCGATTTTATAATTAAAGTAAAAAAAAAATTAGCACATCCTACGAAAATGAGCTTTGCAGGAAAATGGACTCTGTCTTGTCGAAGATGATCCCGAGGATGAATCTTCTGAACCATCCGAAACCGAGATGTAAGTCTCTACTAACAAAAAAGGGTTGTACGTTTATTTTTTAATTAAATTAATGATCTTAGACTACCTTTTACACAAAGAAGTTTGCATTATTTATGCAATTTTTGTTTTTTTCTAGACAAACGTCATAAGACATAACGTTTCTGAATACTAAAGAATGGAAAATACATTATCTCATGGGATTGGTTCATTAAATTGTCAAATTAATCATTCATTAAATATTTTTCCAGAAGATCTGGCCCATATTTATTTAAACAAGAAACTATTCGTCTTCTTGATCGGGTAGTGCCCGGATCAGCAAGTCTCAACGACAAAATTCAAAAATTGATCGACAATGTAATATCAAAACTAATTAGATGGGATATCAGCTTCTTTTTTTAGAACAAACGTATGAGGAAGGATTATGAAGAACTGGAACAGACAATTTATTCACATAGGCATGCCAGGAACAATAGAGAATCATCTAATGTTTCTGTAAATCATGGAATTGATGAGTTAAACAGTTGAGTTAATTTTAAATCACGTTGTTTGGGATTTCATAACGTATACGGAAAAATATTACAAAAATAAGTTTGGGCAACTTATGGATTCCATCTCATTCCGACTGTTTAATATTTCTGTAATTTTTTTTTATTGTACGAACCCCTCACCTCCCCTCTCCCTCCAAAAAAAAACAACGATTCCTATCTGTTATTGTTAATCAAATAAACTGAAACTGAGATCATTGGGTTCAAGAATAACCCATGGATATTAATTTACATAGAAATCGACAAACGTCGAACATTTTAGAACATTTCCGAATCCCAATCTATCATTGAAAAAACAAAATCTCAAGCGGATGCTAAAGTCACTTACCCTGTTAGTTTAACACGTTTTATCTGGTAAGAGCATGCGATCTGTATGAAATGTCGCACGATTTTAATTTTATTTTAAAATTATTTTTTCTTTTATTAACAAGTGCTAAAAAAATATAAGCTAATCGCAAGCATCATAATATTTTATTTTTGAAATCACGGTGGCTCTATTTATGTGAATTGTAAGAACAAATATGCATGAAAACGTATTTATCTGAAGTATGTCATCCATGGGATATTCATGATCCTGAATTCAATCATCTCAGTTTCGGATTATTTGATCAACCGTAACATATATTGGCTTGAGGAATAAGTTCGTATAGTTTTTATATTATCTTTAGTAAAAGTTTCTGGAGACCGTATACTTTATTTTGTATTCCCTTATTTTTATTAATTGTATGAATCGTAGAAGAAGCAACGAAGCAGTTGGCGGAACTCAAGCTTAAAATTCAAGATCTCGAAAGAGAAAATACTAATCATCAAGGAAATGTGAACTATGTTTCGTAGATAAAATAATAACCATGATTTTGTAGGTAATTAGAATGGAAGGGCAAATGAAGCGATATAAGTTAAATTCGGAACAAGCGGAAAAGGAATTGGATGAATTAAAAACACAAATGCGTCAAATTAAAAAAGAGGTATAGTATTAATTTAAAAATTCAGGTGCAAATGGGGAAAACCTTCCTATTGTAATAGAAAAGAATTATCAAGTTGTGAGATATTGATGATTCTAATTTTAACTTGATAAACAATAAAAATGTCTTTGGCCCAAAAAATAATGAAATAAACCGAAATTATTTAAATAAATTGAAAATTTGCTTCACGTTCTCATTGAGACCATTTGAAACTAATTCAAAAGTTTGAAAATGAATTATCAATTTCTTAAATTTTTATAATAGTAATATCAATATTATAATAATACGGATATATTATATTGACAAAGGATTCGTACTAAACCATATCGAAATTATTATAACGTGGTGTTATTAAATATAGGAAGAAGCGAATATCCCTACGGAAAAAACCGTGCCGCAAAAAATCGAGAAATATTAAATCATGGAATTTGAAAGTATTTTTTTTTACTTTTGTGGATTTATAAATACATGGTAGAATTGATGCAGATTTAATTCTTATGAGATATTTATTTTTAATGTTTTTATTAAAATGAAAAAATGAACCTTGTTCGGTTTTTTCGAGATATCAATGTTTGACCAACATGTTGAGTCACTGAGACATTAGAAAAACGTTTGATAGGTTGGAGATCGAGTGGCGACGAACTATCGGTATTTTTATTAACATATGTGTAGGGAGACGATTAGGGTACATCTACGCGACATTTTTTTACTTTCTTTTATTTTAAGTAGTTTATGTTTTTCTTTGTTCTAATTTATAGAAAGTAATGATAAATAATGTTTTAAAACTTTCTTATGTTTTGTTGTTTGCCCGTTTTTGTAACTTATTGTGTTTTTAGATATTTTATATGATCTTCTGATTGGTATAAAAATGGTGCAAAACAATTATGGATCAACCAGGAACCTCCAAAAAATTAAGCTTGTAAGTCAGATTTTTTCCATCATTATACATTTTTTTATTCTGAAAAATTACCTCAAAACATATCAAATGATACTAAATGTGCTGCTTACTCATATGGATATAAAAATCCGTGAATCCAACTGCGCAGTTTTGAGATTTTTCGAAAAATGTATAAAATATTACAAATTTTCGATTATTTTCAGAATTGAGGGACATCTATTTCTCAAAAACACTAGATGAGAAGCTGGATTGTAAGACAAGGATCCCTACTTATATTCTAAACAAAGAAAACCACGCATGAACAAAAAATATTTTTATTTGTATTGATTTTCATTTCATTTGTATCACAGGGATTGTTAATTGGTTGGTATGTTTATTTTAAATAAAATATGATAATCTTATTTTGTAGATGATCTAGGTGATTTAGTTGATACTAGATTTATAGATATTATGTTTGTAAGCAAGCTACAACTCTCAAGGAAACGGAAATTCTGTGACACAGTCAACAGTCAATATTTAAAGAAGAGGAATAGTCTGGGATTGTTTCAGTTCCAGGGGATAGTTTTGGTGGTTTATATTAATATTTAAGTATAATTAATATTTTTTATTATTGCTCAAGTATCCCGTAAATCTTATAGAAGACTGAAAAATTATTATGACCCTTATAATATCTTAGATTCTAATATATTGAATTGTTTTCATTGTTTTATCAAGTTTATTTAGAATATGTGATACTAAATATTATACTTATCCGTTGTTTATTATGTTATAATATAAATTATTTACTATTTATTATATCATAATAAAATGTTTTCCGACTTCAATTTAAATTTCTTCCAATTGTGAAGAAAAAATAGCGGTAGTGACTCGCGGAGACACGAAACAATGAGAGAAATTGAAATGTCGCTACAGCTGATATGGTTAACATAGCGATGCTGCCTTTTTCATTCTAACCTATCAAACGTTTCAAATTGATGGGATATAGTAATTAAGTATTTAAAAATCACTGTTATTGCTCGAAATGTAACTTTGTACGATATCAGATCTTTTAAAATGACCTCTTGCTTTATGAACAGTGAAGATTTAAGATTAAAAAAATGAAATAAGTTTCAGAAAAAATTAGAGCTCAGTCAATAAATTTTTAGGTTTTTGTATAATTTTTTCATGATGTTTCTATCAGAAGACTTAAAGTAAATGTTATATTTTAACTCATACATCAAAAATTTTAGTAAAAGTTTAGACTATTGTGTGTGTGACCAAAAAATATCACCCCTTTCTTATGGAAAAAAACCGGATATGAAAACGAAATTTGTGTACGGTACCTGATTTTGGAATATGGAATAGAATTTTAAAAAATTGCGGAATTTCCTCCTTCACTTATAAGAACCTACCAATAATGATTTTAGCGTGTCAAAAAATATTTTGAATTTAACGAAAAAGTTTAAAAACATACAAAAAATTGCTAAACATGTGATCAAATTCGTTGATCTTCTTTCTATGTGAAGGCAAACAGTTATTATACTTTTAAACTGTCCATTTCCACGAAGTAGGCCACATATTGCAAAAAACTGCGCAAAAATTCAAAATTTTTTCGATTGGGAAATTTTATATTTTAATTCCGAGTTTTAAAAATGCAAATGGATAAACAGTGGAGACATGGCTTAACACGGGAGATGTAGTATTTTTCTACAAATGTTTGTTCGCCAGTGGTAGTCAGCTCATTAAAGAATTAGTTTTACTGAAGTTTTTCCCTCTGACCCTACTATTTCATTCAGAATCATTGGATCTAGTGCAACACATTTTCTCATATTACAAAATGTCTGATATTTCATTTTTCAATTCTGATGCATATACATTTTTCTATTCATTTGGGATGATGGATGATTTTTAAAACAAAAGAAATTCGGTTTTTCAATACCCCTATCTTTTTTTATTTTTCCAAACTTTATTCTTCTAAACAAAAAGACGACAAGAAAATTAATTAATGGCCTTTCGCCAAAACAAATAAGACTGGGATAGTAATGATGATGATGAATCTTGAATTGAAATCTTTTCTGCATGTGAGTATAAATTTAATTACAATTAAAGCTCATCGCTAAAGAAATGCATTATTCTATCTTATCGAAACATTATTTACAGCTTCGTGACAAAGAGCACTCACTAGAAGAGCAAAAGGATACTAACAAGCATTTGCAGAGCCGTCTAGAAAAAATGCGAATGCAAAGAACTGGTCGTATATAATCACTAATGAATTATGTTTTAAGCTGTAAAGATGCTATATTTTATATAATCATTCTTTTAATTAATTGTGTCTTATGTAATTTTCATATATGTGATTAATAATTTTAAGCCGCTTTAATTGTAGTATATTATTTTTCTCATCCTTGTTATATAAATAAATCTACATTTTAGTATTTTTATATCCTGTATAGCGATTCTAATTAACTCTATTTATATTCCTTAGGTTTTTAACTCAAATTGGCTTTGTTTGGGTGTAAAATTTTTTATCAAACAAGTTCTGTATCTATTTAGCTTGAAAAACAATACTGATTAAATTCAAAAAGGATTGAATTGTTGTCGCTCGTCACATTTGAAGAGAATTTCGATGCCTTCCTGTTTAAAGTCGTTGCGCAACACACTATTGTTATGATCATCTGTTGTTCTCTTCCTTAGCCACACAAAGCGACATTTCTTGAGAACAGAGGAAATAACTATAAGTCGATTGTGAGCCGATAATAGAAACCTTTTGTTATGAGTGTGAGCTCGCAAAACTATGAAATTCTCTTAGTCTCTGAGGGTCATGTGCATAATTAATTTGGGTTAACGGTATGCTCAATAAATACGCTGAAAACACTTTTTATTTGTTCAATGTGAGAATAATCCTCGAAGATAAACAGAAGCGCATGATGTTGAGATTGATATTTCTAAAAATTGTCTGACATAAACTAATTGTATTTCAACTTTTTCACAACTTATCTACACGTTTAATGAGTAGTACTGAATGACGTTTGGAAACCAAAGTCATAATCCTTATGCCTTAGGCATGTTCAAATGAAGAAGATGAAGCCGCTAATCTATTTTTTGTGTAATTTTATTCAATGGAACGAGGTCCAATTCAACATTATTTGTCATTCAAATTTCAATTAGAAACGTATTATTGGCTCATAATTTTGTATTCAATTAAGAAAGGCGATCTCTAACAATAATTGTAAAGAGGTTTAGTTCCGTTTTTTATTAACTGATTATATAAAATTAGTAGGCGTGGTGTTTGGTGGGCGGAGCTATTCGAAGCAAATACTCGACGGATTTAGAGAAAGGCTATAGAAATCGTTGCTCACTACATCAACATCATTATAGAATAATCATCTAAGAGTGGCCATTTTTAACTGTATTAATATTGGTTTTATTTTATATCGAAATGAAAGCTTCGTCATTCATTGTTTTGTGCACTATTGGAGTTTTATGCATTGTGGTTTCATCGAATCCTGTCATGATGTATAGACCGCAACAAGTGTTTGACGATGATGGCGTCCATTTTGTGAAGCGCAGTAATGCGGAGCTTATTAATGGTTTAATTGGGATGGACCTTGGAAAACTTTCAGCCGTTGGGAAGAGGTACACAGTATATATATATATATATATATAATTCTCGTTTTCTGATTTACAGATCCAATGCTGAATTAATCAATGGAATTCTTGGAATGAATTTAAATAAGCTAAACAGTGCCGGACGACGATAAACCGATTCGAAATCATGTTTTGTTGTTTTTTATTCGCTTATTGGATAATTACCATTTTGTTATTAAATCGTCTCACTTCGGTTCATATTGAAAATTTGAAAAGAATCTTCTGTAACATTCCTCCTCTGATGATGTTAGAGTTCATTATCACTCGTCATCATCATTTTTTCATAATGCTTCTATTTCGTACCGATGAAATCAATATTTCAAAAAAATAAAATTAATATAATTGTTTGTTATTTGTTTGTTAGAATAATCGGCAAAAATAATGGAAGATAATAATCTCACAATCAGTAAGAACTCATTGCAAATAAAATTTAAATAGTGAAATTTTTACTAAACATATCTTCTGGTTTGGAAGATAGTGGTACGTTCAAACAGACGGGAGAGAGTATGGTTCAGCACATCGGGTTAAAAAATACGCGAAGGCCTTAGTGCTAGCAACTATACGTCTATTAGAAAAAATTTAACTTTATCATTGCATGTTTACACTATAAAAAGCATTTAGCTCAAATAATTAATTTTTTTAAATTTATAAAAATAATTTTAAAAATGTGTCAGCATGTTTTTTGTACCGGAACTGTAGCATAACGATTTTAAGTATGGTTTATTCAACGTCAAAGAATAAGAGTGAACTTGAATGAACGATACAATAATAGTGTGAGTCCTGGTGATCGAATGGTACATATCAGTGTTTCACGGAAATCGATCGGGAAACGGAAGATGGAATGAAAATTTTCTTTCTGCTTGAAGCCTCGCATGCTAAGTTTTATATTTTTTGTTTTGATTATTCAGTTTTAGTATATTCGCAGATTGAGATTCCCCCGATCCTAATTGATAGTTTATTAGGCCTATTATCTTATTACTTATTGTATTCGCTGACTCTCCTTGTATAAGGAATTAATAAAAATAAATAACACTTGTCAACTCCGCTCGGATGAAAAATATTCACTTTCAGCTTTAAAACTCAAATATTTAAAGTTTAAATATACATCAGGACAATAGAGGAAAAACATTTCGCGAGAGAACATTTCGCGAAGTTGGCTATTTGCCAAAAAGGGGAGGGGGACGAGAAAAAAATGTGGACCACTAAAAATTCTTTAAAAAATTCATATATTGTTTCTGTTGAATTTGACGATTTATTGTCGACTCGAATATGATATAATAACTTTACAATTGAACGAGCTATTTATGGCACGTCATCTGGGTCGCGATATATACAAATTTGTTTACAAATATTAAACACACGTAAAGATCTGGGTTGTGATAAGCACGTGGTGATGTCAACCGATACGTAACAGTTTCTTTGAAGCTTTATTATTCTGATTCGAATTAATGTATGTTAATTATATATATATATATATATACAACTCTGAAAAAAATATCTAACATCTCTAACAATTATCTTTATATGTTGTTTCGATCATATGTTGTTTCGATAAATGTGTAAAATAACAATGGTCATAAAAAGTATTGTTATTTTAGCTAATTATTCTAATGCTTATAACACAAATAAAATTAATTAAACATATATATCAGCGTTGCACGGAAATCGATTTTTTTCAACCGGACGACGGAAAACGGAAAACGGAAGATGGAAGATGGAATTGTCACATTTTCGGTCCCATTTTGGTCCATACAATTATTTATTATATAAAAGTTAATATTATCGGAGAATATCTCATTTGCGAGGAAGCTTTTTGGTTTCACTTCTAATTGCTATAGAAGATACAATTGTGGAAATATTCTGGGCTCATTAGATCTCAGAAGGGTAATGGTGAGGCTGGATCAGAGAGATAACGGGCGCACATATCAATGAACAGGGAGCAGTTTGAGAGGATCAAATTTGTCATCCGCATTTTTGGCTCGATGTCTTGTAACTCGTCATTCGAGCTCCTTTGCTCCAGACGTGTTTTGCCCCTTAATTTCGTCCCCAATTGAGATGAGCCTTGCATCACTTATATAACTGTTTATTCTCGTTTGAAGTAGGTAAAAATTTTAAATTCAAGCTCGTTTTAGCCTTCAAGCTGGAGTACTGAAATGAATAGAAACGTTTTTAGATTTCTCTCCATAGAAATTTTCAAACACTCGTTAAATATACTAAAAACAAAAAGTCAAAAATTAAAAATACATTTTCTTTATTAATCTATATATGATCAACAACCTGATACCCATATTTTTATATCAACCAATAATTCAATTAAAATTCACGTTTTATAAAAGTTCCAAGCGTGGATGCTGGAAAACATTGACTCATAATACTCTTTCTTAATTTCTAAATCATATCCATGTACCGTTCCATGTGATTCAAGTTCTCTGAAAAGTATAATTATTAATAGTCAATAAAAATAATAATAAAACCTTAATTCTGTGATACTCCATTTATTCCGTGAGTCAGATCTAATTCGCTTTCTCTCTGACTTCCAGACATTTAATGCTTCGCGGTGTTTCATCTCATCTTGTAATTTCCCCATAATTTTATCCTACAATAAGACTACAAGGTTTTTTAAAAATTCACATATAAATTCACCTTATTAGTGTCATAATGAATGACAATCTTGGTTTTACCATTCCGCAGTTCTATGGATTCAGTAGACGGTACCAATGTAAAATGCTTATATGTAGCTGATGATAAAACATCCAATTCATAGTTTGTGCGATTATTTGATATCATATGAACTACTGGTACTGGCGACCAAATGAAGAATGGTATAATTCTGGCTCCGTTAAATAGTTTCTTAAGGATAAGCTCTTCTTTATCATCTAAGAATGATTTTAATAAATCTGTTTTGATTTTTCCGTTCATTTCGGTTGACAGTATTAACATGCTCGTGAATCCAATATCTTCCACAGACCATTCAACGTCAATTCCACCTATGATTTCATTATTCGCATTCATATATCTCTCGAGGACGGTTGTCAAAGAATGAGTAATTGGACTTCGTATTAATGAACCTTCCATTCTATTTTCGTGCTTATGAATTCCATTCATTTCGAGCCATTCGTTTTTTGTTATTGGAATTGAAGGCAAACTTGTTGCCTCTCCAAACATATCAAATGTGCCATCTATATCGAAAACATTTAAAGTTATTGCAGCTTCCATTGAAATTGACATATATCTTCCAATGAGCAAGTCGAATGGTCTACTGTCTTTCATTATTGTTAGATGAAACTGAGGAATATCGATACCTAAACGAAACTTTTATTTTTAAAAGAAGAAAATTGTTACCTCCTTTATAGCCGATTGGTACCCATTGTTTATCAGAATTCAAATAATCATCAAACATATATCTTCTTGTTAATTGAACGACTCTTTTACCATCTACCACGACTACCACCGTGTTCGTTTCATCCGTTATAACGGCCCATTTCGTTCCATCGTCCCTTTCAATTGCAAACACTATTCCATTATCATCATACAATAGCGTATTAATTCTCCGGTTTTTAGAGTCATAGTAATGAGTCACTTGGGTCTTCTCCTTCGGATTAGCATAATATAAGTAAATTTTATTATTTTTCTCTACGTAATCTATCGATTGTAGTCGGTTGTACTGTTCATCATAATTTAATTTTATCATATTAACACTATCTCTCGCGCGGACCAATCTTCCATAACCATCGTATTCAAAAGTTTGATTGTTTCGTTTCACCGTCCAGCCATTCGCATCTGTTCCATAGAAGAATTTTCCGAATTTTTTGGGCGATCCTCCGTGATTCCACTCGACATGATCATTATTAATTGATTCAATTCTGCCGCAAGCGTCATACTTGATTATCTTCTTGGAATTATCTACTTTGAGGAGCGTCAATCTTCCATTAGAGTCAAACTCTTTCAAGGTATTGTAGTATTTATTATTAATTTTCAATTGTGTTCCAATGACTCTCGTGACAACATCTCTTTCAAATTTCAGTGAAGCTTTAATATCGTCAAATATAATACTTTTCTCCTGGATCTGACGATAGACGGGATCCTTAACAACACTTATTGTCATTCCATGTCCGGTATAAGTTTCAGACAATAATTTATGTTCTAACTGAAACAAGTTGACTCCAATTAATCTTCCTTTCGAGTAAGAGAATGTTATTGGTGATAAGACAGTATTGTGGATGACACATCGAATTGTTGTTAGTTGCATAAAATCGTCGTAGTCAAATGAAAAAGATGTTAATTCACCATCAATAACAGATGTCTGCCTTGAAATCAGTCTACCCTGTAGTGTTGTATTTCTTTCAAAACTATTCGTTTTCCAGCACATGGCTTCCCCATTTTGAGACCAGCAATCTATAGACACATCCCTTCCATCGATTAAGATTTGTCGCAATCTCCCCTTGTCATCAAATCGCTTCAGAATGTGATGTGTGCTGTCAGGAGTTATATATTCCACCACAACCGATTCTCGAAGTCTCACCAAATACGGATTAGAATTACTTGCTGATAGCCTCTTCAATATTTTATCTCCATTAAGGTGTATGATCTGGCTAATAAACACAGTTTCGCTGTTTCCATCGCATACGACACTCTTCAATCGACCATTTAAATCGTAATTTATCGTCCAGCTGTGATCATGATATCTATACTTCGACGGAAGTTTATCACTATCTGCTCGATATTCAAATGTGGTTGCCAATCGAACACCAGCTTCGTATTTTTTTATTATACGACCCAATTTATCCAAAACTATCTCACTTCTCCTCTTTCCCCATTCTATTATCGAAAATGTGGAATTATGAGTAATTTGTACAGAAGGCATACGATTGTCGGCAGCTTCAATACGATTTAAAACTGATCCGTTATTAAATATTGTGAAGAGTGGTTTCTCGCCATCTTTTATTAACTCGCTGTTATTCATAATGTTAATATCACTTGATCGCATGATGACTCCATTTACCTAAAATTTTTTAAATTAAAAAAATCCTTTTAAAAATTTTTACTCAATAAATTTAAGCAAGAAACTCACCGTTAGAGTTGAAAGAATGCTAACCAACTCCAGATTTTCATTTCTTCGCGTCGATTTCTTCCAATCCCATTGAGTTGTCAGTTCCCTTTTCGAAGCATCCATCGATGGTATTTGCGCCCTTTGTCTAGTCATAACCATAGTTTCATTGTTCAAACCAGTTCGACCCAGTGTTATTAAAACTTTTTCTCCAAATGGTGATCTTATAGAATATCCGTCAGCTGCCAAAATATTTATTGACATTTTCGCGTTATTTAACAAATCTGAATGATTTTAATAAAAACTTTTGAAACCATTAGATGTACCTTCATAAACTAATTCTGATTCTGATCTTGAAACTGCGGCGACGACGACCCCATTGGTTTTAATTGGCGTCCGCACTCGAGAATCGGCGTATTCCTCAACACCTATTTCAGTCCTTTTACCATTTGTGCTCATGGATTTTACTCTTCCGTATTTATCGTATTCGTATATAATAGGGTGTAAACTCAAAACTTCAATAAGAAAACCGTCGACATAACGAAATTTAATAGAATCAATTGATTCAATTTGTTCGGATACCATATGGATATTATTTCTAACATTGGACGATTGAATTTGAATACTAGTGTCATTAATTTGATTAATTTTAGTTGTGACCCCATTTGAATCTGTAAAACTTTTTATAAGTATTCAATGTCCAATATCATACCGCTAATTGATATTAGAACACCAGTTTGTGACTCATTGGTATATTGGAAGCTATAGAGACTTTGGCCTGTCGATAGATCTAATGTCGATAGATGAATACCAAAACGGTTGAATACATATTTCTTTAAAATTTTCATTGTGAAAACAAAGTTTTTTAAAGTTACTTCATCTTTTTCCGCATTGTCCACGACGTATTTTCCATTGGACCGTGTGACGGGCTTTCTTTTTAATGTTATGATTGTCGCTTCTCCACCATTTGCAACCATAACATCTCCTAGAGAGTTTATAGCAATTCCTAACAATTCTTCTCCGTTCATAAAGTGAACAAAGTTCTGGCTCGCAAGACATCTAACTCTTCCTTCACCCTCGAGAATATATAGGGCGGAAGTTTTGCTCGATGCGGCAATGTCTATCGGTTTCTCCAAAGGTTCACCGTCACATGCGGTCGCGGCTCCAATTTTCACTTCAGCAATTGATTGACGTATTTCGTAAACGACAGTAGAGTCAAGAACGTATACGGCATCATTTGATCGGTCAATGCTAATGCTAGTGGGCCAGTCGAACATCATTTCTGAGAGTTTAAACATATTACCACATTTCTTATTATGATTGAGTCCAGAAATTGTTCTAATCGTTCCCATTGCATCTATTGTTCGCAATCTTCTTCCATCGGCCACTCAAATGACAAAAATAAATACTAAAATTATCGTATAAGCTTACGATAAAGATTTCCTTTCGAGTCATAATCAACTCCTTTAGGGTAAATAAGCTGAGCACTAGTAGCGTCACCTCCATCCCCACATGCATCACTATTACTAGAACAACCCGTACCGTCACCAGCTATCACCTAAATCTCTGTGGATTAAATACAGAACTTTATACCAACCTCGTAGTTATTATACAAATCGTCTGGCTGCAAACTAGCGATTCGCCACACTTGTTTGCGAAATGGCAAAGAAATAACAACACTACCATCAATAGGATTCGTGGCCAAGTGATACTGATGCGAGGCATCCGCAATGTCAATTTTCAACAGTTTAGTTGAAACATTATTAATCACTCTAATTATTTCATTGTGATCTCCAATTATGATCGAACCATCAGTATATGCTAATAATTTCGATGGACGATATAGCCAATGAGATTTGTTTTGGCTCTCCAAATCTCTCTTACGGTTTGGTTCGCCGTAGATAACATTAGATATTAGGAAGTTGCTTCCAATAGTCTTGTAACCTCCATCCCCAAAGTCCAGCACTCCTGAAAACAGGACATTAAATTTAAAAATTTCAATTGGTACACCAGTTGTAACTTGAAACTACCTACCAGTATTTTCCTACTCCAGTCACAACACATTTTTATCAAAGGGGCACAACACTTCTCGAGACAACTCTAATAATGATATAGACATACTTGGAAACTCAAACAAAAAAATTTAATAGATCCTTACACTTTTTGAGAACCGACACTTAAATATTAACCTAAAAATCCGAATTAGTACCTAACTACTTCTGAAATTATTTTTTGCAATTTTTCAAGTAAACTAATATCTGATTCCATAAAATCAGCAGGGTGACGATTTAGCGGATTGACAACCCTTTCAGATACTAAATTACCCAAGTATGAGTATAGAAACTTTTCCAGGGTAACTCAAATATACAGTATCAATATTATAAAATAATGGTAGAGTATGTTAGCGAGGATAGATAAAAAATATATTGTCGTGGTTTCGGTTATTGAAAAAATCAGGTTTAAAGGAGCATTCCGAATAATAAAAGGTCTCGCTTGGGGTAATGTCGATTTAATTTATTTTTGATGTTTCGCTTTTCATCACGCTTTTAAAAATATTGTTTTATCTTAATAAATTGGTTGGTAAGTGTGAGGTACAATTTGCTGAATGAGCATGAAGATTTTGTGAAACAATAATTTTTCAACGAATACTTACGTCAATGTTTAATGAACCTTAAAAGTTAAAAACTCGTTAAAACTTATTCAGGAAAATTCAATAATTGTAATAATAATAATATTATCACTTGAAAAAGTCCACCAAAATAATGAACTAGGAGAAGAGGAGGAAATTTATTTCTTTTACTGGTATTGAGTATTCTTTAATATTTCACTATTGTAGAATATATATATATATATATACGTTAAAAATTAGGTATAATTTAATTACCGTTTATAACATCTAACTTATGATGATTGTCAAATGTCCAATATTGCGAACGTCGAGGACCAAATCCCATTAGTGTTGTGTGTAATCTGATCCAATAAATTTCAGAATCACGGTTACACTCATCAAATTCATAGCCAATTCGGACTGAAAATTAAATTAACAATTAATATGGTTTGAAAAATAAGAAAAAAATGATGGTCTCATTTGGACTGAGCTTAGAACGATGAAAATTTCTTTATCTTTATCTCATAAATTTATATTATTCATTTTTGTGATAAAGAAAATTAATTTAATGGTATAGAAAAAATGGAACTGTGGAAAGATGTGGAACACGTTTTCGAAAAATTCTTCTATTCCAAAAAGGCACATTTGCCTGACAAAGAAAATATAATATATAATAATAATAATTATTATTCTTTTCAGAGATCGGTTCCTAATGGAAGAGCAAATAAAAGAGTGGCCGTCCAAACGAGAACCTCATTTCATTCTAATTTTTCCTATTCCATTAGGCGACGATCTTTGAAAAGGACAATAATTATACGAAGTTTTCTGTTTTTCTATGAAAAAAACTTTGTGTTAAGTTTTCATACCTACTGCATTTGCGAGACCATATACAGGCTGATTGTAAACATTTAACTTATCCCAAGCAAATAAATATGTCAGATTAACTTTTGGAGAGAGTCTGTAAGATTATTTTATAATATAAATATCAAATTATTTCTAACTAACGTTTTTACAAACCGCCTTCCGGCAACATTAACAAAAACATGAACTTGTGTAAGCATTTCGATCGGCTCATCAATCAATCCTATCAGAATGGTTGTTGAAGCATTCTCTACCCGCGCTGAATCATAAACCAACTGCCTATTGATTCCAATATTAATTCTTTGTACAGCAGATCTTCCATCGATAGCCAGGGGTCCTTTCGAAGTTCCATGTTCGTCTGTGAACAATTTCGGTCTCGGTGTCTTCTTTAGAATCGATGTGCACTTAATTCTAGGAACGTCTTGTTTCACGCTGTCTCCACGGTGAAGTATAACATCTCCGATATCCATTATTTCTCCTGCAGGGATGTGAACAGTACGCTTGGCAGTATCAAACTGAGCCCGCATAAGTTTCAGTGTTACTTCACGTCCTCCATTCACAACCAAATCAAAGAAACCGTCATTTCGCGATAGTGTGAATCCATAAAGAGGGTATGATGCATCAGATACACGTACTCCAGGCAGAACAAATGATTCATCAGGACCGAAAAGTATACGACCGCGAATTACAGAAACAAGTGAGCTATCAAATTGGGTCGAATCTGTGTAGCTTTGCACAGATTTTCCCTAAATATAGTTTAATTAGAAATAATAATAATTTATCATGGAAAAAAGTGGTTTTCTCCTTTGCATTTAAGAATATATTTGAAAATAAATCAGAAATGTTGAAACTGGCACAGTTTTTTCCAAAGGGAAGACGGAAAACTGTATTAGAAATAATTTGAAACGAAAATGGAACTCAAAAAAACGGAAACGGAAAAGGAAGACGGAAGATTAAAATCCGTGAAACTGTGATATTTAGGTTTTGTCCTTTTCAGAGATTGGTGCCTAATGGAAGAACAAAAAAAGAAGAAAAAATGATAGTCTCGGATGGACGGTCACACGGCCACAGACGACTTTTTCGTCTAATCCTCTGCAACGTGGTCTTCCAATTTTTTTAAAGACAACACACATTTATGAGAGACAAAAAGAGTGGACGCCTAAACTAGTACCTCATTCCGTTCTAATTTTTTCTCTCCATTAGGCCCCGATCTCTGAAAAGGACAATATAAATTAAATAAACATTTTATATCCTTATTTAAAAATTGGAAATATTACTAAATTGAAAGTATGAACATACGATATTCTCTTACCGAAATCAAAAATCCAATTTTTCTGAAAAATGGTACATTCTCCATCTTTGTTTCGTGTGATCTTCGAGACAAAACTTCCAATGGTGATGGAGCTACAGAGCAAGCGGTATGTTTCTTACAGTAATCACTTGTACAACACTGAGGATCATCACAATCGATAAGGCCATCTGTCAATTAATTCAACTTATATTAAAATAACTGGTTTATTTATTTACCATTATCATTATCTAAACCATCTGAACAATGTGTTTCCACATCCCATGAACAATCCTTTCCAGTTCTTCCAATATGACATTTACAACTCCATTCTGCTCCAGATTTCACACATTCGCCTCTATTTGAGCATTTATTTGGACATCCATTTATACGACAATTTTCACCATTCCATCCATTTTCGCATTGGCAGACACCGTCAGTACAATTTTTACAACCTATAGCACATTCGGTTTTGTCGCATTTCTTTCCCATCCATCCTCGATAGCATTCGCATTTTCCGTTACGGCAAACACCATTCAAGCATGATTCACATTCACATTCGTCTCCAAGAAACCCTTGAAAGCATTCACATCTTGATTTTACCAGTCTACCTCTTCCACTACATTTCTTAACATCTTCCGTTGACGATCTAATTGTAGGTAGAAAAAAGTTCGATGTGGGCTTTTGTGTTTCGAAAAATTGAGAGCAATCGACTCCTGACCACCCATCGCGACAATAACATGTACCATTCAAACAGATGCCTTGATTGTTGCAAGTTGGATGAGGACATGATTTTTTGTCACATGATTCTCCTTCCCATCCATTATTGCAGACACATTTTCCATTTGGTGCGCAAGTACCTCGCCGATTACAATCCGTTGTTATGCACCAATGTTGTCTAAGCTCGCATTCCTTTCCCTTGTAACCATCATTGCATATACATACGCCTCCGGAAAAAACTCCATTTCCACTGCACAAAACCGGGCAAATTGCTGAATTAAAAATGTTATATTTTTCTGAACAAACTATCTTACCTTTCTCGCAAAACTCTCCGGTATATCCAGGAATGCATTTGCATTTCGCCATAACGCATTCGCCTCTCCCATTACAGTTATCATCGCATCTTAACATTGGCAAGAATGGATTCCCTTCTTTTTCCGACGACATTTTTTGGGATCGCGTTTCTGTGACTACAAACGATATTGGCTCCACCCGGTTTCGTTCATTGATAAATGTTAATAAATGTCTGCCCTCAACCATGAATTGATCTACTTTGACATGATTTCGACTGTCTCGACGTACGCGTTCCGCTCTTAATGGAATAATCGCATCATTCAAAGATAACGACGGAGCCACACCAGCCCTCATGAGCAAAACTATTTGCGATCCCGCTTGTAATGTAAAGTTAAATGCAGATCTCATTGCACGCGGAACACGTAGCTCCGTGGTGGCTTGGTGTCTCGGTAGCAAGTCCACATTAACGATTTCTCCAATGGATACTTTTGGAGGAAGAGCTCGAAGGCTATCCATATGCATTGATGGATCTCTATTTAAGGATGGTTCACTATATACATACGATGGTGATTTAACTAAAAAAAAATAGTCTTAATATTTAACAATGTATATAAGACATTACATAGCAGAAATATTAAAGAAAGTAGAGAAAATAACAATGCAATTGCTAAAAATATAGTACATTTTCGCCAATATTCCTTGTTTTCCCTTTTTTCAGTTGACCTTATGGATACTTTTCGTCGACTGAAATTAAGTGGTTTGATATAACTAAAAATTCAAAGCTAACTAAACCTTCGATTTGTATTAGTTGGATATTTCAACAAGCTCACCGATGCATCGCAAAATGTTGGATTTGGTGTATTTGATCTGAATTTTTAATATAATAAATATGCTCAACTATGTCCAGTGTATATTTTAGTTATAGAATTAACAATAATAAGAACCCGCTATAATTACACGAAATATTAAACAATTTAGTTTAACTCTCTTATTAAAACTCCCGTTAAAACTTTCAATCGACTATAAAATACACTTCAATTACCGTAACCACGTCAAGTTGCATTTCATAAAATTCATATGAGGACCAATAAGGCAACTATATTGTAACTAATATGTAACGTCTTTTAGAAATCACTATTAATATGCAAAAATAGTCGAAATCCTGTTTTACAACAAATAACACAAATAAAATTTGTTAAAAATGTGATCAAACTCGGGAATCTCTCTATCTATGCGAACACTGTTTGCATTATGAAGTTCAAATCAGGTCTAGAGAGGATTCATACCGTCCAAACGAGACCATATAATCTCTTCCACTCGGCATCTGTCTATATAAAAAGACAGCTGTCTAGACAGTAATGTTTTGTATTTTCTAAAATAGTACACATTTCGCATTTTAATCTTTTATCCTATTTCTAAAACCTGTAGTTTTTAATATGCATTAATTATGTTTAGCTTTTAAGAATCACTATGTTGTTGGTTATCAGCTTAGTTAGTTTTGTGAAGTTCTATATAATTTTTCACATTTTTATTGCCTTTGTAGTAGTACAATGTTTAAAATTTCGTGATTTTACTATTATATTAAGTTAAAAATATATTTTAGCAAACAAGACAGCAATCCCCATAACATGTATGTGACATGTTTATTTTGCATTAAAATCTAATAAAGGTCGGTTAAAATATGCACGCACGAATTTGCATAAGTAAATTGTTTCCGCTTCATCACCTTAGGTGCTTGGTCACATCCGTTTCAAAACCAATTTAAACTTCTCAGTTCACTGGATTTATTAAAAAGTAAAAAATAAAAATAAAACTAACTTCTCTACTATATATCTCGCCGATGAATTTGTATTTACACTTGCTGGTGACATTGATGATGACGCATTTTGCACTAAAAAAAATAAAATAATATATCTACCATTCATGTGATTTATTTTTTCGAGATTACTGTAGGCATGTTGATCCGATAGTCGATAAACTCGTAAACCTCTTGATACTGAGTTACAGTTATTAGATTTCATACTTTAATAAAATTCTATATCCTATACATTATATCTTATATGCTATATTTTCGACCCGCCCAGTTATGGGCGCAGTTTTCTAATAACAAAATTTTAAAGTTATTTCCTCTCTTGACATTCAATTGACGCAGTTATTACTATATATTTCCTGTGTAAAAATTTTTGATGAATGCTAGGTAGAATATTAGAAGGCTTCCTATCCTAATTTAACACAGATTCCAGTGCGAAATTTAAATATTAGTGATAATAATTATTCCAATGAAACTTTATATTTAAAAATGTAATACACTTCAAAATACAGCCATAATAACTTACATGATCCAAATGGAATATAATACGCTCCATCGGAATTTTTGTGCAAAACACCGCCTGATCCAATCAATTTGAGTTCCGAAACCATATTGGTTCTGTGTAAATTTTGCTGCTCTGATTTTCTC
Source organism: Caenorhabditis plicata (assembly GCA_963931815.1). NCBI lineage: Eukaryota > Metazoa > Nematoda > Chromadorea > Rhabditida > Rhabditidae > Caenorhabditis > Caenorhabditis plicata. Next base: position 18,107,538 of record OZ007494.1, read on the forward strand.
TTAAAGATGAAAAGATAAAAGATAAGTAAGAATAAAAATAGTTTATAAGTACCTGCTGAGACAAAGACATTTCATAGGAGTTGTAGTTAGTGGAAGTGTTTATTAATAATTCAGATCCTTTAAATAAAAAATTTTAACTATTTATTATACTTTCCAAATATATGTGCCTCATGGAAAGTAAAATATACGAAAAAATATGCTCTTGTTTGAATTACTACAAATAAGTTCTCATATCTTCCTCTTTCTATTTTTTTCGAGACAATACACATTGATTATTGAAGATGTACAAAATCACGCCAACTGGTATTGTTAATAATGAGATTATTAAACTTGCTTAAATTTAACTATTTGGAAAGATATTAATATATTATTGTACTTTTCTGAGATCGGTGTCTAATGGATGAGCAAAAAAAGAGTCTCGAATGGACGGTCACACGGTCACAAACAAAGGACTTTTTCGTCTATTCCTCTTCAATGTGGGCTGCGCATTATTTTGAGACAATACGCATTGGTGAAATACAAAAGAGCGACCGTCCGAACGAGAACCTCATCTAATCCTAATTATTTTTCTCTTCCATTAGGCAACGATCTCTGAAAAAACTATAAATAATTTAAAACAATCCTAATTAAATTGTAGTAAAAATTTATTTGTTGAAAAGACGGAAACATTTTCAGACCAGTTTGAAACTCTCAAAATCTTTATTTCCATTTGACGTGCAAAAGAATGGCCATCAAAACGTGATCATCATATATTTCTTATTTTTCCTCTTCCATTAGGCATCATCTTTCAAAGTATTATAATTAAAAATTCCATTTTACGTTTTTCCATATCTTCCGGATTTTCGTAGTCGTTGTTGTAATCATGTGAGGGTGGACGAGGTGGCTGCCAGTTAGGTGGCGGCCGTTGACTGCTAAATTATAATCTAATAATGATTCAAAATTTTCCTTCCTCTGGCATATTTATTATTATTTCCGTAGGCTCACACTTAAATGGGTAATTGTTTGTTTTAAAGTTTTCCTATCCCCTTTTCTATTTCCCTAATTTTTTCTAAAATTTTCCCTCTTTGAACAACTTAATTTAATTTTATCTATATCATTTAATTTCTGTATTGGCATTTCTTTCAATTTATATTGTTTATAGATCGTATAAAAATCATCAAATTTTAATAATTAATTAGGAAATTCTTTTCTGAAATAAATGTGTACTTCGATAAACTATAGTGTTCTACAAATATTGCTGAAGCTCAATAGAGTAAAGTCAAAATTTAAAAAATATAAATGAATTTAGAAATACCTAATCATATCGTTTACAAATTTCTCCTGGTTGTTCGAAGCAGCGTGTAATTGTTCGTTGGATCGGTTGTCTGTAAAATAAATAAGATATATTTAATTATACATAAGCGTTTTGACCAAAGACAGTATACTAAAAAGAAGGTTAATAAATCACAGTCAATAAAGTGTTGACTTTTCGGCATAGGATCAAATATCAAAAAACTATTGTAGCTATCAACCAGAACACCCTAAAATTGTGATTGTCATTTAAGTGGCCCCATAAGTTTCAATGAGTGTTATAAACTCACTATAAAAAACATGAAAAACATATACAAAAGCTATAACTAGTAAAGCAACAATTTCGCAAAAAGTTTCCCCTTTATGTCAACTTTACCAAATTAAATAAATGCGAGGTGCAATATGAGGTGGAACTACATTATAATGTTTATGCAAATATCCAAAACTAAGCTTACTGGTTGTTATATTTATTAACTATTGGAAGAAAATTGAAAACTTCGAGATTATCACACGTATACACTTATGCATATATTTAAACGTGTGAAAATATAGTATTCTATGGCTATTCAACATATAGAACATTCAAAATAATTCAAAAATGTTGAAATTGAATTTTCAATTTCTTATATTTTGATAATATGTCCTCAAAATTGTTTAAAAATTGACTAAAACAACAGTAAACCAAAAATGGATCAATTATAAATACAATTTTCCATAAAAATGAATATTAAATAATCCAATAACTCAGACAGTAGAAAATAAATTATTATATATATATATATACCGTATTTAATATTTAGATAAATCCAAGTAATAATTAAAGTCGACAGCTGCAAAAATCTTGCTTAAGATGCCAAAAATAAATAATAAGAATAAAAGATGACTAAATGGTGAGGTGGTATGCTATTACGACAAACGAGTAATTCAATTGAATCATACGTGGTTTTGATAGAAATTTGTTCGTTAAGGAAATCCAATTCAACAATTATTATAAAACAGACATGCTTTTCAACTAACATAGAATGGCTTAAACGTATTAAAGTTATCGGAAATCCTTTTGCAAGACCAAAGAAAGGTCACAATGGCCATGAAAAACCAATTGATATTTTATAACGGCTGACTATGTGACTATGCATAAACCTTTACAAATTTTATTATGATTAAAAGGAAAAATATTTTAAAATATTATAGATGAGCAGATATGATATTTCTAATGTTGTGGTTATGGCATAATATTTTTGTGGACTGATTTGTCTTTCGAAGATAATTATGTAATAATTTTAGTGGTTTTAAAATATACACATGAAATTAGGTTCTGTAGCTTCTAAGTTATAACTGGATATATAAATAGCTGGACGGTAACTAGAAATGTTGAAAAAAATATAGTAGAAGTATTGAACTAAAGAGAAATTATTAAAATAAATCGCATATGCTTTTCATGATTAAATTATAACTTAAAATAATCCAAAATTTTAAACATGAAATATCAATCTCTTAAAACTTAATAATTAAATATTTATACTCTTCATAAATTCCAATAAAATACAAGTACGCGGAGCAAAAACAAAAATGTGTCATGCTGAGAATGACCTTAACGCATATAGCGATAAGTAAACTTATAGTACCTAAGATAAGGTAATATTTGATAATGTTATTAAGCAGTCAAAGACATAACATATAATAAGGATACGAGTGAACTCGTCAGTGAAAACAGAGAGAGTTTTTGCGCAACAATAACGCTCCAATAAATAAACTACCAACAGAGATGATTTTTGTCCACAACCTAGGTTGCAACGTACAAGTAGTGCAAGAACAGAAGGGTTACAAATTAAATTTTGGCTTATCCAGGTTCTTTTGACAGAAATTCACGATATTATACATGATTTTTCTTTAAACATATTAGTTCGAAATAGCTCTTACCATGCATTTTTGTTGTATTATCAAAATATATTACGAAATTATATAATTCATTTCCTACATTTTTGGATTTTTTTCAAATGGTCTCAATGAGAACGTGAAACAAATATTAATTATATTTTAATGTTTCGTTTTTAATCTCACCTGTGGTCCGATGATAAGTTCTAGGTGCTAAAATATGCACACCTCCGTCTTGCCTAAATAATATTCTTAACTTTAATTAAATCATGACCAAATACGATACCTGGACATATTGGTGTCTATGCTCGATGTAGATGATTCATTCGTCCTCATTGTTCGATTAGAGATAAAGCATCAACGAGTAGTTTCGCAGCTTCAAAACTCCTTTATTGATTGATTTGATAGAGCACAGCTGTGAGATTCATATGCCGCTTTGTAGGAAAAGTGGACGCTGATTTTTAACTTTGGAATCAAAACTAATTCACGTTTTCAGAGATCGAGGTCTAATAGAGGAAAAAATTAGAAAAAGTTACGGACTCGTAATGGAAAAGTCCTTTGTGGCCGTGTGGCCATTCGATATATTAGAAAAAGAAAAATTCAAAAGATTGAAATTGGGCAAAGAGCAGTTGTTCATGGGCTTACAAACAATAGATGTTCGTTAGTCATAGTTGCAGAAAATAGTAGTATAAAAAGATTAATTAAGAATATAGCGTGTTATAATATTCTTCTTATTATGATACTCTTATTGTAATGACCAATGAGAAGCTAATTAGAAAATTGAGCATGCAGGTCAAATTGAAAATCTTGAATATGTGAAGAGCGTATAATATTTTATAAACAATGTTAATTAACGATGGTGAATCCGAAGACTTCATTTGAGTATAAAACGCGCTTGGATTACCGATGAAAAAGATTTTAATGAGATTCATTCAAATATTGGCCGTCCAGGTTTTCTCGCGAAAGTTTAGATAAATAAATATTCTACTTTTTAGAGGGAAGAAAAAAATGAGGGTCTCGTTTGGACGACCACTCTTTGAAAAGTACAATAACTAAATTAAAATATATAATAGCATACAAAAAAAACTTTTTCAAGGTCATTTATATAAGTAAAAATTGAAACAAAAAGATTGTTAAATAAATTTTGGAATTATTAAAAAATGATGGTACGTTATTTATAAAATTTCTCTCGTGAACGAAACATGTTTTTAGTTCGCGACGGACAAGTGTAATCCGGCAACTTAAAATACTTAAAGTAAATTCCTAAAACCCAGAGATTGTCGAATTCAGGAGCCTAAAGTTATTAAGTATTCGTATTGAAATAATATGAATATTTCATATTTACTATTGACCCAAATTTAATCTAGTTTACAACTTCAATTATTGTTTAATTATGAAAAACCAATTAATCTTCACCTCGAAATGTTGGAATTTGAACTTTTTCGCTTTTAGTAATAGGATTAGTTTGGCTGTTAATGGGTGCCATTTGAAATGATGTCGGAACATTTATTCACTTTAAACTGAATTAGTTAAAATGTCTCAGATTCAATAAATGAATAAATGAATCTTACAAGGGAAGTGTTTTAGGTCTCCATCTCAGATTTTGATAAAAATTTGCAGATAGATTCGTCATGGCTTCACTTGTTAGTTTTTTTTACTGCGACGACTTAACAATAAACATCCAAATCGACATGAATTCAAAGTTAATTATAAAAGGGTTCTTAAATCTTATAAATTGCGTTATTGTAAACTTAAAAGGGAAGTGTTTTAGGTCTCCATCTCAGATTGTGAAAAACTTTGCAGATAGATTCCTTATGATCCAAATAGTATACTGACAAAATATCTGCAAAGTTTTATCAAAATCTGAGAGCCCGACCTAAAACACTTCCATTGTTAGAACAGAGCTATCAACCTATCTTCAAAGGATTTTTATGTTTTTGTAAAAAATAGGATAAAGTCCCATTCATATGTGACCTCTCTTGTTATTGATAATTGTCGTCTTTAATTGCAAATGTATTTATCAAAGTATTCTCGTCTAATATCTCGGAACTCCTTTCCAGCTCTCCAAACAACAAACCCCAATAAGTTTCTAAAAGTGTTATTAAATAATGCATTGATTCCATTTCTTCGATTCCAAATTTTAGAGGAAACTAAAGACACAGTAATCTTGTTGAACTTAAAAATAATTATTTATTGAATTATTAAAGTAATTTTTATTAATAAAATAATATACATTTTTCATATTTTAACTACACATATTTATGTGTATTTTGTAATGATTTTTTCTTCACTTAGACTTTACTGAATTGAATACGATCATTGCTATAACAAGTTTGACAGTGAAGTCGACCGTCTCTTACTCTAACGTCAGCGCCCGTTGAACCACTTCCTGTAAAAAATAAAATCTTTTCATTACTTATTATTTTTAGATCAAACCTAACGGTATCTTACATACGTAGCATTTAAAGCAGGCGAGATGATAATATAGATCAAGAGACTCCACAATCATTGCTGATCCTCTTCCTGTCGGAACAATTAAACATGAGGCTTGAATTCAAACAACCTAGCTCTTCATAGCAATGCGCGCATCGATGCTTTCCGCTAACCGATATTAATTTGTCCTCGCTTTGATACTTTTTCTTAAATAACAATTGTAGTTTTTTTTAAATTTCTGCTTTGAACCTTTTCAATACAACTATATTTGTCAGTCTCATATTTTTCAATAATAGATGAAGGTTGCTGAATATACGGCGGTAGATTACTTAAAAACATTAATATTCCAGAAATGTTTATATATAAATAATTTTAAATGAAATTACCTTGTTCTTCGATCTCTCGGTGTCGATTGTCTTTGGTCGTTTATCAATTTCCTCCAGTTTCGAGTATCCTGTAAATATTTTCATTCATAATAGAACATTCCAAATTCGAATCGCTAGTAAACCCTGACCTGTTCTGTACAACACCGTTTATAATCTCGCGCAATATCGATTTCGCGCATGGGTGACACTTCGAACTGTAGGTTATTTCCCTGTTGATCGAAAAAGCGATGCGAAACTCTTGACACTTCCTCATCAATACAACGACGATTCATAGATTCCAACGACAGATTTCTCGTTTTCGTAGTCCGAAGCCTCTAAAAATTATATTTATTATCGACCAGTAAGACTACAGTGCGAACGCCAACTGGAAATAACCGATTTGTAAGCATGTCTGAAAATATTACGTATCATCAAGTAAACATTGTTTACGACAATTTGACTAGGCTTGTCTTAAACTATCTAAAAATATTAATCTCTTTTTGAAAAGTTACATTTCAGCACGTTTAATTAGCTCATTTTTACCGTACCAGTTGGCGTGCAGTGCGCATCAAAGCTATTACACCCCAACGATGTGGCTGGTTTTCACTTGAAAACTTGACCAAGAACATGATTTTCGGAACTGAATTATAGAAGGGTTATGAATATATGGTTGATATTAGTAACTATCTCAAGAGGAACCATCCTTACATCCAAAGAACAAGCTTTAATCTTCTAAAGGACAACGACAGTTCTTCAAAGTCCGTCATAGCAGAAGACCAAGTAGAACAATATTTATCAAAATTTATACCTATAACTTTTTGAGAATGAGGAAATAAATGGAAACATAGGTTTATATTTCTGGGTTCGTCCTTCAGTTGAAAACGCTGCTTTATTGGAGTGTTCTGCAGCTTTTATAATCAAGACTCTAATAAAACCCACATTTTCGTTTGGCAAATTATTGTCATCATTGTCTGAGTTATTGTTTGTCCAGTCGTTTTTCTGAAAAAAATTGAATAACTTCTTATTATTACGATTGTTGATGTCTCTATTCACTCGTCAGACTCACCATCTCGAGTGAGGTTAAAACTTAATGTTTCCATTGAATTTACACAACTTATAAAATTAATATTTGCTTCTATAATTATAACATTACTAAAAACACCTATAATATTAATACTATGGTAAAATACGTTATTTTAGCTAAAATTTTTACAATATCAATTGGAGTGCATTTGTTATTAAAGGATGTATAAAGTTTCGCAACAATTTTAAAAACGTTTGTGCAATATTAATGGAACCGTAAGTAATTTACTACTGCCTAAAAACTGTAGTCCCTCTATAGAGGTTGTGTTTTGTTGCTATTAAAAAAATATAACCATCACAGTGCCATCGACATGCAACTAATGATAATTTATTTTATAGACTTTACCAAAATTGTCTGCAGCCGTGAACCATTTGCGCAATGAGAAATTTATAAAGATAGAGAGAATTTTGAATCTTTTTCTTCCCGTTTGTATAGTCCCGTATCGGTTCGGGGTGGCTCCAGAAACTTTTTTGATACAGGCTATACCATTATAGTGGTCATTGAGTAATCTAATGTTAGGTTTAAGGCCCAATTGATGAATCTTATTTCATATCTAAAGAAATAATTAACTGCGGAAAATTACTAACAAAATACATTTAAAAATTCCTGAAACTGAACTGAATTCTTGCGAATTAAATAGTGTATGTGCTTGAATTCGTTTTGACAATTGTGAGTTTGTAACATTAATAATTTTTATCGATATAATCATTATCGAGGTCGTATTGAATTTTCGCATGTTCTATCATTTCGTCTTTCTTATGGATACTACTTATTGGAATTCAACTACTTTTATTGAAATAGGAAGGAAAAGTGTTTAATATAAAATCAAAAGAAGAGATTTAATAAATTATAAAAGGTTACAAATCGATACGTGAAATCTATAAAGCTATATTTGAACTATAATAAATTATTCACCTTCCTTCCTCGACAAAATATCATAATGGAAAATAATAAATTGGGAAATCAATAGAGTTGACATTATGGATGAATAATTCCCTTTTATACAAAATGTATATAAAATGGAAATATAAATTTTATGCAAATATTATATATCAAAGAAAAACCTTTCTTGGTAATGTAGTACGTTTAACAAAAGCACTGGCTTCTATTTCTTGTTGTCCATTCATTTCGCTCGTTTTTATAAAGCTATAGTCCGTTGATACGTTCTCAGTAGACAATGGGAAATTTCTTATTGTTCGTGGCGTCACATTATCGTATAGATTATACTTTGAATAAATATCTTAATTATAAGTCAATTTAAATAAAAGTGGCGGTAAAACCTTCATTTCGGTCTCGTCGACTCATTCTGCGATCGATTTCGGGTATAAAGTCGACCAATTTTCCAGGTTTCTGTTGATTATCAAAACTAGACACCCTGATGTCGAATGTTGTTGCATATTCAGCGTTATATACTTACCTATAATCAACCCTTTCCGTTCCTGCAGATGATTCTCTTTTTCTTATTATAGTAGGCTCTCGTCCAGCGGAAGCAGCTCGCGGAAGAGAATTATAATCTCTTGAAATAGGCTCATTTCGCATTGTTCTTCTCTTAAAATCGCCATAAGAATCGTATTTTTTCGGTGCATTGAAAACGGAGCGAGCCTCATGAAATGTGGCTTGTTTTTGATTTCCATTACGACTTTGTGGAGGTTTTGTAAAAGATAACTCTAAATATTTAACATTTTTTACTATAAATTTGTTTGTTATTACGATTTCTTTCTATTAGAAAGCTTGCTTCGCCCATTCTGGCAGCCTCATGTAAGATTCGCTGTATTCCGGACTGATATTTTTGATCTATGTTTTCGCCGTTTATGGAAACAACACGATCTCCAACTAGAACTCCGGCCTTATCCGCCGGCGAATCAATAATCACGGAATCCACAAAAGCATGTCCATCTAGTCCATCTTTTTTACTTATAATGAGGCCAAGACCCTTATGAACCGGTGTCGATCCCATTTCAATTATAATTTTCGCATAGTTAGATTTTGGTTTGTAGACAGCCGGTGATTCGTCAAACGGAATATCAACGGCTTTATAGACTCTCGGCATTGCTTCCACATTTCGTGGGAACTTTGATGCACTTACATTCGCTTTTTGCTCTTTATTCAATTCAACGGTAATTTCTATATTTTTAGTAGCTTCCGGAGTCATTGGCGTTTCAACTGGAGGTGGCGGTGGTGGATTCGCTGGCGGCAATTCGTCCAAATTTTTCGGAGATTCAAATAGGTCGCCTGAAACAATATGTTAACTATTTATGTAAATATTTATACAATAATAATAAATAATAATTTTTTATATTTTTGTCAATCGCACGCCGAAGGCAGCTAGTTGAAAATAGAAAGAAAGATAAACGAAACTGATCTTCAATAAATATAATTTTTTGTAACCTAGTAGCATCACTTCATAACTTTGATTAGAAGACGGAAACAATTTAAAGTCAAAAATATTCTTGCTCAACGTTCTGCCCTCAAAAAAGTCGGTTTTGCTCCGTTTTGGAATAAATAATAATTTTTTTTCAGTGTCTGTTGTTTATTAGTGGTTTTGACTGTTTTTTTATTGTATTTTTAGTTTGTTTTTTAATGTTTCATTATTATTTTTATTGAAATGTATTTTATGTTAAAATAAATATTTTTAAAAATTACCTTTTGTTCGAATAAATGGTGTTTTCAAGTTTTCCAGACCGATGGGGCGGGTCAGGACCGAGGTATTGAGGGACGATAAAATTAAATATTTGCTGCCTGGTCCGGAATTTTTAAGCATTCCCCATTAAAAGTCTATTAGCAGCATTACTCGATTTTCCTTTTATTATGGAAATTTACATTAATCAAAATCATAACAAATAAACAACAAAAGCAAATAAAAAATATCCCAAAAGGCTACCCTTTTCTCTTATTTTTCAGTTTTCATAAAATTAATATGATTCGAATTTGATACCTCACACTTTGGTAACTATAGTTTATTCAATATATAAAAATTATATAAGACAAATATATAAACATAAAATGAATTAAATATTAGCCCTAGAACTGGTTTTATAATATGGATTAAATGGCCCGCTTATTGTCATAATATAAAATTTATAGAAGTATTAAGTTTCAAATATATTAGAGTTTTTAACAATACGAATAATAATAAAATACTATGTCTAACATCTTAACAGTTTATATTCAAGTTCTAAAAATCGTACAGTATTAGGAGAAGTTCTTAAGATAAATCGATCCAAAAAATTAATCGCAACTGCGATGAACTGATTTTATAGAATTTTAAATTACTTAAACATATTAATTTATTAAAAATAACGACGAAGCTTTAAAAACTAATAACGCTATATTCGGAATTTTTAATATTAAGATTTTATTTATATACACCTTACACTGGTGAATCCGAACGCGTCCTCAGCGAACAGAACACGATTCGTTCAAGAGAGAAATTTTAAAAACATCGATTTTAAGTATTGAGAAGCAAGCTAAAAGTGAAGAAAGATGTTTATTAAGTACAATTTAGTTGAAATAATTAAACGTACCGTAAATATTTTTAAAAAATCAAAAATTGATTTTAAAATCCTCTTATTTCAATTTTAATTTATTTTAATGACCTTGGCTCTAATGAGCTTTAAAAGTTTCGTTTCATGTAATTATACTTTAATTTAGTTCTATATTTTATTTCAATTGTCGCGAGAAAACCTGGACTACCAAAATTTGAATAATTCTTATGTTATTAAAAGCTTTTTCTTCCGTTACCGAAACGCGTTTTGTACTCAACTGACGCGTTCGGATACACTAGTGCACTAGCTAGTGTTAATTACCGTAACCACGAAATGCTACGTTTTTTCCTAAAATTAAAAAAATTTGATCGTAACCAAAAAACTGGCATATTAGTTATTTATCCCTCTTCTTACCTATCCTATTTTAATATTATTATTTATTTTAATTTTGTTACTATCGTTTACCTTTTTTATGTGAAGGCTGTTTGCAGTTGTCGTGCCAGCTGCAGATGGTACGAATAAAAAGTTCTTTTGTATCTTTCTTTTCATATTAAAAAAATGAAACACTATGTAAAAATCGTCTTTATCTCAAAGATTATTGGTTATAGAAACTAATTACATCATCATAATCGAAAGAAAATTTGATATATTATCAAAAATGAGAAATTATTTAAAATTAAAACATTTTGAAAAAAAAACGCACTAAAGCTATTTATATGTTTGCTGTTATTGAATCATCCAGTTGGCTTGAGCATTGTATATTTAATATTATTTACAAACAACACTGTGTAACATACAACTTTCATACATCTTTTCTCCGATATTGAATGAAATTGAGTTTAATGGAATAAGTATGTCACTTTAAGATTTTTTACTATTCGAAAATAAACATACTTCGTGGTGAGAGTTCCGAAGTAGATGTTGTTCTATTATCAATTCCACTATCTCCTCGTTCATCAAAGTGTTGAGTGATCCTCAATGGGCTTTGTGATGAAATATTTGTATTAGAATTAATGTGTAGAATTTGATCGTTTGCCTGAAAACAATTTTATTATATACGTATATATATATATATAACGATGACTAATCTAGTTTTCTCGTCATAAAGACAAAATAAAAAATGAATTATTATATAATAAAACTATAAATTAATCGAATATGCCTACATTCCAGTGCACTGATTTATTCTTGAGCTTTCTATCTGTGTCATCAAACATTTTCACGAAACTTGTAGGCTCATTGCGCCGTATCATTGTTGCCTCGCTTGAACCAGTGCCATCTCTTCTTTTCAAAACTTCCACGTAAACGTATCTATCAGCGATATGGGGAATAGTGGTCTTTCCATTGTACAGATGCTTCCATCTCGGCCAATCCATTATACAACTACGACTGAATTTTGATGGAATTCGGAATCGACGATTTCCATCAATACAATTATGTTCTTTATATTGTCACTGTACCGGTTAAATTGCAGTTTGAAGTGTATAAACAACAATAACTCTCATGGGAGAGAATGAGAGAGAAACTAAGTTCGATATCTCCCAAGATCACTGGTATAGATTAATAAAATGTTACGCTGCACAATAAGCTTCCGATTTTTGTGAAATACTTGTATTTGCTGGTAGATTGAAAAGAATCATGAGATTAATCGTGAACATTTTATATACATATTGAATATTAATAGTTTTCATCATTACATATATGTATGTTACTAGCCTTTCAAATTATATTGTGATGAATATAAATTGTATTAGCTGTATCTTTCAATTTATTAACTTAATTTTCCAATAAACTTTTTATTCGATAAAAATAAATTTTAAGTACAAATAATTAAATTTACCAACTTTTTATTAACCCGTTTAATGTAAAGAAATTTCAAATCTCTACATCTAAACAATTTATTGGGAGAGGTTAAGTTAATATTGGGAATATATAACTATTTTTCAATTTTTTTCAAAAAAAATTTGAATTTCAATATTTTAAATTGCATAAAATAAAAAAAAAAACACTCGTTTTGGGTCTCAAAGTATGCTCAAAAAATTCAACTCGCCAAAAATATTTTAAGGTACTGAAAAAATGGGTTTTAAATCTGAAAACCCCTCCGATCATTATTTTCTTCTCCGACAGACAGTTTTCTTCTACGATCGTTAGTTTTCATTTAAAAAATCAGCGAGACGCGGCGATTATGGTACAGTGGCAAATGGATCGGGTGCAAAGCAGAACTAACCGCGTTCGTTTTTTTCCTTGAAACGAATCTTAATTTATTCACAATATCGTTGTTCCCACTTGATATTAATTAGGTTAGAAAAAATCGCATGTGATCGAATAAAGTTATTTATTCATGAAGATGTGTTGATTTTGTTGAACTTTGTCCCGCTTGGAAACCATTGTAAGTGGTTTATTTTTAAACAAGTTTATGATTATTTAGTATTTAAGCATCTGTTATTTGCGTATATGATGGAAAAACATTTAAAAAATTCTTAAAGTTTTGGCAAATACGACAATGGGATGACAAACTGCCGCATGCAGTTATGCAATTTAACTGCAGGAGAAATGAAATAAAATATTTGGTGTGTGCATGGGGAAAACTTTACATCAAGGCTTCAGAGTTTCGAAGTCTCATGGGTTATCCACCTTATGCAAACAAGTGCATCAACTATATTTTAGCCAATTTATAAGATTTAGTAAGAAAAGTCATTTTATTTTTGTCCGTGCGTCACCCATCAGCAATAATTGTCAGAAATTCACTTTTGAAAATTATAATTTTTTTGTATTGTTTAGTCATATGATTATTAGAACAACGATATTGAGAAGAAATAAAGAACCATATAAAGAAAGAATTGAATCGGAGTTGTTTTGCTTTGTATCCAATCAGTTTGCCTCCGTGTCATCATCGCTGGATCTAGCTGTTTTTTTTAAATGAAAACTAATTATCGTAGAAGAAAGCTAATGGTTGGAGAATAAAAAAAAATGGTGGGAGAGGTTTCTCAGATTACCACAATCTGTTTGCCGAAAACTGTTTTTGACCATTTTCCTAAAATTAAGGCTCAAAAATCGACATTTTTTATTTCGATATATATATATATAAAGGATTAAATACCTTAGGGGTATAACAGCTAATTTCGTCATTGTGTACAAAAAGTTTTTCCTTCCGCTTACGACGCCACACATCAAGATTAGTCTGCCACGGCTCTGCGTCATCAAACTTAAGCTTAACGATTTTTATGAATTTTTTTGACAATAAAAGTGCCCACCATGGTCTTAAATATTTTTTCTCTCTGAGTTTTCTGTTGTTGAGCAGTTTCAAGCGTTGAAATGGCTGATTCGGCGAGTTGATCTCCTGCCTTCGAAGCAGCCACAAATTGAAAAGGATCAAATGCTTTCTGACCAGGTTCGCGGATCATTACTTCGTCGGATCTATAAACAACAAAAATGTTTTAAATAGAGATGTGAGGAATCGTAATAGATATGAAGATGTATGGAAACGAGGTTAATCTCAAAATTATTAGATTTTGAATTTTAAAATTATGTAGTTAAATTAAAGAATTATTCGGAAACATTGAATTGATTATATAATAAATATTATATACCATAAGTTTAATAAATTAATATTAAATGTGCAAACTCATGTGCATTATCTATGGATGAGATCAATATTTGTTTTCACCCCGTTTCTCGTTTTCTCACAATACTATATCAAAGATTTTTATTCATACCGATAACTGTTTCTTAATTATATATATATATATACGGAAGCGGAATTGTCCTTTTCGGATATCGGTGACTAATGGAAGAGGAAAAATAAGAACAAAATGAGGTTCTCGTTTAGACGGCCACTCTTTTGAATTTCATTGATGTGTTTAAAAAACGGATACACATTGATCTGTTTACAATTTACAATTTCTCTCCAAATGATTCTCGATGAATCCGACAAGGAGAGTGTGGAAAAAGCTGAAGGCATCCGTGTTGATGGGAAGTTTTTGAAACTTCTCGAATTCGCTGACTACCTGGTTTTAATCGGAAGAACCTCAGAAGAAATAAGTCGGCGTCTGAATCAACTCGAAGAAAAGGCTAGAAATCACGGTCTAGAAATCAGCCCAACGAAAACACAACGACTATGCTACGACAGACTCCATATTTTTCGGTGGTTCAGTATGCTCATCAGGTGCCAAGTACTTGGGTAGTTTCATTTTGATCGAGGCTTACAGAATAATCAAAGAAGTTTGTGCGGAATTCTACAAATCCAAGCTTCTATTTCCTCACATTCCAGAAAAAAGAAAAAGAGAGCTAATACATCATAACCGGCGTTGCTCTATGGTTGCGAAACCTGGGGTGTCCATTTCAAGAAACTCTCCAACGTCACCAAAGGGCTCTCGACATTGTCTGCTTTCACGACAAGATCGTTGGCTCGGTTTCGGTTGATTTTCTAGTTTTAAGGAAACTGCTCAGATGGTCTGGACAAGTCCCAAGACTGCGAGGAAAACAGAACACTATGAAGACGCATCTCGAAGCCTTCGGAATGACGACGGACAACCAAGCAATCAAGTTTGCAACTGAAGAAAAAGTGTGTGAAACCTCGAAAGATGGTTCCTCATCGGATTGGTTTCTCTCGTTTCTCTCGGAAACCAATTTTTTCAAATGGAAGACGAAAAACGGATACGGAAACACGTTTATCCAAACGGACAAGGGAAAACGAAAAACGGATTTTTGAGAAGCAGTTAGTAAAATTAATTTAAATTAAAAAAATATTTGATTTTGGTTATTGTCTAGGTAGTGTATTCCAAGAGTCTTAAAATATTTTTAGAATGTTTCCATCGTCAAAGCTTTGGTTAGTACATCCAATCTCATATGATCTTTAAGCACAAGTGTAGCTGCATTTACGATTTTTTTCTGAGTAATGCGAACGAAAGTAATATTAACCGAAAGCTCTCATTGAATCAATATTCACTTTCTATTTTGCAATTTTCAGCGAAAATGTTACATTTCAAAGTTTTCAAATTTATGAGAATCCCAGGGAGGATAACGTTCCGGGCGTCCACTGGTTGCCAATAATCTTACGATATGAAAAAATTTATTTTATATTGAAGTTATTGCTTCTAATTCATTGTTAATGTATTTTAAGCGCATATTTGGTTTTATACACCAAACTCAACAAAAATTAAAAAAATTAAAAACTTACTGATAATAATCTTCGGAAGCACAAATACCAGCAACAGTATTGCACTGAAAAAATTCTAACTGTTGTTTCTAAATAAAAAATAAAGTAAGGGAAATAATTCGTATCATACCATATTTGAATAATTTTCCATTAACGAAAATAATTGGTAAATAAACTAATAAAAGGATGTTATTATTGTTATACTTTATTAATATTATTCGGGAATGTATCAATGTTGCGAATGATCCAATTTCTGAACAATTACTGATGATAAAGATGATTACTAGGATTTTACGAACGTAATATAAACAACAACAATTATAACGGGAACATGTTCACTTTCGTTTAAATTTTTCTTGAGAATAATAAAACCTGTCAAATTTATTAAATCTTGTTTTTAGAATTGATGATAAAAGATTCTCGCATTTTATCAAAATCATTCAGGTTGGTATGGAACTTTAATGAATAACGAATGTATTGTCGATCGGTGAATTAATTATTGTGTATTGTTATATGAATCCAAATGAGAGATGAGGAATAGGAGTTTTCATTTCCAAATTCACATTTAAAAATGCGGAATTTTGCGGAAAATGGTCCTAATCCGAAATACGAAACCCGAATGTCGGCCCATATCTGGTGTTAACCTCTATAGGTAAAACATTGTGAATTCACGCCTATTGAAATATTTGCTCCAAGAAATGACTAAAATAAGAATAATTTTTATGTTGATCAAATTAGGTTTACTAATAACGTATTAATAATAAATGTAATAATAATTTAAATATTATAATTTAGTAGTGTTCACAATGCCTTTTGAATTTTTTAAAGGAGTAGTACTGAATACATAATTATTTTATTTTAAGAGGTTTTGGATTTCAGTACCTTTCTGAACTCCTGTTTTTTTGCGAATTCATTCGTTCAAGCTTAAAATTTAATGCTATTCCTTCATCAACGGTCTGTCCCAGGGATCTATCAGGGTGGTCTCCTTTGATGCGTTCTATATATATTCGTGCTATTGTACTCGCTTCAGGATAATCTACGCATATATAATTTCATTGTTTTTCTAATATGGTTTGTTGTTGTAATAAAGTTATTATTATAGCAGCCACAAAAATAAATTTAAAAAAATAAAATGTCTAAAAACTATGATTGACATGGAAAAAATTTCAAACATTATTTACACGTAATAGATATTATCGAAATTGTTAATTGTCACTTTGCGTGTGATCGCTTAATGAAATAAACCTTTTTTGCGTATTATTCAATGTGTTTTTAATATTTTCTTCCTTCCAAAATAATAAGCGTGAATTTTTTGCGCATATATGATCTATAGTTAAAATTATCTATTGAAATTTACATTTTTAATCTTACAGTTAAGATTGACATTAGAAAATAATTGTTTTATGCTATGTCTTTCGACCATATGGTCGAATCAGTTATCTATTAGATTGTTTTCTGGCCGATCACGCCCATAATTGAACAGTTCCTGGCACCGATTAAATGAGAAATATATGAAAGTGTATAACTATTTGGTTGAAATAATTTTGTTAGGATGAGTTTTTCACAAAATGATATTGACGTCTTAAACCGGCTGCATCATTATTTACCTCAGCTTCCAGTTGATGATTTCGCTTGTCAGGTACAGCTTGTTGAATCGCAATTTTCTATAACTATTTTATCTTTTTTCCTCTAGATATTCATTGAATCAGTGCGGGAAGTGATCCAACTTGAAAGGAAACTGCATCATCTGGAGCAACAAACACTAGAATACCGCCACGAATTTCACGTTAGTTCGATATATTAAAATTTTGAAATTCTTGTCCGTTTTGTGCCTGGCACCAATTTTTATATGACCTTGAAACATTTTTCTCCTTGGATTTCACTTTCTTGCAGAAATGCCAACAAGTGCCTGATGATCTGACTGACGTTGATGTAACTGCGTTTAAGTACCTTGTGTTGTCAAATCCAATCATATTATAATTCTGATGGCTAGTTATCATAATCGGGTTTAAATTTATATTATGTGATCTCTCTATTTGTTTAAGTATAAATATTAAATGAATGTCTGTTTTCCAATTTTATTAAATAAAAGCTGAAAATACGTTCAACGCATCAAATCGAAAGCCTAAGCCGTTTTCAAACCAAAGTCAAACGGAAATATGGAATTCCCTGCAACCCTGCCATTAGATCTAGAAATTAATTACCGCGTTTTATAGTTGTTGAGATTGTGTCAAAATAAAATTATTTTTATATAACGAATTTTATGTTATGATGTTCTCTGTATTATAAGCTGTTTACTTATACATATATAACTTTCTTGACGTACTTTATAAAAAATAATTATTTTGGCTTCAGATTATGTTCACATTTTTGCCAGGAAAACGTCATTTAATCATCGGGAAGCTCTTCTTTTCCTTTTCCAACTCAAGAAGAAAGCCACTGACGCACACCCAAGCTTACGGCGATCCTGCAGAATCCATAAGAATCTGCCAAGAATGGTTTCAGCGTTTCAAATCGTGATATTTTGATTTCAATGACAAAGACGGGACAGCCAAAAAATTGAAGACGAAGAACATCAGGCTTTGTTGGATAAAGATTCGGCTCAAACACAGGAGCAACTCGCTGTATCTCTCGGCGTTACGCAAAAACCAATTACTCATCGATTGAAAGCAATGGGGAAGATTAAAAAGAAAGAAAATGAATACGAAAAGGTCATATTGCTTCATGACAACGCAACGTCGCATGCTGCTCAAGCGGTGAAGGAGCGCATCAAGACGTCAAAAGTGGCTAGATGAATGGATTGCGGTCAAACCAGAAAAATTCTATTATTGTGCATTCCATAAGTTGCCCAAACTCTGGTAAAATGTTGTTATTAAGGACGGAAATTATTTTGAATAAAAGTTTTGTTTTAGTTTTCCTAGTTTTTTCTAGTTTAATATGCGTAAAAAACCCGGAAATTAATTTTTATAACTGATATTTTTTATGTAAATAAAATTGGATTGTCAATTTCTAATAACTTGATAATACATAAAAAAAATAATGACTAGGTCAGGGGTCACGTAGTATACATAAATATTATATAACGTTAAAAGGCGTGTCAAGATGAATATATTATGTGGCATTAAAAATTTGCTGTTGTGCTCTCTATCGATAAACTCTTAATCTCAATAATGGAAAAATAAAATTTGAAAAAAATTCCACGTCATGTTGCAGTAAAAAAAATTGAGAATTTTTTGATGAACAAAATGATTTAACTTTTTTAGATTTCAAAAAAATAAACCCTGAATGCTGGAAAACGTTGACAAGTACTAAAAAATTTTTTAAAAACTAAAATTAGAAATAATTGTTATAATTTTACTTTTAGGGAGTATATTCTTAAATTGTAATCAAATTAAAAGATAAATAAAATGTCAGAATGTCGCTCACTTCGTGATTGCAATGAAAGGTTCCTTTGACATGTTTACAATTCATTTTTCTACAACACCATTACATAAATATTATTGTTTAATTTTTCCGTTCTTTCATAAAAAAGAAAATATTTTCTTAAATGTTTCAGCTTCTGTAAACTAGAAGTTACATATCAAAATATATTTTTAAATAATTTTAATAAATATAAAATGTGAAAAGTATATACTTTACATATGATTATATATCCATATTACTTGAAAATATAAATTACACTGAAAATAATATTTTTTTTTAAAACATGCGGTGTCGATTTATTTGACAAAAATGATAAGTAATTACAGTACGATTTTTGTTTTGTTTTAATAAGTATTTCTTACCATAATAACCCCTCAAATAACATTGTTTTATATTCCTAATTTGTCTCTGTTGTTGTTGGTGTCGTCATAAGTTATGGTCTAGTGTTCTATAGTATATTTTTTGTATGTTTTTTTGTTATTTTACATTACTTTTCTTCACGTGTCTAGTACACGTATTGTAAATAAATAAATAAATTTGAAGATTATGCTCTCATCATAATCTCTCCGTTTGATCATTATATAGATTTATTTAATATGAAAAAAATGTTTTATATTTTTTATCAGAGAAATGCGATTTGGAACCTGAGTCGTATTACAGTCGTATTATGTTAGATACGAAATAATGTATTTTCATTCAAATAGCAACTATTAGTACCGTTCATAAATCCTACATATTTGCGAGGTTTTGCGAGGATTAGTAAAATTAGAAAATATGCAAAAAACTCAGCAAATTTATTCGATATTAGTGAATGATTCAACAATTATTTTATTACTGAATTCACAATAAATGTTAAAAGCGTCTTTAATTCGCGATTTCAAAAATAAAAACACTTTTGAGTCCAAATATGAGGAAATTTTTATCTCCCACATATTTGTTATATTTTTTCACTTTTAAACCGGAAACAATGTGTATAATCTAGATTTCTAGAATCCGAGTTTTGAATTTTATTCCGGATTATATTTTTCAAAATAAAATAAAAACTATATAAATGGGTTCAACGATTGTTTTAAAATTAAATGAGAAACATAAATCTGCTCAATTTTCTCAAAAAAGCAATAAATCAAATGTCACTTAGACATCTTATTTTAGTTTACCTGACAACTTCATTAAAGCAGTCATTGCCTTTAGCGCTTCACTCTTTTTTTAGTCGTATTTATTTTAGTTTCTATCCTTGCCTGTAATTGACATCTTAATTAAATCTTATTTTAAGCAAGTCTAAAAGTAAACAAAGACTGAAACCTATATATGTATATATATATATATCGAAATATGTCAGAAATTTGATACATTTGTATTATTTTTTATTGCTCCTATATATACGTTTTAGTGATATTCGTAATAAAATTCGACAAGCAGATTACTGTATTCCCATTGTCCCTTTGTTGTAAAAATAATTATTATATTTATGGATAATAATAATTAGTGCACAACTATAATTAAATTAAACGAGTATTATTGTTATAACCATTTCTAATAGCTTTTGAACTTGTAATCAATGGCACACTCACAGCGGGAGCCTGAGTTTGTCATTAAATTGTATATACCTAATAATAAATAGTGTATGACAAGAAAATAGCAATCATCGTCGTCTTTCTATATTCTCAGGAATTATTTCTGTCATTCTATACTCTCAAAATAATAATTGCTCGCCGAAATCACTGCATATCCCATTCACAGAGGGAAGTTGCGCATTTGAAACGCTTCGACGATTTCATGTAGTCTTATTGTTTTGTTGTCTTATTTTCATTTTTTGTTTTTGTTTCATATTATATTCTAAACCGAAGGATTATTTATGATAAACTTTTCGTTTAACAGATAATTTAAATTAGATGTTTAATTCACTTAATTTAAGAGAACTTTGTTAGAGTCTATTTTTGAATAATCATTAAAAACTTTGAAAAACAAACAAAGTGGTTCACGTCTCTTTGAAAGAATAAGTTTTCTCATATAAAACAGAAATAACAAAAAGGCAAATAACGCTACTAATTTCGATATATTTTGCGTTAAGACATTTTAAAATAACAGCTTTTAGTAATTATTTTATAAGGTAGAGGAAGTATTCAATTATATCGCCAAATGTGGTAAACTAAAATTACTAGCAAATATACGGTTTAGAAAACGCATGCAGGTCAACTGGTAGGATAATAAAATGAGCTCAGTAAACATGCTCAATCTTAAGTTTTTGGAAAGATAATAAGATTATTATATAGTTTAGGGCAAGTCCAGTTAAATTATGGTGAAATATGTTTTGTTAAAGAGATGTAAATTTGGTCAGACGCGTTTAAAAATCGGAAAATCGTAATTTCCAGTTGGCGTGCGCATGTTTCACACCATAAGATTTACTAAAGGAGTTTCCAAAATTGTTGCGACTTTTTGATAGTGGAATAGATTACAATTAACACATCAAATTGAATGGTTAAGTTGGGGACTCATAAGATGCTCATATTGTAAATTTTGGAAAAAAGCGCATGTTTTTTGATAGTTTAAGACGGGCTAGTAACAATGACGTGTCAAGTTATATGAAAAATTAAACGTGTAAATTAGTAATACACGTTTAAATATTGTTATTATATTCATTTCGATTTGGGATGCAATTAAAAAAAATAAATGTTAAAAATTTAAATTCCAGAATATGCATATAAATCGAAAAAAATTGGCTCTTATCTTATAAATAACAAAATTTTATTCTATAATACATCCCCAAATATTATAACATTATGTAAAATTTGTTCGCGTCCTCTAATCAGATTTATATATTAATAAATATGTATCAATTGTTGAAAAAACATTTGGGTTCTGCTTAATTTAATTTTACGAGAGAATAATTCAAAATTTACTTGTTTGTGTTTTTCATTTAGCTTATTTTTTCTTGAAACGTTTAATTTACAAAACGTCCATCATTGTGACAAGTACAACTTTTATTAGTTTGAATAAACATTGGCTCCAAAATTGGTTGAGTATACACATCACATACGCTTCGTGTGAGTCTCACGATTCTTGATATTGAGAAAGATGATGATACTCAAATAAAATTGCTCAAATATCCTTATATCTTTATTTTCCTTTCATGATGTTGTTTTTGTTTTTATGATATAAAATTTTGTCGAAATATAATTGTTTTTATAATTGATAAAATTGTATTTTTAAATAAAATTTCAAATTAATTTTTCAGGATTCAAAACTCTGATGAGCTTGATAAAATTGGTCTACAACGTTGTCGTCATATCGATTTTATCATGTAATTCAACATACTATATTATAAATTAAAAATTTTATAGCAGTTTGTATTTCAACGTGTCCTCATTCAATAAATTCAAAAATCCAAGAATGTGTTCAACCAGTTGCCGAATATGCAAAGATTTTAAATAATCGAGACCCTACTACATCGGAATTTGGAAATACATTTTCTTTACCTAGTATGGGAGGCCGCGTGTTCAATGAATTATGCAGGTTAAATGTGTGACTATTATTCATATCATATGAATTTATAGGCTAATTGCAAAGTTTAATAGCTGTGTTCGTGATTTCCGCTCAACTTGCTCTCGGCACGTAACGATTTCGCTTATCGATTCTTCTTACGGATATTTGTGCAATGAAGGATATAATAGTTCGTTTTTGCTAATTTACAATAGTTGAACGATACTTATTATTCATTTATTCTATGTTATTGTCCTTTTCAGAGATCGGTGGCTAAAAGAACAAGAAAATTAATGGTCTCGTTTTGCCGGGCACTTTTTGTATCTCATCAATATATGTTGTTTCAACAAAATAGAAAAAACACATCGAAGAGGCAGAAATAGAAACGTCTTTTGTGGCCGTGTGGCCGCCCAAACGAGACCATCATATTTTTTCATTTTTTCCTCGTTCATTAGGCACTGATCTCTGAAGTTTACACTAACTAAAAATCACATACTTCGTATATTGCTGTTTTTATAAGAATATTTTTGAAGTTTTAATGCGATTATCTAATATTTATTAGCTAATATATTAGAAATATTTTGTTTTTTATTATATAGTTGTAAAATCAGCTTCAAATAGCAAGGAATATCAACGAATTTGATCATGTGTTTAGCAAATTTATTCCTTTTTTCTCAGTTTCTCTAAAACTGTTTTTAGACTATTTTAAGAAATCTAGTGATTTTTATGAGATATCCATCATTTTGTTGCTCGTAAAAGTCTGAATTTTTGAAAATGCAACATGACTTGGTTACTGTAATTGAGATGTATTTTATAGTCGATAAAAAGCAAATAGAACGACTTTGCTAAGAAATAAACATACTTTCTACAGACGAGGAGAAATAATGAACTCACATTAGTACATCAAGAATAACTATAAAAAGAATTACAGCATTCATGGAATCGGCAGAATGTCTAATGGATTTAGATCGTAAACCTTCTGTTAAAAGGTGTCACGATGAAACCTTAAAAGAAATTGAATCAGCCAACACAGAAACGGGAATATCGATGTCAGCAAAACTGGATCGAATGTGCGGGTAATCCAAGAGTCCACTTGATTAGTTTAAAAACATTTAGCAGAGCTCTCAACTTTTTCTCGGGATGTGTACGTTTGCCAATCAAACAGGAATGTGGCTTCTCAGCCTGGCAAGTGATATATCGTGTCTTAAAAGACACAACCAACACATTAATGCCGGCATGTCAGTTTACAGGGACGTCTAATAAGTATATTACAATAGTAAAGAGATATATGATTAATTTATTATATTTCAGATTGACTTTGTTTCAAAAAGAGCAAGACATTATAGAAGCTAGGAACAACGATAAGAAGTCGAGAACAAATTTTATCGCGACTGGCACGAAAACTTCAAATCATAAAACAATAATAACAGTCACCACCACAACGGCAATATCTACAACGAAAACATCGTCAACAGCATTCAATTCACTTTCTGTTACTCAAAGTAGAGATGATAGTAAAGTGAAAGTAAAACCAGATTTAAATTTTTCTGAGCATAATTTGAAATTAAGCAAAATATCAGTAAATTTCAGCTCAATACCTTTTTCAATGTATATAATATTTGGCCCCATTTGTTATATTATTGCATTTCTTTCAATGTAGTGTTTAAACATTTTTCTTGACAATAACGGGTTCTTAGTAGAAATATAATAAAGCTATTAGAAGTTAAAAAATTTTCTAAGCACGTTTCCAGAAAGCAAAGCTGTATATTATATATATATATATATATGTTTATATGCTGTATTTGTTTACGCAGAGTGGGTTAGAGTGAGAATTATAGAAGTGTTCTTATAATTTAATGGAAGTGTTTTGATTAAAATAAATGATAACAAACAATGGGATGTTACGATATCTTCCTAAACTATATTTATTTTAAAACATTGTTCTGTGCTCATAGTTATAACATTAATTAATAGAAATGAGAATAATGAATTGTTGTTAAAATATAATAATTATTAAGAACAATATATGGCATCAGGGACTAGAACTGAACTTCCCTAAAAGAGGCTGGAACTAAATAGCAGATTTTTTTCACCCAGAAACCATTATAGTGTTTTTAGGTATAATAGTTAACGGAGAAAGGCTTCCTCCGTATACACTGGTGTCCAAAAGTTTGCGACACCCCCACGCTATTTCGTATACTACTGTAGGACTACAGTTGAAATTAGTGATACCAGTGGATTCCCCGTCATGAAAAACCTATTTTCATAAAATTTAATTAAAATCGATTTTATTAGCGCTACGCTACAGTAGATTTTCCAAAAACAGTGGTGGTCAAAGCGATGAGACATCATTTTTAAACTAGGAAATAACACTAAAATTTCGGACATTTTATTATTAATTTCATTATTTAATACTTTATTGCTGATCCATTGATCCGAATAAACTAATTAATTCGGTTTGCCATGCTTGCAATCAGGCTTTCAATCAGATTTTTATCGATCAGTGACCATTGACAAAGAATTTCGGCTTTCAGATCCGCACGCTGGCCAGTCCATAACAGTGATATTATTTGACCTCAACCACGTCGTCGTCGAAGCACTAGCAGGAATGGCGGCGTTGTCTTGTTGAAATGTGAAGACAATATGCCAGTAATGGAACTAAACGTTTCTCCAGGACATCTTGATAGTCCGCAGATGTCATTCGAAGCGAAATGAATTCCAAATCAAGAGTTCCAGTTGTCGAGAAGGCTTCCAAACAATGTATAATATTCAAAAGGAAACGACCCATACTTTCGCATGGTGAGATGATTCGTGCTATCGAAAAGGGATGGATGACCTCATCATTGATTAAGGTTTTTTTGGTCAACAGTATTTTAAAGTCCAAGTATAATCAGCTAGGAGACCGTAACAAGTTTCTTCTAATTCTGTAATCCGCTAAAGCCCATTTAACCACCGAAACGCTAGAAGAACTTAAGAGAGTGGCCCAAATTGCTGTTATACCCGGAGGTTTAACAAAATATCGAAGAAAACCACAGTGTTCAGTTGGTGTTCATTGGATAAATGTCAGTTTTTTTTAGAAAAATGAAATTAATTTTGTTGAATTTTCATCGTAGTTTAATATCCAAAGTTAATAGTTTTTCAATTTGTTAACGTGTTTTTATTATTTTCGCCGACTGAAGACCATCATGGTAAACATCAGTAGAGTACACGAAACTGTGAGTTGTTTTAATTATCTTGGTTACATACAAATTCGAGAAGAATGTGAGAGCGGTGATATTTTTTGATTTCGTATATTTATTTGAAACGGGATTATAGATTAATTTAAAAATTCTATTAAATACATGAAACTTTTCAGGCCCGCGAGGATTGAAATTTCTTTACAAATTATGTTATATAATTATATTTTATTAATCAATTTTTACAATAAAGTGTTTTAAGATTTAGGATCGAAAAAATTAAAATCTTCTTCGTGTTTAACGAATCTTCAATGATAAATGAGGTACATTTCACGATGTCCAAATAGAATAATGCATAAAATATTGAAAAACAATTACATGATAATTGTGTAAAAGTCGAAATGATAAAATACATAAATTATATTGTTTTAAAAATGCTATATAAGAACAGTAACTCTATTTTTGTATATATATATAAATATATATTATGGATAAGAAAATATTCTTTATTATATATTTCATATATACTGTTTCGTCTGTTCTTACCTTATACTGTCCCAGGCATTGGAATCTTATACATCGCAAAAATGGTCCTTGGTGTCTACGAGTGAATTCCTTTTATTGGAGAACTATAAATAAAAGTTAGTTTAGGCATATGCTCTTACGGGACCGTCTGAAGATGATGCAAAGGAATTTTGCAAATGTCGTGGTGCAGTATTGAGCGGTGTGGAAAACACAGAAGAAATCAATATAGTTTTGCAACAAGCTGAAGTGAGATTTCCACGTCCAGTTCCTCAAAGTGGAAGATTAATTTTTGTTGGTGGACGGCGTCGCAGCCAATGCGATTTAGACTTAAAAAAAACAGACAGTAGTTGTTATCCATTAGTGCGTAAATTCATAATATTACTTAAAATATATCTCGTTTGAAGAACAAAAACTCATTCCACTGGAATGATGGATACACAATGGGACCTGTTGACTTCAACTGGGTTTCCAATCGTCCGGACAATGCAAAGTAATTCTAAATTTATTTGAATTAAAAGAATTTGTTTTTGAGAGGCGGGCGTCAAGAATGTCTTGGAATGTGGACACTTGGCAAACAAGCAGGACTTTTTGATGACGCGCAGTAAAATAACTATTTTAAATTGTATGTTCATCCTATTTTACAGCTGCGAAAGAGGATATGCACGTGGATTTTTATGTGGAAAACGACCGAACCGAACATAATAATATTTTTAAAATTTGTGCTGAAATTACCATAAAAAATATAAATTGTATATGCGCTGATTTCATAAAAGAAATTGATAAATCAACAAATCAATTTTCAAAATGGGCGAAATTTTTTATGAGCCAAGATATATGTGAATCTCCAAACTTTCAGCTTTATAATCCTATAGGATACTGTTCGATTGATGGAACCTCATTTTAATATTGGTTTATGTTCCATACGAATATTAGATTTAAACACACAAATTACATAATTTTGATCCTCGCAAAATTTTGAATTTTTCTATATGTAACATGACGTGATTACGGTAATTTAGGTGTACTGTACTGTCGATGGAAAGTTTGAACTTTAAAGATCATAACTTTACTTAGAAGAAGAATTAAACTTAATGTCATGTTGGTCGCCCTAGTGCCCTCTATCAATAAACTAATAATCTCAAAATTTACAAATATTGTTTTCTATAATTTGGCTATAAAATTTTTCAACTTATAGTGTCCTAAAAACACTTCAAAAAACCAATTAAAAATTTATTATGTGGTTTCCGTTTTTCTGATTCTTCAGGTCTCATGTAACCTATATGATTCCAAATTCATAGTGAAAATTAATTTTTAGAAGTTACGAAAATTAATAAAATTACTTATTCTAACATGTTATAACCATACGACGAAGACACAGACCAGAGAATACAAAAGAATACAAACACAGGACCTCTTGGGGTTCCGGCTCCTTCCCTTGAAGCCATAGTCAGTCGTCTACTCAGCAGAGTTACGGATAAAAATCATCGTCATTCGAAAAAAATATTACAATTCAACCTTAATACTTTTATATATTATGAGGATGCTAAAAGTTTGTTAAAAAATTCAGAAATAGATCCTAAAACAATTTACTTGTTTATTTATATATATATATATATATCAGGGTTGAACGGAATCCCATCTTCCATTTTTCGTTTTCTGGTTTCCGTTGTTTTTTTTCAGTTCCATTTCCGTTTTCCGTCGTCTATTTTAAACAAAACTTCCATTTCCGTTTTCCACTTTCCGTTTGAAAAAAATTGATTTCCATGTGAGCTCACTCGGTATGTAAAATGTGCAATGCCACGATGCCATTTTGCGTCGAGATGCGAACTAGCTCTCTCCAGAGTGTTCGTCTTCGTCTTTCAAGTGTTGACCAATGTCCAACCCAACTGAGCAGCTTCCTCGCAGCTAACAAATTAAAGGAAAACGAGCCATCGAGCTTGGCATGAAAGCAGATTGCGTTGAGAGTACTTTGAAGACGTTGGAGAATGTCTTGAGAATCATTTGACCACAGGCAGCAGATGTGACCTCAAGGTGATCACTATATAAACTTTGTTATTGTTATGGTTAATGGCTTAGTCATTCCTATATTCTGCTACTAATGTGGATATTATTCTGAATAAACTACATTAAAAATTCCAATTTCTGTTAGTTGACATTTGGAGTCTTTCGTAGCATATGTCGCGACCCCACCACTAAAGTTATATTGTTCCCAAAATACGATAGCGACGAAGGACACCGATGCTCATTAGTTGTATTGATCCAAATGTACCAAGTTTGGACGTTTGCCATATGCACCATATATTCGTTACTATTTAAACCAAACTGTTATTGTATTTTATTCCTCTCTAAATATTCTACCACTGGACCAAATAAACATTCACACTATCCGTGCTTTTACAGCAGAGTTATTGTGTACGATCTACTAGTTGATTTTGAAGCCGGCTTATTTGTTCCAATTGTAAGGAACATCCGATTAGCAACAGGTCGTCAGCGAATTCGAATCGTTTCAAAAACTTTCCATCAACACAGATATCTTCAGCTTCTTTCATACTCCCCTTGTCGCATTCCACGAGAATCATTTGGAGAGCAAGGAGACTCACTTTGGCAATTTTCCAATCTTCTGGTATTATTTTTCTCGTCAAACTCGTGTTGAATGCGTGCGTGATAGAGACACGATCTAAAGAAGCAAAAAATCTACATTCCATTCTCAGTATTTTAATCTTCATTGCAAAAGTCCATCTTCTATCTTCCATTTTCCATGGTTTTTCGAGTTCCATTTTCTTTTTCATCTTCCGTTTGAAAAATTATTTCCATTTCCGTTTACCGTCTTCCGTTTGAAAAACATTGATTTCTTTGCGATCCTGATATATAAACTTTGTTTCATATAAAATTATATATAAAATAATATTAAAATTGGTATATAGAAAAAAGCTATAACAAGAAAATGGTTTCTAGAATAAAAAAATGATAAAAAACATAAAATTAATTGCATATTTCTATATAAAATAGAAAATCTGAATTCATAGTTTGTGTAAAACAATGCCTCGACATTTATCATATTTTATATTATTTACAACTATTTTTAAACTTTCATGTTCTCAGTTTTGTCCTAGATATTGGACCTTAGTGCAGAGACCGAGTGGTCCGTGGTGTTTGCGAGTATGAGTTTTCGCGAAAAATTATATATTTATATATATACATTAAGGCGTATCCTATAGCGCACAAATCAGAAAAAGAATCTATTAGTTTTTGTAAATGCCGCGGAGCAGTTTTAAGTGGAATAGAAAATATGAATGAAATAAAAGTAATAGTTGAACAAGCGAAAACGAGATTCCCAATAGAAAAAACATTTCATCCACGACATGATCGACTTATATTGGTTGGCGGTAGAAGAAAAGAGACCTGTAACATGGATACAAATAATATTGCCGCAGATTGCTACCCCTTGGTAAGTGAAAATATTAACATTAATAATGCTGTATCCGACAGAATATAAACTCTTTTTATTGGAGTGATGGATACACACAAGGTTCAGTTAGTTTCAATTGGTTCCCGGCACGTCCAGATAATTACTTGTTTAATTGCAAGAAGACTTAAGAAAATTTAATATAAAAATGTTCAGAGGAGAACAAATCTGTTTGGGCATGTGGTCATATGGTACAGATGCTGGAAAATTTGATGACGCACAGTTAGAAATAATAATCCATATTACCCATGAAAATATTAATTTTAGATGTGAAGATATTTATTCAGTTAACAAAGGATTTGTCTGTGGAAAGCGCCCAAATAGAAACTAATGTGATATATGTTATCCCATGAAAGTAAAAGAAAACTAATATTACTGTTTCCTATGAAATAAATGATTTTTTGTAGAATTTTTAATTTGTTGATTCCTTCCCGCCAAAAGTCGCCCGGTCTTGTGTCGAAGAAGTTGATGAGCCAGTTTTTGAAGTCCTCTTCAACATCAAAGGTATCATCCTTCATTTGGTTTGACAGAGAGCGGAAAAGGTGATCATCGGTTGGGGCAATGCCTGGAGCGTAGAGCGGTTTTTACGACTTTTGCAACATGCAGCCTGGCGTTGTCGTGGAGCATGATGGCTTGGCCTTGTCGATCAGGTGTATTCTGTCGAATACCTTTCTTTAAGCGGCGCAGCTGGGCATTATAGAGCTCCTTGTTGACCGTGGCGTTTTTTAAGATGATTAAGGATCGTCTATTGATCACAGTTCATTTTCTCGGCCCATTCACGATAGGCGACCATCTTCTTTCAATTCATGCATCTTCAAAGTCGCCATTTTTGAACTATTCGAACCATTTTTGTGCAGTAAACACGTCTAAGACACCTTCTCCATACACACTGCATATTTCACGAGTTGCTTCGACTCGATGAAAAGCGAAGAAGAGCAGATGTTGAAAATGCTGACTTTTGCCTCCTGAGTAGTTAATTTCTATGCCTGAAAAATAATGAACATTTAAAATTTTAGAGCAAATTTTAAAAAAAGTTGTGAAACAAAAGATAATATAAAAACTCTACGAACTTATTCCTCAATCCAATATATTTAGACGTATATACTTCTCTTTTCTGCCTTATAAGAAACAAATTTAAAACACGTCTAATTAAAAGAAACAACACATTATTTAATTTAACTGATTTAACAAAACACAAATTAATGGTTTTAAGGTATTCCTAAGCCCAATAGTTTCAGCAAGTTTTCATGATCCTGAATAGGATTATTTGAACAATTGTAACATATAGAAATTGATGCTTTTTTGGGGGGGGGGATGGTATATTTTTGACGCTGCATTTTTTGTTCACCTGACGTACTAGCCATTGTTAATCAAAACATCATCATATTAAACGGTTCACATAAAATGGAAGCAACCATAAGTAAATTTAATTTGCTATAAATTGAATTTAGCAGAAAAATGTTTCGCATTTTAGTTTAGAATCTAATAAATCTATTTTAACCTTTTCATAAATATTCGTTAACATTTATTTATTTATTTTATTGTCAATGTTTGTTACCACACAATTAAGAAATCCAAAGAATAGCATAAATAGGGTATTAAAAATGTCAAGAGAAAACTTGAAAAAAATGTAAGACGAAAAGACTAGGCTGGTCATCTTTTAAATTTGCATTTGCAAATGTGATATAATATATTTTATGAGCTTGTAGAGTACATATTTTCAACCCTCACCGTTATTCTCTATCCGAATTCTTCCAATGAATATTACTATTTCCTTTAGAAAATTTTAAAGTTCTGAGACTTATACATACTGGATAGTGTTATTATACTCTTTATCATTATGATGTGCACATGATGTGTGTTGGATAATTCATCAAATGAAACGAGTAAAGTGACATGATGAGAATTTTAAAACAAACAAATCAATAGTTCAAACAGTTGTCAGTTTTCTAATTTATATCATGGGAAAATAAACTTAAATTAAACGAAAAAAATTTTTCAGGTTCTCTACTAGTTTTATGAATAACAATTTAAGAAAATTATTTTGATTACACTATTAGTAACAAAACATGAAAATTCACATTTTCCTCTTTGTTTCCGATTTCGTTCATAAACACTCAACCATTAAAATTCGTCAGAAATCTATTAAAAGAGATAAAATACTCTCATTCCTTCTTATATTTCATGTTACCATCATGTTAAACCTACCCGTTCTTTTCTTGTTATTTTAGAGCTTCAAACTACCTAATTGATTGCGACAATATTATTATCCCTTCAAACTTGATGAGAAAATTCAATGTGACAATAAATCAATTGTACTACGTTTTGTTGCTCATAATCCTTTTCAGTTCATAGGGTCTCTGCTTATATTGATGTTTATTTTATATATATATATATAAGTATATATGGAATATAATGCAAAGTAATTTTTCGTTGTATGATTAAAAATATAAAATTTAATGTAATCACACTGATATTAATTTAAATGTTGTTATTTGACAACGACATTTCGCAAACAATAAAAAACTAACTCTGTCAAAATAAAATTTAAAAAAAACTTATATTTTGTTTTCACCTGATTTCACTAACATCAATTTCGTTTAAGCCCGTCGGCTCGACTAGTCAATTTGAAAATTATCCTAAAAGAGAACAACAAAAACAAACCAATATTTTTATAATGCTGTTTACAATTGTATTGAATTCGGTGTTCTTCTTTCATCTTCTTTTTAAGACGCTATATGCTAATAATAATTTTATTTTTAATGATTCAAGAAACATGCCAACAAAGGACAATCAATTCTGGGACGCTTTAATGGAAAACAAAATGACAAAAAAGCTCATTAAAAAATACAAGAACAAAGTTAAATGTCATAACACATCAGAGTTATCAAGCCGATATGGAGTATCCAAAGCAGAAGTCGAAAAAGTGTTCACGATATTCCAACTGATGGACGATGATCAATCCGGGACGATTAGCGCAACAGAAGTAGCTAAAATGCTCAACGAACTAGGTATTGATGTGTCACCAAAGGTTGTACAAGCGGTAATGCGGAGCAGCGATGTGAGCGGAGATGGACAAATTGATTTTGAGGAGTTTCTCGCAGCGATAACATCTAAACTTAAGGTTGATTTTTCTCTAAAATTCCATAACTTATACAAATTTAACAAAATTTAAAATTTTCTAAATAAGTTTTCTTCCACGAATGAAAAAAAATCTAAAACAAGAATATAATCATAAAAATTAAATGAAAAAATAATATTTAAAAAAGTGCGCCACATTTTGCTGTGGTAATCGCATTTGTCGACAAATAGAGTTAATTTTTATCTGATTTTCTGTTATTAATTAAAACATTACCTTATGGCACCACCACATAGAGTAAAATACGAAAAATCTTTTAAATATATGATTTAACATATAAAATGTCTGTAAGACTTGTTATTCATTATGAAAAAAAAAATATAGAATATTATTTTTTGATTTTTGAATTGTCTATATTTTTTCTAAATAATAAGCATAAAATACCGAATATACACGAGGTAAAAAGCTTATTTTATATTCAAATAATTTTTAAAAATGATCGAGAGTATAGTAATGATTTGGGTATCAAAATATTTATAGTTTTATGCTTGACAATATGCACTAACTTAAGTTTCAGAACAAAATTAAAGCCCTGTTAAGAAATATTTGTGGTTTTTATATCATTTCTTTATGATGAATAACAGAAGTCTTACAAACAATTTTATATTTTAAATCAAGCATCAAAAAATGTACCGTGTTTTACTTTACATGATAGAAAAAATAACAATTTAAAACGATTTAAGGTAATTTCTAATTATTATTCATTTCAGAGATCGTAGTATTTTGATTTTTCAGTGTTACATATGCACGCCAACTGAAATAAAATAATGATTTTCCGAGTTTAAAGTTTTTCTGAAAATTGTTACGTCTTTTCAATAAAACATTGTTTGCAAAACAATAACTAAGCTGTCTTTAGACTATCTAAAAATACTAATATGTTTCCAAAACGTTAGTTTTTGAGCACGTTTACTGACCTCGTTTTATAACCATACCAATTGGCGTGACACTAATTCATAATTTTTACCGTTTTTGATATAGTCGCCTTATATCCGTTTATAAGCGATTGATGATGCCAACCTTTGCGCAGGAAAGGTTGACGTCAAAATTATAAAATAGAGAATGAAATAGAGATATTTGTTCACCTTAAAAAATTTTCCCAAAGTTTCAGCTAAACAACTGCAAAGCGGATGTCAAAGTGATGCTTTCGAAAATTGACAGCAATCCCGACAAAATAGTAAAACTTCTTTTAAAATTCTCATTTTAACGTTAAACTATATAGATATCTGCTGAGGAGCTAATAATTGCTTGGAGTGAAACTATTTCAACAAATATAACGGTTAAAGAAGCTTGTGCATTGATTCAACAAGCCGACACTGAGGGGAAAGGTGGTGCAACCATACATGAATTTATAACTATGTGTCAAACAGTCTGAAATAAGATATATATATATATATATATAATGTTACTTTAAGGATCTCAGTACATACATTAATATATAGTATTGCATATTTATTGTTATTATTATTATTATTATTATTATTATTGTTATAAATAGTTATTACGAAAATATTTAGTACACCAGAGATGTTAATTGATGTTTTAAGTGTTATAATTTTCTGGATCATTATCAATTCGGCCTACATATTTTATTCAATTATCTACCTTTTTCTAATAACAATTCTTTAATATCCACAATCCATTCATACCTGTATTATTCGATGAAGACTTTACAAATTTTTGTATTATTTATTCAATATTATTTCATCACATCGTGCATGTCCACCAAATCACCCAAACATCTTTCACCACTAGGTTATATATATATATATATATATGATTCATAAAATGTATCTAAACAGGTTCATGTCCATCGTGTGACGTGTCAGTTCTCTCCGCTTCTGTATTTCCTAAAACAGTTACCGAAGAACCAGGAACAGCTTTTTTTCTACGTGGAGTTGATCCTACAAATTGGTTTGTCTTTAATATTAATAATCTTGAAATAGGTTGAAGGTGTGACACTGCTCAAATTAACTGCGCGACAGAAGATGGATCTTCGAAAAATGTTCGGATTGATGTTGTCATAGTAAGAAGCTTATTTTGTTCAAAAAAATTGAGTATTTAATTAAAAGAAACTCTTGAATTAATTTGTTTCATCATTAGTTACGTGTCAAAAGTGTTTTTTCAAAGGTGTCCGTTGAAACGAAAACTTTAAAAAATAGCTCGAAGTAAATGAACCCTTCGAAATTCCACCAAATGCAAAGAAGTGCCTTATTTGAGAAACGATTTTTGAGAAAAGATTTAAATTAAAATTCTACGAATGAAACGGTAATATTGTGGATTTTCGAGCAGTTTTCGGCAGGAGCTCGGCCCACAATCTGCGTGTACTTATTAACGGATTGCTCTCTACAGCTTCTCGAATTACTTTAGAATTCAATGTCGTATGTCGGCCTGAATGTGTCTTGTCCTCGTCAGTGTCGTCGTAGTTAAATCTTTTGAACCAATTTCGCGCACTACGATCCGAGACCATATTGTCGCCTTCAACTTCACATATCTTTTTTGCTTCTGCAGTTGCGTTGAATTCCTTGTTTCCAATAATGGCGTAAAAGAACACAAATTTCGGATTTTTAGATGTTTCTTCTTCAAGTTAAAATTTTTAAATAAAAGATCATTTAAATTTTAATGTATATATTATGATAGAGCTGTTCAAGAGCTTTAAAAGTATAATTTAAAATGTATGTAAAAATCTTTATTTGGTAAAAAACAATTAGACAAAAAGACATAGGAAATCGGAAAAAAAGTCTTGGTTCACCCTAATAATTTGAGCAATTCCAAACAGAGTTTTCGAGAAATTCGTATTTAAAGTTGTACTCTTTATAAAGTGAACAAAGTAAGTAATTTTGTGAGATTTTGTGAGTATTTGAAAATTAAAAGGAAAAAGGTATCTTGTTGATATCAAAGATTTCATATAAATTGGATTATCCCCATCTTAAATATGATAAAGAAGATTGAAATCATATTACTAATAATAATATTTAACATTTTTAAGTCTATTTTACTAATTATTTAAATAAAATAATCTAAAAAATTGATTAAATATCGTAAATTTTTGCGGATGGCGTAATTCTGAATTCTTCACCTCGACTTGTTTTGGATTATGAATATTAAATTATATTTTTAAAATTTCTATTTCGGGATTCCAAAACTTTTTACTGTAACAGCTTTTAATATGTAACATGATTTATTTAGTGGTATGATATTTTACCTAATAGCAAGGAATGAATACAATGTCAGTTCGGGGTAATAGTACATATGATAAATGATTGGCCGTTCTACAACTGCTATTCAAGGAATAATACAGTCAACTTTCTCGTGCGAGATTAGAGTTAAGGATGTCGTGACAGAAGTTTTGAGACAATTCTGAATTTTTAATTCCAATTTTGTTATTGAATTAAACGTTAATCAGATTAAAAATGACAATAAACTTTAAACGAGAGTGGTCGTTT
This sequence comes from Caenorhabditis plicata, assembly GCA_963931815.1. NCBI lineage: Eukaryota > Metazoa > Nematoda > Chromadorea > Rhabditida > Rhabditidae > Caenorhabditis > Caenorhabditis plicata. The sequence goes on from OZ007494.1 coordinate 18,143,880, forward strand.
TTGGAAAGAACAAATTTCAGGATGGACAGAACACAAATATTGGAAATGGTTGTGCTTTAACCCAATCTTCTAAAAATGCTTTACAGTGTAATGTAGATGGTCAATGGACATTCAAGTAACATATTAATTTATGTTTTGTTTATATACTAATTATTTCAGCGGTAGAACAGACTTTACGGTGCAATGCCGCACACTGTTACAATCAGTCTGCTAGTATTAAACAAAATACAATAATGACAGCTTTAATAATAATATTAATAACGCTAATAATAGTATATAAAATTAATAAAATTAATAAAAACAATTTTATTTATAATTATCATGAAATCATGAAAATACCCAAATTATATCATTATTAGAATAACTTCTGCCTTTTTCATCGATTTAAGCATTTTATCGTCTAAATTATATATTTAAATTGTCGTTGTGTTCCTTACGAGTTATACGTTTTATTTTAATGGGAGGTAAAACCTTATCCTCCGTAACTGATTTTCCATAGAGTTGCGATCAAAATTGTTTACTTTTCCAATGAACACTTAAAAGTTATATTATAAATTGTTTATCAATTAAGAAATATCACTTACTTTGAGTTCGTTTTAGAGGTGGTTCACGTACTCTTATCAAAGGAACAGTTTGTTTAGCAGTTGATGGATAAATTGATTCACCTCGTTTATGTGAACCTATTATAGTCCTTTTGAGTGGAGGCTCCTTTATAAGACGCGGAATACTGAGTGGATCGACTCCTATATTATTAGTTTAATTTTCAGAAAAATTGCAATAAAAATTAACCTCTTTTTCGCTTTAAATCTTTAAAATTAAATGTTTGCTCGTAATCTATAACTCCAGGGGTAGTCGAAGAAGCATAGAATTGAACAATATTCGATGAAAAGCATTCAATAGATATGAGCAAAAAAAGAATAGACAGAAGCATCTGTAAAGTAATTTAACAGAGAAAATGATCTGAACGAATTTTTAATTGAGCCACACTTAAATGACATTAATCCTTTGGGATGAAATTTGAGAAATGAGATCTACTTCATCATTTATTGGCGTCTAGAAAATTAATACCAAACTGGTTAGTTATTCCAATATAATTGTTTATGTCATGACGAGTATTATCCGTTATATTTTTGTTGATGCCAGTAAAATGTTAAAAAATCATCGCGAAACAAAATGAGAACGACTTATTTCCTTAATTTATTCAACAACTGATTTACTTTAGCTTTCATAAAACTGAAAAACATAAATTTATTTATAGGAATTTTATATTGAAACGATTGAAGGAAAAAAAAAACTATTTAGTTTCCTAATAAAAAGTAGGAAATATTAGCCTTATTATAAATTCTAGCCTTATATAATTCGGATGAGTCGATCCGAAGTCACATTAATTAATTTTTGATGCTTGTAGGTCTTTACAATTCTCCGGAAAAAGGACTAAAATAAAAAGTTGTTGGGAAGAACTGAAGAGGAAACATTCACCTGAAGAAAATATGTGGAATGTTAGCATAATTTCATATTTTATCTAATAGTCCTACAAATTATTTATATAATTATTAATTAAACTGTTTTTATATTTAAAAAAAGTGAAAAAAACTAAAATAAAACCAAATTTATTTAATTTTAAAATATTTAAAGTGTCGTTTGGAATTTATCCATATTAAACTAACTCGGATTCTATTCATATTTGTATGTTCTTATCGTTATAACTTTAATTCAATTGAAAACCTTATTGAATTTTATTTTTTAAGATATGAAAACAAATAAAACGTTTCGCTGTTGTAAGCAAAACTAATGGTCGAAAAAGAAAACTAATTATCGGAGATTTTTTTAGATTCCATATCCATTTTACTCTAAAAATACCCTAAAATATTTTGGCGCAGTGACGTTTTTGTGCATACTATTACCCTAAAAACAAATTTATGAGCCAAGTTTCATCTATAGTCGTCGACAAATGCGATAACCACCGCAAATGTGGCGCACTTTTTTAAATATTATTTTCCACATTTATTTCACGATTGAAACATCATATAAAACATATTCTTCAATTTATTTAAGCAAAAACAGTATAGAACGAGCATAAACAAGAAATTAATCATAAAAATTTATTGAAAAAATAATATTTTTAAAATGTGCGCCACATTTTGCGGTGTTAATCAGCGAAAAATGTAGTTTTCATTTGACGTGAAACAAGAATGGGAACTGGAAAAATAAATTAACAAATAAAATAGTGTTTTATTTAATAGAGAATATACGTTAGAAGAAATAAAAAAGGATATATACATATTTCTTGATTACATGATTTTAGAGGCTAAAATTCTAAGAATATTAATTTGTTTTGCTTTGCAGTAGGTGGAATTTATAAATAATTTCCCACAGTGTCGAAATCCAATTTGCATTAATACTATGAAAACATAAAATAAAAAGAAACAAGAACGCAGCAAACAATTTAAAGCAAAACGATTATGTTTTGAATAGGAAGTGACGAAATCAACAATAACTAGTTTTAAAATTACTTTCGCTCCAATTCTTCGTACCTCTTGGTGGTTCTATATTTGGACCCATTGAATTAAGCACAATTTTAGATAGAAAATAGTTTTTTTTTCGAAAAAAAATATTATCAAAACAGTGGTGTTTAAATAGTATTTGTAATGTCTATTGAAATAGATTGCTATATCCATATCGCAACATATAATAATATTTTTATTTTATTATGTCAAAATTATATAAAATAATACGAATAATAACAATCAACAAATATATATATGTATTCAACTATATGGCACACAAGAATTCACAAAATTCAGATAATTATAAAGTTTGACTGAAATATGTTTTATTGATTTCCAGTTTTCACGTTTTCATAGAATAGGTTTCCTCGTTTTTGTTGCTCTAGTTCTATTGATTCAAAAAGAGCCTTAAAGTTACCAGCACCAAATCCTTGATGATTTTGCCTTTGAATTATTTCGAGGAACAAGGTTGGTCGGTCTTGGCACGGCTTGCTGAAAATTTGAAGAAGATAGCCATTTTCATCAAAATCGACAAGAATGTGAAGTTTTTGAAGCTTATCCATATCTTCGATAATCTTAAATATACATTGATGCTGTAAAAAGTATCAATAAACCTTTATTGATGACGTTGAAAGTCTTTCTCTAAGATTATCATAATAACTCGCTGGGATAGATAAGAACTCGCAGCCTCTCGCCCTTAATGCCTCAATTGCTGTGATAATATCAGATGTATTCAACGCAATGTGTTGAACTCCGGCTCCGCCATAATAATCTACATATTCTTGAATTTGTGACACCGCCTTCTTGTTCGATGAAGCTGGCTCGTTAATTGGCATCTTGATAGTTTCTTCATAATTGGTAACCACAATGGAACGAAGTGCTGAGTACTCAGTGTGTATCATTGAATCATCGACACTCCAGAAACGATGAAATTTGAGCACGTTTTCATACCATTCAACAGCTGAGTTCATTTGTAAATCGGGTTGGTTTCCAACGCAATGATCAAGGAAATTGAGTCCAACACGCGGCAATCCTTGGAAAAATTCTTTCGGCATAGAATGTTCTTTGAATCCGGGAAGAAATATTCCCTTGTAATTTTTGCGCTCGAGGAGTGTGTGGTCGGTTTCACCATACTGTAAAATAAATTAATTCCTTTTTTAATAATTACTAAAATTAATGTAGTAATATAAAATCTAGATTTTGGAAATGAAACCTATAAATAAGTCAGTAATTCAGTAAATAATAAAAAACATAGTTAACACTTGAAAAATACTAAAAAGCTGAAAAATATTTGTGATTAACATACAGTTCTCAGAGTGGCGTATCTGATTGATCCATTTTCATCCTTTTCTTCGGTTATTTCCTTGACAATTTGAGCACCAGCACTTTTCGCATGACTAATAATTGAATCCAAATCTTCCACCCATAAATTGTTATTTTAATGGGTTCGTTTAAAAATGATAGAGAACCTCAAAGCAAACATCCTTAACACCGTCACCATGCTTAACCATGTGGTCTCCCAACTCATGATTATCAGGTAAAAGCGCTGACTCAAAGACAAAAACTATTTTATTCTGACGAATTGCATGTTGCGCTGTGATCCTTGATCCTGTTTCAAGACCTTTGTAAGCAAATGGTTCAAATCCGAAATTAGCGCAATACCAATAAGCTGCCTACATATTTAATTATTTTATAAAACTGGTCAATAAAGTCAACCTGTTTAGCATTTCCGACTACGAAACGAACGTGATCAAATGCAACGAATTTTCCAATATCTGGCTTTACACCTTTCTCGTAATTTGACTAAAAACTTCAATATATTTAATTTCCCTATTTTATAAGATAATACCATTCTTTTTAACAAATAGAGTATTTCCTAGACCTGAAAAATGATTTAATAAGAACTATTATCATAAATGGAACTGCCAAAATTAACTAAAAGTATGTACCGCGTGATTATTCTTTACAAATAATGATTTAATTGTGTTATCAAAATCATATATATGGTAAAAGGGGTTGATAACGGAAAAGGGGTGGGATTCGAAAAGATAGTGTTGAAGACGTTGAGAAACTCGCAAATGTCTTTAACTCATACACTTGATCATTATTTCATTGAAATTGTTATATTGATAAATCAATTTTTGGTTTCGATGACAACAGTTGATCGGGTTATCATCCAAACGAGTGAATGTTTATTTTTACTTGTAGTATATTTGTAATGGGATAGATGAGAATGATGTAATCGTTATAGGTTATCACATATGGTTTGGTTGTTTTAATGTTAGTTCCACAATAAAAATGTTATCATTGCTCTATCTTCACTATTTTATCGAGATTAATAAAAGGAAATATTACTATTTTGTAAGTTTTTGGATTAAAAATAAAATTACGAAAGAAGAAATCGGGAATTCGATAACTATAAAACAAAAAAAAGGAATAGAACTTAAAAAATGCAATTGGGAATTACCACAGTGTAGAGGAAAATCCTGATTCAGTTTGTGAAATTTTTTCCGTTTAACTATTTTGAATGTTAATTCTGAATTTTGTAAATTTTCAAATTAGCCAATAAAATTATTCGTTATTTCTCGTTTTAAAAAATATCAGTAACCAAGTATTTTTAAAACCTTCGCATCCACAGGAGTATCACATTTTAAACTCTTTTTATGTGTGTATGAACTATGTGACAAACATAAAAGCTTTCAAATACAAATGGAAGAGAAAAAATAGGGAAAAGATTATCTCGCTTGGACAGTTGCAAAATTTTCTTTTCAGTCTATAGATTATTTTATCTATCCCAATTGTGGTAAACATTTGATATTAGAATATAAATGAACAATTGAGCTTATACATTTCAGACGCATAATTTAGGAGTTTAATTAATTTAAATTGAAATTTGAAAAATGTGTTTCCTCCAAATGGATCCTTCGCGGCGTTGAAAATTTGGGAACGCTGGAAGTTTGTGCGATCACAAACAGATAAGAAGCAGGTGAAAGAATTTTATCAATTATTAATTCTTATCTAGCACGTGTATTTTTGATCGTGGTTATCAAAAAACGAGTTACCTAATTATATTATTAACTAATTCTGAAGATCTGAAAAAAATACAAAATAATAAACATTTTTCAAAATATGTAATAAATAACTTTATAGAGCAGCAAAATCATAAGTAAACTTTCGAGAACATATACTAAAATTTTTAAAATAGAGATAAGATTAGAATGAACCTGCGCATTTTTTACTCTTCATGGTTCTATCTCCGCACACGCCACCAGTAAATTTTACCACATTTTACTGTTTCCAAGTTAGATCATTTTTCATAGTTTCAAGTTAAATATTTTCAGCGAAATTACACATATATGGGATTGAGGAATAAGTTCGTACAGTTTTTTTTCACAAATATTTATTGGGACAAAAAACAATAATTATAATAATAAATTAATAAATTATGTATTCGTCGTTATTGTTTACGTTTTCCTCCCACCTCTCGATTTTTTTTCAATTTGTTGATGTCATTCCACCAAAAATCGCCCGGTCTGGTGTCGAAGAAGTTGTCGAGCGAGTTTTTGTGGTCCTCTTCGTCATAAAACCCCTTATTTGATTTCACAGAAATTGGAAAAGGTGATAATCGGGTGGCACAAGGTCTGCAGAGTACGGTGGATGCTGAAGAATCTCGTATTCGAGGTCTTGAATGGCGGTTTTGACGACTTTTGCAACATGAGACCTGGCGTTGTCGTGAAGCAAGATGACTCAGCCTTGTTGAAGCCGATTTGAACGATAGGGCTGCGATTCTTTCCATCTCAATCAAAAACCGGAAAAATAGAAAAATTTATTGGTTTGTCACTGGAACTATACAGGACAAAGAAAACTTTGATAAACATTTCAGGAAGCTAACCGGGCTGATTTCAATCACTCATGGAAATATCCTGCACACATTTTTTCTAACCAATGGACTAAAACATGTTGCTTAATTTTTCCGAGACCACCGAGGCGACCACACACATAAAGTTGGGAAATAAGGAAACCTCATCGGATATTATAAATGTGTCGATGTCGATACATGATCTTCTCGACCATCCTTCTTCTTTGGTAGGAAACTCACTTTGGCAATTTTCCAACCTTCTGGTATTCTGCTTCCCGTCAAAATTGTGTTGAATGCGTGCATGCGAGACCAAATAATAAATATACTCTCTACTAGCAGCAAAAAAGTAAATTCTTTCCCAGTAGTTTAATCTTCTTCACGGAATTCCATCTTCCATTTTCCGTTTTCCGCCTTCCATTTGAAAAAATTGTTACCATTTCCGTTTTCCGTCTTTCGTTTGAAAAAAAAATCGATTTCCGTGCAACACTGGTAGTTACACATTATAATTGAATGTATCATAAAAAACTATTAACGATAATAAATATTTTAAATAAGCATTTCTTTCTTTAAACTTTATTCCTTTAAATCCAAGATAATTAACGTCGTTTATACCAATTATTATTTCGTATACATAAAATCAAGTGTGTATTATGTAAATAAGAAAAGAAACTCAGTACGATTGAAAAACAAATAAAATTAGACACAATGCATCACACCATTGATTGTAATCAAACATTTTCTATTTACGTATTTACGTTCTTTTGTAAGAGCATTTTGAAAAGCTTTATATTATTTATATCACAGCTTTATATTATTTATATCACATGCCATTAATATCACTTAATAATCGATTGATTAGATGTCTACTCGATCATCAAGATAATGTGATTTGTTGCAAGGACATTGATCCTATTTATGACTAAACACCATATAATTGTACTCCATTCAAATGTATTTCTTAAATCAATTTTCTTCCTTAGTTTTTAAATCTTTATAATAAATCCAATAATTCAAAATAATAATCAAAAAATCAATACACAAACAATGCGAAAATCATCAATGTGTTGTAATGTGAGGAAGTGAACGCTGGTTAGCTTTTCCTCTGCAGGCTAAATAACATCCATCCTAGTTTACGATCAGTCCCATTTTGAAGAAGACATGTTTCGTTAAGTTATCAGTTGAATCGATTATTGTTTTTCTTTTTTACTTCATACTTAATAATTTTATTATTATTACTATTACTCTAAACCCTATTATATATTATGGCTATATTATCAAATTATAAGAAATTGATAATTTATTGTCAACATTTTTGTATTATTTTCAAATGGTCTCAATGAGAACGTCTTTATTTTATGATTTCTGTTGTATTTTTTGCAAACTCTCTCAAGTCGAATTGAATATTTAATTTTTTATTGTAAATGACACTGGTCAGTCCGAACGCGTCAGCCGTCAACAAAACACGCTTCTTTCATGAGAGCACTCCACTGCCACGAAACCGCGCCGCATTTACACTTTTGCACTACCATTTTTTTTAAATTTTTTTTTTCAATATTTTAATAATTAATTATTGTCTATCAGAAGAGTATAGAATATATATTTATATAAATAATATTTTTCAGAACAATGCATAAAATTTAAACATATTCTTCTGATAATCAATAATGAATAAATAAAATATTGAAAAAATAATAAGTTAAATGGTAATGTTAGTGCAATTGGTACGAAGTCCTTTGCAATGCGGCGCGGTTTCTTGGCATTGGAGTGCGCGAGAAATCTTAAAAAAATAGATTTTAAGTATTCAGAAGCAGGCTAAAAGAGAAGAAATATGTTTACTGTATACAGCAAAATAGTTGAAACATTTAAGCCTACCGTAAATGTTTTTTTTTTATTTAAAAATTTATTTAAATATTCTCTTATTTAAATTAAATTTATTTTTAATGATCTCGGCTTTGATGAGCTTGAAAGAGTTACATTTTTATATCATTAGACTTTAATTTAGTTCTATATTATATTTTAATTGTGGCGAGAAAACGCGGACTGCCAAAATTTGATGAATAATTCTTATTAAAAGCTTTTTTGTCAGTCGCCGAAGCGCGTTTTGTTCTCAACAAACGCGTTCCGATTCTACAGTGCGATATGTGCGTGTCTAGCACACGTAGTGTAAATTAATTAATTAAACTTGATTATATATATATATAGCCATAGATTAGAGTTCTGATTATTACGATTAATTTTTATTCAGGGGTATGATTGAATCTAGAACTTCACATCAAAATTTTCAAATAAGGTTTGTTAGTTATGTATTATTATATTGGACCAACAAGAAACTATTAAATTATTTATTTTTATTGGTTATATTTAAGAATTTTTATAAATAAATTGAAAGTTACCGTAATTTAATTCACACTTCCTATATTTTAACTTATTTAAATTTTATGGTATCATCTTCAGTAAAATTAAATCTTTAAAACGATTGAAATTCTGCCCAACTAACCTCTCTCGTTTTTACAACATTTGAGAAATTTTTAAAAATAAATTAATAAATAACAGATTTTTAGTATTTTACGGAGAAAAATGTTAAAACTTGTAAATCGTTATAACTTGGAAATAACTGTTTTTAGAAACAACGTGACTCATTTTTCGGAAAAATGGAATAGATTTCCAATTGTTCATATTTCTATTGTCGTAATGCGGTTTTTGTCGTAGTCAGTTTTGCTACATCCTTTAATAGAGAAAATTTCGCGCCTCTCCTGTTCTCGCAGTTTCTCTTCTCTGATTCTTATTATTATCGTTGTCTCGAAGATGATAAAAATAAATCATCTTCAGACTGTTTTAAGAGGTCCTTTTTTGAAAAATATTTTTCGATTAAAGGTTTCTAAATATAATTTACCGTAAATTCTTTATTATACACTCCCATCAGTACAATTGTGAGAATTATGACAATTCTGATGGTTCAGATTACGATGATGAAATTAATTTAATAAGAAATGCACTTATGGATCCAGTTTTGTAGAATTAGGTACGATGCTCGGAATGATGTCAATAAACTGCTTTCTTTTTAATGAAATCGTCTTTTGCATTATGAAATAATTAGTCATTCCTCAATGATTTAAATAAAATTAGTTACACTGTATATTTAAATTTAGTTTTAACAATATTAAACATACTTTATTCTAGATAAATTCTTCAATGTTAACTTTTTTATTGGATTGATCAATAGTACGGTCCCTTGAAGGGGCCCACAACCACTTATTTAAAATAATAAAAAAAAAGATTTTGGCCTGTATATATATTGTCCATTTCAGAAATCGGTGCGTAACGGAAGAGGAAAAAAATTAGAATGAAATGTTCTCGTTTGGACGGTCAATATTTTGTATCTTTTCAATGCGTGTTGTCTCAAAAAAATTTGCAGTCCACATTGAAGAGGAATAGACGAAAAAGTCATTCCGAGACTATCATTTTTTTCTTTATTTTGTTCTTCCATTAGGCATCGATCTCTGAAAAGGACAATAACATATAAAATGTTCTTATGACACAATAAACAATAATAAACACGAATAAATAAATAAATGAAATTTAAATTTAAATTATCTTTTAACATTTTCAGAAAAATGACGGGCTACTCACTGGAAAATCCTTCATATCTTGAGCGATGTGCTATGTACCATGACCAAAAGAGTGGAATATTCATATCAGGTATAGCATAATTTTGCTTATTCTAATATAAATATAAATTCAAGGTTGTGGTGGTGATATCGAGGTAATTCATCCTAGTGAGCTTTTAAAATCTCAACATACTGGTATTCCTGTTAAAGTTACAAAGCTGAAAGTCTTTGGCTCTTCTGATACTATTCGTCAAATTATTTTAATTGACGGAACCGACAACACGTTTATTATCCACGGAGATGTTTTCTGCACTATCATAAAATCAGAAGAAATGATTGAGGTGTCGACTGCGTTAAGTAGTCGAATTCTACGTCTGCCGGGCCGAATAGTTGCAATAAATGCTGAAAAGCAATCAAAGACGGAGCTATTAATATGTTGTCTGTTAGAAACTGGAATTTACCATTATTCGTTTTGCGGAAACTATAATTTTCAGTGCATTCAAGCCTTTCGCTGCACGTTAGTACTTCTTTAAAATTTGAACGTAGTAACTTTTTTCAGTAGACCAATTAGTAGTGGAACAATATGGCGCGATGCTGGACTGTTGCATATTGCTTACTATGATGGTTTTGTAAGAGTTGGTGTTATTCATGAACAGTATGATGATATGCTACTTGTCAAGCGAGTTGCATTAAATAGACATAATCTACCAACCTTAATGGATATTGTGTGTGATGAAATTCAACGCATACAGAAATTTGAAGAATGTGAGAAATTTGAACTTGAAAAAATGTTAGACTGCTCTAAAAAAATAGAAGGCTGTCTTTCTGAAGAAGACAAGGACGTCCAAATTAAAGAGTCTTCAGGAGAAAAATTTTCAAAATTGAAAATAAATTTTAAAAATCAAACGGTTTGTGATTTTCTTGCTATAAAAACTAATTGATTTTTTTAGATAAGGTGTGAACGGGTGACTCAACGTATTCAAAGCTTGCGAAAATTAGTTTTTATTGTTAAATCAACTTTGGAAACTAATGAACGTCTAGAGAGTAATATAGAACTACTTGCTAATGAACTAAACGAGCTACAAAAGCTTGAGCAATTGTGCGAACAAGTTTTTCGGACAAAAAATTCGAACCTGATAGGAAAGAGCTGGATTGCAGTTGATGAAAAAAGAATGGTGGTTGATGAATTGATCGAGAAAGTGAATTCGATTGACACTAAACTTATTACAAAGGATTGGCAAGAGAAGGTTAGTTTTATTCACTAAAATGTTTTGTTCACAATTATACGCTTACTTTTCATAAAAGAAAATAGGCCAAACATGATGAAAAAAAACAGCTACCTTAGGATTAGGTACCTAAGCCTCTTTTCATCTGGAGATTTGTTTTAATTAGGCACCCACACCAACTAGATTTAGTGGTTTTAAAATATTGATATTTTACTTACTTTTTTCCATGAATATCAATTTATGCTTTTTAAAGATTTAACTGGATTACATTTCATCTGTTTTTTAGAATAAATGAATTGAAAATGACATGAAAATTGTGAATATTGAAATATTCTGGTTTTTTTCATTTTTTAAAGCGTTTTCCACTTTTTCTTGTTTAAATTGTAAGGAGCTACATGGCTGCATCGCTCTCAACTTCAACTGCCATGTCTCGTTAGCTACACATTGAGTCCAAGACAGAGAATGAACTGCTTATTGTAATATAATAATTAAATTATATACCGTTTCTCAAGGGGGCGTGGCTTGATACTAGTGTCTCAGCCACTACAAAATTGTTAGTTTAGGTAGGATATTTCCGACAAAGAAAATTGAAAAAAGTTCATTATAATGACACAACGACAAAACGTTTCATTCTATACATTTTAATCACAAATTCTTACTTGCAGACCAGTTGTTGCACGGTATTCCATCTTCCATATTCCTCTTTCCGTTTCCGTCGTTTTCTGAGCTCCATTTCCGTTTTCCATTGTCCATTTGAAAAAATTATTACCATTTCCGTTTTTTTATCGTCCATAAAAAATAAATTCATCCGATTGAAAAAAAAACTGATTTCCGTGCAACCCAAAGGAAAACAAATTTTTTAATTCTTCAAAGAGGCTTATTTAAATACAGTTCTTGATAAGTTACATCAAAATCATAATTTTAAAGTAATTTTAAAATTATAAAGTAAACTGGCACTCTATAATTTCAAGAGATTGCGGATTTATTACTAATAGAAGAAAGAAAACGTTAGTAGAATTTAAAAAAATAGAATGCAACCTAGGAATGAAAACTGTTTATTTTAAATAGTCAATCAGTAATAAATATACCGGACATGCCAAGAACATGTATTTTTGAGTTTTAATTTCTAATGAAAAAGACGGTACCTCTCGTATCGTACCTCAAACTTGGGTAATTAACAAATTTATTAAAGTATAACACTAAACAATATAAATCAACAAAAAAAAAATAAATAAATATAGAATGAACTATAATAAATACGTTTTATACGTTTCTTCCAACGTTACGCAATTAAATAATATGTGTGCGTCAGCACATATAATTTCCTATTAGTTTTCTCATTAACAATTAAAATTTATATTATCAAAATCTAAGAATATGAATAGTTTGATTTGATCATTTTTGAATCATTTTCAATGGTCTCATAGATAAAATGAAACAAATATTCAATTTACGTGAATAATTTCTCTGTTTATCATTATATTTCTTCAAAATTTCTAGATCACGTCAGATTTATTACTTTTTATTTTTTATAAAAATAAAATTGGAATATTCAATTTCTCAGATTTTGATAATATTTGGAATAAAAACAACTATACATTTAAAATTGTATTTGAATAATTTTTGGTAACTTAACTACATCACCCTATTATTATTTTTTATTAATACAAATGAAAGTGAATTGTTCAATTATTTTCAAAACAACAAAAATTATATCATCATAATCTAAATTGAGGTTAGATGGATCAAATAATCGAACAACTAAATGGATCCGCAGAGCCGCCACGGGATATACGTACAATAATCAGTGAAAGCATATTTGAACACCGCGCAAATAAGAACGACGTTTTCACACATTTTGTGCTTGATCAGAATTCAACAGAAATGACGTTGTATTGCTTGTCAGGTTTGACGACATTAGCAATTTATCCGAGAAAGGGTCAGAGGTTAGTAATAGACTGGGAATATTCACATTGACGATGAGGTTTTAGAGCAGCTTCAATATCACTGGATGCTTCTTTTGCAACAAAGTTAACTTCCGCTTATTCCATGAAGGCGATTGATGGTGTTTATGTGGCCGACCACAATGGAGTATTTCCAATTTACTTCTATAAGTAAGTTTATAAATCACCCAGTTTTCTAACACTATGCTTTTTACTTTGAGTTTGGCATATTCACTTTTATTTTAATTGTTTCTAAATATATCGCCCGTCCCAAATTTATAGCTAGTTTCCATTTCTCGTATTAAAACAACTCAAAGTTTCTTCTCCTCTGTTGACTCCGTATTGCTGTGACGAGTGGGTCGAGATCCGGAAGCAGGGGAGGGACCGTCGCGGTTTCGGTAACTAGTTCACGTCCTATTGGTTATTTAAAAAAATTAAATAATAAGACTTTTACTTCAGAATTTGTAATGAAATTAAGAAAAAAAACGTTAGTGATCACATAGAGTAAATACTCGGTATAAAAATTATTATTTGTCATCATTACATGAATAAAGTTTTTTTTAAATCTCTATTCAATTGTTCTGCACTTTTGGTTATGAATTTCAGAGAAAAACGTTACCTAGACGCCGGAGAACAACTTCAAATACCGACATTTGACAGTATCTCATGCATATTGGTTGAACCCAATCAGATGGTGACGCTTAAAACCGTTTATTACAATTAAAAATGAATTTTAGTTTCTTGGGAGTCGAACAGGAGGCTTGTTACATCTCTCTTTTGACTTGTCAGTCACGCTTGATCACTTTATTGTAGCCAGCAGTATGCTCGCACATCCTGCCTCCAGTGGACATATTCGCTGCTTGCGACTTTTACCAACTGGTGATACGTTGCTGGCAATCCACAGCACATCATCTGAAGTAGTTGTATCGGAAAGGGAGAACGATCGTTGGCATCGAATCACGCAGCACGCAGGAGGTGCTCATGATATAGCCGTAACGCCATTCTCATTATCGGAACGAGGAGCGTTTGCTGTGGTCGCGAGTAAGACTTATGTTCGGTTGAAGGCACTACAGTATGCAGAAGGTAATATTTTTAATAATATAAGTATTTTAGTAATTTTAGAAAGCTTGATTGGACTTCATGATATGGGTGAATCGCATACTCTTGATGAAAGTGGTTGTCAATTGGAAGTGCTCTCGGTGAGCATTGATCCTACTATGCAATATCGTCAGCTTCCTTGCAAACTTCGTTATGCTGTTGGATATTCTGATAAAGCTATAAGAACATACGTTGCTCAGCTTACGGGAGATCATGAGTTCTTAGTTGCTGAAAAATTTATTGCGCAAATCGAACCACTTTTTAGTGTGCAGCATATGATTTGCTATTTTGGACGTCCAATGGGATGTTACGTGTCTTGCGCAAAAACTCTACAAGTTTGGAGTGATTTGGATCGTCATCAACAAAAAAAGCTTAAAAGTGAGAGAATGCAACTACATAAATTGAGTTCAAGCATAACATCGATGGAAAGAGTTGATGGATATTTGATTCTTGGACACGTTGATAATAAAGTTACGATATATGAAGAAAAAGCTGGAGGAACTCTATTATTGATAGGATGCATTGAAAACTGGCATCGGCTTCTGAATTACAGACAAGTGACCTCGTTAAAATGCAGGATTACAAAGGCCGACCAAGTTAAACGAGTGTTTATGTTTTCCATGACTCCTGAGCATATTATTATTCACACAGCTCAAATAATTGAGTCAAAACTGGAAGAAATGGAATTCATAACGTCCATACGACATTCAATGAATTCCCCGAAAGGATTTGATTTTGTACCGTCTAAATATTTCGAATTATATATTTATGGTTTTGGTCTTTGTTGCGAAAAACTTAATATTGATGTACGGCAAAAAATTGATTCCTACAAAGAAATAGAGTTTTAGTAGATTTTCATTTCATGTATTTTTCTTTTAATAGTTATATATATTCTGATTGTTAGATTTCGGGTGTTGTATGAGCATGCTCTATGTGATAAATAAATAAACGTATATATATGTATATATAATTTTGTAACTACAAGTTAGTTTGTAAAGAAATCATGACAACAAATGAAGGTAAAACAGAGATATTTAAACAATTATAACCATAAATAAATATAGAATGAACAATCCAACCAAAATATAGTTCTCGTTACTCAATTAAATAATATGCGTGCGTCAGAACACACCCGGCCCCAAGGAAATTTATCCTTGAAAAAAAAAACTATGAAAAAAAATATATATAGCTCAAAAATTACTATTAATTTTAGCCTAATCCATAATAATGGGCTCCCTGCGTCTTTTTGAAACAAAGTTTCTTGATCAACATTGTATTCTGCAAGGCGATGCTCGAACAACGATCCATATTGCTCTTTCCAACGTTCGACTTCACAGCCGATGCACCAATGAAAACGACGGTGGTATCAAGCCTCGCCCCCTTGAGAAACGGTATATAATTTAATTATTATATTACAATAAGCAGTTCATTCTCTGTCTTGGACTCAATGTGTAGCTAACGAGGCATGGCAGCTGAAGTTGAGAGCGATGCAGCCATGTAGCTCGTTACAGATTGCACCCGCACTAAAACGCGAAAAGGATGATGGCCTAGAATTTTCATTTGCAACAAAGCGCATTAAACATGCGCGCATGCACGCGTTTTATAATCGTATTTCCTGTAAAAATTAATATGTGTATCATCACCATTAATATCAACAAAAGTTCATAGAAATATTTATTGTTCATGATTCAAATATAATACTAATAAAATAAAAATACATAACTTTAATTTAACCTAATTACATAAATTATTAATCAAAGACACAAATTGAAGTTATTTATTAAACTATAACCTGATTTAAACATGAAAATAAACACCCATCAAACCACAAATAAACTAATTTAATGGACTTTTAGGCCACACAGTTACTTACAGCTCTTTCTTATTTATTATTGGCTGCTATGTAGTGGCGGGTATTCGGATTGGACATTGATTTGATCATCATGTGTCTGGAAGACGAAGTACAATGAAGACCACAAAAGGTTCTTTTCTGATTCTGGGTTCTTCTAGAGGTAATTTAGAGGCCATATCTATTTGATAGAGGCCATACTAGAGGAGGAAATCGTAGAAAACGGATAAATTGACAATTTGAAGATTAGAAAACTGCAAAAACGGACGCAAAACAGCTGTATAATATAACATATCCTGAGCACATAGGGTAGTGCAAAAAACCTGCTCAAAAAGAGCTCCGTACGCCCAAACTGGAGCATCGAAAATGCACAAAAAATAAAAAAGTACAACATTTAGTTTCTCGGCTCTGTGAGCACCTACAAGGTTGTGTTCAGGATATGTTGTAGAGCAAAAAATTCTGTATAAGATAGTCTAACGCCCGTTTCTCAAAATGAGCACATTCTCCTTAAATGGAGGATCGAAATGTCAACATAAAAAAAAATTTTCAAAAGTTTTTGCTCATTTTCTCGGCTCTATGAGCACGTAGCGCCTTGTGCGCAGGCTCATTTTATAGAGCTTGATGCACTGAATACGGTAATGCAAAAAAAACCTGCACAAAAAGAGCTCCGTACGCCCAAACTGGAGCATCGACCATGTGCACAAAATTTGACAAATTTTCGACGTCGTTTTTCTCGGCTCTTTGAGCACGTAGCGCCTTGTGCTCCGAGTATTTTAGACAACTAACACTGCTCAATAAGATAGTGCAAAAAAACCTGCTCAAAAAGAGCTCCGTACGCCCAAACTCGAGCATCGACCATGTGCAAAAAATTACCAAATTTTCGACGACGTATTTCTCGGCTCTTTGAGCACGTAGAACGTTGTGCTCCGAGTATTTTCGAGAACTAACACATTTTATAAAGGTCGAGTTGTTTATTGCCGAATTTTTGCCCGGTCGTACAAGTCTTTTGTTCACTACCTACTAAGGCGTTCTCCTATGTTATACTACCCGGTGTGCAGAGACTTACTCTTCTTCTGTAGTTCGCGTTGATTTCGCGATTTCCCATCCATAATTAACATTGTTATTTTCTCTTTAACTGTGAGTTTGTTAACGACCATTCCTACTTTCCACTTCTCTCGAATTATTCGAATGAATGTTTACAGGGTCCAGCTTCTGAGCTTCTAACATGTCTCGACGTTTTGTTTCGGTAAGTTAACCTTTAATTTTCTACTTGTCTACTATTAAATGACCACTTTCAGGAAAATGCACGTCGTATTCAAAGAAAGTTTAAGAATGTTCACGCTCAAATCAAAGTCAAGTGAGAATTTGATTTCCAATTTTTTTTAGAACTTTTATTTGGCTTTATTATTTAATTTATATGTTTTAGATGGATGGAGGGAATGGATATGGACACGCAGGATGTCTACAACAATGTTCTTATCCAGAGCGTTGAGGAAATTGATGGGCTATTTCGTCGACAATCAGGTATACGAAACCTATGAACTTTTGTGTTTTTTTTCACGGTAACTTCAAAAGCATTATTCTTATTTAATACATTTAAAACTTTACCTGGAATCATTAAAAAAATTGTATTTAGTTCGTGGCCACAAGGATCCGAGCATTCTTTCCCCGCATGTTAACAACGTATGTTTCTTTTCATTATTCCGTTAACAATAAATTATAATATTTGACTAATAGATAAAAAAGTGTATACATACTCAATTAACAACTGACTTGTATTTAGCGTTCCTCGACATTGAGAATCGTACACCGACTCGAACGACAGATCAACGCACTTTGCATTCTCGCGGATATAGCTGAACTAGGTATTTTTGCATATATATTTTACTGCTTTATATTTTTTTAAATTTTGTTTTATAGGTCCTGGAGCAAATGCAGATGAAGCTAGAGTCTTATCTCGAGGAGAACAGCTGATTGATCGACTGTACGACATGGTTTCGCTTAGTGGTTCTGATAGTGACAGCAACTGAAGATTCTTCTGGTTACTTTATCTTCTATTGTTAAACCTTATCTATTCCTATTTCTATTGTTTGCATCTTTTCGAGTAAACGTTTCTAATGTAAATAAATAAGCTTGTGTAAAGAAACAGGCTTATTTTTTATATTCAGAGATAATACCACTTATTGAATAAAATCGACACCTTTCGACATCCACTGATTTTTGAAAAAGTGTGAAAATTACACATTTTTTGTGCATTTAAGCATGAAAATGAGAAATAGAAAATAAAATCAACATCCAAGCAAAAAAATGATCGAAAATACAGAAAAATTATTGAAAATAAGCACTTTTTACTGCTCTTTAAAATTTCTCGTTTTATTATTTTTTTCAAATAAGTGTTGTAAATGAGGTGATTCTCTGCTCTCAGAGAGTGAAAATGTGTCGAAAATGGGTGAGATGTCGAAAATGTCAAAAAATGGTATTATAATCCCTCTTTCCTATACTACAGGCCCAAACCGGAGCAGCGACCATGTGCAAAAATTTGCCAAATTTTCGACAACGTATTTCTCGGCTCTATGAGCACGTAGCGCCTTGTGCTCCGAGTATTTTAGACAACTAACACTGCTCAATAAGATAGTGCAAAAAAACCTGCTCAAAAAGAGCTCCGTACGCCCAAACTGGAGCATCGACCATGTGCAAAAAATTACCAAATTTTCGACGACGTATTTCTCGGCTCTTTGAGCACGTAGAACGTTGTGCTCCGAGTATTTTCGAGAACTAACACATTTTATAAAGGTCGAGTTGTTTATTGCCGAATTTTTGCCCGGTCGTGCAAGTCTATTGTTCACTACCTATTAAGGCGTTCTTCTATGCTATACTACCCGGTGTGCCCTGGCAATTTCTCTTTCTCTTTGTGTGACCTTCTTTTCCCTTCCTCACTGTGACCAAGCACAATCACATTTGCCCCAGTTGAATAGGCGCACGCGACGCGACACCCGAACGCGTTGGGCTAGAGTGGAAGGCAGAGACGCAGAGGAAGGTGGGAAACTGCCACACGGTGTGACAAAATAAATGATCTCCATTGTTATTGTTTTCTTGTTGAGTTAATCACGTTGTCGTCGTTGTTTGAAAAGTGCAATCTGCACAAAATATCTAAATTTTTCTTATTTTTTTTCGGTAATTTATTATTTTTTGGTCCTTGGAGTAAATAATTTATGTAATTATCTTGTAAACATGCATTTCTATAAAAAATCAGAAAAAAAAATTTGTTTGAAAAACATTCTTGTTACAGATTGCCTTTAAGGATCTGTATCAAAGGAAGGACAAAAAGCTAGGCCGTATTTTTAGAAGGGTTATTTTGAAATATTCCGATATTTTATGGAGATGGGGATGAGGTTATCTTAGACTGTTTCGAATGATATGCAGGGAAAGGTTGAAATATTTATTTAGAATAATTAAATAACAAGGATATTGTAGTATAAAGCTGAAAAAAATAGCTACCACAGCAAATAAGGCTTAGTTACCTAAGCCTAAGCCTTTCATCTGAAAATGAACTTCCATCCAAATACTATTATATTATTATCATATTTATTTGTATTGTATTTATAATTATCTCAATATAAATAGTTTCCAACAATAATAGCCTAATATTCATATTATTCATATTATTCAGTGATCGAGACGTCTCTTTAATTCGACCAAAATCGAAGTTTGTCGAATCGCGGGCATTCAAAAAATGTCGTTGGAGCGCACTATCAATTTCTCTATTTTTTAAAATTAATTTTTTTTTCTTTAGAATATATTGAATTTACTGAGGAAATTGACATTTTTGATTGCATTGTAACTGCCATGATCAATTATTATACTATGTCAGAGGTTACCTTTATTCGGAAAAGATGTGAATGCGATGAAATCAGCATAAAAGTTAATAAATGGTATTATTCATTTCAGAGATCGATGCCTAATGGAAGAGGAAAATTTTAGGGGCGGGGCAAAGGTCTTGTTTAGGCATCCACACGGCCATTAAGGCCATCACGTCTCTTCCTCATTTGTTTCTCATCAATTTCTGTTATCTATTTTTTGATGACAAGAAATGAAAAGTTTAATTTAAAAATGAAAATGGATGAAATAAAAATATTGATGACAAACAAAAGAGGAAGAGACGTGATGGCCTTACGTGGCCGTGTGGCTGCCTAAACAAGACCTTTGCCCCGCCCCTAAAATTTTCCTCTTCCATTAGGCATCGATATCTGAAATGAATAATAAGAATTGGTTTGTTATGTTTTAAATCGCTTATCGCAGCATAAACTGAGTGCAGAAGTCTATTTATTCTGATTTTCCTTCTTTGCCAGCATTCGAATCTGAAAATATAGAATACAAATATGGAACACGAAATAATATATTTATCGTGTCATATATTGTTATATACAAGATCAAAAATATTCCGTAAACTTGTAAGTTTACATAATATTCTGAAAGAAAACACATTGTTGGCTCATTAGCAAACATTTTGATATAAAAAAACAGGTGGAATGGAAAAGACTCTTTTAGCAAGAAAAATATGTTATATTTTTATATAAACAATTTTTCTTTATCAGAAAGGCATATTAGAATCACAAAGATAATATCTAGAAAAAAAACCACTTATTTTAACTTTTGGTTAATTATCCACCGATTTTTTCGAACTTTCTTTTAAACACTGTTTACAGAAAAATTAATTTCATGAGTTTCTAATAAAAACCGATACCAAATCACAATGGTTGTAAAGAACAATTATCATTATAATGAACAAACATTTTATATTATTTCCGGAAATATTTTCAATTTTAAAACAGTTATTCGATTTTTATGTTTATATTTGAATTTATGTATTATAATGTTCCTTAATCAATTATTCTTAAAGAAATGACTATCGATCGAAATGGCATTCTCACTTTTTGTGTGGGAACTTACTGATTTGACACACCGTGTTCCATTAACTTTTGTTAATAGAAAAGATACTCAATTTTCTTCTGTAGTTCGCAATGATTTCGTGATTTCCCATCCGTGATTATCATTGTTATTTTCGTCTTAAATTTTAGTTAGTTAACAACTTTTCCTACTTTCCTCTCCTCTCTCTCTCGGATTAATCGAATATGTTAATTCTTTGTTTTCAGATTCATTCGTCTCTCAAAATGGCTAAAACGATCCGTATCAAGATGATGGACAAGGACGTTGAATTAGATTTGTCGGACAATATTTTGACTCAGAGCACAGTCCAAAGTCAATTTCTCCTTCCTTCGGATTCGATTATTTCTCTGAGCTATGAAGTTGATGGTCGTCGAAAAGGGTGCGAGTAAGTCATATTATTTCTGATTTTAAAAATTGTTTATCGGATTTAATTTAAGTTGAATTATTTCTAATTTATTTCAGCTAATTTAGGACTCGAATCGCTCCGGAACCCTGTTTTTTGCTTCCGGAGGACTTTCCAAATATGCAATTCAATGTGGAATCGGATAAATGCCCTTCAAAACCAGCAACGCCCGGAGACCAAGCCTTTGTTGAACGACCGATGAGTCCATGTTACCCTTCATGTAAGATTTAACTCAAATTAATATTTCAAATTTATGATCTCTTTTAGTGCCACCAGATCCAGCTCCTACGTCTCAGGCTTTCTCCAAATGGATGTTCTTTTTACACGATCACTTGGGAAAAGCTACTGCAATCTGCGTTCACCCGCGATATTTTGTCTCTTTTCGCCACGGCTCTCATCTTCAGCTCAAGCATGGCGACACTTTGAAGATGTATACTGCGGACAAAGAAGTGGACGAACAAGTTGGAATCGACGTTAGTGTGGTCAAGGTCAATGAAGCATTCGATTTTATTTTGCTCAAAAGCGAATGCAATGTTGTCGAGGTAAGTTCTTAAAATATTTCTTATTTTGTTGTTAATTTACGCACTTTTAGCGAGGACCTTCAATCGCACGTGCCCAAGAGTCAGAACCGTTTACTCTGGCTGGATTCGGTAATGAATATGGAGGACTTTCGTACCTACCTGGAACAATTCACTCTGTTCGCGATACCTATTTCAACGGAGATGGCAGCCAATTGGGTCCATTTATTTTGGGCACTCGTCCCAGTCCTCGAGGCTATTGGGGTAAGAATGATTATATTTTTGGTCAATTAAAAGTAAAACTTTTAGGCGCCGGTATTTGGGGATCGCGTGGACTTATTGGAATGAACTGTGGTTGTACGACAATGCCACTGCAATATCATCATTTGGCAATTTCTGAGGCGGCCACTTTTAGCGCAAAGAATATAATTTCTGAGGCTTTTCGATTCAAGGAGGCTTATATGGTATGCTATATTTAATACTAATTTATCTAATGATGTTTTGTTTAGGAGGAAATTGAAAAAGAACGCAAAGAGGAAAAAGTGGTGACGCCTCCCCAGAAGAAGCTTTGCCTTATGACCGAATTTGAAGGACTTGGAACTTTCTATCGAAGTTCAGATTAAGTAGTCTTTATCAGTGGACTTAATTTATTAAATGTATATAAATTGGACATAATAAAATTTGGTTTTAAGGTCAGTCTAAACTCACGCATTAGCTAACACATAATTTTGAGCAAGCAATTAAAAAAAATTCTTGAAGTTCTCATGGTGCATAATGTTATCTTTAATTTTGGAATAGAAGACCCAATGAGTACATTTATTGTTTGAATAATCTAAATTTACAATACCTACTTCTTTTTCTTTAATTCCTTGTGTTTTCTTATTTTATAATTTTTCTACCAAAGCAAGAAGATCAAGATTTTTTAAAGGTTTGAGATCGTTGTGAAGCTTTGTCATTTAAAAAGCATAAATTTTATAAGAAAAAAGAGGTGAGTGTAGCGCAAAATAAGACTCGTATAACTACACCCCTGGAAATCGAAATTTTATATAGACTATTTAAAATTCTTTGACGATTGCATTGCGAACTGCTGCAAAAAAATTGAGAGCTGTCTTTGTGTCTCTCAATTTATAATGGTCTTACTGCGAAGCGGTTCGCAACGCAGCCGTAAAAAAATTGGAAATAGTCTATAAATTTCTATGATTTTCATGATATTCTGCCACTCTGAGAACAATAAACAATCTAAAATACACTAAAAACGTAGAAAATTGTTGAAAAATGAAAACCACCCAATATTGGGTGAACTTGTGGACCACTGACTTTGACCCAAAAATCACCTTTTTCCAAAATAGTTGAAAATCGTGTTAACATTGAATCAAATAGTTGTCATTTACATCAATAACTGACTGAAATACAGGAATTTGGAAAATGGGTGAAAAGGGAGCGTCAACCAAGTAAAACAGAGCTACGCCAACATGCTCACTGGTGAATCCGAACCCAAAAATTAGATTTATGCACCTTTACTGAGCTCCTTTGATAACATACTAGATGGCGTGCAACGGCGACATTCGGAAAAGGACGCAAGTTCATATGAGCCAATGGTTTATGGGAAACAACCATGTAAAGAAGACGCTACAAAGAATTCCCGGAACAAAAAGAGTCAGACATCCGTCGGCGAGATGAAGCAATTCTCTTTCCATACAAGAAACTACGGCACGCCAAATGAAAATGCCAGTTTTGCAATATTTTAAAGAATTTACTTAATTTCCACGTGTTAACTAAAAGCTAATTTTATCGTCAATCATACAGGCTTACATAAATAAGTTTGTGGTGCTTTAAAATTAAGGTGAACCAAAATTTTTTCCGATTTCCTATATATTTTTGTCTAATTGTATTTTTTTTACCAAATAAAGATTTTTATAGATGTGTATTGTCCTTTTTCAGAGATCGATGCCTAATGGAAGAGGAAAATTTTAGGGGCGGGGCAAAGGTCTTGTTTAGGCAGCCACACGGCCACGTAAGGCCATCACGTCTCTTCCTCTTTTGTTTGTCATCAATATTTTTATTTCATTCATTTTCATTTTTAAATTAAACTTTTCATTTCTTGTCATCAAAAAATAGATAACAAAAATTGATGAGAAACAAACGAGGAAGAGACGTGATGGCCTTACCTGGCCGTGTGGCTGCCTAAACATGACCTTTGCCCCGCCCCTAAAATTTTCCTCTTTCATTAGGCATCGATCTCTGAAATGAATAATATTTGGTAATAAGCGCATATTTGTTTTGGGTAGTTTAGGACGGGTTAGTAAAAATGATGTTTCAAGTTAAACGTGTAAATTATTAAGACTCGATTGAAATCGAAATATATTCAACGGGGAACAACTGTGGTTGTTTTTGTGCGAATCAAATTCGCCGTATGTTTGAAATCGGCGTAAAACCCATGTAAAACCGGCGAAACACCGGTTGACCTATGAAAATTCTCTCGGAATTATAAAAAATCAATCCTTACATTTCCATTGGAGTAATTCAAGAATCACAAAATAGCTAAATTAAGAATAAACATTTTCAATTTGATGATCATTTTACTTTTTCATGTGCAATCGCAATAATATCTCAATAATTCGACAAATTAATTAAAATAGAAAAATTCTACATGGAAATAGACTCATTCGTGATATAGCGTGAACACGTCATCAATCTTTGTTAAAATTTGATGTTGTTTTTTGGATTTGATGAAACTTTGGCTACTTTTTCGGTTTGAATTGCGTATTCAGTTTTGCACGTATTTTTATAACAATTTCGTGCAAAACACGCCACCGTCAAACGCAGTGCAGAGTACTGTTGCTTATCTTGGGGTGCACTATCTCAGGAAACTCTTCAACGTCTCCAAAGGACTATCGACATTATCTGATTTCACGCCAATATCCATTTCGGTTGATTAGGAGGAACTTGCTCATTCGGGCTGGAAATGCCGCAAGGCTGTCGGGCACGAGGCGGAGCAGAATTCTTTCAGAATGGGATCCACGAGGCTGGTCAAGAGCGAGAGGGAGAACCAAGGGAAGGTGGCCGAACACAGTCAAGCTCTGGGTATCGAAACGTGTGCTTGTGCTCAGGCTCATTTTATAGAGCTTAATGCGCTGAATACGGTAATGCAAAAAAACCTGCTCAAAAAGAGCTCCATATGCCCAAACTCGAGCATCGGCAATGTGCAAAAATTTGCCAAATTTTCAACGACGTGTTTCTCGGCTCTATGAGCACGTAGAAAGTTGTGCTTAGGCTCATTTTAAAGAACTCGATGAGCTGATTACGGTAATGCAAAAAAACCTGCTCAAAACGAGCTCCGTACGCCCAAACTGGAGCATCAAAAAATGCACAAATAAAAAAATTTCAAAATTAAATTTCTCGGCTCCGTGAGCACCTACAAGGTTGTGCTCAGGATATGTTGTAGACAAAAAAATTCTGTATAAGAGCATCTAACACGCGTCTCTCAAAATGAGCACATTCTCCTGAAATGGAGCATCGAAAAGTTTACGTGAAAAAAATTTTGCAAAAGTTTTTGCTCATTTTCTCGGCTCTATGAGCACGTAGCGCCTTGTGTTTAGGCTCATTTTAATCACCTCAATTAGGTGCATACGGTAATGCAAAAAAACCTGCTCAAAAAGAGCTCCATATGCCCAAACTCGAGCATCGACAATGTGCAAAAATTTGCCAAATTTTCAACGACGTGTTTCTCGGCTCTATGAGCACGTAGAAAGTTGTGCATAGGCTCATTTTAAAGAACTCGATGAGCTGATTACGGTAATGCAAAAAAACCTGCTCAAAACGAGCTCCGTACGCCCAAACTGGAGCATCAAAAAATGCACAAATAAAAAAATTTCAAAATTAAATTTCGTCGGCTCCGTGAGCACCTACAAGGTTGTGCTCAGGATATGTTGTAGACAAAAAAATTCTGTACAAGAGCATCTAACACGCGTCTCTCAAAATGAGCACATTCTTCTGAAATGGAGCATCGAAAAGTTTACGTGAAAAAAAATTTTTCAAAAGTTTTTGCTCATTTTCTCGGCTCTATGAGCACGTAGCGCCTTGTGTTTAGGCTCATTTTAATCACCTCAATTAGGTGCATACGGTAATGCAAAAAAACCTGCTCAAAAAGAGCTCCATATGCCCAAACTCGAGCATCGACAATGTGCAAAAATTTGCCAAATTTTCAACGACGTGTTTCTCGGCTCTATGAGCACGTAGAAAGTTGTGCATAGGCTCATTTTAAAGAACTCGATGAGCTGATTACGGTAATGCAAAAAAACCTGCTCAAAACGAGCTCCGTACGCCCAAACTGGAGCATCAAAAAATGCACAAATAAAAAAATTTCAAAATTAAATTTCGTCGGCTCCGTGAGCACCTACAAGGTTGTGCTCAGGATATGTTGTAGACAAAAAAATTCTGTACAAGAGCATCTAACACGCGTCTCTCAAAATGAGCACATTCTTCTGAAATGGAGCATCGAAAAGTTTACGTTAAAAAAAATTTTTCAAAAGTTTTTGCTCATTTTCTCGGCTCTATGAGCACGTAGCGCCTTGTGTTTAGGCTCATTTTAATCACCTCAATTAGGTGCATACGGTAATGCAGAAAAACCTGCTCAAAAAGAGCTCCATATGCCCAAACTCGAGCATCGACAATGTGCAAAAATTTGCCAAATTTTCAACGACGTGTTTCTCGGCTCTATGAGCACGTAGAAAGTTGTGCATAGGCTCATTTTAAAGAACTCGATGAGCTGATTACGGTAATGCAAAAAAACCTGCTCAAAACGAGCTCCGTACGCCCAAACTGGAGCATCAAAAAATGCACAAATAAAAAAATTTCAAAATTAAATTTCGTCGGCTCCGTGAGCACCTACAAGGTTGTGCTCAGGATATGTTGTAGACAAAAAAATTCTGTACAAGAGCATCTAACACGCGTCTCTCAAAATGAGCACATTCTTCTGAAATGGAGCATCGAAAAGTTTACGTGAAAAAAAATTTTTCAAAAGTTTTTGCTCATTTTCTCGGCTCTATGAGCACGTAGCGCCTTGTGTTTAGGCTCATTTTAATCACCTCAATTAGGTGCATACGGTAATGCAAAAAAAACTGCTCAAAAAGAGCTCCATATGCCCAAACTCGAGCATCGACAATGTGCAAAAATTTGCCAAATTTTCAACGACGTGTTTCTCGGCTCTATGAGCACGTAGAAAGTTGTGCATAGGCTCATTTTAAAGAACTCAATGAGCTGATTACGGTAATGCAAAAAAACCTGCTCAAAACGAGCTCCGTACGCCCAAACTGGAGCATCAAAAAATGCACAAATAAAAAAATTTCAAAATTAAATTTCGTCGGCTCCGTGAGCACCTACAAGGTTGTGCTCAGGATATGTTGTAGACAAAAAAATTCTGTACAAGAGCATCTAACACGCGTCTCTCAAAATGAGCACATTCTTCTGAAATGGAGCATCGAAAAGTTTACGTGAAAAAAAATTTTTCAAAAGTTTTTGCTCATTTTCTCGGCTCTATGAGCACGTAGCGCCTTGTGTTTAGGCTCATTTTAATCACCTCAATTAGGTGCATACGGTAATGCAAAAAAAACTGCTCAAAAAGAGCTCCATATGCCCAAACTCGAGCATCGACAATGTGCAAAAATTTGCCAAATTTTCAACGACGTGTTTCTCGGCTCTATGAGCACGTAGAAAGTTGTGCATAGGCTCATTTTAAAGAACTCGATGAGCTGATTACGGTAATGCAAAAAAACCTGCTCAAAACGAGCTCCGTACGCCCAAACTGGAGCATCAAAAAATGCACAAATAAAAAAATTTCAAAATTAAATTTCGTCGGCTCCGTGAGCACCTACAAGGTTGTGCTCAGGATATGTTGTAGACAAAAAAATTCTGTACAAGAGCATCTAACACGCGTCTCTCAAAATGAGCACATTCTTCTGAAATGGAGCATCGAAAAGTTTACGTGAAAAAAAAATTTTTCAAAAGTTTTTGCTCATTTTCTCGGCTCTATGAGCACGTAGCGCCTTGTGTTTAGGCTCATTTTAATCACCTCAATTAGGTGCATACGGTAATGCAAAAAAACCTGCTCAAAAAGAGCTCCATATGCCCAAACTCGAGCATCGACAATGTGCAAAAATTTGCCAAATTTTCAACGACGTGTTTCTCGGCTCTATGAGCACGTAGAAAGTTGTGCATAGGCTCATTTTAAAGAACTCGATGAGCTGATTACGGTAATGCAAAAAAACCTGCTCAAAACGAGCTCCGTACGCCCAAACTGGAGCATCAAAAAATGCACAAATAAAAAAATTTCAAAATTAAATTTCGTCGGCTCCGTGAGCACCTACAAGGTTGTGCTCAGGATATGTTGTAGACAAAAAAATTCTGTACAAGAGCATCTAACACGCGTCTCTCAAAATGAGCACATTCTTCTGAAATGGAGCATCGAAAAGTTTACGTGAAAAAAAATTTTTCAAAAGTTTTTGCTCATTTTCTCGGCTCTATGAGCACGTAGCGCCTTGTGTTTAGGCTCATTTTAATCACCTCAATTAGGTGCATACGGTAATGCAGAAAAACCTGCTCAAAAAGAGCTCCATATGCCCAAACTCGAGCATCGACAATGTGCAAAAATTTGCCAAATTTTCAACGACGTGTTTCTCGGCTCTATGAGCACGTAGAAAGTTGTGCATAGGCTCATTTTAAAGAACTCGATGAGCTGATTACGGTAATGCAAAAAAACCTGCTCAAAACGAGCTCCGTACGCCCAAACTGGAGCATCAAAAAATGCACAAATAAAAAAATTTCAAAATTAAATTTCGTCGGCTCCGTGAGCACCTACAAGGTTGTGCTCAGGATATGTTGTAGACAAAAAAATTCTGTACAAGAGCATCTAACACGCGTCTCTCAAAATGAGCACATTCTTCTGAAATGGAGCATCGAAAAGTTTACGTGAAAAAAAAATTTTTCAAAAGTTTTTGCTCATTTTCTCGGCTCTATGAGCACGTAGCGCCTTGTGTTTAGGCTCATTTTAATCACCTCAATTAGGTGCATACGGTAATGCAAAAAAACCTGCTCAAAAAGAGCTCCATATGCCCAAACTCGAGCATCGACAATGTGCAAAAATTTGCCAAATTTTCAACGACGTGTTTCTCGGCTCTATGAGCACGTAGAAAGTTGTGCATAGGCTCATTTTAAAGAACTCGATGAGCTGATTACGGTAATGCAAAAAAACCTGCTCAAAACGAGCTCCGTACGCCCAAACTGGAGCATCAAAAAATGCACAAATAAAAAAATTTCAAAATTAAATTTCGTCGGCTCCGTGAGCACCTACAAGGTTGTGCTCAGGATATGTTGTAGACAAAAAAATTCTGTACAAGAGCATCTAACACGCGTCTCTCAAAATGAGCACATTCTTCTGAAATGGAGCATCGAAAAGTTTACGTGAAAAAAAATTTTTCAAAAGTTTTTGCTCATTTTCTCGGCTCTATGAGCACGTAGCGCCTTGTGTTTAGGCTCATTTTAATCACCTCAATTAGGTGCATACGGTAATGCAAAAAAACCTGCTCAAAAAGAGCTCCATATGCCCAAACTCGAGCATCGACAATGTGCAAAAATTTGCCAAATTTTCAACGACGTGTTTCTCGGCTCTATGAGCACGTAGAAAGTTGTGCATAGGCTCATTTTAAAGAACTCGATGAGCTGATTACGGTAATGCAAAAAAACCTGCTCAAAACGAGCTCCGTACGCCCAAACTGGAGCATCAAAAAATGCACAAATAAAAAAATTTCAAAATTAAATTTCGTCGGCTCCGTGAGCACCTACAAGGTTGTGCTCAGGATATGTTGTAGACAAAAAAATTCTGTACAAGAGCATCTAACACGCGTCTCTCAAAATGAGCACATTCTTCTGAAATGGAGCATCGAAAAGTTTACGTTAAAAAAAATTTTTCAAAAGTTTTTGCTCATTTTCTCGGCTCTATGAGCACGTAGCGCCTTGTGTTTAGGCTCATTTTAATCACCTCAATTAGGTGCATACGGTAATGCAGAAAAACCTGCTCAAAAAGAGCTCCATATGCCCAAACTCGAGCATCGACAATGTGCAAAAATTTGCCAAATTTTCAACGACGTGTTTCTCGGCTCTATGAGCACGTAGAAAGTTGTGCATAGGCTCATTTTAAAGAACTCGATGAGCTGATTACGGTAATGCAAAAAAACCTGCTCAAAACGAGCTCCGTACGCCCAAACTGGAGCATCAAAAAATGCACAAATAAAAAAATTTCAAAATTAAATTTCGTCGGCTCCGTGAGCACCTACAAGGTTGTGCTCAGGATATGTTGTAGACAAAAAAATTCTGTACAAGAGCATCTAACACGCGTCTCTCAAAATGAGCACATTCTTCTGAAATGGAGCATCGAAAAGTTTACGTGAAAAAAAATTTTTCAAAAGTTTTTGCTCATTTTCTCGGCTCTATGAGCACGTAGCGCCTTGTGTTTAGGCTCATTTTAATCACCTCAATTAGGTGCATACGGTAATGCAAAAAAAACTGCTCAAAAAGAGCTCCATATGCCCAAACTCGAGCATCGACAATGTGCAAAAATTTGCCAAATTTTCAACGACGTGTTTCTCGGCTCTATGAGCACGTAGAAAGTTGTGCATAGGCTCATTTTAAAGAACTCAATGAGCTGATTACGGTAATGCAAAAAAACCTGCTCAAAACGAGCTCCGTACGCCCAAACTGGAGCATCAAAAAATGCACAAATAAAAAAATTTCAAAATTAAATTTCGTCGGCTCCGTGAGCACCTACAAGGTTGTGCTCAGGATATGTTGTAGACAAAAAAATTCTGTACAAGAGCATCTAACACGCGTCTCTCAAAATGAGCACATTCTTCTGAAATGGAGCATCGAAAAGTTTACGTGAAAAAAAATTTTTCAAAAGTTTTTGCTCATTTTCTCGGCTCTATGAGCACGTAGCGCCTTGTGTTTAGGCTCATTTTAATCACCTCAATTAGGTGCATACGGTAATGCAAAAAAAACTGCTCAAAAAGAGCTCCATATGCCCAAACTCGAGCATCGACAATGTGCAAAAATTTGCCAAATTTTCAACGACGTGTTTCTCGGCTCTATGAGCACGTAGAAAGTTGTGCATAGGCTCATTTTAAAGAACTCGATGAGCTGATTACGGTAATGCAAAAAAACCTGCTCAAAACGAGCTCCGTACGCCCAAACTGGAGCATCAAAAAATGCACAAATAAAAAAATTTCAAAATTAAATTTCGTCGGCTCCGTGAGCACCTACAAGGTTGTGCTCAGGATATGTTGTAGACAAAAAAATTCTGTACAAGAGCATCTAACACGCGTCTCTCAAAATGAGCACATTCTTCTGAAATGGAGCATCGAAAAGTTTACGTGAAAAAAAAATTTTTCAAAAGTTTTTGCTCATTTTCTCGGCTCTATGAGCACGTAGCGCCTTGTGTTTAGGCTCATTTTAATCACCTCAATTAGGTGCATACGGTAATGCAAAAAAACCTGCTCAAAAAGAGCTCCATATGCCCAAACTCGAGCATCGACAATGTGCAAAAATTTGCCAAATTTTCAACGACGTGTTTCTCGGCTCTATGAGCACGTAGAAAGTTGTGCATAGGCTCATTTTAAAGAACTCGATGAGCTGATTACGGTAATGCAAAAAAACCTGCTCAAAACGAGCTCCGTACGCCCAAACTGGAGCATCAAAAAATGCACAAATAAAAAAATTTCAAAATTAAATTTCGTCGGCTCCGTGAGCACCTACAAGGTTGTGCTCAGGATATGTTGTAGACAAAAAAATTCTGTACAAGAGCATCTAACACGCGTCTCTCAAAATGAGCACATTCTTCTGAAATGGAGCATCGAAAAGTTTACGTGAAAAAAAATTTTTCAAAAGTTTTTGCTCATTTTCTCGGCTCTATGAGCACGTAGCGCCTTGTGTTTAGGCTCATTTTAATCACCTCAATTAGGTGCATACGGTAATGCAGAAAAACCTGCTCAAAAAGAGCTCCATATGCCCAAACTCGAGCATCGACAATGTGCAAAAATTTGCCAAATTTTCAACGACGTGTTTCTCGGCTCTATGAGCACGTAGAAAGTTGTGCATAGGCTCATTTTAAAGAACTCGATGAGCTGATTACGGTAATGCAAAAAAACCTGCTCAAAACGAGCTCCGTACGCCCAAACTGGAGCATCAAAAAATGCACAAATAAAAAAATTTCAAAATTAAATTTCGTCGGCTCCGTGAGCACCTACAAGGTTGTGCTCAGGATATGTTGTAGACAAAAAAATTCTGTACAAGAGCATCTAACACGCGTCTCTCAAAATGAGCACATTCTTCTGAAATGGAGCATCGAAAAGTCTACGTGAAAAAAAATTTTTCAAAAGTTTTTGCTCATTTTCTCGGCTCTATGAGCACGTAGCGCCTTGTGTTTAGGCTCATTTTAATCACCTCAATTAGGTGCATACGGTAATGCAGAAAAACCTGCTCAAAAAGAGCTCCATATGCCCAAACTCGAGCATCGACAATGTGCAAAAATTTGCCAAATTTTCAACGACGTGTTTCTCGGCTCTATGAGCACGTAGAAAGTTGTGCATAGGCTCATTTTAAAGAACTCGATGAGCTGATTACGGTAATGCAAAAAAACCTGCTCAAAACGAGCTCCGTACGCCCAAACTGGAGCATCAAAAAATGCACAAATAAAAAAATTTCAAAATTAAATTTCGTCGGCTCCGTGAGCACCTACAAGGTTGTGCTCAGGATATGTTGTAGACAAAAAAATTCTGTACAAGAGCATCTAACACGCGTCTCTCAAAATGAGCACATTCTTCTGAAATGGAGCATCGAAAAGTTTACGTGAAAAAAAAATTTTTCAAAAGTTTTTGCTCATTTTCTCGGCTCTATGAGCACGTAGCGCCTTGTGTTTAGGCTCATTTTAATCACCTCAATTAGGTGCATACGGTAATGCAAAAAAAACTGCTCAAAAAGAGCTCCATATGCCCAAACTCGAGCATCGACAATGTGCAAAAATTTGCCAAATTTTCAACGACGTGTTTCTCGGCTCTATGAGCACGTAGAAAGTTGTGCATAGGCTCATTTTAAAGAACTCGATGAGCTGATTACGGTAATGCAAAAAAACCTGCTCAAAACGAGCTCCGTACGCCCAAACTGGAGCATCAAAAAATGCACAAATAAAAAAATTTCAAAATTAAATTTCGTCGGCTCCGTGAGCACCTACAAGGTTGTGCTCAGGATATGTTGTAGACAAAAAAATTCTGTACAAGAGCATCTAACACGCGTCTCTCAAAATGAGCACATTCTTCTGAAATGGAGCATCGAAAAGTTTACGTGAAAAAAAAATTTTTCAAAAGTTTTTGCTCATTTTCTCGGCTCTATGAGCACGTAGCGCCTTGTGTTTAGGCTCATTTTAATCACCTCAATTAGGTGCATACGGTAATGCAAAAAAACCTGCTCAAAAAGAGCTCCATATGCCCAAACTCGAGCATCGACAATGTGCAAAAATTTGCCAAATTTTCAACGACGTGTTTCTCGGCTCTATGAGCACGTAGAAAGTTGTGCATAGGCTCATTTTAAAGAACTCGATGAGCTGATTACGGTAATGCAAAAAAACCTGCTCAAAACGAGCTCCGTACGCCCAAACTGGAGCATCAAAAAATGCACAAATAAAAAAATTTCA
Organism: Caenorhabditis plicata; assembly: GCA_963931815.1. NCBI lineage: Eukaryota > Metazoa > Nematoda > Chromadorea > Rhabditida > Rhabditidae > Caenorhabditis > Caenorhabditis plicata. Next base: position 18,177,575 of record OZ007494.1, read on the forward strand.
AAATTAAATTTCGTCGGCTCCGTGAGCACCTACAAGGTTGTGCTCAGGATATGTTGTAGACAAAAAAATTCTGTACAAGAGCATCTAACACGCGTCTCTCAAAATGAGCACATTCTTCTGAAATGGAGCATCGAAAAGTTTACGTGAAAAAAAATTTTTCAAAAGTTTTTGCTCATTTTCTCGGCTCTATGAGCACGTAGCGCCTTGTGTTTAGGCTCATTTTAATCACCTCAATTAGGTGCATACGGTAATGCAGAAAAACCTGCTCAAAAAGAGCTCCATATGCCCAAACTCGAGCATCGACAATGTGCAAAAATTTGCCAAATTTTCAACGACGTGTTTCTCGGCTCTATGAGCACGTAGAAAGTTGTGCATAGGCTCATTTTAAAGAACTCGATGAGCTGATTACGGTAATGCAAAAAAACCTGCTCAAAACGAGCTCCGTACGCCCAAACTGGAGCATCAAAAAATGCACAAATAAAAAAATTTCAAAATTAAATTTCGTCGGCTCCGTGAGCACCTACAAGGTTGTGCTCAGGATATGTTGTAGACAAAAAAATTCTGTACAAGAGCATCTAACACGCGTCTCTCAAAATGAGCACATTCTTCTGAAATGGAGCATCGAAAAGTCTACGTGAAAAAAAATTTTTCAAAAGTTTTTGCTCATTTTCTCGGCTCTATGAGCACGTAGCGCCTTGTGTTTAGGCTCATTTTAATCACCTCAATTAGGTGCATACGGTAATGCAGAAAAACCTGCTCAAAAAGAGCTCCATATGCCCAAACTCGAGCATCGACAATGTGCAAAAATTTGCCAAATTTTCAACGACGTGTTTCTCGGCTCTATGAGCACGTAGAAAGTTGTGCATAGGCTCATTTTAAAGAACTCGATGAGCTGATTACGGTAATGCAAAAAAACCTGCTCAAAACGAGCTCCGTACGCCCAAACTGGAGCATCAAAAAATGCACAAATAAAAAAATTTCAAAATTAAATTTCGTCGGCTCCGTGAGCACCTACAAGGTTGTGCTCAGGATATGTTGTAGACAAAAAAATTCTGTACAAGAGCATCTAACACGCGTCTCTCAAAATGAGCACATTCTTCTGAAATGGAGCATCGAAAAGTTTACGTGAAAAAAAAATTTTTCAAAAGTTTTTGCTCATTTTCTCGGCTCTATGAGCACGTAGCGCCTTGTGTTTAGGCTCATTTTAATCACCTCAATTAGGTGCATACGGTAATGCAAAAAAACCTGCTCAAAAAGAGCTCCATATGCCCAAACTCGAGCATCGACAATGTGCAAAAATTTGCCAAATTTTCAACGACGTGTTTCTCGGCTCTATGAGCACGTAGAAAGTTGTGCATAGGCTCATTTTAAAGAACTCGATGAGCTGATTACGGTAATGCAAAAAAACCTGCTCAAAACGAGCTCCGTACGCCCAAACTGGAGCATCAAAAAATGCACAAATAAAAAAATTTCAAAATTAAATTTCGTCGGCTCCGTGAGCACCTACAAGGTTGTGCTCAGGATATGTTGTAGACAAAAAAATTCTGTACAAGAGCATCTAACACGCGTCTCTCAAAATGAGCACATTCTTCTGAAATGGAGCATCGAAAAGTTTACGTGAAAAAAAATTTTTCAAAAGTTTTTGCTCATTTTCTCGGCTCTATGAGCACGTAGCGCCTTGTGTTTAGGCTCATTTTAATCACCTCAATTAGGTGCATACGGTAATGCAGAAAAACCTGCTCAAAAAGAGCTCCATATGCCCAAACTCGAGCATCGACAATGTGCAAAAATTTGCCAAATTTTCAACGACGTGTTTCTCGGCTCTATGAGCACGTAGAAAGTTGTGCATAGGCTCATTTTAAAGAACTCGATGAGCTGATTACGGTAATGCAAAAAAACCTGCTCAAAACGAGCTCCGTACGCCCAAACTGGAGCATCAAAAAATGCACAAATAAAAAAATTTCAAAATTAAATTTCGTCGGCTCCGTGAGCACCTACAAGGTTGTGCTCAGGATATGTTGTAGACAAAAAAATTCTGTACAAGAGCATCTAACACGCGTCTCTCAAAATGAGCACATTCTTCTGAAATGGAGCATCGAAAAGTTTACGTGAAAAAAAATTTTTCAAAAGTTTTTGCTCATTTTCTCGGCTCTATGAGCACGTAGCGCCTTGTGTTTAGGCTCATTTTAATCACCTCAATTAGGTGCATACGGTAATGCAAAAAAACCTGCTCAAAAAGAGCTCCATATGCCCAAACTCGAGCATCGACAATGTGCAAAAATTTGCCAAATTTTCAACGACGTGTTTCTCGGCTCTATGAGCACGTAGAAAGTTGTGCATAGGCTCATTTTAAAGAACTCGATGAGCTGATTACGGTAATGCAAAAAAACCTGCTCAAAACGAGCTCCGTACGCCCAAACTGGAGCATCAAAAAATGCACAAATAAAAAAATTTCAAAATTAAATTTCGTCGGCTCCGTGAGCACCTACAAGGTTGTGCTCAGGATATGTTGTAGACAAAAAAATTCTGTACAAGAGCATCTAACACGCGTCTCTCAAAATGAGCACATTCTTCTGAAATGGAGCATCGAAAAGTTTACGTGAAAAAAAATTTTTCAAAAGTTTTTGCTCATTTTCTCGGCTCTATGAGCACGTAGCGCCTTGTGTTTAGGCTCATTTTAATCACCTCAATTAGGTGCATACGGTAATGCAAAATAACCTGCTCAAAAAGAGCTCCATATGCCCAAACTCGAGCATCGACAATGTGCAAAAATTTGCCAAATTTTCAACGTCGTGTTTCTCGGCTCTATGAGCACGTAGAAAGTTGTGCGTAGGCTCATTTTAAAGAACTCGATGAGCTGATTACGGTAATGCAAAAAAACCTGCTCAAAACGAGCTCCGTACGCCCAAACTGGAGCATCAAAAAATGCACAAATAAAAAAATTTCAAAATTAAATTTCGTCGGCTCCGTGAGCACCTACAAGGTTGTGCTCAGGATATGTTGTAGACAAAAAAATTCTGTACAAGAGCATCTAACACGCGTCTCTCAAAATGAGCACATTCTTCTGAAATGGAGCATCGAAAAGTTTACGTGAAAAAAAATTTTTCAAAAGTTTTTGCTCATTTTCTCGGCTCTATGAGCACGTAGCGCCTTGTGTTTAGGCTCATTTTAATCACCTCAATTAGGTGCATACGGTAATGCAAAAAAACCTGCTCAAAAAGAGCTCCATATGCCCAAACTCGAGCATCGACAATGTGCAAAAATTTGCCAAATTTTCAACGACGTGTTTCTCGGCTCTATGAGCACGTAGAAAGTTGTGCATAGGCTCATTTTAAAGAACTCGATGAGCTGATTACGGTAATGCAAAAAAACCTGCTCAAAACGAGCTCCGTACGCCCAAACTGGAGCATCAAAAAATGCACAAATAAAAAAATTTCAAAATTAAATTTCGTCGGCTCCGTGAGCACCTACAAGGTTGTGCTCAGGATATGTTGTAGACAAAAAAATTCTGTACAAGAGCATCTAACACGCGTCTCTCAAAATGAGCACATTCTTCTGAAATGGAGCATCGAAAAGTTTACGTGAAAAAAAATTTTTCAAAAGTTTTTGCTCATTTTCTCGGCTCTATGAGCACGTAGCGCCTTGTGTTTAGGCTCATTTTAATCACCTCAATTAGGTGCATACGGTAATGCAGAAAAACCTGCTCAAAAAGAGCTCCATATGCCCAAACTCGAGCATCGACAATGTGCAAAAATTTGCCAAATTTTCAACGACGTGTTTCTCGGCTCTATGAGCACGTAGAAAGTTGTGCATAGGCTCATTTTAAAGAACTCGATGAGCTTATTACGGTAATGCAAAAAAACCTGCTCAAAACGAGCTCCGTACGCCCAAACTGGAGCATCAAAAAATGCACAAATAAAAAAATTTCAAAATTAAATTTCGTCGGCTCCGTGAGCACCTACAAGGTTGTGCTCAGGATATGTTGTAGACAAAAAAATTCTGTACAAGAGCATCTAACACGCGTCTCTCAAAATGAGCACATTCTTCTGAAATGGAGCATCGAAAAGTTTAGTTGAAAAAAAATTTTTCAAAAGTTTTTGCTCATTTTCTCGGCTCTATGAGCACGTAGCGCCTTGTGTTTAGGCTCATTTTAATCACCTCAATTAGGTGCATACGGTAATGCAGAAAAACCTGCTCAAAAAGAGCTCCATATGCCCAAACTCGAGCATCGACAATGTGCAAAAATTTGCCAAATTTTCAACGACGTGTTTCTCGGCTCTATGAGCACGTAGAAAGTTGTGCATAGGCTCATTTTAAAGAACTCGATGAGCTGATTACGGTAATGCAAAAAAACCTGCTCAAAACGAGCTCCGTACGCCCAAACTGGAGCATCAAAAAATGCACAAATAAAAAAATTTCAAAATTAAATTTCGTCGGCTCCGTGAGCACCTACAAGGTTGTGCTCAGGATATGTTGTAGACAAAAAAATTCTGTACAAGAGCATCTAACACGCGTCTCTCAAAATGAGCACATTCTTCTGAAATGGAGCATCGAAAAGTTTACGTGAAAAAAAATTTTTCAAAAGTTTTTGCTCATTTTCTCGGCTCTATGAGCACGTAGCGCCTTGTGTTTAGGCTCATTTTAATCACCTCAATTAGGTGCATACGGTAATGCAAAAAAACCTGCTCAAAAAGAGCTCCATATGCCCAAACTCGAGCATCGACAATGTGCAAAAATTTGCCAAATTTTCAACGACGTGTTTCTCGGCTCTATGAGCACGTAGAAAGTTGTGCATAGGCTCATTTTAAAGAACTCGATGAGCTGATTACGGTAATGCAAAAAAACCTGCTCAAAACGAGCTCCGTACGCCCAAACTGGAGCATCAAAAAATGCACAAATAAAAAAATTTCAAAATTAAATTTCGTCGGCTCCGTGAGCACCTACAAGGTTGTGCTCAGGATATGTTGTAGACAAAAAAATTCTGTACAAGAGCATCTAACACGCGTCTCTCAAAATGAGCACATTCTTCTGAAATGGAGCATCGAAAAGTTTACGTGAAAAAAAATTTTTCAAAAGTTTTTGCTCATTTTCTCGGCTCTATGAGCACGTAGCGCCTTGTGTTTAGGCTCATTTTAATCACCTCAATTAGGTGCATACGGTAATGCAAAATAACCTGCTCAAAAAGAGCTCCATATGCCCAAACTCGAGCATCGACAATGTGCAAAAATTTGCCAAATTTTCAACGTCGTGTTTCTCGGCTCTATGAGCACGTAGAAAGTTGTGCGTAGGCTCATTTTAAAGAACTCGATGAGCTGATTACGGTAATGCAAAAAAACCTGCTCAAAACGAGCTCCGTACGCCCAAACTGGAGCATCAAAAAATGCACAAATAAAAAAATTTCAAAATTAAATTTCGTCGGCTCCGTGAGCACCTACAAGGTTGTGCTCAGGATATGTTGTAGACAAAAAAATTCTGTACAAGAGCATCTAACACGCGTCTCTCAAAATGAGCACATTCTTCTGAAATGGAGCATCGAAAAGTTTACGTGAAAAAAAATTTTTCAAAAGTTTTTGCTCATTTTCTCGGCTCTATGAGCACGTAGCGCCTTGTGTTTAGGCTCATTTTAATCACCTCAATTAGGTGCATACGGTAATGCAAAAAAACCTGCTCAAAAAGAGCTCCATATGCCCAAACTCGAGCATCGACAATGTGCAAAAATTTGCCAAATTTTCAACGACGTGTTTCTCGGCTCTATGAGCACGTAGAAAGTTGTGCATAGGCTCATTTTAAAGAACTCGATGAGCTGATTACGGTAATGCAAAAAAACCTGCTCAAAACGAGCTCCGTACGCCCAAACTGGAGCATCAAAAAATGCACAAATAAAAAAATTTCAAAATTAAATTTCGTCGGCTCCGTGAGCACCTACAAGGTTGTGCTCAGGATATGTTGTAGACAAAAAAATTCTGTACAAGAGCATCTAACACGCGTCTCTCAAAATGAGCACATTCTTCTGAAATGGAGCATCGAAAAGTTTACGTGAAAAAAAATTTTTCAAAAGTTTTTGCTCATTTTCTCGGCTCTATGAGCACGTAGCGCCTTGTGTTTAGGCTCATTTTAATCACCTCAATTAGGTGCATACGGTAATGCAGAAAAACCTGCTCAAAAAGAGCTCCATATGCCCAAACTCGAGCATCGACAATGTGCAAAAATTTGCCAAATTTTCAACGACGTGTTTCTCGGCTCTATGAGCACGTAGAAAGTTGTGCATAGGCTCATTTTAAAGAACTCGATGAGCTTATTACGGTAATGCAAAAAAACCTGCTCAAAACGAGCTCCGTACGCCCAAACTGGAGCATCAAAAAATGCACAAATAAAAAAATTTCAAAATTAAATTTCGTCGGCTCCGTGAGCACCTACAAGGTTGTGCTCAGGATATGTTGTAGACAAAAAAATTCTGTACAAGAGCATCTAACACGCGTCTCTCAAAATGAGCACATTCTTCTGAAATGGAGCATCGAAAAGTTTAGTTGAAAAAAAATTTTTCAAAAGTTTTTGCTCATTTTCTCGGCTCTATGAGCACGTAGCGCCTTGTGTTTAGGCTCATTTTAATCACCTCAATTAGGTGCATACGGTAATGCAGAAAAACCTGCTCAAAAAGAGCTCCATATGCCCAAACTCGAGCATCGACAATGTGCAAAAATTTGCCAAATTTTCAACGACGTGTTTCTCGGCTCTATGAGCACGTAGAAAGTTGTGCATAGGCTCATTTTAAAGAACTCGATGAGCTGATTACGGTAATGCAAAAAAACCTGCTCAAAACGAGCTCCGTACGCCCAAACTGGAGCATCAAAAAATGCACAAATAAAAAAATTTCAAAATTAAATTTCGTCGGCTCCGTGAGCACCTACAAGGTTGTGCTCAGGATATGTTGTAGACAAAAAAATTCTGTACAAGAGCATCTAACACGCGTCTCTCAAAATGAGCACATTCTTCTGAAATGGAGCATCGAAAAGTTTAGTTGAAAAAAAATTTTTCAAAAGTTTTTGCTCATTTTCTCGGCTCTATGAGCACGTAGCGCCTTGTGTTTAGGCTCATTTTAATCACCTCAATTAGGTGCATACGGTAATGCAAAAAAACCTGCTCAAAAAGAGCTCCATATGCCCAAACTCGAGCATCGACAATGTGCAAAAATTTGCCAAATTTTCAACGACGTGTTTCTCGGCTCTATGAGCACGTAGAAAGTTGTGCATAGGCTCATTTTAAAGAACTCGATGAGCTGATTACGGTAATGCAAAAAAACCTGCTCAAAACGAGCTCCGTACGCCCAAACTGGAGCATCAAAAAATGCACAAATAAAAAAATTTCAAAATTAAATTTCGTCGGCTCCGTGAGCACCTACAAGGTTGTGCTCAGGATATGTTGTAGACAAAAAAATTCTGTACAAGAACATCTAACACGCGTCTCTCAAAATGAGCACATTCTTCTGAAATGGAGCATCGAAAAGTTTACGTGAAAAAAAATTTTTCAAAAGTTTTTGCTCATTTTCTCGGCTCTATGAGCACGTAGCGCCTTGTGTTTAGGCTCATTTTAATCACCTCAATTAGGTGCATACGGTAATGCAAAAAAACCTGCTCAAAAAGAGCTCCATATGCCCAAACTCGAGCATCGACAATGTGCAAAAATTTGCCAAATTTTCAACGTCGTGTTTCTCGGCTCTATGAGCACGTAGAAAGTTGTGCGTAGGCTCATTTTAAAGAACTCGATGAGCTGATTACGGTAATGCAAAAAAACCTGCTCAAAACGAGCTCCGTACGCCCAAACTGGAGCATCAAAAAATGCACAAATAAAAAAATTTCAAAATTAAATTTCGTCGGCTCCGTGAGCACCTACAAGGTTGTGCTCAGGATATGTTGTAGACAAAAAAATTCTGTACAAGAGCATCTAACACGCGTCTCTCAAAATGAGCACATTCTTCTGAAATGGAGCATCGAAAAGTTTACGTGAAAAAAAATTTTTCAAAAGTTTTTGCTCATTTTCTCGGCTCTATGAGCACGTAGCGCCTTGTGTTTAGGCTCATTTTAATCACCTCAATTAGGTGCATACGGTAATGCAGAAAAACCTGCTCAAAAAGAGCTCCATATGCCCAAACTCGAGCATCGACAATGTGCAAAAATTTGCCAAATTTTCAACGACGTGTTTCTCGGCTCTATGAGCACGTAGAAAGTTGTGCATAGGCTCATTTTAAAGAACTCGATGAGCTGATTACGGTAATGCAAAAAAACCTGCTCAAAACGAGCTCCGTACGCCCAAACTGGAGCATCAAAAAATGCACAAATAAAAAAATTTCAAAATTAAATTTCGTCGGCTCCGTGAGCACCTACAAGGTTGTGCTCAGGATATGTTGTAGACAAAAAAATTCTGTACAAGAGCATCTAACACGCGTCTCTCAAAATGAGCACATTCTTCTGAAATGGAGCATCGAAAAGTTTACGTGAAAAAAAATTTTTCAAAAGTTTTTGCTCATTTTCTCGGCTCTATGAGCACGTAGCGCCTTGTGTTTAGGCTCATTTTAATCACCTCAATTAGGTGCATACGGTAATGCAAAAAAACCTGCTCAAAAAGAGCTCCATATGCCCAAACTCGAGCATCGACAATGTGCAAAAATTTGCCAAATTTTCAACGACGTGTTTCTCGGCTCTATGAGCACGTAGAAAGTTGTGCATAGGCTCATTTTAAAGAACTCGATGAGCTGATTACGGTAATGCAAAAAAACCTGCTCAAAACGAGCTCCATATGCCCAAACTCGAGCATCGACAATGTGCAAAAATTTGCCAAATTTTCAACGTCGTGTTTCTCGGCTCTATGAGCACGTAGAAAGTTGTGCGTAGGCTCATTTTAAAGAACTCGATGAGCTGATTACGGTAATGCAAAAAAACCTGCTCAAAACGAGCTCCGTACGCCCAAACTGGAGCATCAAAAAATGCACAAATAAAAAAATTTCAAAATTAAATTTCGTCGGCTCCGTGAGCACCTACAAGGTTGTGCTCAGGATATGTTGTAGACAAAAAAATTCTGTACAAGAGCATCTAACACGCGTCTCTCAAAATGAGCACATTCTTCTGAAATGGAGCATCGAAAAGTTTACGTGAAAAAAAATTTTTCAAAAGTTTTTGCTCATTTTCTCGGCTCTATGAGCACGTAGCGCCTTGTGTTTAGGCTCATTTTAATCACCTCAATTAGGTGCATACGGTAATGCAAAAAAACCTGCTCAAAAAGAGCTCCATATGCCCAAACTCGAGCATCGACAATGTGCAAAAATTTGCCAAATTTTCAACGTCGTGTTTCTCGGCTCTATGAGCACGTAGAAAGTTGTGCGTAGGCTCATTTTAAAGAACTCGATGAGCTGATTACGGTAATGCAAAAAAAACCTGCTCAAAACGAGCTCCGTACGCCCAAACTGGAGCATCAAAAAATGCACAAATAAAAAAATTTCAAAATTAAATTTCGTCGGCTCCGTGAGCACCTACAAGGTTGTGCTCAGGATATGTTGTAGACAAAAAAATTCTGTACAAGAGCATCTAACACGCGTCTCTCAAAATGAGCACATTCTTCTGAAATGGAGCATCGAAAAGTTTACGTGAAAAAAAATTTTTCAAAAGTTTTTGCTCATTTTCTCGGCTCTATGAGCACGTAGCGCCTTGTGTTTAGGCTCATTTTAATCACCTCAATTAGGTGCATACGGTAATGCAAAAAAACCTGCTCAAAAAGAGCTCCATATGCCCAAACTCGAGCATCGACAATGTGCAAAAATTTGCCAAATTTTCAACGTCGTGTTTCTCGGCTCTATGAGCACGTAGAAAGTTGTGCGTAGGCTCATTTTAAAGAACTCGATGAGCTGATTACGGTAATGCAAAAAAACCTGCTCAAAACGAGCTCCGTACGCCCAAACTGGAGCATCAAAAAATGCACAAATAAAAAAATTTCAAAATTAAATTTCGTCGGCTCCGTGAGCACCTACAAGGTTGTGCTCAGGATATGTTGTAGACAAAAAAATTCTGTACAAGAGCATCTAACACGCGTCTCTCAAAATGAGCACATTCTTCTGAAATGGAGCATCGAAAAGTTTACGTGAAAAAAAATTTTTCAAAAGTTTTTGCTCATTTTCTCGGCTCTAAGAGCACGTAGCGCCTTGTGTTTAGGCTCATTTTAATCACCTCAATTAGGTGCATACGGTAATGCAAAAAAACCTGCTCAAAAAGAGCTCCATATGCCCAAACTCGAGCATCGACAATGTGCAAAAATTTGCCAAATTTTCAACGTCGTGTTTCTCGGCTCTATGAGCACGTAGAAAGTTGTGCGTAGGCTCATTTTAAAGAACTCGATGAGCTGATTACGGTAATGCAAAAAAACCTGCTCAAAACGAGCTCCGTACGCCCAAACTGGAGCATCAAAAAATGCACAAATAAAAAAATTTCAAAATTAAATTTCGTCGGCTCCGTGAGCACCTACAAGGTTGTGCTCAGGATATGTTGTAGACAAAAAAATTCTGTACAAGAGCATCTAACACGCGTCTCTCAAAATGAGCACATTCTTCTGAAATGGAGCATCGAAAAGTTTACGTGAAAAAAAATTTTTCAAAAGTTTTTGCTCATTTTCTCGGCTCTATGAGCACGTAGCGCCTTGTGTTTAGGCTCATTTTAATCACCTCAATTAGGTGCATACGGTAATGCAGAAAAACCTGCTCAAAAAGAGCTCCATATGCCCAAACTCGAGCATCGACAATGTGCAAAAATTTGCCAAATTTTCAACGACGTGTTTCTCGGCTCTATGAGCACGTAGAAAGTTGTGCATAGGCTCATTTTAAAGAACTCGATGAGCTGATTACGGTAATGCAAAAAAACCTGCTCAAAACGAGCTCCGTACGCCCAAACTGGAGCATCAAAAAATGCACAAATAAAAAAATTTCAAAATTAAATTTCGTCGGCTCCGTGAGCACCTACAAGGTTGTGCTCAGGATATGTTGTAGACAAAAAAATTCTGTACAAGAGCATCTAACACGCGTCTCTCAAAATGAGCACATTCTTCTGAAATGGAGCATCGAAAAGTTTACGTGAAAAAAAATTTTTCAAAAGTTTTTGCTCATTTTCTCGGCTCTATGAGCACGTAGCGCCTTGTGTTTAGGCTCATTTTAATCACCTCAATTAGGTGCATACGGTAATGCAAAAAAACCTGCTCAAAAAGAGCTCCATATGCCCAAACTCGAGCATCGACAATGTGCAAAAATTTGCCAAATTTTCAACGACGTGTTTCTCGGCTCTATGAGCACGTAGAAAGTTGTGCATAGGCTCATTTTAAAGAACTCGATGAGCTGATTACGGTAATGCAAAAAAACCTGCTCAAAACGAGCTCCATATGCCCAAACTCGAGCATCGACAATGTGCAAAAATTTGCCAAATTTTCAACGTCGTGTTTCTCGGCTCTATGAGCACGTAGAAAGTTGTGCGTAGGCTCATTTTAAAGAACTCGATGAGCTGATTACGGTAATGCAAAAAAACCTGCTCAAAACGAGCTCCGTACGCCCAAACTGGAGCATCAAAAAATGCACAAATAAAAAAATTTCAAAATTAAATTTCGTCGGCTCCGTGAGCACCTACAAGGTTGTGCTCAGGATATGTTGTAGACAAAAAAATTCTGTACAAGAGCATCTAACACGCGTCTCTCAAAATGAGCACATTCTTCTGAAATGGAGCATCGAAAAGTTTACGTGAAAAAAAATTTTTCAAAAGTTTTTGCTCATTTTCTCGGCTCTATGAGCACGTAGCGCCTTGTGTTTAGGCTCATTTTAATCACCTCAATTAGGTGCATACGGTAATGCAAAAAAACCTGCTCAAAAAGAGCTCCATATGCCCAAACTCGAGCATCGACAATGTGCAAAAATTTGCCAAATTTTCAACGTCGTGTTTCTCGGCTCTATGAGCACGTAGAAAGTTGTGCGTAGGCTCATTTTAAAGAACTCGATGAGCTGATTACGGTAATGCAAAAAAAACCTGCTCAAAACGAGCTCCGTACGCCCAAACTGGAGCATCAAAAAATGCACAAATAAAAAAATTTCAAAATTAAATTTCGTCGGCTCCGTGAGCACCTACAAGGTTGTGCTCAGGATATGTTGTAGACAAAAAAATTCTGTACAAGAGCATCTAACACGCGTCTCTCAAAATGAGCACATTCTTCTGAAATGGAGCATCGAAAAGTTTACGTGAAAAAAAATTTTTCAAAAGTTTTTGCTCATTTTCTCGGCTCTAAGAGCACGTAGCGCCTTGTGTTTAGGCTCATTTTAATCACCTCAATTAGGTGCATACGGTAATGCAAAAAAACCTGCTCAAAAAGAGCTCCATATGCCCAAACTCGAGCATCGACAATGTGCAAAAATTTGCCAAATTTTCAACGTCGTGTTTCTCGGCTCTATGAGCACGTAGAAAGTTGTGCGTAGGCTCATTTTAAAGAACTCGATGAGCTGATTACGGTAATGCAAAAAAACCTGCTCAAAACGAGCTCCGTACGCCCAAACTGGAGCATCAAAAAATGCACAAATAAAAAAATTTCAAAATTAAATTTCGTCGGCTCCGTGAGCACCTACAAGGTTGTGCTCAGGATATGTTGTAGACAAAAAAATTCTGTACAAGAGCATCTAACACGCGTCTCTCAAAATGAGCACATTCTTCTGAAATGGAGCATCGAAAAGTTTACGTGAAAAAAAATTTTTCAAAAGTTTTTGCTCATTTTCTCGGCTCTATGAGCACGTAGCGCCTTGTGTTTAGGCTCATTTTAATCACCTCAATTAGGTGCATACGGTAATGCAGAAAAACCTGCTCAAAAAGAGCTCCATATGCCCAAACTCGAGCATCGACAATGTGCAAAAATTTGCCAAATTTTCAACGACGTGTTTCTCGGCTCTATGAGCACGTAGAAAGTTGTGCATAGGCTCATTTTAAAGAACTCGATGAGCTGATTACGGTAATGCAAAAAAACCTGCTCAAAACGAGCTCCGTACGCCCAAACTGGAGCATCAAAAAATGCACAAATAAAAAAATTTCAAAATTAAATTTCGTCGGCTCCGTGAGCACCTACAAGGTTGTGCTCAGGATATGTTGTAGACAAAAAAATTCTGTACAAGAGCATCTAACACGCGTCTCTCAAAATGAGCACATTCTTCTGAAATGGAGCATCGAAAAGTTTACGTGAAAAAAAATTTTTCAAAAGTTTTTGCTCATTTTCTCGGCTCTATGAGCACGTAGCGCCTTGTGTTTAGGCTCATTTTAATCACCTCAATTAGGTGCATACGGTAATGCAAAAAAACCTGCTCAAAAAGAGCTCCATATGCCCAAACTCGAGCATCGACAATGTGCAAAAATTTGCCAAATTTTCAACGACGTGTTTCTCGGCTCTATGAGCACGTAGAAAGTTGTGCATAGGCTCATTTTAAAGAACTCGATGAGCTGATTACGGTAATGCAAAAAAACCTGCTCAAAACGAGCTCCGTACGCCCAAACTGGAGCATCAAAAAATGCACAAATAAAAAAATTTCAAAATTAAATTTCGTCGGCTCCGTGAGCACCTACAAGGTTGTGCTCAGGATATGTTGTAGACAAAAAAATTCTGTACAAGAGCATCTAACACGCGTCTCTCAAAATGAGCACATTCTTCTGAAATGGAGCATCGAAAAGTTTACGTGAAAAAAAATTTTTCAAAAGTTTTTGCTCATTTTCTCGGCTCTATGAGCACGTAGCGCCTTGTGTTTAGGCTCATTTTAATCACCTCAATTAGGTGCATACGGTAATGCAGAAAAACCTGCTCAAAAAGAGCTCCATATGCCCAAACTCGAGCATCGACAATGTGCAAAAATTTGCCAAATTTTCAACGACGTGTTTCTCGGCTCTATGAGCACGTAGAAAGTTGTGCATAGGCTCATTTTAAAGAACTCGATGAGCTTATTACGGTAATGCAAAAAAACCTGCTCAAAACGAGCTCCGTACGCCCAAACTGGAGCATCAAAAAATGCACAAATAAAAAAATTTCAAAATTAAATTTCGTCGGCTCCGTGAGCACCTACAAGGTTGTGCTCAGGATATGTTGTAGACAAAAAAATTCTGTACAAGAGCATCTAACACGCGTCTCTCAAAATGAGCACATTCTTCTGAAATGGAGCATCGAAAAGTTTAGTTGAAAAAAAATTTTTCAAAAGTTTTTGCTCATTTTCTCGGCTCTATGAGCACGTAGCGCCTTGTGTTTAGGCTCATTTTAATCACCTCAATTAGGTGCATACGGTAATGCAGAAAAACCTGCTCAAAAAGAGCTCCATATGCCCAAACTCGAGCATCGACAATGTGCAAAAATTTGCCAAATTTTCAACGACGTGTTTCTCGGCTCTATGAGCACGTAGAAAGTTGTGCATAGGCTCATTTTAAAGAACTCGATGAGCTGATTACGGTAATGCAAAAAAACCTGCTCAAAACGAGCTCCGTACGCCCAAACTGGAGCATCAAAAAATGCACAAATAAAAAAATTTCAAAATTAAATTTCGTCGGCTCCGTGAGCACCTACAAGGTTGTGCTCAGGATATGTTGTAGACAAAAAAATTCTGTACAAGAGCATCTAACACGCGTCTCTCAAAATGAGCACATTCTTCTGAAATGGAGCATCGAAAAGTTTAGTTGAAAAAAAATTTTTCAAAAGTTTTTGCTCATTTTCTCGGCTCTATGAGCACGTAGCGCCTTGTGTTTAGGCTCATTTTAATCACCTCAATTAGGTGCATACGGTAATGCAAAAAAACCTGCTCAAAAAGAGCTCCATATGCCCAAACTCGAGCATCGACAATGTGCAAAAATTTGCCAAATTTTCAACGACGTGTTTCTCGGCTCTATGAGCACGTAGAAAGTTGTGCATAGGCTCATTTTAAAGAACTCGATGAGCTGATTACGGTAATGCAAAAAAACCTGCTCAAAACGAGCTCCGTACGCCCAAACTGGAGCATCAAAAAATGCACAAATAAAAAAATTTCAAAATTAAATTTCGTCGGCTCCGTGAGCACCTACAAGGTTGTGCTCAGGATATGTTGTAGACAAAAAAATTCTGTACAAGAACATCTAACACGCGTCTCTCAAAATGAGCACATTCTTCTGAAATGGAGCATCGAAAAGTTTACGTGAAAAAAAATTTTTCAAAAGTTTTTGCTCATTTTCTCGGCTCTATGAGCACGTAGCGCCTTGTGTTTAGGCTCATTTTAATCACCTCAATTAGGTGCATACGGTAATGCAAAAAAACCTGCTCAAAAAGAGCTCCATATGCCCAAACTCGAGCATCGACAATGTGCAAAAATTTGCCAAATTTTCAACGTCGTGTTTCTCGGCTCTATGAGCACGTAGAAAGTTGTGCGTAGGCTCATTTTAAAGAACTCGATGAGCTGATTACGGTAATGCAAAAAAACCTGCTCAAAACGAGCTCCGTACGCCCAAACTGGAGCATCAAAAAATGCACAAATAAAAAAATTTCAAAATTAAATTTCGTCGGCTCCGTGAGCACCTACAAGGTTGTGCTCAGGATATGTTGTAGACAAAAAAATTCTGTACAAGAGCATCTAACACGCGTCTCTCAAAATGAGCACATTCTTCTGAAATGGAGCATCGAAAAGTTTACGTGAAAAAAAATTTTTCAAAAGTTTTTGCTCATTTTCTCGGCTCTATGAGCACGTAGCGCCTTGTGTTTAGGCTCATTTTAATCACCTCAATTAGGTGCATACGGTAATGCAAAAAAACCTGCTCAAAAAGAGCTCCATATGCCCAAACTCGAGCATCGACAATGTGCAAAAATTTGCCAAATTTTCAACGTCGTGTTTCTCGGCTCTATGAGCACGTAGAAAGTTGTGCGTAGGCTCATTTTAAAGAACTCGATGAGCTGATTACGGTAATGCAAAAAAAACCTGCTCAAAACGAGCTCCGTACGCCCAAACTGGAGCATCAAAAAATGCACAAATAAAAAAATTTCAAAATTAAATTTCGTCGGCTCCGTGAGCACCTACAAGGTTGTGCTCAGGATATGTTGTAGACAAAAAAATTCTGTACAAGAGCATCTAACACGCGTCTCTCAAAATGAGCACATTCTTCTGAAATGGAGCATCGAAAAGTTTACGTGAAAAAAAATTTTTCAAAAGTTTTTGCTCATTTTCTCGGCTCTATGAGCACGTAGCGCCTTGTGTTTAGGCTCATTTTAATCACCTCAATTAGGTGCATACGGTAATGCAAAAAAACCTGCTCAAAAAGAGCTCCATATGCCCAAACTCGAGCATCGACAATGTGCAAAAATTTGCCAAATTTTCAACGTCGTGTTTCTCGGCTCTATGAGCACGTAGAAAGTTGTGCGTAGGCTCATTTTAAAGAACTCGATGAGCTGATTACGGTAATGCAAAAAAACCTGCTCAAAACGAGCTCCGTACGCCCAAACTGGAGCATCAAAAAATGCACAAATAAAAAAATTTCAAAATTAAATTTCGTCGGCTCCGTGAGCACCTACAAGGTTGTGCTCAGGATATGTTGTAGACAAAAAAATTCTGTACAAGAGCATCTAACACGCGTCTCTCAAAATGAGCACATTCTTCTGAAATGGAGCATCGAAAAGTTTACGTGAAAAAAAATTTTTCAAAAGTTTTTGCTCATTTTCTCGGCTCTAAGAGCACGTAGCGCCTTGTGTTTAGGCTCATTTTAATCACCTCAATTAGGTGCATACGGTAATGCAAAAAAACCTGCTCAAAAAGAGCTCCATATGCCCAAACTCGAGCATCGACAATGTGCAAAAATTTGCCAAATTTTCAACGTCGTGTTTCTCGGCTCTATGAGCACGTAGAAAGTTGTGCGTAGGCTCATTTTAAAGAACTCGATGAGCTGATTACGGTAATGCAAAAAAACCTGCTCAAAACGAGCTCCGTACGCCCAAACTGGAGCATCAAAAAATGCACAAATAAAAAAATTTCAAAATTAAATTTCGTCGGCTCCGTGAGCACCTACAAGGTTGTGCTCAGGATATGTTGTAGACAAAAAAATTCTGTACAAGAGCATCTAACACGCGTCTCTCAAAATGAGCACATTCTTCTGAAATGGAGCATCGAAAAGTTTACGTGAAAAAAAATTTTTCAAAAGTTTTTGCTCATTTTCTCGGCTCTATGAGCACGTAGCGCCTTGTGTTTAGGCTCATTTTAATCACCTCAATTAGGTGCATACGGTAATGCAGAAAAACCTGCTCAAAAAGAGCTCCATATGCCCAAACTCGAGCATCGACAATGTGCAAAAATTTGCCAAATTTTCAACGACGTGTTTCTCGGCTCTATGAGCACGTAGAAAGTTGTGCATAGGCTCATTTTAAAGAACTCGATGAGCTGATTACGGTAATGCAAAAAAACCTGCTCAAAACGAGCTCCGTACGCCCAAACTGGAGCATCAAAAAATGCACAAATAAAAAAATTTCAAAATTAAATTTCGTCGGCTCCGTGAGCACCTACAAGGTTGTGCTCAGGATATGTTGTAGACAAAAAAATTCTGTACAAGAGCATCTAACACGCGTCTCTCAAAATGAGCACATTCTTCTGAAATGGAGCATCGAAAAGTTTACGTGAAAAAAAATTTTTCAAAAGTTTTTGCTCATTTTCTCGGCTCTATGAGCACGTAGCG
Source organism: Caenorhabditis plicata (assembly GCA_963931815.1). Lineage (NCBI taxonomy): Eukaryota > Metazoa > Nematoda > Chromadorea > Rhabditida > Rhabditidae > Caenorhabditis > Caenorhabditis plicata. Next base: position 18,195,292 of record OZ007494.1, read on the forward strand.
CCTTGTGTTTAGGCTCATTTTAATCACCTCAATTAGGTGCATACGGTAATGCAAAAAAACCTGCTCAAAAAGAGCTCCATATGCCCAAACTCGAGCATCGACAATGTGCAAAAATTTGCCAAATTTTCAACGACGTGTTTCTCGGCTCTATGAGCACGTAGAAAGTTGTGCATAGGCTCATTTTAAAGAACTCGATGAGCTGATTACGGTAATGCAAAAAAACCTGCTCAAAACGAGCTCCGTACGCCCAAACTGGAGCATCAAAAAATGCACAAATAAAAAAATTTCAAAATTAAATTTCGTCGGCTCCGTGAGCACCTACAAGGTTGTGCTCAGGATATGTTGTAGACAAAAAAATTCTGTACAAGAGCATCTAACACGCGTCTCTCAAAATGAGCACATTCTTCTGAAATGGAGCATCGAAAAGTTTACGTGAAAAAAAATTTTTCAAAAGTTTTTGCTCATTTTCTCGGCTCTATGAGCACGTAGCGCCTTGTGTTTAGGCTCATTTTAATCACCTCAATTAGGTGCATACGGTAATGCAAAAAAACCTGCTCAAAAAGAGCTCCATATGCCCAAACTCGAGCATCGACAATGTGCAAAAATTTGCCAAATTTTCAACGTCGTGTTTCTCGGCTCTATGAGCACGTAGAAAGTTGTGCGTAGGCTCATTTTAAAGAACTCGATGAGCTGATTACGGTAATGCAAAAAAACCTGCTCAAAACGAGCTCCGTACGCCCAAACTGGAGCATCAAAAAATGCACAAATAAAAAAATTTCAAAATTAAATTTCGTCGGCTCCGTGAGCACCTACAAGGTTGTGCTCAGGATATGTTGTAGACAAAAAAATTCTGTACAAGAGCATCTAACACGCGTCTCTCAAAATGAGCACATTCTTCTGAAATGGAGCATCGAAAAGTTTACGTGAAAAAAAATTTTTCAAAAGTTTTTGCTCATTTTCTCGGCTCTATGAGCACGTAGCGCCTTGTGTTTAGGCTCATTTTAATCACCTCAATTAGGTGCATACGGTAATGCAGAAAAACCTGCTCAAAAAGAGCTCCATATGCCCAAACTCGAGCATCGACAATGTGCAAAAATTTGCCAAATTTTCAACGACGTGTTTCTCGGCTCTATGAGCACGTAGAAAGTTGTGCATAGGCTCATTTTAAAGAACTCGATGAGCTGATTACGGTAATGCAAAAAAACCTGCTCAAAACGAGCTCCGTATGCCCAAACTGGAGCATCAAAAAATGCACAAATAAAAAAATTTCAAAATTAAATTTCGTCGGCTCCGTGAGCACCTACAAGGTTGTGCTCAGGATATGTTGTAGACAAAAAAATTCTGTACAAGAGCATCTAACACGCGTCTCTCAAAATGAGCACATTCTTCTGAAATGGAGCATCGAAAAGTTTACGTGAAAAAAAATTTTTCAAAAGTTTTTGCTCATTTTCTCGGCTCTATGAGCACGTAGCGCCTTGTGTTTAGGCTCATTTTAATCACCTCAATTAGGTGCATACGGTAATGCAAAAAAACCTGCTCAAAAAGAGCTCCATATGCCCAAACTCGAGCATCGACAATGTGCAAAAATTTGCCAAATTTTCAACGACGTGTTTCTCGGCTCTATGAGCACGTAGAAAGTTGTGCATAGGCTCATTTTAAAGAACTCGATGAGCTGATTACGGTAATGCAAAAAAACCTGCTCAAAACGAGCTCCATATGCCCAAACTCGAGCATCGACAATGTGCAAAAATTTGCCAAATTTTCAACGTCGTGTTTCTCGGCTCTATGAGCACGTAGAAAGTTGTGCGTAGGCTCATTTTAAAGAACTCGATGAGCTGATTACGGTAATGCAAAAAAACCTGCTCAAAACGAGCTCCGTACGCCCAAACTGGAGCATCAAAAAATGCACAAATAAAAAAATTTCAAAATTAAATTTCGTCGGCTCCGTGAGCACCTACAAGGTTGTGCTCAGGATATGTTGTAGACAAAAAAATTCTGTACAAGAGCATCTAACACGCGTCTCTCAAAATGAGCACATTCTTCTGAAATGGAGCATCGAAAAGTTTACGTGAAAAAAAATTTTTCAAAAGTTTTTGCTCATTTTCTCGGCTCTATGAGCACGTAGCGCCTTGTGTTTAGGCTCATTTTAATCACCTCAATTAGGTGCATACGGTAATGCAAAAAAACCTGCTCAAAAAGAGCTCCATATGCCCAAACTCGAGCATCGACAATGTGCAAAAATTTGCCAAATTTTCAACGTCGTGTTTCTCGGCTCTATGAGCACGTAGAAAGTTGTGCGTAGGCTCATTTTAAAGAACTCGATGAGCTGATTACGGTAATGCAAAAAAACCTGCTCAAAACGAGCTCCGTACGCCCAAACTGGAGCATCAAAAAATGCACAAATAAAAAAATTTCAAAATTAAATTTCGTCGGCTCCGTGAGCACCTACAAGGTTGTGCTCAGGATATGTTGTAGACAAAAAAATTCTGTACAAGAGCATCTAACACGCGTCTCTCAAAATGAGCACATTCTTCTGAAATGGAGCATCGAAAAGTTTACGTGAAAAAAAATTTTTCAAAAGTTTTTGCTCATTTTCTCGGCTCTATGAGCACGTAGCGCCTTGTGTTTAGGCTCATTTTAATCACCTCAATTAGGTGCATACGGTAATGCAAAAAAACCTGCTCAAAAAGAGCTCCATATGCCCAAACTCGAGCATCGACAATGTGCAAAAATTTGCCAAATTTTCAACGTCGTGTTTCTCGGCTCTATGAGCACGTAGAAAGTTGTGCGTAGGCTCATTTTAAAGAACTCGATGAGCTGATTACGGTAATGCAAAAAAACCTGCTCAAAACGAGCTCCGTACGCCCAAACTGGAGCATCAAAAAATGCACAAATAAAAAAATTTCAAAATTAAATTTCGTCGGCTCCGTGAGCACCTACAAGGTTGTGCTCAGGATATGTTGTAGACAAAAAAATTCTGTACAAGAGCATCTAACACGCGTCTCTCAAAATGAGCACATTCTTCTGAAATGGAGCATCGAAAAGTTTACGTGAAAAAAAATTTTTCAAAAGTTTTTGCTCATTTTCTCGGCTCTATGAGCACGTAGCGCCTTGTGTTTAGGCTCATTTTAATCACCTCAATTAGGTGCATACGGTAATGCAGAAAAACCTGCTCAAAAAGAGCTCCATATGCCCAAACTCGAGCATCGACAATGTGCAAAAATTTGCCAAATTTTCAACGACGTGTTTCTCGGCTCTATGAGCACGTAGAAAGTTGTGCATAGGCTCATTTTAAAGAACTCGATGAGCTGATTACGGTAATGCAAAAAAACCTGCTCAAAACGAGCTCCGTACGCCCAAACTGGAGCATCAAAAAATGCACAAATAAAAAAATTTCAAAATTAAATTTCGTCGGCTCCGTGAGCACCTACAAGGTTGTGCTCAGGATATGTTGTAGACAAAAAAATTCTGTACAAGAGCATCTAACACGCGTCTCTCAAAATGAGCACATTCTTCTGAAATGGAGCATCGAAAAGTTTACGTGAAAAAAAATTTTTCAAAAGTTTTTGCTCATTTTCTCGGCTCTATGAGCACGTAGCGCCTTGTGTTTAGGCTCATTTTAATCACCTCAATTAGGTGCATACGGTAATGCAAAAAAACCTGCTCAAAAAGAGCTCCATATGCCCAAACTCGAGCATCGACAATGTGCAAAAATTTGCCAAATTTTCAACGACGTGTTTCTCGGCTCTATGAGCACGTAGAAAGTTGTGCATAGGCTCATTTTAAAGAACTCGATGAGCTGATTACGGTAATGCAAAAAAACCTGCTCAAAACGAGCTCCATATGCCCAAACTCGAGCATCGACAATGTGCAAAAATTTGCCAAATTTTCAACGTCGTGTTTCTCGGCTCTATGAGCACGTAGAAAGTTGTGCGTAGGCTCATTTTAAAGAACTCGATGAGCTGATTACGGTAATGCAAAAAAACCTGCTCAAAACGAGCTCCGTACGCCCAAACTGGAGCATCAAAAAATGCACAAATAAAAAAATTTCAAAATTAAATTTCGTCGGCTCCGTGAGCACCTACAAGGTTGTGCTCAGGATATGTTGTAGACAAAAAAATTCTGTACAAGAGCATCTAACACGCGTCTCTCAAAATGAGCACATTCTTCTGAAATGGAGCATCGAAAAGTTTACGTGAAAAAAAATTTTTCAAAAGTTTTTGCTCATTTTCTCGGCTCTATGAGCACGTAGCGCCTTGTGTTTAGGCTCATTTTAATCACCTCAATTAGGTGCATACGGTAATGCAGAAAAACCTGCTCAAAAAGAGCTCCATATGCCCAAACTCGAGCATCGACAATGTGCAAAAATTTGCCAAATTTTCAACGACGTGTTTCTCGGCTCTATGAGCACGTAGAAAGTTGTGCATAGGCTCATTTTAAAGAACTCGATGAGCTGATTACGGTAATGCAAAAAAACCTGCTCAAAACGAGCTCCGTATGCCCAAACTGGAGCATCAAAAAATGCACAAATAAAAAAATTTCAAAATTAAATTTCGTCGGCTCCGTGAGCACCTACAAGGTTGTGCTCAGGATATGTTGTAGACAAAAAAATTCTGTACAAGAGCATCTAACACGCGTCTCTCAAAATGAGCACATTCTTCTGAAATGGAGCATCGAAAAGTTTACGTGAAAAAAAATTTTTCAAAAGTTTTTGCTCATTTTCTCGGCTCTATGAGCACGTAGCGCCTTGTGTTTAGGCTCATTTTAATCACCTCAATTAGGTGCATACGGTAATGCAAAAAAACCTGCTCAAAAAGAGCTCCATATGCCCAAACTCGAGCATCGACAATGTGCAAAAATTTGCCAAATTTTCAACGACGTGTTTCTCGGCTCTATGAGCACGTAGAAAGTTGTGCATAGGCTCATTTTAAAGAACTCGATGAGCTGATTACGGTAATGCAAAAAAACCTGCTCAAAACGAGCTCCATATGCCCAAACTCGAGCATCGACAATGTGCAAAAATTTGCCAAATTTTCAACGTCGTGTTTCTCGGCTCTATGAGCACGTAGAAAGTTGTGCGTAGGCTCATTTTAAAGAACTCGATGAGCTGATTACGGTAATGCAAAAAAACCTGCTCAAAACGAGCTCCGTACGCCCAAACTGGAGCATCAAAAAATGCACAAATAAAAAAATTTCAAAATTAAATTTCGTCGGCTCCGTGAGCACCTACAAGGTTGTGCTCAGGATATGTTGTAGACAAAAAAATTCTGTACAAGAGCATCTAACACGCGTCTCTCAAAATGAGCACATTCTTCTGAAATGGAGCATCGAAAAGTTTACGTGAAAAAAAATTTTTCAAAAGTTTTTGCTCATTTTCTCGGCTCTATGAGCACGTAGCGCCTTGTGTTTAGGCTCATTTTAATCACCTCAATTAGGTGCATACGGTAATGCAAAAAAACCTGCTCAAAAAGAGCTCCATATGCCCAAACTCGAGCATCGACAATGTGCAAAAATTTGCCAAATTTTCAACGTCGTGTTTCTCGGCTCTATGAGCACGTAGAAAGTTGTGCGTAGGCTCATTTTAAAGAACTCGATGAGCTGATTACGGTAATGCAAAAAAACCTGCTCAAAACGAGCTCCGTACGCCCAAACTGGAGCATCAAAAAATGCACAAATAAAAAAATTTCAAAATTAAATTTCGTCGGCTCCGTGAGCACCTACAAGGTTGTGCTCAGGATATGTTGTAGACAAAAAAATTCTGTACAAGAGCATCTAACACGCGTCTCTCAAAATGAGCACATTCTTCTGAAATGGAGCATCGAAAAGTTTACGTGAAAAAAAATTTTTCAAAAGTTTTTGCTCATTTTCTCGGCTCTATGAGCACGTAGCGCCTTGTGTTTAGGCTCATTTTAATCACCTCAATTAGGTGCATACGGTAATGCAAAAAAACCTGCTCAAAAAGAGCTCCATATGCCCAAACTCGAGCATCGACAATGTGCAAAAATTTGCCAAATTTTCAACGTCGTGTTTCTCGGCTCTATGAGCACGTAGAAAGTTGTGCGTAGGCTCATTTTAAAGAACTCGATGAGCTGATTACGGTAATGCAAAAAAACCTGCTCAAAACGAGCTCCGTACGCCCAAACTGGAGCATCAAAAAATGCACAAATAAAAAAATTTCAAAATTAAATTTCGTCGGCTCCGTGAGCACCTACAAGGTTGTGCTCAGGATATGTTGTAGACAAAAAAATTCTGTACAAGAGCATCTAACACGCGTCTCTCAAAATGAGCACATTCTTCTGAAATGGAGCATCGAAAAGTTTACGTGAAAAAAAATTTTTCAAAAGTTTTTGCTCATTTTCTCGGCTCTATGAGCACGTAGCGCCTTGTGTTTAGGCTCATTTTAATCACCTCAATTAGGTGCATACGGTAATGCAGAAAAACCTGCTCAAAAAGAGCTCCATATGCCCAAACTCGAGCATCGACAATGTGCAAAAATTTGCCAAATTTTCAACGTCGTGTTTCTCGGCTCTATGAGCACGTAGAAAGTTGTGCGTAGGCTCATTTTAAAGAACTCGATGAGCTGATTACGGTAATGCAAAAAAAACTGCTCAAAACGAGCTCCGTACGCCCAAACTGGAGCATCAAAAAATGCACAAATAAAAAAATTTCAAAATTAAATTTCGTCGGCTCCGTGAGCACCTACAAGGTTGTGCTCAGGATATGTTGTAGACAAAAAAATTCTGTACAAGAGCATCTAACACGCGTCTCTCAAAATGAGCACATTCTTCTGAAATGGAGCATCGAAAAGTTTACGTGAAAAAAAATTTTTCAAAAGTTTTTGCTCATTTTCTCGGCTCTATGAGCACGTAGCGCCTTGTGTTTAGGCTCATTTTAATCACCTCAATTAGGTGCATACGGTAATGCAGAAAAACCTGCTCAAAAAGAGCTCCATATGCCCAAACTCGAGCATCGACAATGTGCAAAAATTTGCCAAATTTTCAACGACGTGTTTCTCGGCTCTATGAGCACGTAGAAAGTTGTGCATAGGCTCATTTTAAAGAACTCGATGAGCTGATTACGGTAATGCAAAAAAACCTGCTCAAAACGAGCTCCGTACGCCCAAACTGGAGCATCAAAAAATGCACAAATAAAAAAATTTCAAAATTAAATTTCGTCGGCTCCGTGAGCACCTACAAGGTTGTGCTCAGGATATGTTGTAGACAAAAAAATTCTGTACAAGAGCATCTAACACGCGTCTCTCAAAATGAGCACATTCTTCTGAAATGGAGCATCGAAAAGTTTACGTGAAAAAAAATTTTTCAAAAGTTTTTGCTCATTTTCTCGGCTCTATGAGCACGTAGCGCCTTGTGTTTAGGCTCATTTTAATCACCTCAATTAGGTGCATACGGTAATGCAAAAAAACCTGCTCAAAAAGAGCTCCATATGCCCAAACTCGAGCATCGACAATGTGCAAAAATTTGCCAAATTTTCAACGACGTGTTTCTCGGCTCTATGAGCACGTAGAAAGTTGTGCATAGGCTCATTTTAAAGAACTCGATGAGCTGATTACGGTAATGCAAAAAAACCTGCTCAAAACGAGCTCCATATGCCCAAACTCGAGCATCGACAATGTGCAAAAATTTGCCAAATTTTCAACGTCGTGTTTCTCGGCTCTATGAGCACGTAGAAAGTTGTGCGTAGGCTCATTTTAAAGAACTCGATGAGCTGATTACGGTAATGCAAAAAAACCTGCTCAAAACGAGCTCCGTACGCCCAAACTGGAGCATCAAAAAATGCACAAATAAAAAAATTTCAAAATTAAATTTCGTCGGCTCCGTGAGCACCTACAAGGTTGTGCTCAGGATATGTTGTAGACAAAAAAATTCTGTACAAGAGCATCTAACACGCGTCTCTCAAAATGAGCACATTCTTCTGAAATGGAGCATCGAAAAGTTTACGTGAAAAAAAATTTTTCAAAAGTTTTTGCTCATTTTCTCGGCTCTATGAGCACGTAGCGCCTTGTGTTTAGGCTCATTTTAATCACCTCAATTAGGTGCATACGGTAATGCAAAAAAACCTGCTCAAAAAGAGCTCCATATGCCCAAACTCGAGCATCGACAATGTGCAAAAATTTGCCAAATTTTCAACGTCGTGTTTCTCGGCTCTATGAGCACGTAGAAAGTTGTGCGTAGGCTCATTTTAAAGAACTCGATGAGCTGATTACGGTAATGCAAAAAAACCTGCTCAAAACGAGCTCCGTACGCCCAAACTGGAGCATCAAAAAATGCACAAATAAAAAAATTTCAAAATTAAATTTCGTCGGCTCCGTGAGCACCTACAAGGTTGTGCTCAGGATATGTTGTAGACAAAAAAATTCTGTACAAGAGCATCTAACACGCGTCTCTCAAAATGAGCACATTCTTCTGAAATGGAGCATCGAAAAGTTTACGTGAAAAAAAATTTTTCAAAAGTTTTTGCTCATTTTCTCGGCTCTATGAGCACGTAGCGCCTTGTGTTTAGGCTCATTTTAATCACCTCAATTAGGTGCATACGGTAATGCAGAAAAACCTGCTCAAAAAGAGCTCCATATGCCCAAACTCGAGCATCGACAATGTGCAAAAATTTGCCAAATTTTCAACGTCGTGTTTCTCGGCTCTATGAGCACGTAGAAAGTTGTGCGTAGGCTCATTTTAAAGAACTCGATGAGCTGATTACGGTAATGCAAAAAAACCTGCTCAAAACGAGCTCCGTACGCCCAAACTGGAGCATCAAAAAATGCACAAATAAAAAAATTTCAAAATTAAATTTCGTCGGCTCCGTGAGCACCTACAAGGTTGTGCTCAGGATATGTTGTAGACAAAAAAATTCTGTACAAGAGCATTTAACACGCGTCTCTCAAAATGAGCACATTCTTCTGAAATGGAGCATCGAAAAGTTTACGTGAAAAAAAATTTTTCAAAAGTTTTTGCTCATTTTCTCGGCTCTATGAGCACGTAGCGCCTTGTGTTTAGGCTCATTTTAATCACCTCAATTAGGTGCATACGGTAATGCAGAAAAACCTGCTCAAAAAGAGCTCCATATGCCCAAACTCGAGCATCGACAATGTGCAAAAATTTGCCAAATTTTCAACGACGTGTTTCTCGGCTCTATGAGCACGTAGAAAGTTGTGCATAGGCTCATTTTAAAGAACTCGATGAGCTGATTACGGTAATGCAAAAAAACCTGCTCAAAACGAGCTCCGTACGCCCAAACTGGAGCATCAAAAAATGCACAAATAAAAAAATTTCAAAATTAAATTTCGTCGGCTCCGTGAGCACCTACAAGGTTGTGCTCAGGATATGTTGTAGACAAAAAAATTCTGTACAAGAGCATCTAACACGCGTCTCTCAAAATGAGCACATTCTTCTGAAATGGAGCATCGAAAAGTTTACGTGAAAAAAAATTTTTCAAAAGTTTTTGCTCATTTTCTCGGCTCTATGAGCACGTAGCGCCTTGTGTTTAGGCTCATTTTAATCACCTCAATTAGGTGCATACGGTAATGCAAAAAAACCTGCTCAAAAAGAGCTCCATATGCCCAAACTCGAGCATCGACAATGTGCAAAAATTTACCAAATTTTCAACGACGTGTTTCTCGGCTCTATGAGCACGTAGAAAGTTGTGCATAGGCTCATTTTAAAGAACTCGATGAGCTGATTACGGTAATGCAAAAAAACCTGCTCAAAACGAGCTCCGTACGCCCAAACTGGAGCATCAAAAAATGCACAAATAAAAAAATTTCAAAATTAAATTTCGTCGGCTCCGTGAGCACCTACAAGGTTGTGCTCAGGATATGTTGTAGACAAAAAAATTCTGTACAAGAGCATCTAACACGCGTCTCTCAAAATGAGCACATTCTTCTGAAATGGAGCATCGAAAAGTTTACGTGAAAAAAAATTTTTCAAAAGTTTTTGCTCATTTTCTCGGCTCTATGAGCACGTAGCGCCTTGTGTTTAGGCTCATTTTAATCACCTCAATTAGGTGCATACGGTAATGCAAAAAAACCTGCTCAAAAAGAGCTCCATATGCCCAAACTCGAGCATCGACAATGTGCAAAAATTTGCCAAATTTTCAACGACGTGTTTCTCGGCTCTATGAGCACGTAGAAAGTTGTGCATAGGCTCATTTTAAAGAACTCGATGAGCTGATTACGGTAATGCAAAAAAACCTGCTCAAAACGAGCTCCGTACGCCCAAACTGGAGCATCAAAAAATGCACAAATAAAAAAATTTCAAAATTAAATTTCGTCGGCTCCGTGAGCACCTACAAGGTTGTGCTCAGGATATGTTGTAGACAAAAAAATTCTGTACAAGAGCATCTAACACGCGTCTCTCAAAATGAGCACATTCTTCTGAAATGGAGCATCGAAAAGTTTACGTGAAAAAAAATTTTTCAAAAGTTTTTGCTCATTTTCTCGGCTCTATGAGCACGTAGCGCCTTGTGTTTAGGCTCATTTTAATCACCTCAATTAGGTGCATACGGTAATGCAAAAAAACCTGCTCAAAAAGAGCTCCATATGCCCAAACTCGAGCATCGACAATGTGCAAAAATTTGCCAAATTTTCAACGACGTGTTTCTCGGCTCTATGAGCACGTAGAAAGTTGTGCATAGGCTCATTTTAAAGAACTCGATGAGCTGATTACGGTAATGCAAAAAAACCTGCTCAAAACGAGCTCCGTACGCCCAAACTGGAGCATCAAAAAATGCACAAATAAAAAAATTTCAAAATTAAATTTCGTCGGCTCCGTGAGCACCTACAAGGTTGTGCTCAGGATATGTTGTAGACAAAAAAATTCTGTACAAGAGCATCTAACACGCGTCTCTCAAAATGAGCACATTCTTCTGAAATGGAGCATCGAAAAGTTTACGTGAAAAAAAATTTTTCAAAAGTTTTTGCTCATTTTCTCGGCTCTATGAGCACGTAGCGCCTTGTGTTTAGGCTCATTTTAATCACCTCAATTAGGTGCATACGGTAATGCAAAAAAACCTGCTCAAAAAGAGCTCCATATGCCCAAACTCGAGCATCGACAATGTGCAAAAATTTGCCAAATTTTCAACGACGTGTTTCTCGGCTCTATGAGCACGTAGAAAGTTGTGCATAGGCTCATTTTAAAGAACTCGATGAGCTGATTACGGTAATGCAAAAAAACCTGCTCAAAACGAGCTCCGTACGCCCAAACTGGAGCATCAAAAAATGCACAAATAAAAAAATTTCAAAATTAAATTTCGTCGGCTCCGTGAGCACCTACAAGGTTGTGCTCAGGATATGTTGTAGACAAAAAAATTCTGTACAAGAGCATCTAACACGCGTCTCTCAAAATGAGCACATTCTTCTGAAATGGAGCATCGAAAAGTTTACGTGAAAAAAATTTTTCAAAAGTTTTTGCTCATTTTCTCGGCTCTATGAGCACGTAGCGCCTTGTGTTTAGGCTCATTTTAATCACCTCAATTAGGTGCATACGGTAATGCAAAAAAACCTGCTCAAAAAGAGCTCCATATGCCCAAACTCGAGCATCGACAATGTGCAAAAATTTGCCAAATTTTCAACGACGTGTTTCTCGGCTCTATGAGCACGTAGAAAGTTGTGCATAGGCTCATTTTAAAGAACTCGATGAGCTGATTACGGTAATGCAAAAAAACCTGCTCAAAACGAGCTCCGTACGCCCAAACTGGAGCATCAAAAAATGCACAAATAAAAAAATTTCAAAATTAAATTTCGTCGGCTCCGTGAGCACCTACAAGGTTGTGCTCAGGATATGTTGTAGACAAAAAAATTCTGTACAAGAGCATCTAACACGCGTCTCTCAAAATGAGCACATTCTTCTGAAATGGAGCATCGAAAAGTTTACGTGAAAAAAAATTTTTCAAAAGTTTTTGCTCATTTTCTCGGCTCTATGAGCACGTAGCGCCTTGTGTTTAGGCTCATTTTAATCACCTCAATTAGGTGCATACGGTAATGCAAAAAAACCTGCTCAAAAAGAGCTCCATATGCCCAAACTCGAGCATCGACAATGTGCAAAAATTTGCCAAATTTTCAACGACGTGTTTCTCGGCTCTATGAGCACGTAGAAAGTTGTGCATAGGCTCATTTTAAAGAACTCGATGAGCTGATTACGGTAATGCAAAAAAACCTGCTCAAAACGAGCTCCGTACGCCCAAACTGGAGCATCAAAAAATGCACAAATAAAAAAATTTCAAAATTAAATTTCGTCGGCTCCGTGAGCACCTACAAGGTTGTGCTCAGGATATGTTGTAGACAAAAAAATTCTGTACAAGAGCATCTAACACGCGTCTCTCAAAATGAGCACATTCTTCTGAAATGGAGCATCGAAAAGTTTACGTGAAAAAAAATTTTTCAAAAGTTTTTGCTCATTTTCTCGGCTCTATGAGCACGTAGCGCCTTGTGTTTAGGCTCATTTTAATCACCTCAATTAGGTGCATACGGTAATGCAGAAAAACCTGCTCAAAAAGAGCTCCATATGCCCAAACTCGAGCATCGACAATGTGCAAAAATTTGCCAAATTTTCAACGACGTGTTTCTCGGCTCTATGAGCACGTAGAAAGTTGTGCATAGGCTCATTTTAAAGAACTCGATGAGCTGATTACGGTAATGCAAAAAAACCTGCTCAAAACGAGCTCCGTACGCCCAAACTGGAGCATCAAAAAATGCACAAATAAAAAAATTTCAAAATTAAATTTCGTCGGCTCCGTGAGCACCTACAAGGTTGTGCTCAGGATATGTTGTAGACAAAAAAATTCTGTACAAGAGCATCTAACACGCGTCTCTCAAAATGAGCACATTCTTCTGAAATGGAGCATCGAAAAGTTTACGTGAAAAAAAATTTTTCAAAAGTTTTTGCTCATTTTCTCGGCTCTATGAGCACGTAGCGCCTTGTGTTTAGGCTCATTTTAATCACCTCAATTAGGTGCATACGGTAATGCAAAAAAACCTGCTCAAAAAGAGCTCCATATGCCCAAACTCGAGCATCGACAATGTGCAAAAATTTGCCAAATTTTCAACGACGTGTTTCTCGGCTCTATGAGCACGTAGAAAGTTGTGCATAGGCTCATTTTAAAGAACTCGATGAGCTGATTACGGTAATGCAAAAAAACCTGCTCAAAACGAGCTCCGTACGCCCAAACTGGAGCATCAAAAAATGCACAAATAAAAAAATTTCAAAATTAAATTTCGTCGGCTCCGTGAGCACCTACAAGGTTGTGCTCAGGATATGTTGTAGACAAAAAAATTCTGTACAAGAGCATCTAACACGCGTCTCTCAAAATGAGCACATTCTTCTGAAATGGAGCATCGAAAAGTTTACGTGAAAAAAAATTTTTCAAAAGTTTTTGCTCATTTTCTCGGCTCTATGAGCACGTAGCGCCTTGTGTTTAGGCTCATTTTAATCACCTCAATTAGGTGCATACGGTAATGCAAAAAAACCTGCTCAAAAAGAGCTCCATATGCCCAAACTCGAGCATCGACAATGTGCAAAAATTTGCCAAATTTTCAACGACGTGTTTCTCGGCTCTATGAGCACGTAGAAAGTTGTGCATAGGCTCATTTTAAAGAACTCAATGAGCTGATTACGGTAATGCAAAAAAACCTGCTCAAAACGAGCTCCGTACGCCCAAACTGGAGCATCAAAAAATGCACAAATAAAAAAATTTCAAAATTAAATTTCGTCGGCTCCGTGAGCACCTACAAGGTTGTGCTCAGGATATGTTGTAGACAAAAAAATTCTGTACAAGAGCATCTAACACGCGTCTCTCAAAATGAGCACATTCTTCTGAAATGGAGCATCGAAAAGTTTACGTGAAAAAAAATTTTTCAAAAGTTTTTGCTCATTTTCTCGGCTCTATGAGCACGTAGCGCCTTGTGTTTAGGCTCATTTTAATCACCTCAATTAGGTGCATACGGTAATGCAAAAAAACCTGCTCAAAAAGAGCTACATATGCCCAAACTCGAGCATCGACAATGTGCAAAAATTTGCCAAATTTTCAACGACGTGTTTCTCGGCTCTATGAGCACGTAGAAAGTTGTGCATAGGCTCATTTTAAAGAACTCGATGAGCTGATTACGGTAATGCAAAAAAACCTGCTCAGAACGAGCTCCGTACGCCCAAACTGGAGCATCAAAAAATGCACAAATAAAAAAATTTCAAAATTAAATTTCGTCGGCTCCGTGAGCACCTACAAGGTTGTGCTCAGGATATGTTGTAGACAAAAAAATTCTGTACAAGAGCATCTAACACGCGTCTCTCAAAATGAGCACATTCTTCTGAAATGGAGCATCGAAAAGTTTACGTGAAAAAAAATTTTTCAAAAGTTTTTGCTCATTTTCTCGGCTCTATGAGCACGTAGCGCCTTGTGTTTAGGCTCATTTTAATCACCTCAATTAGGTGCATACGGTAATGCAAAAAAACCTGCTCAAAAAGAGCTCCATATGCCCAAACTCGAGCATCGACAATGTGCAAAAATTTGCCAAATTTTCAACGACGTGTTTCTCGGCTCTATGAGCACGTAGAAAGTTGTGCATAGGCTCATTTTAAAGAACTCGATGAGCTGATTACGGTAATGCAAAAAAAACCTGCTCAAAACGAGCTCCGTACGCCCAAACTGGAGCATCAAAAAATGCACAAATAAAAAAATTTCAAAATTAAATTTCGTCGGCTCCGTGAGCACCTACAAGGTTGTGCTCAGGATATGTTGTAGACAAAAAAATTCTGTACAAGAGCATCTAACACGCGTCTCTCAAAATGAGCACATTCTTCTGAAATAGAGCATCGAAAAGTTTACGTGAAAAAAAATTTTTCAAAAGTTTTTGCTCATTTTCTCGGCTCTATGAGCACGTAGCGCCTTGTGTTTAGGCTCATTTTAATCACCTCAATTAGGTGCATACGGTAATGCAAAAAAACCTGCTCAAAAAGAGCTCCATATGCCCAAACTCGAGCATCGACAATGTGCAAAAATTTGCCAAATTTTCAACGACGTGTTTCTCGGCTCTATGAGCACGTAGAAAGTTGTGCATAGGCTCATTTTAAAGAACTCGATGAGCTAATTACGGTAATGCAAAAAAACCTGCTCAAAACGAGCTCCGTACGCCCAAACTGGAGCATCAAAAAATGCACAAATAAAAAAATTTCAAAATTAAATTTCGTCGGCTCCGTGAGCACCTACAAGGTTGTGCTCAGGATATGTTGTAGACAAAAAAATTCTGTACAAGAGCATCTAACACGCGTCTCTCAAAATGAGCACATTCTTCTGAAATAGAGCATCGAAAAGTTTACGTGAAAAAAAATTTTTCAAAAGTTTTTGCTCATTTTCTCGGCTCTATGAGCACGTAGCGCCTTGTGTTTAGGTTCATTTTAATCACCTCAATTAGGTGCATACGGTAATGCAAAAAAACCTGCTCAAAAAGAGCTCCATATGCCCAAACTCGAGCATCGACAATGTGCAAAAATTTGCCAAATTTTCAACGACGTGTTTCTCGGCTCTATGAGCACGTAGAAAGTTGTGCATAGGCTCATTTTAAAGAACTCGATGAGCTAATTACGGTAATGCAAAAAAACCTGCTCAAAACGAGCTCCGTACGCCCAAACTGGAGCATCAAAAAATGCACAAATAAAAAAATTTCAAAATTAAATTTCGTCGGCTCCGTGAGCACCTACAAGGTTGTGCTCAGGATATGTTGTAGACAAAAAAATTCTGTACAAGAGCATCTAACACGCGTCTCTCAAAATGAGCACATTCTTCTGAAATGGAGCATCGAAAAGTTTACGTGAAAAAAAATTTTTCAAAAGTTTTTGCTCATTTTCTCGGCTCTATGAGCACGTAGCGCCTTGTGTTTAGGCTCATTTTAATCACCTCAATTAGGTGCATACGGTAATGCAAAAAAACCTGCTCAAAAAGAGCTCCATATGCCCAAACTCGAGCATCGACAATGTGCAAAAATTTGCCAAATTTTCAACGACGTGTTTCTCGGCTCTATGAGCACGTAGAAAGTTGTGCATAGGCTCATTTTAAAGAACTCGATGAGCTGATTACGGTAATGCAAAAAAACCTGCTCAAAACGAGCTCCGTACGCCCAAACTGGAGCATCAAAAAATGCACAAATAAAAAAATTTCAAAATTAAATTTCGTCGGCTCCGTGAGCACCTACAAGGTTGTGCTCAGGATATGTTGTAGACAAAAAAATTCTGTACAAGAGCATCTAACACGCGTCTCTCAAAATGAGCACATTCTTCTGAAATGGAGCATCGAAAAGTTTACGTGAAAAAAAATTTTTCAAAAGTTTTTGCTCATTTTCTCGGCTCTATGAGCACGTAGCGCCTTGTGTTTAGGCTCATTTTAATCACCTCAATTAGGTGCATACGGTAATGCAAAAAAACCTGCTCAAAAAGAGCTACATATGCCCAAACTCGAGCATCGACAATGTGCAAAAATTTGCCAAATTTTCAACGACGTGTTTCTCGGCTCTATGAGCACGTAGAAAGTTGTGCATAGGCTCATTTTAAAGAACTCGATGAGCTGATTACGGTAATGCAAAAAAACCTGCTCAAAACGAGCTCCGTACGCCCAAACTGGAGCATCAAAAAATGCACAAATAAAAAAATTTCAAAATTAAATTTCGTCGGCTCCGTGAGCACCTACAAGGTTGTGCTCAGGATATGTTGTAGACAAAAAAATTCTGTACAAGAGCATCTAACACGCGTCTCTCAAAATGAGCACATTCTTCTGAAATGGAGCATCGAAAAGTTTACGTGAAAAAAAATTTTTCAAAAGTTTTTGCTCATTTTCTCGGCTCTATGAGCACGTAGCGCCTTGTGTTTAGGCTCATTTTAATCACCTCAATTAGGTGCATACGGTAATGCAAAAAAACCTGCTCAAAAAGAGCTCCATATGCCCAAACTCGAGCATCGACAATGTGCAAAAATTTGCCAAATTTTCAACGACGTGTTTCTCGGCTCTATGAGCACGTAGAAAGTTGTGCATAGGCTCATTTTAAAGAACTCGATGAGCTGATTACGGTAATGCAAAAAAACCTGCTCAAAACGAGCTCCGTACGCCCAAACTGGAGCATCAAAAAATGCACAAATAAAAAAATTTCAAAATTAAATTTCGTCGGCTCCGTGAGCACCTACAAGGTTGTGCTCAGGATATGTTGTAGACAAAAAAATTCTGTACAAGAGCATCTAACACGCGTCTCTCAAAATGAGCACATTCTTCTGAAATGGAGCATCGAAAAGTTTACGTGAAAAAAAATTTTTCAAAAGTTTTTGCTCATTTTCTCGGCTCTATGAGCACGTAGCGCCTTGTGTTTAGGCTCATTTTAATCACCTCAATTAGGTGCATACGGTAATGCAAAAAAACCTGCTCAAAAAGAGCTCCATATGCCCAAACTCGAGCATCGACAATGTGCAAAAATTTGCCAAATTTTCAACGACGTGTTTCTCGGCTCTATGAGCACGTAGAAAGTTGTGCATAGGCTCATTTTAAAGAACTCGATGAGCTGATTACGGTAATGCAAAAAAACCTGCTCAAAACGAGCTCCGTACGCCCAAACTGGAGCATCAAAAAATGCACAAATAAAAAAATTTCAAAATTAAATTTCGTCGGCTCCGTGAGCACCTACAAGGTTGTGCTCAGGATATGTTGTAGACAAAAAAATTCTGTACAAGAGCATCTAACACGCGTCTCTCAAAATGAGCACATTCTTCTGAAATGGAGCATCGAAAAGTTTACGTGAAAAAAAATTTTTCAAAAGTTTTTGCTCATTTTCTCGGCTCTATGAGCACGTAGCGCCTTGTGTTTAGGCTCATTTTAATCACCTCAATTAGGTGCATACGGTAATGCAAAAAAACCTGCTCAAAAAGAGCTACATATGCCCAAACTCGAGCATCGACAATGTGCAAAAATTTGCCAAATTTTCAACGACGTGTTTCTCGGCTCTATGAGCACGTAGAAAGTTGTGCATAGGCTCATTTTAAAGAACTCGATGAGCTGATTACGGTAATGCAAAAAAACCTGCTCAAAACGAGCTCCGTACGCCCAAACTGGAGCATCAAAAAATGCACAAATAAAAAAATTTCAAAATTAAATTTCGTCGGCTCCGTGAGCACCTACAAGGTTGTGCTCAGGATATGTTGTAGACAAAAAAATTCTGTACAAGAGCATCTAACACGCGTCTCTCAAAATGAGCACATTCTTCTGAAATGGAGCATCGAAAAGTTTACGTGAAAAAAAATTTTTCAAAAGTTTTTGCTCATTTTCTCGGCTCTATGAGCACGTAGCGCCTTGTGTTTAGGCTCATTTTAATCACCTCAATTAGGTGCATACGGTAATGCAAAAAAACCTGCTCAAAAAGAGCTCCATATGCCCAAACTCGAGCATCGACAATGTGCAAAAATTTGCCAAATTTTCAACGACGTGTTTCTCGGCTCTATGAGCACGTAGAAAGTTGTGCATAGGCTCATTTTAAAGAACTCGATGAGCTGATTACGGTAATGCAAAAAAACCTGCTCAAAACGAGCTCCGTACGCCCAAACTGGAGCATCAAAAAATGCACAAATAAAAAAATTTCAAAATTAAATTTCGTCGGCTCCGTGAGCACCTACAAGGTTGTGCTCAGGATATGTTGTAGACAAAAAAATTCTGTACAAGAGCATCTAACACGCGTCTCTCAAAATGAGCACATTCTTCTGAAATGGAGCATCGAAAAGTTTACGTGAAAAAAAATTTTTCAAAAGTTTTTGCTCATTTTCTCGGCTCTATGAGCACGTAGCGCCTTGTGTTTAGGCTCATTTTAATCACCTCAATTAGGTGCATACGGTAATGCAAAAAAACCTGCTCAAAAAGAGCTCCATATGCCCAAACTCGAGCATCGACAATGTGCAAAAATTTGCCAAATTTTCAACGACGTGTTTCTCGGCTCTATGAGCACGTAGAAAGTTGTGCATAGGCTCATTTTAAAGAACTCGATGAGCTGATTACGGTAATGCAAAAAAACCTGCTCAGAACGAGCTCCGTACGCCCAAACTGGAGCATCAAAAAATGCACAAATAAAAAAATTTCAAAATTAAATTTCGTCGGCTCCGTGAGCACCTACAAGGTTGTGCTCAGGATATGTTGTAGACAAAAAAATTCTGTACAAGAGCATCTAACACGCGTCTCTCAAAATGAGCACATTCTTCTGAAATGGAGCATCGAAAAGTTTACGTGAAAAAAAATTTTTCAAAAGTTTTTGCTCATTTTCTCGGCTCTATGAGCACGTAGCGCCTTGTGTTTAGGCTCATTTTAATCACCTCAATTAGGTGCATACGGTAATGCAAAAAAACCTGCTCAAAAAGAGCTCCATATGCCCAAACTCGAGCATCGACAATGTGCAAAAATTTGCCAAATTTTCAACGACGTGTTTCTCGGCTCTATGAGCACGTAGAAAGTTGTGCATAGGCTCATTTTAAAGAACTCGATGAGCTGATTACGGTAATGCAAAAAAACCTGCTCAAAACGAGCTCCGTACGCCCAAACTGGAGCATCAAAAAATGCACAAATAAAAAAATTTCAAAATTAAATTTCGTCGGCTCCGTGAGCACCTACAAGGTTGTGCTCAGGATATGTTGTAGACAAAAAAATTCTGTACAAGAGCATCTAACACGCGTCTCTCAAAATGAGCACATTCTTCTGAAATGGAGCATCGAAAAGTTTACGTGAAAAAAAATTTTTCAAAAGTTTTTGCTCATTTTCTCGGCTCTATGAGCACGTAGCGCCTTGTGTTTAGGCTCATTTTAATCACCTCAATTAGGTGCATACGGTAATGCAAAAAAACCTGCTCAAAAAGAGCTCCATATGCCCAAACTCGAGCATCGACAATGTGCAAAAATTTGCCAAATTTTCAACGACGTGTTTCTCGGCTCTATGAGCACGTAGAAAGTTGTGCATAGGCTCATTTTAAAGAACTCGATGAGCTGATTACGGTAATGCAAAAAAACCTGCTCAAAACGAGCTCCGTACGCCCAAACTGGAGCATCAAAAAATGCACAAATAAAAAAATTTCAAAATTAAATTTCGTCGGCTCCGTGAGCACCTACAAGGTTGTGCTCAGGATATGTTGTAGACAAAAAAATTCTGTACAAGAGCATCTAACACGCGTCTCTCAAAATGAGCACATTCTTCTGAAATGGAGCATGGAAAAGTTTACGTGAAAAAAAATTTTTCAAAAGTTTTTGCTCATTTTCTCGGCTCTATGAGCACGTAGCGCCTTGTGTTTAGGCTCATTTTAATCACCTCAATTAGGTGCATACGGTAATGCAAAAAAACCTGCTCAAAAAGAGCTACATATGCCCAAACTCGAGCATCGACAATGTGCAAAAATTTGCCAAATTTTCAACGACGTGTTTCTCGGCTCTATGAGCACGTAGAAAGTTGTGCATAGGCTCATTTTAAAGAACTCGATGAGCTGATTACGGTAATGCAAAAAAACCTGCTCAAAACGAGCTCCGTACGCCCAAACTGGAGCATCAAAAAATGCACAAATAAAAAAATTTCAAAATTAAATTTCGTCGGCTCCGTGAGCACCTACAAGGTTGTGCTCAGGATATGTTGTAGACAAAAAAATTCTGTACAAGAGCATCTAACACGCGTCTCTCAAAATGAGCACATTCTTCTGAAATGGAGCATCGAAAAGTTTACGTGAAAAAAAATTTTTCAAAAGTTTTTGCTCATTTTCTCGGCTCTATGAGCACGTAGCGCCTTGTGTTTAGGCTCATTTTAATCACCTCAATTAGGTGCATACGGTAATGCAAAAAAACCTGCTCAAAAAGAGCTACATATGCCCAAACTCGAGCATCGACAATGTGCAAAAATTTGCCAAATTTTCAACGACGTGTTTCTCGGCTCTATGAGCACGTAGAAAGTTGTGCATAGGCTCATTTTAAAGAACTCGATGAGCTGATTACGGTAATGCAAAAAAACCTGCTCAAAACGAGCTCCGTACGCCCAAACTGGAGCATCAAAAAATGCACAAATAAAAAAATTTCAAAATTAAATTTCGTCGGCTCCGTGAGCACCTACAAGGTTGTGCTCAGGATATGTTGTAGACAAAAAAATTCTGTACAAGAGCATCTAACACGCGTCTCTCAAAATGAGCACATTCTTCTGAAATGGAGCATCGAAAAGTTTACGTGAAAAAAAATTTTTCAAAAGTTTTTGCTCATTTTCTCGGCTCTATGAGCACGTAGCGCCTTGTGTTTAGGCTCATTTTAATCACCTCAATTAGGTGCATACGGTAATGCAAAAAAACCTGCTCAAAAAGAGCTACATATGCCCAAACTCGAGCATCGACAATGTGCAAAAATTTGCCAAATTTTCAACGACGTGTTTCTCGGCTCTATGAGCACGTAGAAAGTTGTGCATAGGCTCATTTTAAAGAACTCGATGAGCTGATTACGGTAATGCAAAAAAACCTGCTCAAAACGAGCTCCGTACGCCCAAACTGGAGCATCAAAAAATGCACAAATAAAAAAATTTCAAAATTAAATTTCGTCGGCTCCGTGAGCACCTACAAGGTTGTGCTCAGGATATGTTGTAGACAAAAAAATTCTGTACAAGAGCATCTAACACGCGTCTCTCAAAATGAGCACATTCTTCTGAAATGGAGCATCGAAAAGTTTACGTGAAAAAAAATTTTTCAAAAGTTTTTGCTCATTTTCTCGGCTCTATGAGCACGTAGCGCCTTGTGTTTAGGCTCATTTTAATCACCTCAATTAGGTGCATACGGTAATGCAAAAAAACCTGCTCAAAAAGAGCTCCATATGCCCAAACTCGAGCATCGACAATGTGCAAAAATTTGCCAAATTTTCAACGACGTGTTTCTCGGCTCTATGAGCACGTAGAAAGTTGTGCATAGGCTCATTTTAAAGAACTCGATGAGCTGATTACGGTAATGCAAAAAAACCTGCTCAGAACGAGCTCCGTACGCCCAAACTGGAGCATCAAAAAATGCACAAATAAAAAAATTTCAAAATTAAATTTCGTCGGCTCCGTGAGCACCTACAAGGTTGTGCTCAGGATATGTTGTAGACAAAAAAATTCTGTACAAGAGCATCTAACACGCGTCTCTCAAAATGAGCACATTCTTCTGAAATGGAGCATCGAAAAGTTTACGTGAAAAAAAATTTTTCAAAAGTTTTTGCTCATTTTCTCGGCTCTATGAGCACGTAGCGCCTTGTGTTTAGGCTCATTTTAATCACCTCAATTAGGTGCATACGGTAATGCAAAAAAACCTGCTCAAAAAGAGCTACATATGCCCAAACTCGAGCATCGACAATGTGCAAAAATTTGCCAAATTTTCAACGACGTGTTTCTCGGCTCTATGAGCACGTAGAAAGTTGTGCATAGGCTCATTTTAAAGAACTCGATGAGCTGATTACGGTAATGCAAAAAAACCTGCTCAAAACGAGCTCCGTACGCCCAAACTGGAGCATCAAAAAATGCACAAATAAAAAAATTTCAAAATTAAATTTCGTCGGCTCCGTGAGCACCTACAAGGTTGTGCTCAGGATATGTTGTAGACAAAAAAATTCTGTACAAGAGCATCTAACACGCGTCTCTCAAAATGAGCACATTCTTCTGAAATGGAGCATCGAAAAGTTTACGTGAAAAAAAATTTTTCAAAAGTTTTTGCTCATTTTCTCGGCTCTATGAGCACGTAGCGCCTTGTGTTTAGGCTCATTTTAATCACCTCAATTAGGTGCATACGGTAATGCAAAAAAACCTGCTCAAAAAGAGCTACATATGCCCAAACTCGAGCATCGACAATGTGCAAAAATTTGCCAAATTTTCAACGACGTGTTTCTCGGCTCTATGAGCACGTAGAAAGTTGTGCATAGGCTCATTTTAAAGAACTCGATGAGCTGATTACGGTAATGCAAAAAAACCTGCTCAAAACGAGCTCCGTACGCCCAAACTGGAGCATCAAAAAATGCACAAATAAAAAAATTTCAAAATTAAATTTCGTCGGCTCCGTGAGCACCTACAAGGTTGTGCTCAGGATATGTTGTAGACAAAAAAATTCTGTACAAGAGCATCTAACACGCGTCTCTCAAAATGAGCACATTCTTCTGAAATGGAGCATCGAAAAGTTTACGTGAAAAAAAATTTTTCAAAAGTTTTTGCTCATTTTCTCGGCTCTATGAGCACGTAGCGCCTTGTGTTTAGGCTCATTTTAATCACCTCAATTAGGTGCATACGGTAATGCAAAAAAACCTGCTCAAAAAGAGCTCCATATGCCCAAACTCGAGCATCGACAATGTGCAAAAATTTGCCAAATTTTCAACGACGTGTTTCTCGGCTCTATGAGCACGTAGAAAGTTGTGCATAGGCTCATTTTAAAGAACTCGATGAGCTGATTACGGTAATGCAAAAAAACCTGCTCAAAACGAGCTCCGTACGCCCAAACTGGAGCATCAAAAAATGCACAAATAAAAAAATTTCAAAATTAAATTTCGTCGGCTCCGTGAGCACCTACAAGGTTGTGCTCAGGATATGTTGTAGACAAAAAAATTCTGTACAAGAGCATCTAACACGCGTCTCTCAAAATGAGCACATTCTTCTGAAATGGAGCATCGAAAAGTTTACGTGAAAAAAAATTTTTCAAAAGTTTTTGCTCATTTTCTCGGCTCTATGAGCACGTAGCGCCTTGTGTTTAGGCTCATTTTAATCACCTCAATTAGGTGCATACGGTAATGCAAAAAAACCTGCTCAAAAAGAGCTCCATATGCCCAAACTCGAGCATCGACAATGTGCAAAAATTTGCCAAATTTTCAACGACGTGTTTCTCGGCTCTATGAGCACGTAGAAAGTTGTGCATAGGCTCATTTTAAAGAACTCGATGAGCTGATTACGGTAATGCAAAAAAACCTGCTCAAAACGAGCTCCGTACGCCCAAACTGGAGCATCAAAAAATGCACAAATAAAAAAATTTCAAAATTAAATTTCGTCGGCTCCGTGAGCACCTACAAGGTTGTGCTCAGGATATGTTGTAGACAAAAAAATTCTGTACAAGAGCATCTAACACGCGTCTCTCAAAATGAGCACATTCTTCTGAAATGGAGCATCGAAAAGTTTACGTGAAAAAAAATTTTTCAAAAGTTTTTGCTCATTTTCTCGGCTCTATGAGCACGTAGCGCCTTGTGTTTAGGCTCATTTTAATCACCTCAATTAGGTGCATACGGTAATGCAAAAAAACCTGCTCAAAAAGAGCTCCATATGCCCAAACTCGAGCATCGACAATGTGCAAAAATTTGCCAAATTTTCAACGACGTGTTTCTCGGCTCTATGAGCACGTAGAAAGTTGTGCATAGGCTCATTTTAAAGAACTCGATGAGCTGATTACGGTAATGCAAAAAAACCTGCTCAGAACGAGCTCCGTACGCCCAAACTGGAGCATCAAAAAATGCACAAATAAAAAAATTTCAAAATTAAATTTCGTCGGCTCCGTGAGCACCTACAAGGTTGTGCTCAGGATATGTTGTAGACAAAAAAATTCTGTACAAGAGCATCTAACACGCGTCTCTCAAAATGAGCACATTCTTCTGAAATGGAGCATCGAAAAGTTTACGTGAAAAAAAATTTTTCAAAAGTTTTTGCTCATTTTCTCGGCTCTATGAGCACGTAGCGCCTTGTGTTTAGGCTCATTTTAATCACCTCAATTAGGTGCATACGGTAATGCAAAAAAACCTGCTCAAAAAGAGCTCCATATGCCCAAACTCGAGCATCGACAATGTGCAAAAATTTGCCAAATTTTCAACGACGTGTTTCTCGGCTCTATGAGCACGTAGAAAGTTGTGCATAGGCTCATTTTAAAGAACTCGATGAGCTGATTACGGTAATGCAAAAAAACCTGCTCAAAACGAGCTCCGTACGCCCAAACTGGAGCATCAAAAAATGCACAAATAAAAAAATTTCAAAATTAAATTTCGTCGGCTCCGTGAGCACCTACAAGGTTGTGCTCAGGATATGTTGTAGACAAAAAAATTCTGTACAAGAGCATCTAACACGCGTCTCTCAAAATGAGCACATTCTTCTGAAATGGAGCATCGAAAAGTTTACGTGAAAAAAAATTTTTCAAAAGTTTTTGCTCATTTTCTCGGCTCTATGAGCACGTAGCGCCTTGTGTTTAGGCTCATTTTAATCACCTCAATTAGGTGCATACGGTAATGCAAAAAAACCTGCTCAAAAAGAGCTACATATGCCCAAACTCGAGCATCGACAATGTGCAAAAATTTGCCAAATTTTCAACGACGTGTTTCTCGGCTCTATGAGCACGTAGAAAGTTGTGCATAGGCTCATTTTAAAGAACTCGATGAGCTGATTACGGTAATGCAAAAAAACCTGCTCAAAACGAGCTCCGTACGCCCAAACTGGAGCATCAAAAAATGCACAAATAAAAAAATTTCAAAATTAAATTTCGTCGGCTCCGTGAGCACCTACAAGGTTGTGCTCAGGATATGTTGTAGACAAAAAAATTCTGTACAAGAGCATCTAACACGCGTCTCTCAAAATGAGCACATTCTTCTGAAATGGAGCATCGAAAAGTTTACGTGAAAAAAAATTTTTCAAAAGTTTTTGCTCATTTTCTCGGCTCTATGAGCACGTAGCGCCTTGTGTTTAGGCTCATTTTAATCACCTCAATTAGGTGCATACGGTAATGCAAAAAAACCTGCTCAAAAAGAGCTCCATATGCCCAAACTCGAGCATCGACAATGTGCAAAAATTTGCCAAATTTTCAACGACGTGTTTCTCGGCTCTATGAGCACGTAGAAAGTTGTGCATAGGCTCATTTTAAAGAACTCGATGAGCTGATTACGGTAATGCAAAAAAACCTGCTCAAAACGAGCTCCGTACGCCCAAACTGGAGCATCAAAAAATGCACAAATAAAAAAATTTCAAAATTAAATTTCGTCGGCTCCGTGAGCACCTACAAGGTTGTGCTCAGGATATGTTGTAGACAAAAAAATTCTGTACAAGAGCATCTAACACGCGTCTCTCAAAATGAGCACATTCTTCTGAAGTGGAGCATCGAAAAGTTTACGTAAAAAAAAATTTTTCAAAAGTTTTTGCTCATTTTCTCGGCTCTATGAGCACGTAGCGCCTTGTGTTTAGGCTCATTTTAATCACCTCAATTAGGTGCATACGGTAATGCAAAAAAACCTGCTCAAAAAGAGCTACATATGCCCAAACTCGAGCATCGACAATGTGCAAAAATTTGCCAAATTTTCAACGACGTGTTTCTCGGCTCTATGAGCACGTAGAAAGTTGTGCATAGGCTCATTTTAAAGAACTCGATGAGCTGATTACGGTAATGCAAAAAAACCTGCTCAAAACGAGCTCCGTACGCCCAAACTGGAGCATCAAAAAATGCACAAATAAAAAAATTTCAAAATTAAATTTCGTCGGCTCCGTGAGCACCTACAAGGTTGTGCTCAGGATATGTTGTAGACAAAAAAATTCTGTACAAGAGCATCTAACACGCGTCTCTCAAAATGAGCACATTCTTCTGAAATGGAGCATCGAAAAGTTTACGTGAAAAAAAATTTTTCAAAAGTTTTTGCTCATTTTCTCGGCTCTATGAGCACGTAGCGCCTTGTGTTTAGGCTCATTTTAATCACCTCAATTAGGTGCATACGGTAATGCAAAAAAACCTGCTCAAAAAGAGCTCCATATGCCCAAACTCGAGCATCGACAATGTGCAAAAATTTGCCAAATTTTCAACGACGTGTTTCTCGGCTCTATGAGCACGTAGAAAGTTGTGCATAGGCTCATTTTAAAGAACTCGATGAGCTGATTACGGTAATGCAAAAAAACCTGCTCAAAACGAGCTCCGTACGCCCAAACTGGAGCATCAAAAAATGCACAAATAAAAAAATTTCAAAATTAAATTTCGTCGGCTCCGTGAGCACCTACAAGGTTGTGCTCAGGATATGTTGTAGACAAAAAAATTCTGTACAAGAGCATCTAACACGCGTCTCTCAAAATGAGCACATTCTTCTGAAATGGAGCATCGAAAAGTTTACGTGAAAAAAAATTTTTCAAAAGTTTTTGCTCATTTTCTCGGCTCTATGAGCACGTAGCGCCTTGTGTTTAGGCTCATTTTAATCACCTCAATTAGGTGCATACGGTAATGCAAAAAAACCTGCTCAAAAAGAGCTCCATATGCCCAAACTCGAGCATCGACAATGTGCAAAAATTTGCCAAATTTTCAACGACGTGTTTCTCGGCTCTATGAGCACGTAGAAAGTTGTGCATAGGCTCATTTTAAAGAACTCGATGAGCTGATTACGGTAATGCAAAAAAACCTGCTCAAAACGAGCTCCGTACGCCCAAACTGGAGCATCAAAAAATGCACAAATAAAAAAATTTCAAAATTAAATTTCGTCGGCTCCGTGAGCACCTACAAGGTTGTGCTCAGGATATGTTGTAGACAAAAAAATTCTGTACAAGAGCATCTAACACGCGTCTCTCAAAATGAGCACATTCTTCTGAAATGGAGCATCGAAAAGTTTACGTAAAAAAAAATTTTTCAAAAGTTTTTGCTCATTTTCTCGGCTCTATGAGCACGTAGCGCCTTGTGTTTAGGCTCATTTTAATCACCTCAATTAGGTGCATACGGTAATGCAAAAAAACCTGCTCAAAAAGAGCTACATATGCCCAAACTCGAGCATCGACAATGTGCAAAAATTTGCCAAATTTTCAACGACGTGTTTCTCGGCTCTATGAGCACGTAGAAAGTTGTGCATAGGCTCATTTTAAAGAACTCGATGAGCTGATTACGGTAATGCAAAAAAACCTGCTCAAAACGAGCTCCGTACGCCCAAACTGGAGCATCAAAAAATGCACAAATAAAAAAATTTCAAAATTAAATTTCGTCGGCTCCGTGAGCACCTACAAGGTTGTGCTCAGGATATGTTGTAGACAAAAAAATTCTGTACAAGAGCATCTAACACGCGTCTCTCAAAATGAGCACATTCTTCTGAAATGGAGCATCGAAAAGTTTACGTGAAAAAAAATTTTTCAAAAGTTTTTGCTCATTTTCTCGGCTCTATGAGCACGTAGCGCCTTGTGTTTAGGCTCATTTTAATCACCTCAATTAGGTGCATACGGTAATGCAAAAAAACCTGCTCAAAAAGAGCTCCATATGCCCAAACTCGAGCATCGACAATGTGCAAAAATTTGCCAAATTTTCAACGACGTGTTTCTCGGCTCTATGAGCACGTAGAAAGTTGTGCATAGGCTCATTTTAAAGAACTCGATGAGCTGATTACGGTAATGCAAAAAAACCTGCTCAAAACAAGCTCCGTACGCCCAAACTGGAGCATCAAAAAATGCACAAATAAAAAAATTTCAAAATTAAATTTCGTCGGCTCCGTGAGCACCTACAAGGTTGTGCTCAGGATATGTTGTAGACAAAAAAATTCTGTACAAGAGCATCTAACACGCGTCTCTCAAAATGAGCACATTCTTCTGAAATGGAGCATCGAAAAGTTTACGTGAAAAAAAATTTTTCAAAAGTTTTTGCTCATTTTCTCGGCTCTATGAGCACGTAGCGCCTTGTGTTTAGGCTCATTTTAATCACCTCAATTAGGTACATACGGTAATGCAAAAAAACCTGCTCAAAAAGAGCTCCATATGCCCAAACTCGAGCATCGACAATGTGCAAAAATTTGCCAAATTTTCAACGACGTGTTTCTCGGCTCTATGAGCACGTAGAAAGTTGTGCATAGGCTCATTTTAAAGAACTCGATGAGCTGATTACGGTAATGCAAAAAAACCTGCTCAAAACGAGCTCCGTACGCCCAAACTGGAGCATCAAAAAATGCACAAATAAAAAAATTTCAAAATTAAATTTCGTCGGCTCCGTGAGCACCTACAAGGTTGTGCTCAGGATATGTTGTAGACAAAAAAATTCTGTACAAGAGCATCTAACACGCGTCTCTCAAAATGAGCACATTCTTCTGAAATGGAGCATCGAAAAGTTTACGTGAAAAAAAATTTTTCAAAAGTTTTTGCTCATTTTCTCGGCTCTATGAGCACGTAGCGCCTTGTGTTTAGGCTCATTTTAATCACCTCAATTAGGTGCATACGGTAATGCAAAAAAACCTGCTCAAAAAGAGCTCCATATGCCCAAACTCGAGCATCGACAATGTGCAAAAATTTGCCAAATTTTCAACGACGTGTTTCTCGGCTCTATGAGCACGTAGAAAGTTGTGCATAGGCTCATTTTAAAGAACTCGATGAGCTGATTACGGTAATGCAAAAAAACCTGCTCAAAACGAGCTCCGTACGCCCAAACTGGAGCATCAAAAAATGCACAAATAAAAAAATTTCAAAATTAAATTTCGTCGGCTCCGTGAGCACCTACAAGGTTGTGCTCAGGATATGTTGTAGACAAAAAAATTCTGTACAAGAGCATCTAACACGCGTCTCTCAAAATGAGCACATTCTTCTGAAATGGAGCATCGAAAAGTTTACGTGAAAAAAAATTTTTCAAAAGTTTTTGCTCATTTTCTCGGCTCTATGAGCACGTAGCGCCTTGTGTTTAGGCTCATTTTAATCACCTTAATTAGGTGCATACGGTAATGCAAAAAAACCTGCTCAAAAAGAGCTCCATATGCCCAAACTCGAGCATCGACAATGTGCAAAAATTTGCCAAATTTTCAACGACGTGTTTCTCGGCTCTATGAGCACGTAGAAAGTTGTGCATAGGCTCATTTTAAAGAACTCGATGAGCTGATTACGGTAATGCAAAAAAACCTGCTCAAAACGAGCTCCGTACGCCCAAACTGGAGCATCAAAAAATGCACAAATAAAAAAATTTCAAAATTAAATTTCGTCGGCTCCGTGAGCACCTACAAGGTTGTGCTCAGGATATGTTGTAGACAAAAAAATTCTGTACAAGAGCATCTAACACGCGTCTCTCAAAATGAGCACATTCTTCTGAAATGGAGCATCGAAAAGTTTACGTGAAAAAAAATTTTTCAAAAGTTTTTGCTCATTTTCTCGGCTCTATGAGCACGTAGCGCCTTGTGTTTAGGCTCATTTTAATCACCTCAATTAGGTGCATACGGTAATGCAAAAAAACCTGCTCAAAAAGAGCTCCATATGCCCAAACTCGAGCATCGACAATGTGCAAAAATTTGCCAAATTTTCAACGACGTGTTTCTCGGCTCTATGAGCACGTAGAAAGTTGTGCATAGGCTCATTTTAAAGAACTCGATGAGCTGATTACGGTAATGCAAAAAAACCTGCTCAAAACGGGCTCCGTACGCCCAAACTGGAGCATCAAAAAATGCACAAATAAAAAAATTTCAAAATTAAATTTCGTCGGCTCCGTGAGCACCTACAAGGTTGTGCTCAGGATATGTTGTAGACAAAAAAATTCTGTACAAGAGCATCTAACACGCGTCTCTCAAAATGAGCACATTCTTCTGAAATGGAGCATCGAAAAGTTTACGTGAAAAAAAATTTTTCAAAAGTTTTTGCTCATTTTCTCGGCTCTATGAGCACGTAGCGCCTTGTGTTTAGGCTCATTTTAATCACCTCAATTAGGTGCATACGGTAATGCAAAAAAACCTGCTCAAAAAGAGCTCCATATGCCCAAACTCGAGCATCGACAATGTGCAAAAATTTGCCAAATTTTCAACGACGTGTTTCTCGGCTCTATGAGCACGTAGAAAGTTGTGCATAGGCTCATTTTAAAGAACTCGATGAGCTGATTACGGTAATGCAAAAAAACCTGCTCAAAACGAGCTCCGTACGCCCAAACTGGAGCATCAAAAAATGCACAAATAAAAAAATTTCAAAATTAAATTTCGTCGGCTCCGTGAGCACCTACAAGGTTGTGCTCAGGATATGTTGTAGACAAAAAAATTCTGTACAAGAGCATCTAACACGCGTCTCTCAAAATGAGCACATTCTTCTGAAATGGAGCATCGAAAAGTTTACGTGAAAAAAAATTTTTCAAAAGTTTTTGCTCATTTTCTCGGCTCTATGAGCACGTAGCGCCTTGTGTTTAGGCTCATTTTAATCACCTCAATTAGGTGCATACGGTAATGCAAAAAAACCTGCTCAAAAAGAGCTCCATATGCCCAAACTCGAGCATCGACAATGTGCAAAAATTTGCCAAATTTTCAACGACGTGTTTCTCGGCTCTATGAGCACGTAGAAAGTTGTGCATAGGCTCATTTTAAAGAACTCGATGAGCTGATTACGGTAATGCAAAAAAACCTGCTCAAAACGGGCTCCGTACGCCCAAACTGGAGCATCAAAAAATGCACAAATAAAAAAATTTCAAAATTAAATTTCGTCGGCTCCGTGAGCACCTACAAGGTTGTGCTCAGGATATGTTGTAGACAAAAAAATTCTGTACAAGAGCATCTAACACGCGTCTCTCAAAATGAGCACATTCTTCTGAAATGGAGCATCGAAAAGTTTACGTGAAAAAAAATTTTTCAAAAGTTTTTGCTCATTTTCTCGGCTCTATGAGCACGTAGCGCCTTGTGTTTAGGCTCATTTTAATCACCTCAATTAGGTGCATACGGTAATGCAAAAAAACCTGCTCAAAAAGAGCTCCATATGCCCAAACTCGAGCATCGACAATGTGCAAAAATTTGCCAAATTTTCAACGACGTGTTTCTCGGCTCTATGAGCACGTAGAAAGTTGTGCATAGGCTCATTTTAAAGAACTCGATGAGCTGATTACGGTAATGCAAAAAAACCTGCTCAAAACGGGCTCCGTACGCCCAAACTGGAGCATCAAAAAATGCACAAATAAAAAAATTTCAAAATTAAATTTCGTCGGCTCCGTGAGCACCTACAAGGTTGTGCTCAGGATATGTTGTAGACAAAAAAATTCTGTACAAGAGCATCTAACACGCGTCTCTCAAAATGAGCACATTCTTCTGAAATGGAGCATCGAAAAGTTTACGTGAAAAAAAATTTTTCAAAAGTTTTTGCTCATTTTCTCGGCTCTATGAGCACGTAGCGCCTTGTGTTTAGGCTCATTTTAATCACCTCAATTAGGTGCATACGGTAATGCAAAAAAACCTGCTCAAAAAGAGCTCCATATGCCCAAACTCGAGCATCGACAATGTGCAAAAATTTGCCAAATTTTCAACGACGTGTTTCTCGGCTCTATGAGCACGTAGAAAGTTGTGCATAGGCTCATTTTAAAGAACTCGATGAGCTGATTACGGTAATGCAAAAAAACCTGCTCAAAACAAGCTCCGTACGCCCAAACTGGAGCATCAAAAAATGCACAAATAAAAAAATTTCAAAATTAAATTTCGTCGGCTCCGTGAGCACCTACAAGGTTGTGCTCAGGATATGTTGTAGACAAAAAAATTCTGTACAAGAGCATCTAACACGCGTCTCTCAAAATGAGCACATTCTTCTGAAATGGAGCATCGAAAAGTTTACGTGAAAAAAAATTTTTCAAAAGTTTTTGCTCATTTTCTCGGCTCTATGAGCACGTAGCGCCTTGTGTTTAGGCTCATTTTAATCACCTCAATTAGGTGCATACGGTAATGCAAAAAAACCTGCTCAAAAAGAGCTCCATATGCCCAAACTCGAGCATCGACAATGTGCAAAAATTTGCCAAATTTTCAACGACGTGTTTCTCGGCTCTATGAGCACGTAGAAAGTTGTGCATAGGCTCATTTTAAAGAACTCGATGAGCTGATTACGGTAATGCAAAAAAACCTGCTCAAAACAAGCTCCGTACGCCCAAACTGGAGCATCAAAAAATGCACAAATAAAAAAATTTCAAAATTAAATTTCGTCGGCTCCGTGAGCACCTACAAGGTTGTGCTCAGGATATGTTGTAGACAAAAAAATTCTGTACAAGAGCATCTAACACGCGTCTCTCAAAATGAGCACATTCTTCTGAAATGGAGCATCGAAAAGTTTACGTGAAAAAAAATTTTTCAAAAGTTTTTGCTCATTTTCTCGGCTCTATGAGCACGTAGCGCCTTGTGTTTAGGCTCATTTTAATCACCTCAATTAGGTGCATACGGTAATGCAAAAAAACCTGCTCAAAAAGAGCTCCATATGCCCAAACTCGAGCATCGACAATGTGCAAAAATTTGCCAAATTTTCAACGACGTGTTTCTCGGCTCTATGAGCACGTAGAAAGTTGTGCATAGGCTCATTTTAAAGAACTCGATGAGCTGATTACGGTAATGCAAAAAAACTTGCTCAAAACGAGCTCCGTACGCCCAAACTGGAGCATCAAAAAATGCACAAATAAAAAAATTTCAAAATTAAATTTCGTCGGCTCCGTGAGCACCTACAAGGTTGTGCTCAGGATATGTTGTAGACAAAAAAATTCTGTACAAGAGCATCTAACACGCGTCTCTCAAAATGAGCACATTCTTCTGAAATGGAGCATCGAAAAGTTTACGTGAAAAAAAATTTTTCAAAAGTTTTTGCTCATTTTCTCGGCTCTATGAGCACGTAGCGCCTTGTGTTTAGGCTCATTTTAATCACCTCAATTAGGTGCATACGGTAATGCAAAAAAACCTGCTCAAAAAGAGCTCCATATGCCCAAACTCGAGCATCGACAATGTGCAAAAATTTGCCAAATTTTCAACGACGTGTTTCTCGGCTCTATGAGCACGTAGAAAGTTGTGCATAGGCTCATTTTAAAGAACTCGATGAGCTGATTACGGTAATGCAAAAAAACCTGCTCAAAACGAGCTCCGTACGCCCAAACTGGAGCATCAAAAAATGCACAAATAAAAAAATTTCAAAATTAAATTTCGTCGGCTCCGTGAGCACCTACAAGGTTGTGCTCAGGATATGTTGTAGACAAAAAAATTCTGTACAAGAGCATCTAACACGCGTCTCTCAAAATGAGCACATTCTTCTGAAATGGAGCATCGAAAAGTTTACGTGAAAAAAAATTTTTCAAAAGTTTTTGCTCATTTTCTCGGCTCTATGAGCACGTAGCGCCTTGTGTTTAGGCTCATTTTAATCACCTCAATTAGGTGCATACGGTAATGCAAAAAAACCTGCTCAAAAAGAGCTCCATATGCCCAAACTCGAGCATCGACAATGTGCAAAAATTTGCCAAATTTTCAACGACGTGTTTCTCGGCTCTATGAGCACGTAGAAAGTTGTGCATAGGCTCATTTTAAAGAACTCGATGAGCTGATTACGGTAATGCAAAAAAACCTGCTCAGAACGAGCTCCGTACGCCCAAACTGGAGCATCAAAAAATGCACAAATAAAAAAATTTCAAAATTAAATTTCGTCGGCTCCGTGAGCACCTACAAGGTTGTGCTCAGGATATGTTGTAGACAAAAAAATTCTGTACAAGAGCATCTAACACGCGTCTCTCAAAATGAGCACATTCTTCTGAAATGGAGCATCGAAAAGTTTACGTGAAAAAAAATTTTTCAAAAGTTTTTGCTCATTTTCTCGGCTCTATGAGCACGTAGCGCCTTGTGTTTAGGCTCATTTTAATCACCTCAATTAGGTGCATACGGTAATGCAAAAAAACCTGCTCAAAAAGAGCTCCATATGCCCAAACTCGAGCATCGACAATGTGCAAAAATTTGCCAAATTTTCAACGACGTGTTTCTCGGCTCTATGAGCACGTAGAAAGTTGTGCATAGGCTCATTTTAAAGAACTCGATGAGCTGATTACGGTAATGCAAAAAAACCTGCTCAAAACGAGCTCCGTACGCCCAAACTGGAGCATCAAAAAATGCACAAATAAAAAAATTTCAAAATTAAATTTCGTCGGCTCCGTGAGCACCTACAAGGTTGTGCTCAGGATATGTTGTAGACAAAAAAATTCTGTACAAGAGCATCTAACACGCGTCTCTCAAAATGAGCACATTCTTCTGAAATGGAGCATCGAAAAGTTTACGTGAAAAAAAATTTTTCAAAAGTTTTTGCTCATTTTCTCGGCTCTATGAGCACGTAGCGCCTTGTGTTTAGGCTCATTTTAATCACCTCAATTAGGTGCATACGGTAATGCAAAAAAACCTGCTCAAAAAGAGCTCCATATGCCCAAACTCGAGCATCGACAATGTGCAAAAATTTGCCAAATTTTCAACGACGTGTTTCTCGGCTCTATGAGCACGTAGAAAGTTGTGCATAGGCTCATTTTAAAGAACTCGATGAGCTGATTACGGTAATGCAAAAAAACCTGCTCAAAACGAGCTCCGTACGCCCAAACTGGAGCATCAAATAATGCACAAATAAAAAAATTTCAAAATTAAATTTCGTCGGCTCCGTGAGCACCTACAAGGTTGTGCTCAGGATATGTTGTAGACAAAAAAATTCTGTACAAGAGCATCTAACACGCGTCTCTCAAAATGAGCACATTCTTCTGAAATGGAGCATCGAAAAGTTTACGTGAAAAAAAATTTTTCAAAAGTTTTTGCTCATTTTCTCGGCTCTATGAGCACGTAGCGCCTTGTGTTTAGGCTCATTTTAATCACCTCAATTAGGTGCATACGGTAATGCAAAAAAACCTGCTCAAAAAGAGCTACATATGCCCAAACTCGAGCATCGACAATGTGCAAAAATTTGCCAAATTTTCAACGACGTGTTTCTCGGCTCTATGAGCACGTAGAAAGTTGTGCATAGGCTCATTTTAAAGAACTCGATGAGCTGATTACGGTAATGCAAAAAAACCTGCTCAAAACGAGCTCCGTACGCCCAAACTGGAGCATCAAAAAATGCACAAATAAAAAAATTTCAAAATTAAATTTCGTCGGCTCCGTGAGCACCTACAAGGTTGTGCTCAGGATATGTTGTAGACAAAAAAATTCTGTACAAGAGCATCTAACACGCGTCTCTCAAAATGAGCACATTCTTCTGAAATGGAGCATCGAAAAGTTTACGTGAAAAAAAATTTTTCAAAAGTTTTTGCTCATTTTCTCGGCTCTATGAGCACGTAGCGCCTTGTGTTTAGGCTCATTTTAATCACCTCAATTAGGTGCATACGGTAATGCAAAAAAACCTGCTCAAAAAGAGCTCCATATGCCCAAACTCGAGCATCGACAATGTGCAAAAATTTGCCAAATTTTCAACGACGTGTTTCTCGGCTCTATGAGCACGTAGAAAGTTGTGCATAGGCTCATTTTAAAGAACTCGATGAGCTGATTACGGTAATGCAAAAAAACCTGCTCAAAACGAGCTCCGTACGCCCAAACTGGAGCATCAAAAAATGCACAAATAAAAAAATTTCAAAATTAAATTTCGTCGGCTCCGTGAGCACCTACAAGGTTGTGCTCAGGATATGTTGTAGACAAAAAAATTCTGTACAAGAGCATCTAACACGCGTCTCTCAAAATGAGCACATTCTTCTGAAATGGAGCATCGAAAAGTTTACGTGAAAAAAAATTTTTCAAAAGTTTTTGCTCATTTTCTCGGCTCTATGAGCACGTAGCGCCTTGTGTTTAGGCTCATTTTAATCACCTCAATTAGGTGCATACGGTAATGCAAAAAAACCTGCTCAAAAAGAGCTCCATATGC
Source organism: Caenorhabditis plicata (assembly GCA_963931815.1). Classification (NCBI taxonomy): domain Eukaryota; kingdom Metazoa; phylum Nematoda; class Chromadorea; order Rhabditida; family Rhabditidae; genus Caenorhabditis; species Caenorhabditis plicata. The sequence goes on from OZ007494.1 coordinate 18,231,871, forward strand.
CCAAACTCGAGCATCGACAATGTGCAAAAATTTGCCAAATTTTCAACGACGTGTTTCTCGGCTCTATGAGCACGTAGAAAGTTGTGCATAGGCTCATTTTAAAGAACTCGATGAGCTGATTACGGTAATGCAAAAAAACCTGCTCAAAACGAGCTCCGTACGCCCAAACTGGAGCATCAAAAAATGCACAAATAAAAAAATTTCAAAATTAAATTTCGTCGGCTCCGTGAGCACCTACAAGGTTGTGCTCAGGATATGTTGTAGACAAAAAAATTCTGTACAAGAGCATCTAACACGCGTCTCTCAAAATGAGCACATTCTTCTGAAATGGAGCATCGAAAAGTTTACGTGAAAAAAAATTTTTCAAAAGTTTTTGCTCATTTTCTCGGCTCTATGAGCACGTAGCGCCTTGTGTTTAGGCTCATTTTAATCACCTCAATTAGGTGCATACGGTAATGCAAAAAAACCTGCTCAAAAAGAGCTCCATATGCCCAAACTCGAGCATCGACAATGTGCAAAAATTTGCCAAATTTTCAACGACGTGTTTCTCGGCTCTATGAGCACGTAGAAAGTTGTGCATAGGCTCATTTTAAAGAACTCGATGAGCTGATTACGGTAATGCAAAAAAACCTGCTCAAAACGAGCTCCGTACGCCCAAACTGGAGCATCAAAAAATGCACAAATAAAAAAATTTCAAAATTAAATTTCGTCGGCTCCGTGAGCACCTACAAGGTTGTGCTCAGGATATGTTGTAGACAAAAAAATTCTGTACAAGAGCATCTAACACGCGTCTCTCAAAATGAGCACATTCTTCTGAAATGGAGCATCGAAAAGTTTACGTGAAAAAAAATTTTTCAAAAGTTTTTGCTCATTTTCTCGGCTCTATGAGCACGTAGCGCCTTGTGTTTAGGCTCATTTTAATCACCTCAATTAGGTGCATACGGTAATGCAAAAAAACCTGCTCAAAAAGAGCTCCATATGCCCAAACTCGAGCATCGACAATGTGCAAAAATTTGCCAAATTTTCAACGACGTGTTTCTCGGCTCTATGAGCACGTAGAAAGTTGTGCATAGGCTCATTTTAAAGAACTCGATGAGCTGATTACGGTAATGCAAAAAAACCTGCTCAAAACGAGCTCCGTACGCCCAAACTGGAGCATCAAAAAATGCACAAATAAAAAAATTTCAAAATTAAATTTCGTCGGCTCCGTGAGCACCTACAAGGTTGTGCTCAGGATATGTTGTAGACAAAAAAATTCTGTACAAGAGCATCTAACACGCGTCTCTCAAAATGAGCACATTCTTCTGAAATGGAGCATCGAAAAGTTTACGTGAAAAAAAATTTTTCAAAAGTTTTTGCTCATTTTCTCGGCTCTATGAGCACGTAGCGCCTTGTGTTTAGGCTCATTTTAATCACCTCAATTAGGTGCATACGGTAATGCAAAAAAACCTGCTCAAAAAGAGCTCCATATGCCCAAACTCGAGCATCGACAATGTGCAAAAATTTGCCAAATTTTCAACGACGTGTTTCTCGGCTCTATGAGCACGTAGAAAGTTGTGCATAGGCTCATTTTAAAGAACTCGATGAGCTGATTACGGTAATGCAAAAAAACCTGCTCAAAACGAGCTCCGTACGCCCAAACTGGAGCATCAAAAAATGCACAAATAAAAAAATTTCAAAATTAAATTTCGTCGGCTCCGTGAGCACCTACAAGGTTGTGCTCAGGATATGTTGTAGACAAAAAAATTCTGTACAAGAGCATCTAACACGCGTCTCTCAAAATGAGCACATTCTTCTGAAATGGAGCATCGAAAAGTTTACGTGAAAAAAAATTTTTCAAAAGTTTTTGCTCATTTTCTCGGCTCTATGAGCACGTAGCGCCTTGTGTTTAGGCTCATTTTAATCACCTCAATTAGGTGCATACGGTAATGCAAAAAAACCTGCTCAAAAAGAGCTCCATATGCCCAAACTCGAGCATCGACAATGTGCAAAAATTTGCCAAATTTTCAACGACGTGTTTCTCGGCTCTATGAGCACGTAGAAAGTTGTGCATAGGCTCATTTTAAAGAACTCGATGAGCTGATTACGGTAATGCAAAAAAACCTGCTCAAAACGAGCTCCGTACGCCCAAACTGGAGCATCAAAAAATGCACAAATAAAAAAATTTCAAAATTAAATTTCGTCGGCTCCGTGAGCACCTACAAGGTTGTGCTCAGGATATGTTGTAGACAAAAAAATTCTGTACAAGAGCATCTAACACGCGTCTCTCAAAATGAGCACATTCTTCTGAAATGGAGCATCGAAAAGTTTACGTGAAAAAAAATTTTTCAAAAGTTTTTGCTCATTTTCTCGGCTCTATGAGCACGTAGCGCCTTGTGTTTAGGCTCATTTTAATCACCTCAATTAGGTGCATACGGTAATGCAAAAAAACCTGCTCAAAAAGAGCTCCATATGCCCAAACTCGAGCATCGACAATGTGCAAAAATTTGCCAAATTTTCAACGACGTGTTTCTCGGCTCTATGAGCACGTAGAAAGTTGTGCATAGGCTCATTTTAAAGAACTCGATGAGCTGATTACGGTAATGCAAAAAAACCTGCTCAAAACGAGCTCCGTACGCCCAAACTGGAGCATCAAAAAATGCACAAATAAAAAAATTTCAAAATTAAATTTCGTCGGCTCCGTGAGCACCTACAAGGTTGTGCTCAGGATATGTTGTAGACAAAAAAATTCTGTACAAGAGCATCTAACACGCGTCTCTCAAAATGAGCACATTCTTCTGAAATGGAGCATCGAAAAGTTTACGTGAAAAAAAATTTTTCAAAAGTTTTTGCTCATTTTCTCGGCTCTATGAGCACGTAGCGCCTTGTGTTTAGGCTCATTTTAATCACCTCAATTAGGTGCATACGGTAATGCAAAAAAACCTGCTCAAAAAGAGCTCCATATGCCCAAACTCGAGCATCGACAATGTGCAAAAATTTGCCAAATTTTCAACGACGTGTTTCTCGGCTCTATGAGCACGTAGAAAGTTGTGCATAGGCTCATTTTAAAGAACTCGATGAGCTGATTACGGTAATGCAAAAAAACTTGCTCAAAACGAGCTCCGTACGCCCAAACTGGAGCATCAAAAAATGCACAAATAAAAAAATTTCAAAATTAAATTTCGTCGGCTCCGTGAGCACCTACAAGGTTGTGCTCAGGATATGTTGTAGACAAAAAAATTCTGTACAAGAGCATCTAACACGCGTCTCTCAAAATGAGCACATTCTTCTGAAATGGAGCATCGAAAAGTTTACGTGAAAAAAAATTTTTCAAAAGTTTTTGCTCATTTTCTCGGCTCTATGAGCACGTAGCGCCTTGTGTTTAGGCTCATTTTAATCACCTCAATTAGGTGCATACGGTAATGCAAAAAAACCTGCTCAAAAAGAGCTCCATATGCCCAAACTCGAGCATCGACAATGTGCAAAAATTTGCCAAATTTTCAACGACGTGTTTCTCGGCTCTATGAGCACGTAGAAAGTTGTGCATAGGCTCATTTTAAAGAACTCGATGAGCTGATTACGGTAATGCAAAAAAACCTGCTCAAAACGAGCTCCGTACGCCCAAACTGGAGCATCAAAAAATGCACAAATAAAAAAATTTCAAAATTAAATTTCGTCGGCTCCGTGAGCACCTACAAGGTTGTGCTCAGGATATGTTGTAGACAAAAAAATTCTGTACAAGAGCATCTAACACGCGTCTCTCAAAATGAGCACATTCTTCTGAAATGGAGCATCGAAAAGTTTACGTGAAAAAAAATTTTTCAAAAGTTTTTGCTCATTTTCTCGGCTCTATGAGCACGTAGCGCCTTGTGTTTAGGCTCATTTTAATCACCTCAATTAGGTGCATACGGTAATGCAAAAAAACCTGCTCAAAAAGAGCTCCATATGCCCAAACTCGAGCATCGACAATGTGCAAAAATTTGCCAAATTTTCAACGACGTGTTTCTCGGCTCTATGAGCACGTAGAAAGTTGTGCATAGGCTCATTTTAAAGAACTCGATGAGCTGATTACGGTAATGCAAAAAAACCTGCTCAGAACGAGCTCCGTACGCCCAAACTGGAGCATCAAAAAATGCACAAATAAAAAAATTTCAAAATTAAATTTCGTCGGCTCCGTGAGCACCTACAAGGTTGTGCTCAGGATATGTTGTAGACAAAAAAATTCTGTACAAGAGCATCTAACACGCGTCTCTCAAAATGAGCACATTCTTCTGAAATGGAGCATCGAAAAGTTTACGTGAAAAAAAATTTTTCAAAAGTTTTTGCTCATTTTCTCGGCTCTATGAGCACGTAGCGCCTTGTGTTTAGGCTCATTTTAATCACCTCAATTAGGTGCATACGGTAATGCAAAAAAACCTGCTCAAAAAGAGCTCCATATGCCCAAACTCGAGCATCGACAATGTGCAAAAATTTGCCAAATTTTCAACGACGTGTTTCTCGGCTCTATGAGCACGTAGAAAGTTGTGCATAGGCTCATTTTAAAGAACTCGATGAGCTGATTACGGTAATGCAAAAAAACCTGCTCAAAACGAGCTCCGTACGCCCAAACTGGAGCATCAAAAAATGCACAAATAAAAAAATTTCAAAATTAAATTTCGTCGGCTCCGTGAGCACCTACAAGGTTGTGCTCAGGATATGTTGTAGACAAAAAAATTCTGTACAAGAGCATCTAACACGCGTCTCTCAAAATGAGCACATTCTTCTGAAATGGAGCATCGAAAAGTTTACGTGAAAAAAAATTTTTCAAAAGTTTTTGCTCATTTTCTCGGCTCTATGAGCACGTAGCGCCTTGTGTTTAGGCTCATTTTAATCACCTCAATTAGGTGCATACGGTAATGCAAAAAAACCTGCTCAAAAAGAGCTCCATATGCCCAAACTCGAGCATCGACAATGTGCAAAAATTTGCCAAATTTTCAACGACGTGTTTCTCGGCTCTATGAGCACGTAGAAAGTTGTGCATAGGCTCATTTTAAAGAACTCGATGAGCTGATTACGGTAATGCAAAAAAACCTGCTCAGAACGAGCTCCGTACGCCCAAACTGGAGCATCAAAAAATGCACAAATAAAAAAATTTCAAAATTAAATTTCGTCGGCTCCGTGAGCACCTACAAGGTTGTGCTCAGGATATGTTGTAGACAAAAAAATTCTGTACAAGAGCATCTAACACGCGTCTCTCAAAATGAGCACATTCTTCTGAAATGGAGCATCGAAAAGTTTACGTGAAAAAAAATTTTTCAAAAGTTTTTGCTCATTTTCTCGGCTCTATGAGCACGTAGCGCCTTGTGTTTAGGCTCATTTTAATCACCTCAATTAGGTGCATACGGTAATGCAAAAAAACCTGCTCAAAACGAGCTCCGTACGCCCAAACTGGAGCATCAAAAAATGCACAAATAAAAAAATTTCAAAATTAAATTTCGTCGGCTCCGTGAGCACCTACAAGGTTGTGCTCAGGATATGTTGTAGACAAAAAAATTCTGTACAAGAGCATCTAACACGCGTCTCTCAAAATGAGCACATTCTTCTGAAATGGAGCATCGAAAAGTTTACGTGAAAAAAAATTTTTCAAAAGTTTTTGCTCATTTTCTCGGCTCTATGAGCACGTAGCGCCTTGTGTTTAGGCTCATTTTAATCACCTCAATTAGGTGCATACGGTAATGCAAAAAAACCTGCTCAAAACGAGCTCCGTACGCCCAAACTGGAGCATCAAAAAATGCACAAATAAAAAAATTTCAAAATTAAATTTCGTCGGCTCCGTGAGCACCTACAAGGTTGTGCTCAGGATATGTTGTAGACAAAAAAATTCTGTACAAGAGCATCTAACACGCGTCTCTCAAAATGAGCACATTCTTCTGAAATGGAGCATCGAAAAGTTTACGTGAAAAAAAATTTTTCAAAAGTTTTTGCTCATTTTCTCGGCTCTATGAGCACGTAGCGCCTTGTGTTTAGGCTCATTTTAATCACCTCAATTAGGTGCATACGGTAATGCAAAAAAACCTGCTCAAAAAGAGCTCCATATGCCCAAACTCGAGCATCGACAATGTGCAAAAATTTGCCAAATTTTCAACGACGTGTTTCTCGGCTCTATGAGCACGTAGAAAGTTGTGCATAGGCTCATTTTAAAGAACTCGATGAGCTGATTACGGTAATGCAAAAAAACCTGCTCAAAACAAGCTCCGTACGCCCAAACTGGAGCATCAAAAAATGCACAAATAAAAAAATTTCAAAATTAAATTTCGTCGGCTCCGTGAGCACCTACAAGGTTGTGCTCAGGATATGTTGTAGACAAAAAAATTCTGTACAAGAGCATCTAACACGCGTCTCTCAAAATGAGCACATTCTTCTGAAATGGAGCATCGAAAAGTTTACGTGAAAAAAAATTTTTCAAAAGTTTTTGCTCATTTTCTCGGCTCTATGAGCACGTAGCGCCTTGTGTTTAGGCTCATTTTAATCACCTCAATTAGGTACATACGGTAATGCAAAAAAACCTGCTCAAAAAGAGCTCCATATGCCCAAACTCGAGCATCGACAATGTGCAAAAATTTGCCAAATTTTCAACGACGTGTTTCTCGGCTCTATGAGCACGTAGAAAGTTGTGCATAGGCTCATTTTAAAGAACTCGATGAGCTGATTACGGTAATGCAAAAAAACCTGCTCAGAACGAGCTCCGTACGCCCAAACTGGAGCATCAAAAAATGCACAAATAAAAAAATTTCAAAATTAAATTTCGTCGGCTCCGTGAGCACCTACAAGGTTGTGCTCAGGATATGTTGTAGACAAAAAAATTCTGTACAAGAGCATCTAACACGCGTCTCTCAAAATGAGCACATTCTTCTGAAATGGAGCATCGAAAAGTTTACGTGAAAAAAAATTTTTCAAAAGTTTTTGCTCATTTTCTCGGCTCTATGAGCACGTAGCGCCTTGTGTTTAGGCTCATTTTAATCACCTCAATTAGGTGCATACGGTAATGCAAAAAAACCTGCTCAAAAAGAGCTCCATATGCCCAAACTCGAGCATCGACAATGTGCAAAAATTTGCCAAATTTTCAACGACGTGTTTCTCGGCTCTATGAGCACGTAGAAAGTTGTGCATAGGCTCATTTTAAAGAACTCGATGAGCTGATTACGGTAATGCAAAAAAACCTGCTCAAAACGAGCTCCGTACGCCCAAACTGGAGCATCAAAAAATGCACAAATAAAAAAATTTCAAAATTAAATTTCGTCGGCTCCGTGAGCACCTACAAGGTTGTGCTCAGGATATGTTGTAGACAAAAAAATTCTGTACAAGAGCATCTAACACGCGTCTCTCAAAATGAGCACATTCTTCTGAAATGGAGCATCGAAAAGTTTACGTGAAAAAAAATTTTTCAAAAGTTTTTGCTCATTTTCTCGGCTCTATGAGCACGTAGCGCCTTGTGTTTAGGCTCATTTTAATCACCTCAATTAGGTGCATACGGTAATGCAAAAAAACCTGCTCAAAAAGAGCTCCATATGCCCAAACTCGAGCATCGACAATGTGCAAAAATTTGCCAAATTTTCAACGACGTGTTTCTCGGCTCTATGAGCACGTAGAAAGTTGTGCATAGGCTCATTTTAAAGAACTCGATGAGCTGATTACGGTAATGCAAAAAAACCTGCTCAGAACGAGCTCCGTACGCCCAAACTGGAGCATCAAAAAATGCACAAATAAAAAAATTTCAAAATTAAATTTCGTCGGCTCCGTGAGCACCTACAAGGTTGTGCTCAGGATATGTTGTAGACAAAAAAATTCTGTACAAGAGCATCTAACACGCGTCTCTCAAAATGAGCACATTCTTCTGAAATGGAGCATCGAAAAGTTTACGTGAAAAAAAATTTTTCAAAAGTTTTTGCTCATTTTCTCGGCTCTATGAGCACGTAGCGCCTTGTGTTTAGGCTCATTTTAATCACCTCAATTAGGTGCATACGGTAATGCAAAAAAACCTGCTCAAAACGAGCTCCGTACGCCCAAACTGGAGCATCAAAAAATGCACAAATAAAAAAATTTCAAAATTAAATTTCGTCGGCTCCGTGAGCACCTACAAGGTTGTGCTCAGGATATGTTGTAGACAAAAAAATTCTGTACAAGAGCATCTAACACGCGTCTCTCAAAATGAGCACATTCTTCTGAAATGGAGCATCGAAAAGTTTACGTGAAAAAAAATTTTTCAAAAGTTTTTGCTCATTTTCTCGGCTCTATGAGCACGTAGCGCCTTGTGTTTAGGCTCATTTTAATCACCTCAATTAGGTGCATACGGTAATGCAAAAAAACCTGCTCAAAACGAGCTCCGTACGCCCAAACTGGAGCATCAAAAAATGCACAAATAAAAAAATTTCAAAATTAAATTTCGTCGGCTCCGTGAGCACCTACAAGGTTGTGCTCAGGATATGTTGTAGACAAAAAAATTCTGTACAAGAGCATCTAACACGCGTCTCTCAAAATGAGCACATTCTTCTGAAATGGAGCATCGAAAAGTTTACGTGAAAAAAAATTTTTCAAAAGTTTTTGCTCATTTTCTCGGCTCTATGAGCACGTAGCGCCTTGTGTTTAGGCTCATTTTAATCACCTCAATTAGGTGCATACGGTAATGCAAAAAAACCTGCTCAAAAAGAGCTCCATATGCCCAAACTCGAGCATCGACAATGTGCAAAAATTTGCCAAATTTTCAACGACGTGTTTCTCGGCTCTATGAGCACGTAGAAAGTTGTGCATAGGCTCATTTTAAAGAACTCGATGAGCTGATTACGGTAATGCAAAAAAACCTGCTCAAAACGAGCTCCGTACGCCCAAACTGGAGCATCAAAAAATGCACAAATAAAAAAATTTCAAAATTAAATTTCGTCGGCTCCGTGAGCACCTACAAGGTTGTGCTCAGGATATGTTGTAGACAAAAAAATTCTGTACAAGAGCATCTAACACGCGTCTCTCAAAATGAGCACATTCTTCTGAAATGGAGCATCGAAAAGTTTACGTGAAAAAAAATTTTTCAAAAGTTTTTGCTCATTTTCTCGGCTCTATGAGCACGTAGCGCCTTGTGTTTAGGCTCATTTTAATCACCTCAATTAGGTGCATACGGTAATGCAAAAAAACCTGCTCAAAAAGAGCTCCATATGCCCAAACTCGAGCATCGACAATGTGCAAAAATTTGCCAAATTTTCAACGACGTGTTTCTCGGCTCTATGAGCACGTAGAAAGTTGTGCATAGGCTCATTTTAAAGAACTCGATGAGCTGATTACGGTAATGCAAAAAAACCTGCTCAAAACGGGCTCCGTACGCCCAAACTGGAGCATCAAAAAATGCACAAATAAAAAAATTTCAAAATTAAATTTCGTCGGCTCCGTGAGCACCTACAAGGTTGTGCTCAGGATATGTTGTAGACAAAAAAATTCTGTACAAGAGCATCTAACACGCGTCTCTCAAAATGAGCACATTCTTCTGAAATGGAGCATCGAAAAGTTTACGTGAAAAAAAATTTTTCAAAAGTTTTTGCTCATTTTCTCGGCTCTATGAGCACGTAGCGCCTTGTGTTTAGGCTCATTTTAATCACCTCAATTAGGTGCATACGGTAATGCAAAAAAACCTGCTCAAAAAGAGCTCCATATGCCCAAACTCGAGCATCGACAATGTGCAAAAATTTGCCAAATTTTCAACGACGTGTTTCTCGGCTCTATGAGCACGTAGAAAGTTGTGCATAGGCTCATTTTAAAGAACTCGATGAGCTGATTACGGTAATGCAAAAAAACCTGCTCAAAACAAGCTCCGTACGCCCAAACTGGAGCATCAAAAAATGCACAAATAAAAAAATTTCAAAATTAAATTTCGTCGGCTCCGTGAGCACCTACAAGGTTGTGCTCAGGATATGTTGTAGACAAAAAAATTCTGTACAAGAGCATCTAACACGCGTCTCTCAAAATGAGCACATTCTTCTGAAATGGAGCATCGAAAAGTTTACGTGAAAAAAAATTTTTCAAAAGTTTTTGCTCATTTTCTCGGCTCTATGAGCACGTAGCGCCTTGTGTTTAGGCTCATTTTAATCACCTCAATTAGGTACATACGGTAATGCAAAAAAACCTGCTCAAAAAGAGCTCCATATGCCCAAACTCGAGCATCGACAATGTGCAAAAATTTGCCAAATTTTCAACGACGTGTTTCTCGGCTCTATGAGCACGTAGAAAGTTGTGCATAGGCTCATTTTAAAGAACTCGATGAGCTGATTACGGTAATGCAAAAAAACCTGCTCAAAACGAGCTCCGTACGCCCAAACTGGAGCATCAAAAAATGCACAAATAAAAAAATTTCAAAATTAAATTTCGTCGGCTCCGTGAGCACCTACAAGGTTGTGCTCAGGATATGTTGTAGACAAAAAAATTCTGTACAAGAGCATCTAACACGCGTCTCTCAAAATGAGCACATTCTTCTGAAATGGAGCATCGAAAAGTTTACGTGAAAAAAAATTTTTCAAAAGTTTTTGCTCATTTTCTCGGCTCTATGAGCACGTAGCGCCTTGTGTTTAGGCTCATTTTAATCACCTCAATTAGGTGCATACGGTAATGCAAAAAAACCTGCTCAAAAAGAGCTCCATATGCCCAAACTCGAGCATCGACAATGTGCAAAAATTTGCCAAATTTTCAACGACGTGTTTCTCGGCTCTATGAGCACGTAGAAAGTTGTGCATAGGCTCATTTTAAAGAACTCGATGAGCTGATTACGGTAATGCAAAAAAACCTGCTCAAAACGAGCTCCGTACGCCCAAACTGGAGCATCAAAAAATGCACAAATAAAAAAATTTCAAAATTAAATTTCGTCGGCTCCGTGAGCACCTACAAGGTTGTGCTCAGGATATGTTGTAGACAAAAAAATTCTGTACAAGAGCATCTAACACGCGTCTCTCAAAATGAGCACATTCTTCTGAAATGGAGCATCGAAAAGTTTACGTGAAAAAAAATTTTTCAAAAGTTTTTGCTCATTTTCTCGGCTCTATGAGCACGTAGCGCCTTGTGTTTAGGCTCATTTTAATCACCTTAATTAGGTGCATACGGTAATGCAAAAAAACCTGCTCAAAAAGAGCTCCATATGCCCAAACTCGAGCATCGACAATGTGCAAAAATTTGCCAAATTTTCAACGACGTGTTTCTCGGCTCTATGAGCACGTAGAAAGTTGTGCATAGGCTCATTTTAAAGAACTCGATGAGCTGATTACGGTAATGCAAAAAAACCTGCTCAAAACGAGCTCCGTACGCCCAAACTGGAGCATCAAAAAATGCACAAATAAAAAAATTTCAAAATTAAATTTCGTCGGCTCCGTGAGCACCTACAAGGTTGTGCTCAGGATATGTTGTAGACAAAAAAATTCTGTACAAGAGCATCTAACACGCGTCTCTCAAAATGAGCACATTCTTCTGAAATGGAGCATCGAAAAGTTTACGTGAAAAAAAATTTTTCAAAAGTTTTTGCTCATTTTCTCGGCTCTATGAGCACGTAGCGCCTTGTGTTTAGGCTCATTTTAATCACCTCAATTAGGTGCATACGGTAATGCAAAAAAACCTGCTCAAAAAGAGCTCCATATGCCCAAACTCGAGCATCGACAATGTGCAAAAATTTGCCAAATTTTCAACGACGTGTTTCTCGGCTCTATGAGCACGTAGAAAGTTGTGCATAGGCTCATTTTAAAGAACTCGATGAGCTGATTACGGTAATGCAAAAAAACCTGCTCAAAACGAGCTCCGTACGCCCAAACTGGAGCATCAAAAAATGCACAAATAAAAAAATTTCAAAATTAAATTTCGTCGGCTCCGTGAGCACCTACAAGGTTGTGCTCAGGATATGTTGTAGACAAAAAAATTCTGTACAAGAGCATCTAACACGCGTCTCTCAAAATGAGCACATTCTTCTGAAATGGAGCATCGAAAAGTTTACGTGAAAAAAATTTTTTCAAAAGTTTTTGCTCATTTTCTCGGCTCTATGAGCACGTAGCGCCTTGTGTTTAGGCTCATTTTAATCACCTCAATTAGGTGCATACGGTAATGCAAAAAAACCTGCTCAAAAAGAGCTCCATATGCCCAAACTCGAGCATCGACAATGTGCAAAAATTTGCCAAATTTTCAACGACGTGTTTCTCGGCTCTATGAGCACGTAGAAAGTTGTGCATAGGCTCATTTTAAAGAACTCGATGAGCTGATTACGGTAATGCAAAAAAACCTGCTCAGAACGAGCTCCGTACGCCCAAACTGGAGCATCAAAAAATGCACAAATAAAAAAATTTCAAAATTAAATTTCGTCGGCTCCGTGAGCACCTACAAGGTTGTGCTCAGGATATGTTGTAGACAAAAAAATTCTGTACAAGAGCATCTAACACGCGTCTCTCAAAATGAGCACATTCTTCTGAAATGGAGCATCGAAAAGTTTACGTGAAAAAAAATTTTTCAAAAGTTTTTGCTCATTTTCTCGGCTCTATGAGCACGTAGCGCCTTGTGTTTAGGCTCATTTTAATCACCTCAATTAGGTGCATACGGTAATGCAAAAAAACCTGCTCAAAAAGAGCTCCATATGCCCAAACTCGAGCATCGACAATGTGCAAAAATTTGCCAAATTTTCAACGACGTGTTTCTCGGCTCTATGAGCACGTAGAAAGTTGTGCATAGGCTCATTTTAAAGAACTCGATGAGCTGATTACGGTAATGCAAAAAAACCTGCTCAAAACAAGCTCCGTACGCCCAAACTGGAGCATCAAAAAATGCACAAATAAAAAAATTTCAAAATTAAATTTCGTCGGCTCCGTGAGCACCTACAAGGTTGTGCTCAGGATATGTTGTAGACAAAAAAATTCTGTACAAGAGCATCTAACACGCGTCTCTCAAAATGAGCACATTCTTCTGAAATGGAGCATCGAAAAGTTTACGTGAAAAAAAATTTTTCAAAAGTTTTTGCTCATTTTCTCGGCTCTATGAGCACGTAGCGCCTTGTGTTTAGGCTCATTTTAATCACCTCAATTAGGTGCATACGGTAATGCAAAAAAACCTGCTCAAAAAGAGCTCCATATGCCCAAACTCGAGCATCGACAATGTGCAAAAATTTGCCAAATTTTCAACGACGTGTTTCTCGGCTCTATGAGCACGTAGAAAGTTGTGCATAGGCTCATTTTAAAGAACTCGATGAGCTGATTACGGTAATGCAAAAAAACTTGCTCAAAACGAGCTCCGTACGCCCAAACTGGAGCATCAAAAAATGCACAAATAAAAAAATTTCAAAATTAAATTTCGTCGGCTCCGTGAGCACCTACAAGGTTGTGCTCAGGATATGTTGTAGACAAAAAAATTCTGTACAAGAGCATCTAACACGCGTCTCTCAAAATGAGCACATTCTTCTGAAATGGAGCATCGAAAAGTTTACGTGAAAAAAAATTTTTCAAAAGTTTTTGCTCATTTTCTCGGCTCTATGAGCACGTAGCGCCTTGTGTTTAGGCTCATTTTAATCACCTCAATTAGGTGCATACGGTAATGCAAAAAAACCTGCTCAAAAAGAGCTCCATATGCCCAAACTCGAGCATCGACAATGTGCAAAAATTTGCCAAATTTTCAACGACGTGTTTCTCGGCTCTATGAGCACGTAGAAAGTTGTGCATAGGCTCATTTTAAAGAACTCGATGAGCTGATTACGGTAATGCAAAAAAACCTGCTCAAAACGAGCTCCGTACGCCCAAACTGGAGCATCAAAAAATGCACAAATAAAAAAATTTCAAAATTAAATTTCGTCGGCTCCGTGAGCACCTACAAGGTTGTGCTCAGGATATGTTGTAGACAAAAAAATTCTGTACAAGAGCATCTAACACGCGTCTCTCAAAATGAGCACATTCTTCTGAAATGGAGCATCGAAAAGTTTACGTGAAAAAAAATTTTTCAAAAGTTTTTGCTCATTTTCTCGGCTCTATGAGCACGTAGCGCCTTGTGTTTAGGCTCATTTTAATCACCTCAATTAGGTGCATACGGTAATGCAAAAAAACCTGCTCAAAAAGAGCTCCATATGCCCAAACTCGAGCATCGACAATGTGCAAAAATTTGCCAAATTTTCAACGACGTGTTTCTCGGCTCTATGAGCACGTAGAAAGTTGTGCATAGGCTCATTTTAAAGAACTCGATGAGCTGATTACGGTAATGCAAAAAAACCTGCTCAAAACGAGCTCCGTACGCCCAAACTGGAGCATCAAAAAATGCACAAATAAAAAAATTTCAAAATTAAATTTCGTCGGCTCCGTGAGCACCTACAAGGTTGTGCTCAGGATATGTTGTAGACAAAAAAATTCTGTACAAGAGCATCTAACACGCGTCTCTCAAAATGAGCACATTCTTCTGAAATGGAGCATCGAAAAGTTTACGTGAAAAAAAATTTTTCAAAAGTTTTTGCTCATTTTCTCGGCTCTATGAGCACGTAGCGCCTTGTGTTTAGGCTCATTTTAATCACCTCAATTAGGTGCATACGGTAATGCAAAAAAACCTGCTCAAAAAGAGCTCCATATGCCCAAACTCGAGCATCGACAATGTGCAAAAATTTGCCAAATTTTCAACGACGTGTTTCTCGGCTCTATGAGCACGTAGAAAGTTGTGCATAGGCTCATTTTAAAGAACTCGATGAGCTGATTACGGTAATGCAAAAAAACCTGCTCAAAACGAGCTCCGTACGCCCAAACTGGAGCATCAAAAAATGCACAAATAAAAAAATTTCAAAATTAAATTTCGTCGGCTCCGTGAGCACCTACAAGGTTGTGCTCAGGATATGTTGTAGACAAAAAAATTCTGTACAAGAGCATCTAACACGCGTCTCTCAAAATGAGCACATTCTTCTGAAATGGAGCATCGAAAAGTTTACGTGAAAAAAAATTTTTCAAAAGTTTTTGCTCATTTTCTCGGCTCTATGAGCACGTAGCGCCTTGTGTTTAGGCTCATTTTAATCACCTCAATTAGGTGCATACGGTAATGCAAAAAAACCTGCTCAAAAAGAGCTCCATATGCCCAAACTCGAGCATCGACAATGTGCAAAAATTTGCCAAATTTTCAACGACGTGTTTCTCGGCTCTATGAGCACGTAGAAAGTTGTGCATAGGCTCATTTTAAAGAACTCGATGAGCTGATTACGGTAATGCAAAAAAACTTGCTCAAAACGAGCTCCGTACGCCCAAACTGGAGCATCAAAAAATGCACAAATAAAAAAATTTCAAAATTAAATTTCGTCGGCTCCGTGAGCACCTACAAGGTTGTGCTCAGGATATGTTGTAGACAAAAAAATTCTGTACAAGAGCATCTAACACGCGTCTCTCAAAATGAGCACATTCTTCTGAAATGGAGCATCGAAAAGTTTACGTGAAAAAAAATTTTTCAAAAGTTTTTGCTCATTTTCTCGGCTCTATGAGCACGTAGCGCCTTGTGTTTAGGCTCATTTTAATCACCTCAATTAGGTGCATACGGTAATGCAAAAAAACCTGCTCAAAAAGAGCTCCATATGCCCAAACTCGAGCATCGACAATGTGCAAAAATTTGCCAAATTTTCAACGACGTGTTTCTCGGCTCTATGAGCACGTAGAAAGTTGTGCATAGGCTCATTTTAAAGAACTCGATGAGCTGATTACGGTAATGCAAAAAAACCTGCTCAAAACGAGCTCCGTACGCCCAAACTGGAGCATCAAAAAATGCACAAATAAAAAAATTTCAAAATTAAATTTCGTCGGCTCCGTGAGCACCTACAAGGTTGTGCTCAGGATATGTTGTAGACAAAAAAATTCTGTACAAGAGCATCTAACACGCGTCTCTCAAAATGAGCACATTCTTCTGAAATGGAGCATCGAAAAGTTTACGTGAAAAAAAATTTTTCAAAAGTTTTTGCTCATTTTCTCGGCTCTATGAGCACGTAGCGCCTTGTGTTTAGGCTCATTTTAATCACCTCAATTAGGTGCATACGGTAATGCAAAAAAACCTGCTCAAAAAGAGCTCCATATGCCCAAACTCGAGCATCGACAATGTGCAAAAATTTGCCAAATTTTCAACGACGTGTTTCTCGGCTCTATGAGCACGTAGAAAGTTGTGCATAGGCTCATTTTAAAGAACTCGATGAGCTGATTACGGTAATGCAAAAAAACCTGCTCAGAACGAGCTCCGTACGCCCAAACTGGAGCATCAAAAAATGCACAAATAAAAAAATTTCAAAATTAAATTTCGTCGGCTCCGTGAGCACCTACAAGGTTGTGCTCAGGATATGTTGTAGACAAAAAAATTCTGTACAAGAGCATCTAACACGCGTCTCTCAAAATGAGCACATTCTTCTGAAATGGAGCATCGAAAAGTTTACGTGAAAAAAAATTTTTCAAAAGTTTTTGCTCATTTTCTCGGCTCTATGAGCACGTAGCGCCTTGTGTTTAGGCTCATTTTAATCACCTCAATTAGGTGCATACGGTAATGCAAAAAAACCTGCTCAAAAAGAGCTCCATATGCCCAAACTCGAGCATCGACAATGTGCAAAAATTTGCCAAATTTTCAACGACGTGTTTCTCGGCTCTATGAGCACGTAGAAAGTTGTGCATAGGCTCATTTTAAAGAACTCGATGAGCTGATTACGGTAATGCAAAAAAACCTGCTCAGAACGAGCTCCGTACGCCCAAACTGGAGCATCAAAAAATGCACAAATAAAAAAATTTCAAAATTAAATTTCGTCGGCTCCGTGAGCACCTACAAGGTTGTGCTCAGGATATGTTGTAGACAAAAAAATTCTGTACAAGAGCATCTAACACGCGTCTCTCAAAATGAGCACATTCTTCTGAAATGGAGCATCGAAAAGTTTACGTGAAAAAAAATTTTTCAAAAGTTTTTGCTCATTTTCTCGGCTCTATGAGCACGTAGCGCCTTGTGTTTAGGCTCATTTTAATCACCTCAATTAGGTGCATACGGTAATGCAAAAAAACCTGCTCAAAAAGAGCTCCATATGCCCAAACTCGAGCATCGACAATGTGCAAAAATTTGCCAAATTTTCAACGACGTGTTTCTCGGCTCTATGAGCACGTAGAAAGTTGTGCATAGGCTCATTTTAAAGAACTCGATGAGCTGATTACGGTAATGCAAAAAAAACCTGATCAAAACGAGCTCCGTACGCCCAAACTGGAGCATCAAAAAATGCACAAATGAAAAAATTTCAAAATTAAATTTCGTCGGCTCCGTGAGCACCTACAAGGTTGTGCTCAGGATATGTTGTAGACAAAAAAATTCTGTACAAGAGCATCTAACACGCGTCTCTCAAAATGAGCACATTCTTCTGAAATGGAGCATCGAAAAGTTTACGTGAAAAAAAATTTTTCAAAAGTTTTTGCTCATTTTCTCGGCTCTATGAGCACGTAGCGCCTTGTGTTTAGGCTCATTTTAATCACCTCAATTAGGTGCATACGGTAATGCAAAAAAACCTGCTCAAAAAGAGCTCCATATGCCCAAACTCGAGCATCGACAATGTGCAAAAATTTGCCAAATTTTCAACGACGTGTTTCTCGGCTCTATGAGCACGTAGAAAGTTGTGCATAGGCTCATTTTAAAGAACTCGATGAGCTGATTACGGTAATGCAAAAAAACCTGCTCAAAACGAGCTCCGTACGCCCAAACTGGAGCATCAAAAAATGCACAAATAAAAAAATTTCAAAATTAAATTTCGTCGGCTCCGTGAGCACCTACAAGGTTGTGCTCAGGATATGTTGTAGACAAAAAAATTCTGTACAAGAGCATCTAACACGCGTCTCTCAAAATGAGCACATTCTTCTGAAATGGAGCATCGAAAAGTTTACGTGAAAAAAAATTTTTCAAAAGTTTTTGCTCATTTTCTCGGCTCTATGAGCACGTAGCGCCTTGTGTTTAGGCTCATTTTAATCACCTTAATTAGGTGCATACGGTAATGCAAAAAAACCTGCTCAAAAAGAGCTCCATATGCCCAAACTCGAGCATCGACAATGTGCAAAAATTTGCCAAATTTTCAACGACGTGTTTCTCGGCTCTATGAGCACGTAGAAAGTTGTGCATAGGCTCATTTTAAAGAACTCGATGAGCTGATTACGGTAATGCAAAAAAACCTGCTCAAAACGAGCTCCGTACGCCCAAACTGGAGCATCAAAAAATGCACAAATAAAAAAATTTCAAAATTAAATTTCGTCGGCTCCGTGAGCACCTACAAGGTTGTGCTCAGGATATGTTGTAGACAAAAAAATTCTGTACAAGAGCATCTAACACGCGTCTCTCAAAATGAGCACATTCTTCTGAAATGGAGCATCGAAAAGTTTACGTGAAAAAAAATTTTTCAAAAGTTTTTGCTCATTTTCTCGGCTCTATGAGCACGTAGCGCCTTGTGTTTAGGCTCATTTTAATCACCTCAATTAGGTGCATACGGTAATGCAAAAAAACCTGCTCAAAAAGAGCTCCATATGCCCAAACTCGAGCATCGACAATGTGCAAAAATTTGCCAAATTTTCAACGACGTGTTTCTCGGCTCTATGAGCACGTAGAAAGTTGTGCATAGGCTCATTTTAAAGAACTCGATGAGCTGATTACGGTAATGCAAAAAAACCTGCTCAAAACGAGCTCCGTACGCCCAAACTGGAGCATCAAAAAATGCACAAATAAAAAAATTTCAAAATTAAATTTCGTCGGCTCCGTGAGCACCTACAAGGTTGTGCTCAGGATATGTTGTAGACAAAAAAATTCTGTACAAGAGCATCTAACACGCGTCTCTCAAAATGAGCACATTCTTCTGAAATGGAGCATCGAAAAGTTTACGTGAAAAAAAATTTTTCAAAAGTTTTTGCTCATTTTCTCGGCTCTATGAGCACGTAGCGCCTTGTGTTTAGGCTCATTTTAATCACCTCAATTAGGTGCATACGGTAATGCAAAAAAACCTGCTCAAAAAGAGCTCCATATGCCCAAACTCGAGCATCGACAATGTGCAAAAATTTGCCAAATTTTCAACGACGTGTTTCTCGGCTCTATGAGCACGTAGAAAGTTGTGCATAGGCTCATTTTAAAGAACTCGATGAGCTGATTACGGTAATGCAAAAAAACCTGCTCAGAACGAGCTCCGTACGCCCAAACTGGAGCATCAAAAAATGCACAAATAAAAAAATTTCAAAATTAAATTTCGTCGGCTCCGTGAGCACCTACAAGGTTGTGCTCAGGATATGTTGTAGACAAAAAAATTCTGTACAAGAGCATCTAACACGCGTCTCTCAAAATGAGCACATTCTTCTGAAATGGAGCATCGAAAAGTTTACGTGAAAAAAAATTTTTCAAAAGTTTTTGCTCATTTTCTCGGCTCTATGAGCACGTAGCGCCTTGTGTTTAGGCTCATTTTAATCACCTCAATTAGGTGCATACGGTAATGCAAAAAAACCTGCTCAAAAAGAGCTCCATATGCCCAAACTCGAGCATCGACAATGTGCAAAAATTTGCCAAATTTTCAACGACGTGTTTCTCGGCTCTATGAGCACGTAGAAAGTTGTGCATAGGCTCATTTTAAAGAACTCGATGAGCTGATTACGGTAATGCAAAAAAACCTGCTCAAAACAAGCTCCGTACGCCCAAACTGGAGCATCAAAAAATGCACAAATAAAAAAATTTCAAAATTAAATTTCGTCGGCTCCGTGAGCACCTACAAGGTTGTGCTCAGGATATGTTGTAGACAAAAAAATTCTGTACAAGAGCATCTAACACGCGTCTCTCAAAATGAGCACATTCTTCTGAAATGGAGCATCGAAAAGTTTACGTGAAAAAAAATTTTTCAAAAGTTTTTGCTCATTTTCTCGGCTCTATGAGCACGTAGCGCCTTGTGTTTAGGCTCATTTTAATCACCTCAATTAGGTGCATACGGTAATGCAAAAAAACCTGCTCAAAAAGAGCTCCATATGCCCAAACTCGAGCATCGACAATGTGCAAAAATTTGCCAAATTTTCAACGACGTGTTTCTCGGCTCTATGAGCACGTAGAAAGTTGTGCATAGGCTCATTTTAAAGAACTCGATGAGCTGATTACGGTAATGCAAAAAAACTTGCTCAAAACGAGCTCCGTACGCCCAAACTGGAGCATCAAAAAATGCACAAATAAAAAAATTTCAAAATTAAATTTCGTCGGCTCCGTGAGCACCTACAAGGTTGTGCTCAGGATATGTTGTAGACAAAAAAATTCTGTACAAGAGCATCTAACACGCGTCTCTCAAAATGAGCACATTCTTCTGAAATGGAGCATCGAAAAGTTTACGTGAAAAAAAATTTTTCAAAAGTTTTTGCTCATTTTCTCGGCTCTATGAGCACGTAGCGCCTTGTGTTTAGGCTCATTTTAATCACCTCAATTAGGTGCATACGGTAATGCAAAAAAACCTGCTCAAAAAGAGCTCCATATGCCCAAACTCGAGCATCGACAATGTGCAAAAATTTGCCAAATTTTCAACGACGTGTTTCTCGGCTCTATGAGCACGTAGAAAGTTGTGCATAGGCTCATTTTAAAGAACTCGATGAGCTGATTACGGTAATGCAAAAAAACCTGCTCAAAACGAGCTCCGTACGCCCAAACTGGAGCATCAAAAAATGCACAAATAAAAAAATTTCAAAATTAAATTTCGTCGGCTCCGTGAGCACCTACAAGGTTGTGCTCAGGATATGTTGTAGACAAAAAAATTCTGTACAAGAGCATCTAACACGCGTCTCTCAAAATGAGCACATTCTTCTGAAATGGAGCATCGAAAAGTTTACGTGAAAAAAAATTTTTCAAAAGTTTTTGCTCATTTTCTCGGCTCTATGAGCACGTAGCGCCTTGTGTTTAGGCTCATTTTAATCACCTCAATTAGGTGCATACGGTAATGCAAAAAAACCTGCTCAAAAAGAGCTCCATATGCCCAAACTCGAGCATCGACAATGTGCAAAAATTTGCCAAATTTTCAACGACGTGTTTCTCGGCTCTATGAGCACGTAGAAAGTTGTGCATAGGCTCATTTTAAAGAACTCGATGAGCTGATTACGGTAATGCAAAAAAACCTGCTCAGAACGAGCTCCGTACGCCCAAACTGGAGCATCAAAAAATGCACAAATAAAAAAATTTCAAAATTAAATTTCGTCGGCTCCGTGAGCACCTACAAGGTTGTGCTCAGGATATGTTGTAGACAAAAAAATTCTGTACAAGAGCATCTAACACGCGTCTCTCAAAATGAGCACATTCTTCTGAAATGGAGCATCGAAAAGTTTACGTGAAAAAAAATTTTTCAAAAGTTTTTGCTCATTTTCTCGGCTCTATGAGCACGTAGCGCCTTGTGTTTAGGCTCATTTTAATCACCTCAATTAGGTGCATACGGTAATGCAAAAAAACCTGCTCAAAAAGAGCTCCATATGCCCAAACTCGAGCATCGACAATGTGCAAAAATTTGCCAAATTTTCAACGACGTGTTTCTCGGCTCTATGAGCACGTAGAAAGTTGTGCATAGGCTCATTTTAAAGAACTCGATGAGCTGATTACGGTAATGCAAAAAAACCTGCTCAAAACGAGCTCCGTACGCCCAAACTGGAGCATCAAAAAATGCACAAATAAAAAAATTTCAAAATTAAATTTCGTCGGCTCCGTGAGCACCTACAAGGTTGTGCTCAGGATATGTTGTAGACAAAAAAATTCTGTACAAGAGCATCTAACACGCGTCTCTCAAAATGAGCACATTCTTCTGAAATGGAGCATCGAAAAGTTTACGTGAAAAAAAATTTTTCAAAAGTTTTTGCTCATTTTCTCGGCTCTATGAGCACGTAGCGCCTTGTGTTTAGGCTCATTTTAATCACCTCAATTAGGTGCATACGGTAATGCAAAAAAACCTGCTCAAAAAGAGCTCCATATGCCCAAACTCGAGCATCGACAATGTGCAAAAATTTGCCAAATTTTCAACGACGTGTTTCTCGGCTCTATGAGCACGTAGAAAGTTGTGCATAGGCTCATTTTAAAGAACTCGATGAGCTGATTACGGTAATGCAAAAAAACCTGCTCAAAACGAGCTCCGTACGCCCAAACTGGAGCATCAAAAAATGCACAAATAAAAAAATTTCAAAATTAAATTTCGTCGGCTCCGTGAGCACCTACAAGGTTGTGCTCAGGATATGTTGTAGACAAAAAAATTCTGTACAAGAGCATCTAACACGCGTCTCTCAAAATGAGCACATTCTTCTGAAATGGAGCATCGAAAAGTTTACGTGAAAAAAAATTTTTCAAAAGTTTTTGCTCATTTTCTCGGCTCTATGAGCACGTAGCGCCTTGTGTTTAGGCTCATTTTAATCACCTCAATTAGGTGCATACGGTAATGCAAAAAAACCTGCTCAAAAAGAGCTCCATATGCCCAAACTCGAGCATCGACAATGTGCAAAAATTTGCCAAATTTTCAACGACGTGTTTCTCGGCTCTATGAGCACGTAGAAAGTTGTGCATAGGCTCATTTTAAAGAACTCGATGAGCTGATTACGGTAATGCAAAAAAACCTGCTCAGAACGAGCTCCGTACGCCCAAACTGGAGCATCAAAAAATGCACAAATAAAAAAATTTCAAAATTAAATTTCGTCGGCTCCGTGAGCACCTACAAGGTTGTGCTCAGGATATGTTGTAGACAAAAAAATTCTGTACAAGAGCATCTAACACGCGTCTCTCAAAATGAGCACATTCTTCTGAAATGGAGCATCGAAAAGTTTACGTGAAAAAAAATTTTTCAAAAGTTTTTGCTCATTTTCTCGGCTCTATGAGCACGTAGCGCCTTGTGTTTAGGCTCATTTTAATCACCTCAATTAGGTGCATACGGTAATGCAAAAAAACCTGCTCAAAAAGAGCTCCATATGCCCAAACTCGAGCATCGACAATGTGCAAAAATTTGCCAAATTTTCAACGACGTGTTTCTCGGCTCTATGAGCACGTAGAAAGTTGTGCATAGGCTCATTTTAAAGAACTCGATGAGCTGATTACGGTAATGCAAAAAAAACCTGATCAAAACGAGCTCCGTACGCCCAAACTGGAGCATCAAAAAATGCACAAATGAAAAAATTTCAAAATTAAATTTCGTCGGCTCCGTGAGCACCTACAAGGTTGTGCTCAGGATATGTTGTAGACAAAAAAATTCTGTACAAGAGCATCTAACACGCGTCTCTCAAAATGAGCACATTCTTCTGAAATGGAGCATCGAAAAGTTTACGTGAAAAAAAATTTTTCAAAAGTTTTTGCTCATTTTCTCGGCTCTATGAGCACGTAGCGCCTTGTGTTTAGGCTCATTTTAATCACCTCAATTAGGTGCATACGGTAATGCAAAAAAACCTGCTCAAAAAGAGCTCCATATGCCCAAACTCGAGCATCGACAATGTGCAAAAATTTGCCAAATTTTCAACGACGTGTTTCTCGGCTCTATGAGCACGTAGAAAGTTGTGCATAGGCTCATTTTAAAGAACTCGATGAGCTGATTACGGTAATGCAAAAAAACCTGCTCAAAACGAGCTCCGTACGCCCAAACTGGAGCATCAAAAAATGCACAAATAAAAAAATTTCAAAATTAAATTTCGTCGGCTCCGTGAGCACCTACAAGGTTGTGCTCAGGATATGTTGTAGACAAAAAAATTCTGTACAAGAGCATCTAACACGCGTCTCTCAAAATGAGCACATTCTTCTGAAATGGAGCATCGAAAAGTTTACGTGAAAAAAAATTTTTCAAAAGTTTTTGCTCATTTTCTCGGCTCTATGAGCACGTAGCGCCTTGTGTTTAGGCTCATTTTAATCACCTCAATTAGGTGCATACGGTAATGCAAAAAAACCTGCTCAAAAAGAGCTCCATATGCCCAAACTCGAGCATCGACAATGTGCAAAAATTTGCCAAATTTTCAACGACGTGTTTCTCGGCTCTATGAGCACGTAGAAAGTTGTGCATAGGCTCATTTTAAAGAACTCGATGAGCTGATTACGGTAATGCAAAAAAACCTGCTCAGAACGAGCTCCGTACGCCCAAACTGGAGCATCAAAAAATGCACAAATAAAAAAATTTCAAAATTAAATTTCGTCGGCTCCGTGAGCACCTACAAGGTTGTGCTCAGGATATGTTGTAGACAAAAAAATTCTGTACAAGAGCATCTAACACGCGTCTCTCAAAATGAGCACATTCTTCTGAAATGGAGCATCGAAAAGTTTACGTGAAAAAAAATTTTTCAAAAGTTTTTGCTCATTTTCTCGGCTCTATGAGCACGTAGCGCCTTGTGTTTAGGCTCATTTTAATCACCTCAATTAGGTGCATACGGTAATGCAAAAAAACCTGCTCAAAAAGAGCTCCATATGCCCAAACTCGAGCATCGACAATGTGCAAAAATTTGCCAAATTTTCAACAACGTGTTTCTCGGCTCTATGAGCACGTAGAAAGTTGTGCATAGGCTCATTTTAAAGAACTCGATGAGCTGATTACGGTAATGCAAAAAAAACCTGCTCAAAACGAGCTCCGTACGCCCAAACTGGAGCATCAAAAAATGCACAAATAAAAAAATTTCAAAATTAAATTTCGTCGGCTCCGTGAGCACCTACAAGGTTGTGCTCAGGATATGTTGTAGACAAAAAAATTCTGTACAAGAGCATCTAACACGCGTCTCTCAAAATGAGCACATTCTTCTGAAATGGAGCATCGAAAAGTTTACGTGAAAAAAAATTTTTCAAAAGTTTTTGCTCATTTTCTCGGCTCTATGAGCACGTAGCGCCTTGTGTTTAGGCTCATTTTAATCACCTCAATTAGGTGCATACGGTAATGCAAAAAAACCTGCTCAAAAAGAGCTACATATGCCCAAACTCGAGCATCGACAATGTGCAAAAATTTGCCAAATTTTCAACGACGTGTTTCTCGGCTCTATGAGCACGTAGAAAGTTGTGCATAGGCTCATTTTAAAGAACTCGATGAGCTGATTACGGTAATGCAAAAAAACCTGCTCAGAACGAGCTCCGTACGCCCAAACTGGAGCATCAAAAAATGCACAAATAAAAAAATTTCAAAATTAAATTTCGTCGGCTCCGTGAGCACCTACAAGGTTGTGCTCAGGATATGTTGTAGACAAAAAAATTCTGTACAAGAGCATCTAACACGCGTCTCTCAAAATGAGCACATTCTTCTGAAATGGAGCATCGAAAAGTTTACGTGAAAAAAAATTTTTCAAAAGTTTTTGCTCATTTTCTCGGCTCTATGAGCACGTAGCGCCTTGTGTTTAGGCTCATTTTAATCACCTCAATTAGGTGCATACGGTAATGCAAAAAAACCTGCTCAAAAAGAGCTCCATATGCCCAAACTCGAGCATCGACAATGTGCAAAAATTTGCCAAATTTTCAACGACGTGTTTCTCGGCTCTATGAGCACGTAGAAAGTTGTGCATAGGCTCATTTTAAAGAACTCGATGAGCTGATTACGGTAATGCAAAAAAAACCTGATCAAAACGAGCTCCGTACGCCCAAACTGGAGCATCAAAAAATGCACAAATAAAAAAATTTCAAAATTAAATTTCGTCGGCTCCGTGAGCACCTACAAGGTTGTGCTCAGGATATGTTGTAGACAAAAAAATTCTGTACAAGAGCATCTAACACGCGTCTCTCAAAATGAGCACATTCTTCTGAAATGGAGCATCGAAAAGTTTACGTGAAAAAAAATTTTTCAAAAGTTTTTGCTCATTTTCTCGGCTCTATGAGCACGTAGCGCCTTGTGTTTAGGCTCATTTTAATCACCTCAATTAGGTGCATACGGTAATGCAAAAAAACCTGCTCAAAAAGAGCTCCATATGCCCAAACTCGAGCATCGACAATGTGCAAAAATTTGCCAAATTTTCAACGACGTGTTTCTCGGCTCTATGAGCACGTAGAAAGTTGTGCATAGGCTCATTTTAAAGAACTCGATGAGCTGATTACGGTAATGCAAAAAAACCTGCTCAGAACGAGCTCCGTACGCCCAAACTGGAGCATCAAAAAATGCACAAATAAAAAAATTTCAAAATTAAATTTCGTCGGCTCCGTGAGCACCTACAAGGTTGTGCTCAGGATATGTTGTAGACAAAAAAATTCTGTACAAGAGCATCTAACACGCGTCTCTCAAAATGAGCACATTCTTCTGAAATGGAGCATCGAAAAGTTTACGTGAAAAAAAATTTTTCAAAAGTTTTTGCTCATTTTCTCGGCTCTATGAGCACGTAGCGCCTTGTGTTTAGGCTCATTTTAATCACCTCAATTAGGTGCATACGGTAATGCAAAAAAACCTGCTCAAAAAGAGCTCCATATGCCCAAACTCGAGCATCGACAATGTGCAAAAATTTGCCAAATTTTCAACGACGTGTTTCTCGGCTCTATGAGCACGTAGAAAGTTGTGCATAGGCTCATTTTAAAGAACTCGATGAGCTGATTACGGTAATGCAAAAAAAACCTGCTCAAAACGAGCTCCGTACGCCCAAACTGGAGCATCAAAAAATGCACAAATAAAAAAATTTCAAAATTAAATTTCGTCGGCTCCGTGAGCACCTACAAGGTTGTGCTCAGGATATGTTGTAGACAAAAAAATTCTGTACAAGAGCATCTAACACGCGTCTCTCAAAATGAGCACATTCTTCTGAAATGGAGCATCGAAAAGTTTACGTGAAAAAAAATTTTTCAAAAGTTTTTGCTCATTTTCTCGGCTCTATGAGCACGTAGCGCCTTGTGTTTAGGCTCATTTTAATCACCTCAATTAGGTGCATACGGTAATGCAAAAAAACCTGCTCAAAAAGAGCTCCATATGCCCAAACTCGAGCATCGACAATGTGCAAAAATTTGCCAAATTTTCAACGACGTGTTTCTCGGCTCTATGAGCACGTAGAAAGTTGTGCATAGGCTCATTTTAAAGAACTCGATGAGCTGATTACGGTAATGCAAAAAAACCTGCTCAAAACGAGCTCCGTACGCCCAAACTGGAGCATCAAAAAATGCACAAATAAAAAAATTTCAAAATTAAATTTCGTCGGCTCCGTGAGCACCTACAAGGTTGTGCTCAGGATATGTTGTAGACAAAAAAATTCTGTACAAGAGCATCTAAGACGCGTCTCTCAAAATGAGCACATTCTTCTGAAATGGAGCATCGAAAAGTTTACGTGAAAAAAAATTTTTCAAAAGTTTTTGCTCATTTTCTCGGCTCTATGAGCACGTAGCGCCTTGTGTTTAGGCTCATTTTAATCACCTCAATTAGGTGCATACGGTAATGCAAAAAAACCTGCTCAAAAAGAGCTCCATATGCCCAAACTCGAGCATCGACAATGTGCAAAAATTTGCCAAATTTTCAACGACGTGTTTCTCGGCTCTATGAGCACGTAGAAAGTTGTGCATAGGCTCATTTTAATGAACTCGATGAGCTGATTACGGTAATGCAAAAAAACCTGCTCAAAACGAGCTCCGTACGCCCAAACTGGAGCATCAAAAAATGCACAAATAAAAAAATTTCAAAATTAAATTTCGTCGGCTCCGTGAGCACCTACAAGGTTGTGCTCAGGATATGTTGTAGACAAAAAAATTCTGTACAAGAGCATCTAACACGCGTCTCTCAAAATGAGCACATTCTTCTGAAATGGAGCATCGAAAAGTTTACGTGAAAAAAAATTTTTCAAAAGTTTTTGCTCATTTTCTCGGCTCTATGAGCACGTAGCGCCTTGTGTTTAGGCTCATTTTAATCACCTCAATTAGGTGCATACGGTAATGCAAAAAAACCTGCTCAAAAAGAGCTCCATATGCCCAAACTCGAGCATCGACAATGTGCAAAAATTTGCCAAATTTTCAACGACGTGTTTCTCGGCTCTATGAGCACGTAGAAAGTTGTGCATAGGCTCATTTTAAAGAACTCGATGAGCTGATTACGGTAATGCAAAAAAACCTGCTCAAAACGAGCTCCGTACGCCCAAACTGGAGCATCAAAAAATGCACAAATAAAAAAATTTCAAAATTAAATTTCGTCGGCTCCGTGAGCACCTACAAGGTTGTGCTCAGGATATGTTGTAGACAAAAAAATTCTGTACAAGAGCATCTAACACGCGTCTCTCAAAATGAGCACATTCTTCTGAAATGGAGCATCGAAAAGTTTACGTGAAAAAAAATTTTTCAAAAGTTTTTGCTCATTTTCTCGGCTCTATGAGCACGTAGCGCCTTGTGTTTAGGCTCATTTTAATCACCTCAATTAGGTGCATACGGTAATGCAAAAAAACCTGCTCAAAAAGAGCTCCATATGCCCAAACTCGAGCATCGACAATGTGCAAAAATTTGCCAAATTTTCAACGACGTGTTTCTCGGCTCTATGAGCACGTAGAAAGTTGTGCATAGGCTCATTTTAAAGAACTCGATGAGCTGATTACGGTAATGCAAAAAAACCTGCTCAAAACGAGCTCCGTACGCCCAAACTGGAGCATCAAAAAATGCACAAATAAAAAAATTTCAAAATTAAATTTCGTCGGCTCCGTGAGCACCTACAAGGTTGTGCTCAGGATATGTTGTAGACAAAAAAATTCTGTACAAGAGCATCTAACACGCGTCTCTCAAAATGAGCACATTCTTCTGAAATGGAGCATCGAAAAGTTTACGTGAAAAAAAATTTTTCAAAAGTTTTTGCTCATTTTCTCGGCTCTATGAGCACGTAGCGCCTTGTGTTTAGGCTCATTTTAATCACCTCAATTAGGTGCATACGGTAATGCAAAAAAACCTGCTCAAAAAGAGCTCCATATGCCCAAACTCGAGCATCGACAATGTGCAAAAATTTGCCAAATTTTCAACGACGTGTTTCTCGGCTCTATGAGCACGTAGAAAGTTGTGCATAGGCTCATTTTAAAGAACTCGATGAGCTGATTACGGTAATGCAAAAAAACCTGCTCAAAACGAGCTCCGTACGCCCAAACTGGAGCATCAAAAAATGCACAAATAAAAAAATTTCAAAATTAAATTTCGTCGGCTCCGTGAGCACCTACAAGGTTGTGCTCAGGATATGTTGTAGACAAAAAAATTCTGTACAAGAGCATCTAACACGCGTCTCTCAAAATGAGCACATTCTTCTGAAATGGAGCATCGAAAAGTTTACGTGAAAAAAAATTTTTCAAAAGTTTTTGCTCATTTTCTCGGCTCTATGAGCACGTAGCGCCTTGTGTTTAGGCTCATTTTAATCACCTCAATTAGGTGCATACGGTAATGCAAAAAAACCTGCTCAAAAAGAGCTCCATATGCCCAAACTCGAGCATCGACAATGTGCAAAAATTTGCCAAATTTTCAACGACGTGTTTCTCGGCTCTATGAGCACGTAGAAAGTTGTGCATAGGCTCATTTTAAAGAACTCGATGAGCTGATTACGGTAATGCAAAAAAACCTGCTCAAAACGAGCTCCGTACGCCCAAACTGGAGCATCAAAAAATGCACAAATAAAAAAATTTCAAAATTAAATTTCGTCGGCTCCGTGAGCACCTACAAGGTTGTGCTCAGGATATGTTGTAGACAAAAAAATTCTGTACAAGAGCATCTAACACGCGTCTCTCAAAATGAGCACATTCTTCTGAAATGGAGCATCGAAAAGTTTACGTGAAAAAAAATTTTTCAAAAGTTTTTGCTCATTTTCTCGGCTCTATGAGCACGTAGCGCCTTGTGTTTAGGCTCATTTTAATCACCTCAATTAGGTGCATACGGTAATGCAAAAAAACCTGCTCAAAAAGAGCTCCATATGCCCAAACTCGAGCATCGACAATGTGCAAAAATTTGCCAAATTTTCAACGACGTGTTTCTCGGCTCTATGAGCACGTAGAAAGTTGTGCATAGGCTCATTTTAAAGAACTCGATGAGCTGATTACGGTAATGCAAAAAAACCTGCTCAAAACGAGCTCCGTACGCCCAAACTGGAGCATCAAAAAATGCACAAATAAAAAAATTTCAAAATTAAATTTCGTCGGCTCCGTGAGCACCTACAAGGTTGTGCTCAGGATATGTTGTAGACAAAAAAATTCTGTACAAGAGCATCTAACACGCGTCTCTCAAAATGAGCACATTCTTCTGAAATGGAGCATCGAAAAGTTTACGTGAAAAAAAATTTTTCAAAAGTTTTTGCTCATTTTCTCGGCTCTATGAGCACGTAGCGCCTTGTGTTTAGGCTCATTTTAATCACCTCAATTAGGTGCATACGGTAATGCAAAAAAACCTGCTCAAAAAGAGCTACATATGCCCAAACTCGAGCATCGACAATGTGCAAAAATTTGCCAAATTTTCAACGACGTGTTTCTCGGCTCTATGAGCACGTAGAAAGTTGTGCATAGGCTCATTTTAAAGAACTCGATGAGCTGATTACGGTAATGCAAAAAAACCTGCTCAAAACGAGCTCCGTACGCCCAAACTGGAGCATCAAAAAATGCACAAATAAAAAAATTTCAAAATTAAATTTCGTCGGCTCCGTGAGCACCTACAAGGTTGTGCTCAGGATATGTTGTAGACAAAAAAATTCTGTACAAGAGCATCTAACACGCGTCTCTCAAAATGAGCACATTCTTCTGAAATGGAGCATCGAAAAGTTTACGTGAAAAAAAATTTTTCAAAAGTTTTTGCTCATTTTCTCGGCTCTATGAGCACGTAGCGCCTTGTGTTTAGGCTCATTTTAATCACCTCAATTAGGTGCATACGGTAATGCAAAAAAACCTGCTCAAAAAGAGCTCCATATGCCCAAACTCGAGCATCGACAATGTGCAAAAATTTGCCAAATTTTCAACGACGTGTTTCTCGGCTCTATGAGCACGTAGAAAGTTGTGCATAGGCTCATTTTAAAGAACTCGATGAGCTGATTACGGTAATGCAAAAAAACCTGCTCAAAACGAGCTCCGTACGCCCAAACTGGAGCATCAAAAAATGCACAAATAAAAAAATTTCAAAATTAAATTTCGTCGGCTCCGTGAGCACCTACAAGGTTGTGCTCAGGATATGTTGTAGACAAAAAAATTCTGTACAAGAGCATCTAACACGCGTCTCTCAAAATGAGCACATTCTTCTGAAATGGAGCATCGAAAAGTTTACGTGAAAAAAAATTTTTCAAAAGTTTTTGCTCATTTTCTCGGCTCTATGAGCACGTAGCGCCTTGTGTTTAGGCTCATTTTAATCACCTCAATTAGGTGCATACGGTAATGCAAAAAAACCTGCTCAAAAAGAGCTCCATATGCCCAAACTCGAGCATCGACAATGTGCAAAAATTTGCCAAATTTTCAACGACGTGTTTCTCGGCTCTATGAGCACGTAGAAAGTTGTGCATAGGCTCATTTTAAAGAACTCGATGAGCTGATTACGGTAATGCAAAAAAACCTGCTCAAAACGAGCTCCGTACGCCCAAACTGGAGCATCAAAAAATGCACAAATAAAAAAATTTCAAAATTAAATTTCGTCGGCTCCGTGAGCACCTACAAGGTTGTGCTCAGGATATGTTGTAGACAAAAAAATTCTGTACAAGAGCATCTAACACGCGTCTCTCAAAATGAGCACATTCTTCTGAAATGGAGCATCGAAAAGTTTACGTGAAAAAAAATTTTTCAAAAGTTTTTGCTCATTTTCTCGGCTCTATGAGCACGTAGCGCCTTGTGTTTAGGCTCATTTTAATCACCTCAATTAGGTGCATACGGTAATGCAAAAAAACCTGCTCAAAAAGAGCTCCATATGCCCAAACTCGAGCATCGACAATGTGCAAAAATTTGCCAAATTTTCAACGACGTGTTTCTCGGCTCTATGAGCACGTAGAAAGTTGTGCATAGGCTCATTTTAAAGAACTCGATGAGCTGATTACGGTAATGCAAAAAAACCTGCTCAAAACGAGCTCCGTACGCCCAAACTGGAGCATCAAAAAATGCACAAATAAAAAAATTTCAAAATTAAATTTCGTCGGCTCCGTGAGCACCTACAAGGTTGTGCTCAGGATATGTTGTAGACAAAAAAATTCTGTACAAGAGCATCTAACACGCGTCTCTCAAAATGAGCACATTCTTCTGAAATGGAGCATCGAAAAGTTTACGTGAAAAAAAATTTTTCAAAAGTTTTTGCTCATTTTCTCGGCTCTATGAGCACGTAGCGCCTTGTGTTTAGGCTCATTTTAATCACCTCAATTAGGTGCATACGGTAATGCAAAAAAACCTGCTCAAAAAGAGCTCCATATGCCCAAACTCGAGCATCGACAATGTGCAAAAATTTGCCAAATTTTCAACGACGTGTTTCTCGGCTCTATGAGCACGTAGAAAGTTGTGCATAGGCTCATTTTAAAGAACTCGATGAGCTGATTACGGTAATGCAAAAAAACCTGCTCAAAACGAGCTCCGTACGCCCAAACTGGAGCATCAAAAAATGCACAAATAAAAAAATTTCAAAATTAAATTTCGTCGGCTCCGTGAGCACCTACAAGGTTGTGCTCAGGATATGTTGTAGACAAAAAAATTCTGTACAAGAGCATCTAACACGCGTCTCTCAAAATGAGCACATTCTTCTGAAATGGAGCATCGAAAAGTTTACGTGAAAAAAAATTTTTCAAAAGTTTTTGCTCATTTTCTCGGCTCTATGAGCACGTAGCGCCTTGTGTTTAGGCTCATTTTAATCACCTCAATTAGGTGCATACGGTAATGCAAAAAAACCTGCTCAAAAAGAGCTACATATGCCCAAACTCGAGCATCGACAATGTGCAAAAATTTGCCAAATTTTCAACGACGTGTTTCTCGGCTCTATGAGCACGTAGAAAGTTGTGCATAGGCTCATTTTAAAGAACTCGATGAGCTGATTACGGTAATGCAAAAAAACCTGCTCAAAACGAGCTCCGTACGCCCAAACTGGAGCATCAAAAAATGCACAAATAAAAAAATTTCAAAATTAAATTTCGTCGGCTCCGTGAGCACCTACAAGGTTGTGCTCAGGATATGTTGTAGACAAAAAAATTCTGTACAAGAGCATCTAACACGCGTCTCTCAAAATGAGCACATTCTTCTGAAATGGAGCATCGAAAAGTTTACGTGAAAAAAAATTTTTCAAAAGTTTTTGCTCATTTTCTCGGCTCTATGAGCACGTAGCGCCTTGTGTTTAGGCTCATTTTAATCACCTCAATTAGGTGCATACGGTAATGCAAAAAAACCTGCTCAAAAAGAGCTCCATATGCCCAAACTCGAGCATCGACAATGTGCAAAAATTTGCCAAATTTTCAACGACGTGTTTCTCGGCTCTATGAGCACGTAGAAAGTTGTGCATAGGCTCATTTTAAAGAACTCGATGAGCTGATTACGGTAATGCAAAAAAACCTGCTCAGAACGAGCTCCGTACGCCCAAACTGGAGCATCAAAAAATGCACAAATAAAAAAATTTCAAAATTAAATTTCGTCGGCTCCGTGAGCACCTACAAGGTTGTGCTCAGGATATGTTGTAGACAAAAAAATTCTGTACAAGAGCATCTAACACGCGTCTCTCAAAATGAGCACATTCTTCTGAAATGGAGCATCGAAAAGTTTACGTGAAAAAAAATTTTTCAAAAGTTTTTGCTCATTTTCTCGGCTCTATGAGCACGTAGCGCCTTGTGTTTAGGCTCATTTTAATCACCTCAATTAGGTGCATACGGTAATGCAAAAAAACCTGCTCAAAAAAAGCTCCATATGCCCAAACTCGAGCATCGACAATGTGCAAAAATTTGCCAAATTTTCAACGACGTGTTTCTCGGCTCTATGAGCACGTAGAAAGTTGTGCATAGGCTCATTTTAAAGAACTCGATGAGCTGATTACGGTAATGCAAAAAAACCTGCTCAAAACGAGCTCCGTACGCCCAAACTGGAGCATCAAAAAATGCACAAATAAAAAAATTTCAAAATTAAATTTCGTCGGCTCCGTGAGCACCTACAAGGTTGTGCTCAGGATATGTTGTAGACAAAAAAATTCTGTACAAGAGCATCTAACACGCGTCTCTCAAAATGAGCACATTCTTCTGAAATGGAGCATCGAAAAGTTTACGTGAAAAAAAATTTTTCAAAAGTTTTTGCTCATTTTCTCGGCTCTATGAGCACGTAGCGCCTTGTGTTTAGGCTCATTTTAATCACCTCAATTAGGTGCATACGGTAATGCAAAAAAACCTGCTCAAAAAGAGCTCCATATGCCCAAACTCGAGCATCGACAATGTGCAAAAATTTGCCAAATTTTCAACGACGTGTTTCTCGGCTCTATGAGCACGTAGAAAGTTGTGCATAGGCTCATTTTAAAGAACTCGATGAGCTGATTACGGTAATGCAAAAAAACCTGCTCAAAACGAGCTCCGTACGCCCAAACTGGAGCATCAAAAAATGCACAAATAAAAAAATTTCAAAATTAAATTTCGTCGGCTCCGTGAGCACCTACAAGGTTGTGCTCAGGATATGTTGTAGACAAAAAAATTCTGTACAAGAGCATCTAAGACGCGTCTCTCAAAATGAGCACATTCTTCTGAAATGGAGCATCGAAAAGTTTACGTGAAAAAAAATTTTTCAAAAGTTTTTGCTCATTTTCTCGGCTCTATGAGCACGTAGCGCCTTGTGTTTAGGCTCATTTTAATCACCTCAATTAGGTGCATACGGTAATGCAAAAAAACCTGCTCAAAAAGAGCTCCATATGCCCAAACTCGAGCATCGACAATGTGCAAAAATTTGCCAAATTTTCAACGACGTGTTTCTCGGCTCTATGAGCACGTAGAAAGTTGTGCATAGGCTCATTTTAATGAACTCGATGAGCTGATTACGGTAATGCAAAAAAACCTGCTCAAAACGAGCTCCGTACGCCCAAACTGGAGCATCAAAAAATGCACAAATAAAAAAATTTCAAAATTAAATTTCGTCGGCTCCGTGAGCACCTACAAGGTTGTGCTCAGGATATGTTGTAGACAAAAAAATTCTGTACAAGAGCATCTAACACGCGTCTCTCAAAATGAGCACATTCTTCTGAAATGGAGCATCGAAAAGTTTACGTGAAAAAAAATTTTTCAAAAGTTTTTGCTCATTTTCTCGGCTCTATGAGCACGTAGCGCCTTGTGTTTAGGCTCATTTTAATCACCTCAATTAGGTGCATACGGTAATGCAAAAAAACCTGCTCAAAAAGAGCTCCATATGCCCAAACTCGAGCATCGACAATGTGCAAAAATTTGCCAAATTTTCAACGACGTGTTTCTCGGCTCTATGAGCACGTAGAAAGTTGTGCATAGGCTCATTTTAAAGAACTCGATGAGCTGATTACGGTAATGCAAAAAAACCTGCTCAAAACGAGCTCCGTACGCCCAAACTGGAGCATCAAAAAATGCACAAATAAAAAAATTTCAAAATTAAATTTCGTCGGCTCCGTGAGCACCTACAAGGTTGTGCTCAGGATATGTTGTAGACAAAAAAATTCTGTACAAGAGCATCTAACACGCGTCTCTCAAAATGAGCACATTCTTCTGAAATGGAGCATCGAAAAGTTTACGTGAAAAAAAATTTTTCAAAAGTTTTTGCTCATTTTCTCGGCTCTATGAGCACGTAGCGCCTTGTGTTTAGGCTCATTTTAATCACCTCAATTAGGTGCATACGGTAATGCAAAAAAACCTGCTCAAAAAGAGCTCCATATGCCCAAACTCGAGCATCGACAATGTGCAAAAATTTGCCAAATTTTCAACGACGTGTTTCTCGGCTCTATGAGCACGTAGAAAGTTGTGCATAGGCTCATTTTAAAGAACTCGATGAGCTGATTACGGTAATGCAAAAAAACCTGCTCAAAACGAGCTCCGTACGCCCAAACTGGAGCATCAAAAAATGCACAAATAAAAAAATTTCAAAATTAAATTTCGTCGGCTCCGTGAGCACCTACAAGGTTGTGCTCAGGATATGTTGTAGACAAAAAAATTCTGTACAAGAGCATCTAACACGCGTCTCTCAAAATGAGCACATTCTTCTGAAATGGAGCATCGAAAAGTTTACGTGAAAAAAAATTTTTCAAAAGTTTTTGCTCATTTTCTCGGCTCTATGAGCACGTAGCGCCTTGTGTTTAGGCTCATTTTAATCACCTCAATTAGGTGCATACGGTAATGCAAAAAAACCTGCTCAAAAAGAGCTCCATATGCCCAAACTCGAGCATCGACAATGTGCAAAAATTTGCCAAATTTTCAACGACGTGTTTCTCGGCTCTATGAGCACGTAGAAAGTTGTGCATAGGCTCATTTTAAAGAACTCGATGAGCTGATTACGGTAATGCAAAAAAACCTGCTCAAAACGAGCTCCGTACGCCCAAACTGGAGCATCAAAAAATGCACAAATAAAAAAATTTCAAAATTAAATTTCGTCGGCTCCGTGAGCACCTACAAGGTTGTGCTCAGGATATGTTGTAGACAAAAAAATTCTGTACAAGAGCATCTAACACGCGTCTCTCAAAATGAGCACATTCTTCTGAAATGGAGCATCGAAAAGTTTACGTGAAAAAAAATTTTTCAAAAGTTTTTGCTCATTTTCTCGGCTCTATGAGCACGTAGCGCCTTGTGTTTAGGCTCATTTTAATCACCTCAATTAGGTGCATACGGTAATGCAAAAAAACCTGCTCAAAAAGAGCTCCATATGCCCAAACTCGAGCATCGACAATGTGCAAAAATTTGCCAAATTTTCAACGACGTGTTTCTCGGCTCTATGAGCACGTAGAAAGTTGTGCATAGGCTCATTTTAAAGAACTCGATGAGCTGATTACGGTAATGCAAAAAAACCTGCTCAAAACGAGCTCCGTACGCCCAAACTGGAGCATCAAAAAATGCACAAATAAAAAAATTTCAAAATTAAATTTCGTCGGCTCCGTGAGCACCTACAAGGTTGTGCTCAGGATATGTTGTAGACAAAAAAATTCTGTACAAGAGCATCTAACACGCGTCTCTCAAAATGAGCACATTCTTCTGAAATGGAGCATCGAAAAGTTTACGTGAAAAAAAATTTTTCAAAAGTTTTTGCTCATTTTCTCGGCTCTATGAGCACGTAGCGCCTTGTGTTTAGGCTCATTTTAATCACCTCAATTAGGTGCATACGGTAATGCAAAAAAACCTGCTCAAAAAGAGCTCCATATGCCCAAACTCGAGCATCGACAATGTGCAAAAATTTGCCAAATTTTCAACGACGTGTTTCTCGGCTCTATGAGCACGTAGAAAGTTGTGCATAGGCTCATTTTAAAGAACTCGATGAGCTGATTACGGTAATGCAAAAAAACCTGCTCAAAACGAGCTCCGTACGCCCAAACTGGAGCATCAAAAAATGCACAAATAAAAAAATTTCAAAATTAAATTTCGTCGGCTCCGTGAGCACCTACAAGGTTGTGCTCAGGATATGTTGTAGACAAAAAAATTCTGTACAAGAGCATCTAACACGCGTCTCTCAAAATGAGCACATTCTTCTGAAATGGAGCATCGAAAAGTTTACGTGAAAAAAAATTTTTCAAAAGTTTTTGCTCATTTTCTCGGCTCTATGAGCACGTAGCGCCTTGTGTTTAGGCTCATTTTAATCACCTCAATTAGGTGCATACGGTAATGCAAAAAAACCTGCTCAAAAAGAGCTCCATATGCCCAAACTCGAGCATCGACAATGTGCAAAAATTTGCCAAATTTTCAACGACGTGTTTCTCGGCTCTATGAGCACGTAGAAAGTTGTGCATAGGCTCATTTTAAAGAACTCGATGAGCTGATTACGGTAATGCAAAAAAACCTGCTCAGAACGAGCTCCGTACGCCCAAACTGGAGCATCAAAAAATGCACAAATAAAAAAATTTCAAAATTAAATTTCGTCGGCTCCGTGAGCACCTACAAGGTTGTGCTCAGGATATGTTGTAGACAAAAAAATTCTGTACAAGAGCATCTAACACGCGTCTCTCAAAATGAGCACATTCTTCTGAAATGGAGCATCGAAAAGTTTACGTGAAAAAAAATTTTTCAAAAGTTTTTGCTCATTTTCTCGGCTCTATGAGCACGTAGCGCCTTGTGTTTAGGCTCATTTTAATCACCTCAATTAGGTGCATACGGTAATGCAAAAAAACCTGCTCAAAAAGAGCTCCATATGCCCAAACTCGAGCATCGACAATGTGCAAAAATTTGCCAAATTTTCAACGACGTGTTTCTCGGCTCTATGAGCACGTAGAAAGTTGTGCATAGGCTCATTTTAAAGAACTCGATGAGCTGATTACGGTAATGCAAAAAAACCTGCTCAAAACGAGCTCCGTACGCCCAAACTGGAGCATCAAAAAATGCACAAATAAAAAAATTTCAAAATTAAATTTCGTCGGCTCCGTGAGCACCTACAAGGTTGTGCTCAGGATATGTTGTAGACAAAAAAATTCTGTACAAGAGCATCTAACACGCGTCTCTCAAAATGAGCACATTCTTCTGAAATGGAGCATCGAAAAGTTTACGTGAAAAAAAATTTTTCAAAAGTTTTTGCTCATTTTCTCGGCTCTATGAGCACGTAGCGCCTTGTGTTTAGGCTCATTTTAATCACCTCAATTAGGTGCATACGGTAATGCAAAAAAACCTGCTCAAAAAGAGCTCCATATGCCCAAACTCGAGCATCGACAATGTGCAAAAATTTGCCAAATTTTCAACGACGTGTTTCTCGGCTCTATGAGCACGTAGAAAGTTGTGCATAGGCTCATTTTAAAGAACTCGATGAGCTGATTACGGTAATGCAAAAAAACCTGCTCAAAACGAGCTCTGTACGCCCAAACTGGAGCATCAAAAAATGCACAAATAAAAAAATTTCAAAATTAAATTTCGTCGGCTCCGTGAGCACCTACAAGGTTGTGCTCAGGATATGTTGTAGACAAAAAAATTCTGTACAAGAGCATCTAAGACGCGTCTCTCAAAATGAGCACATTCTTCTGAAATGGAGCATCGAAAAGTTTACGTGAAAAAAAATTTTTCAAAAGTTTTTGCTCATTTTCTCGGCTCTATGAGCACGTAGCGCCTTGTGTTTAGGCTCATTTTAATCACCTCAATTAGGTGCATACGGTAATGCAAAAAAACCTGCTCAAAAAGAGCTCCATATGCCCAAACTCGAGCATCGACAATGTGCAAAAATTTGCCAAATTTTCAACGACGTGTTTCTCGGCTCTATGAGCACGTAGAAAGTTGTGCATAGGCTCATTTTAATGAACTCGATGAGCTGATTACGGTAATGCAAAAAAACCTGCTCAAAACGAGCTCCGTACGCCCAAACTGGAGCATCAAAAAATGCACAAATAAAAAAATTTCAAAATTAAATTTCGTCGGCTCCGTGAGCACCTACAAGGTTGTGCTCAGGATATGTTGTAGACAAAAAAATTCTGTACAAGAGCATCTAACACGCGTCTCTCAAAATGAGCACATTCTTCTGAAATGGAGCATCGAAAAGTTTACGTGAAAAAAAATTTTTCAAAAGTTTTTGCTCATTTTCTCGGCTCTATGAGCACGTAGCGCCTTGTGTTTAGGCTCATTTTAATCACCTCAATTAGGTGCATACGGTAATGCAAAAAAACCTGCTCAAAAAGAGCTCCATATGCCCAAACTCGAGCATCGACAATGTGCAAAAATTTGCCAAATTTTCAACGACGTGTTTCTCGGCTCTATGAGCACGTAGAAAGTTGTGCATAGGCTCATTTTAAAGAACTCGATGAGCTGATTACGGTAATGCAAAAAAACCTGCTTAAAACGAGCTCCGTACGCCCAAACTGGAGCATCAAAAAATGCACAAATAAAAAAATTTCAAAATTAAATTTCGTCGGCTCCGTGAGCACCTACAAGGTTGTGCTCAGGATATGTTGTAGACAAAAAAATTCTGTACAAGAGCATGTAACACGCGTCTCTCAAAATGAGCACATTCTTCTGAAATGGAGCATCGAAAAGTTTACGTGAAAAAAAATTTTTCAAAAGTTTTTGCTCATTTTCTCGGCTCTATGAGCACGTAGCGCCTTGTGTTTAGGCTCATTTTAATCACCTCAATTAGGTGCATACGGTAATGCAAAAAAACCTGCTCAAAAAGAGCTACATATGCCCAAACTCGAGCATCGACAATGTGCAAAAATTTGCCAAATTTTCAACGACGTGTTTCTCGGCTCTATGAGCACGTAGAAAGTTGTGCATAGGCTCATTTTAAAGAACTCGATGAGCTGATTACGGTAATGCAAAAAAACCTGCTCAAAACAAGCTCCGTACGCCCAAACTGGAGCATCAAAAAATGCACAAATAAAAAAATTTCAAAATTAAATTTCGTCGGCTCCGTGAGCACCTACAAGGTTGTGCTCAGGATATGTTGTAGACAAAAAAATTCTGTACAAGAGCATCTAACACGCGTCTCTCAAAATGAGCACATTCTTCTGAAATGGAGCATCGAAAAGTTTACGTGAAAAAAAATTTTTCAAAAGTTTTTGCTCATTTTCTCGGCTCTATGAGCACGTAGCGCCTTGTGTTTAGGCTCATTTTAATCACCTCAATTAGGTGCATACGGTAATGCAAAAAAACCTGCTCAAAAAGAGCTACATATGCCCAAACTCGAGCATCGACAATGTGCAAAAATTTGCCAAATTTTCAACGACGTGTTTCTCGGCTCTATGAGCACGTAGAAAGTTGTGCATAGGCTCATTTTAAAGAACTCGATGAGCTGATTACGGTAATGCAAAAAAACCTGCTCAAAACGAGCTCCGTACGCCCAAACTGGAGCATCAAAAAATGCACAAATAAAAAAATTTCAAAATTAAATTTCGTCGGCTCCGTGAGCACCTACAAGGTTGTGCTCAGGATATGTTGTAGACAAAAAAATTCTGTACAAGAGCATCTAACACGCGTCTCTCAAAATGAGCACATTCTTCTGAAATGGAGCATCGAAAAGTTTACGTGAAAAAAAATTTTTCAAAAGTTTTTGCTCATTTTCTCGGCTCTATGAGCACGTAGCGCCTTGTGTTTAGGCTCATTTTAATTACCTCAATTAGGTGCATACGGTAATGCAAAAAAACCTGCTCAAAAAGAGCTCCATATGCCCAAACTCGAGCATCGACAATGTGCAAAAATTTGCCAAATTTTCAACGACGTGTTTCTCGGCTCTATGAGCACGTAGAAAGTTGTGCATAGGCTCATTTTAAAGAACTCGATGAGCTGATTACGGTAATGCAAAAAAACTTGCTCAAAACGAGCTCCGTACGCCCAAACTGGAGCATCAAAAAATGCACAAATAAAAAAATTTCAAAATTAAATTTCGTCGGCTCCGTGAGCACCTACAAGGTTGTGCTCAGGATATGTTGTAGACAAAAAAATTCTGTACAAGAGCATCTAACACGCGTCTCTCAAAATGAGCACATTCTTCTGAAATGGAGCATCGAAAAGTTTACGTGAAAAAAAATTTTTCAAAAGTTTTTGCTCATTTTCTCGGCTCTATGAGCACGTAGCGCCTTGTGTTTAGGCTCATTTTAATCACCTCAATTAGGTGCATACGGTAATGCAAAAAAACCTGCTCAAAAAGAGCTCCATATGCCCAAACTCGAGCATCGACAATGTGCAAAAATTTGCCAAATTTTCAACGACGTGTTTCTCGGCTCTATGAGCACGTAGAAAGTTGTGCATAGGCTCATTTTAAAGAACTCGATGAGCTGATTACGGTAATGCAAAAAAACCTGCTCAAAACGAGCTCCGTACGCCCAAACTGGAGCATCAAAAAATGCACAAATAAAAAAATTTCAAAATTAAATTTCGTCGGCTCCGTGAGCACCTACAAGGTTGTGCTCAGGATATGTTGTAGACAAAAAAATTCTGTACAAGAGCATCTAACACGCGTCTCTCAAAATGAGCACATTCTTCTGAAATGGAGCATCGAAAAGTTTACGTGAAAAAAAATTTTTCAAAAGTTTTTGCTTATTTTCTCGGCTCTATGAGCACGTAGCGCCTTGTGTTTAGGCTCATTTTAATCACCTCAATTAGGTGCATACGGTAATGCAAAAAAACCTGCTCAAAAAGAGCTCCATATGCCCAAACTCGAGCATCGACAATGTGCAAAAATTTGCCAAATTTTCAACGACGTGTTTCTCGGCTCTATGAGCACGTAGAAAGTTGTGCATAGGCTCATTTTAAAGAACTCGATGAGCTGATTACGGTAATGCAAAAAAACCTGCTCAAAACGAGCTCCGTACGCCCAAACTGGAGCATCAAATAATGCACAAATAAAAAAATTTCAAAATTAAATTTCGTCGGCTCCGTGAGCACCTACAAGGTTGTGCTCAGGATATGTTGTAGACAAAAAAATTCTGTACAAGAGCATCTAACACGCGTCTCTCAAAATGAGCACATTCTTCTGAAATGGAGCATCGAAAAGTTTACGTGAAAAAAAATTTTTCAAAAGTTTTTGCTCATTTTCTCGGCTCTATGAGCACGTAGCGCCTTGTGTTTAGGCTCATTTTAATCACCTCAATTAGGTGCATACGGTAATGCAAAAAAACCTGCTCAAAAAGAGCTCCATATGCCCAAACTCGAGCATCGACAATGTGCAAAAATTTGCCAAATTTTCAACGACGTGTTTCTCGGCTCTATGAGCACGTAGAAAGTTGTGCATAGGCTCATTTTAAAGAACTCGATGAGCTGATTACGGTAATGCAAAAAAACCTGCTCAAAACGAGCTCCGTACGCCCAAACTGGAGCATCAAAAAATGCACAAATAAAAAAATTTCAAAATTAAATTTCGTCGGCTCCGTGAGCACCTACAAGGTTGTGCTCAGGATATGTTGTAGACAAAAAAATTCTGTACAAGAGCATCTAACACGCGTCTCTCAAAATGA
The DNA here is from genome assembly GCA_963931815.1 of Caenorhabditis plicata. NCBI lineage: Eukaryota > Metazoa > Nematoda > Chromadorea > Rhabditida > Rhabditidae > Caenorhabditis > Caenorhabditis plicata. The sequence goes on from OZ007494.1 coordinate 18,274,744, forward strand.
GCACATTCTTCTGAAATGGAGCATCGAAAAGTTTACGTGAAAAAAAATTTTTCAAAAGTTTTTGCTCATTTTCTCGGCTCTATGAGCACGTAGCGCCTTGTGTTTAGGCTCATTTTAATCACCTCAATTAGGTGCATACGGTAATGCAAAAAAACCTGCTCAAAAAGAGCTCCATATGCCCAAACTCGAGCATCGACAATGTGCAAAAATTTGCCAAATTTTCAACGACGTGTTTCTCGGCTCTATGAGCACGTAGAAAGTTGTGCATAGGCTCATTTTAAAGAACTCGATGAGCTGATTACGGTAATGCAAAAAAACCTGCTCAAAACGAGCTCCGTACGCCCAAACTGGAGCATCAAAAAATGCACAAATAAAAAAATTTCAAAATTAAATTTCGTCGGCTCCGTGAGCACCTACAAGGTTGTGCTCAGGATATGTTGTAGACAAAAAAATTCTGTACAAGAGCATCTAACACGCGTCTCTCAAAATGAGCACATTCTTCTGAAATGGAGCATCGAAAAGTTTACGTGAAAAAAAATTTTTCAAAAGTTTTTGCTCATTTTCTCGGCTCTATGAGCACGTAGCGCCTTGTGTTTAGGCTCATTTTAATCACCTCAATTAGGTGCATACGGTAATGCAAAAAAACCTGCTCAAAAAGAGCTCCATATGCCCAAACTCGAGCATCGACAATGTGCAAAAATTTGCCAAATTTTCAACGACGTGTTTCTCGGCTCTATGAGCACGTAGAAAGTTGTGCATAGGCTCATTTTAAAGAACTCGATGAGCTGATTACGGTAATGCAAAAAAACCTGCTCAAAACGAGCTCCGTACGCCCAAACTGGAGCATCAAAAAATGCACAAATAAAAAAATTTCAAAATTAAATTTCGTCGGCTCCGTGAGCACCTACAAGGTTGTGCTCAGGATATGTTGTAGACAAAAAAATTCTGTACAAGAGCATCTAACACGCGTCTCTCAAAATGAGCACATTCTTCTGAAATGGAGCATCGAAAAGTTTACGTGAAAAAAAATTTTTCAAAAGTTTTTGCTCATTTTCTCGGCTCTATGAGCACGTAGCGCCTTGTGTTTAGGCTCATTTTAATCACCTCAATTAGGTGCATACGGTAATGCAAAAAAACCTGCTCAAAAAGAGCTCCATATGCCCAAACTCGAGCATCGACAATGTGCAAAAATTTGCCAAATTTTCAACGACGTGTTTCTCGGCTCTATGAGCACGTAGAAAGTTGTGCATAGGCTCATTTTAAAGAACTCGATGAGCTGATTACGGTAATGCAAAAAAACCTGCTCAAAACGAGCTCTGTACGCCCAAACTGGAGCATCAAAAAATGCACAAATAAAAAAATTTCAAAATTAAATTTCGTCGGCTCCGTGAGCACCTACAAGGTTGTGCTCAGGATATGTTGTAGACAAAAAAATTCTGTACAAGAGCATCTAAGACGCGTCTCTCAAAATGAGCACATTCTTCTGAAATGGAGCATCGAAAAGTTTACGTGAAAAAAAATTTTTCAAAAGTTTTTGCTCATTTTCTCGGCTCTATGAGCACGTAGCGCCTTGTGTTTAGGCTCATTTTAATCACCTCAATTAGGTGCATACGGTAATGCAAAAAAACCTGCTCAAAAAGAGCTCCATATGCCCAAACTCGAGCATCGACAATGTGCAAAAATTTGCCAAATTTTCAACGACGTGTTTCTCGGCTCTATGAGCACGTAGAAAGTTGTGCATAGGCTCATTTTAAAGAACTCGATGAGCTGATTACGGTAATGCAAAAAAACCTGCTCAAAACGAGCTCCGTACGCCCAAACTGGAGCATCAAAAAATGCACAAATAAAAAAATTTCAAAATTAAATTTCGTCGGCTCCGTGAGCACCTACAAGGTTGTGCTCAGGATATGTTGTAGACAAAAAAATTCTGTACAAGAGCATCTAACACGCGTCTCTCAAAATGAGCACATTCTTCTGAAATGGAGCATCGAAAAGTTTACGTGAAAAAAAATTTTTCAAAAGTTTTTGCTCATTTTCTCGGCTCTATGAGCACGTAGCGCCTTGTGTTTAGGCTCATTTTAATCACCTCAATTAGGTGCATACGGTAATGCAAAAAAACCTGCTCAAAAAGAGCTCCATATGCCCAAACTCGAGCATCGACAATGTGCAAAAATTTGCCAAATTTTCAACGACGTGTTTCTCGGCTCTATGAGCACGTAGAAAGTTGTGCATAGGCTCATTTTAAAGAACTCGATGAGCTGATTACGGTAATGCAAAAAAACCTGCTCAAAACGAGCTCTGTACGCCCAAACTGGAGCATCAAAAAATGCACAAATAAAAAAATTTCAAAATTAAATTTCGTCGGCTCCGTGAGCACCTACAAGGTTGTGCTCAGGATATGTTGTAGACAAAAAAATTCTGTACAAGAGCATCTAAGACGCGTCTCTCAAAATGAGCACATTCTTCTGAAATGGAGCATCGAAAAGTTTACGTGAAAAAAAATTTTTCAAAAGTTTTTGCTCATTTTCTCGGCTCTATGAGCACGTAGCGCCTTGTGTTTAGGCTCATTTTAATCACCTCAATTAGGTGCATACGGTAATGCAAAAAAACCTGCTCAAAAAGAGCTCCATATGCCCAAACTCGAGCATCGACAATGTGCAAAAATTTGCCAAATTTTCAACGACGTGTTTCTCGGCTCTATGAGCACGTAGAAAGTTGTGCATAGGCTCATTTTAATGAACTCGATGAGCTGATTACGGTAATGCAAAAAAACCTGCTCAAAACGAGCTCCGTACGCCCAAACTGGAGCATCAAAAAATGCACAAATAAAAAAATTTCAAAATTAAATTTCGTCGGCTCCGTGAGCACCTACAAGGTTGTGCTCAGGATATGTTGTAGACAAAAAATTCTGTACAAGAGCATCTAACACGCGTCTCTCAAAATGAGCACATTCTTCTGAAATGGAGCATCGAAAAGTTTACGTGAAAAAAAATTTTTCAAAAGTTTTTGCTCATTTTCTCGGCTCTATGAGCACGTAGCGCCTTGTGTTTAGGCTCATTTTAATCACCTCAATTAGGTGCATACGGTAATGCAAAAAAACCTGCTCAAAAAGAGCTCCATATGCCCAAACTCGAGCATCGACAATGTGCAAAAATTTGCCAAATTTTCAACGACGTGTTTCTCGGCTCTATGAGCACGTAGAAAGTTGTGCATAGGCTCATTTTAAAGAACTCGATGAGCTGATTACGGTAATGCAAAAAAACCTGCTCAAAAAGAGCTCCGTACGCCCAAACTGGAGCATCAAAAAATGCACAAATAAAAAAATTTCAAAATTAAATTTCGTCGGCTCCGTGAGCACCTACAAGGTTGTGCTCAGGATATGTTGTAGACAAAAAAATTCTGTACAAGAGCATCTAACACGCGTCTCTCAAAATGAGCACATTCTTCTGAAATGGAGCATCGAAAAGTTTACGTGAAAAAAAATTTTTCAAAAGTTTTTGCTCATTTTCTCGGCTCTATGAGCACGTAGCGCCTTGTGTTTAGGCTCATTTTAATCACCTCAATTAGGTGCATACGGTAATGCAAAAAAACCTGCTCAAAAAGAGCTCCATATGCCCAAACTCGAGCATCGACAATGTGCAAAAATTTGCCAAATTTTCAACGACGTGTTTCTCGGCTCTATGAGCACGTAGAAAGTTGTGCATAGGCTCATTTTAAAGAACTCGATGAGCTGATTACGGTAATGCAAAAAAACCTGCTCAAAACGAGCTCCGTACGCCCAAACTGGAGCATCAAAAAATGCACAAATAAAAAAATTTCAAAATTAAATTTCGTCGGCTCCGTGAGCACCTACAAGGTTGTGCTCAGGATATGTTGTAGACAAAAAAATTCTGTACAAGAGCATCTAACACGCGTCTCTCAAAATGAGCACATTCTTCTGAAATGGAGCATCGAAAAGTTTACGTGAAAAAAAATTTTTCAAAAGTTTTTGCTCATTTTCTCGGCTCTATGAGCACGTAGCGCCTTGTGTTTAGGCTCATTTTAATCACCTCAATTAGGTGCATACGGTAATGCAAAAAAACCTGCTCAAAAAAAGCTCCATATGCCCAAACTCGAGCATCGACAATGTGCAAAAATTTGCCAAATTTTCAACGACGTGTTTCTCGGCTCTATGAGCACGTAGAAAGTTGTGCATAGGCTCATTTTAAAGAACTCGATGAGCTGATTACGGTAATGCAAAAAAACCTGCTCAAAACGAGCTCCGTACGACCAAACTGGAGCATCAAAAAATGCACAAATAAAAAAATTTCAAAATTAAATTTCGTCGGCTCCGTGAGCACCTACAAGGTTGTGCTCAGGATATGTTGTAGACAAAAAAATTCTGTACAAGAGCATCTAAGACGCGTCTCTCAAAATGAGCACATTCTTCTGAAATGGAGCATCGAAAAGTTTACGTGAAAAAAAATTTTTCAAAAGTTTTTGCTCATTTTCTCGGCTCTATGAGCACGTAGCGCCTTGTGTTTAGGCTCATTTTAATCACCTCAATTAGGTGCATACGGTAATGCAAAAAAACCTGCTCAAAAAGAGCTCCATATGCCCAAACTCGAGCATCGACAATGTGCAAAAATTTGCCAAATTTTCAACGACGTGTTTCTCGGCTCTATGAGCACGTAGAAAGTTGTGCATAGGCTCATTTTAAAGAACTCGATGAGCTGATTACGGTAATGCAAAAAAACCTGCTCAAAACGAGCTCCGTACGCCCAAACTGGAGCATCAAAAAATGCACAAATAAAAAAATTTCAAAATTAAATTTCGTCGGCTCCGTGAGCACCTACAAGGTTGTGCTCAGGATATGTTGTAGACAAAAAAATTCTGTACAAGAGCATCTAACACGCGTCTCTCAAAATGAGCACATTCTTCTGAAATGGAGCATCGAAAAGTTTACGTGAAAAAAAATTTTTCAAAAGTTTTTGCTCATTTTCTCGGCTCTATGAGCACGTAGCGCCTTGTGTTTAGGCTCATTTTAATCACCTCAATTAGGTGCATACGGTAATGCAAAAAAACCTGCTCAAAAAGAGCTCCATATGCCCAAACTCGAGCATCGACAATGTGCAAAAATTTGCCAAATTTTCAACGACGTGTTTCTCGGCTCTATGAGCACGTAGAAAGTTGTGCATAGGCTCATTTTAAAGAACTCGATGAGCTGATTACGGTAATGCAAAAAAACCTGCTCAAAACGAGCTCTGTACGCCCAAACTGGAGCATCAAAAAATGCACAAATAAAAAAATTTCAAAATTAAATTTCGTCGGCTCCGTGAGCACCTACAAGGTTGTGCTCAGGATATGTTGTAGACAAAAAAATTCTGTACAAGAGCATCTAAGACGCGTCTCTCAAAATGAGCACATTCTTCTGAAATGGAGCATCGAAAAGTTTACGTGAAAAAAAATTTTTCAAAAGTTTTTGCTCATTTTCTCGGCTCTATGAGCACGTAGCGCCTTGTGTTTAGGCTCATTTTAATCACCTCAATTAGGTGCATACGGTAATGCAAAAAAACCTGCTCAAAAAGAGCTCCATATGCCCAAACTCGAGCATCGACAATGTGCAAAAATTTGCCAAATTTTCAACGACGTGTTTCTCGGCTCTATGAGCACGTAGAAAGTTGTGCATAGGCTCATTTTAATGAACTCGATGAGCTGATTACGGTAATGCAAAAAAACCTGCTCAAAACGAGCTCCGTACGCCCAAACTGGAGCATCAAAAAATGCACAAATAAAAAAATTTCAAAATTAAATTTCGTCGGCTCCGTGAGCACCTACAAGGTTGTGCTCAGGATATGTTGTAGACAAAAAATTCTGTACAAGAGCATCTAACACGCGTCTCTCAAAATGAGCACATTCTTCTGAAATGGAGCATCGAAAAGTTTACGTGAAAAAAAATTTTTCAAAAGTTTTTGCTCATTTTCTCGGCTCTATGAGCACGTAGCGCCTTGTGTTTAGGCTCATTTTAATCACCTCAATTAGGTGCATACGGTAATGCAAAAAAACCTGCTCAAAAAGAGCTCCATATGCCCAAACTCGAGCATCGACAATGTGCAAAAATTTGCCAAATTTTCAACGACGTGTTTCTCGGCTCTATGAGCACGTAGAAAGTTGTGCATAGGCTCATTTTAAAGAACTCGATGAGCTGATTACGGTAATGCAAAAAAACCTGCTCAAAAAGAGCTCCGTACGCCCAAACTGGAGCATCAAAAAATGCACAAATAAAAAAATTTCAAAATTAAATTTCGTCGGCTCCGTGAGCACCTACAAGGTTGTGCTCAGGATATGTTGTAGACAAAAAAATTCTGTACAAGAGCATCTAACACGCGTCTCTCAAAATGAGCACATTCTTCTGAAATGGAGCATCGAAAAGTTTACGTGAAAAAAAATTTTTCAAAAGTTTTTGCTCATTTTCTCGGCTCTATGAGCACGTAGCGCCTTGTGTTTAGGCTCATTTTAATCACCTCAATTAGGTGCATACGGTAATGCAAAAAAACCTGCTCAAAAAGAGCTCCATATGCCCAAACTCGAGCATCGACAATGTGCAAAAATTTGCCAAATTTTCAACGACGTGTTTCTCGGCTCTATGAGCACGTAGAAAGTTGTGCATAGGCTCATTTTAAAGAACTCGATGAGCTGATTACGGTAATGCAAAAAAACCTGCTCAAAACGAGCTCCGTACGCCCAAACTGGAGCATCAAAAAATGCACAAATAAAAAAATTTCAAAATTAAATTTCGTCGGCTCCGTGAGCACCTACAAGGTTGTGCTCAGGATATGTTGTAGACAAAAAAATTCTGTACAAGAGCATCTAACACGCGTCTCTCAAAATGAGCACATTCTTCTGAAATGGAGCATCGAAAAGTTTACGTGAAAAAAAATTTTTCAAAAGTTTTTGCTTATTTTCTCGGCTCTATGAGCACGTAGCGCCTTGTGTTTAGGCTCATTTTAATCACCTCAATTAGGTGCATACGGTAATGCAAAAAAACCTGCTCAAAAAGAGCTCCATATGCCCAAACTCGAGCATCGACAATGTGCAAAAATTTGCCAAATTTTCAACGACGTGTTTCTCGGCTCTATGAGCACGTAGAAAGTTGTGCATAGGCTCATTTTAAAGAACTCGATGAGCTGATTACGGTAATGCAAAAAAACCTGCTCAAAAAGAGCTCCGTACGCCCAAACTGGAGCATCAAAAAATGCACAAATAAAAAAATTTCAAAATTAAATTTCGTCGGCTCCGTGAGCACCTACAAGGTTGTGCTCAGGATATGTTGTAGACAAAAAAATTCTGTACAAGAGCATCTAACACGCGTCTCTCAAAATGAGCACATTCTTCTGAAATGGAGCATCGAAAAGTTTACGTGAAAAAAAATTTTTCAAAAGTTTTTGCTCATTTTCTCGGCTCTATGAGCACGTAGCGCCTTGTGTTTAGGCTCATTTTAATCACCTCAATTAGGTGCATACGGTAATGCAAAAAAACCTGCTCAAAAAGAGCTCCATATGCCCAAACTCGAGCATCGACAATGTGCAAAAATTTGCCAAATTTTCAACGACGTGTTTCTCGGCTCTATGAGCACGTAGAAAGTTGTGCATAGGCTCATTTTAAAGAACTCGATGAGCTGATTACGGTAATGCAAAAAAACCTGCTCAAAACGAGCTCCGTACGCCCAAACTGGAGCATCAAAAAATGCACAAATAAAAAAATTTCAAAATTAAATTTCGTCGGCTCCGTGAGCACCTACAAGGTTGTGCTCAGGATATGTTGTAGACAAAAAAATTCTGTACAAGAGCATCTAACACGCGTCTCTCAAAATGAGCACATTCTTCTGAAATGGAGCATCGAAAAGTTTACGTGAAAAAAAATTTTTCAAAAGTTTTTGCTTATTTTCTCGGCTCTATGAGCACGTAGCGCCTTGTGTTTAGGCTCATTTTAATCACCTCAATTAGGTGCATACGGTAATGCAAAAAAACCTGCTCAAAAAGAGCTCCATATGCCCAAACTCGAGCATCGACAATGTGCAAAAATTTGCCAAATTTTCAACGACGTGTTTCTCGGCTCTATGAGCACGTAGAAAGTTGTGCATAGGCTCATTTTAAAGAACTCGATGAGCTGATTACGGTAATGCAAAAAAACCTGCTCAAAACGAGCTCCGTACGCCCAAACTGGAGCATCAAAAAATGCACAAATAAAAAAATTTCAAAATTAAATTTCGTCGGCTCCGTGAGCACCTACAAGGTTGTGCTCAGGATATGTTGTAGACAAAAAAATTCTGTACAAGAGCATCTAACACGCGTCTCTCAAAATGAGCACATTCTTCTGAAATGGAGCATCGAAAAGTTTACGTGAAAAAAAATTTTTCAAAAGTTTTTGCTTATTTTCTCGGCTCTATGAGCACGTAGCGCCTTGTGTTTAGGCTCATTTTAATCACCTCAATTAGGTGCATACGGTAATGCAAAAAAACCTGCTCAAAAAGAGCTCCATATGCCCAAACTCGAGCATCGACAATGTGCAAAAATTTGCCAAATTTTCAACGACGTGTTTCTCGGCTCTATGAGCACGTAGAAAGTTGTGCATAGGCTCATTTTAAAGAACTCGATGAGCTGATTACGGTAATGCAAAAAAACCTGCTCAAAACGAGCTCTGTACGCCCAAACTGGAGCATCAAAAAATGCACAAATAAAAAAATTTCAAAATTAAATTTCGTCGGCTCCGTGAGCACCTACAAGGTTGTGCTCAGGATATGTTGTAGACAAAAAAATTCTGTACAAGAGCATCTAAGACGCGTCTCTCAAAATGAGCACATTCTTCTGAAATGGAGCATCGAAAAGTTTACGTGAAAAAAAATTTTTCAAAAGTTTTTGCTCATTTTCTCGGCTCTATGAGCACGTAGCGCCTTGTGTTTAGGCTCATTTTAATCACCTCAATTAGGTGCATACGGTAATGCAAAAAAACCTGCTCAAAAAGAGCTCCATATGCCCAAACTCGAGCATCGACAATGTGCAAAAATTTGCCAAATTTTCAACGACGTGTTTCTCGGCTCTATGAGCACGTAGAAAGTTGTGCATAGGCTCATTTTAAAGAACTCGATGAGCTGATTACGGTAATGCAAAAAAACCTGCTCAAAACGAGCTCCGTACGCCCAAACTGGAGCATCAAAAAATGCACAAATAAAAAAATTTCAAAATTAAATTTCGTCGGCTCCGTGAGCACCTACAAGGTTGTGCTCAGGATATGTTGTAGACAAAAAAATTCTGTACAAGAGCATCTAACACGCGTCTCTCAAAATGAGCACATTCTTCTGAAATGGAGCATCGAAAAGTTTACGTGAAAAAAAATTTTTCAAAAGTTTTTGCTCATTTTCTCGGCTCTATGAGCACGTAGCGCCTTGTGTTTAGGCTCATTTTAATCACCTCAATTAGGTGCATACGGTAATGCAAAAAAACCTGCTCAAAAAGAGCTCCATATGCCCAAACTCGAGCATCGACAATGTGCAAAAATTTGCCAAATTTTCAACGACGTGTTTCTCGGCTCTATGAGCACGTAGAAAGTTGTGCATAGGCTCATTTTAAAGAACTCGATGAGCTGATTACGGTAATGCAAAAAAACCTGCTCAAAACGAGCTCTGTACGCCCAAACTGGAGCATCAAAAAATGCACAAATAAAAAAATTTCAAAATTAAATTTCGTCGGCTCCGTGAGCACCTACAAGGTTGTGCTCAGGATATGTTGTAGACAAAAAAATTCTGTACAAGAGCATCTAAGACGCGTCTCTCAAAATGAGCACATTCTTCTGAAATGGAGCATCGAAAAGTTTACGTGAAAAAAAATTTTTCAAAAGTTTTTGCTCATTTTCTCGGCTCTATGAGCACGTAGCGCCTTGTGTTTAGGCTCATTTTAATCACCTCAATTAGGTGCATACGGTAATGCAAAAAAACCTGCTCAAAAAGAGCTCCATATGCCCAAACTCGAGCATCGACAATGTGCAAAAATTTGCCAAATTTTCAACGACGTGTTTCTCGGCTCTATGAGCACGTAGAAAGTTGTGCATAGGCTCATTTTAATGAACTCGATGAGCTGATTACGGTAATGCAAAAAAACCTGCTCAAAACGAGCTCCGTACGCCCAAACTGGAGCATCAAAAAATGCACAAATAAAAAAATTTCAAAATTAAATTTCGTCGGCTCCGTGAGCACCTACAAGGTTGTGCTCAGGATATGTTGTAGACAAAAAAATTCTGTACAAGAGCATCTAACACGCGTCTCTCAAAATGAGCACATTCTTCTGAAATGGAGCATCGAAAAGTTTACGTGAAAAAAAATTTTTCAAAAGTTTTTGCTCATTTTCTCGGCTCTATGAGCACGTAGCGCCTTGTGTTTAGGCTCATTTTAATCACCTCAATTAGGTGCATACGGTAATGCAAAAAAACCTGCTCAAAAAGAGCTCCATATGTCCAAACTCGAGCATCGACAATGTGCAAAAATTTGCCAAATTTTCAACGACGTGTTTCTCGGCTCTATGAGCACGTAGAAAGTTGTGCATAGGCTCATTTTAAAGAACTCGATGAGCTGATTACGGTAATGCAAAAAAACCTGCTCAAAAAGAGCTCCGTACGCCCAAACTGGAGCATCAAAAAATGCACAAATAAAAAAATTTCAAAATTAAATTTCGTCGGCTCCGTGAGCACCTACAAGGTTGTGCTCAGGATATGTTGTAGACAAAAAAATTCTGTACAAGAGCATCTAACACGCGTCTCTCAAAATGAGCACATTCTTCTGAAATGGAGCATCGAAAAGTTTACGTGAAAAAAAATTTTTCAAAAGTTTTTGCTCATTTTCTCGGCTCTATGAGCACGTAGCGCCTTGTGTTTAGGCTCATTTTAATTACCTCAATTAGGTGCATACGGTAATGCAAAAAAACCTGCTCAAAAAGAGCTCCATATGCCCAAACTCGAGCATCGACAATGTGCAAAAATTTGCCAAATTTTCAACGACGTGTTTCTCGGCTCTATGAGCACGTAGAAAGTTGTGCATAGGCTCATTTTAAAGAACTCGATGAGCTGATTACGGTAATGCAAAAAAACTTGCTCAAAACGAGCTCCGTACGCCCAAACTGGAGCATCAAAAAATGCACAAATAAAAAAATTTCAAAATTAAATTTCGTCGGCTCCGTGAGCACCTACAAGGTTGTGCTCAGGATATGTTGTAGACAAAAAAATTCTGTACAAGAGCATCTAACACGCGTCTCTCAAAATGAGCACATTCTTCTGAAATGGAGCATCGAAAAGTTTACGTGAAAAAAAATTTTTCAAAAGTTTTTGCTCGTTTTCTCGGCTCTATGAGCACGTAGCGCCTTGTGTTTAGGCTCATTTTAATCACCTCAATTAGGTGCATAGGGTAATGCAAAAAAACCTGCTCAAAAAGAGCTCCGTACGCCCAAACTGGAGCATCAAAAAATGCACAAATAAAAAAATTTCAAAATTAAATTTCGTCGGCTCCGTGAGCACCTACAAGGTTGTGCTCAGGATATGTTGTAGACAAAAAAATTCTGTACAAGAGCATCTAAGACGCGTCTCTCAAAATGAGCACATTCTTCTGAAATGGAGCATCGAAAAGTTTACGTGAAAAAAAATTTTTCAAAAGTTTTTGCTCATTTTCTCGGCTCTATGAGCACGTAGCGCCTTGTGTTTAGGCTCATTTTAATCACCTCAATTAGGTGCATACGGTAATGCAAAAAAACCTGCTCAAAAAGAGCTCCATATGCCCAAACTCGAGCATCGACAATGTGCAAAAATTTGCCAAATTTTCAACGACGTGTTTCTCGGCTCTATGAGCACGTAGAAAGTTGTGCATAGGCTCATTTTAAAGAACTCGATGAGCTGATTACGGTAATGCAAAAAAACCTGCTCAAAACGAGCTCCGTACGCCCAAACTGGAGCATCAAAAAATGCACAAATAAAAAAATTTCAAAATTAAATTTCGTCGGCTCCGTGAGCACCTACAAGGTTGTGCTCAGGATATGTTGTAGACAAAAAAATTCTGTACAAGAGCATCTAAGACGCGTCTCTCAAAATGAGCACATTCTTCTGAAATGGAGCATCGAAAAGTTTACGTGAAAAAAAATTTTTCAAAAGTTTTTGCTCATTTTCTCGGCTCTATGAGCACGTAGCGCCTTGTGTTTAGGCTCATTTTAATCACCTCAATTAGGTGCATACGGTAATGCAAAAAAACCTGCTCAAAAAGAGCTCCATATGCCCAAACTCGAGCATCGACAATGTGCAAAAATTTGCCAAATTTTCAACGACGTGTTTCTCGGCTCTATGAGCACGTAGAAAGTTGTGCATAGGCTCATTTTAATGAACTCGATGAGCTGATTACGGTAATGCAAAAAAACCTGCTCAAAACGAGCTCCGTACGCCCAAACTGGAGCATCAAAAAATGCACAAATAAAAAAATTTCAAAATTAAATTTCGTCGGCTCCGTGAGCACCTACAAGGTTGTGCTCAGGATATGTTGTAGACAAAAAAATTCTGTACAAGAGCATCTAACACGCGTCTCTCAAAATGAGCACATTCTTCTGAAATGGAGCATCGAAAAGTTTACGTGAAAAAAAATTTTTCAAAAGTTTTTGCTCATTTTCTCGGCTCTATGAGCACGTAGCGCCTTGTGTTTAGGCTCATTTTAATCACCTCAATTAGGTGCATACGGTAATGCAAAAAAACCTGCTCAAAAAGAGCTCCATATGCCCAAACTCGAGCATCGACAATGTGCAAAAATTTGCCAAATTTTCAACGACGTGTTTCTCGGCTCTATGAGCACGTAGAAAGTTGTGCATAGGCTCATTTTAAAGAACTCGATGAGCTGATTACGGTAATGCAAAAAAACCTGCTCAAAAAGAGCTCCGTACGCCCAAACTGGAGCATCAAAAAATGCACAAATAAAAAAATTTCAAAATTAAATTTCGTCGGCTCCGTGAGCACCTACAAGGTTGTGCTCAGGATATGTTGTAGACAAAAAAATTCTGTACAAGAGCATCTAACACGCGTCTCTCAAAATGAGCACATTCTTCTGAAATGGAGCATCGAAAAGTTTACGTGAAAAAAAATTTTTCAAAAGTTTTTGCTCATTTTCTCGGCTCTATGAGCACGTAGCGCCTTGTGTTTAGGCTCATTTTAATCACCTCAATTAGGTGCATACGGTAATGCAAAAAAACCTGCTCAAAAAGAGCTCCATATGCCCAAACTCGAGCATCGACAATGTGCAAAAATTTGCCAAATTTTCAACGACGTGTTTCTCGGCTCTATGAGCACGTAGAAAGTTGTGCATAGGCTCATTTTAAAGAACTCGATGAGCTGATTACGGTAATGCAAAAAAACCTGCTCAAAACGAGCTCCGTACGCCCAAACTGGAGCATCAAAAAATGCACAAATAAAAAAATTTCAAAATTAAATTTCGTCGGCTCCGTGAGCACCTACAAGGTTGTGCTCAGGATATGTTGTAGACAAAAAAATTCTGTACAAGAGCATCTAAGACGCGTCTCTCAAAATGAGCACATTCTTCTGAAATGGAGCATCGAAAAGTTTACGTGAAAAAAAATTTTTCAAAAGTTTTTGCTCATTTTCTCGGCTCTATGAGCACGTAGCGCCTTGTGTTTAGGCTCATTTTAATCACCTCAATTAGGTGCATACGGTAATGCAAAAAAACCTGCTCAAAAAGAGCTCCATATGCCCAAACTCGAGCATCGACAATGTGCAAAAATTTGCCAAATTTTCAACGACGTGTTTCTCGGCTCTATGAGCACGTAGAAAGTTGTGCATAGGCTCATTTTAATGAACTCGATGAGCTGATTACGGTAATGCAAAAAAACCTGCTCAAAACGAGCTCCGTACGCCCAAACTGGAGCATCAAAAAATGCACAAATAAAAAAATTTCAAAATTAAATTTCGTCGGCTCCGTGAGCACCTACAAGGTTGTGCTCAGGATATGTTGTAGACAAAAAAATTCTGTACAAGAGCATCTAACACGCGTCTCTCAAAATGAGCACATTCTTCTGAAATGGAGCATCGAAAAGTTTACGTGAAAAAAAATTTTTCAAAAGTTTTTGCTCATTTTCTCGGCTCTATGAGCACGTAGCGCCTTGTGTTTAGGCTCATTTTAATCACCTCAATTAGGTGCATACGGTAATGCAAAAAAACCTGCTCAAAAAGAGCTCCATATGCCCAAACTCGAGCATCGACAATGTGCAAAAATTTGCCAAATTTTCAACGACGTGTTTCTCGGCTCTATGAGCACGTAGAAAGTTGTGCATAGGCTCATTTTAAAGAACTCGATGAGCTGATTACGGTAATGCAAAAAAACCTGCTCAAAAAGAGCTCCGTACGCCCAAACTGGAGCATCAAAAAATGCACAAATAAAAAAATTTCAAAATTAAATTTCGTCGGCTCCGTGAGCACCTACAAGGTTGTGCTCAGGATATGTTGTAGACAAAAAAATTCTGTACAAGAGCATCTAACACGCGTCTCTCAAAATGAGCACATTCTTCTGAAATGGAGCATCGAAAAGTTTACGTGAAAAAAAATTTTTCAAAAGTTTTTGCTCGTTTTCTCGGCTCTATGAGCACGTAGCGCCTTGTGTTTAGGCTCATTTTAATCACCTCAATTAGGTGCATAGGGTAATGCAAAAAAACCTGCTCAAAAAGAGCTCCGTACGCCCAAACTGGAGCATCAAAAAATGCACAAATAAAAAAATTTCAAAATTAAATTTCGTCGGCTCCGTGAGCACCTACAAGGTTGTGCTCAGGATATGTTGTAGACAAAAAAATTCTGTACAAGAGCATCTAAGACGCGTCTCTCAAAATGAGCACATTCTTCTGAAATGGAGCATCGAAAAGTTTACGTGAAAAAAAATTTTTCAAAAGTTTTTGCTCATTTTCTCGGCTCTATGAGCACGTAGCGCCTTGTGTTTAGGCTCATTTTAATCACCTCAATTAGGTGCATACGGTAATGCAAAAAAACCTGCTCAAAAAGAGCTCCATATGCCCAAACTCGAGCATCGACAATGTGCAAAAATTTGCCAAATTTTCAACGACGTGTTTCTCGGCTCTATGAGCACGTAGAAAGTTGTGCATAGGCTCATTTTAAAGAACTCGATGAGCTGATTACGGTAATGCAAAAAAACCTGCTCAAAACGAGCTCCGTACGCCCAAACTGGAGCATCAAAAAATGCACAAATAAAAAAATTTCAAAATTAAATTTCGTCGGCTCCGTGAGCACCTACAAGGTTGTGCTCAGGATATGTTGTAGACAAAAAAATTCTGTACAAGAGCATCTAACACGCGTCTCTCAAAATGAGCACATTCTTCTGAAATGGAGCATCGAAAAGTTTACGTGAAAAAAAATTTTTCAAAAGTTTTTGCTCATTTTCTCGGCTCTATGA
Source organism: Caenorhabditis plicata (assembly GCA_963931815.1). NCBI lineage: Eukaryota > Metazoa > Nematoda > Chromadorea > Rhabditida > Rhabditidae > Caenorhabditis > Caenorhabditis plicata. The sequence goes on from OZ007494.1 coordinate 18,290,213, forward strand.
GCACGTAGCGCCTTGTGTTTAGGCTCATTTTAATCACCTCAATTAGGTGCATACGGTAATGCAAAAAAACCTGCTCAAAAAAAGCTCCATATGCCCAAACTCGAGCATCGACAATGTGCAAAAATTTGCCAAATTTTCAACGACGTGTTTCTCGGCTCTATGAGCACGTAGAAAGTTGTGCATAGGCTCATTTTAAAGAACTCGATGAGCTGATTACGGTAATGCAAAAAAACCTGCTCAAAACGAGCTCCGTACGCCCAAACTGGAGCATCAAAAAATGCACAAATAAAAAAATTTCAAAATTAAATTTCGTCGGCTCCGTGAGCACCTACAAGGTTGTGCTCAGGATATGTTGTAGACAAAAAAATTCTGTACAAGAGCATCTAACACGCGTCTCTCAAAATGAGCACATTCTTCTGAAATGGAGCATCGAAAAGTTTACGTGAAAAAAAATTTTTCAAAAGTTTTTGCTCATTTTCTCGGCTCTATGAGCACGTAGCGCCTTGTGTTTAGGCTCATTTTAATCACCTCAATTAGGTGCATACGGTAATGCAAAAAAACCTGCTCAAAAAGAGCTCCATATGCCCAAACTCGAGCATCGACAATGTGCAAAAATTTGCCAAATTTTCAACGACGTGTTTCTCGGCTCTATGAGCACGTAGAAAGTTGTGCATAGGCTCATTTTAAAGAACTCGATGAGCTGATTACGGTAATGCAAAAAAACCTGCTCAAAACGAGCTCCGTACGCCCAAACTGGAGCATCAAAAAATGCACAAATAAAAAAATTTCAAAATTAAATTTCGTCGGCTCCGTGAGCACCTACAAGGTTGTGCTCAGGATATGTTGTAGACAAAAAAATTCTGTACAAGAGCATCTAACACGCGTCTCTCAAAATGAGCACATTCTTCTGAAATGGAGCATCGAAAAGTTTACGTGAAAAAAAATTTTTCAAAAGTTTTTGCTCATTTTCTCGGCTCTATGAGCACGTAGCGCCTTGTGTTTAGGCTCATTTTAATCACCTCAATTAGGTGCATACGGTAATGCAAAAAAACCTGCTCAAAAAGAGCTCCATATGCCCAAACTCGAGCATCGACAATGTGCAAAAATTTGCCAAATTTTCAACGACGTGTTTCTCGGCTCTATGAGCACGTAGAAAGTTGTGCATAGGCTCATTTTAAAGAACTCGATGAGCTGATTACGGTAATGCAAAAAAACCTGCTCAAAACGAGCTCCGTACGCCCAAACTGGAGCATCAAAAAATGCACAAATAAAAAAATTTCAAAATTAAATTTCGTCGGCTCCGTGAGCACCTACAAGGTTGTGCTCAGGATATGTTGTAGACAAAAAAATTCTGTACAAGAGCATCTAAGACGCGTCTCTCAAAATGAGCACATTCTTCTGAAATGGAGCATCGAAAAGTTTACGTGAAAAAAAATTTTTCAAAAGTTTTTGCTCATTTTCTCGGCTCTATGAGCACGTAGCGCCTTGTGTTTAGGCTCATTTTAATCACCTCAATTAGGTGCATACGGTAATGCAAAAAAACCTGCTCAAAAAGAGCTCCATATGCCCAAACTCGAGCATCGACAATGTGCAAAAATTTGCCAAATTTTCAACGACGTGTTTCTCGGCTCTATGAGCACGTAGAAAGTTGTGCATAGGCTCATTTTAAAGAACTCGATGAGCTGATTACGGTAATGCAAAAAAACCTGCTCAAAACGAGCTCCGTACGCCCAAACTGGAGCATCAAAAAATGCACAAATAAAAAAATTTCAAAATTAAATTTCGTCGGCTCCGTGAGCACCTACAAGGTTGTGCTCAGGATATGTTGTAGACAAAAAAATTCTGTACAAGAGCATCTAAGACGCGTCTCTCAAAATGAGCACATTCTTCTGAAATGGAGCATCGAAAAGTTTACGTGAAAAAAAATTTTTCAAAAGTTTTTGCTCATTTTCTCGGCTCTATGAGCACGTAGCGCCTTGTGTTTAGGCTCATTTTAATCACCTCAATTAGGTGCATACGGTAATGCAAAAAAACCTGCTCAAAAAGAGCTCCATATGCCCAAACTCGAGCATCGACAATGTGCAAAAATTTGCCAAATTTTCAACGACGTGTTTCTCGGCTCTATGAGCACGTAGAAAGTTGTGCATAGGCTCATTTTAATGAACTCGATGAGCTGATTACGGTAATGCAAAAAAACCTGCTCAAAACGAGCTCCGTACGCCCAAACTGGAGCATCAAAAAATGCACAAATAAAAAAATTTCAAAATTAAATTTCGTCGGCTCCGTGAGCACCTACAAGGTTGTGCTCAGGATATGTTGTAGACAAAAAAATTCTGTACAAGAGCATCTAACACGCGTCTCTCAAAATGAGCACATTCTTCTGAAATGGAGCATCGAAAAGTTTACGTGAAAAAAAATTTTTCAAAAGTTTTTGCTCATTTTCTCGGCTCTATGAGCACGTAGCGCCTTGTGTTTAGGCTCATTTTAATCACCTCAATTAGGTGCATACGGTAATGCAAAAAAACCTGCTCAAAAAGAGCTCCATATGCCCAAACTCGAGCATCGACAATGTGCAAAAATTTGCCAAATTTTCAACGACGTGTTTCTCGGCTCTATGAGCACGTAGAAAGTTGTGCATAGGCTCATTTTAAAGAACTCGATGAGCTGATTACGGTAATGCAAAAAAACCTGCTCAAAAAGAGCTCCGTACGCCCAAACTGGAGCATCAAAAAATGCACAAATAAAAAAATTTCAAAATTAAATTTCGTCGGCTCCGTGAGCACCTACAAGGTTGTGCTCAGGATATGTTGTAGACAAAAAAATTCTGTACAAGAGCATCTAACACGCGTCTCTCAAAATGAGCACATTCTTCTGAAATGGAGCATCGAAAAGTTTACGTGAAAAAAAATTTTTCAAAAGTTTTTGCTCATTTTCTCGGCTCTATGAGCACGTAGCGCCTTGTGTTTAGGCTCATTTTAATCATCTCAATTAGGTGCATACGGTAATGCAAAAAAACCTGCTCAAAAAGAGCTCCATATGCCCAAACTCGAGCATCGACAATGTGCAAAAATTTGCCAAATTTTCAACGACGTGTTTCTCGGCTCTATGAGCACGTAGAAAGTTGTGCATAGGCTCATTTTAAAGAACTCGATGAGCTGATTACGGTAATGCAAAAAAACCTGCTCAAAACGAGCTCCGTACGCCCAAACTGGAGCATCAAAAAATGCACAAATAAAAAAATTTCAAAATTAAATTTCGTCGGCTCCGTGAGCACCTACAAGGTTGTGCTCAGGATATGTTGTAGACAAAAAAATTCTGTACAAGAGCATCTAAGACGCGTCTCTCAAAATGAGCACATTCTTCTGAAATGGAGCATCGAAAAGTTTACGTGAAAAAAAATTTTTCAAAAGTTTTTGCTCATTTTCTCGGCTCTATGAGCACGTAGCGCCTTGTGTTTAGGCTCATTTTAATCACCTCAATTAGGTGCATACGGTAATGCAAAAAAACCTGCTCAAAAAGAGCTCCATATGCCCAAACTCGAGCATCGACAATGTGCAAAAATTTGCCAAATTTTCAACGACGTGTTTCTCGGCTCTATGAGCACGTAGAAAGTTGTGCATAGGCTCATTTTAAAGAACTCGATGAGCTGATTACGGTAATGCAAAAAAACCTGCTCAAAACGAGCTCCGTACGCCCAAACTGGAGCATCAAAAAATGCACAAATAAAAAAATTTCAAAATTAAATTTCGTCGGCTCCGTGAGCACCTACAAGGTTGTGCTCAGGATATGTTGTAGACAAAAAAATTCTGTACAAGAGCATCTAACACGCGTCTCTCAAAATGAGCACATTCTTCTGAAATGGAGCATCGAAAAGTTTACGTGAAAAAAAATTTTTCAAAAGTTTTTGCTCATTTTCTCGGCTCTATGAGCACGTAGCGCCTTGTGTTTAGGCTCATTTTAATCACCTCAATTAGGTGCATACGGTAATGCAAAAAAACCTGCTCAAAAAGAGCTCCATATGCCCAAACTCGAGCATCGACAATGTGCAAAAATTTGCCAAATTTTCAACGACGTGTTTCTCGGCTCTATGAGCACGTAGAAAGTTGTGCATAGGCTCATTTTAAAGAACTCGATGAGCTGATTACGGTAATGCAAAAAAACCTGCTCAAAACGAGCTCCGTACGCCCAAACTGGAGCATCAAAAAATACACAAATAAAAAAATTTCAAAATTAAATTTCGTCGGCTCCGTGAGCACCTACAAGGTTGTGCTCAGGATATGTTGTAGACAAAAAAATTCTGTACAAGAGCATCTAACACGCGTCTCTCAAAATGAGCACATTCTTCTGAAATGGAGCATCGAAAAGTTTACGTGAAAAAAAATTTTTCAAAAGTTTTTGCTCATTTTCTCGGCTCTATGAGCACGTAGCGCCTTGTGTTTAGGCTCATTTTAATCACCTCAATTAGGTGCATACGGTAATGCAAAAAAACCTGCTCAAAAAGAGCTCCATATGCCCAAACTCGAGCATCGACAATGTGCAAAAATTTGCCAAATTTTCAACGACGTGTTTCTCGGCTCTATGAGCACGTAGAAAGTTGTGCATAGGCTCATTTTAAAGAACTCGATGAGCTGATTACGGTAATGCAAAAAAACCTGCTCAAAACGAGCTCCGTACGCCCAAACTGGAGCATCAAAAAATGCACAAATAAAAAAATTTCAAAATTAAATTTCGTCGGCTCCGTGAGCACCTACAAGGTTGTGCTCAGGATATGTTGTAGACAAAAAAATTCTGTACAAGAGCATCTAACACGCGTCTCTCAAAATGAGCACATTCTTCTGAAATGGAGCATCGAAAAGTTTACGTGAAAAAAAATTTTTCAAAAGTTTTTGCTCATTTTCTCGGCTCTATGAGCACGTAGCGCCTTGTGTTTAGGCTCATTTTAATCACCTCAATTAGGTGCATACGGTAATGCAAAAAAACCTGCTCAAAAAGAGCTCCATATGCCCAAACTCGAGCATCGACAATGTGCAAAAATTTGCCAAATTTTCAACGACGTGTTTCTCGGCTCTATGAGCACGTAGAAAGTTGTGCATAGGCTCATTTTAAAGAACTCGATGAGCTGATTACGGTAATGCAAAAAAACCTGCTCAAAACGAGCTCTGTACGCCCAAACTGGAGCATCAAAAAATGCACAAATAAAAAAATTTCAAAATTAAATTTCGTCGGCTCCGTGAGCACCTACAAGGTTGTGCTCAGGATATGTTGTAGACAAAAAAATTCTGTACAAGAGCATCTAAGACGCGTCTCTCAAAATGAGCACATTCTTCTGAAATGGAGCATCGAAAAGTTTACGTGAAAAAAAATTTTTCAAAAGTTTTTGCTCATTTTCTCGGCTCTATGAGCACGTAGCGCCTTGTGTTTAGGCTCATTTTAATCACCTCAATTAGGTGCATACGGTAATGCAAAAAAACCTGCTCAAAAAGAGCTCCATATGCCCAAACTCGAGCATCGACAATGTGCAAAAATTTGCCAAATTTTCAACGACGTGTTTCTCGGCTCTATGAGCACGTAGAAAGTTGTGCATAGGCTCATTTTAATGAACTCGATGAGCTGATTACGGTAATGCAAAAAAACCTGCTCAAAACGAGCTCCGTACGCCCAAACTGGAGCATCAAAAAATGCACAAATAAAAAAATTTCAAAATTAAATTTCGTCGGCTCCGTGAGCACCTACAAGGTTGTGCTCAGGATATGTTGTAGACAAAAAAATTCTGTACAAGAGCATCTAACACGCGTCTCTCAAAATGAGCACATTCTTCTGAAATGGAGCATCGAAAAGTTTACGTGAAAAAAAATTTTTCAAAAGTTTTTGCTCATTTTCTCGGCTCTATGAGCACGTAGCGCCTTGTGTTTAGGCTCATTTTAATCACCTCAATTAGGTGCATACGGTAATGCAAAAAAACCTGCTCAAAAAGAGCTCCATATGCCCAAACTCGAGCATCGACAATGTGCAAAAATTTGCCAAATTTTCAACGACGTGTTTCTCGGCTCTATGAGCACGTAGAAAGTTGTGCATAGGCTCATTTTAAAGAACTCGATGAGCTGATTACGGTAATGCAAAAAAACCTGCTCAAAAAGAGCTCCGTACGCCCAAACTGGAGCATCAAAAAATGCACAAATAAAAAAATTTCAAAATTAAATTTCGTCGGCTCCGTGAGCACCTACAAGGTTGTGCTCAGGATATGTTGTAGACAAAAAAATTCTGTACAAGAGCATCTAACACGCGTCTCTCAAAATGAGCACATTCTTCTGAAATGGAGCATCGAAAAGTTTACGTGAAAAAAAATTTTTCAAAAGTTTTTGCTCATTTTCTCGGCTCTATGAGCACGTAGCGCCTTGTGTTTAGGCTCATTTTAATCACCTCAATTAGGTGCATACGGTAATGCAAAAAAACCTGCTCAAAAAGAGCTCCATATGCCCAAACTCGAGCATCGACAATGTGCAAAAATTTGCCAAATTTTCAACGACGTGTTTCTCGGCTCTATGAGCACGTAGAAAGTTGTGCATAGGCTCATTTTAAAGAACTCGATGAGCTGATTACGGTAATGCAAAAAAACCTGCTCAAAACGAGCTCCGTACGCCCAAACTGGAGCATCAAAAAATGCACAAATAAAAAAATTTCAAAATTAAATTTCGTCGGCTCCGTGAGCACCTACAAGGTTGTGCTCAGGATATGTTGTAGACAAAAAAATTCTGTACAAGAGCATCTAACACGCGTCTCTCAAAATGAGCACATTCTTCTGAAATGGAGCATCGAAAAGTTTACGTGAAAAAAAATTTTTCAAAAGTTTTTGCTCATTTTCTCGGCTCTATGAGCACGTAGCGCCTTGTGTTTAGGCTCATTTTAATCACCTCAATTAGGTGCATACGGTAATGCAAAAAAACCTGCTCAAAAAGAGCTCCATATGCCCAAACTCGAGCATCGACAATGTGCAAAAATTTGCCAAATTTTCAACGACGTGTTTCTCGGCTCTATGAGCACGTAGAAAGTTGTGCATAGGCTCATTTTAAAGAACTCGATGAGCTGATTACGGTAATGCAAAAAAACCTGCTTAAAACGAGCTCCGTACGCCCAAACTGGAGCATCAAAAAATGCACAAATAAAAAAATTTCAAAATTAAATTTCGTCGGCTCCGTGAGCACCTACAAGGTTGTGCTCAGGATATGTTGTAGACAAAAAAATTCTGTACAAGAGCTTCTAACACGCGTCTCTCAAAATGAGCACATTCTTCTGAAATGGAGCATCGAAAAGTTTACGTGAAAAAAAATTTTTCAAAAGTTTTTGCTCGTTTTCTCGGCTCTATGAGCACGTAGCGCCTTGTGTTTAGGCTCATTTTAATCACCTCAATTAGGTGCATAGGGTAATGCAAAAAAACCTGCTCAAAAAGAGCTCCGTACGCCCAAACTGGAGCATCAAAAAATGCACAAATAAAAAAATTTCAAAATTAAATTTCGTCGGCTCCGTGAGCACCTACAAGGTTGTGCTCAGGATATGTTGTAGACAAAAAAATTCTGTACAAGAGCATCTAACACGCGTCTCTCAAAATGAGCACATTCTTCTGAAATGGAGCATCGAAAAGTTTACGTGAAAAAAAATTTTTCAAAAGTTTTTGCTCATTTTCTCGGCTCTATGAGCACGTAGCGCCTTGTGTTTAGGCTCATTTTAATCACCTCAATTAGGTGCATACGGTAATGCAAAAAAACCTGCTCAAAAAGAGCTCCATATGCCCAAACTCGAGCATCGACAATGTGCAAAAATTTGCCAAATTTTCAACGACGTGTTTCTCGGCTCTATGAGCACGTAGAAAGTTGTGCATAGGCTCATTTTAAAGAACTCGATGAGCTGATTACGGTAATGCAAAAAAACCTGCTCAAAACGAGCTCCGTACGCCCAAACTGGAGCATCAAAAAATGCACAAATAAAAAAATTTCAAAATTAAATTTCGTCGGCTCCGTGAGCACCTACAAGGTTGTGCTCAGGATATGTTGTAGACAAAAAAATTCTGTACAAGAGCATCTAACACGCGTCTCTCAAAATGAGCACATTCTTCTGAAATGGAGCATCGAAAAGTTTACGTGAAAAAAAATTTTTCAAAAGTTTTTGCTCATTTTCTCGGCTCTATGAGCACGTAGCGCCTTGTGTTTAGGCTCATTTTAATCACCTCAATTAGGTGCATACGGTAATGCAAAAAAACCTGCTCAAAAAGAGCTACATATGCCCAAACTCGAGCATCGACAATGTGCAAAAATTTGCCAAATTTTCAACGACGTGTTTCTCGGCTCTATGAGCACGTAGAAAGTTGTGCATAGGCTCATTTTAAAGAACTCGATGAGCTGATTACGGTAATGCAAAAAAACCTGCTCAAAACGAGCTCCGTACGCCCAAACTGGAGCATCAAAAAATGCACAAATAAAAAAATTTCAAAATTAAATTTCGTCGGCTCCGTGAGCACCTACAAGGTTGTGCTCAGGATATGTTGTAGACAAAAAAATTCTGTACAAGAGCATCTAACACGCGTCTCTCAAAATGAGCACATTCTTCTGAAATGGAGCATCGAAAAGTTTACGTGAAAAAAATTTTTTCAAAAGTTTTTGCTCATTTTCTCGGCTCTATGAGCACGTAGCGCCTTGTGTTTAGGCTCATTTTAATCACCTCAATTAGGTACATACGGTAATGCAAAAAAACCTGCTCAAAAAGAGCTCCATATGCCCAAACTCGAGCATCAAAAAATGCACAAATAAAAAAATTTCAAAATTAAATTTCGTCGGCTCCGTGAGCACCTACAAGGTTGTGCTCAGGATATGTTGTAGACAAAAAAATTCTGTACAAGAGCATCTAACACGCGTCTCTCAAAATGAGCACATTCTTCTGAAATGGAGCATCGAAAAGTTTACGTGAAAAAAAATTTTTCAAAAGTTTTTGCTCATTTTCTCGGCTCTATGAGCACGTAGCGCCTTGTGTTTAGGCTCATTTTAATCACCTCAATTAGGTGCATACGGTAATGTAAAAAAACCTGCTCAAAAAGAGCTCCATATGCCCAAACTCGAGCATCGACAATGTGCAAAAATTTGCCAAATTTTCAACGACGTGTTTCTCGGCTCTATGAGCACGTAGAAAGTTGTGCATAGGCTCATTTTAAAGAACTCGATGAGCTGATTACGGTAATGCAAAAAAACCTGCTCAAAACGAGCTCCGTACGCCCAAACTGGAGCATCAAAAAATGCACAAATAAAAAAATTTCAAAATTAAATTTCGTCGGCTCCGTGAGCACCTACAAGGTTGTGCTCAGGATATGTTGTAGACAAAAAAATTCTGTACAAGAGCATCTAACACGCGTCTCTCAAAATGAGCACATTCTTCTGAAATGGAGCATCGAAAAGTTTACGTGAAAAAAAATTTTTCAAAAGTTTTTGCTCATTTTCTCGGCTCTATGAGCACGTAGCGCCTTGTGTTTAGGCTCATTTTAATCACCTCAATTAGGTGCATACGGTAATGCAAAAAAACCTGCTCAAAAAGAGCTCCATATGCCCAAACTCGAGCATCGACAATGTGCAAAAATTTGCCAAATTTTCAACGACGTGTTTCTCGGCTCTATGAGCACGTAGAAAGTTGTGCATAGGCTCATTTTAAAGAACTCGATGAGCTGATTACGGTAATGCAAAAAAACCTGCTCAAAACGAGCTCCGTACGCCCAAACTGGAGCATCAAAAAATGCACAAATAAAAAAATTTCAAAATTAAATTTCGTCGGCTCCGTGAGCACCTACAAGGTTGTGCTCAGGATATGTTGTAGACAAAAAAATTCTGTACAAGAGCATCTAACACGCGTCTCTCAAAATGAGCACATTCTTCTGAAATGGAGCATCGAAAAGTTTACGTGAAAAAAAATTTTTCAAAAGTTTTTGCTCATTTTCTCGGCTCTATGAGCACGTAGCGCCTTGTGTTTAGGCTCATTTTAATCACCTCAATTAGGTGCATACGGTAATGCAAAAAAACCTGCTCAAAAAGAGCTCCATATGCCCAAACTCGAGCATCGACAATGTGCAAAAATTTGCCAAATTTTCAACGACGTGTTTCTCGGCTCTATGAGCACGTAGAAAGTTGTGCATAGGCTCATTTTAAAGAACTCGATGAGCTGATTACGGTAATGCAAAAAAACCTGCTCAAAACGAGCTCTGTACGCCCAAACTGGAGCATCAAAAAATGCACAAATAAAAAAATTTCAAAATTAAATTTCGTCGGCTCCGTGAGCACCTACAAGGTTGTGCTCAGGATATGTTGTAGACAAAAAAATTCTGTACAAGAGCATCTAAGACGCGTCTCTCAAAATGAGCACATTCTTCTGAAATGGAGCATCGAAAAGTTTACGTGAAAAAAAATTTTTCAAAAGTTTTTGCTCATTTTCTCGGCTCTATGAGCACGTAGCGCCTTGTGTTTAGGCTCATTTTAATCACCTCAATTAGGTGCATACGGTAATGCAAAAAAACCTGCTCAAAAAGAGCTCCATATGCCCAAACTCGAGCATCGACAATGTGCAAAAATTTGCCAAATTTTCAACGACGTGTTTCTCGGCTCTATGAGCACGTAGAAAGTTGTGCATAGGCTCATTTTAATGAACTCGATGAGCTGATTACGGTAATGCAAAAAAACCTGCTCAAAACGAGCTCCGTACGCCCAAACTGGAGCATCAAAAAATGCACAAATAAAAAAATTTCAAAATTAAATTTCGTCGGCTCCGTGAGCACCTACAAGGTTGTGCTCAGGATATGTTGTAGACAAAAAAATTCTGTACAAGAGCATCTAACACGCGTCTCTCAAAATGAGCACATTCTTCTGAAATGGAGCATCGAAAAGTTTACGTGAAAAAAAATTTTTCAAAAGTTTTTGCTCATTTTCTCGGCTCTATGAGCACGTAGCGCCTTGTGTTTAGGCTCATTTTAATCACCTCAATTAGGTGCATACGGTAATGCAAAAAAACCTGCTCAAAATAAGCTCCATATGCCCAAACTCGAGCATCGACAATGTGCAAAAATTTGCCAAATTTTCAACGACGTGTTTCTCGGCTCTATGAGCACGTAGAAAGTTGTGCATAGGCTCATTTTAATGAACTCGATGAGCTGATTACGGTAATGCAAAAAAACCTGCTCAAAACGAGCTCCGTACGCCCAAACTGGAGCATCAAAAAATGCACAAATAAAAAAATTTCAAAATTAAATTTCGTCGGCTCCGTGAGCACCTACAAGGTTGTGCTCAGGATATGTTGTAGACAAAAAAATTCTGTACAAGAGCATCTAACACGCGTCTCTCAAAATGAGCACATTCTTCTGAAATGGAGCATCGAAAAGTTTACGTGAAAAAAAATTTTTCAAAAGTTTTTGCTCATTTTCTCGGCTCTATGAGCACGTAGCGCCTTGTGTTTAGGCTCATTTTAATCACCTCAATTAGGTGCATACGGTAATGCAAAAAAACCTGCTCAAAAAGAGCTCCATATGCCCAAACTCGAGCATCGACAATGTGCAAAAATTTGCCAAATTTTCAACGACGTGTTTCTCGGCTCTATGAGCACGTAGAAAGTTGTGCATAGGCTCATTTTAAAGAACTCGATGAGCTGATTACGGTAATGCAAAAAAACCTGCTCAAAACGAGCTCCGTACGCCCAAACTGGAGCATCAAAAAATACACAAATAAAAAAATTTCAAAATTAAATTTCGTCGGCTCCGTGAGCACCTACAAGGTTGTGCTCAGGATATGTTGTAGACAAAAAAATTCTGTACAAGAGCATCTAACACGCGTCTCTCAAAATGAGCACATTCTTCTGAAATGGAGCATCGAAAAGTTTACGTGAAAAAAAATTTTTCAAAAGTTTTTGCTCATTTTCTCGGCTCTATGAGCACGTAGCGCCTTGTGTTTAGGCTCATTTTAATCACCTCAATTAGGTGCATACGGTAATGCAAAAAAACCTGCTCAAAAAGAGCTCCATATGCCCAAACTCGAGCATCGACAATGTGCAAAAATTTGCCAAATTTTCAACGACGTGTTTCTCGGCTCTATGAGCACGTAGAAAGTTGTGCATAGGCTCATTTTAAAGAACTCGATGAGCTGATTACGGTAATGCAAAAAAACCTGCTCAAAACGAGCTCTGTACGCCCAAACTGGAGCATCAAAAAATGCACAAATAAAAAAATTTCAAAATTAAATTTCGTCGGCTCCGTGAGCACCTACAAGGTTGTGCTCAGGATATGTTGTAGACAAAAAAATTCTGTACAAGAGCATCTAACACGCGTCTCTCAAAATGAGCACATTCTTCTGAAATGGAGCATCGAAAAGTTTACGTGAAAAAAAATTTTTCAAAAGTTTTTGCTCATTTTCTCGGCTCTATGAGCACGTAGCGCCTTGTGTTTAGGCTCATTTTAATCACCTCAATTAGGTGCATACGGTAATGCAAAAAAACCTGCTCAAAAAGAGCTCCATATGCCCAAACTCGAGCATCGACAATGTGCAAAAATTTGCCAAATTTTCAACGACGTGTTTCTCGGCTCTATGAGCACGTAGAAAGTTGTGCATAGGCTCATTTTAAAGAACTCGATGAGCTGATTACGGTAATGCAAAAAAACCTGCTCAAAACGAGCTCCGTACGCCCAAACTGGAGCATCAAAAAATGCACAAATAAAAAAATTTCAAAATTAAATTTCGTCGGCTCCGTGAGCACCTACAAGGTTGTGCTCAGGATATGTTGTAGACAAAAAAATTCTGTACAAGAGCATCTAACACGCGTCTCTCAAAATGAGCACATTCTTCTGAAATGGAGCATCGAAAAGTTTACGTGAAAAAAAATTTTTCAAAAGTTTTTGCTTATTTTCTCGGCTCTATGAGCACGTAGCGCCTTGTGTTTAGGCTCATTTTAATCACCTCAATTAGGTGCATACGGTAATGCAAAAAAACCTGCTCAAAAAGAGCTCCATATGCCCAAACTCGAGCATCGACAATGTGCAAAAATTTGCCAAATTTTCAACGACGTGTTTCTCGGCTCTATGAGCACGTAGAAAGTTGTGCATAGGCTCATTTTAAAGAACTCGATGAGCTGATTACGGTAATGCAAAAAAACCTGCTCAAAACGAGCTCCGTACGCCCAAACTGGAGCATCAAAAAATGCACAAATAAAAAAATTTCAAAATTAAATTTCGTCGGCTCCGTGAGCACCTACAAGGTTGTGCTCAGGATATGTTGTAGACAAAAAAATTCTGTACAAGAGCATCTAAGACGCGTCTCTCAAAATGAGCACATTCTTCTGAAATGGAGCATCGAAAAGTTTACGTGAAAAAAAATTTTTCAAAAGTTTTTGCTCATTTTCTCGGCTCTATGAGCACGTAGCGCCTTGTGTTTAGGCTCATTTTAATCACCTCAATTAGGTGCATACGGTAATGCAAAAAAACCTGCTCAAAAAGAGCTCCATATGCCCAAACTCGAGCATCGACAATGTGCAAAAATTTGCCAAATTTTCAACGACGTGTTTCTCGGCTCTATGAGCACGTAGAAAGTTGTGCATAGGCTCATTTTAAAGAACTCGATGAGCTGATTACGGTAATGCAAAAAAACCTGCTCAAAACGAGCTCCGTACGCCCAAACTGGAGCATCAAAAAATGCACAAATAAAAAAATTTCAAAATTAAATTTCGTCGGCTCCGTGAGCACCTACAAGGTTGTGCTCAGGATATGTTGTAGACAAAAAAATTCTGTACAAGAGCATCTAACACGCGTCTCTCAAAATGAGCACATTCTTCTGAAATGGAGCATCGAAAAGTTTACGTGAAAAAAAATTTTTCAAAAGTTTTTGCTTATTTTCTCGGCTCTATGAGCACGTAGCGCCTTGTGTTTAGGCTCATTTTAATCACCTCAATTAGGTGCATACGGTAATGCAAAAAAACCTGCTCAAAAAGAGCTCCATATGCCCAAACTCGAGCATCGACAATGTGCAAAAATTTGCCAAATTTTCAACGACGTGTTTCTCGGCTCTATGAGCACGTAGAAAGTTGTGCATAGGCTCATTTTAAAGAACTCGATGAGCTGATTACGGTAATGCAAAAAAACCTGCTCAAAACGAGCTCCGTACGCCCAAACTGGAGCATCAAAAAATGCACAAATAAAAAAATTTCAAAATTAAATTTCGTCGGCTCCGTGAGCACCTACAAGGTTGTGCTCAGGATATGTTGTAGACAAAAAAATTCTGTACAAGAGCATCTAAGACGCGTCTCTCAAAATGAGCACATTCTTCTGAAATGGAGCATCGAAAAGTTTACGTGAAAAAAAATTTTTCAAAAGTTTTTGCTCATTTTCTCGGCTCTATGAGCACGTAGCGCCTTGTGTTTAGGCTCATTTTAATCACCTCAATTAGGTGCATACGGTAATGCAAAAAAACCTGCTCAAAAAGAGCTCCATATGCCCAAACTCGAGCATCGACAATGTGCAAAAATTTGCCAAATTTTCAACGACGTGTTTCTCGGCTCTATGAGCACGTAGAAAGTTGTGCATAGGCTCATTTTAAAGAACTCGATGAGCTGATTACGGTAATGCAAAAAAACCTGCTCAAAACGAGCTCCGTACGCCCAAACTGGAGCATCAAAAAATGCACAAATAAAAAAATTTCAAAATTAAATTTCGTCGGCTCCGTGAGCACCTACAAGGTTGTGCTCAGGATATGTTGTAGACAAAAAAATTCTGTACAAGAGCATCTAACACGCGTCTCTCAAAATGAGCACATTCTTCTGAAATGGAGCATCGAAAAGTTTACGTGAAAAAAAATTTTTCAAAAGTTTTTGCTCATTTTCTCGGCTTTATGAGCACGTAGCGCCTTGTGTTTAGGCTCATTTTAATCACCTCAATTAGGTGCATACGGTAATGCAAAAAAACCTGCTCAAAAAGAGCTACATATGCCCAAACTCGAGCATCGACAATGTGCAAAAATTTGCCAAATTTTCAACGACGTGTTTCTCGGCTCTATGAGCACGTAGAAAGTTGTGCATAGGCTCATTTTAAAGAACTCGATGAGCTGATTACGGTAATGCAAAAAAACCTGCTCAAAACGAGCTCCGTACGCCCAAACTGGAGCATCAAAAAATGCACAAATAAAAAAATTTCAAAATTAAATTTCGTCGGCTCCGTGAGCACCTACAAGGTTGTGCTCAGGATATGTTGTAGACAAAAAAATTCTGTACAAGAGCATCTAACACGCGTCTCTCAAAATGAGCACATTCTTCTGAAATGGAGCATCGAAAAGTTTACGTGAAAAAAAATTTTTCAAAAGTTTTTGCTCATTTTCTCGGCTCTATGAGCACGTAGCGCCTTGTGTTTAGGCTCATTTTAATCACCTCAATTAGGTGCATACGGTAATGCAAAAAAACCTGCTCAAAAAGAGCTCCATATGCCCAAACTCGAGCATCGACAATGTGCAAAAATTTGCCAAATTTTCAACGACGTGTTTCTCGGCTCTATGAGCACGTAGAAAGTTGTGCATAGGCTCATTTTAATGAACTCGATGAGCTGATTACGGTAATGCAAAAAAACCTGCTCAAAACGAGCTCCGTACGCCCAAACTGGAGCATCAAAAAATGCACAAATAAAAAAATTTCAAAATTAAATTTCGTCGGCTCCGTGAGCACCTACAAGGTTGTGCTCAGGATATGTTGTAGACAAAAAAATTCTGTACAAGAGCATCTAACACGCGTCTCTCAAAATGAGCACATTCTTCTGAAATGGAGCATCGAAAAGTTTACGTGAAAAAAAATTTTTCAAAAGTTTTTGCTCATTTTCTCGGCTCTATGAGCACGTAGCGCCTTGTGTTTAGGCTCATTTTAATCACCTCAATTAGGTGCATACGGTAATGCAAAAAAACCTGCTCAAAAAGAGCTCCATATGCCCAAACTCGAGCATCGACAATGTGCAAAAATTTGCCAAATTTTCAACGACGTGTTTCTCGGCTCTATGAGCACGTAGAAAGTTGTGCATAGGCTCATTTTAAAGAACTCGATGAGCTGATTACGGTAATGCAAAAAAACCTGCTCAAAACGAGCTCCGTACGCCCAAACTGGAGCATCAAAAAATGCACAAATAAAAAAATTTCAAAATTAAATTTCGTCGGCTCCGTGAGCACCTACAAGGTTGTGCTCAGGATATGTTGTAGACAAAAAAATTCTGTACAAGAGCATCTAACACGCGTCTCTCAAAATGAGCACATTCTTCTGAAATGGAGCATCGAAAAGTTTACGTGAAAAAAAATTTTTCAAAAGTTTTTGCTCATTTTCTCGGCTCTATGAGCACGTAGCGCCTTGTGTTTAGGCTCATTTTAATCACCTCAATTAGGTGCATACGGTAATGCAAAAAAACCTGCTCAAAAAGAGCTCCATATGCCCAAACTCGAGCATCGACAATGTGCAAAAATTTGCCAAATTTTCAACGACGTGTTTCTCGGCTCTATGAGCACGTAGAAAGTTGTGCATAGGCTCATTTTAAAGAACTCGATGAGCTGATTACGGTAATGCAAAAAAACCTGCTCAAAACGAGCTCTGTACGCCCAAACTGGAGCATCAAAAAATGCACAAATAAAAAAATTTCAAAATTAAATTTCGTCGGCTCCGTGAGCACCTACAAGGTTGTGCTCAGGATATGTTGTAGACAAAAAAATTCTGTACAAGAGCATCTAAGACGCGTCTCTCAAAATGAGCACATTCTTCTGAAATGGAGCATCGAAAAGTTTACGTGAAAAAAAATTTTTCAAAAGTTTTTGCTCATTTTCTCGGCTCTATGAGCACGTAGCGCCTTGTGTTTAGGCTCATTTTAATCACCTCAATTAGGTGCATACGGTAATGCAAAAAAACCTGCTCAAAAAGAGCTCCATATGCCCAAACTCGAGCATCGACAATGTGCAAAAATTTGCCAAATTTTCAACGACGTGTTTCTCGGCTCTATGAGCACGTAGAAAGTTGTGCATAGGCTCATTTTAAAGAACTCGATGAGCTGATTACGGTAATGCAAAAAAACCTGCTCAAAACGAGCTCCGTACGCCCAAACTGGAGCATCAAAAAATGCACAAATAAAAAAATTTCAAAATTAAATTTCGTCGGCTCCGTGAGCACCTACAAGGTTGTGCTCAGGATATGTTGTAGACAAAAAAATTCTGTACAAGAGCATCTAACACGCGTCTCTCAAAATGAGCACATTCTTCTGAAATGGAGCATCGAAAAGTTTACGTGAAAAAAAATTTTTCAAAAGTTTTTGCTCATTTTCTCGGCTCTATGAGCACGTAGCGCCTTGTGTTTAGGCTCATTTTAATCACCTCAATTAGGTGCATACGGTAATGCAAAAAAACCTGCTCAAAAAGAGCTCCATATGCCCAAACTCGAGCATCGACAATGTGCAAAAATTTGCCAAATTTTCAACGACGTGTTTCTCGGCTCTATGAGCACGTAGAAAGTTGTGCATAGGCTCATTTTAAAGAACTCGATGAGCTGATTACGGTAATGCAAAAAAACCTGCTCAAAACGAGCTCTGTACGCCCAAACTGGAGCATCAAAAAATGCACAAATAAAAAAATTTCAAAATTAAATTTCGTCGGCTCCGTGAGCACCTACAAGGTTGTGCTCAGGATATGTTGTAGACAAAAAAATTCTGTACAAGAGCATCTAAGACGCGTCTCTCAAAATGAGCACATTCTTCTGAAATGGAGCATCGAAAAGTTTACGTGAAAAAAAATTTTTCAAAAGTTTTTGCTCATTTTCTCGGCTCTATGAGCACGTAGCGCCTTGTGTTTAGGCTCATTTTAATCACCTCAATTAGGTGCATACGGTAATGCAAAAAAACCTGCTCAAAAAGAGCTCCATATGCCCAAACTCGAGCATCGACAATGTGCAAAAATTTGCCAAATTTTCAACGACGTGTTTCTCGGCTCTATGAGCACGTAGAAAGTTGTGCATAGGCTCATTTTAATGAACTCGATGAGCTGATTACGGTAATGCAAAAAAACCTGCTCAAAACGAGCTCCGTACGCCCAAACTGGAGCATCAAAAAATGCACAAATAAAAAAATTTCAAAATTAAATTTCGTCGGCTCCGTGAGCACCTACAAGGTTGTGCTCAGGATATGTTGTAGACAAAAAAATTCTGTACAAGAGCATCTAACACGCGTCTCTCAAAATGAGCACATTCTTCTGAAATGGAGCATCGAAAAGTTTACGTGAAAAAAAATTTTTCAAAAGTTTTTGCTCATTTTCTCGGCTCTATGAGCACGTAGCGCCTTGTGTTTAGGCTCATTTTAATCACCTCAATTAGGTGCATACGGTAATGCAAAAAAACCTGCTCAAAAAGAGCTCCATATGCCCAAACTCGAGCATCGACAATGTGCAAAAATTTGCCAAATTTTCAACGACGTGTTTCTCGGCTCTATGAGCACGTAGAAAGTTGTGCATAGGCTCATTTTAAAGAACTCGATGAGCTGATTACGGTAATGCAAAAAAACCTGCTTAAAACGAGCTCCGTACGCCCAAACTGGAGCATCAAAAAATGCACAAATAAAAAAATTTCAAAATTAAATTTCGTCGGCTCCGTGAGCACCTACAAGGTTGTGCTCAGGATATGTTGTAGACAAAAAAATTCTGTACAAGAGCATCTAACACGCGTCTCTCAAAATGAGCACATTCTTCTGAAATGGAGCATCGAAAAGTTTACGTGAAAAAAAATTTTTCAAAAGTTTTTGCTCGTTTTCTCGGCTCTATGAGCACGTAGCGCCTTGTGTTTAGGCTCATTTTAATCACCTCAATTAGGTGCATAGGGTAATGCAAAAAAACCTGCTCAAAAAGAGCTCCGTACGCCCAAACTGGAGCATCAAAAAATGCACAAATAAAAAAATTTCAAAATTAAATTTCGTCGGCTCCGTGAGCACCTACAAGGTTGTGCTCAGGATATGTTGTAGACAAAAAAATTCTGTACAAGAGCATCTAACACGCGTCTCTCAAAATGAGCACATTCTTCTGAAATGGAGCATCGAAAAGTTTACGTGAAAAAAAATTTTTCAAAAGTTTTTGCTCATTTTCTCGGCTCTATGAGCACGTAGCGCCTTGTGTTTAGGCTCATTTTAATCACCTCAATTAGGTGCATACGGTAATGCAAAAAAACCTGCTCAAAAAGAGCTCCATATGCCCAAACTCGAGCATCGACAATGTGCAAAAATTTGCCAAATTTTCAACGACGTGTTTCTCGGCTCTATGAGCACGTAGAAAGTTGTGCATAGGCTCATTTTAAAGAACTCGATGAGCTGATTACGGTAATGCAAAAAAACCTGCTCAAAACGAGCTCCGTACGCCCAAACTGGAGCATCAAAAAATGCACAAATAAAAAAATTTCAAAATTAAATTTCGTCGGCTCCGTGAGCACCTACAAGGTTGTGCTCAGGATATGTTGTAGACAAAAAAATTCTGTACAAGAGCATCTAACACGCGTCTCTCAAAATGAGCACATTCTTCTGAAATGGAGCATCGAAAAGTTTACGTGAAAAAAAATTTTTCAAAAGTTTTTGCTCATTTTCTCGGCTCTATGAGCACGTAGCGCCTTGTGTTTAGGCTCATTTTAATCACCTCAATTAGGTGCATACGGTAATGCAAAAAAACCTGCTCAAAAAGAGCTACATATGCCCAAACTCGAGCATCGACAATGTGCAAAAATTTGCCAAATTTTCAACGACGTGTTTCTCGGCTCTATGAGCACGTAGAAAGTTGTGCATAGGCTCATTTTAAAGAACTCGATGAGCTGATTACGGTAATGCAAAAAAACCTGCTCAAAACGAGCTCCGTACGCCCAAACTGGAGCATCAAAAAATGCACAAATAAAAAAATTTCAAAATTAAATTTCGTCGGCTCCGTGAGCACCTACAAGGTTGTGCTCAGGATATGTTGTAGACAAAAAAATTCTGTACAAGAGCATCTAACACGCGTCTCTCAAAATGAGCACATTCTTCTGAAATGGAGCATCGAAAAGTTTACGTGAAAAAAATTTTTTCAAAAGTTTTTGCTCATTTTCTCGGCTCTATGAGCACGTAGCGCCTTGTGTTTAGGCTCATTTTAATCACCTCAATTAGGTACATACGGTAATGCAAAAAAACCTGCTCAAAAAGAGCTCCATATGCCCAAACTCGAGCATCAAAAAATGCACAAATAAAAAAATTTCAAAATTAAATTTCGTCGGCTCCGTGAGCACCTACAAGGTTGTGCTCAGGATATGTTGTAGACAAAAAAATTCTGTACAAGAGCATCTAACACGCGTCTCTCAAAATGAGCACATTCTTCTGAAATGGAGCATCGAAAAGTTTACGTGAAAAAAAATTTTTCAAAAGTTTTTGCTCATTTTCTCGGCTCTATGAGCACGTAGCGCCTTGTGTTTAGGCTCATTTTAATCACCTCAATTAGGTGCATACGGTAATGTAAAAAAACCTGCTCAAAAAGAGCTCCATATGCCCAAACTCGAGCATCGACAATGTGCAAAAATTTGCCAAATTTTCAACGACGTGTTTCTCGGCTCTATGAGCACGTAGAAAGTTGTGCATAGGCTCATTTTAAAGAACTCGATGAGCTGATTACGGTAATGCAAAAAAACCTGCTCAAAACGAGCTCCGTACGCCCAAACTGGAGCATCAAAAAATGCACAAATAAAAAAATTTCAAAATTAAATTTCGTCGGCTCCGTGAGCACCTACAAGGTTGTGCTCAGGATATGTTGTAGACAAAAAAATTCTGTACAAGAGCATCTAACACGCGTCTCTCAAAATGAGCACATTCTTCTGAAATGGAGCATCGAAAAGTTTACGTGAAAAAAAATTTTTCAAAAGTTTTTGCTCATTTTCTCGGCTCTATGAGCACGTAGCGCCTTGTGTTTAGGCTCATTTTAATCACCTCAATTAGGTGCATACGGTAATGCAAAAAAACCTGCTCAAAAAGAGCTCCATATGCCCAAACTCGAGCATCGACAATGTGCAAAAATTTGCCAAATTTTCAACGACGTGTTTCTCGGCTCTATGAGCACGTAGAAAGTTGTGCATAGGCTCATTTTAAAGAACTCGATGAGCTGATTACGGTAATGCAAAAAAACCTGCTCAAAACGAGCTCCGTACGCCCAAACTGGAGCATCAAAAAATGCACAAATAAAAAAATTTCAAAATTAAATTTCGTCGGCTCCGTGAGCACCTACAAGGTTGTGCTCAGGATATGTTGTAGACAAAAAAATTCTGTACAAGAGCATCTAACACGCGTCTCTCAAAATGAGCACATTCTTCTGAAATGGAGCATCGAAAAGTTTACGTGAAAAAAAATTTTTCAAAAGTTTTTGCTCATTTTCTCGGCTCTATGAGCACGTAGCGCCTTGTGTTTAGGCTCATTTTAATCACCTCAATTAGGTGCATACGGTAATGCAAAAAAACCTGCTCAAAAAGAGCTCCATATGCCCAAACTCGAGCATCGACAATGTGCAAAAATTTGCCAAATTTTCAACGACGTGTTTCTCGGCTCTATGAGCACGTAGAAAGTTGTGCATAGGCTCATTTTAAAGAACTCGATGAGCTGATTACGGTAATGCAAAAAAACCTGCTCAAAACGAGCTCTGTACGCCCAAACTGGAGCATCAAAAAATGCACAAATAAAAAAATTTCAAAATTAAATTTCGTCGGCTCCGTGAGCACCTACAAGGTTGTGCTCAGGATATGTTGTAGACAAAAAAATTCTGTACAAGAGCATCTAAGACGCGTCTCTCAAAATGAGCACATTCTTCTGAAATGGAGCATCGAAAAGTTTACGTGAAAAAAAATTTTTCAAAAGTTTTTGCTCATTTTCTCGGCTCTATGAGCACGTAGCGCCTTGTGTTTAGGCTCATTTTAATCACCTCAATTAGGTGCATACGGTAATGCAAAAAAACCTGCTCAAAAAGAGCTCCATATGCCCAAACTCGAGCATCGACAATGTGCAAAAATTTGCCAAATTTTCAACGACGTGTTTCTCGGCTCTATGAGCACGTAGAAAGTTGTGCATAGGCTCATTTTAATGAACTCGATGAGCTGATTACGGTAATGCAAAAAAACCTGCTCAAAACGAGCTCCGTACGCCCAAACTGGAGCATCAAAAAATGCACAAATAAAAAAATTTCAAAATTAAATTTCGTCGGCTCCGTGAGCACCTACAAGGTTGTGCTCAGGATATGTTGTAGACAAAAAAATTCTGTACAAGAGCATCTAACACGCGTCTCTCAAAATGAGCACATTCTTCTGAAATGGAGCATCGAAAAGTTTACGTGAAAAAAAATTTTTCAAAAGTTTTTGCTCATTTTCTCGGCTCTATGAGCACGTAGCGCCTTGTGTTTAGGCTCATTTTAATCACCTCAATTAGGTGCATACGGTAATGCAAAAAAACCTGCTCAAAAAGAGCTCCATATGCCCAAACTCGAGCATCGACAATGTGCAAAAATTTGCCAAATTTTCAACGACGTGTTTCTCGGCTCTATGAGCACGTAGAAAGTTGTGCATAGGCTCATTTTAAAGAACTCGATGAGCTGATTACGGTAATGCAAAAAAACCTGCTCAAAACGAGCTCCGTACGCCCAAACTGGAGCATCAAAAAATGCACAAATAAAAAAATTTCAAAATTAAATTTCGTCGGCTCCGTGAGCACCTACAAGGTTGTGCTCAGGATATGTTGTAGACAAAAAAATTCTGTACAAGAGCATCTAACACGCGTCTCTCAAAATGAGCACATTCTTCTGAAATGGAGCATCGAAAAGTTTACGTGAAAAAAAATTTTTCAAAAGTTTTTGCTCATTTTCTCGGCTCTATGAGCACGTAGCGCCTTGTGTTTAGGCTCATTTTAATCACCTCAATTAGGTGCATACGGTAATGCAAAAAAACCTGCTCAAAAAGAGCTCCATATGCCCAAACTCGAGCATCGACAATGTGCAAAAATTTGCCAAATTTTCAACGACGTGTTTCTCGGCTCTATGAGCACGTAGAAAGTTGTGCATAGGCTCATTTTAAAGAACTCGATGAGCTGATTACGGTAATGCAAAAAAACCTGCTCAAAACGAGCTCTGTACGCCCAAACTGGAGCATCAAAAAATGCACAAATAAAAAAATTTCAAAATTAAATTTCGTCGGCTCCGTGAGCACCTACAAGGTTGTGCTCAGGATATGTTGTAGACAAAAAAATTCTGTACAAGAGCATCTAAGACGCGTCTCTCAAAATGAGCACATTCTTCTGAAATGGAGCATCGAAAAGTTTACGTGAAAAAAAATTTTTCAAAAGTTTTTGCTCATTTTCTCGGCTCTATGAGCACGTAGCGCCTTGTGTTTAGGCTCATTTTAATCACCTCAATTAGGTGCATACGGTAATGCAAAAAAACCTGCTCAAAAAGAGCTCCATATGCCCAAACTCGAGCATCGACAATGTGCAAAAATTTGCCAAATTTTCAACGACGTGTTTCTCGGCTCTATGAGCACGTAGAAAGTTGTGCATAGGCTCATTTTAATGAACTCGATGAGCTGATTACGGTAATGCAAAAAAACCTGCTCAAAACGAGCTCCGTACGCCCAAACTGGAGCATCAAAAAATGCACAAATAAAAAAATTTCAAAATTAAATTTCGTCGGCTCCGTGAGCACCTACAAGGTTGTGCTCAGGATATGTTGTAGACAAAAAAATTCTGTACAAGAGCATCTAACACGCGTCTCTCAAAATGAGCACATTCTTCTGAAATGGAGCATCGAAAAGTTTACGTGAAAAAAAATTTTTCAAAAGTTTTTGCTCATTTTCTCGGCTCTATGAGCACGTAGCGCCTTGTGTTTAGGCTCATTTTAATCACCTCAATTAGGTGCATACGGTAATGCAAAAAAACCTGCTCAAAAAGAGCTCCATATGCCCAAACTCGAGCATCGACAATGTGCAAAAATTTGCCAAATTTTCAACGACGTGTTTCTCGGCTCTATGAGCACGTAGAAAGTTGTGCATAGGCTCATTTTAAAGAACTCGATGAGCTGATTACGGTAATGCAAAAAAACCTGCTCAAAACGAGCTCCGTACGCCCAAACTGGAGCATCAAAAAATGCACAAATAAAAAAATTTCAAAATTAAATTTCGTCGGCTCCGTGAGCACCTACAAGGTTGTGCTCAGGATATGTTGTAGACAAAAAAATTCTGTACAAGAGCATCTAACACGCGTCTCTCAAAATGAGCACATTCTTCTGAAATGGAGCATCGAAAAGTTTACGTGAAAAAAAATTTTTCAAAAGTTTTTGCTCATTTTCTCGGCTCTATGAGCACGTAGCGCCTTGTGTTTAGGCTCATTTTAATCACCTCAATTAGGTGCATACGGTAATGCAAAAAAACCTGCTCAAAAAGAGCTCCATATGCCCAAACTCGAGCATCGACAATGTGCAAAAATTTGCCAAATTTTCAACGACGTGTTTCTCGGCTCTATGAGCACGTAGAAAGTTGTGCATAGGCTCATTTTAATGAACTCGATGAGCTGATTACGGTAATGCAAAAAAACCTGCTCAAAACGAGCTCCGTACGCCCAAACTGGAGCATCAAAAAATGCACAAATAAAAAAATTTCAAAATTAAATTTCGTCGGCTCCGTGAGCACCTACAAGGTTGTGCTCAGGATATGTTGTAGACAAAAAAATTCTGTACAAGAGCATCTAACACGCGTCTCTCAAAATGAGCACATTCTTCTGAAATGGAGCATCGAAAAGTTTACGTGAAAAAAAATTTTTCAAAAGTTTTTGCTCATTTTCTCGGCTCTATGAGCACGTAGCGCCTTGTGTTTAGGCTCATTTTAATCACCTCAATTAGGTGCATACGGTAATGCAAAAAAACCTGCTCAAAAAGAGCTCCATATGCCCAAACTCGAGCATCGACAATGTGCAAAAATTTGCCAAATTTTCAACGACGTGTTTCTCGGCTCTATGAGCACGTAGAAAGTTGTGCATAGGCTCATTTTAAAGAACTCGATGAGCTGATTACGGTAATGCAAAAAAACCTGCTCAAAACGAGCTCCGTACGCCCAAACTGGAGCATCAAAAAATGCACAAATAAAAAAATTTCAAAATTAAATTTCGTCGGCTCCGTGAGCACCTACAAGGTTGTGCTCAGGATATGTTGTAGACAAAAAAATTCTGTACAAGAGCATCTAACACGCGTCTCTCAAAATGAGCACATTCTTCTGAAATGGAGCATCGAAAAGTTTACGTGAAAAAAAATTTTTCAAAAGTTTTTGCTCATTTTCTCGGCTCTATGAGCACGTAGCGCCTTGTGTTTAGGCTCATTTTAATCACCTCAATTAGGTGCATACGGTAATGCAAAAAAACCTGCTCAAAAAGAGCTCCATATGCCCAAACTCGAGCATCGACAATGTGCAAAAATTTGCCAAATTTTCAACGACGTGTTTCTCGGCTCTATGAGCACGTAGAAAGTTGTGCATAGGCTCATTTTAAAGAACTCGATGAGCTGATTACGGTAATGCAAAAAAACCTGCTCAAAACGAGCTCTGTACGCCCAAACTGGAGCATCAAAAAATGCACAAATAAAAAAATTTCAAAATTAAATTTCGTCGGCTCCGTGAGCACCTACAAGGTTGTGCTCAGGATATGTTGTAGACAAAAAAATTCTGTACAAGAGCATCTAAGACGCGTCTCTCAAAATGAGCACATTCTTCTGAAATGGAGCATCGAAAAGTTTACGTGAAAAAAAATTTTTCAAAAGTTTTTGCTCATTTTCTCGGCTCTATGAGCACGTAGCGCCTTGTGTTTAGGCTCATTTTAATCACCTCAATTAGGTGCATACGGTAATGCAAAAAAACCTGCTCAAAAAGAGCTCCATATGCCCAAACTCGAGCATCGACAATGTGCAAAAATTTGCCAAATTTTCAACGACGTGTTTCTCGGCTCTATGAGCACGTAGAAAGTTGTGCATAGGCTCATTTTAAAGAACTCGATGAGCTGATTACGGTAATGCAAAAAAACCTGCTCAAAACGAGCTCCGTACGCCCAAACTGGAGCATCAAAAAATGCACAAATAAAAAAATTTCAAAATTAAATTTCGTCGGCTCCGTGAGCACCTACAAGGTTGTGCTCAGGATATGTTGTAGACAAAAAAATTCTGTACAAGAGCATCTAACACGCGTCTCTCAAAATGAGCACATTCTTCTGAAATGGAGCATCGAAAAGTTTACGTGAAAAAAAATTTTTCAAAAGTTTTTGCTCATTTTCTCGGCTCTATGAGCACGTAGCGCCTTGTGTTTAGGCTCATTTTAATCACCTCAATTAGGTGCATACGGTAATGCAAAAAAACCTGCTCAAAAAGAGCTCCATATGCCCAAACTCGAGCATCGACAATGTGCAAAAATTTGCCAAATTTTCAACGACGTGTTTCTCGGCTCTATGAGCACGTAGAAAGTTGTGCATAGGCTCATTTTAAAGAACTCGATGAGCTGATTACGGTAATGCAAAAAAACCTGCTCAAAACGAGCTCTGTACGCCCAAACTGGAGCATCAAAAAATGCACAAATAAAAAAATTTCAAAATTAAATTTCGTCGGCTCCGTGAGCACCTACAAGGTTGTGCTCAGGATATGTTGTAGACAAAAAAATTCTGTACAAGAGCATCTAAGACGCGTCTCTCAAAATGAGCACATTCTTCTGAAATGGAGCATCGAAAAGTTTACGTGAAAAAAAATTTTTCAAAAGTTTTTGCTCATTTTCTCGGCTCTATGAGCACGTAGCGCCTTGTGTTTAGGCTCATTTTAATCACCTCAATTAGGTGCATACGGTAATGCAAAAAAACCTGCTCAAAAAGAGCTCCATATGCCCAAACTCGAGCATCGACAATGTGCAAAAATTTGCCAAATTTTCAACGACGTGTTTCTCGGCTCTATGAGCACGTAGAAAGTTGTGCATAGGCTCATTTTAATGAACTCGATGAGCTGATTACGGTAATGCAAAAAAACCTGCTCAAAACGAGCTCCGTACGCCCAAACTGGAGCATCAAAAAATGCACAAATAAAAAAATTTCAAAATTAAATTTCGTCGGCTCCGTGAGCACCTACAAGGTTGTGCTCAGGATATGTTGTAGACAAAAAAATTCTGTACAAGAGCATCTAACACGCGTCTCTCAAAATGAGCACATTCTTCTGAAATGGAGCATCGAAAAGTTTACGTGAAAAAAAATTTTTCAAAAGTTTTTGCTCATTTTCTCGGCTCTATGAGCACGTAGCGCCTTGTGTTTAGGCTCATTTTAATCACCTCAATTAGGTGCATACGGTAATGCAAAAAACCTGCTCAAAAAGAGCTCCATATGCCCAAACTCGAGCATCGACAATGTGCAAAAATTTGCCAAATTTTCAACGACGTGTTTCTCGGCTCTATGAGCACGTAGAAAGTTGTGCATAGGCTCATTTTAAAGAACTCGATGAGCTGATTACGGTAATGCAAAAAAACCTGCTTAAAACGAGCTCCGTACGCCCAAACTGGAGCATCAAAAAATGCACAAATAAAAAAATTTCAAAATTAAATTTCGTCGGCTCCGTGAGCACCTACAAGGTTGTGCTCAGGATATGTTGTAGACAAAAAAATTCTGTACAAGAGCATCTAACACGCGTCTCTCAAAATGAGCACATTCTTCTGAAATGGAGCATCGAAAAGTTTACGTGAAAAAAAATTTTTCAAAAGTTTTTGCTCGTTTTCTCGGCTCTATGAGCACGTAGCGCCTTGTGTTTAGGCTCATTTTAATCACCTCAATTAGGTGCATAGGGTAATGCAAAAAAACCTGCTCAAAAAGAGCTCCGTACGCCCAAACTGGAGCATCAAAAAATGCACAAATAAAAAAATTTCAAAATTAAATTTCGTCGGCTCCGTGAGCACCTACAAGGTTGTGCTCAGGATATGTTGTAGACAAAAAAATTCTGTACAAGAGCATCTAACACGCGTCTCTCAAAATGAGCACATTCTTCTGAAATGGAGCATCGAAAAGTTTACGTGAAAAAAAATTTTTCAAAAGTTTTTGCTCATTTTCTCGGCTCTATGAGCACGTAGCGCCTTGTGTTTAGGCTCATTTTAATCACCTCAATTAGGTGCATACGGTAATGCAAAAAAACCTGCTCAAAAAGAGCTCCATATGCCCAAACTCGAGCATCGACAATGTGCAAAAATTTGCCAAATTTTCAACGACGTGTTTCTCGGCTCTATGAGCACGTAGAAAGTTGTGCATAGGCTCATTTTAAAGAACTCGATGAGCTGATTACGGTAATGCAAAAAAACCTGCTCAAAACGAGCTCCGTACGCCCAAACTGGAGCATCAAAAAATGCACAAATAAAAAAATTTCAAAATTAAATTTCGTCGGCTCCGTGAGCACCTACAAGGTTGTGCTCAGGATATGTTGTAGACAAAAAAATTCTGTACAAGAGCATCTAACACGCGTCTCTCAAAATGAGCACATTCTTCTGAAATGGAGCATCGAAAAGTTTACGTGAAAAAAAATTTTTCAAAAGTTTTTGCTCATTTTCTCGGCTCTATGAGCACGTAGCGCCTTGTGTTTAGGCTCATTTTAATCACCTCAATTAGGTGCATACGGTAATGTAAAAAAACCTGCTCAAAAAGAGCTCCATATGCCCAAACTCGAGCATCGACAATGTGCAAAAATTTGCCAAATTTTCAACGACGTGTTTCTCGGCTCTATGAGCACGTAGAAAGTTGTGCATAGGCTCATTTTAAAGAACTCGATGAGCTGATTACGGTAATGCAAAAAAACCTGCTCAAAACGAGCTCCGTACGCCCAAACTGGAGCATCAAAAAATGCACAAATAAAAAAATTTCAAAATTAAATTTCGTCGGCTCCGTGAGCACCTACAAGGTTGTGCTCAGGATATGTTGTAGACAAAAAAATTCTGTACAAGAGCATCTAACACGCGTCTCTCAAAATGAGCACATTCTTCTGAAATGGAGCATCGAAAAGTTTACGTGAAAAAAAATTTTTCAAAAGTTTTTGCTCATTTTCTCGGCTCTATGAGCACGTAGCGCCTTGTGTTTAGGCTCATTTTAATCACCTCAATTAGGTGCATACGGTAATGCAAAAAAACCTGCTCAAAAAGAGCTCCATATGCCCAAACTCGAGCATCGACAATGTGCAAAAATTTGCCAAATTTTCAACGACGTGTTTCTCGGCTCTATGAGCACGTAGAAAGTTGTGCATAGGCTCATTTTAAAGAACTCGATGAGCTGATTACGGTAATGCAAAAAAACCTGCTCAAAACGAGCTCCGTACGCCCAAACTGGAGCATCAAAAAATGCACAAATAAAAAAATTTCAAAATTAAATTTCGTCGGCTCCGTGAGCACCTACAAGGTTGTGCTCAGGATATGTTGTAGACAAAAAAATTCTGTACAAGAGCATCTAACACGCGTCTCTCAAAATGAGCACATTCTTCTGAAATGGAGCATCGAAAAGTTTACGTGAAAAAAAATTTTTCAAAAGTTTTTGCTCATTTTCTCGGCTCTATGAGCACGTAGCGCCTTGTGTTTAGGCTCATTTTAATCACCTCAATTAGGTGCATACGGTAATGCAAAAAAACCTGCTCAAAAAGAGCTCCATATGCCCAAACTCGAGCATCGACAATGTGCAAAAATTTGCCAAATTTTCAACGACGTGTTTCTCGGCTCTATGAGCACGTAGAAAGTTGTGCATAGGCTCATTTTAAAGAACTCGATGAGCTGATTACGGTAATGCAAAAAAACCTGCTTAAAACGAGCTCCGTACGCCCAAACTGGAGCATCAAAAAATGCACAAATAAAAAAATTTCAAAATTAAATTTCGTCGGCTCCGTGAGCACCTACAAGGTTGTGCTCAGGATATGTTGTAGACAAAAAAATTCTGTACAAGAGCATCTAACACGCGTCTCTCAAAATGAGCACATTCTTCTGAAATGGAGCATCGAAAAGTTTACGTGAAAAAAAATTTTTCAAAAGTTTTTGCTCGTTTTCTCGGCTCTATGAGCACGTAGCGCCTTGTGTTTAGGCTCATTTTAATCACCTCAATTAGGTGCATAGGGTAATGCAAAAAAACCTGCTCAAAAAGAGCTCCGTACGCCCAAACTGGAGCATCAAAAAATGCACAAATAAAAAAATTTCAAAATTAAATTTCGTCGGCTCCGTGAGCACCTACAAGGTTGTGCTCAGGATATGTTGTAGACAAAAAAATTCTGTACAAGAGCATCTAACACGCGTCTCTCAAAATGAGCACATTCTTCTGAAATGGAGCATCGAAAAGTTTACGTGAAAAAAAATTTTTCAAAAGTTTTTGCTCATTTTCTCGGCTCTATGAGCACGTAGCGCCTTGTGTTTAGGCTCATTTTAATCACCTCAATTAGGTGCATACGGTAATGCAAAAAAACCTGCTCAAAAAAAGCTCCATATGCCCAAACTCGAGCATCGACAATGTGCAAAAATTTGCCAAATTTTCAACGACGTGTTTCTCGGCTCTATGAGCACGTAGAAAGTTGTGCATAGGCTCATTTTAAAGAACTCGATGAGCTGATTACGGTAATGCAAAAAAACCTGCTCAAAACGAGCTCCGTACGCCCAAACTGGAGCATCAAAAAATGCACAAATAAAAAAATTTCAAAATTAAATTTCGTCGGCTCCGTGAGCACCTACAAGGTTGTGCTCAGGATATGTTGTAGACAAAAAAATTCTGTACAAGAGCATCTAACACGCGTCTCTCAAAATGAGCACATTCTTCTGAAATGGAGCATCGAAAAGTTTACGTGAAAAAAAATTTTTCAAAAGTTTTTGCTCATTTTCTCGGCTCTATGAGCACGTAGCGCCTTGTGTTTAGGCTCATTTTAATCACCTCAATTAGGTGCATACGGTAATGCAAAAAAACCTGCTCAAAAAGAGCTCCATATGCCCAAACTCGAGCATCGACAATGTGCAAAAATTTGCCAAATTTTCAACGACGTGTTTCTCGGCTCTATGAGCACGTAGAAAGTTGTGCATAGGCTCATTTTAAAGAACTCGATGAGCTGATTACGGTAATGCAAAAAAACCTGCTCAAAACGAGCTCCGTACGCCCAAACTGGAGCATCAAAAAATGCACAAATAAAAAAATTTCAAAATTAAATTTCGTCGGCTCCGTGAGCACCTACAAGGTTGTGCTCAGGATATGTTGTAGACAAAAAAATTCTGTACAAGAGCATCTAACACGCGTCTCTCAAAATGAGCACATTCTTCTGAAATGGAGCATCGAAAAGTTTACGTGAAAAAAAATTTTTCAAAAGTTTTTGCTCATTTTCTCGGCTCTATGAGCACGTAGCGCCTTGTGTTTAGGCTCATTTTAATCACCTCAATTAGGTGCATACGGTAATGCAAAAAAACCTGCTCAAAAAGAGCTCCATATGCCCAAACTCGAGCATCGACAATGTGCAAAAATTTGCCAAATTTTCAACGACGTGTTTCTCGGCTCTATGAGCACGTAGAAAGTTGTGCATAGGCTCATTTTAAAGAACTCGATGAGCTGATTACGGTAATGCAAAAAAACCTGCTCAAAACGAGCTCCGTACGCCCAAACTGGAGCATCAAAAAATGCACAAATAAAAAAATTTCAAAATTAAATTTCGTCGGCTCCGTGAGCACCTACAAGGTTGTGCTCAGGATATGTTGTAGACAAAAAAATTCTGTACAAGAGCATCTAAGACGCGTCTCTCAAAATGAGCACATTCTTCTGAAATGGAGCATCGAAAAGTTTACGTGAAAAAAAATTTTTCAAAAGTTTTTGCTCATTTTCTCGGCTCTATGAGCACGTAGCGCCTTGTGTTTAGGCTCATTTTAATCACCTCAATTAGGTGCATACGGTAATGCAAAAAAACCTGCTCAAAAAGAGCTCCATATGCCCAAACTCGAGCATCGACAATGTGCAAAAATTTGCCAAATTTTCAACGACGTGTTTCTCGGCTCTATGAGCACGTAGAAAGTTGTGCATAGGCTCATTTTAATGAACTCGATGAGCTGATTACGGTAATGCAAAAAAACCTGCTCAAAACGAGCTCCGTACGCCCAAACTGGAGCATCAAAAAATGCACAAATAAAAAAATTTCAAAATTAAATTTCGTCGGCTCCGTGAGCACCTACAAGGTTGTGCTCAGGATATGTTGTAGACAAAAAAATTCTGTACAAGAGCATCTAACACGCGTCTCTCAAAATGAGCACATTCTTCTGAAATGGAGCATCGAAAAGTTTACGTGAAAAAAAATTTTTCAAAAGTTTTTGCTCATTTTCTCGGCTCTATGAGCACGTAGCGCCTTGTGTTTAGGCTCATTTTAATCACCTCAATTAGGTGCATACGGTAATGCAAAAAAACCTGCTCAAAAAGAGCTCCATATGCCCAAACTCGAGCATCGACAATGTGCAAAAATTTGCCAAATTTTCAACGACGTGTTTCTCGGCTCTATGAGCACGTAGAAAGTTGTGCATAGGCTCATTTTAAAGAACTCGATGAGCTGATTACGGTAATGCAAAAAAACCTGCTCAAAACGAGCTCTGTACGCCCAAACTGGAGCATCAAAAAATGCACAAATAAAAAAATTTCAAAATTAAATTTCGTCGGCTCCGTGAGCACCTACAAGGTTGTGCTCAGGATATGTTGTAGACAAAAAAATTCTGTACAAGAGCATCTAAGACGCGTCTCTCAAAATGAGCACATTCTTCTGAAATGGAGCATCGAAAAGTTTACGTGAAAAAAAATTTTTCAAAAGTTTTTGCTCATTTTCTCGGCTCTATGAGCACGTAGCGCCTTGTGTTTAGGCTCATTTTAATCACCTCAATTAGGTGCATACGGTAATGCAAAAAAACCTGCTCAAAAAGAGCTCCATATGCCCAAACTCGAGCATCGACAATGTGCAAAAATTTGCCAAATTTTCAACGACGTGTTTCTCGGCTCTATGAGCACGTAGAAAGTTGTGCATAGGCTCATTTTAATGAACTCGATGAGCTGATTACGGTAATGCAAAAAAACCTGCTCAAAACGAGCTCCGTACGCCCAAACTGGAGCATCAAAAAATGCACAAATAAAAAAATTTCAAAATTAAATTTCGTCGGCTCCGTGAGCACCTACAAGGTTGTGCTCAGGATATGTTGTAGACAAAAAAATTCTGTACAAGAGCATCTAACACGCGTCTCTCAAAATGAGCACATTCTTCTGAAATGGAGCATCGAAAAGTTTACGTGAAAAAAAATTTTTCAAAAGTTTTTGCTCATTTTCTCGGCTCTATGAGCACGTAGCGCCTTGTGTTTAGGCTCATTTTAATCACCTCAATTAGGTGCATACGGTAATGCAAAAAAACCTGCTCAAAAAGAGCTCCATATGCCCAAACTCGAGCATCGACAATGTGCAAAAATTTGCCAAATTTTCAACGACGTGTTTCTCGGCTCTATGAGCACGTAGAAAGTTGTGCATAGGCTCATTTTAATGAACTCGATGAGCTGATTACGGTAATGCAAAAAAACCTGCTCAAAACGAGCTCCGTACGCCCAAACTGGAGCATCAAAAAATGCACAAATAAAAAAATTTCAAAATTAAATTTCGTCGGCTCCGTGAGCACCTACAAGGTTGTGCTCAGGATATGTTGTAGACAAAAAAATTCTGTACAAGAGCATCTAACACGCGTCTCTCAAAATGAGCACATTCTTCTGAAATGGAGCATCGAAAAGTTTACGTGAAAAAAAATTTTTCAAAAGTTTTTGCTCATTTTCTTGGCTCTATGAGCACGTAGCGCCTTGTGTTTAGGCTCATTTTAATCACCTCAATTAGGTGCATACGGTAATGCAAAAAAACCTGCTCAAAAAGAGCTCCATATGCCCAAACTCGAGCATCGACAATGTGCAAAAATTTGCCAAATTTTCAACGACGTGTTTCTCGGCTCTATGAGCACG
Source organism: Caenorhabditis plicata (assembly GCA_963931815.1). Classification (NCBI taxonomy): domain Eukaryota; kingdom Metazoa; phylum Nematoda; class Chromadorea; order Rhabditida; family Rhabditidae; genus Caenorhabditis; species Caenorhabditis plicata. The sequence goes on from OZ007494.1 coordinate 18,324,263, forward strand.
TAGAAAGTTGTGCATAGGCTCATTTTAAAGAACTCGATGAGCTGATTACGGTAATGCAAAAAAACCTGCTCAAAACGAGCTCCGTACGCCCAAACTGGAGCATCAAAAAATGCACAAATAAAAAAATTTCAAAATTAAATTTCGTCGGCTCCGTGAGCACCTACAAGGTTGTGCTCAGGATATGTTGTAGACAAAAAAATTCTGTACAAGAGCATCTAACACGCGTCTCTCAAAATGAGCACATTCTTCTGAAATGGAGCATCGAAAAGTTTACGTGAAAAAAAATTTTTCAAAAGTTTTTGCTTATTTTCTCGGCTCTATGAGCACGTAGCGCCTTGTGTTTAGGCTCATTTTAATCACCTCAATTAGGTGCATACGGTAATGCAAAAAAACCTGCTCAAAAAGAGCTCCATATGCCCAAACTCGAGCATCGACAATGTGCAAAAATTTGCCAAATTTTCAACGACGTGTTTCTCGGCTCTATGAGCACGTAGAAAGTTGTGCATAGGCTCATTTTAAAGAACTCGATGAGCTGATTACGGTAATGCAAAAAAACCTGCTCAAAACGAGCTCCGTACGCCCAAACTGGAGCATCAAAAAATGCACAAATAAAAAAATTTCAAAATTAAATTTCGTCGGCTCCGTGAGCACCTACAAGGTTGTGCTCAGGATATGTTGTAGACAAAAAAATTCTGTACAAGAGCATCTAACACGCGTCTCTCAAAATGAGCACATTCTTCTGAAATGGAGCATCGAAAAGTTTACGTGAAAAAAAATTTTTCAAAAGTTTTTGCTCATTTTCTCGGCTTTATGAGCACGTAGCGCCTTGTGTTTAGGCTCATTTTAATCACCTCAATTAGGTGCATACGGTAATGCAAAAAAACCTGCTCAAAAAGAGCTACATATGCCCAAACTCGAGCATCGACAATGTGCAAAAATTTGCCAAATTTTCAACGACGTGTTTCTCGGCTCTATGAGCACGTAGAAAGTTGTGCATAGGCTCATTTTAAAGAACTCGATGAGCTGATTACGGTAATGCAAAAAAACCTGCTCAAAACGAGCTCCGTACGCCCAAACTGGAGCATCAAAAAATGCACAAATAAAAAAATTTCAAAATTAAATTTCGTCGGCTCCGTGAGCACCTACAAGGTTGTGCTCAGGATATGTTGTAGACAAAAAAATTCTGTACAAGAGCATCTAACACGCGTCTCTCAAAATGAGCACATTCTTCTGAAATGGAGCATCGAAAAGTTTACGTGAAAAAAAATTTTTCAAAAGTTTTTGCTCATTTTCTCGGCTCTATGAGCACGTAGCGCCTTGTGTTTAGGCTCATTTTAATCACCTCAATTAGGTGCATACGGTAATGCAAAAAAACCTGCTCAAAAAGAGCTCCATATGCCCAAACTCGAGCATCGACAATGTGCAAAAATTTGCCAAATTTTCAACGACGTGTTTCTCGGCTCTATGAGCACGTAGAAAGTTGTGCATAGGCTCATTTTAATGAACTCGATGAGCTGATTACGGTAATGCAAAAAAACCTGCTCAAAACGAGCTCCGTACGCCCAAACTGGAGCATCAAAAAATGCACAAATAAAAAAATTTCAAAATTAAATTTCGTCGGCTCCGTGAGCACCTACAAGGTTGTGCTCAGGATATGTTGTAGACAAAAAAATTCTGTACAAGAGCATCTAACACGCGTCTCTCAAAATGAGCACATTCTTCTGAAATGGAGCATCGAAAAGTTTACGTGAAAAAAAATTTTTCAAAAGTTTTTGCTCATTTTCTCGGCTCTATGAGCACGTAGCGCCTTGTGTTTAGGCTCATTTTAATCACCTCAATTAGGTGCATACGGTAATGCAAAAAAACCTGCTCAAAAAGAGCTCCATATGCCCAAACTCGAGCATCGACAATGTGCAAAAATTTGCCAAATTTTCAACGACGTGTTTCTCGGCTCTATGAGCACGTAGAAAGTTGTGCATAGGCTCATTTTAATGAACTCGATGAGCTGATTACGGTAATGCAAAAAAACCTGCTCAAAACGAGCTCCGTACGCCCAAACTGGAGCATCAAAAAATGCACAAATAAAAAAATTTCAAAATTAAATTTCGTCGGCTCCGTGAGCACCTACAAGGTTGTGCTCAGGATATGTTGTAGACAAAAAAATTCTGTACAAGAGCATCTAACACGCGTCTCTCAAAATGAGCACATTCTTCTGAAATGGAGCATCGAAAAGTTTACGTGAAAAAAAATTTTTCAAAAGTTTTTGCTCATTTTCTCGGCTCTATGAGCACGTAGCGCCTTGTGTTTAGGCTCATTTTAATCACCTCAATTAGGTGCATACGGTAATGCAAAAAAACCTGCTCAAAAAGAGCTCCATATGCCCAAACTCGAGCATCGACAATGTGCAAAAATTTGCCAAATTTTCAACGACGTGTTTCTCGGCTCTATGAGCACGTAGAAAGTTGTGCATAGGCTCATTTTAAAGAACTCGATGAGCTGATTACGGTAATGCAAAAAAACCTGCTCAAAACGAGCTCCGTACGCCCAAACTGGAGCATCAAAAAATGCACAAATAAAAAAATTTCAAAATTAAATTTCGTCGGCTCCGTGAGCACCTACAAGGTTGTGCTCAGGATATGTTGTAGACAAAAAAATTCTGTACAAGAGCATCTAACACGCGTCTCTCAAAATGAGCACATTCTTCTGAAATGGAGCATCGAAAAGTTTACGTGAAAAAAAATTTTTCAAAAGTTTTTGCTTATTTTCTCGGCTCTATGAGCACGTAGCGCCTTGTGTTTAGGCTCATTTTAATCACCTCAATTAGGTGCATACGGTAATGCAAAAAAACCTGCTCAAAAAGAGCTCCATATGCCCAAACTCGAGCATCGACAATGTGCAAAAATTTGCCAAATTTTCAACGACGTGTTTCTCGGCTCTATGAGCACGTAGAAAGTTGTGCATAGGCTCATTTTAAAGAACTCGATGAGCTGATTACGGTAATGCAAAAAAACCTGCTCAAAACGAGCTCTGTACGCCCAAACTGGAGCATCAAAAAATGCACAAATAAAAAAATTTCAAAATTAAATTTCGTCGGCTCCGTGAGCACCTACAAGGTTGTGCTCAGGATATGTTGTAGACAAAAAAATTCTGTACAAGAGCATCTAACACGCGTCTCTCAAAATGAGCACATTCTTCTGAAATGGAGCATCGAAAAGTTTACGTGAAAAAAAATTTTTCAAAAGTTTTTGCTCATTTTCTCGGCTCTATGAGCACGTAGCGCCTTGTGTTTAGGCTCATTTTAATCACCTCAATTAGGTGCATACGGTAATGTAAAAAAACCTGCTCAAAAAGAGCTCCATATGCCCAAACTCGAGCATCGACAATGTGCAAAAATTTGCCAAATTTTCAACGACGTGTTTCTCGGCTCTATGAGCACGTAGAAAGTTGTGCATAGGCTCATTTTAAAGAACTCGATGAGCTGATTACGGTAATGCAAAAAAACCTGCTCAAAACGAGCTCCGTACGCCCAAACTGGAGCATCAAAAAATGCACAAATAAAAAAATTTCAAAATTAAATTTCGTCGGCTCCGTGAGCACCTACAAGGTTGTGCTCAGGATATGTTGTAGACAAAAAAATTCTGTACAAGAGCATCTAACACGCGTCTCTCAAAATGAGCACATTCTTCTGAAATGGAGCATCGAAAAGTTTACGTGAAAAAAAATTTTTCAAAAGTTTTTGCTCATTTTCTCGGCTCTATGAGCACGTAGCGCCTTGTGTTTAGGCTCATTTTAATCACCTCAATTAGGTGCATACGGTAATGCAAAAAAACCTGCTCAAAAAGAGCTCCATATGCCCAAACTCGAGCATCGACAATGTGCAAAAATTTGCCAAATTTTCAACGACGTGTTTCTCGGCTCTATGAGCACGTAGAAAGTTGTGCATAGGCTCATTTTAAAGAACTCGATGAGCTGATTACGGTAATGCAAAAAAACCTGCTCAAAACGAGCTCTGTACGCCCAAACTGGAGCATCAAAAAATGCACAAATAAAAAAATTTCAAAATTAAATTTCGTCGGCTCCGTGAGCACCTACAAGGTTGTGCTCAGGATATGTTGTAGACAAAAAAATTCTGTACAAGAGCATCTAAGACGCGTCTCTCAAAATGAGCACATTCTTCTGAAATGGAGCATCGAAAAGTTTACGTGAAAAAAAATTTTTCAAAAGTTTTTGCTCATTTTCTCGGCTCTATGAGCACGTAGCGCCTTGTGTTTAGGCTCATTTTAATCACCTCAATTAGGTGCATACGGTAATGCAAAAAAACCTGCTCAAAAAGAGCTCCATATGCCCAAACTCGAGCATCGACAATGTGCAAAAATTTGCCAAATTTTCAACGACGTGTTTCTCGGCTCTATGAGCACGTAGAAAGTTGTGCATAGGCTCATTTTAATGAACTCGATGAGCTGATTACGGTAATGCAAAAAAACCTGCTCAAAACGAGCTCCGTACGCCCAAACTGGAGCATCAAAAAATGCACAAATAAAAAAATTTCAAAATTAAATTTCGTCGGCTCCGTGAGCACCTACAAGGTTGTGCTCAGGATATGTTGTAGACAAAAAAATTCTGTACAAGAGCATCTAACACGCGTCTCTCAAAATGAGCACATTCTTCTGAAATGGAGCATCGAAAAGTTTACGTGAAAAAAAATTTTTCAAAAGTTTTTGCTCATTTTCTCGGCTCTATGAGCACGTAGCGCCTTGTGTTTAGGCTCATTTTAATCACCTCAATTAGGTGCATACGGTAATGCAAAAAAACCTGCTCAAAATAAGCTCCATATGCCCAAACTCGAGCATCGACAATGTGCAAAAATTTGCCAAATTTTCAACGACGTGTTTCTCGGCTCTATGAGCACGTAGAAAGTTGTGCATAGGCTCATTTTAATGAACTCGATGAGCTGATTACGGTAATGCAAAAAAACCTGCTCAAAACGAGCTCCGTACGCCCAAACTGGAGCATCAAAAAATGCACAAATAAAAAAATTTCAAAATTAAATTTCGTCGGCTCCGTGAGCACCTACAAGGTTGTGCTCAGGATATGTTGTAGACAAAAAAATTCTGTACAAGAGCATCTAACACGCGTCTCTCAAAATGAGCACATTCTTCTGAAATGGAGCATCGAAAAGTTTACGTGAAAAAAAATTTTTCAAAAGTTTTTGCTCATTTTCTCGGCTCTATGAGCACGTAGCGCCTTGTGTTTAGGCTCATTTTAATCACCTCAATTAGGTGCATACGGTAATGCAAAAAAACCTGCTCAAAAAGAGCTCCATATGCCCAAACTCGAGCATCGACAATGTGCAAAAATTTGCCAAATTTTCAACGACGTGTTTCTCGGCTCTATGAGCACGTAGAAAGTTGTGCATAGGCTCATTTTAAAGAACTCGATGAGCTGATTACGGTAATGCAAAAAAACCTGCTCAAAACGAGCTCTGTACGCCCAAACTGGAGCATCAAAAAATGCACAAATAAAAAAATTTCAAAATTAAATTTCGTCGGCTCCGTGAGCACCTACAAGGTTGTGCTCAGGATATGTTGTAGACAAAAAAATTCTGTACAAGAGCATCTAACACGCGTCTCTCAAAATGAGCACATTCTTCTGAAATGGAGCATCGAAAAGTTTACGTGAAAAAAATTTTTTCAAAAGTTTTTGCTCATTTTCTCGGCTCTATGAGCACGTAGCGCCTTGTGTTTAGGCTCATTTTAATCACCTCAATTAGGTACATACGGTAATGCAAAAAAACCTGCTCAAAAAGAGCTCCATATGCCCAAACTCGAGCATCAAAAAATGCACAAATAAAAAAATTTCAAAATTAAATTTCGTCGGCTCCGTGAGCACCTACAAGGTTGTGCTCAGGATATGTTGTAGACAAAAAAATTCTGTACAAGAGCATCTAACACGCGTCTCTCAAAATGAGCACATTCTTCTGAAATGGAGCATCGAAAAGTTTACGTGAAAAAAAATTTTTCAAAAGTTTTTGCTCATTTTCTCGGCTCTATGAGCACGTAGCGCCTTGTGTTTAGGCTCATTTTAATCACCTCAATTAGGTGCATACGGTAATGTAAAAAAACCTGCTCAAAAAGAGCTCCATATGCCCAAACTCGAGCATCGACAATGTGCAAAAATTTGCCAAATTTTCAACGACGTGTTTCTCGGCTCTATGAGCACGTAGAAAGTTGTGCATAGGCTCATTTTAAAGAACTCGATGAGCTGATTACGGTAATGCAAAAAAACCTGCTCAAAACGAGCTCCGTACGCCCAAACTGGAGCATCAAAAAATGCACAAATAAAAAAATTTCAAAATTAAATTTCGTCGGCTCCGTGAGCACCTACAAGGTTGTGCTCAGGATATGTTGTAGACAAAAAAATTCTGTACAAGAGCATCTAACACGCGTCTCTCAAAATGAGCACATTCTTCTGAAATGGAGCATCGAAAAGTTTACGTGAAAAAAAATTTTTCAAAAGTTTTTGCTCATTTTCTCGGCTCTATGAGCACGTAGCGCCTTGTGTTTAGGCTCATTTTAATCACCTCAATTAGGTGCATACGGTAATGCAAAAAAACCTGCTCAAAAAGAGCTCCATATGCCCAAACTCGAGCATCGACAATGTGCAAAAATTTGCCAAATTTTCAACGACGTGTTTCTCGGCTCTATGAGCACGTAGAAAGTTGTGCATAGGCTCATTTTAAAGAACTCGATGAGCTGATTACGGTAATGCAAAAAAACCTGCTCAAAACGAGCTCCGTACGCCCAAACTGGAGCATCAAAAAATGCACAAATAAAAAAATTTCAAAATTAAATTTCGTCGGCTCCGTGAGCACCTACAAGGTTGTGCTCAGGATATGTTGTAGACAAAAAAATTCTGTACAAGAGCATCTAACACGCGTCTCTCAAAATGAGCACATTCTTCTGAAATGGAGCATCGAAAAGTTTACGTGAAAAAAAATTTTTCAAAAGTTTTTGCTCATTTTCTCGGCTCTATGAGCACGTAGCGCCTTGTGTTTAGGCTCATTTTAATCACCTCAATTAGGTGCATACGGTAATGCAAAAAAACCTGCTCAAAAAGAGCTCCATATGCCCAAACTCGAGCATCGACAATGTGCAAAAATTTGCCAAATTTTCAACGACGTGTTTCTCGGCTCTATGAGCACGTAGAAAGTTGTGCATAGGCTCATTTTAAAGAACTCGATGAGCTGATTACGGTAATGCAAAAAAACCTGCTCAAAACGAGCTCCGTACGCCCAAACTGGAGCATCAAAAAATGCACAAATAAAAAAATTTCAAAATTAAATTTCGTCGGCTCCGTGAGCACCTACAAGGTTGTGCTCAGGATATGTTGTAGACAAAAAAATTCTGTACAAGAGCATCTAACACGCGTCTCTCAAAATGAGCACATTCTTCTGAAATGGAGCATCGAAAAGTTTACGTGAAAAAAAATTTTTCAAAAGTTTTTGCTCATTTTCTCGGCTCTATGAGCACGTAGCGCCTTGTGTTTAGGCTCATTTTAATCACCTCAATTAGGTGCATACGGTAATGCAAAAAAACCTGCTCAAAAAGAGCTCCATATGCCCAAACTCGAGCATCGACAATGTGCAAAAATTTGCCAAATTTTCAACGACGTGTTTCTCGGCTCTATGAGCACGTAGAAAGTTGTGCATAGGCTCATTTTAAAGAACTCGATGAGCTGATTACGGTAATGCAAAAAAACCTGCTCAAAACGAGCTCCGTACGCCCAAACTGGAGCATCAAAAAATGCACAAATAAAAAAATTTCAAAATTAAATTTCGTCGGCTCCGTGAGCACCTACAAGGTTGTGCTCAGGATATGTTGTAGACAAAAAAATTCTGTACAAGAGCATCTAACACGCGTCTCTCAAAATGAGCACATTCTTCTGAAATGGAGCATCGAAAAGTTTACGTGAAAAAAAATTTTTCAAAAGTTTTTGCTCATTTTCTCGGCTCTATGAGCACGTAGCGCCTTGTGTTTAGGCTCATTTTAATCACCTCAATTAGGTGCATACGGTAATGCAAAAAAACCTGCTCAAAAAGAGCTCCATATGCCCAAACTCGAGCATCGACAATGTGCAAAAATTTGCCAAATTTTCAACGACGTGTTTCTCGGCTCTATGAGCACGTAGAAAGTTGTGCATAGGCTCATTTTAAAGAACTCGATGAGCTGATTACGGTAATGCAAAAAAACCTGCTTAAAACGAGCTCCGTACGCCCAAACTGGAGCATCAAAAAATGCACAAATAAAAAAATTTCAAAATTAAATTTCGTCGGCTCCGTGAGCACCTACAAGGTTGTGCTCAGGATATGTTGTAGACAAAAAAATTCTGTACAAGAGCATCTAACACGCGTCTCTCAAAATGAGCACATTCTTCTGAAATGGAGCATCGAAAAGTTTACGTGAAAAAAAATTTTTCAAAAGTTTTTGCTCGTTTTCTCGGCTCTATGAGCACGTAGCGCCTTGTGTTTAGGCTCATTTTAATCACCTCAATTAGGTGCATAGGGTAATGCAAAAAAACCTGCTCAAAAAGAGCTCCGTACGCCCAAACTGGAGCATCAAAAAATGCACAAATAAAAAAATTTCAAAATTAAATTTCGTCGGCTCCGTGAGCACCTACAAGGTTGTGCTCAGGATATGTTGTAGACAAAAAAATTCTGTACAAGAGCATCTAACACGCGTCTCTCAAAATGAGCACATTCTTCTGAAATGGAGCATCGAAAAGTTTACGTGAAAAAAAATTTTTCAAAAGTTTTTGCTCATTTTCTCGGCTCTATGAGCACGTAGCGCCTTGTGTTTAGGCTCATTTTAATCACCTCAATTAGGTGCATACGGTAATGCAAAAAAACCTGCTCAAAAAAAGCTCCATATGCCCAAACTCGAGCATCGACAATGTGCAAAAATTTGCCAAATTTTCAACGACGTGTTTCTCGGCTCTATGAGCACGTAGAAAGTTGTGCATAGGCTCATTTTAAAGAACTCGATGAGCTGATTACGGTAATGCAAAAAAACCTGCTTAAAACGAGCTCCGTACGCCCAAACTGGAGCATCAAAAAATGCACAAATAAAAAAATTTCAAAATTAAATTTCGTCGGCTCCGTGAGCACCTACAAGGTTGTGCTCAGGATATGTTGTAGACAAAAAAATTCTGTACAAGAGCATCTAACACGCGTCTCTCAAAATGAGCACATTCTTCTGAAATGGAGCATCGAAAAGTTTACGTGAAAAAAAATTTTTCAAAAGTTTTTGCTCGTTTTCTCGGCTCTATGAGCACGTAGCGCCTTGTGTTTAGGCTCATTTTAATCACCTCAATTAGGTGCATAGGGTAATGCAAAAAAACCTGCTCAAAAAGAGCTCCGTACGCCCAAACTGGAGCATCAAAAAATGCACAAATAAAAAAATTTCAAAATTAAATTTCGTCGGCTCCGTGAGCACCTACAAGGTTGTGCTCAGGATATGTTGTAGACAAAAAAATTCTGTACAAGAGCATCTAACACGCGTCTCTCAAAATGAGCACATTCTTCTGAAATGGAGCATCGAAAAGTTTACGTGAAAAAAAATTTTTCAAAAGTTTTTGCTCATTTTCTCGGCTCTATGAGCACGTAGCGCCTTGTGTTTAGGCTCATTTTAATCACCTCAATTAGGTGCATACGGTAATGCAAAAAAACCTGCTCAAAAAAAGCTCCATATGCCCAAACTCGAGCATCGACAATGTGCAAAAATTTGCCAAATTTTCAACGACGTGTTTCTCGGCTCTATGAGCACGTAGAAAGTTGTGCATAGGCTCATTTTAAAGAACTCGATGAGCTGATTACGGTAATGCAAAAAAACCTGCTCAAAACGAGCTCCGTACGCCCAAACTGGAGCATCAAAAAATGCACAAATAAAAAAATTTCAAAATTAAATTTCGTCGGCTCCGTGAGCACCTACAAGGTTGTGCTCAGGATATGTTGTAGACAAAAAAATTCTGTACAAGAGCATCTAACACGCGTCTCTCAAAATGAGCACATTCTTCTGAAATGGAGCATCGAAAAGTTTACGTGAAAAAAAATTTTTCAAAAGTTTTTGCTCATTTTCTCGGCTCTATGAGCACGTAGCGCCTTGTGTTTAGGCTCATTTTAATCACCTCAATTAGGTGCATACGGTAATGCAAAAAAACCTGCTCAAAAAGAGCTCCATATGCCCAAACTCGAGCATCGACAATGTGCAAAAATTTGCCAAATTTTCAACGACGTGTTTCTCGGCTCTATGAGCACGTAGAAAGTTGTGCATAGGCTCATTTTAAAGAACTCGATGAGCTGATTACGGTAATGCAAAAAAACCTGCTCAAAACGAGCTCCGTACGCCCAAACTGGAGCATCAAAAAATGCACAAATAAAAAAATTTCAAAATTAAATTTCGTCGGCTCCGTGAGCACCTACAAGGTTGTGCTCAGGATATGTTGTAGACAAAAAAATTCTGTACAAGAGCATCTAACACGCGTCTCTCAAAATGAGCACATTCTTCTGAAATGGAGCATCGAAAAGTTTACGTGAAAAAAAATTTTTCAAAAGTTTTTGCTCATTTTCTCGGCTCTATGAGCACGTAGCGCCTTGTGTTTAGGCTCATTTTAATCACCTCAATTAGGTGCATACGGTAATGCAAAAAAACCTGCTCAAAAAGAGCTCCATATGCCCAAACTCGAGCATCGACAATGTGCAAAAATTTGCCAAATTTTCAACGACGTGTTTCTCGGCTCTATGAGCACGTAGAAAGTTGTGCATAGGCTCATTTTAAAGAACTCGATGAGCTGATTACGGTAATGCAAAAAAACCTGCTCAAAACGAGCTCCGTACGCCCAAACTGGAGCATCAAAAAATGCACAAATAAAAAAATTTCAAAATTAAATTTCGTCGGCTCCGTGAGCACCTACAAGGTTGTGCTCAGGATATGTTGTAGACAAAAAAATTCTGTACAAGAGCATCTAACACGCGTCTCTCAAAATGAGCACATTCTTCTGAAATGGAGCATCGAAAAGTTTACGTGAAAAAAAATTTTTCAAAAGTTTTTGCTCATTTTCTCGGCTCTATGAGCACGTAGCGCCTTGTGTTTAGGCTCATTTTAATCACCTCAATTAGGTGCATACGGTAATGCAAAAAAACCTGCTCAAAAAGAGCTCCATATGCCCAAACTCGAGCATCGACAATGTGCAAAAATTTGCCAAATTTTCAACGACGTGTTTCTCGGCTCTATGAGCACGTAGAAAGTTGTGCATAGGCTCATTTTAAAGAACTCGATGAGCTGATTACGGTAATGCAAAAAAACCTGCTCAAAACGAGCTCCGTACGCCCAAACTGGAGCATCAAAAAATGCACAAATAAAAAAATTTCAAAATTAAATTTCGTCGGCTCCGTGAGCACCTACAAGGTTGTGCTCAGGATATGTTGTAGACAAAAAAATTCTGTACAAGAGCATCTAACACGCGTCTCTCAAAATGAGCACATTCTTCTGAAATGGAGCATCGAAAAGTTTACGTGAAAAAAAATTTTTCAAAAGTTTTTGCTCATTTTCTCGGCTCTATGAGCACGTAGCGCCTTGTGTTTAGGCTCATTTTAATCACCTCAATTAGGTGCATACGGTAATGCAAAAAAACCTGCTCAAAAAGAGCTCCATATGCCCAAACTCGAGCATCGACAATGTGCAAAAATTTGCCAAATTTTCAACGACGTGTTTCTCGGCTCTATGAGCACGTAGAAAGTTGTGCATAGGCTCATTTTAAAGAACTCGATGAGCTGATTACGGTAATGCAAAAAAACCTGCTCAAAACGAGCTCCGTACGCCCAAACTGGAGCATCAAAAAATGCACAAATAAAAAAATTTCAAAATTAAATTTCGTCGGCTCCGTGAGCACCTACAAGGTTGTGCTCAGGATATGTTGTAGACAAAAAAATTCTGTACAAGAGCATCTAACACGCGTCTCTCAAAATGAGCACATTCTTCTGAAATGGAGCATCGAAAAGTTTACGTGAAAAAAAATTTTTCAAAAGTTTTTGCTCATTTTCTCGGCTCTATGAGCACGTAGCGCCTTGTGTTTAGGCTCATTTTAATCACCTCAATTAGGTGCATACGGTAATGCAAAAAAACCTGCTCAAAAAGAGCTCCATATGCCCAAACTCGAGCATCGACAATGTGCAAAAATTTGCCAAATTTTCAACGACGTGTTTCTCGGCTCTATGAGCACGTAGAAAGTTGTGCATAGGCTCATTTTAAAGAACTCGATGAGCTGATTACGGTAATGCAAAAAAACCTGCTTAAAACGAGCTCCGTACGCCCAAACTGGAGCATCAAAAAATGCACAAATAAAAAAATTTCAAAATTAAATTTCGTCGGCTCCGTGAGCACCTACAAGGTTGTGCTCAGGATATGTTGTAGACAAAAAAATTCTGTACAAGAGCATCTAACACGCGTCTCTCAAAATGAGCACATTCTTCTGAAATGGAGCATCGAAAAGTTTACGTGAAAAAAAATTTTTCAAAAGTTTTTGCTCGTTTTCTCGGCTCTATGAGCACGTAGCGCCTTGTGTTTAGGCTCATTTTAATCACCTCAATTAGGTGCATAGGGTAATGCAAAAAAACCTGCTCAAAAAGAGCTCCGTACGCCCAAACTGGAGCATCAAAAAATGCACAAATAAAAAAATTTCAAAATTAAATTTCGTCGGCTCCGTGAGCACCTACAAGGTTGTGCTCAGGATATGTTGTAGACAAAAAAATTCTGTACAAGAGCATCTAACACGCGTCTCTCAAAATGAGCACATTCTTCTGAAATGGAGCATCGAAAAGTTTACGTGAAAAAAAATTTTTCAAAAGTTTTTGCTCATTTTCTCGGCTCTATGAGCACGTAGCGCCTTGTGTTTAGGCTCATTTTAATCACCTCAATTAGGTGCATACGGTAATGCAAAAAAACCTGCTCAAAAAAAGCTCCATATGCCCAAACTCGAGCATCGACAATGTGCAAAAATTTGCCAAATTTTCAACGACGTGTTTCTCGGCTCTATGAGCACGTAGAAAGTTGTGCATAGGCTCATTTTAAAGAACTCGATGAGCTGATTACGGTAATGCAAAAAAACCTGCTCAAAACGAGCTCCGTACGCCCAAACTGGAGCATCAAAAAATGCACAAATAAAAAAATTTCAAAATTAAATTTCGTCGGCTCCGTGAGCACCTACAAGGTTGTGCTCAGGATATGTTGTAGACAAAAAAATTCTGTACAAGAGCATCTAACACGCGTCTCTCAAAATGAGCACATTCTTCTGAAATGGAGCATCGAAAAGTTTACGTGAAAAAAAATTTTTCAAAAGTTTTTGCTCATTTTCTCGGCTCTATGAGCACGTAGCGCCTTGTGTTTAGGCTCATTTTAATCACCTCAATTAGGTGCATACGGTAATGCAAAAAAACCTGCTCAAAAAGAGCTCCATATGCCCAAACTCGAGCATCGACAATGTGCAAAAATTTGCCAAATTTTCAACGACGTGTTTCTCGGCTCTATGAGCACGTAGAAAGTTGTGCATAGGCTCATTTTAAAGAACTCGATGAGCTGATTACGGTAATGCAAAAAAACCTGCTCAAAACGAGCTCCGTACGCCCAAACTGGAGCATCAAAAAATGCACAAATAAAAAAATTTCAAAATTAAATTTCGTCGGCTCCGTGAGCACCTACAAGGTTGTGCTCAGGATATGTTGTAGACAAAAAAATTCTGTACAAGAGCATCTAACACGCGTCTCTCAAAATGAGCACATTCTTCTGAAATGGAGCATCGAAAAGTTTACGTGAAAAAAAATTTTTCAAAAGTTTTTGCTTATTTTCTCGGCTCTATGAGCACGTAGCGCCTTGTGTTTAGGCTCATTTTAATCACCTCAATTAGGTGCATACGGTAATGCAAAAAAACCTGCTCAAAAAGAGCTCCATATGCCCAAACTCGAGCATCGACAATGTGCAAAAATTTGCCAAATTTTCAACGACGTGTTTCTCGGCTCTATGAGCACGTAGAAAGTTGTGCATAGGCTCATTTTAAAGAACTCGATGAGCTGATTACGGTAATGCAAAAAAACCTGCTCAAAACGAGCTCCGTACGCCCAAACTGGAGCATCAAAAAATGCACAAATAAAAAAATTTCAAAATTAAATTTCGTCGGCTCCGTGAGCACCTACAAGGTTGTGCTCAGGATATGTTGTAGACAAAAAAATTCTGTACAAGAGCATCTAACACGCGTCTCTCAAAATGAGCACATTCTTCTGAAATGGAGCATCGAAAAGTTTACGTGAAAAAAAATTTTTCAAAAGTTTTTGCTCATTTTCTCGGCTCTATGAGCACGTAGCGCCTTGTGTTTAAGCTCATTTAAATCACCTCAATTAGGTGCATACGGTAATGCAAAAAAACCTGCTCAAAAAGAGCTCCATATGCCCAAACTCGAGCATCGACAATGTGCAAAAATTTGCCAAATTTTCAACGACGTGTTTCTCGGCTCTATGAGCACGTAGAAAGTTGTGCATAGGCTCATTTTAAAGAACTCGATGAGCTGATTACGGTAATGCAAAAAAACCTGCTCAAAACGAGCTCCGTACGCCCAAACTGGAGCATCAAAAAATGCACAAATAAAAAAATTTCAAAATTAAATTTCGTCGGCTCCGTGAGCACCTACAAGGTTGTGCTCAGGATATGTTGTAGACAAAAAAATTCTGTACAAGAGCATCTAACACGCGTCTCTCAAAATGAGCACATTCTTCTGAAATGGAGCATCGAAAAGTTTACGTGAAAAAAAATTTTTCAAAAGTTTTTGCTCATTTTCTCGGCTCTATGAGCACGTAGCGCCTTGTGTTTAGGCTCATTTTAATCACCTCAATTAGGTGCATACGGTAATGCAAAAAAACCTGCTCAAAAAGAGCTCCATATGCCCAAACTCGAGCATCGACAATGTGCAAAAATTTGCCAAATTTTCAACGACGTGTTTCTCGGCTCTATGAGCACGTAGAAAGTTGTGCATAGGCTCATTTTAAAGAACTCGATGAGCTGATTACGGTAATGCAAAAAAACCTGCTCAAAACGAGCTCCATATGCCCAAACTCGAGCATCGACAATGTGCAAAAATTTGCCAAATTTTCAACGACGTGTTTCTCGGCTCTATGAGCACGTAGAAAGTTGTGCATAGGCTCATTTTAAAGAACTCGATGAGCTGATTACGGTAATGCAAAAAAACCTGCTCAAAACGAGCTCCGTACGCCCAAACTGGAGCATCAAAAAATGCACAAATAAAAAAATTTCAAAATTAAATTTCGTCGGCTCCGTGAGCACCTACAAGGTTGTGCTCAGGATATGTTGTAGACAAAAAAATTCTGTACAAGAGCATCTAACACGCGTCTCTCAAAATGAGCACATTCTTCTGAAATGGAGCATCGAAAAGTTTACGTGAAAAAAAATTTTTCAAAAGTTTTTGCTCATTTTCTCGGCTCTATGAGCACGTAGCGCCTTGTGTTTAGGCTCATTTTAATCACCTCAATTAGGTGCATACGGTAATGCAAAAAAACCTGCTCAAAAAGAGCTCCATATGCCCAAACTCGAGCATCGACAATGTGCAAAAATTTGCCAAATTTTCAACGACGTGTTTCTCGGCTCTATGAGCACGTAGAAAGTTGTGCATAGGCTCATTTTAATGAACTCGATGAGCTGATTACGGTAATGCAAAAAAACCTGCTCAAAACGAGCTCCGTACGCCCAAACTGGAGCATCAAAAAATGCACAAATAAAAAAATTTCAAAATTAAATTTCGTCGGCTCCGTGAGCACCTACAAGGTTGTGCTCAGGATATGTTGTAGACAAAAAAATTCTGTACAAGAGCATCTAACACGCGTCTCTCAAAATGAGCACATTCTTCTGAAATGGAGCATCGAAAAGTTTACGTGAAAAAAAATTTTTCAAAAGTTTTTGCTCATTTTCTCGGCTCTATGAGCACGTAGCGCCTTGTGTTTAGGCTCATTTTAATCACCTCAATTAGGTGCATACGGTAATGCAAAAAAACCTGCTCAAAAAGAGCTCCATATGCCCAAACTCGAGCATCGACAATGTGCAAAAATTTGCCAAATTTTCAACGACGTGTTTCTCGGCTCTATGAGCACGTAGAAAGTTGTGCATAGGCTCATTTTAAAGAACTCGATGAGCTGATTACGGTAATGCAAAAAAACCTGCTCAAAACGAGCTCCGTACGCCCAAACTGGAGCATCAAAAAATGCACAAATAAAAAAATTTCAAAATTAAATTTCGTCGGCTCCGTGAGCACCTACAAGGTTGTGCTCAGGATATGTTGTAGACAAAAAAATTCTGTACAAGAGCATCTAACACGCGTCTCTCAAAATGAGCACATTCTTCTGAAATGGAGCATCGAAAAGTTTACGTGAAAAAAAATTTTTCAAAAGTTTTTGCTTATTTTCTCGGCTCTATGAGCACGTAGCGCCTTGTGTTTAGGCTCATTTTAATCACCTCAATTAGGTGCATACGGTAATGCAAAAAAACCTGCTCAAAAAGAGCTCCATATGCCCAAACTCGAGCATCGACAATGTGCAAAAATTTGCCAAATTTTCAACGACGTGTTTCTCGGCTCTATGAGCACGTAGAAAGTTGTGCATAGGCTCATTTTAAAGAACTCGATGAGCTGATTACGGTAATGCAAAAAAACCTGCTCAAAACGAGCTCCGTACGCCCAAACTGGAGCATCAAAAAATGCACAAATAAAAAAATTTCAAAATTAAATTTCGTCGGCTCCGTGAGCACCTACAAGGTTGTGCTCAGGATATGTTGTAGACAAAAAAATTCTGTACAAGAGCATCTAACACGCGTCTCTCAAAATGAGCACATTCTTCTGAAATGGAGCATCGAAAAGTTTACGTGAAAAAAAATTTTTCAAAAGTTTTTGCTCATTTTCTCGGCTCTATGAGCACGTAGCGCCTTGTGTTTAGGCTCATTTTAATCACCTCAATTAGGTGCATACGGTAATGCAAAAAAACCTGCTCAAAAAGAGCTCCATATGCCCAAACTCGAGCATCGACAATGTGCAAAAATTTGCCAAATTTTCAACGACGTGTTTCTCGGCTCTATGAGCACGTAGAAAGTTGTGCATAGGCTCATTTTAAAGAACTCGATGAGCTGATTACGGTAATGCAAAAAAACCTGCTCAAAACGAGCTCTGTACGCCCAAACTGGAGCATCAAAAAATGCACAAATAAAAAAATTTCAAAATTAAATTTCGTCGGCTCCGTGAGCACCTACAAGGTTGTGCTCAGGATATGTTGTAGACAAAAAAATTCTGTACAAGAGCATCTAACACGCGTCTCTCAAAATGAGCACATTCTTCTGAAATGGAGCATCGAAAAGTTTACGTGAAAAAAAATTTTTCAAAAGTTTTTGCTCATTTTCTCGGCTCTATGAGCACGTAGCGCCTTGTGTTTAGGCTCATTTTAATCACCTCAATTAGGTGCATACGGTAATGTAAAAAAACCTGCTCAAAAAGAGCTCCATATGCCCAAACTCGAGCATCGACAATGTGCAAAAATTTGCCAAATTTTCAACGACGTGTTTCTCGGCTCTATGAGCACGTAGAAAGTTGTGCATAGGCTCATTTTAAAGAACTCGATGAGCTGATTACGGTAATGCAAAAAAACCTGCTCAAAACGAGCTCCGTACGCCCAAACTGGAGCATCAAAAAATGCACAAATAAAAAAATTTCAAAATTAAATTTCGTCGGCTCCGTGAGCACCTACAAGGTTGTGCTCAGGATATGTTGTAGACAAAAAAATTCTGTACAAGAGCATCTAACACGCGTCTCTCAAAATGAGCACATTCTTCTGAAATGGAGCATCGAAAAGTTTACGTGAAAAAAAATTTTTCAAAAGTTTTTGCTCATTTTCTCGGCTCTATGAGCACGTAGCGCCTTGTGTTTAGGCTCATTTTAATCACCTCAATTAGGTGCATACGGTAATGCAAAAAAACCTGCTCAAAAAGAGCTCCATATGCCCAAACTCGAGCATCGACAATGTGCAAAAATTTGCCAAATTTTCAACGACGTGTTTCTCGGCTCTATGAGCACGTAGAAAGTTGTGCATAGGCTCATTTTAAAGAACTCGATGAGCTGATTACGGTAATGCAAAAAAACCTGCTCAAAACGAGCTCTGTACGCCCAAACTGGAGCATCAAAAAATGCACAAATAAAAAAATTTCAAAATTAAATTTCGTCGGCTCCGTGAGCACCTACAAGGTTGTGCTCAGGATATGTTGTAGACAAAAAAATTCTGTACAAGAGCATCTAAGACGCGTCTCTCAAAATGAGCACATTCTTCTGAAATGGAGCATCGAAAAGTTTACGTGAAAAAAAATTTTTCAAAAGTTTTTGCTCATTTTCTCGGCTCTATGAGCACGTAGCGCCTTGTGTTTAGGCTCATTTTAATCACCTCAATTAGGTGCATACGGTAATGCAAAAAAACCTGCTCAAAAAGAGCTCCATATGCCCAAACTCGAGCATCGACAATGTGCAAAAATTTGCCAAATTTTCAACGACGTGTTTCTCGGCTCTATGAGCACGTAGAAAGTTGTGCATAGGCTCATTTTAATGAACTCGATGAGCTGATTACGGTAATGCAAAAAAACCTGCTCAAAACGAGCTCCGTACGCCCAAACTGGAGCATCAAAAAATGCACAAATAAAAAAATTTCAAAATTAAATTTCGTCGGCTCCGTGAGCACCTACAAGGTTGTGCTCAGGATATGTTGTAGACAAAAAAATTCTGTACAAGAGCATCTAACACGCGTCTCTCAAAATGAGCACATTCTTCTGAAATGGAGCATCGAAAAGTTTACGTGAAAAAAAATTTTTCAAAAGTTTTTGCTCATTTTCTCGGCTCTATGAGCACGTAGCGCCTTGTGTTTAGGCTCATTTTAATCACCTCAATTAGGTGCATACGGTAATGCAAAAAAACCTGCTCAAAATAAGCTCCATATGCCCAAACTCGAGCATCGACAATGTGCAAAAATTTGCCAAATTTTCAACGACGTGTTTCTCGGCTCTATGAGCACGTAGAAAGTTGTGCATAGGCTCATTTTAATGAACTCGATGAGCTGATTACGGTAATGCAAAAAAACCTGCTCAAAACGAGCTCCGTACGCCCAAACTGGAGCATCAAAAAATGCACAAATAAAAAAATTTCAAAATTAAATTTCGTCGGCTCCGTGAGCACCTACAAGGTTGTGCTCAGGATATGTTGTAGACAAAAAAATTCTGTACAAGAGCATCTAACACGCGTCTCTCAAAATGAGCACATTCTTCTGAAATGGAGCATCGAAAAGTTTACGTGAAAAAAAATTTTTCAAAAGTTTTTGCTCATTTTCTCGGCTCTATGAGCACGTAGCGCCTTGTGTTTAGGCTCATTTTAATCACCTCAATTAGGTGCATACGGTAATGCAAAAAAACCTGCTCAAAAAGAGCTCCATATGCCCAAACTCGAGCATCGACAATGTGCAAAAATTTGCCAAATTTTCAACGACGTGTTTCTCGGCTCTATGAGCACGTAGAAAGTTGTGCATAGGCTCATTTTAAAGAACTCGATGAGCTGATTACGGTAATGCAAAAAAACCTGCTCAAAACGAGCTCTGTACGCCCAAACTGGAGCATCAAAAAATGCACAAATAAAAAAATTTCAAAATTAAATTTCGTCGGCTCCGTGAGCACCTACAAGGTTGTGCTCAGGATATGTTGTAGACAAAAAAATTCTGTACAAGAGCATCTAAGACGCGTCTCTCAAAATGAGCACATTCTTCTGAAATGGAGCATCGAAAAGTTTACGTGAAAAAAAATTTTTCAAAAGTTTTTGCTCATTTTCTCGGCTCTATGAGCACGTAGCGCCTTGTGTTTAGGCTCATTTTAATCACCTCAATTAGGTGCATACGGTAATGCAAAAAAACCTGCTCAAAAAGAGCTCCATATGCCCAAACTCGAGCATCGACAATGTGCAAAAATTTGCCAAATTTTCAACGACGTGTTTCTCGGCTCTATGAGCACGTAGAAAGTTGTGCATAGGCTCATTTTAATGAACTCGATGAGCTGATTACGGTAATGCAAAAAAACCTGCTCAAAACGAGCTCCGTACGCCCAAACTGGAGCATCAAAAAATGCACAAATAAAAAAATTTCAAAATTAAATTTCGTCGGCTCCGTGAGCACCTACAAGGTTGTGCTCAGGATATGTTGTAGACAAAAAAATTCTGTACAAGAGCATCTAACACGCGTCTCTCAAAATGAGCACATTCTTCTGAAATGGAGCATCGAAAAGTTTACGTGAAAAAAAATTTTTCAAAAGTTTTTGCTCATTTTCTCGGCTCTATGAGCACGTAGCGCCTTGTGTTTAGGCTCATTTTAATCACCTCAATTAGGTGCATACGGTAATGCAAAAAAACCTGCTCAAAAAGAGCTCCATATGCCCAAACTCGAGCATCGACAATGTGCAAAAATTTGCCAAATTTTCAACGACGTGTTTCTCGGCTCTATGAGCACGTAGAAAGTTGTGCATAGGCTCATTTTAAAGAACTCGATGAGCTGATTACGGTAATGCAAAAAAACCTGCTCAAAACGAGCTCCGTACGCCCAAACTGGAGCATCAAAAAATGCACAAATAAAAAAATTTCAAAATTAAATTTCGTCGGCTCCGTGAGCACCTACAAGGTTGTGCTCAGGATATGTTGTAGACAAAAAAATTCTGTACAAGAGCATCTAACACGCGTCTCTCAAAATGAGCACATTCTTCTGAAATGGAGCATCGAAAAGTTTACGTGAAAAAAAATTTTTCAAAAGTTTTTGCTCATTTTCTCGGCTCTATGAGCACGTAGCGCCTTGTGTTTAGGCTCATTTTAATCACCTCAATTAGGTGCATACGGTAATGCAAAAAAACCTGCTCAAAAAGAGCTCCATATGCCCAAACTCGAGCATCGACAATGTGCAAAAATTTGCCAAATTTTCAACGACGTGTTTCTCGGCTCTATGAGCACGTAGAAAGTTGTGCATAGGCTCATTTTAAAGAACTCGATGAGCTGATTACGGTAATGCAAAAAAACCTGCTCAAAACGAGCTCTGTACGCCCAAACTGGAGCATCAAAAAATGCACAAATAAAAAAATTTCAAAATTAAATTTCGTCGGCTCCGTGAGCACCTACAAGGTTGTGCTCAGGATATGTTGTAGACAAAAAAATTCTGTACAAGAGCATCTAACACGCGTCTCTCAAAATGAGCACATTCTTCTGAAATGGAGCATCGAAAAGTTTACGTGAAAAAAAATTTTTCAAAAGTTTTTGCTCATTTTCTCGGCTCTATGAGCACGTAGCGCCTTGTGTTTAGGCTCATTTTAATCACCTCAATTAGGTGCATACGGTAATGTAAAAAAACCTGCTCAAAAAGAGCTCCATATGCCCAAACTCGAGCATCGACAATGTGCAAAAATTTGCCAAATTTTCAACGACGTGTTTCTCGGCTCTATGAGCACGTAGAAAGTTGTGCATAGGCTCATTTTAAAGAACTCGATGAGCTGATTACGGTAATGCAAAAAAACCTGCTCAAAACGAGCTCCGTACGCCCAAACTGGAGCATCAAAAAATGCACAAATAAAAAAATTTCAAAATTAAATTTCGTCGGCTCCGTGAGCACCTACAAGGTTGTGCTCAGGATATGTTGTAGACAAAAAAACTCTGTACAAGAGCATCTAACACGCGTCTCTCAAAATGAGCACATTCTTCTGAAATGGAGCATCGAAAAGTTTACGTGAAAAAAAATTTTTCAAAAGTTTTTGCTCATTTTCTCGGCTCTATGAGCACGTAGCGCCTTGTGTTTAGGCTCATTTTAATCACCTCAATTAGGTGCATACGGTAATGCAAAAAAACCTGCTCAAAAAGAGCTCCATATGCCCAAACTCGAGCATCGACAATGTGCAAAAATTTGCCAAATTTTCAACGACGTGTTTCTCGGCTCTATGAGCACGTAGAAAGTTGTGCATAGGCTCATTTTAAAGAACTCGATGAGCTGATTACGGTAATGCAAAAAAACCTGCTCAAAACGAGCTCTGTACGCCCAAACTGGAGCATCAAAAAATGCACAAATAAAAAAATTTCAAAATTAAATTTCGTCGGCTCCGTGAGCACCTACAAGGTTGTGCTCAGGATATGTTGTAGACAAAAAAATTCTGTACAAGAGCATCTAAGACGCGTCTCTCAAAATGAGCACATTCTTCTGAAATGGAGCATCGAAAAGTTTACGTGAAAAAAAATTTTTCAAAAGTTTTTGCTCATTTTCTCGGCTCTATGAGCACGTAGCGCCTTGTGTTTAGGCTCATTTTAATCACCTCAATTAGGTGCATACGGTAATGCAAAAAAACCTGCTCAAAAAGAGCTCCATATGCCCAAACTCGAGCATCGACAATGTGCAAAAATTTGCCAAATTTTCAACGACGTGTTTCTCGGCTCTATGAGCACGTAGAAAGTTGTGCATAGGCTCATTTTAATGAACTCGATGAGCTGATTACGGTAATGCAAAAAAACCTGCTCAAAACGAGCTCCGTACGCCCAAACTGGAGCATCAAAAAATGCACAAATAAAAAAATTTCAAAATTAAATTTCGTCGGCTCCGTGAGCACCTACAAGGTTGTGCTCAGGATATGTTGTAGACAAAAAAATTCTGTACAAGAGCATCTAACACGCGTCTCTCAAAATGAGCACATTCTTCTGAAATGGAGCATCGAAAAGTTTACGTGAAAAAAAATTTTTCAAAAGTTTTTGCTCATTTTCTCGGCTCTATGAGCACGTAGCGCCTTGTGTTTAGGCTCATTTTAATCACCTCAATTAGGTGCATACGGTAATGCAAAAAAACCTGCTCAAAATAAGCTCCATATGCCCAAACTCGAGCATCGACAATGTGCAAAAATTTGCCAAATTTTCAACGACGTGTTTCTCGGCTCTATGAGCACGTAGAAAGTTGTGCATAGGCTCATTTTAATGAACTCGATGAGCTGATTACGGTAATGCAAAAAAACCTGCTCAAAACGAGCTCCGTACGCCCAAACTGGAGCATCAAAAAATGCACAAATAAAAAAATTTCAAAATTAAATTTCGTCGGCTCCGTGAGCACCTACAAGGTTGTGCTCAGGATATGTTGTAGACAAAAAAATTCTGTACAAGAGCATCTAACACGCGTCTCTCAAAATGAGCACATTCTTCTGAAATGGAGCATCGAAAAGTTTACGTGAAAAAAAATTTTTCAAAAGTTTTTGCTCATTTTCTCGGCTCTATGAGCACGTAGCGCCTTGTGTTTAGGCTCATTTTAATCACCTCAATTAGGTGCATACGGTAATGCAAAAAAACCTGCTCAAAAAGAGCTCCATATGCCCAAACTCGAGCATCGACAATGTGCAAAAATTTGCCAAATTTTCAACGACGTGTTTCTCGGCTCTATGAGCACGTAGAAAGTTGTGCATAGGCTCATTTTAAAGAACTCGATGAGCTGATTACGGTAATGCAAAAAAACCTGCTCAAAACGAGCTCCGTACGCCCAAACTGGAGCATCAAAAAATGCACAAATAAAAAAATTTCAAAATTAAATTTCGTCGGCTCCGTGAGCACCTACAAGGTTGTGCTCAGGATATGTTGTAGACAAAAAAATTCTGTACAAGAGCATCTAACACGCGTCTCTCAAAATGAGCACATTCTTCTGAAATGGAGCATCGAAAAGTTTACGTGAAAAAAAATTTTTCAAAAGTTTTTGCTCATTTTCTCGGCTCTATGAGCACGTAGCGCCTTGTGTTTAGGCTCATTTTAATCACCTCAATTAGGTGCATACGGTAATGCAAAAAAACCTGCTCAAAAAGAGCTCCATATGCCCAAACTCGAGCATCGACAATGTGCAAAAATTTGCCAAATTTTCAACGACGTGTTTCTCGGCTCTATGAGCACGTAGAAAGTTGTGCATAGGCTCATTTTAAAGAACTCGATGAGCTGATTACGGTAATGCAAAAAAACCTGCTCAAAACGAGCTCTGTACGCCCAAACTGGAGCATCAAAAAATGCACAAATAAAAAAATTTCAAAATTAAATTTCGTCGGCTCCGTGAGCACCTACAAGGTTGTGCTCAGGATATGTTGTAGACAAAAAAATTCTGTACAAGAGCATCTAAGACGCGTCTCTCAAAATGAGCACATTCTTCTGAAATGGAGCATCGAAAAGTTTACGTGAAAAAAATTTTTTCAAAAGTTTTTGCTCATTTTCTCGGCTCTATGAGCACGTAGCGCCTTGTGTTTAGGCTCATTTTAATCACCTCAATTAGGTGCATACGGTAATGCAAAAAAACCTGCTCAAAAAGAGCTCCATATGCCCAAACTCGAGCATCGACAATGTGCAAAAATTTGCCAAATTTTCAACGACGTGTTTCTCGGCTCTATGAGCACGTAGAAAGTTGTGCATAGGCTCATTTTAATGAACTCGATGAGCTGATTACGGTAATGCAAAAAAACCTGCTCAAAACGAGCTCCGTACGCCCAAACTGGAGCATCAAAAAATGCACAAATAAAAAAATTTCAAAATTAAATTTCGTCGGCTCCGTGAGCACCTACAAGGTTGTGCTCAGGATATGTTGTAGACAAAAAAATTCTGTACAAGAGCATCTAACACGCGTCTCTCAAAATGAGCACATTCTTCTGAAATGGAGCATCGAAAAGTTTACGTGAAAAAAAATTTTTCAAAAGTTTTTGCTCATTTTCTCGGCTCTATGAGCACGTAGCGCCTTGTGTTTAGGCTCATTTTAATCACCTCAATTAGGTGCATACGGTAATGCAAAAAAACCTGCTCAAAAAAAGCTCCATATGCCCAAACTCGAGCATCGACAATGTGCAAAAATTTGCCAAATTTTCAACGACGTGTTTCTCGGCTCTATGAGCACGTAGAAAGTTGTGCATAGGCTCATTTTAAAGAACTCGATGAGCTGATTACGGTAATGCAAAAAAACCTGCTCAAAAAGAGCTCCGTACGCCCAAACTGGAGCATCAAAAAATGCACAAATAAAAAAATTTCAAAATTAAATTTCGTCGGCTCCGTGAGCACCTACAAGGTTGTGCTCAGGATATGTTGTAGACAAAAAAATTCTGTACAAGAGCATCTAACACGCGTCTCTCAAAATGAGCACATTCTTCTGAAATGGAGCATCGAAAAGTTTACGTGAAAAAAAATTTTTCAAAAGTTTTTGCTCATTTTCTCGGCTCTATGAGCACGTAGCGCCTTGTGTTTAGGCTCATTTTAATCACCTCAATTAGGTGCATACGGTAATGCAAAAAAACCTGCTCAAAAAGAGCTCCATATGCCCAAACTCGAGCATCGACAATGTGCAAAAATTTGCCAAATTTTCAACGACGTGTTTCTCGGCTCTATGAGCACGTAGAAAGTTGTGCATAGGCTCATTTTAAAGAACTCGATGAGCTGATTACGGTAATGCAAAAAAACCTGCTCAAAACGAGCTCCGTACGCCCAAACTGGAGCATCAAAAAATGCACAAATAAAAAAATTTCAAAATTAAATTTCGTCGGCTCCGTGAGCACCTACAAGGTTGTGCTCAGGATATGTTGTAGACAAAAAAATTCTGTACAAGAGCATCTAACACGCGTCTCTCAAAATGAGCACATTCTTCTGAAATGGAGCATCGAAAAGTTTACGTGAAAAAAAATTTTTCAAAAGTTTTTGCTCATTTTCTCGGCTCTATGAGCACGTAGCGCCTTGTGTTTAGGCTCATTTTAATCACCTCAATTAGGTGCATACGGTAATGCAAAAAAACCTGCTCAAAAAGAGCTACATATGCCCAAACTCGAGCATCGACAATGTGCAAAAATTTGCCAAATTTTCAACGACGTGTTTCTCGGCTCTATGAGCACGTAGAAAGTTGTGCATAGGCTCATTTTAAAGAACTCGATGAGCTGATTACGGTAATGCAAAAAAACCTGCTCAAAACGAGCTCCGTACGCCCAAACTGGAGCATCAAAAAATGCACAAATAAAAAAATTTCAAAATTAAATTTCGTCGGCTCCGTGAGCACCTACAAGGTTGTGCTCAGGATATGTTGTAGACAAAAAAATTCTGTACAAGAGCATCTAACACGCGTCTCTCAAAATGAGCACATTCTTCTGAAATGGAGCATCGAAAAGTTTACGTGAAAAAAATTTTTTCAAAAGTTTTTGCTCATTTTCTCGGCTCTATGAGCACGTAGCGCCTTGTGTTTAGGCTCATTTTAATCACCTCAATTAGGTACATACGGTAATGCAAAAAAACCTGCTCAAAAAGAGCTCCATATGCCCAAACTCGAGCATCAAAAAATGCACAAATAAAAAAATTTCAAAATTAAATTTCGTCGGCTCCGTGAGCACCTACAAGGTTGTGCTCAGGATATGTTGTAGACAAAAAAATTCTGTACAAGAGCATCTAACACGCGTCTCTCAAAATGAGCACATTCTTCTGAAATGGAGCATCGAAAAGTTTACGTGAAAAAAAATTTTTCAAAAGTTTTTGCTCATTTTCTCGGCTCTATGAGCACGTAGCGCCTTGTGTTTAGGCTCATTTTAATCACCTCAATTAGGTGCATACGGTAATGTAAAAAAACCTGCTCAAAAAGAGCTCCATATGCCCAAACTCGAGCATCGACAATGTGCAAAAATTTGCCAAATTTTCAACGACGTGTTTCTCGGCTCTATGAGCACGTAGAAAGTTGTGCATAGGCTCATTTTAAAGAACTCGATGAGCTGATTACGGTAATGCAAAAAAACCTGCTCAAAACGAGCTCCGTACGCCCAAACTGGAGCATCAAAAAATGCACAAATAAAAAAATTTCAAAATTAAATTTCGTCGGCTCCGTGAGCACCTACAAGGTTGTGCTCAGGATATGTTGTAGACAAAAAAATTCTGTACAAGAGCATCTAACACGCGTCTCTCAAAATGAGCACATTCTTCTGAAATGGAGCATCGAAAAGTTTACGTGAAAAAAAATTTTTCAAAAGTTTTTGCTCATTTTCTCGGCTCTATGAGCACGTAGCGCCTTGTGTTTAGGCTCATTTTAATCACCTCAATTAGGTGCATACGGTAATGCAAAAAAACCTGCTCAAAAAGAGCTCCATATGCCCAAACTCGAGCATCGACAATGTGCAAAAATTTGCCAAATTTTCAACGACGTGTTTCTCGGCTCTATGAGCACGTAGAAAGTTGTGCATAGGCTCATTTTAAAGAACTCGATGAGCTGATTACGGTAATGCAAAAAAACCTGCTCAAAACGAGCTCCGTACGCCCAAACTGGAGCATCAAAAAATGCACAAATAAAAAAATTTCAAAATTAAATTTCGTCGGCTCCGTGAGCACCTACAAGGTTGTGCTCAGGATATGTTGTAGACAAAAAAATTCTGTACAAGAGCATCTAACACGCGTCTCTCAAAATGAGCACATTCTTCTGAAATGGAGCATCGAAAAGTTTACGTGAAAAAAAATTTTTCAAAAGTTTTTGCTCATTTTCTCGGCTCTATGAGCACGTAGCGCCTTGTGTTTAGGCTCATTTTAATCACCTCAATTAGGTGCATACGGTAATGCAAAAAAACCTGCTCAAAAAGAGCTACATATGCCCAAACTCGAGCATCGACAATGTGCAAAAATTTGCCAAATTTTCAACGACGTGTTTCTCGGCTCTATGAGCACGTAGAAAGTTGTGCATAGGCTCATTTTAAAGAACTCGATGAGCTGATTACGGTAATGCAAAAAAACCTGCTCAAAACGAGCTCCGTACGCCCAAACTGGAGCATCAAAAAATGCACAAATAAAAAAATTTCAAAATTAAATTTCGTCGGCTCCGTGAGCACCTACAAGGTTGTGCTCAGGATATGTTGTAGACAAAAAAATTCTGTACAAGAGCATCTAACACGCGTCTCTCAAAATGAGCACATTCTTCTGAAATGGAGCATCGAAAAGTTTACGTGAAAAAAATTTTTTCAAAAGTTTTTGCTCATTTTCTCGGCTCTATGAGCACGTAGCGCCTTGTGTTTAGGCTCATTTTAATCACCTCAATTAGGTACATACGGTAATGCAAAAAAACCTGCTCAAAAAGAGCTCCATATGCCCAAACTCGAGCATCAAAAAATGCACAAATAAAAAAATTTCAAAATTAAATTTCGTCGGCTCCGTGAGCACCTACAAGGTTGTGCTCAGGATATGTTGTAGACAAAAAAATTCTGTACAAGAGCATCTAACACGCGTCTCTCAAAATGAGCACATTCTTCTGAAATGGAGCATCGAAAAGTTTACGTGAAAAAAAATTTTTCAAAAGTTTTTGCTCATTTTCTCGGCTCTATGAGCACGTAGCGCCTTGTGTTTAGGCTCATTTTAATCACCTCAATTAGGTGCATACGGTAATGTAAAAAAACCTGCTCAAAAAGAGCTCCATATGCCCAAACTCGAGCATCGACAATGTGCAAAAATTTGCCAAATTTTCAACGACGTGTTTCTCGGCTCTATGAGCACGTAGAAAGTTGTGCATAGGCTCATTTTAAAGAACTCGATGAGCTGATTACGGTAATGCAAAAAAACCTGCTCAAAACGAGCTCCGTACGCCCAAACTGGAGCATCAAAAAATGCACAAATAAAAAAATTTCAAAATTAAATTTCGTCGGCTCCGTGAGCACCTACAAGGTTGTGCTCAGGATATGTTGTAGACAAAAAAATTCTGTACAAGAGCATCTAACACGCGTCTCTCAAAATGAGCACATTCTTCTGAAATGGAGCATCGAAAAGTTTACGTGAAAAAAAATTTTTCAAAAGTTTTTGCTCATTTTCTCGGCTCTATGAGCACGTAGCGCCTTGTGTTTAGGCTCATTTTAATCACCTCAATTAGGTGCATACGGTAATGTAAAAAAACCTGCTCAAAAAGAGCTCCATATGCCCAAACTCGAGCATCGACAATGTGCAAAAATTTGCCAAATTTTCAACGACGTGTTTCTCGGCTCTATGAGCACGTAGAAAGTTGTGCATAGGCTCATTTTAAAGAACTCGATGAGCTGATTACGGTAATGCAAAAAAACCTGCTCAAAACGAGCTCCGTACGCCCAAACTGGAGCATCAAAAAATGCACAAATAAAAAAATTTCAAAATTAAATTTCGTCGGCTCCGTGAGCACCTACAAGGTTGTGCTCAGGATATGTTGTAGACAAAAAAATTCTGTACAAGAGCATCTAACACGCGTCTCTCAAAATGAGCACATTCTTCTGAAATGGAGCATCGAAAAGTTTACGTGAAAAAAAATTTTTCAAAAGTTTTTGCTCATTTTCTCGGCTCTATGAGCACGTAGCGCCTTGTGTTTAGGCTCATTTTAATCACCTCAATTAGGTGCATACGGTAATGCAAAAAAACCTGCTCAAAAAGAGCTCCATATGCCCAAACTCGAGCATCGACAATGTGCAAAAATTTGCCAAATTTTCAACGACGTGTTTCTCGGCTCTATGAGCACGTAGAAAGTTGTGCATAGGCTCATTTTAAAGAACTCGATGAGCTGATTACGGTAATGCAAAAAAACCTGCTCAAAACGAGCTCCGTACGCCCAAACTGGAGCATCAAAAAATGCACAAATAAAAAAATTTCAAAATTAAATTTCGTCGGCTCCGTGAGCACCTACAAGGTTGTGCTCAGGATATGTTGTAGACAAAAAAATTCTGTACAAGAGCATCTAACACGCGTCTCTCAAAATGAGCACATTCTTCTGAAATGGAGCATCGAAAAGTTTACGTGAAAAAAAATTTTTCAAAAGTTTTTGCTCATTTTCTCGGCTCTATGAGCACGTAGCGCCTTGTGTTTAGGCTCATTTTAATCACCTCAATTAGGTGCATACGGTAATGCAAAAAAACCTGCTCAAAAAGAGCTCCATATGCCCAAACTCGAGCATCGACAATGTGCAAAAATTTGCCAAATTTTCAACGACGTGTTTCTCGGCTCTATGAGCACGTAGAAAGTTGTGCATAGGCTCATTTTAAAGAACTCGATGAGCTGATTACGGTAATGCAAAAAAACCTGCTCAAAACGAGCTCCGTACGCCCAAACTGGAGCATCAAAAAATGCACAAATAAAAAAATTTCAAAATTAAATTTCGTCGGCTCCGTGAGCACCTACAAGGTTGTGCTCAGGATATGTTGTAGACAAAAAAATTCTGTACAAGAGCATCTAACACGCGTCTCTCAAAATGAGCACATTCTTCTGAAATGGAGCATCGAAAAGTTTACGTGAAAAAAAATTTTTCAAAAGTTTTTGCTTATTTTCTCGGCTCTATGAGCACGTAGCGCCTTGTGTTTAGGCTCATTTTAATCACCTCAATTAGGTGCATACGGTAATGCAAAAAAACCTGCTCAAAAAGAGCTCCATATGCCCAAACTCGAGCATCGACAATGTGCAAAAATTTGCCAAATTTTCAACGACGTGTTTCTCGGCTCTATGAGCACGTAGAAAGTTGTGCATAGGCTCATTTTAAAGAACTCGATGAGCTGATTACGGTAATGCAAAAAAACCTGCTCAAAACGAGCTCCGTACGCCCAAACTGGAGCATCAAAAAATGCACAAATAAAAAAATTTCAAAATTAAATTTCGTCGGCTCCGTGAGCACCTACAAGGTTGTGCTCAGGATATGTTGTAGACAAAAAAATTCTGTACAAGAGCATCTAACACGCGTCTCTCAAAATGAGCACATTCTTCTGAAATGGAGCATCGAAAAGTTTACGTGAAAAAAAATTTTTCAAAAGTTTTTGCTCATTTTCTCGGCTCTATGAGCACGTAGCGCCTTGTGTTTAGGCTCATTTTAATCACCTCAATTAGGTGCATACGGTAATGCAAAAAAACCTGCTCAAAAAGAGCTCCATATGCCCAAACTCGAGCATCGACAATGTGCAAAAATTTGCCAAATTTTCAACGACGTGTTTCTCGGCTCTATGAGCACGTAGAAAGTTGTGCATAGGCTCATTTTAAAGAACTCGATGAGCTGATTACGGTAATGCAAAAAAACCTGCTCAAAACGAGCTCTGTACGCCCAAACTGGAGCATCAAAAAATGCACAAATAAAAAAATTTCAAAATTAAATTTCGTCGGCTCCGTGAGCACCTACAAGGTTGTGCTCAGGATATGTTGTAGACAAAAAAATTCTGTACAAGAGCATCTAAGACGCGTCTCTCAAAATGAGCACATTCTTCTGAAATGGAGCATCGAAAAGTTTACGTGAAAAAAAATTTTTCAAAAGTTTTTGCTCATTTTCTCGGCTCTATGAGCACGTAGCGCCTTGTGTTTAGGCTCATTTTAATCACCTCAATTAGGTGCATACGGTAATGCAAAAAAACCTGCTCAAAAAGAGCTCCATATGCCCAAACTCGAGCATCGACAATGTGCAAAAATTTGCCAAATTTTCAACGACGTGTTTCTCGGCTCTATGAGCACGTAGAAAGTTGTGCATAGGCTCATTTTAATGAACTCGATGAGCTGATTACGGTAATGCAAAAAAACCTGCTCAAAACGAGCTCCGTACGCCCAAACTGGAGCATCAAAAAATGCACAAATAAAAAAATTTCAAAATTAAATTTCGTCGGCTCCGTGAGCACCTACAAGGTTGTGCTCAGGATATGTTGTAGACAAAAAAATTCTGTACAAGAGCATCTAACACGCGTCTCTCAAAATGAGCACATTCTTCTGAAATGGAGCATCGAAACGTTTACGTGAAAAAAAATTTTTCAAAAGTTTTTGCTCATTTTCTCGGCTCTATGAGCACGTAGCGCCTTGTGTTTAGGCTCATTTTAATCACCTCAATTAGGTGCATACGGTAATGCAAAAAAACCTGCTTAAAATAAGCTCCATATGCCCAAACTCGAGCATCGACAATGTGCAAAAATTTGCCAAATTTTCAACGACGTGTTTCTCGGCTCTATGAGCACGTAGAAAGTTGTGCATAGGCTCATTTTAATGAACTCAATGAGCTGATTACGGTAATGCAAAAAAACCTGCTCAAAACGAGCTCCGTACGCCCAAACTGGAGCATCAAAAAATGCACAAATAAAAAAATTTCAAAATTAAATTTCGTCGGCTCCGTGAGCACCTACAAGGTTGTGCTCAGGATATGTTGTAGACAAAAAAATTCTGTACAAGAGCATCTAACACGCGTCTCTCAAAATGAGCACATTCTTCTGAAATGGAGCATCGAAAAGTTTACGTGAAAAAAAATTTTTCAAAAGTTTTTGCTCATTTTCTCGGCTCTATGAGCACGTAGCGCCTTGTGTTTAGGCTCATTTTAATCACCTCAATTAGGTGCATACGGTAATGCAAAAAAACCTGCTCAAAAAGAGCTCCATATGCCCAAACTCGAGCATCGACAATGTGCAAAAATTTGCCAAATTTTCAACGACGTGTTTCTCGGCTCTATGAGCACGTAGAAAGTTGTGCATAGGCTCATTTTAAAGAACTCGATGAGCTGATTACGGTAATGCAAAAAAACCTGCTCAAAACGAGCTCTGTACGCCCAAACTGGAGCATCAAAAAATGCACAAATAAAAAAATTTCAAAATTAAATTTCGTCGGCTCCGTGAGCACCTACAAGGTTGTGCTCAGGATATGTTGTAGACAAAAAAATTCTGTACAAGAGCATCTAAGACGCGTCTCTCAAAATGAGCACATTCTTCTGAAATGGAGCATCGAAAAGTTTACGTGAAAAAAAATTTTTCAAAAGTTTTTGCTCATTTTCTCGGCTCTATGAGCACGTAGCGCCTTGTGTTTAGGCTCATTTTAATCACCTCAATTAGGTGCATACGGTAATGCAAAAAAACCTGCTCAAAAAGAGCTCCATATGCCCAAACTCGAGCATCGACAATGTGCAAAAATTTGCCAAATTTTCAACGACGTGTTTCTCGGCTCTATGAGCACGTAGAAAGTTGTGCATAGGCTCATTTTAATGAACTCGATGAGCTGATTACGGTAATGCAAAAAAACCTGCTCAAAACGAGCTCCGTACGCCCAAACTGGAGCATCAAAAAATGCACAAATAAAAAAATTTCAAAATTAAATTTCGTCGGCTCCGTGAGCACCTACAAGGTTGTGCTCAGGATATGTTGTAGACAAAAAAATTCTGTACAAGAGCATCTAACACGCGTCTCTCAAAATGAGCACATTCTTCTGAAATGGAGCATCGAAAAGTTTACGTGAAAAAAAATTTTTCAAAAGTTTTTGCTCATTTTCTCGGCTCTATGAGCACGTAGCGCCTTGTGTTTAGGCTCATTTTAATCACCTCAATTAGGTGCATACGGTAATGCAAAAAAACCTGCTCAAAATAAGCTCCATATGCCCAAACTCGAGCATCGACAATGTGCAAAAATTTGCCAAATTTTCAACGACGTGTTTCTCGGCTCTATGAGCACGTAGAAAGTTGTGCATAGGCTCATTTTAATGAACTCGATGAGCTGATTACGGTAATGCAAAAAAACCTGCTCAAAACGAGCTCCGTACGCCCAAACTGGAGCATCAAAAAATGCACAAATAAAAAAATTTCAAAATTAAATTTCGTCGGCTCCGTGAGCACCTACAAGGTTGTGCTCAGGATATGTTGTAGACAAAAAAATTCTGTACAAGAGCATCTAACACGCGTCTCTCAAAATGAGCACATTCTTCTGAAATGGAGCATCGAAAAGTTTACGTGAAAAAAAATTTTTCAAAAGTTTTTGCTCATTTTCTCGGCTCTATGAGCACGTAGCGCCTTGTGTTTAGGCTCATTTTAATCACCTCAATTAGGTGCATACGGTAATGCAAAAAAACCTGCTCAAAAAGAGCTCCATATGCCCAAACTCGAGCATCGACAATGTGCAAAAATTTGCCAAATTTTCAACGACGTGTTTCTCGGCTCTATGAGCACGTAGAAAGTTGTGCATAGGCTCATTTTAAAGAACTCGATGAGCTGATTACGGTAATGCAAAAAAACCTGCTCAAAACGAGCTCCGTACGCCCAAACTGGAGCATCAAAAAATGCACAAATAAAAAAATTTCAAAATTAAATTTCGTCGGCTCCGTGAGCACCTACAAGGTTGTGCTCAGGATATGTTGTAGACAAAAAAATTCTGTACAAGAGCATCTAACACGCGTCTCTCAAAATGAGCACATTCTTCTGAAATGGAGCATCGAAAAGTTTACGTGAAAAAAAATTTTTCAAAAGTTTTTGCTCATTTTCTCGGCTCTATGAGCACGTAGCGCCTTGTGTTTAGGCTCATTTTAATCACCTCAATTAGGTGCATACGGTAATGCAAAAAAACCTGCTCAAAAAGAGCTCCATATGCCCAAACTCGAGCATCGACAATGTGCAAAAATTTGCCAAATTTTCAACGACGTGTTTCTCGGCTCTATGAGCACGTAGAAAGTTGTGCATAGGCTCATTTTAAAGAACTCGATGAGCTGATTACGGTAATGCAAAAAAACCTGCTCAAAACGAGCTCCGTACGCCCAAACTGGAGCATCAAAAAATGCACAAATAAAAAAATTTCAAAATTAAATTTCGTCGGCTCCGTGAGCACCTACAAGGTTGTGCTCAGGATATGTTGTAGACAAAAAAATTCTGTACAAGAGCATCTAACACGCGTCTCTCAAAATGAGCACATTCTTCTGAAATGGAGCATCGAAAAGTTTACGTGAAAAAAAATTTTTCAAAAGTTTTTGCTCATTTTCTCGGCTCTATGAGCACGTAGCGCCTTGTGTTTAGGCTCATTTTAATCACCTCAATTAGGTGCATACGGTAATGCAAAAAAACCTGCTCAAAATAAGCTCCATATGCCCAAACTCGAGCATCGACAATGTGCAAAAATTTGCCAAATTTTCAACGACGTGTTTCTCGGCTCTATGAGCACGTAGAAAGTTGTGCATAGGCTCATTTTAATGAACTCGATGAGCTGATTACGGTAATGCAAAAAAACCTGCTCAAAACGAGCTCCGTACGCCCAAACTGGAGCATCAAAAAATGCACAAATAAAAAAATTTCAAAATTAAATTTCGTCGGCTCCGTGAGCACCTACAAGGTTGTGCTCAGGATATGTTGTAGACAAAAAAATTCTGTACAAGAGCATCTAACACGCGTCTCTCAAAATGAGCACATTCTTCTGAAATGGAGCATCGAAAAGTTTACGTGAAAAAAAATTTTTCAAAAGTTTTTGCTCATTTTCTCGGCTCTATGAGCACGTAGCGCCTTGTGTTTAGGCTCATTTTAATCACCTCAATTAGGTGCATACGGTAATGCAAAAAAACCTGCTCAAAAAGAGCTCCATATGCCCAAACTCGAGCATCGACAATGTGCAAAAATTTGCCAAATTTTCAACGACGTGTTTCTCGGCTCTATGAGCACGTAGAAAGTTGTGCATAGGCTCATTTTAAAGAACTCGATGAGCTGATTACGGTAATGCAAAAAAACCTGCTCAAAACGAGCTCCGTACGCCCAAACTGGAGCATCAAAAAATGCACAAATAAAAAAATTTCAAAATTAAATTTCGTCGGCTCCGTGAGCACCTACAAGGTTGTGCTCAGGATATGTTGTAGACAAAAAAATTCTGTACAAGAGCATCTAACACGCGTCTCTCAAAATGAGCACATTCTTCTGAAATGGAGCATCGAAAAGTTTACGTGAAAAAAAATTTTTCAAAAGTTTTTGCTCATTTTCTCGGCTCTATGAGCACGTAGCGCCTTGTGTTTAGGCTCATTTTAATCACCTCAATTAGGTGCATACGGTAATGCAAAAAAACCTGCTCAAAAAGAGCTCCATATGCCCAAACTCGAGCATCGACAATGTGCAAAAATTTGCCAAATTTTCAACGACGTGTTTCTCGGCTCTATGAGCACGTAGAAAGTTGTGCATAGGCTCATTTTAAAGAACTCGATGAGCTGATTACGGTAATGCAAAAAAACCTGCTCAAAACGAGCTCTGTACGCCCAAACTGGAGCATCAAAAAATGCACAAATAAAAAAATTTCAAAATTAAATTTCGTCGGCTCCGTGAGCACCTACAAGGTTGTGCTCAGGATATGTTGTAGACAAAAAAATTCTGTACAAGAGCATCTAAGACGCGTCTCTCAAAATGAGCACATTCTTCTGAAATGGAGCATCGAAAAGTTTACGTGAAAAAAAATTTTTCAAAAGTTTTTGCTCATTTTCTCGGCTCTATGAGCACGTAGCGCCTTGTGTTTAGGCTCATTTTAATCACCTCAATTAGGTGCATACGGTAATGCAAAAAAACCTGCTCAAAAAGAGCTCCATATGCCCAAACTCGAGCATCGACAATGTGCAAAAATTTGCCAAATTTTCAACGACGTGTTTCTCGGCTCTATGAGCACGTAGAAAGTTGTGCATAGGCTCATTTTAATGAACTCGATGAGCTGATTACGGTAATGCAAAAAAACCTGCTCAAAACGAGCTCCGTACGCCCAAACTGGAGCATCAAAAAATGCACAAATAAAAAAATTTCAAAATTAAATTTCGTCGGCTCCGTGAGCACCTACAAGGTTGTGCTCAGGATATGTTGTAGACAAAAAAATTCTGTACAAGAGCATCTAACACGCGTCTCTCAAAATGAGCACATTCTTCTGAAATGGAGCATCGAAAAGTTTACGTGAAAAAAAATTTTTCAAAAGTTTTTGCTCATTTTCTCGGCTCTATGAGCACGTAGCGCCTTGTGTTTAGGCTCATTTTAATCACCTCAATTAGGTGCATACGGTAATGCAAAAAAACCTGCTCAAAAAAAGCTCCATATGCCCAAACTCGAGCATCGACAATGTGCAAAAATTTGCCAAATTTTCAACGACGTGTTTCTCGGCTCTATGAGCACGTAGAAAGTTGTGCATAGGCTCATTTTAAAGAACTCGATGAGCTGATTACGGTAATGCAAAAAAACCTGCTCAAAAAGAGCTCCGTACGCCCAAACTGGAGCATCAAAAAATGCACAAATAAAAAAATTTCAAAATTAAATTTCGTCGGCTCCGTGAGCACCTACAAGGTTGTGCTCAGGATATGTTGTAGACAAAAAAATTCTGTACAAGAGCATCTAACACGCGTCTCTCAAAATGAGCACATTCTTCTGAAATGGAGCATCGAAAAGTTTACGTGAAAAAAAATTTTTCAAAAGTTTTTGCTCATTTTCTCGGCTCTATGAGCACGTAGCGCCTTGTGTTTAGGCTCATTTTAATCACCTCAATTAGGTGCATACGGTAATGCAAAAAAACCTGCTCAAAAAGAGCTCCATATGCCCAAACTCGAGCATCGACAATGTGCAAAAATTTGCCAAATTTTCAACGACGTGTTTCTCGGCTCTATGAGCACGTAGAAAGTTGTGCATAGGCTCATTTTAAAGAACTCGATGAGCTGATTACGGTAATGCAAAAAAACCTGCTCAAAACGAGCTCCGTACGCCCAAACTGGAGCATCAAAAAATGCACAAATAAAAAAATTTCAAAATTAAATTTCGTCGGCTCCGTGAGCACCTACAAGGTTGTGCTCAGGATATGTTGTAGACAAAAAAATTCTGTACAAGAGCATCTAACACGCGTCTCTCAAAATGAGCACATTCTTCTGAAATGGAGCATCGAAAAGTTTACGTGAAAAAAAATTTTTCAAAAGTTTTTGCTCATTTTCTCGGCTCTATGAGCACGTAGCGCCTTGTGTTTAGGCTCATTTTAATCACCTCAATTAGGTGCATACGGTAATGCAAAAAAACCTGCTCAAAAAGAGCTACATATGCCCAAACTCGAGCATCGACAATGTGCAAAAATTTGCCAAATTTTCAACGACGTGTTTCTCGGCTCTATGAGCACGTAGAAAGTTGTGCATAGGCTCATTTTAAAGAACTCGATGAGCTGATTACGGTAATGCAAAAAAACCTGCTCAAAACGAGCTCCGTACGCCCAAACTGGAGCATCAAAAAATGCACAAATAAAAAAATTTCAAAATTAAATTTCGTCGGCTCCGTGAGCACCTACAAGGTTGTGCTCAGGATATGTTGTAGACAAAAAAATTCTGTACAAGAGCATCTAACACGCGTCTCTCAAAATGAGCACATTCTTCTGAAATGGAGCATCGAAAAGTTTACGTGAAAAAAATTTTTTCAAAAGTTTTTGCTCATTTTCTCGGCTCTATGAGCACGTAGCGCCTTGTGTTTAGGCTCATTTTAATCACCTCAATTAGGTACATACGGTAATGCAAAAAAACCTGCTCAAAAAGAGCTCCATATGCCCAAACTCGAGCATCAAAAAATGCACAAATAAAAAAATTTCAAAATTAAATTTCGTCGGCTCCGTGAGCACCTACAAGGTTGTGCTCAGGATATGTTGTAGACAAAAAAATTCTGTACAAGAGCATCTAACACGCGTCTCTCAAAATGAGCACATTCTTCTGAAATGGAGCATCGAAAAGTTTACGTGAAAAAAAATTTTTCAAAAGTTTTTGCTCATTTTCTCGGCTCTATGAGCACGTAGCGCCTTGTGTTTAGGCTCATTTTAATCACCTCAATTAGGTGCATACGGTAATGTAAAAAAACCTGCTCAAAAAGAGCTCCATATGCCCAAACTCGAGCATCGACAATGTGCAAAAATTTGCCAAATTTTCAACGACGTGTTTCTCGGCTCTATGAGCACGTAGAAAGTTGTGCATAGGCTCATTTTAAAGAACTCGATGAGCTGATTACGGTAATGCAAAAAAACCTGCTCAAAACGAGCTCCGTACGCCCAAACTGGAGCATCAAAAAATGCACAAATAAAAAAATTTCAAAATTAAATTTCGTCGGCTCCGTGAGCACCTACAAGGTTGTGCTCAGGATATGTTGTAGACAAAAAAATTCTGTACAAGAGCATCTAACACGCGTCTCTCAAAATGAGCACATTCTTCTGAAATGGAGCATCGAAAAGTTTACGTGAAAAAAAATTTTTCAAAAGTTTTTGCTCATTTTCTCGGCTCTATGAGCACGTAGCGCCTTGTGTTTAGGCTCATTTTAATCACCTCAATTAGGTGCATACGGTAATGTAAAAAAACCTGCTCAAAAAGAGCTCCATATGCCCAAACTCGAGCATCGACAATGTGCAAAAATTTGCCAAATTTTCAACGACGTGTTTCTCGGCTCTATGAGCACGTAGAAAGTTGTGCATAGGCTCATTTTAAAGAACTCGATGAGCTGATTACGGTAATGCAAAAAAACCTGCTCAAAACGAGCTCCGTACGCCCAAAC
This sequence comes from Caenorhabditis plicata, assembly GCA_963931815.1. Taxonomy (NCBI): domain Eukaryota; kingdom Metazoa; phylum Nematoda; class Chromadorea; order Rhabditida; family Rhabditidae; genus Caenorhabditis; species Caenorhabditis plicata. The sequence continues at coordinate 18,363,642 of OZ007494.1, forward strand.
TGGAGCATCAAAAAATGCACAAATAAAAAAATTTCAAAATTAAATTTCGTCGGCTCCGTGAGCACCTACAAGGTTGTGCTCAGGATATGTTGTAGACAAAAAAATTCTGTACAAGAGCATCTAACACGCGTCTCTCAAAATGAGCACATTCTTCTGAAATGGAGCATCGAAAAGTTTACGTGAAAAAAATTTTTTCAAAAGTTTTTGCTCATTTTCTCGGCTCTATGAGCACGTAGCGCCTTGTGTTTAGGCTCATTTTAATCACCTCAATTAGGTGCATACGGTAATGCAAAAAAACCTGCTCAAAAAGAGCTCCATATGCCCAAACTCGAGCATCGACAATGTGCAAAAATTTGCCAAATTTTCAACGACGTGTTTCTCGGCTCTATGAGCACGTAGAAAGTTGTGCATAGGCTCATTTTAAAGAACTCGATGAGCTGATTACGGTAATGCAAAAAAACCTGCTCAAAACGAGCTCCGTACGCCCAAACTGGAGCATCAAAAAATGCACAAATAAAAAAATTTCAAAATTAAATTTCGTCGGCTCCGTGAGCACCTACAAGGTTGTGCTCAGGATATGTTGTAGACAAAAAAATTCTGTACAAGAGCATCTAACACGCGTCTCTCAAAATGAGCACATTCTTCTGAAATGGAGCATCGAAAAGTTTACGTGAAAAAAAATTTTTCAAAAGTTTTTGCTCATTTTCTCGGCTCTATGAGCACGTAGCGCCTTGTGTTTAGGCTCATTTTAATCACCTCAATTAGGTGCATACGGTAATGCAAAAAAACCTGCTCAAAAAGAGCTCCATATGCCCAAACTCGAGCATCGACAATGTGCAAAAATTTGCCAAATTTTCAACGACGTGTTTCTCGGCTCTATGAGCACGTAGAAAGTTGTGCATAGGCTCATTTTAAAGAACTCGATGAGCTGATTACGGTAATGCAAAAAAACCTGCTCAAAACGAGCTCCGTACGCCCAAACTGGAGCATCAAAAAATGCACAAATAAAAAAATTTCAAAATTAAATTTCGTCGGCTCCGTGAGCACCTACAAGGTTGTGCTCAGGATATGTTGTAGACAAAAAAATTCTGTACAAGAGCATCTAACACGCGTCTCTCAAAATGAGCACATTCTTCTGAAATGGAGCATCGAAAAGTTTACGTGAAAAAAAATTTTTCAAAAGTTTTTGCTTATTTTCTCGGCTCTATGAGCACGTAGCGCCTTGTGTTTAGGCTCATTTTAATCACCTCAATTAGGTGCATACGGTAATGCAAAAAAACCTGCTCAAAAAGAGCTCCATATGCCCAAACTCGAGCATCGACAATGTGCAAAAATTTGCCAAATTTTCAACGACGTGTTTCTCGGCTCTATGAGCACGTAGAAAGTTGTGCATAGGCTCATTTTAAAGAACTCGATGAGCTGATTACGGTAATGCAAAAAAACCTGCTCAAAACGAGCTCCGTACGCCCAAACTGGAGCATCAAAAAATGCACAAATAAAAAAATTTCAAAATTAAATTTCGTCGGCTCCGTGAGCACCTACAAGGTTGTGCTCAGGATATGTTGTAGACAAAAAAATTCTGTACAAGAGCATCTAACACGCGTCTCTCAAAATGAGCACATTCTTCTGAAATGGAGCATCGAAAAGTTTACGTGAAAAAAAATTTTTCAAAAGTTTTTGCTCATTTTCTCGGCTCTATGAGCACGTAGCGCCTTGTGTTTAGGCTCATTTTAATCACCTCAATTAGGTGCATACGGTAATGCAAAAAAACCTGCTCAAAAAGAGCTCCATATGCCCAAACTCGAGCATCGACAATGTGCAAAAATTTGCCAAATTTTCAACGACGTGTTTCTCGGCTCTATGAGCACGTAGAAAGTTGTGCATAGGCTCATTTTAAAGAACTCGATGAGCTGATTACGGTAATGCAAAAAAACCTGCTCAAAACGAGCTCTGTACGCCCAAACTGGAGCATCAAAAAATGCACAAATAAAAAAATTTCAAAATTAAATTTCGTCGGCTCCGTGAGCACCTACAAGGTTGTGCTCAGGATATGTTGTAGACAAAAAAATTCTGTACAAGAGCATCTAAGACGCGTCTCTCAAAATGAGCACATTCTTCTGAAATGGAGCATCGAAAAGTTTACGTGAAAAAAAATTTTTCAAAAGTTTTTGCTCATTTTCTCGGCTCTATGAGCACGTAGCGCCTTGTGTTTAGGCTCATTTTAATCACCTCAATTAGGTGCATACGGTAATGCAAAAAAACCTGCTCAAAAAGAGCTCCATATGCCCAAACTCGAGCATCGACAATGTGCAAAAATTTGCCAAATTTTCAACGACGTGTTTCTCGGCTCTATGAGCACGTAGAAAGTTGTGCATAGGCTCATTTTAATGAACTCGATGAGCTGATTACGGTAATGCAAAAAAACCTGCTCAAAACGAGCTCCGTACGCCCAAACTGGAGCATCAAAAAATGCACAAATAAAAAAATTTCAAAATTAAATTTCGTCGGCTCCGTGAGCACCTACAAGGTTGTGCTCAGGATATGTTGTAGACAAAAAAATTCTGTACAAGAGCATCTAACACGCGTCTCTCAAAATGAGCACATTCTTCTGAAATGGAGCATCGAAACGTTTACGTGAAAAAAAATTTTTCAAAAGTTTTTGCTCATTTTCTCGGCTCTATGAGCACGTAGCGCCTTGTGTTTAGGCTCATTTTAATCACCTCAATTAGGTGCATACGGTAATGCAAAAAAACCTGCTTAAAATAAGCTCCATATGCCCAAACTCGAGCATCGACAATGTGCAAAAATTTGCCAAATTTTCAACGACGTGTTTCTCGGCTCTATGAGCACGTAGAAAGTTGTGCATAGGCTCATTTTAATGAACTCAATGAGCTGATTACGGTAATGCAAAAAAACCTGCTCAAAACGAGCTCCGTACGCCCAAACTGGAGCATCAAAAAATGCACAAATAAAAAAATTTCAAAATTAAATTTCGTCGGCTCCGTGAGCACCTACAAGGTTGTGCTCAGGATATGTTGTAGACAAAAAAATTCTGTACAAGAGCATCTAACACGCGTCTCTCAAAATGAGCACATTCTTCTGAAATGGAGCATCGAAAAGTTTACGTGAAAAAAAATTTTTCAAAAGTTTTTGCTCATTTTCTCGGCTCTATGAGCACGTAGCGCCTTGTGTTTAGGCTCATTTTAATCACCTCAATTAGGTGCATACGGTAATGCAAAAAAACCTGCTCAAAAAGAGCTCCATATGCCCAAACTCGAGCATCGACAATGTGCAAAAATTTGCCAAATTTTCAACGACGTGTTTCTCGGCTCTATGAGCACGTAGAAAGTTGTGCATAGGCTCATTTTAAAGAACTCGATGAGCTGATTACGGTAATGCAAAAAAACCTGCTCAAAACGAGCTCTGTACGCCCAAACTGGAGCATCAAAAAATGCACAAATAAAAAAATTTCAAAATTAAATTTCGTCGGCTCCGTGAGCACCTACAAGGTTGTGCTCAGGATATGTTGTAGACAAAAAAATTCTGTACAAGAGCATCTAAGACGCGTCTCTCAAAATGAGCACATTCTTCTGAAATGGAGCATCGAAAAGTTTACGTGAAAAAAAATTTTTCAAAAGTTTTTGCTCATTTTCTCGGCTCTATGAGCACGTAGCGCCTTGTGTTTAGGCTCATTTTAATCACCTCAATTAGGTGCATACGGTAATGCAAAAAAACCTGCTCAAAAAGAGCTCCATATGCCCAAACTCGAGCATCGACAATGTGCAAAAATTTGCCAAATTTTCAACGACGTGTTTCTCGGCTCTATGAGCACGTAGAAAGTTGTGCATAGGCTCATTTTAATGAACTCGATGAGCTGATTACGGTAATGCAAAAAAACCTGCTCAAAACGAGCTCCGTACGCCCAAACTGGAGCATCAAAAAATGCACAAATAAAAAAATTTCAAAATTAAATTTCGTCGGCTCCGTGAGCACCTACAAGGTTGTGCTCAGGATATGTTGTAGACAAAAAAATTCTGTACAAGAGCATCTAACACGCGTCTCTCAAAATGAGCACATTCTTCTGAAATGGAGCATCGAAAAGTTTACGTGAAAAAAAATTTTTCAAAAGTTTTTGCTCATTTTCTCGGCTCTATGAGCACGTAGCGCCTTGTGTTTAGGCTCATTTTAATCACCTCAATTAGGTGCATACGGTAATGCAAAAAAACCTGCTCAAAATAAGCTCCATATGCCCAAACTCGAGCATCGACAATGTGCAAAAATTTGCCAAATTTTCAACGACGTGTTTCTCGGCTCTATGAGCACGTAGAAAGTTGTGCATAGGCTCATTTTAATGAACTCGATGAGCTGATTACGGTAATGCAAAAAAACCTGCTCAAAACGAGCTCCGTACGCCCAAACTGGAGCATCAAAAAATGCACAAATAAAAAAATTTCAAAATTAAATTTCGTCGGCTCCGTGAGCACCTACAAGGTTGTGCTCAGGATATGTTGTAGACAAAAAAATTCTGTACAAGAGCATCTAACACGCGTCTCTCAAAATGAGCACATTCTTCTGAAATGGAGCATCGAAAAGTTTACGTGAAAAAAAATTTTTCAAAAGTTTTTGCTCATTTTCTCGGCTCTATGAGCACGTAGCGCCTTGTGTTTAGGCTCATTTTAATCACCTCAATTAGGTGCATACGGTAATGCAAAAAAACCTGCTCAAAAAGAGCTCCATATGCCCAAACTCGAGCATCGACAATGTGCAAAAATTTGCCAAATTTTCAACGACGTGTTTCTCGGCTCTATGAGCACGTAGAAAGTTGTGCATAGGCTCATTTTAAAGAACTCGATGAGCTGATTACGGTAATGCAAAAAAACCTGCTCAAAACGAGCTCCGTACGCCCAAACTGGAGCATCAAAAAATGCACAAATAAAAAAATTTCAAAATTAAATTTCGTCGGCTCCGTGAGCACCTACAAGGTTGTGCTCAGGATATGTTGTAGACAAAAAAATTCTGTACAAGAGCATCTAACACGCGTCTCTCAAAATGAGCACATTCTTCTGAAATGGAGCATCGAAAAGTTTACGTGAAAAAAAATTTTTCAAAAGTTTTTGCTCATTTTCTCGGCTCTATGAGCACGTAGCGCCTTGTGTTTAGGCTCATTTTAATCACCTCAATTAGGTGCATACGGTAATGCAAAAAAACCTGCTCAAAAAGAGCTCCATATGCCCAAACTCGAGCATCGACAATGTGCAAAAATTTGCCAAATTTTCAACGACGTGTTTCTCGGCTCTATGAGCACGTAGAAAGTTGTGCATAGGCTCATTTTAAAGAACTCGATGAGCTGATTACGGTAATGCAAAAAAACCTGCTCAAAACGAGCTCCGTACGCCCAAACTGGAGCATCAAAAAATACACAAATAAAAAAATTTCAAAATTAAATTTCGTCGGCTCCGTGAGCACCTACAAGGTTGTGCTCAGGATATGTTGTAGACAAAAAAATTCTGTACAAGAGCATCTAACACGCGTCTCTCAAAATGAGCACATTCTTCTGAAATGGAGCATCGAAAAGTTTACGTGAAAAAAAATTTTTCAAAAGTTTTTGCTCATTTTCTCGGCTCTATGAGCACGTAGCGCCTTGTGTTTAGGCTCATTTTAATCACCTCAATTAGGTGCATACGGTAATGCAAAAAAACCTGCTCAAAAAGAGCTCCATATGCCCAAACTCGAGCATCGACAATGTGCAAAAATTTGCCAAATTTTCAACGACGTGTTTCTCGGCTCTATGAGCACGTAGAAAGTTGTGCATAGGCTCATTTTAAAGAACTCGATGAGCTGATTACGGTAATGCAAAAAAACCTGCTCAAAACGAGCTCCGTACGCCCAAACTGGAGCATCAAAAAATGCACAAATAAAAAAATTTCAAAATTAAATTTCGTCGGCTCCGTGAGCACCTACAAGGTTGTGCTCAGGATATGTTGTAGACAAAAAAATTCTGTACAAGAGCATCTAACACGCGTCTCTCAAAATGAGCACATTCTTCTGAAATGGAGCATCGAAAAGTTTACGTGAAAAAAAATTTTTCAAAAGTTTTTGCTCATTTTCTCGGCTCTATGAGCACGTAGCGCCTTGTGTTTAGGCTCATTTTAATCACCTCAATTAGGTGCATACGGTAATGCAAAAAAACCTGCTCAAAAAGAGCTCCATATGCCCAAACTCGAGCATCGACAATGTGCAAAAATTTGCCAAATTTTCAACGACGTGTTTCTCGGCTCTATGAGCACGTAGAAAGTTGTGCATAGGCTCATTTTAAAGAACTCGATGAGCTGATTACGGTAATGCAAAAAAACCTGCTCAAAACGAGCTCCGTACGCCCAAACTGGAGCATCAAAAAATGCACAAATAAAAAAATTTCAAAATTAAATTTCGTCGGCTCCGTGAGCACCTACAAGGTTGTGCTCAGGATATGTTGTAGACAAAAAAATTCTGTACAAGAGCATCTAACACGCGTCTCTCAAAATGAGCACATTCTTCTGAAATGGAGCATCGAAAAGTTTACGTGAAAAAAAATTTTTCAAAAGTTTTTGCTTATTTTCTCGGCTCTATGAGCACGTAGCGCCTTGTGTTTAGGCTCATTTTAATCACCTCAATTAGGTGCATACGGTAATGCAAAAAAACCTGCTCAAAAAGAGCTCCATATGCCCAAACTCGAGCATCGACAATGTGCAAAAATTTGCCAAATTTTCAACGACGTGTTTCTCGGCTCTATGAGCACGTAGAAAGTTGTGCATAGGCTCATTTTAAAGAACTCGATGAGCTGATTACGGTAATGCAAAAAAACCTGCTCAAAACGAGCTCCGTACGCCCAAACTGGAGCATCAAAAAATGCACAAATAAAAAAATTTCAAAATTAAATTTCGTCGGCTCCGTGAGCACCTACAAGGTTGTGCTCAGGATATGTTGTAGACAAAAAAATTCTGTACAAGAGCATCTAACACGCGTCTCTCAAAATGAGCACATTCTTCTGAAATGGAGCATCGAAAAGTTTACGTGAAAAAAAATTTTTCAAAAGTTTTTGCTTATTTTCTCGGCTCTATGAGCACGTAGCGCCTTGTGTTTAGGCTCATTTTAATCACCTCAATTAGGTGCATACGGTAATGCAAAAAAACCTGCTCAAAAAGAGCTCCATATGCCCAAACTCGAGCATCGACAATGTGCAAAAATTTGCCAAATTTTCAACGACGTGTTTCTCGGCTCTATGAGCACGTAGAAAGTTGTGCATAGGCTCATTTTAAAGAACTCGATGAGCTGATTACGGTAATGCAAAAAAACCTGCTCAAAACGAGCTCCGTACGCCCAAACTGGAGCATCAAAAAATGCACAAATAAAAAAATTTCAAAATTAAATTTCGTCGGCTCCGTGAGCACCTACAAGGTTGTGCTCAGGATATGTTGTAGACAAAAAAATTCTGTACAAGAGCATCTAACACGCGTCTCTCAAAATGAGCACATTCTTCTGAAATGGAGCATCGAAAAGTTTACGTGAAAAAAAATTTTTCAAAAGTTTTTGCTCATTTTCTCGGCTCTATGAGCACGTAGCGCCTTGTGTTTAGGCTCATTTTAATCACCTCAATTAGGTGCATACGGTAATGCAAAAAAACCTGCTCAAAAAGAGCTCCATATGCCCAAACTCGAGCATCGACAATGTGCAAAAATTTGCCAAATTTTCAACGACGTGTTTCTCGGCTCTATGAGCACGTAGAAAGTTGTGCATAGGCTCATTTTAAAGAACTCGATGAGCTGATTACGGTAATGCAAAAAAACCTGCTCAAAACGAGCTCCGTACGCCCAAACTGGAGCATCAAAAAATGCACAAATAAAAAAATTTCAAAATTAAATTTCGTCGGCTCCGTGAGCACCTACAAGGTTGTGCTCAGGATATGTTGTAGACAAAAAAATTCTGTACAAGAGCATCTAACACGCGTCTCTCAAAATGAGCACATTCTTCTGAAATGGAGCATCGAAAAGTTTACGTGAAAAAAAATTTTTCAAAAGTTTTTGCTCATTTTCTCGGCTTTATGAGCACGTAGCGCCTTGTGTTTAGGCTCATTTTAATCACCTCAATTAGGTGCATACGGTAATGCAAAAAAACCTGCTCAAAAAGAGCTACATATGCCCAAACTCGAGCATCGACAATGTGCAAAAATTTGCCAAATTTTCAACGACGTGTTTCTCGGCTCTATGAGCACGTAGAAAGTTGTGCATAGGCTCATTTTAAAGAACTCGATGAGCTGATTACGGTAATGCAAAAAAACCTGCTCAAAACGAGCTCCGTACGCCCAAACTGGAGCATCAAAAAATGCACAAATAAAAAAATTTCAAAATTAAATTTCGTCGGCTCCGTGAGCACCTACAAGGTTGTGCTCAGGATATGTTGTAGACAAAAAAATTCTGTACAAGAGCATCTAACACGCGTCTCTCAAAATGAGCACATTCTTCTGAAATGGAGCATCGAAAAGTTTACGTGAAAAAAAATTTTTCAAAAGTTTTTGCTCATTTTCTCGGCTCTATGAGCACGTAGCGCCTTGTGTTTAGGCTCATTTTAATCACCTCAATTAGGTGCATACGGTAATGCAAAAAAACCTGCTCAAAAAGAGCTCCATATGCCCAAACTCGAGCATCGACAATGTGCAAAAATTTGCCAAATTTTCAACGACGTGTTTCTCGGCTCTATGAGCACGTAGAAAGTTGTGCATAGGCTCATTTTAATGAACTCGATGAGCTGATTACGGTAATGCAAAAAAACCTGCTCAAAACGAGCTCCGTACGCCCAAACTGGAGCATCAAAAAATGCACAAATAAAAAAATTTCAAAATTAAATTTCGTCGGCTCCGTGAGCACCTACAAGGTTGTGCTCAGGATATGTTGTAGACAAAAAAATTCTGTACAAGAGCATCTAACACGCGTCTCTCAAAATGAGCACATTCTTCTGAAATGGAGCATCGAAAAGTTTACGTGAAAAAAAATTTTTCAAAAGTTTTTGCTCATTTTCTCGGCTCTATGAGCACGTAGCGCCTTGTGTTTAGGCTCATTTTAATCACCTCAATTAGGTGCATACGGTAATGCAAAAAAACCTGCTCAAAAAGAGCTCCATATGCCCAAACTCGAGCATCGACAATGTGCAAAAATTTGCCAAATTTTCAACGACGTGTTTCTCGGCTCTATGAGCACGTAGAAAGTTGTGCATAGGCTCATTTTAAAGAACTCGATGAGCTGATTACGGTAATGCAAAAAAACCTGCTCAAAACGAGCTCCGTACGCCCAAACTGGAGCATCAAAAAATGCACAAATAAAAAAATTTCAAAATTAAATTTCGTCGGCTCCGTGAGCACCTACAAGGTTGTGCTCAGGATATGTTGTAGACAAAAAAATTCTGTACAAGAGCATCTAACACGCGTCTCTCAAAATGAGCACATTCTTCTGAAATGGAGCATCGAAAAGTTTACGTGAAAAAAAATTTTTCAAAAGTTTTTGCTCATTTTCTCGGCTCTATGAGCACGTAGCGCCTTGTGTTTAGGCTCATTTTAATCACCTCAATTAGGTGCATACGGTAATGCAAAAAAACCTGCTCAAAAAGAGCTCCATATGCCCAAACTCGAGCATCGACAATGTGCAAAAATTTGCCAAATTTTCAACGACGTGTTTCTCGGCTCTATGAGCACGTAGAAAGTTGTGCATAGGCTCATTTTAAAGAACTCGATGAGCTGATTACGGTAATGCAAAAAAACCTGCTCAAAACGAGCTCTGTACGCCCAAACTGGAGCATCAAAAAATGCACAAATAAAAAAATTTCAAAATTAAATTTCGTCGGCTCCGTGAGCACCTACAAGGTTGTGCTCAGGATATGTTGTAGACAAAAAAATTCTGTACAAGAGCATCTAAGACGCGTCTCTCAAAATGAGCACATTCTTCTGAAATGGAGCATCGAAAAGTTTACGTGAAAAAAAATTTTTCAAAAGTTTTTGCTCATTTTCTCGGCTCTATGAGCACGTAGCGCCTTGTGTTTAGGCTCATTTTAATCACCTCAATTAGGTGCATACGGTAATGCAAAAAAACCTGCTCAAAAAGAGCTCCATATGCCCAAACTCGAGCATCGACAATGTGCAAAAATTTGCCAAATTTTCAACGACGTGTTTCTCGGCTCTATGAGCACGTAGAAAGTTGTGCATAGGCTCATTTTAAAGAACTCGATGAGCTGATTACGGTAATGCAAAAAAACCTGCTCAAAACGAGCTCCGTACGCCCAAACTGGAGCATCAAAAAATGCACAAATAAAAAAATTTCAAAATTAAATTTCGTCGGCTCCGTGAGCACCTACAAGGTTGTGCTCAGGATATGTTGTAGACAAAAAAATTCTGTACAAGAGCATCTAACACGCGTCTCTCAAAATGAGCACATTCTTCTGAAATGGAGCATCGAAAAGTTTACGTGAAAAAAAATTTTTCAAAAGTTTTTGCTCATTTTCTCGGCTCTATGAGCACGTAGCGCCTTGTGTTTAGGCTCATTTTAATCACCTCAATTAGGTGCATACGGTAATGCAAAAAAACCTGCTCAAAAAGAGCTCCATATGCCCAAACTCGAGCATCGACAATGTGCAAAAATTTGCCAAATTTTCAACGACGTGTTTCTCGGCTCTATGAGCACGTAGAAAGTTGTGCATAGGCTCATTTTAAAGAACTCGATGAGCTGATTACGGTAATGCAAAAAAACCTGCTCAAAACGAGCTCCGTACGCCCAAACTGGAGCATCAAAAAATGCACAAATAAAAAAATTTCAAAATTAAATTTCGTCGGCTCCGTGAGCACCTACAAGGTTGTGCTCAGGATATGTTGTAGACAAAAAAATTCTGTACAAGAGCATCTAACACGCGTCTCTCAAAATGAGCACATTCTTCTGAAATGGAGCATCGAAAAGTTTACGTGAAAAAAAATTTTTCAAAAGTTTTTGCTCATTTTCTCGGCTCTATGAGCACGTAGCGCCTTGTGTTTAGGCTCATTTTAATCACCTCAATTAGGTGCATACGGTAATGCAAAAAAACCTGCTCAAAAAGAGCTCCATATGCCCAAACTCGAGCATCGACAATGTGCAAAAATTTGCCAAATTTTCAACGACGTGTTTCTCGGCTCTATGAGCACGTAGAAAGTTGTGCATAGGCTCATTTTAAAGAACTCGATGAGCTGATTACGGTAATGCAAAAAAACCTGCTCAAAACGAGCTCTGTACGCCCAAACTGGAGCATCAAAAAATGCACAAATAAAAAAATTTCAAAATTAAATTTCGTCGGCTCCGTGAGCACCTACAAGGTTGTGCTCAGGATATGTTGTAGACAAAAAAATTCTGTACAAGAGCATCTAAGACGCGTCTCTCAAAATGAGCACATTCTTCTGAAATGGAGCATCGAAAAGTTTACGTGAAAAAAAATTTTTCAAAAGTTTTTGCTCATTTTCTCGGCTCTATGAGCACGTAGCGCCTTGTGTTTAGGCTCATTTTAATCACCTCAATTAGGTGCATACGGTAATGCAAAAAAACCTGCTCAAAAAGAGCTCCATATGCCCAAACTCGAGCATCGACAATGTGCAAAAATTTGCCAAATTTTCAACGACGTGTTTCTCGGCTCTATGAGCACGTAGAAAGTTGTGCATAGGCTCATTTTAAAGAACTCGATGAGCTGATTACGGTAATGCAAAAAAACCTGCTCAAAACGAGCTCCGTACGCCCAAACTGGAGCATCAAAAAATGCACAAATAAAAAAATTTCAAAATTAAATTTCGTCGGCTCCGTGAGCACCTACAAGGTTGTGCTCAGGATATGTTGTAGACAAAAAAATTCTGTACAAGAGCATCTAACACGCGTCTCTCAAAATGAGCACATTCTTCTGAAATGGAGCATCGAAAAGTTTACGTGAAAAAAAATTTTTCAAAAGTTTTTGCTCATTTTCTCGGCTCTATGAGCACGTAGCGCCTTGTGTTTAGGCTCATTTTAATCACCTCAATTAGGTGCATACGGTAATGCAAAAAAACCTGCTCAAAAAGAGCTCCATATGCCCAAACTCGAGCATCGACAATGTGCAAAAATTTGCCAAATTTTCAACGACGTGTTTCTCGGCTCTATGAGCACGTAGAAAGTTGTGCATAGGCTCATTTTAAAGAACTCGATGAGCTGATTACGGTAATGCAAAAAAACCTGCTCAAAACGAGCTCTGTACGCCCAAACTGGAGCATCAAAAAATGCACAAATAAAAAAATTTCAAAATTAAATTTCGTCGGCTCCGTGAGCACCTACAAGGTTGTGCTCAGGATATGTTGTAGACAAAAAAATTCTGTACAAGAGCATCTAAGACGCGTCTCTCAAAATGAGCACATTCTTCTGAAATGGAGCATCGAAAAGTTTACGTGAAAAAAAATTTTTCAAAAGTTTTTGCTCATTTTCTCGGCTCTATGAGCACGTAGCGCCTTGTGTTTAGGCTCATTTTAATCACCTCAATTAGGTGCATACGGTAATGCAAAAAAACCTGCTCAAAAAGAGCTCCATATGCCCAAACTCGAGCATCGACAATGTGCAAAAATTTGCCAAATTTTCAACGACGTGTTTCTCGGCTCTATGAGCACGTAGAAAGTTGTGCATAGGCTCATTTTAATGAACTCGATGAGCTGATTACGGTAATGCAAAAAAACCTGCTCAAAACGAGCTCCGTACGCCCAAACTGGAGCATCAAAAAATGCACAAATAAAAAAATTTCAAAATTAAATTTCGTCGGCTCCGTGAGCACCTACAAGGTTGTGCTCAGGATATGTTGTAGACAAAAAAATTCTGTACAAGAGCATCTAACACGCGTCTTTCAAAATGAGCACATTCTTCTGAAATGGAGCATCGAAAAGTTTACGTGAAAAAAAATTTTTCAAAAGTTTTTGCTCATTTTCTCGGCTCTATGAGCACGTAGCGCCTTGTGTTTAGGCTCATTTTAATCACCTCAATTAGGTGCATACGGTAATGCAAAAAAACCTGCTCAAAAAGAGCTCCATATGCCCAAACTCGAGCATCGACAATGTGCAAAAATTTGCCAAATTTTCAACGACGTGTTTCTCGGCTCTATGAGCACGTAGAAAGTTGTGCATAGGCTCATTTTAAAGAACTCGATGAGCTGATTACGGTAATGCAAAAAAACCTGCTTAAAACGAGCTCCGTACGCCCAAACTGGAGCATCAAAAAATGCACAAATAAAAAAATTTCAAAATTAAATTTCGTCGGCTCCGTGAGCACCTACAAGGTTGTGCTCAGGATATGTTGTAGACAAAAAAATTCTGTACAAGAGCATCTAACACGCGTCTCTCAAAATGAGCACATTCTTCTGAAATGGAGCATCGAAAAGTTTACGTGAAAAAAAATTTTTCAAAAGTTTTTGCTCGTTTTCTCGGCTCTATGAGCACGTAGCGCCTTGTGTTTAGGCTCATTTTAATCACCTCAATTAGGTGCATAGGGTAATGCAAAAAAACCTGCTCAAAAAGAGCTCCGTACGCCCAAACTGGAGCATCAAAAAATGCACAAATAAAAAAATTTCAAAATTAAATTTCGTCGGCTCCGTGAGCACCTACAAGGTTGTGCTCAGGATATGTTGTAGACAAAAAAATTCTGTACAAGAGCATCTAACACGCGTCTCTCAAAATGAGCACATTCTTCTGAAATGGAGCATCGAAAAGTTTACGTGAAAAAAAATTTTTCAAAAGTTTTTGCTCATTTTCTCGGCTCTATGAGCACGTAGCGCCTTGTGTTTAGGCTCATTTTAATCACCTCAATTAGGTGCATACGGTAATGCAAAAAAACCTGCTCAAAAAGAGCTCCGTACGCCCAAACTGGAGCATCAAAAAATGCACAAATAAAAAAATTTCAAAATTAAATTTCGTCGGCTCCGTGAGCACCTACAAGGTTGTGCTCAGGATATGTTGTAGACAAAAAAATTCTGTACAAGAGCATCTAACACGCGTCTCTCAAAATGAGCACATTCTTCTGAAATGGAGCATCGAAAAGTTTACGTGAAAAAAAATTTTTCAAAAGTTTTTGCTCATTTTCTCGGCTCTATGAGCACGTAGCGCCTTGTGTTTAGGCTCATTTTAATCACCTCAATTAGGTGCATACGGTAATGCAAAAAAACCTGCTCAAAAAGAGCTCCATATGCCCAAACTCGAGCATCGACAATGTGCAAAAATTTGCCAAATTTTCAACGACGTGTTTCTCGGCTCTATGAGCACGTAGAAAGTTGTGCATAGGCTCATTTTAAAGAACTCGATGAGCTGATTACGGTAATGCAAAAAAACCTGCTCAAAACGAGCTCCGTACGCCCAAACTGGAGCATCAAAAAATGCACAAATAAAAAAATTTCAAAATTAAATTTCGTCGGCTCCGTGAGCACCTACAAGGTTGTGCTCAGGATATGTTGTAGACAAAAAAATTCTGTACAAGAGCATCTAACACGCGTCTCTCAAAATGAGCACATTCTTCTGAAATGGAGCATCGAAAAGTTTACGTGAAAAAAAATTTTTCAAAAGTTTTTGCTCATTTTCTCGGCTCTATGAGCACGTAGCGCCTTGTGTTTAGGCTCATTTTAATCACCTCAATTAGGTGCATACGGTAATGCAAAAAAACCTGCTCAAAAAGAGCTACATATGCCCAAACTCGAGCATCGACAATGTGCAAAAATTTGCCAAATTTTCAACGACGTGTTTCTCGGCTCTATGAGCACGTAGAAAGTTGTGCATAGGCTCATTTTAAAGAACTCGATGAGCTGATTACGGTAATGCAAAAAAACCTGCTTAAAACGAGCTCCGTACGCCCAAACTGGAGCATCAAAAAATGCACAAATAAAAAAATTTCAAAATTAAATTTCGTCGGCTCCGTGAGCACCTACAAGGTTGTGCTCAGGATATGTTGTAGACAAAAAAATTCTGTACAAGAGCATCTAACACGCGTCTCTCAAAATGAGCACATTCTTCTGAAATGGAGCATCGAAAAGTTTACGTGAAAAAAAATTTTTCAAAAGTTTTTGCTCGTTTTCTCGGCTCTATGAGCACGTAGCGCCTTGTGTTTAGGCTCATTTTAATCACCTCAATTAGGTGCATAGGGTAATGCAAAAAAACCTGCTCAAAAAGAGCTCCGTACGCCCAAACTGGAGCATCAAAAAATGCCCAAATAAAAAAATTTCAAAATTAAATTTCGTCGGCTCCGTGAGCACCTACAAGGTTGTGCTCAGGATATGTTGTAGACAAAAAAATTCTGTACAAGAGCATCTAACACGCGTCTCTCAAAATGAGCACATTCTTCTGAAATGGAGCATCGAAAAGTTTACGTGAAAAAAAATTTTTCAAAAGTTTTTGCTCATTTTCTCGGCTCTATGAGCACGTAGCGCCTTGTGTTTAGGCTCATTTTAATCACCTCAATTAGGTGCATACGGTAATGCAAAAAAACCTGCTCAAAAAGAGCTCCATATGCCCAAACTCGAGCATCGACAATGTGCAAAAATTTGCCAAATTTTCAACGACGTGTTTCTCGGCTCTATGAGCACGTAGAAAGTTGTGCATAGGCTCATTTTAAAGAACTCGATGAGCTGATTACGGTAATGCAAAAAAACCTGCTCAAAACGAGCTCCGTACGCCCAAACTGGAGCATCAAAAAATGCACAAATAAAAAAATTTCAAAATTAAATTTCGTCGGCTCCGTGAGCACCTACAAGGTTGTGCTCAGGATATGTTGTAGACAAAAAAATTCTGTACAAGAGCATCTAACACGCGTCTCTCAAAATGAGCACATTCTTCTGAAATGGAGCATCGAAAAGTTTACGTGAAAAAAAATTTTTCAAAAGTTTTTGCTCATTTTCTCGGCTCTATGAGCACGTAGCGCCTTGTGTTTAGGCTCATTTTAATCACCTCAATTAGGTGCATACGGTAATGCAAAAAAACCTGCTCAAAAAGAGCTACATATGCCCAAACTCGAGCATCGACAATGTGCAAAAATTTGCCAAATTTTCAACGACGTGTTTCTCGGCTCTATGAGCACGTAGAAAGTTGTGCATAGGCTCATTTTAAAGAACTCGATGAGCTGATTACGGTAATGCAAAAAAACCTGCTCAAAACGAGCTCCGTACGCCCAAACTGGAGCATCAAAAAATGCACAAATAAAAAAATTTCAAAATTAAATTTCGTCGGCTCCGTGAGCACCTACAAGGTTGTGCTCAGGATATGTTGTAGACAAAAAAATTCTGTACAAGAGCATCTAACACGCGTCTCTCAAAATAAGCACATTCTTCTGAAATGGAGCATCGAAAAGTTTACGTGAAAAAAATTTTTTCAAAAGTTTTTGCTCATTTTCTCGGCTCTATGAGCACGTAGCGCCTTGTGTTTAGGCTCATTTTAATCACCTCAATTAGGTACATACGGTAATGCAAAAAAACCTGCTCAAAAAGAGCTCCATATGCCCAAACTCGAGCATCAAAAAATGCACAAATAAAAAAATTTCAAAATTAAATTTCGTCGGCTCCGTGAGCACCTACAAGGTTGTGCTCAGGATATGTTGTAGACAAAAAAATTCTGTACAAGAGCATCTAACACGCGTCTCTCAAAATGAGCACATTCTTCTGAAATGGAGCATCGAAAAGTTTACGTGAAAAAAAATTTTTCAAAAGTTTTTGCTCATTTTCTCGGCTCTATGAGCACGTAGCGCCTTGTGTTTAGGCTCATTTTAATCACCTCAATTAGGTGCATACGGTAATGTAAAAAAACCTGCTCAAAAAGAGCTCCATATGCCCAAACTCGAGCATCGACAATGTGCAAAAATTTGCCAAATTTTCAACGACGTGTTTCTCGGCTCTATGAGCACGTAGAAAGTTGTGCATAGGCTCATTTTAAAGAACTCGATGAGCTGATTACGGTAATGCAAAAAAACCTGCTCAAAACGAGCTCCGTACGCCCAAACTGGAGCATCAAAAAATGCACAAATAAAAAAATTTCAAAATTAAATTTCGTCGGCTCCGTGAGCACCTACAAGGTTGTGCTCAGGATATGTTGTAGACAAAAAAATTCTGTACAAGAGCATCTAACACGCGTCTCTCAAAATGAGCACATTCTTCTGAAATGGAGCATCGAAAAGTTTACGTGAAAAAAAATTTTTCAAAAGTTTTTGCTCATTTTCTCGGCTCTATGAGCACGTAGCGCCTTGTGTTTAGGCTCATTTTAATCACCTCAATTAGGTGCATACGGTAATGCAAAAAAACCTGCTCAAAAAGAGCTCCATATGCCCAAACTCGAGCATCGACAATGTGCAAAAATTTGCCAAATTTTCAACGACGTGTTTCTCGGCTCTATGAGCACGTAGAAAGTTGTGCATAGGCTCATTTTAAAGAACTCGATGAGCTGATTACGGTAATGCAAAAAAACCTGCTCAAAACGAGCTCCGTACGCCCAAACTGGAGCATCAAAAAATGCACAAATAAAAAAATTTCAAAATTAAATTTCGTCGGCTCCGTGAGCACCTACAAGGTTGTGCTCAGGATATGTTGTAGACAAAAAAATTCTGTACAAGAGCATCTAACACGCGTCTCTCAAAATGAGCACATTCTTCTGAAATGGAGCATCGAAAAGTTTACGTGAAAAAAAATTTTTCAAAAGTTTTTGCTCATTTTCTCGGCTCTATGAGCACGTAGCGCCTTGTGTTTAGGCTCATTTTAATCACCTCAATTAGGTGCATACGGTAATGCAAAAAAACCTGCTCAAAAAGAGCTCCATATGCCCAAACTCGAGCATCGACAATGTGCAAAAATTTGCCAAATTTTCAACGACGTGTTTCTCGGCTCTATGAGCACGTAGAAAGTTGTGCATAGGCTCATTTTAAAGAACTCGATGAGCTGATTACGGTAATGCAAAAAAACCTGCTCAAAACGAGCTCTGTACGCCCAAACTGGAGCATCAAAAAATGCACAAATAAAAAAATTTCAAAATTAAATTTCGTCGGCTCCGTGAGCACCTACAAGGTTGTGCTCAGGATATGTTGTAGACAAAAAAATTCTGTACAAGAGCATCTAAGACGCGTCTCTCAAAATGAGCACATTCTTCTGAAATGGAGCATCGAAAAGTTTACGTGAAAAAAAATTTTTCAAAAGTTTTTGCTCATTTTCTCGGCTCTATGAGCACGTAGCGCCTTGTGTTTAGGCTCATTTTAATCACCTCAATTAGGTGCATACGGTAATGCAAAAAAACCTGCTCAAAAAGAGCTCCATATGCCCAAACTCGAGCATCGACAATGTGCAAAAATTTGCCAAATTTTCAACGACGTGTTTCTCGGCTCTATGAGCACGTAGAAAGTTGTGCATAGGCTCATTTTAATGAACTCGATGAGCTGATTACGGTAATGCAAAAAAACCTGCTCAAAACGAGCTCCGTACGCCCAAACTGGAGCATCAAAAAATGCACAAATAAAAAAATTTCAAAATTAAATTTCGTCGGCTCCGTGAGCACCTACAAGGTTGTGCTCAGGATATGTTGTAGACAAAAAAATTCTGTACAAGAGCATCTAACACGCGTCTCTCAAAATGAGCACATTCTTCTGAAATGGAGCATCGAAAAGTTTACGTGAAAAAAAATTTTTCAAAAGTTTTTGCTCATTTTCTCGGCTCTATGAGCACGTAGCGCCTTGTGTTTAGGCTCATTTTAATCACCTCAATTAGGTGCATACGGTAATGCAAAAAAACCTGCTCAAAAAGAGCTCCATATGCCCAAACTCGAGCATCGACAATGTGCAAAAATTTGCCAAATTTTCAACGACGTGTTTCTCGGCTCTATGAGCACGTAGAAAGTTGTGCATAGGCTCATTTTAAAGAACTCGATGAGCTGATTACGGTAATGCAAAAAAACCTGCTCAAAACGAGCTCCGTACGCCCAAACTGGAGCATCAAAAAATGCACAAATAAAAAAATTTCAAAATTAAATTTCGTCGGCTCCGTGAGCACCTACAAGGTTGTGCTCAGGATATGTTGTAGACAAAAAAATTCTGTACAAGAGCATCTAACACGCGTCTCTCAAAATGAGCACATTCTTCTGAAATGGAGCATCGAAAAGTTTACGTGAAAAAAAATTTTTCAAAAGTTTTTGCTCATTTTCTCGGCTCTATGAGCACGTAGCGCCTTGTGTTTAGGCTCATTTTAATCACCTCAATTAGGTGCATACGGTAATGCAAAAAAACCTGCTCAAAAAGAGCTCCATATGCCCAAACTCGAGCATCGACAATGTGCAAAAATTTGCCAAATTTTCAACGACGTGTTTCTCGGCTCTATGAGCACGTAGAAAGTTGTGCATAGGCTCATTTTAATGAACTCGATGAGCTGATTACGGTAATGCAAAAAAACCTGCTCAAAACGAGCTCCGTACGCCCAAACTGGAGCATCAAAAAATGCACAAATAAAAAAATTTCAAAATTAAATTTCGTCGGCTCCGTGAGCACCTACAAGGTTGTGCTCAGGATATGTTGTAGACAAAAAAATTCTGTACAAGAGCATCTAACACGCGTCTCTCAAAATGAGCACATTCTTCTGAAATGGAGCATCGAAAAGTTTACGTGAAAAAAAATTTTTCAAAAGTTTTTGCTCATTTTCTCGGCTCTATGAGCACGTAGCGCCTTGTGTTTAGGCTCATTTTAATCACCTCAATTAGGTGCATACGGTAATGCAAAAAAACCTGCTCAAAAAGAGCTCCATATGCCCAAACTCGAGCATCGACAATGTGCAAAAATTTGCCAAATTTTCAACGACGTGTTTCTCGGCTCTATGAGCACGTAGAAAGTTGTGCATAGGCTCATTTTAAAGAACTCGATGAGCTGATTACGGTAATGCAAAAAAACCTGCTCAAAACGAGCTCCGTACGCCCAAACTGGAGCATCAAAAAATGCACAAATAAAAAAATTTCAAAATTAAATTTCGTCGGCTCCGTGAGCACCTACAAGGTTGTGCTCAGGATATGTTGTAGACAAAAAAATTCTGTACAAGAGCATCTAACACGCGTCTCTCAAAATGAGCACATTCTTCTGAAATGGAGCATCGAAAAGTTTACGTGAAAAAAAATTTTTCAAAAGTTTTTGCTCATTTTCTCGGCTCTATGAGCACGTAGCGCCTTGTGTTTAGGCTCATTTTAATCACCTCAATTAGGTGCATACGGTAATGCAAAAAAACCTGCTCAAAAAGAGCTCCATATGCCCAAACTCGAGCATCGACAATGTGCAAAAATTTGCCAAATTTTCAACGACGTGTTTCTCGGCTCTATGAGCACGTAGAAAGTTGTGCATAGGCTCATTTTAATGAACTCGATGAGCTGATTACGGTAATGCAAAAAAACCTGCTCAAAACGAGCTCCGTACGCCCAAACTGGAGCATCAAAAAATGCACAAATAAAAAAATTTCAAAATTAAATTTCGTCGGCTCCGTGAGCACCTACAAGGTTGTGCTCAGGATATGTTGTAGACAAAAAAATTCTGTACAAGAGCATCTAACACGCGTCTCTCAAAATGAGCACATTCTTCTGAAATGGAGCATCGAAAAGTTTACGTGAAAAAAAATTTTTCAAAAGTTTTTGCTCATTTTCTCGGCTCTATGAGCACGTAGCGCCTTGTGTTTAGGCTCATTTTAATCACCTCAATTAGGTGCATACGGTAATGCAAAAAAACCTGCTCAAAAAGAGCTCCATATGCCCAAACTCGAGCATCGACAATGTGCAAAAATTTGCCAAATTTTCAACGACGTGTTTCTCGGCTCTATGAGCACGTAGAAAGTTGTGCATAGGCTCATTTTAAAGAACTCGATGAGCTGATTACGGTAATGCAAAAAAACCTGCTCAAAACGAGCTCCGTACGCCCAAACTGGAGCATCAAAAAATGCACAAATAAAAAAATTTCAAAATTAAATTTCGTCGGCTCCGTGAGCACCTACAAGGTTGTGCTCAGGATATGTTGTAGACAAAAAAATTCTGTACAAGAGCATCTAACACGCGTCTCTCAAAATGAGCACATTCTTCTGAAATGGAGCATCGAAAAGTTTACGTGAAAAAAAATTTTTCAAAAGTTTTTGCTCATTTTCTCGGCTCTATGAGCACGTAGCGCCTTGTGTTTAGGCTCATTTTAATCACCTCAATTAGGTGCATACGGTAATGCAAAAAAACCTGCTCAAAAAGAGCTCCATATGCCCAAACTCGAGCATCGACAATGTGCAAAAATTTGCCAAATTTTCAACGACGTGTTTCTCGGCTCTATGAGCACGTAGAAAGTTGTGCATAGGCTCATTTTAAAGAACTCGATGAGCTGATTACGGTAATGCAAAAAAACCTGCTCAAAACGAGCTCTGTACGCCCAAACTGGAGCATCAAAAAATGCACAAATAAAAAAATTTCAAAATTAAATTTCGTCGGCTCCGTGAGCACCTACAAGGTTGTGCTCAGGATATGTTGTAGACAAAAAAATTCTGTACAAGAGCATCTAAGACGCGTCTCTCAAAATGAGCACATTCTTCTGAAATGGAGCATCGAAAAGTTTACGTGAAAAAAAATTTTTCAAAAGTTTTTGCTCATTTTCTCGGCTCTATGAGCACGTAGCGCCTTGTGTTTAGGCTCATTTTAATCACCTCAATTAGGTGCATACGGTAATGCAAAAAAACCTGCTCAAAAAGAGCTCCATATGCCCAAACTCGAGCATCGACAATGTGCAAAAATTTGCCAAATTTTCAACGACGTGTTTCTCGGCTCTATGAGCACGTAGAAAGTTGTGCATAGGCTCATTTTAAAGAACTCGATGAGCTGATTACGGTAATGCAAAAAAACCTGCTCAAAACGAGCTCCGTACGCCCAAACTGGAGCATCAAAAAATGCACAAATAAAAAAATTTCAAAATTAAATTTCGTCGGCTCCGTGAGCACCTACAAGGTTGTGCTCAGGATATGTTGTAGACAAAAAAATTCTGTACAAGAGCATCTAACACGCGTCTCTCAAAATGAGCACATTCTTCTGAAATGGAGCATCGAAAAGTTTACGTGAAAAAAAATTTTTCAAAAGTTTTTGCTCATTTTCTCGGCTCTATGAGCACGTAGCGCCTTGTGTTTAGGCTCATTTTAATCACCTCAATTAGGTGCATACGGTAATGCAAAAAAACCTGCTCAAAAAGAGCTCCATATGCCCAAACTCGAGCATCGACAATGTGCAAAAATTTGCCAAATTTTCAACGACGTGTTTCTCGGCTCTATGAGCACGTAGAAAGTTGTGCATAGGCTCATTTTAAAGAACTCGATGAGCTGATTACGGTAATGCAAAAAAACCTGCTCAAAACGAGCTCTGTACGCCCAAACTGGAGCATCAAAAAATGCACAAATAAAAAAATTTCAAAATTAAATTTCGTCGGCTCCGTGAGCACCTACAAGGTTGTGCTCAGGATATGTTGTAGACAAAAAAATTCTGTACAAGAGCATCTAAGACGCGTCTCTCAAAATGAGCACATTCTTCTGAAATGGAGCATCGAAAAGTTTACGTGAAAAAAAATTTTTCAAAAGTTTTTGCTCATTTTCTCGGCTCTATGAGCACGTAGCGCCTTGTGTTTAGGCTCATTTTAATCACCTCAATTAGGTGCATACGGTAATGCAAAAAAACCTGCTCAAAAAGAGCTCCATATGCCCAAACTCGAGCATCGACAATGTGCAAAAATTTGCCAAATTTTCAACGACGTGTTTCTCGGCTCTATGAGCACGTAGAAAGTTGTGCATAGGCTCATTTTAATGAACTCGATGAGCTGATTACGGTAATGCAAAAAAACCTGCTCAAAACGAGCTCCGTACGCCCAAACTGGAGCATCAAAAAATGCACAAATAAAAAAATTTCAAAATTAAATTTCGTCGGCTCCGTGAGCACCTACAAGGTTGTGCTCAGGATATGTTGTAGACAAAAAAATTCTGTACAAGAGCATCTAACACGCGTCTCTCAAAATGAGCACATTCTTCTGAAATGGAGCATCGAAAAGTTTACGTGAAAAAAAATTTTTCAAAAGTTTTTGCTCATTTTCTCGGCTCTATGAGCACGTAGCGCCTTGTGTTTAGGCTCATTTTAATCACCTCAATTAGGTGCATACGGTAATGCAAAAAAACCTGCTCAAAAAGAGCTCCATATGCCCAAACTCGAGCATCGACAATGTGCAAAAATTTGCCAAATTTTCAACGACGTGTTTCTCGGCTCTATGAGCACGTAGAAAGTTGTGCATAGGCTCATTTTAAAGAACTCGATGAGCTGATTACGGTAATGCAAAAAAACCTGCTTAAAACGAGCTCCGTACGCCCAAACTGGAGCATCAAAAAATGCACAAATAAAAAAATTTCAAAATTAAATTTCGTCGGCTCCGTGAGCACCTACAAGGTTGTGCTCAGGATATGTTGTAGACAAAAAAATTCTGTACAAGAGCATCTAACACGCGTCTCTCAAAATGAGCACATTCTTCTGAAATGGAGCATCGAAAAGTTTACGTGAAAAAAAATTTTTCAAAAGTTTTTGCTCGTTTTCTCGGCTCTATGAGCACGTAGCGCCTTGTGTTTAGGCTCATTTTAATCACCTCAATTAGGTGCATAGGGTAATGCAAAAAAACCTGCTCAAAAAGAGCTCCGTACGCCCAAACTGGAGCATCAAAAAATGCACAAATAAAAAAATTTCAAAATTAAATTTCGTCGGCTCCGTGAGCACCTACAAGGTTGTGCTCAGGATATGTTGTAGACAAAAAAATTCTGTACAAGAGCATCTAACACGCGTCTCTCAAAATGAGCACATTCTTCTGAAATGGAGCATCGAAAAGTTTACGTGAAAAAAAATTTTTCAAAAGTTTTTGCTCATTTTCTCGGCTCTATGAGCACGTAGCGCCTTGTGTTTAGGCTCATTTTAATCACCTCAATTAGGTGCATACGGTAATGCAAAAAAACCTGCTCAAAAAGAGCTCCATATGCCCAAACTCGAGCATCGACAATGTGCAAAAATTTGCCAAATTTTCAACGACGTGTTTCTCGGCTCTATGAGCACGTAGAAAGTTGTGCATAGGCTCATTTTAAAGAACTCGATGAGCTGATTACGGTAATGCAAAAAAACCTGCTCAAAACGAGCTCCGTACGCCCAAACTGGAGCATCAAAAAATGCACAAATAAAAAAATTTCAAAATTAAATTTCGTCGGCTCCGTGAGCACCTACAAGGTTGTGCTCAGGATATGTTGTAGACAAAAAAATTCTGTACAAGAGCATCTAACACGCGTCTCTCAAAATGAGCACATTCTTCTGAAATGGAGCATCGAAAAGTTTACGTGAAAAAAAATTTTTCAAAAGTTTTTGCTCATTTTCTCGGCTCTATGAGCACGTAGCGCCTTGTGTTTAGGCTCATTTTAATCACCTCAATTAGGTGCATACGGTAATGCAAAAAAACCTGCTCAAAAAGAGCTACATATGCCCAAACTCGAGCATCGACAATGTGCAAAAATTTGCCAAATTTTCAACGACGTGTTTCTCGGCTCTATGAGCACGTAGAAAGTTGTGCATAGGCTCATTTTAAAGAACTCGATGAGCTGATTACGGTAATGCAAAAAAACCTGCTCAAAACGAGCTCCGTACGCCCAAACTGGAGCATCAAAAAATGCACAAATAAAAAAATTTCAAAATTAAATTTCGTCGGCTCCGTGAGCACCTACAAGGTTGTGCTCAGGATATGTTGTAGACAAAAAAATTCTGTACAAGAGCATCTAACACGCGTCTCTCAAAATGAGCACATTCTTCTGAAATGGAGCATCGAAAAGTTTACGTGAAAAAAATTTTTTCAAAAGTTTTTGCTCATTTTCTCGGCTCTATGAGCACGTAGCGCCTTGTGTTTAGGCTCATTTTAATCACCTCAATTAGGTACATACGGTAATGCAAAAAAACCTGCTCAAAAAGAGCTCCATATGCCCAAACTCGAGCATCAAAAAATGCACAAATAAAAAAATTTCAAAATTAAATTTCGTCGGCTCCGTGAGCACCTACAAGGTTGTGCTCAGGATATGTTGTAGACAAAAAAATTCTGTACAAGAGCATCTAACACGCGTCTCTCAAAATGAGCACATTCTTCTGAAATGGAGCATCGAAAAGTTTACGTGAAAAAAAATTTTTCAAAAGTTTTTGCTCATTTTCTCGGCTCTATGAGCACGTAGCGCCTTGTGTTTAGGCTCATTTTAATCACCTCAATTAGGTGCATACGGTAATGTAAAAAAACCTGCTCAAAAAGAGCTCCATATGCCCAAACTCGAGCATCGACAATGTGCAAAAATTTGCCAAATTTTCAACGACGTGTTTCTCGGCTCTATGAGCACGTAGAAAGTTGTGCATAGGCTCATTTTAAAGAACTCGATGAGCTGATTACGGTAATGCAAAAAAACCTGCTCAAAACGAGCTCCGTACGCCCAAACTGGAGCATCAAAAAATGCACAAATAAAAAAATTTCAAAATTAAATTTCGTCGGCTCCGTGAGCACCTACAAGGTTGTGCTCAGGATATGTTGTAGACAAAAAAATTCTGTACAAGAGCATCTAACACGCGTCTCTCAAAATGAGCACATTCTTCTGAAATGGAGCATCGAAAAGTTTACGTGAAAAAAAATTTTTCAAAAGTTTTTGCTCATTTTCTCGGCTCTATGAGCACGTAGCGCCTTGTGTTTAGGCTCATTTTAATCACCTCAATTAGGTGCATACGGTAATGCAAAAAAACCTGCTCAAAAAGAGCTCCATATGCCCAAACTCGAGCATCGACAATGTGCAAAAATTTGCCAAATTTTCAACGACGTGTTTCTCGGCTCTATGAGCACGTAGAAAGTTGTGCATAGGCTCATTTTAAAGAACTCGATGAGCTGATTACGGTAATGCAAAAAAACCTGCTCAAAACGAGCTCCGTACGCCCAAACTGGAGCATCAAAAAATGCACAAATAAAAAAATTTCAAAATTAAATTTCGTCGGCTCCGTGAGCACCTACAAGGTTGTGCTCAGGATATGTTGTAGACAAAAAAATTCTGTACAAGAGCATCTAACACGCGTCTCTCAAAATGAGCACATTCTTCTGAAATGGAGCATCGAAAAGTTTACGTGAAAAAAAATTTTTCAAAAGTTTTTGCTCATTTTCTCGGCTCTATGAGCACGTAGCGCCTTGTGTTTAGGCTCATTTTAATCACCTCAATTAGGTGCATACGGTAATGCAAAAAAACCTGCTCAAAAAGAGCTCCATATGCCCAAACTCGAGCATCGACAATGTGCAAAAATTTGCCAAATTTTCAACGACGTGTTTCTCGGCTCTATGAGCACGTAGAAAGTTGTGCATAGGCTCATTTTAAAGAACTCGATGAGCTGATTACGGTAATGCAAAAAAACCTGCTTAAAACGAGCTCCGTACGCCCAAACTGGAGCATCAAAAAATGCACAAATAAAAAAATTTCAAAATTAAATTTCGTCGGCTCCGTGAGCACCTACAAGGTTGTGCTCAGGATATGTTGTAGACAAAAAAATTCTGTACAAGAGCATCTAACACGCGTCTCTCAAAATGAGCACATTCTTCTGAAATGGAGCATCGAAAAGTTTACGTGAAAAAAAATTTTTCAAAAGTTTTTGCTCGTTTTCTCGGCTCTATGAGCACGTAGCGCCTTGTGTTTAGGCTCATTTTAATCACCTCAATTAGGTGCATAGGGTAATGCAAAAAAACCTGCTCAAAAAGAGCTCCGTACGCCCAAACTGGAGCATCAAAAAATGCACAAATAAAAAAATTTCAAAATTAAATTTCGTCGGCTCCGTGAGCACCTACAAGGTTGTGCTCAGGATATGTTGTAGACAAAAAAATTCTGTACAAGAGCATCTAACACGCGTCTCTCAAAATGAGCACATTCTTCTGAAATGGAGCATCGAAAAGTTTACGTGAAAAAAAATTTTTCAAAAGTTTTTGCTCATTTTCTCGGCTCTATGAGCACGTAGCGCCTTGTGTTTAGGCTCATTTTAATCACCTCAATTAGGTGCATACGGTAATGCAAAAAAACCTGCTCAAAAAAAGCTCCATATGCCCAAACTCGAGCATCGACAATGTGCAAAAATTTGCCAAATTTTCAACGACGTGTTTCTCGGCTCTATGAGCACGTAGAAAGTTGTGCATAGGCTCATTTTAAAGAACTCGATGAGCTGATTACGGTAATGCAAAAAAACCTGCTCAAAACGAGCTCCGTACGCCCAAACTGGAGCATCAAAAAATGCACAAATAAAAAAATTTCAAAATTAAATTTCGTCGGCTCCGTGAGCACCTACAAGGTTGTGCTCAGGATATGTTGTAGACAAAAAAATTCTGTACAAGAGCATCTAACACGCGTCTCTCAAAATGAGCACATTCTTCTGAAATGGAGCATCGAAAAGTTTACGTGAAAAAAAATTTTTCAAAAGTTTTTGCTCATTTTCTCGGCTCTATGAGCACGTAGCGCCTTGTGTTTAGGCTCATTTTAATCACCTCAATTAGGTGCATACGGTAATGCAAAAAAACCTGCTCAAAAAGAGCTCCATATGCCCAAACTCGAGCATCGACAATGTGCAAAAATTTGCCAAATTTTCAACGACGTGTTTCTCGGCTCTATGAGCACGTAGAAAGTTGTGCATAGGCTCATTTTAAAGAACTCGATGAGCTGATTACGGTAATGCAAAAAAACCTGCTCAAAACGAGCTCCGTACGCCCAAACTGGAGCATCAAAAAATGCACAAATAAAAAAATTTCAAAATTAAATTTCGTCGGCTCCGTGAGCACCTACAAGGTTGTGCTCAGGATATGTTGTAGACAAAAAAATTCTGTACAAGAGCATCTAACACGCGTCTCTCAAAATGAGCACATTCTTCTGAAATGGAGCATCGAAAAGTTTACGTGAAAAAAAATTTTTCAAAAGTTTTTGCTCATTTTCTCGGCTCTATGAGCACGTAGCGCCTTGTGTTTAGGCTCATTTTAATCACCTCAATTAGGTGCATACGGTAATGCAAAAAAACCTGCTCAAAAAGAGCTCCATATGCCCAAACTCGAGCATCGACAATGTGCAAAAATTTGCCAAATTTTCAACGACGTGTTTCTCGGCTCTATGAGCACGTAGAAAGTTGTGCATAGGCTCATTTTAAAGAACTCGATGAGCTGATTACGGTAATGCAAAAAAACCTGCTCAAAACGAGCTCCGTACGCCCAAACTGGAGCATCAAAAAATGCACAAATAAAAAAATTTCAAAATTAAATTTCGTCGGCTCCGTGAGCACCTACAAGGTTGTGCTCAGGATATGTTGTAGACAAAAAAATTCTGTACAAGAGCATCTAAGACGCGTCTCTCAAAATGAGCACATTCTTCTGAAATGGAGCATCGAAAAGTTTACGTGAAAAAAAATTTTTCAAAAGTTTTTGCTCATTTTCTCGGCTCTATGAGCACGTAGCGCCTTGTGTTTAGGCTCATTTTAATCACCTCAATTAGGTGCATACGGTAATGCAAAAAAACCTGCTCAAAAAGAGCTCCATATGCCCAAACTCGAGCATCGACAATGTGCAAAAATTTGCCAAATTTTCAACGACGTGTTTCTCGGCTCTATGAGCACGTAGAAAGTTGTGCATAGGCTCATTTTAATGAACTCGATGAGCTGATTACGGTAATGCAAAAAAACCTGCTCAAAACGAGCTCCGTACGCCCAAACTGGAGCATCAAAAAATGCACAAATAAAAAAATTTCAAAATTAAATTTCGTCGGCTCCGTGAGCACCTACAAGGTTGTGCTCAGGATATGTTGTAGACAAAAAAATTCTGTACAAGAGCATCTAACACGCGTCTCTCAAAATGAGCACATTCTTCTGAAATGGAGCATCGAAAAGTTTACGTGAAAAAAAATTTTTCAAAAGTTTTTGCTCATTTTCTCGGCTCTATGAGCACGTAGCGCCTTGTGTTTAGGCTCATTTTAATCACCTCAATTAGGTGCATACGGTAATGCAAAAAAACCTGCTCAAAAAGAGCTCCATATGCCCAAACTCGAGCATCGACAATGTGCAAAAATTTGCCAAATTTTCAACGACGTGTTTCTCGGCTCTATGAGCACGTAGAAAGTTGTGCATAGGCTCATTTTAAAGAACTCGATGAGCTGATTACGGTAATGCAAAAAAACCTGCTCAAAACGAGCTCTGTACGCCCAAACTGGAGCATCAAAAAATGCACAAATAAAAAAATTTCAAAATTAAATTTCGTCGGCTCCGTGAGCACCTACAAGGTTGTGCTCAGGATATGTTGTAGACAAAAAAATTCTGTACAAGAGCATCTAACACGCGTCTCTCAAAATGAGCACATTCTTCTGAAATGGAGCATCGAAAAGTTTACGTGAAAAAAAATTTTTCAAAAGTTTTTGCTCATTTTCTCGGCTCTATGAGCACGTAGCGCCTTGTGTTTAGGCTCATTTTAATCACCTCAATTAGGTGCATACGGTAATGCAAAAAAACCTGCTCAAAAAGAGCTCCATATGCCCAAACTCGAGCATCGACAATGTGCAAAAATTTGCCAAATTTTCAACGACGTGTTTCTCGGCTCTATGAGCACGTAGAAAGTTGTGCATAGGCTCATTTTAATGAACTCGATGAGCTGATTACGGTAATGCAAAAAAACCTGCTCAAAACGAGCTCCGTACGCCCAAACTGGAGCATCAAAAAATGCACAAATAAAAAAATTTCAAAATTAAATTTCGTCGGCTCCGTGAGCACCTACAAGGTTGTGCTCAGGATATGTTGTAGACAAAAAAATTCTGTACAAGAGCATCTAACACGCGTCTCTCAAAATGAGCACATTCTTCTGAAATGGAGCATCGAAAAGTTTACGTGAAAAAAAATTTTTCAAAAGTTTTTGCTCATTTTCTCGGCTCTATGAGCACGTAGCGCCTTGTGTTTAGGCTCATTTTAATCACCTCAATTAGGTGCATACGGTAATGCAAAAAAACCTGCTCAAAAAGAGCTCCATATGCCCAAACTCGAGCATCGACAATGTGCAAAAATTTGCCAAATTTTCAACGACGTGTTTCTCGGCTCTATGAGCACGTAGAAAGTTGTGCATAGGCTCATTTTAATGAACTCGATGAGCTGATTACGGTAATGCAAAAAAACCTGCTCAAAACGAGCTCCGTACGCCCAAACTGGAGCATCAAAAAATGCACAAATAAAAAAATTTCAAAATTAAATTTCGTCGGCTCCGTGAGCACCTACAAGGTTGTGCTCAGGATATGTTGTAGACAAAAAAATTCTGTACAAGAGCATCTAACACGCGTCTCTCAAAATGAGCACATTCTTCTGAAATGGAGCATCGAAAAGTTTACGTGAAAAAAAATTTTTCAAAAGTTTTTGCTCATTTTCTCGGCTCTATGAGCACGTAGCGCCTTGTGTTTAGGCTCATTTTAATCACCTCAATTAGGTGCATACGGTAATGCAAAAAAACCTGCTCAAAAAGAGCTCCATATGCCCAAACTCGAGCATCGACAATGTGCAAAAATTTGCCAAATTTTCAACGACGTGTTTCTCGGCTCTATGAGCACGTAGAAAGTTGTGCATAGGCTCATTTTAAAGAACTCGATGAGCTGATTACGGTAATGCAAAAAAACCTGCTCAAAACGAGCTCCGTACGCCCAAACTGGAGCATCAAAAAATGCACAAATAAAAAAATTTCAAAATTAAATTTCGTCGGCTCCGTGAGCACCTACAAGGTTGTGCTCAGGATATGTTGTAGACAAAAAAATTCTGTACAAGAGCATCTAACACGCGTCTCTCAAAATGAGCACATTCTTCTGAAATGGAGCATCGAAAAGTTTACGTGAAAAAAAATTTTTCAAAAGTTTTTGCTTATTTTCTCGGCTCTATGAGCACGTAGCGCCTTGTGTTTAGGCTCATTTTAATCACCTCAATTAGGTGCATACGGTAATGCAAAAAAACCTGCTCAAAAAGAGCTCCATATGCCCAAACTCGAGCATCGACAATGTGCAAAAATTTGCCAAATTTTCAACGACGTGTTTCTCGGCTCTATGAGCACGTAGAAAGTTGTGCATAGGCTCATTTTAAAGAACTCGATGAGCTGATTACGGTAATGCAAAAAAACCTGCTCAAAACGAGCTCCGTACGCCCAAACTGGAGCATCAAAAAATGCACAAATAAAAAAATTTCAAAATTAAATTTCGTCGGCTCCGTGAGCACCTACAAGGTTGTGCTCAGGATATGTTGTAGACAAAAAAATTCTGTACAAGAGCATCTAACACGCGTCTCTCAAAATGAGCACATTCTTCTGAAATGGAGCATCGAAAAGTTTACGTGAAAAAAAATTTTTCAAAAGTTTTTGCTCATTTTCTCGGCTTTATGAGCACGTAGCGCCTTGTGTTTAGGCTCATTTTAATCACCTCAATTAGGTGCATACGGTAATGCAAAAAAACCTGCTCAAAAAGAGCTACATATGCCCAAACTCGAGCATCGACAATGTGCAAAAATTTGCCAAATTTTCAACGACGTGTTTCTCGGCTCTATGAGCACGTAGAAAGTTGTGCATAGGCTCATTTTAAAGAACTCGATGAGCTGATTACGGTAATGCAAAAAAACCTGCTCAAAACGAGCTCCGTACGCCCAAACTGGAGCATCAAAAAATGCACAAATAAAAAAATTTCAAAATTAAATTTCGTCGGCTCCGTGAGCACCTACAAGGTTGTGCTCAGGATATGTTGTAGACAAAAAAATTCTGTACAAGAGCATCTAACACGCGTCTCTCAAAATGAGCACATTCTTCTGAAATGGAGCATCGAAAAGTTTACGTGAAAAAAAATTTTTCAAAAGTTTTTGCTCATTTTCTCGGCTCTATGAGCACGTAGCGCCTTGTGTTTAGGCTCATTTTAATCACCTCAATTAGGTGCATACGGTAATGCAAAAAAACCTGCTCAAAAAGAGCTCCATATGCCCAAACTCGAGCATCGACAATGTGCAAAAATTTGCCAAATTTTCAACGACGTGTTTCTCGGCTCTATGAGCACGTAGAAAGTTGTGCATAGGCTCATTTTAATGAACTCGATGAGCTGATTACGGTAATGCAAAAAAACCTGCTCAAAACGAGCTCCGTACGCCCAAACTGGAGCATCAAAAAATGCACAAATAAAAAAATTTCAAAATTAAATTTCGTCGGCTCCGTGAGCACCTACAAGGTTGTGCTCAGGATATGTTGTAGACAAAAAAATTCTGTACAAGAGCATCTAACACGCGTCTCTCAAAATGAGCACATTCTTCTGAAATGGAGCATCGAAAAGTTTACGTGAAAAAAAATTTTTCAAAAGTTTTTGCTCATTTTCTCGGCTCTATGAGCACGTAGCGCCTTGTGTTTAGGCTCATTTTAATCACCTCAATTAGGTGCATACGGTAATGCAAAAAAACCTGCTCAAAAAGAGCTCCATATGCCCAAACTCGAGCATCGACAATGTGCAAAAATTTGCCAAATTTTCAACGACGTGTTTCTCGGCTCTATGAGCACGTAGAAAGTTGTGCATAGGCTCATTTTAATGAACTCGATGAGCTGATTACGGTAATGCAAAAAAACCTGCTCAAAACGAGCTCCGTACGCCCAAACTGGAGCATCAAAAAATGCACAAATAAAAAAATTTCAAAATTAAATTTCGTCGGCTCCGTGAGCACCTACAAGGTTGTGCTCAGGATATGTTGTAGACAAAAAAATTCTGTACAAGAGCATCTAACACGCGTCTCTCAAAATGAGCACATTCTTCTGAAATGGAGCATCGAAAAGTTTACGTGAAAAAAAATTTTTCAAAAGTTTTTGCTCATTTTCTCGGCTCTATGAGCACGTAGCGCCTTGTGTTTAGGCTCATTTTAATCACCTCAATTAGGTGCATACGGTAATGCAAAAAAACCTGCTCAAAAAGAGCTCCATATGCCCAAACTCGAGCATCGACAATGTGCAAAAATTTGCCAAATTTTCAACGACGTGTTTCTCGGCTCTATGAGCACGTAGAAAGTTGTGCATAGGCTCATTTTAAAGAACTCGATGAGCTGATTACGGTAATGCAAAAAAACCTGCTCAAAACGAGCTCCGTACGCCCAAACTGGAGCATCAAAAAATGCACAAATAAAAAAATTTCAAAATTAAATTTCGTCGGCTCCGTGAGCACCTACAAGGTTGTGCTCAGGATATGTTGTAGACAAAAAAATTCTGTACAAGAGCATCTAACACGCGTCTCTCAAAATGAGCACATTCTTCTGAAATGGAGCATCGAAAAGTTTACGTGAAAAAAAATTTTTCAAAAGTTTTTGCTCATTTTCTCGGCTCTATGAGCACGTAGCGCCTTGTGTTTAGGCTCATTTTAATCACCTCAATTAGGTGCATACGGTAATGCAAAAAAACCTGCTCAAAAAGAGCTCCATATGCCCAAACTCGAGCATCGACAATGTGCAAAAATTTGCCAAATTTTCAACGACGTGTTTCTCGGCTCTATGAGCACGTAGAAAGTTGTGCATAGGCTCATTTTAATGAACTCGATGAGCTGATTACGGTAATGCAAAAAAACCTGCTCAAAACGAGCTCCGTACGCCCAAACTGGAGCATCAAAAAATGCACAAATAAAAAAATTTCAAAATTAAATTTCGTCGGCTCCGTGAGCACCTACAAGGTTGTGCTCAGGATATGTTGTAGACAAAAAAATTCTGTACAAGAGCATCTAACACGCGTCTCTCAAAATGAGCACATTCTTCTGAAATGGAGCATCGAAAAGTTTACGTGAAAAAAAATTTTTCAAAAGTTTTTGCTCATTTTCTCGGCTCTATGAGCACGTAGCGCCTTGTGTTTAGGCTCATTTTAATCACCTCAATTAGGTGCATACGGTAATGCAAAAAAACCTGCTCAAAAAGAGCTCCATATGCCCAAACTCGAGCATCGACAATGTGCAAAAATTTGCCAAATTTTCAACGACGTGTTTCTCGGCTCTATGAGCACGTAGAAAGTTGTGCATAGGCTCATTTTAATGAACTCGATGAGCTGATTACGGTAATGCAAAAAAACCTGCTCAAAACGAGCTCCGTACGCCCAAACTGGAGCATCAAAAAATGCACAAATAAAAAA
Organism: Caenorhabditis plicata; assembly: GCA_963931815.1. NCBI lineage: Eukaryota > Metazoa > Nematoda > Chromadorea > Rhabditida > Rhabditidae > Caenorhabditis > Caenorhabditis plicata. The sequence continues at coordinate 18,397,883 of OZ007494.1, forward strand.
ATTTCAAAATTAAATTTCGTCGGCTCCGTGAGCACCTACAAGGTTGTGCTCAGGATATGTTGTAGACAAAAAAATTCTGTACAAGAGCATCTAACACGCGTCTCTCAAAATGAGCACATTCTTCTGAAATGGAGCATCGAAAAGTTTACGTGAAAAAAAATTTTTCAAAAGTTTTTGCTCATTTTCTCGGCTCTATGAGCACGTAGCGCCTTGTGTTTAGGCTCATTTTAATCACCTCAATTAGGTGCATACGGTAATGCAAAAAAACCTGCTCAAAAAGAGCTCCATATGCCCAAACTCGAGCATCGACAATGTGCAAAAATTTGCCAAATTTTCAACGACGTGTTTCTCGGCTCTATGAGCACGTAGAAAGTTGTGCATAGGCTCATTTTAAAGAACTCGATGAGCTGATTACGGTAATGCAAAAAAACCTGCTCAAAACGAGCTCCGTACGCCCAAACTGGAGCATCAAAAAATGCACAAATAAAAAAATTTCAAAATTAAATTTCGTCGGCTCCGTGAGCACCTACAAGGTTGTGCTCAGGATATGTTGTAGACAAAAAAATTCTGTACAAGAGCATCTAACACGCGTCTCTCAAAATGAGCACATTCTTCTGAAATGGAGCATCGAAAAGTTTACGTGAAAAAAAATTTTTCAAAAGTTTTTGCTTATTTTCTCGGCTCTATGAGCACGTAGCGCCTTGTGTTTAGGCTCATTTTAATCACCTCAATTAGGTGCATACGGTAATGCAAAAAAACCTGCTCAAAAAGAGCTCCATATGCCCAAACTCGAGCATCGACAATGTGCAAAAATTTGCCAAATTTTCAACGACGTGTTTCTCGGCTCTATGAGCACGTAGAAAGTTGTGCATAGGCTCATTTTAAAGAACTCGATGAGCTGATTACGGTAATGCAAAAAAACCTGCTCAAAACGAGCTCCGTACGCCCAAACTGGAGCATCAAAAAATGCACAAATAAAAAAATTTCAAAATTAAATTTCGTCGGCTCCGTGAGCACCTACAAGGTTGTGCTCAGGATATGTTGTAGACAAAAAAATTCTGTACAAGAGCATCTAACACGCGTCTCTCAAAATGAGCACATTCTTCTGAAATGGAGCATCGAAAAGTTTACGTGAAAAAAAATTTTTCAAAAGTTTTTGCTCATTTTCTCGGCTCTATGAGCACGTAGCGCCTTGTGTTTAGGCTCATTTTAATCACCTCAATTAGGTGCATACGGTAATGCAAAAAAACCTGCTCAAAAAGAGCTCCATATGCCCAAACTCGAGCATCGACAATGTGCAAAAATTTGCCAAATTTTCAACGACGTGTTTCTCGGCTCTATGAGCACGTAGAAAGTTGTGCATAGGCTCATTTTAATGAACTCGATGAGCTGATTACGGTAATGCAAAAAAACCTGCTCAAAACGAGCTCCGTACGCCCAAACTGGAGCATCAAAAAATGCACAAATAAAAAAATTTCAAAATTAAATTTCGTCGGCTCCGTGAGCACCTACAAGGTTGTGCTCAGGATATGTTGTAGACAAAAAAATTCTGTACAAGAGCATCTAACACGCGTCTCTCAAAATGAGCACATTCTTCTGAAATGGAGCATCGAAAAGTTTACGTGAAAAAAAATTTTTCAAAAGTTTTTGCTCATTTTCTCGGCTCTATGAGCACGTAGCGCCTTGTGTTTAGGCTCATTTTAATCACCTCAATTAGGTGCATACGGTAATGCAAAAAAACCTGCTCAAAAAGAGCTCCATATGCCCAAACTCGAGCATCGACAATGTGCAAAAATTTGCCAAATTTTCAACGACGTGTTTCTCGGCTCTATGAGCACGTAGAAAGTTGTGCATAGGCTCATTTTAATGAACTCGATGAGCTGATTACGGTAATGCAAAAAAACCTGCTCAAAACGAGCTCCGTACGCCCAAACTGGAGCATCAAAAAATGCACAAATAAAAAAATTTCAAAATTAAATTTCGTCGGCTCCGTGAGCACCTACAAGGTTGTGCTCAGGATATGTTGTAGACAAAAAAATTCTGTACAAGAGCATCTAACACGCGTCTCTCAAAATGAGCACATTCTTCTGAAATGGAGCATCGAAAAGTTTACGTGAAAAAAAATTTTTCAAAAGTTTTTGCTCATTTTCTCGGCTCTATGAGCACGTAGCGCCTTGTGTTTAGGCTCATTTTAATCACCTCAATTAGGTGCATACGGTAATGCAAAAAAACCTGCTCAAAAAGAGCTCCATATGCCCAAACTCGAGCATCGACAATGTGCAAAAATTTGCCAAATTTTCAACGACGTGTTTCTCGGCTCTATGAGCACGTAGAAAGTTGTGCATAGGCTCATTTTAAAGAACTCGATGAGCTGATTACGGTAATGCAAAAAAACCTGCTCAAAACGAGCTCCGTACGCCCAAACTGGAGCATCAAAAAATGCACAAATAAAAAAATTTCAAAATTAAATTTCGTCGGCTCCGTGAGCACCTACAAGGTTGTGCTCAGGATATGTTGTAGACAAAAAAATTCTGTACAAGAGCATCTAACACGCGTCTCTCAAAATGAGCACATTCTTCTGAAATGGAGCATCGAAAAGTTTACGTGAAAAAAAATTTTTCAAAAGTTTTTGCTTATTTTCTCGGCTCTATGAGCACGTAGCGCCTTGTGTTTAGGCTCATTTTAATCACCTCAATTAGGTGCATACGGTAATGCAAAAAAACCTGCTCAAAAAGAGCTCCATATGCCCAAACTCGAGCATCGACAATGTGCAAAAATTTGCCAAATTTTCAACGACGTGTTTCTCGGCTCTATGAGCACGTAGAAAGTTGTGCATAGGCTCATTTTAAAGAACTCGATGAGCTGATTACGGTAATGCAAAAAAACCTGCTCAAAACGAGCTCCGTACGCCCAAACTGGAGCATCAAAAAATGCACAAATAAAAAAATTTCAAAATTAAATTTCGTCGGCTCCGTGAGCACCTACAAGGTTGTGCTCAGGATATGTTGTAGACAAAAAAATTCTGTACAAGAGCATCTAACACGCGTCTCTCAAAATGAGCACATTCTTCTGAAATGGAGCATCGAAAAGTTTACGTGAAAAAAAATTTTTCAAAAGTTTTTGCTCATTTTCTCGGCTCTATGAGCACGTAGCGCCTTGTGTTTAGGCTCATTTTAATCACCTCAATTAGGTGCATACGGTAATGCAAAAAAACCTGCTCAAAAAGAGCTCCATATGCCCAAACTCGAGCATCGACAATGTGCAAAAATTTGCCAAATTTTCAACGACGTGTTTCTCGGCTCTATGAGCACGTAGAAAGTTGTGCATAGGCTCATTTTAAAGAACTCGATGAGCTGATTACGGTAATGCAAAAAAACCTGCTCAAAACGAGCTCTGTACGCCCAAACTGGAGCATCAAAAAATGCACAAATAAAAAAATTTCAAAATTAAATTTCGTCGGCTCCGTGAGCACCTACAAGGTTGTGCTCAGGATATGTTGTAGACAAAAAAATTCTGTACAAGAGCATCTAACACGCGTCTCTCAAAATGAGCACATTCTTCTGAAATGGAGCATCGAAAAGTTTACGTGAAAAAAAATTTTTCAAAAGTTTTTGCTCATTTTCTCGGCTCTATGAGCACGTAGCGCCTTGTGTTTAGGCTCATTTTAATCACCTCAATTAGGTGCATACGGTAATGTAAAAAAACCTGCTCAAAAAGAGCTCCATATGCCCAAACTCGAGCATCGACAATGTGCAAAAATTTGCCAAATTTTCAACGACGTGTTTCTCGGCTCTATGAGCACGTAGAAAGTTGTGCATAGGCTCATTTTAAAGAACTCGATGAGCTGATTACGGTAATGCAAAAAAACCTGCTCAAAACGAGCTCCGTACGCCCAAACTGGAGCATCAAAAAATGCACAAATAAAAAAATTTCAAAATTAAATTTCGTCGGCTCCGTGAGCACCTACAAGGTTGTGCTCAGGATATGTTGTAGACAAAAAAATTCTGTACAAGAGCATCTAACACGCGTCTCTCAAAATGAGCACATTCTTCTGAAATGGAGCATCGAAAAGTTTACGTGAAAAAAAATTTTTCAAAAGTTTTTGCTCATTTTCTCGGCTCTATGAGCACGTAGCGCCTTGTGTTTAGGCTCATTTTAATCACCTCAATTAGGTGCATACGGTAATGCAAAAAAACCTGCTCAAAAAGAGCTCCATATGCCCAAACTCGAGCATCGACAATGTGCAAAAATTTGCCAAATTTTCAACGACGTGTTTCTCGGCTCTATGAGCACGTAGAAAGTTGTGCATAGGCTCATTTTAAAGAACTCGATGAGCTGATTACGGTAATGCAAAAAAACCTGCTCAAAACGAGCTCTGTACGCCCAAACTGGAGCATCAAAAAATGCACAAATAAAAAAATTTCAAAATTAAATTTCGTCGGCTCCGTGAGCACCTACAAGGTTGTGCTCAGGATATGTTGTAGACAAAAAAATTCTGTACAAGAGCATCTAAGACGCGTCTCTCAAAATGAGCACATTCTTCTGAAATGGAGCATCGAAAAGTTTACGTGAAAAAAAATTTTTCAAAAGTTTTTGCTCATTTTCTCGGCTCTATGAGCACGTAGCGCCTTGTGTTTAGGCTCATTTTAATCATCTCAATTAGGTGCATACGGTAATGCAAAAAAACCTGCTCAAAAAGAGCTCCATATGCCCAAACTCGAGCATCGACAATGTGCAAAAATTTGCCAAATTTTCAACGACGTGTTTCTCGGCTCTATGAGCACGTAGAAAGTTGTGCATAGGCTCATTTTAAAGAACTCGATGAGCTGATTACGGTAATGCAAAAAAACCTGCTCAAAACGAGCTCTGTACGCCCAAACTGGAGCATCAAAAAATGCACAAATAAAAAAATTTCAAAATTAAATTTCGTCGGCTCCGTGAGCACCTACAAGGTTGTGCTCAGGATATGTTGTAGACAAAAAAATTCTGTACAAGAGCATCTAAGACGCGTCTCTCAAAATGAGCACATTCTTCTGAAATGGAGCATCGAAAAGTTTACGTGAAAAAAAATTTTTCAAAAGTTTTTGCTCATTTTCTCGGCTCTATGAGCACGTAGCGCCTTGTGTTTAGGCTCATTTTAATCACCTCAATTAGGTGCATACGGTAATGCAAAAAAACCTGCTCAAAAAGAGCTCCATATGCCCAAACTCGAGCATCGACAATGTGCAAAAATTTGCCAAATTTTCAACGACGTGTTTCTCGGCTCTATGAGCACGTAGAAAGTTGTGCATAGGCTCATTTTAATGAACTCGATGAGCTGATTACGGTAATGCAAAAAAACCTGCTCAAAACGAGCTCCGTACGCCCAAACTGGAGCATCAAAAAATGCACAAATAAAAAAATTTCAAAATTAAATTTCGTCGGCTCCGTGAGCACCTACAAGGTTGTGCTCAGGATATGTTGTAGACAAAAAAATTCTGTACAAGAGCATCTAACACGCGTCTCTCAAAATGAGCACATTCTTCTGAAATGGAGCATCGAAAAGTTTACGTGAAAAAAAATTTTTCAAAAGTTTTTGCTCATTTTCTCGGCTCTATGAGCACGTAGCGCCTTGTGTTTAGGCTCATTTTAATCACCTCAATTAGGTGCATACGGTAATGCAAAAAAACCTGCTCAAAATAAGCTCCATATGCCCAAACTCGAGCATCGACAATGTGCAAAAATTTGCCAAATTTTCAACGACGTGTTTCTCGGCTCTATGAGCACGTAGAAAGTTGTGCATAGGCTCATTTTAATGAACTCGATGAGCTGATTACGGTAATGCAAAAAAACCTGCTCAAAACGAGCTCCGTACGCCCAAACTGGAGCATCAAAAAATGCACAAATAAAAAAATTTCAAAATTAAATTTCGTCGGCTCCGTGAGCACCTACAAGGTTGTGCTCAGGATATGTTGTAGACAAAAAAATTCTGTACAAGAGCATCTAACACGCGTCTCTCAAAATGAGCACATTCTTCTGAAATGGAGCATCGAAAAGTTTACGTGAAAAAAAATTTTTCAAAAGTTTTTGCTCATTTTCTCGGCTCTATGAGCACGTAGCGCCTTGTGTTTAGGCTCATTTTAATCACCTCAATTAGGTGCATACGGTAATGCAAAAAAACCTGCTCAAAAAGAGCTCCATATGCCCAAACTCGAGCATCGACAATGTGCAAAAATTTGCCAAATTTTCAACGACGTGTTTCTCGGCTCTATGAGCACGTAGAAAGTTGTGCATAGGCTCATTTTAAAGAACTCGATGAGCTGATTACGGTAATGCAAAAAAACCTGCTCAAAACGAGCTCTGTACGCCCAAACTGGAGCATCAAAAAATGCACAAATAAAAAAATTTCAAAATTAAATTTCGTCGGCTCCGTGAGCACCTACAAGGTTGTGCTCAGGATATGTTGTAAACAAAAAAATTCTGTACAAGAGCATCTAAGACGCGTCTCTCAAAATGAGCACATTCTTCTGAAATGGAGCATCGAAAAGTTTACGTGAAAAAAAATTTTTCAAAAGTTTTTGCTCATTTTCTCGGCTCTATGAGCACGTAGCGCCTTGTGTTTAGGCTCATTTTAATCACCTCAATTAGGTGCATACGGTAATGCAAAAAAACCTGCTCAAAAAGAGCTCCATATGCCCAAACTCGAGCATCGACAATGTGCAAAAATTTGCCAAATTTTCAACGACGTGTTTCTCGGCTCTATGAGCACGTAGAAAGTTGTGCATAGGCTCATTTTAATGAACTCGATGAGCTGATTACGGTAATGCAAAAAAACCTGCTCAAAACGAGCTCCGTACGCCCAAACTGGAGCATCAAAAAATGCACAAATAAAAAAATTTCAAAATTAAATTTCGTCGGCTCCGTGAGCACCTACAAGGTTGTGCTCAGGATATGTTGTAGACAAAAAAATTCTGTACAAGAGCATCTAACACGCGTCTCTCAAAATGAGCACATTCTTCTGAAATGGAGCATCGAAAAGTTTACGTGAAAAAAAATTTTTCAAAAGTTTTTGCTCATTTTCTCGGCTCTATGAGCACGTAGCGCCTTGTGTTTAGGCTCATTTTAATCACCTCAATTAGGTGCATACGGTAATGCAAAAAAACCTGCTCAAAAAGAGCTCCATATGCCCAAACTCGAGCATCGACAATGTGCAAAAATTTGCCAAATTTTCAACGACGTGTTTCTCGGCTCTATGAGCACGTAGAAAGTTGTGCATAGGCTCATTTTAAAGAACTCGATGAGCTGATTACGGTAATGCAAAAAAACCTGCTCAAAACGAGCTCCGTACGCCCAAACTGGAGCATCAAAAAATGCACAAATAAAAAAATTTCAAAATTAAATTTCGTCGGCTCCGTGAGCACCTACAAGGTTGTGCTCAGGATATGTTGTAGACAAAAAAATTCTGTACAAGAGCATCTAACACGCGTCTCTCAAAATGAGCACATTCTTCTGAAATGGAGCATCGAAAAGTTTACGTGAAAAAAAATTTTTCAAAAGTTTTTGCTCATTTTCTCGGCTCTATGAGCACGTAGCGCCTTGTGTTTAGGCTCATTTTAATCACCTCAATTAGGTGCATACGGTAATGCAAAAAAACCTGCTCAAAAAGAGCTCCATATGCCCAAACTCGAGCATCGACAATGTGCAAAAATTTGCCAAATTTTCAACGACGTGTTTCTCGGCTCTATGAGCACGTAGAAAGTTGTGCATAGGCTCATTTTAAAGAACTCGATGAGCTAATTACGGTAATGCAAAAAAACCTGCTCAAAACGAGCTCTGTACGCCCAAACTGGAGCATCAAAAAATGCACAAATAAAAAAATTTCAAAATTAAATTTCGTCGGCTCCGTGAGCACCTACAAGGTTGTGCTCAGGATATGTTGTAGACAAAAAAATTCTGTACAAGAGCATCTAACACGCGTCTCTCAAAATGAGCACATTCTTCTGAAATGGAGCATCGAAAAGTTTACGTGAAAAAAAATTTTTCAAAAGTTTTTGCTCATTTTCTCGGCTCTATGAGCACGTAGCGCCTTGTGTTTAGGCTCATTTTAATCACCTCAATTAGGTGCATACGGTAATGTAAAAAAACCTGCTCAAAAAGAGCTCCATATGCCCAAACTCGAGCATCGACAATGTGCAAAAATTTGCCAAATTTTCAACGACGTGTTTCTCGGCTCTATGAGCACGTAGAAAGTTGTGCATAGGCTCATTTTAAAGAACTCGATGAGCTGATTACGGTAATGCAAAAAAACCTGCTCAAAACGAGCTCCGTACGCCCAAACTGGAGCATCAAAAAATGCACAAATAAAAAAATTTCAAAATTAAATTTCGTCGGCTCCGTGAGCACCTACAAGGTTGTGCTCAGGATATGTTGTAGACAAAAAAATTCTGTACAAGAGCATCTAACACGCGTCTCTCAAAATGAGCACATTCTTCTGAAATGGAGCATCGAAAAGTTTACGTGAAAAAAAATTTTTCAAAAGTTTTTGCTCATTTTCTCGGCTCTATGAGCACGTAGCGCCTTGTGTTTAGGCTCATTTTAATCACCTCAATTAGGTGCATACGGTAATGCAAAAAAACCTGCTCAAAAAGAGCTCCATATGCCCAAACTCGAGCATCGACAATGTGCAAAAATTTGCCAAATTTTCAACGACGTGTTTCTCGGCTCTATGAGCACGTAGAAAGTTGTGCATAGGCTCATTTTAAAGAACTCGATGAGCTGATTACGGTAATGCAAAAAAACCTGCTCAAAACGAGCTCCGTACGCCCAAACTGGAGCATCAAAAAATGCACAAATAAAAAAATTTCAAAATTAAATTTCGTCGGCTCCGTGAGCACCTACAAGGTTGTGCTCAGGATATGTTGTAGACAAAAAAATTCTGTACAAGAGCATCTAACACGCGTCTCTCAAAATGAGCACATTCTTCTGAAATGGAGCATCGAAAAGTTTACGTGAAAAAAAATTTTTCAAAAGTTTTTGCTCATTTTCTCGGCTCTATGAGCACGTAGCGCCTTGTGTTTAGGCTCATTTTAATCACCTCAATTAGGTGCATACGGTAATGCAAAAAAACCTGCTCAAAATAAGCTCCATATGCCCAAACTCGAGCATCGACAATGTGCAAAAATTTGCCAAATTTTCAACGACGTGTTTCTCGGCTCTATGAGCACGTAGAAAGTTGTGCATAGGCTCATTTTAATGAACTCGATGAGCTGATTACGGTAATGCAAAAAAACCTGCTCAAAACGAGCTCCGTACGCCCAAACTGGAGCATCAAAAAATGCACAAATAAAAAAATTTCAAAATTAAATTTCGTCGGCTCCGTGAGCACCTACAAGGTTGTGCTCAGGATATGTTGTAGACAAAAAAATTCTGTACAAGAGCATCTAACACGCGTCTCTCAAAATGAGCACATTCTTCTGAAATGGAGCATCGAAAAGTTTACGTGAAAAAAAATTTTTCAAAAGTTTTTGCTCATTTTCTCGGCTCTATGAGCACGTAGCGCCTTGTGTTTAGGCTCATTTTAATCACCTCAATTAGGTGCATACGGTAATGCAAAAAAACCTGCTCAAAAAGAGCTCCATATGCCCAAACTCGAGCATCGACAATGTGCAAAAATTTGCCAAATTTTCAACGACGTGTTTCTCGGCTCTATGAGCACGTAGAAAGTTGTGCATAGGCTCATTTTAAAGAACTCGATGAGCTGATTACGGTAATGCAAAAAAACCTGCTCAAAACGAGCTCTGTACGCCCAAACTGGAGCATCAAAAAATGCACAAATAAAAAAATTTCAAAATTAAATTTCGTCGGCTCCGTGAGCACCTACAAGGTTGTGCTCAGGATATGTTGTAGACAAAAAAATTCTGTACAAGAGCATCTAAGACGCGTCTCTCAAAATGAGCACATTCTTCTGAAATGGAGCATCGAAAAGTTTACGTGAAAAAAAATTTTTCAAAAGTTTTTGCTCATTTTCTCGGCTCTATGAGCACGTAGCGCCTTGTGTTTAGGCTCATTTTAATCACCTCAATTAGGTGCATACGGTAATGCAAAAAAACCTGCTCAAAAAGAGCTCCATATGCCCAAACTCGAGCATCGACAATGTGCAAAAATTTGCCAAATTTTCAACGACGTGTTTCTCGGCTCTATGAGCACGTAGAAAGTTGTGCATAGGCTCATTTTAAAGAACTCGATGAGCTGATTACGGTAATGCAAAAAAACCTGCTCAAAAAGAGCTCCGTACGCCCAAACTGGAGCATCAAAAAATGCACAAATAAAAAAATTTCAAAATTAAATTTCGTCGGCTCCGTGAGCACCTACAAGGTTGTGCTCAGGATATGTTGTAGACAAAAAAATTCTGTACAAGAGCATCTAACACGCGTCTCTCAAAATGAGCACATTCTTCTGAAATGGAGCATCGAAAAGTTTACGTGAAAAAAAATTTTTCAAAAGTTTTTGCTCATTTTCTCGGCTCTATGAGCACGTAGCGCCTTGTGTTTAGGCTCATTTTAATCACCTCAATTAGGTGCATACGGTAATGCAAAAAAACCTGCTCAAAAAGAGCTCCATATGCCCAAACTCGAGCATCGACAATGTGCAAAAATTTGCCAAATTTTCAACGACGTGTTTCTCGGCTCTATGAGCACGTAGAAAGTTGTGCATAGGCTCATTTTAAAGAACTCGATGAGCTGATTACGGTAATGCAAAAAAACCTGCTCAAAACGAGCTCCGTACGCCCAAACTGGAGCATCAAAAAATGCACAAATAAAAAAATTTCAAAATTAAATTTCGTCGGCTCCGTGAGCACCTACAAGGTTGTGCTCAGGATATGTTGTAGACAAAAAAATTCTGTACAAGAGCATCTAACACGCGTCTCTCAAAATGAGCACATTCTTCTGAAATGGAGCATCGAAAAGTTTACGTGAAAAAAAATTTTTCAAAAGTTTTTGCTCATTTTCTCGGCTCTATGAGCACGTAGCGCCTTGTGTTTAGGCTCATTTTAATCACCTCAATTAGGTGCATACGGTAATGCAAAAAAACCTGCTCAAAAAGAGCTACATATGCCCAAACTCGAGCATCGACAATGTGCAAAAATTTGCCAAATTTTCAACGACGTGTTTCTCGGCTCTATGAGCACGTAGAAAGTTGTGCATAGGCTCATTTTAAAGAACTCGATGAGCTGATTACGGTAATGCAAAAAAACCTGCTCAAAACGAGCTCCGTACGCCCAAACTGGAGCATCAAAAAATGCACAAATAAAAAAATTTCAAAATTAAATTTCGTCGGCTCCGTGAGCACCTACAAGGTTGTGCTCAGGATATGTTGTAGACAAAAAAATTCTGTACAAGAGCATCTAACACGCGTCTCTCAAAATGAGCACATTCTTCTGAAATGGAGCATCGAAAAGTTTACGTGAAAAAAATTTTTTCAAAAGTTTTTGCTCATTTTCTCGGCTCTATGAGCACGTAGCGCCTTGTGTTTAGGCTCATTTTAATCACCTCAATTAGGTACATACGGTAATGCAAAAAAACCTGCTCAAAAAGAGCTCCATATGCCCAAACTCGAGCATCAAAAAATGCACAAATAAAAAAATTTCAAAATTAAATTTCGTCGGCTCCGTGAGCACCTACAAGGTTGTGCTCAGGATATGTTGTAGACAAAAAAATTCTGTACAAGAGCATCTAACACGCGTCTCTCAAAATGAGCACATTCTTCTGAAATGGAGCATCGAAAAGTTTACGTGAAAAAAAATTTTTCAAAAGTTTTTGCTCATTTTCTCGGCTCTATGAGCACGTAGCGCCTTGTGTTTAGGCTCATTTTAATCACCTCAATTAGGTGCATACGGTAATGTAAAAAAACCTGCTCAAAAAGAGCTCCATATGCTCAAACTCGAGCATCGACAATGTGCAAAAATTTGCCAAATTTTCAACGACGTGTTTCTCGGCTCTATGAGCACGTAGAAAGTTGTGCATAGGCTCATTTTAAAGAACTCGATGAGCTGATTACGGTAATGCAAAAAAACCTGCTCAAAACGAGCTCCGTACGCCCAAACTGGAGCATCAAAAAATGCACAAATAAAAAAATTTCAAAATTAAATTTCGTCGGCTCCGTGAGCACCTACAAGGTTGTGCTCAGGATATGTTGTAGACAAAAAAATTCTGTACAAGAGCATCTAACACGCGTCTCTCAAAATGAGCACATTCTTCTGAAATGGAGCATCGAAAAGTTTACGTGAAAAAAAATTTTTCAAAAGTTTTTGCTCATTTTCTCGGCTCTATGAGCACGTAGCGCCTTGTGTTTAGGCTCATTTTAATCACCTCAATTAGGTGCATACGGTAATGTAAAAAAACCTGCTCAAAAAGAGCTCCATATGCCCAAACTCGAGCATCGACAATGTGCAAAAATTTGCCAAATTTTCAACGACGTGTTTCTCGGCTCTATGAGCACGTAGAAAGTTGTGCATAGGCTCATTTTAAAGAACTCGATGAGCTGATTACGGTAATGCAAAAAAACCTGCTCAAAACGAGCTCCGTACGCCCAAACTGGAGCATCAAAAAATGCACAAATAAAAAAATTTCAAAATTAAATTTCGTCGGCTCCGTGAGCACCTACAAGGTTGTGCTCAGGATATGTTGTAGACAAAAAAATTCTGTACAAGAGCATCTAACACGCGTCTCTCAAAATGAGCACATTCTTCTGAAATGGAGCATCGAAAAGTTTACGTGAAAAAAAATTTTTCAAAAGTTTTTGCTCATTTTCTCGGCTCTATGAGCACGTAGCGCCTTGTGTTTAGGCTCATTTTAATCACCTCAATTAGGTGCATACGGTAATGCAAAAAAACCTGCTCAAAAAGAGCTCCATATGCCCAAACTCGAGCATCGACAATGTGCAAAAATTTGCCAAATTTTCAACGACGTGTTTCTCGGCTCTATGAGCACGTAGAAAGTTGTGCATAGGCTCATTTTAAAGAACTCGATGAGCTGATTACGGTAATGCAAAAAAACCTGCTCAAAACGAGCTCCGTACGCCCAAACTGGAGCATCAAAAAATGCACAAATAAAAAAATTTCAAAATTAAATTTCGTCGGCTCCGTGAGCACCTACAAGGTTGTGCTCAGGATATGTTGTAGACAAAAAAATTCTGTACAAGAGCATCTAACACGCGTCTCTCAAAATGAGCACATTCTTCTGAAATGGAGCATCGAAAAGTTTACGTGAAAAAAAATTTTTCAAAAGTTTTTGCTCATTTTCTCGGCTCTATGAGCACGTAGCGCCTTGTGTTTAGGCTCATTTTAATCACCTCAATTAGGTGCATACGGTAATGCAAAAAAACCTGCTCAAAAAGAGCTCCATATGCCCAAACTCGAGCATCGACAATGTGCAAAAATTTGCCAAATTTTCAACGACGTGTTTCTCGGCTCTATGAGCACGTAGAAAGTTGTGCATAGGCTCATTTTAAAGAACTCGATGAGCTGATTACGGTAATGCAAAAAAACCTGCTCAAAACGAGCTCCGTACGCCCAAACTGGAGCATCAAAAAATGCACAAATAAAAAAATTTCAAAATTAAATTTCGTCGGCTCCGTGAGCACCTACAAGGTTGTGCTCAGGATATGTTGTAGACAAAAAAATTCTGTACAAGAGCATCTAACACGCGTCTCTCAAAATGAGCACATTCTTCTGAAATGGAGCATCGAAAAGTTTACGTGAAAAAAAATTTTTCAAAAGTTTTTGCTTATTTTCTCGGCTCTATGAGCACGTAGCGCCTTGTGTTTAGGCTCATTTTAATCACCTCAATTAGGTGCATACGGTAATGCAAAAAAACCTGCTCAAAAAGAGCTCCATATGCCCAAACTCGAGCATCGACAATGTGCAAAAATTTGCCAAATTTTCAACGACGTGTTTCTCGGCTCTATGAGCACGTAGAAAGTTGTGCATAGGCTCATTTTAAAGAACTCGATGAGCTGATTACGGTAATGCAAAAAAACCTGCTCAAAAAGAGCTCCATATGCCCAAACTCGAGCATCGACAATGTGCAAAAATTTGCCAAATTTTCAACGACGTGTTTCTCGGCTCTATGAGCACGTAGAAAGTTGTGCATAGGCTCATTTTAAAGAACTCGATGAGCTGATTACGGTAATGCAAAAAAACCTGCTCAAAAAGAGCTCCGTACGCCCAAACTGGAGCATCAAAAAATGCACAAATAAAAAAATTTCAAAATTAAATTTCGTCGGCTCCGTGAGCACCTACAAGGTTGTGCTCAGGATATGTTGTAGACAAAAAAATTCTGTACAAGAGCATCTAACACGCGTCTCTCAAAATGAGCACATTCTTCTGAAATGGAGCATCGAAAAGTTTACGTGAAAAAAAATTTTTCAAAAGTTTTTGCTCATTTTCTCGGCTCTATGAGCACGTAGCGCCTTGTGTTTAGGCTCATTTTAATCACCTCAATTAGGTGCATACGGTAATGCAAAAAAACCTGCTCAAAAAGAGCTCCATATGCCCAAACTCGAGCATCGACAATGTGCAAAAATTTGCCAAATTTTCAACGACGTGTTTCTCGGCTCTATGAGCACGTAGAAAGTTGTGCATAGGCTCATTTTAAAGAACTCGATGAGCTGATTACGGTAATGCAAAAAAACCTGCTCAAAACGAGCTCCGTACGCCCAAACTGGAGCATCAAAAAATGCACAAATAAAAAAATTTCAAAATTAAATTTCGTCGGCTCCGTGAGCACCTACAAGGTTGTGCTCAGGATATGTTGTAGACAAAAAAATTCTGTACAAGAGCATCTAACACGCGTCTCTCAAAATGAGCACATTCTTCTGAAATGGAGCATCGAAAAGTTTACGTGAAAAAAAATTTTTCAAAAGTTTTTGCTCATTTTCTCGGCTCTATGAGCACGTAGCGCCTTGTGTTTAGGCTCATTTTAATCACCTCAATTAGGTGCATACGGTAATGCAAAAAAACCTGCTCAAAAAGAGCTACATATGCCCAAACTCGAGCATCGACAATGTGCAAAAATTTGCCAAATTTTCAACGACGTGTTTCTCGGCTCTATGAGCACGTAGAAAGTTGTGCATAGGCTCATTTTAAAGAACTCGATGAGCTGATTACGGTAATGCAAAAAAACCTGCTCAAAACGAGCTCCGTACGCCCAAACTGGAGCATCAAAAAATGCACAAATAAAAAAATTTCAAAATTAAATTTCGTCGGCTCCGTGAGCACCTACAAGGTTGTGCTCAGGATATGTTGTAGACAAAAAAATTCTGTACAAGAGCATCTAACACGCGTCTCTCAAAATGAGCACATTCTTCTGAAATGGAGCATCGAAAAGTTTACGTGAAAAAAATTTTTTCAAAAGTTTTTGCTCATTTTCTCGGCTCTATGAGCACGTAGCGCCTTGTGTTTAGGCTCATTTTAATCACCTCAATTAGGTACATACGGTAATGCAAAAAAACCTGCTCAAAAAGAGCTCCATATGCCCAAACTCGAGCATCAAAAAATGCACAAATAAAAAAATTTCAAAATTAAATTTCGTCGGCTCCGTGAGCACCTACAAGGTTGTGCTCAGGATATGTTGTAGACAAAAAAATTCTGTACAAGAGCATCTAACACGCGTCTCTCAAAATGAGCACATTCTTCTGAAATGGAGCATCGAAAAGTTTACGTGAAAAAAAATTTTTCAAAAGTTTTTGCTCATTTTCTCGGCTCTATGAGCACGTAGCGCCTTGTGTTTAGGCTCATTTTAATCACCTCAATTAGGTGCATACGGTAATGTAAAAAAACCTGCTCAAAAAGAGCTCCATATGCTCAAACTCGAGCATCGACAATGTGCAAAAATTTGCCAAATTTTCAACGACGTGTTTCTCGGCTCTATGAGCACGTAGAAAGTTGTGCATAGGCTCATTTTAAAGAACTCGATGAGCTGATTACGGTAATGCAAAAAAACCTGCTCAAAACGAGCTCCGTACGCCCAAACTGGAGCATCAAAAAATGCACAAATAAAAAAATTTCAAAATTAAATTTCGTCGGCTCCGTGAGCACCTACAAGGTTGTGCTCAGGATATGTTGTAGACAAAAAAATTCTGTACAAGAGCATCTAACACGCGTCTCTCAAAATGAGCACATTCTTCTGAAATGGAGCATCGAAAAGTTTACGTGAAAAAAAATTTTTCAAAAGTTTTTGCTCATTTTCTCGGCTCTATGAGCACGTAGCGCCTTGTGTTTAGGCTCATTTTAATCACCTCAATTAGGTGCATACGGTAATGTAAAAAAACCTGCTCAAAAAGAGCTCCATATGCCCAAACTCGAGCATCGACAATGTGCAAAAATTTGCCAAATTTTCAACGACGTGTTTCTCGGCTCTATGAGCACGTAGAAAGTTGTGCATAGGCTCATTTTAAAGAACTCGATGAGCTGATTACGGTAATGCAAAAAAACCTGCTCAAAACGAGCTCCGTACGCCCAAACTGGAGCATCAAAAAATGCACAAATAAAAAAATTTCAAAATTAAATTTCGTCGGCTCCGTGAGCACCTACAAGGTTGTGCTCAGGATATGTTGTAGACAAAAAAATTCTGTACAAGAGCATCTAACACGCGTCTCTCAAAATGAGCACATTCTTCTGAAATGGAGCATCGAAAAGTTTACGTGAAAAAAAATTTTTCAAAAGTTTTTGCTCATTTTCTCGGCTCTATGAGCACGTAGCGCCTTGTGTTTAGGCTCATTTTAATCACCTCAATTAGGTGCATACGGTAATGCAAAAAAACCTGCTCAAAAAGAGCTCCATATGCCCAAACTCGAGCATCGACAATGTGCAAAAATTTGCCAAATTTTCAACGACGTGTTTCTCGGCTCTATGAGCACGTAGAAAGTTGTGCATAGGCTCATTTTAAAGAACTCGATGAGCTGATTACGGTAATGCAAAAAAACCTGCTCAAAACGAGCTCCGTACGCCCAAACTGGAGCATCAAAAAATGCACAAATAAAAAAATTTCAAAATTAAATTTCGTCGGCTCCGTGAGCACCTACAAGGTTGTGCTCAGGATATGTTGTAGACAAAAAAATTCTGTACAAGAGCATCTAACACGCGTCTCTCAAAATGAGCACATTCTTCTGAAATGGAGCATCGAAAAGTTTACGTGAAAAAAAATTTTTCAAAAGTTTTTGCTCATTTTCTCGGCTCTATGAGCACGTAGCGCCTTGTGTTTAGGCTCATTTTAATCACCTCAATTAGGTGCATACGGTAATGCAAAAAAACCTGCTCAAAAAGAGCTCCATATGCCCAAACTCGAGCATCGACAATGTGCAAAAATTTGCCAAATTTTCAACGACGTGTTTCTCGGCTCTATGAGCACGTAGAAAGTTGTGCATAGGCTCATTTTAAAGAACTCGATGAGCTGATTACGGTAATGCAAAAAAACCTGCTCAAAACGAGCTCCGTACGCCCAAACTGGAGCATCAAAAAATGCACAAATAAAAAAATTTCAAAATTAAATTTCGTCGGCTCCGTGAGCACCTACAAGGTTGTGCTCAGGATATGTTGTAGACAAAAAAATTCTGTACAAGAGCATCTAACACGCGTCTCTCAAAATGAGCACATTCTTCTGAAATGGAGCATCGAAAAGTTTACGTGAAAAAAAATTTTTCAAAAGTTTTTGCTTATTTTCTCGGCTCTATGAGCACGTAGCGCCTTGTGTTTAGGCTCATTTTAATCACCTCAATTAGGTGCATACGGTAATGCAAAAAAACCTGCTCAAAAAGAGCTCCATATGCCCAAACTCGAGCATCGACAATGTGCAAAAATTTGCCAAATTTTCAACGACGTGTTTCTCGGCTCTATGAGCACGTAGAAAGTTGTGCATAGGCTCATTTTAAAGAACTCGATGAGCTGATTACGGTAATGCAAAAAAACCTGCTCAAAACGAGCTCCGTACGCCCAAACTGGAGCATCAAAAAATGCACAAATAAAAAAATTTCAAAATTAAATTTCGTCGGCTCCGTGAGCACCTACAAGGTTGTGCTCAGGATATGTTGTAGACAAAAAAATTCTGTACAAGAGCATCTAACACGCGTCTCTCAAAATGAGCACATTCTTCTGAAATGGAGCATCGAAAAGTTTACGTGAAAAAAAATTTTTCAAAAGTTTTTGCTCATTTTCTCGGCTCTATGAGCACGTAGCGCCTTGTGTTTAGGCTCATTTTAATCACCTCAATTAGGTGCATACGGTAATGCAAAAAAACCTGCTCAAAAAGAGCTCCATATGCCCAAACTCGAGCATCGACAATGTGCAAAAATTTGCCAAATTTTCAACGACGTGTTTCTCGGCTCTATGAGCACGTAGAAAGTTGTGCATAGGCTCATTTTAAAGAACTCGATGAGCTGATTACGGTAATGCAAAAAAACCTGCTCAAAACGAGCTCTGTACGCCCAAACTGGAGCATCAAAAAATGCACAAATAAAAAAATTTCAAAATTAAATTTCGTCGGCTCCGTGAGCACCTACAAGGTTGTGCTCAGGATATGTTGTAGACAAAAAAATTCTGTACAAGAGCATCTAACACGCGTCTCTCAAAATGAGCACATTCTTCTGAAATGGAGCATCGAAAAGTTTACGTGAAAAAAAATTTTTCAAAAGTTTTTGCTCATTTTCTCGGCTCTATGAGCACGTAGCGCCTTGTGTTTAGGCTCATTTTAATCACCTCAATTAGGTGCATACGGTAATGTAAAAAAACCTGCTCAAAAAGAGCTCCATATGCCCAAACTCGAGCATCGACAATGTGCAAAAATTTGCCAAATTTTCAACGACGTGTTTCTCGGCTCTATGAGCACGTAGAAAGTTGTGCATAGGCTCATTTTAAAGAACTCGATGAGCTGATTACGGTAATGCAAAAAAACCTGCTCAAAACGAGCTCCGTACGCCCAAACTGGAGCATCAAAAAATGCACAAATAAAAAAATTTCAAAATTAAATTTCGTCGGCTCCGTGAGCACCTACAAGGTTGTGCTCAGGATATGTTGTAGACAAAAAAATTCTGTACAAGAGCATCTAACACGCGTCTCTCAAAATGAGCACATTCTTCTGAAATGGAGCATCGAAAAGTTTACGTGAAAAAAAATTTTTCAAAAGTTTTTGCTCATTTTCTCGGCTCTATGAGCACGTAGCGCCTTGTGTTTAGGCTCATTTTAATCACCTCAATTAGGTGCATACGGTAATGCAAAAAAACCTGCTCAAAAAGAGCTCCATATGCCCAAACTCGAGCATCGACAATGTGCAAAAATTTGCCAAATTTTCAACGACGTGTTTCTCGGCTCTATGAGCACGTAGAAAGTTGTGCATAGGCTCATTTTAAAGAACTCGATGAGCTGATTACGGTAATGCAAAAAAACCTGCTCAAAACGAGCTCTGTACGCCCAAACTGGAGCATCAAAAAATGCACAAATAAAAAAATTTCAAAATTAAATTTCGTCGGCTCCGTGAGCACCTACAAGGTTGTGCTCAGGATATGTTGTAGACAAAAAAATTCTGTACAAGAGCATCTAAGACGCGTCTCTCAAAATGAGCACATTCTTCTGAAATGGAGCATCGAAAAGTTTACGTGAAAAAAAATTTTTCAAAAGTTTTTGCTCATTTTCTCGGCTCTATGAGCACGTAGCGCCTTGTGTTTAGGCTCATTTTAATCACCTCAATTAGGTGCATACGGTAATGCAAAAAAACCTGCTCAAAAAGAGCTCCATATGCCCAAACTCGAGCATCGACAATGTGCAAAAATTTGCCAAATTTTCAACGACGTGTTTCTCGGCTCTATGAGCACGTAGAAAGTTGTGCATAGGCTCATTTTAATGAACTCGATGAGCTGATTACGGTAATGCAAAAAAACCTGCTCAAAACGAGCTCCGTACGCCCAAACTGGAGCATCAAAAAATGCACAAATAAAAAAATTTCAAAATTAAATTTCGTCGGCTCCGTGAGCACCTACAAGGTTGTGCTCAGGATATGTTGTAGACAAAAAAATTCTGTACAAGAGCATCTAACACGCGTCTCTCAAAATGAGCACATTCTTCTGAAATGGAGCATCGAAAAGTTTACGTGAAAAAAAATTTTTCAAAAGTTTTTGCTCATTTTCTCGGCTCTATGAGCACGTAGCGCCTTGTGTTTAGGCTCATTTTAATCACCTCAATTAGGTGCATACGGTAATGCAAAAAAACCTGCTCAAAATAAGCTCCATATGCCCAAACTCGAGCATCGACAATGTGCAAAAATTTGCCAAATTTTCAACGACGTGTTTCTCGGCTCTATGAGCACGTAGAAAGTTGTGCATAGGCTCATTTTAATGAACTCGATGAGCTGATTACGGTAATGCAAAAAAACCTGCTCAAAACGAGCTCCGTACGCCCAAACTGGAGCATCAAAAAATGCACAAATAAAAAAATTTCAAAATTAAATTTCGTCGGCTCCGTGAGCACCTACAAGGTTGTGCTCAGGATATGTTGTAGACAAAAAAATTCTGTACAAGAGCATCTAACACGCGTCTCTCAAAATGAGCACATTCTTCTGAAATGGAGCATCGAAAAGTTTACGTGAAAAAAAATTTTTCAAAAGTTTTTGCTCATTTTCTCGGCTCTATGAGCACGTAGCGCCTTGTGTTTAGGCTCATTTTAATCACCTCAATTAGGTGCATACGGTAATGCAAAAAAACCTGCTCAAAAAGAGCTCCATATGCCCAAACTCGAGCATCGACAATGTGCAAAAATTTGCCAAATTTTCAACGACGTGTTTCTCGGCTCTATGAGCACGTAGAAAGTTGTGCATAGGCTCATTTTAAAGAACTCGATGAGCTGATTACGGTAATGCAAAAAAACCTGCTCAAAACGAGCTCTGTACGCCCAAACTGGAGCATCAAAAAATGCACAAATAAAAAAATTTCAAAATTAAATTTCGTCGGCTCCGTGAGCACCTACAAGGTTGTGCTCAGGATATGTTGTAGACAAAAAAATTCTGTACCAGAGCATCTAAGACGCGTCTCTCAAAATGAGCACATTCTTCTGAAATGGAGCATCGAAAAGTTTACGTGAAAAAAAATTTTTCAAAAGTTTTTGCTCATTTTCTCGGCTCTATGAGCACGTAGCGCCTTGTGTTTAGGCTCATTTTAATCACCTCAATTAGATGCATACGGTAATGCAAAAAAACCTGCTCAAAAAGAGCTCCATATGCCCAAACTCGAGCATCGACAATGTGCAAAAATTTGCCAAATTTTCAACGACGTGTTTCTCGGCTCTATGAGCACGTAGAAAGTTGTGCATAGGCTCATTTTAATGAACTCGATGAGCTGATTACGGTAATGCAAAAAAACCTGCTCAAAACGAGCTCCGTACGCCCAAACTGGAGCATCAAAAAATGCACAAATAAAAAAATTTCAAAATTAAATTTCGTCGGCTCCGTGAGCACCTACAAGGTTGTGCTCAGGATATGTTGTAGACAAAAAAATTCTGTACAAGAGCATCTAACACGCGTCTCTCAAAATGAGCACATTCTTCTGAA
Source organism: Caenorhabditis plicata (assembly GCA_963931815.1). Taxonomy (NCBI): domain Eukaryota; kingdom Metazoa; phylum Nematoda; class Chromadorea; order Rhabditida; family Rhabditidae; genus Caenorhabditis; species Caenorhabditis plicata. The sequence goes on from OZ007494.1 coordinate 18,419,452, forward strand.
ATGGAGCATCGAAAAGTTTACGTGAAAAAAAATTTTTCAAAAGTTTTTGCTCATTTTCTCGGCTCTATGAGCACGTAGCGCCTTGTGTTTAGGCTCATTTTAATCACCTCAATTAGGTGCATACGGTAATGCAAAAAAACCTGCTCAAAAAGAGCTCCATATGCCCAAACTCGAGCATCGACAATGTGCAAAAATTTGCCAAATTTTCAACGACGTGTTTCTCGGCTCTATGAGCACGTAGAAAGTTGTGCATAGGCTCATTTTAAAGAACTCGATGAGCTGATTACGGTAATGCAAAAAAACCTGCTCAAAAAGAGCTCCGTACGCCCAAACTGGAGCATCAAAAAATGCACAAATAAAAAAATTTCAAAATTAAATTTCGTCGGCTCCGTGAGCACCTACAAGGTTGTGCTCAGGATATGTTGTAGACAAAAAAATTCTGTACAAGAGCATCTAACACGCGTCTCTCAAAATGAGCACATTCTTCTGAAATGGAGCATCGAAAAGTTTACGTGAAAAAAAATTTTTCAAAAGTTTTTGCTCATTTTCTCGGCTCTATGAGCACGTAGCGCTTTGTGTTTAGGCTCATTTTAATCACCTCAATTAGGTGCATACGGTAATGCAAAAAAACCTGCTCAAAAAGAGCTCCATATGCCCAAACTCGAGCATCGACAATGTGCAAAAATTTGCCAAATTTTCAACGACGTGTTTCTCGGCTCTATGAGCACGTAGAAAGTTGTGCATAGGCTCATTTTAAAGAACTCGATGAGCTGATTACGGTAATGCAAAAAAACCTGCTCAAAACGAGCTCCGTACGCCCAAACTGGAGCATCAAAAAATGCACAAATAAAAAAATTTCAAAATTAAATTTCGTCGGCTCCGTGAGCACCTACAAGGTTGTGCTCAGGATATGTTGTAGACAAAAAAATTCTGTACAAGAGCATCTAACACGCGTCTCTCAAAATGAGCACATTCTTCTGAAATGGAGCATCGAAAAGTTTACGTGAAAAAAAATTTTTCAAAAGTTTTTGCTCATTTTCTCGGCTCTATGAGCACGTAGCGCCTTGTGTTTAGGCTCATTTTAATCACCTCAATTAGGTGCATACGGTAATGCAAAAAAACCTGCTCAAAAAGAGCTCCATATGCCCAAACTCGAGCATCGACAATGTGCAAAAATTTGCCAAATTTTCAACGACGTGTTTCTCGGCTCTATGAGCACGTAGAAAGTTGTGCATAGGCTCATTTTAAAGAACTCGATGAGCTGATTACGGTAATGCAAAAAAACCTGCTCAAAACGAGCTCTGTACGCCCAAACTGGAGCATCAAAAAATGCACAAATAAAAAAATTTCAAAATTAAATTTCGTCGGCTCCGTGAGCACCTACAAGGTTGTGCTCAGGATATGTTGTAGACAAAAAAATTCTGTACAAGAGCATCTAAGACGCGTCTCTCAAAATGAGCACATTCTTCTGAAATGGAGCATCGAAAAGTTTACGTGAAAAAAAATTTTTCAAAAGTTTTTGCTCATTTTCTCGGCTCTATGAGCACGTAGCGCCTTGTGTTTAGGCTCATTTTAATCACCTCAATTAGGTGCATACGGTAATGCAAAAAAACCTGCTCAAAAAGAGCTCCATATGCCCAAACTCGAGCATCGACAATGTGCAAAAATTTGCCAAATTTTCAACGACGTGTTTCTCGGCTCTATGAGCACGTAGAAAGTTGTGCATAGGCTCATTTTAATGAACTCGATGAGCTGATTACGGTAATGCAAAAAAACCTGCTCAAAACGAGCTCCGTACGCCCAAACTGGAGCATCAAAAAATGCACAAATAAAAAAATTTCAAAATTAAATTTCGTCGGCTCCGTGAGCACCTACAAGGTTGTGCTCAGGATATGTTGTAGACAAAAAAATTCTGTACAAGAGCATCTAACACGCGTCTCTCAAAATGAGCACATTCTTCTGAAATGGAGCATCGAAAAGTTTACGTGAAAAAAAATTTTTCAAAAGTTTTTGCTCATTTTCTCGGCTCTATGAGCACGTAGCGCCTTGTGTTTAGGCTCATTTTAATCACCTCAATTAGGTGCATACGGTAATGCAAAAAAACCTGCTCAAAATAAGCTCCATATGCCCAAACTCGAGCATCGACAATGTGCAAAAATTTGCCAAATTTTCAACGACGTGTTTCTCGGCTCTATGAGCACGTAGAAAGTTGTGCATAGGCTCATTTTAATGAACTCGATGAGCTGATTACGGTAATGCAAAAAAACCTGCTCAAAACGAGCTCCGTACGCCCAAACTGGAGCATCAAAAAATGCACAAATAAAAAAATTTCAAAATTAAATTTCGTCGGCTCCGTGAGCACCTACAAGGTTGTGCTCAGGATATGTTGTAGACAAAAAAATTCTGTACAAGAGCATCTAACACGCGTCTCTCAAAATGAGCACATTCTTCTGAAATGGAGCATCGAAAAGTTTACGTGAAAAAAAATTTTTCAAAAGTTTTTGCTCATTTTCTCGGCTCTATGAGCACGTAGCGCCTTGTGTTTAGGCTCATTTTAATCACCTCAATTAGGTGCATACGGTAATGCAAAAAAACCTGCTCAAAAAGAGCTCCATATGCCCAAACTCGAGCATCGACAATGTGCAAAAATTTGCCAAATTTTCAACGACGTGTTTCTCGGCTCTATGAGCACGTAGAAAGTTGTGCATAGGCTCATTTTAAAGAACTCGATGAGCTGATTACGGTAATGCAAAAAAACCTGCTCAAAACGAGCTCTGTACGCCCAAACTGGAGCATCAAAAAATGCACAAATAAAAAAATTTCAAAATTAAATTTCGTCGGCTCCGTGAGCACCTACAAGGTTGTGCTCAGGATATGTTGTAGACAAAAAAATTCTGTACAAGAGCATCTAAGACGCGTCTCTCAAAATGAGCACATTCTTCTGAAATGGAGCATCGAAAAGTTTACGTGAAAAAAAATTTTTCAAAAGTTTTTGCTCATTTTCTCGGCTCTATGAGCACGTAGCGCCTTGTGTTTAGGCTCATTTTAATCACCTCAATTAGGTGCATACGGTAATGCAAAAAAACCTGCTCAAAAAGAGCTCCATATGCCCAAACTCGAGCATCGACAATGTGCAAAAATTTGCCAAATTTTCAACGACGTGTTTCTCGGCTCTATGAGCACGTAGAAAGTTGTGCATAGGCTCATTTTAATGAACTCGATGAGCTGATTACGGTAATGCAAAAAAACCTGCTCAAAACGAGCTCCGTACGCCCAAACTGGAGCATCAAAAAATGCACAAATAAAAAAATTTCAAAATTAAATTTCGTCGGCTCCGTGAGCACCTACAAGGTTGTGCTCAGGATATGTTGTAGACAAAAAAATTCTGTACAAGAGCATCTAACACGCGTCTCTCAAAATGAGCACATTCTTCTGAAATGGAGCATCGAAAAGTTTACGTGAAAAAAAATTTTTCAAAAGTTTTTGCTCATTTTCTCGGCTCTATGAGCACGTAGCGCCTTGTGTTTAGGCTCATTTTAATCACCTCAATTAGGTGCATACGGTAATGCAAAAAAACCTGCTCAAAAAGAGCTCCATATGCCCAAACTCGAGCATCGACAATGTGCAAAAATTTGCCAAATTTTCAACGACGTGTTTCTCGGCTCTATGAGCACGTAGAAAGTTGTGCATAGGCTCATTTTAAAGAACTCGATGAGCTGATTACGGTAATGCAAAAAAACCTGCTCAAAAAGAGCTCCGTACGCCCAAACTGGAGCATCAAAAAATGCACAAATAAAAAAATTTCAAAATTAAATTTCGTCGGCTCCGTGAGCACCTACAAGGTTGTGCTCAGGATATGTTGTAGACAAAAAAATTCTGTACAAGAGCATCTAACACGCGTCTCTCAAAATGAGCACATTCTTCTGAAATGGAGCATCGAAAAGTTTACGTGAAAAAAAATTTTTCAAAAGTTTTTGCTCATTTTCTCGGCTCTATGAGCACGTAGCGCCTTGTGTTTAGGCTCATTTTAATCACCTCAATTAGGTGCATACGGTAATGCAAAAAAACCTGCTCAAAAAGAGCTCCATATGCCCAAACTCGAGCATCGACAATGTGCAAAAATTTGCCAAATTTTCAACGACGTGTTTCTCGGCTCTATGAGCACGTAGAAAGTTGTGCATAGGCTCATTTTAAAGAACTCGATGAGCTGATTACGGTAATGCAAAAAAACCTGCTCAAAACGAGCTCCGTACGCCCAAACTGGAGCATCAAAAAATGCACAAATAAAAAAATTTCAAAATTAAATTTCGTCGGCTCCGTGAGCACCTACAAGGTTGTGCTCAGGATATGTTGTAGACAAAAAAATTCTGTACAAGAGCATCTAACACGCGTCTCTCAAAATGAGCACATTCTTCTGAAATGGAGCATCGAAAAGTTTACGTGAAAAAAAATTTTTCAAAAGTTTTTGCTCATTTTCTCGGCTCTATGAGCACGTAGCGCCTTGTGTTTAGGCTCATTTTAATCACCTCAATTAGGTGCATACGGTAATGCAAAAAAACCTGCTCAAAAAGAGCTCCATATGCCCAAACTCGAGCATCGACAATGTGCAAAAATTTGCCAAATTTTCAACGACGTGTTTCTCGGCTCTATGAGCACGTAGAAAGTTGTGCATAGGCTCATTTTAAAGAACTCGATGAGCTGATTACGGTAATGCAAAAAAACCTGCTCAAAACGAGCTCTGTACGCCCAAACTGGAGCATCAAAAAATGCACAAATAAAAAAATTTCAAAATTAAATTTCGTCGGCTCCGTGAGCACCTACAAGGTTGTGCTCAGGATATGTTGTAGACAAAAAAATTCTGTACAAGAGCATCTAACACGCGTCTCTCAAAATGAGCACATTCTTCTGAAATGGAGCATCGAAAAGTTTACGTGAAAAAAAATTTTTCAAAAGTTTTTGCTCATTTTCTCGGCTCTATGAGCACGTAGCGCCTTGTGTTTAGGCTCATTTTAATCACCTCAATTAGGTGCATACGGTAATGTAAAAAAACCTGCTCAAAAAGAGCTCCATATGCCCAAACTCGAGCATCGACAATGTGCAAAAATTTGCCAAATTTTCAACGACGTGTTTCTCGGCTCTATGAGCACGTAGAAAGTTGTGCATAGGCTCATTTTAAAGAACTCGATGAGCTGATTACGGTAATGCAAAAAAACCTGCTCAAAACGAGCTCCGTACGCCCAAACTGGAGCATCAAAAAATGCACAAATAAAAAAATTTCAAAATTAAATTTCGTCGGCTCCGTGAGCACCTACAAGGTTGTGCTCAGGATATGTTGTAGACAAAAAAATTCTGTACAAGAGCATCTAACACGCGTCTCTCAAAATGAGCACATTCTTCTGAAATGGAGCATCGAAAAGTTTACGTGAAAAAAAATTTTTCAAAAGTTTTTGCTCATTTTCTCGGCTCTATGAGCACGTAGCGCCTTGTGTTTAGGCTCATTTTAATCACCTCAATTAGGTGCATACGGTAATGCAAAAAAACCTGCTCAAAAAGAGCTCCATATGCCCAAACTCGAGCATCGACAATGTGCAAAAATTTGCCAAATTTTCAACGACGTGTTTCTCGGCTCTATGAGCACGTAGAAAGTTGTGCATAGGCTCATTTTAAAGAACTCGATGAGCTGATTACGGTAATGCAAAAAAACCTGCTCAAAACGAGCTCTGTACGCCCAAACTGGAGCATCAAAAAATGCACAAATAAAAAAATTTCAAAATTAAATTTCGTCGGCTCCGTGAGCACCTACAAGGTTGTGCTCAGGATATGTTGTAGACAAAAAAATTCTGTACAAGAGCATCTAAGACGCGTCTCTCAAAATGAGCACATTCTTCTGAAATGGAGCATCGAAAAGTTTACGTGAAAAAAAATTTTTCAAAAGTTTTTGCTCATTTTCTCGGCTCTATGAGCACGTAGCGCCTTGTGTTTAGGCTCATTTTAATCACCTCAATTAGGTGCATACGGTAATGTAAAAAAACCTGCTCAAAAAGAGCTCCATATGCCCAAACTCGAGCATCGACAATGTGCAAAAATTTGCCAAATTTTCAACGACGTGTTTCTCGGCTCTATGAGCACGTAGAAAGTTGTGCATAGGCTCATTTTAAAGAACTCGATGAGCTGATTACGGTAATGCAAAAAAACCTGCTCAAAACGAGCTCCGTACGCCCAAACTGGAGCATCAAAAAATGCACAAATAAAAAAATTTCAAAATTAAATTTCGTCGGCTCCGTGAGCACCTACAAGGTTGTGCTCAGGATATGTTGTAGACAAAAAAATTCTGTACAAGAGCATCTAACACGCGTCTCTCAAAATGAGCACATTCTTCTGAAATGGAGCATCGAAAAGTTTACGTGAAAAAAAATTTTTCAAAAGTTTTTGCTCATTTTCTCGGCTCTATGAGCACGTAGCGCCTTGTGTTTAGGCTCATTTTAATCACCTCAATTAGGTGCATACGGTAATGCAAAAAAACCTGCTCAAAAAGAGCTCCATATGCCCAAACTCGAGCATCGACAATGTGCAAAAATTTGCCAAATTTTCAACGACGTGTTTCTCGGCTCTATGAGCACGTAGAAAGTTGTGCATAGGCTCATTTTAAAGAACTCGATGAGCTGATTACGGTAATGCAAAAAAACCTGCTCAAAACGAGCTCTGTACGCCCAAACTGGAGCATCAAAAAATGCACAAATAAAAAAATTTCAAAATTAAATTTCGTCGGCTCCGTGAGCACCTACAAGGTTGTGCTCAGGATATGTTGTAGACAAAAAAATTCTGTACAAGAGCATCTAAGACGCGTCTCTCAAAATGAGCACATTCTTCTGAAATGGAGCATCGAAAAGTTTACGTGAAAAAAAATTTTTCAAAAGTTTTTGCTCATTTTCTCGGCTCTATGAGCACGTAGCGCCTTGTGTTTAGGCTCATTTTAATCACCTCAATTAGGTGCATACGGTAATGCAAAAAAACCTGCTCAAAAAGAGCTCCATATGCCCAAACTCGAGCATCGACAATGTGCAAAAATTTGCCAAATTTTCAACGACGTGTTTCTCGGCTCTATGAGCACGTAGAAAGTTGTGCATAGGCTCATTTTAATGAACTCGATGAGCTGATTACGGTAATGCAAAAAAACCTGCTCAAAACGAGCTCCGTACGCCCAAACTGGAGCATCAAAAAATGCACAAATAAAAAAATTTCAAAATTAAATTTCGTCGGCTCCGTGAGCACCTACAAGGTTGTGCTCAGGATATGTTGTAGACAAAAAAATTCTGTACAAGAGCATCTAACACGCGTCTCTCAAAATGAGCACATTCTTCTGAAATGGAGCATCGAAAAGTTTACGTGAAAAAAAATTTTTCAAAAGTTTTTGCTCATTTTCTCGGCTCTATGAGCACGTAGCGCCTTGTGTTTAGGCTCATTTTAATCACCTCAATTAGGTGCATACGGTAATGCAAAAAAACCTGCTCAAAATAAGCTCCATATGCCCAAACTCGAGCATCGACAATGTGCAAAAATTTGCCAAATTTTCAACGACGTGTTTCTCGGCTCTATGAGCACGTAGAAAGTTGTGCATAGGCTCATTTTAATGAACTCGATGAGCTGATTACGGTAATGCAAAAAAACCTGCTCAAAACGAGCTCCGTACGCCCAAACTGGAGCATCAAAAAATGCACAAATAAAAAAATTTCAAAATTAAATTTCGTCGGCTCCGTGAGCACCTACAAGGTTGTGCTCAGGATATGTTGTAGACAAAAAAATTCTGTACAAGAGCATCTAACACGCGTCTCTCAAAATGAGCACATTCTTCTGAAATGGAGCATCGAAAAGTTTACGTGAAAAAAAATTTTTCAAAAGTTTTTGCTCATTTTCTCGGCTCTATGAGCACGTAGCGCCTTGTGTTTAGGCTCATTTTAATCACCTCAATTAGGTGCATACGGTAATGCAAAAAAACCTGCTCAAAAAGAGCTCCATATGCCCAAACTCGAGCATCGACAATGTGCAAAAATTTGCCAAATTTTCAACGACGTGTTTCTCGGCTCTATGAGCACGTAGAAAGTTGTGCATAGGCTCATTTTAAAGAACTCGATGAGCTGATTACGGTAATGCAAAAAAACCTGCTCAAAACGAGCTCTGTACGCCCAAACTGGAGCATCAAAAAATGCACAAATAAAAAAATTTCAAAATTAAATTTCGTCGGCTCCGTGAGCACCTACAAGGTTGTGCTCAGGATATGTTGTAGACAAAAAAATTCTGTACAAGAGCATCTAAGACGCGTCTCTCAAAATGAGCACATTCTTCTGAAATGGAGCATCGAAAAGTTTACGTGAAAAAAAATTTTTCAAAAGTTTTTGCTCATTTTCTCGGCTCTATGAGCACGTAGCGCCTTGTGTTTAGGCTCATTTTAATCACCTCAATTAGGTGCATACGGTAATGCAAAAAAACCTGCTCAAAAAGAGCTCCATATGCCCAAACTCGAGCATCGACAATGTGCAAAAATTTGCCAAATTTTCAACGACGTGTTTCTCGGCTCTATGAGCACGTAGAAAGTTGTGCATAGGCTCATTTTAATGAACTCGATGAGCTGATTACGGTAATGCAAAAAAACCTGCTCAAAACGAGCTCCGTACGCCCAAACTGGAGCATCAAAAAATGCACAAATAAAAAAATTTCAAAATTAAATTTCGTCGGCTCCGTGAGCACCTACAAGGTTGTGCTCAGGATATGTTGTAGACAAAAAAATTCTGTACAAGAGCATCTAACACGCGTCTCTCAAAATGAGCACATTCTTCTGAAATGGAGCATCGAAAAGTTTACGTGAAAAAAAATTTTTCAAAAGTTTTTGCTCATTTTCTCGGCTCTATGAGCACGTAGCGCCTTGTGTTTAGGCTCATTTTAATCACCTCAATTAGGTGCATACGGTAATGCAAAAAAACCTGCTCAAAAAGAGCTCCATATGCCCAAACTCGAGCATCGACAATGTGCAAAAATTTGCCAAATTTTCAACGACGTGTTTCTCGGCTCTATGAGCACGTAGAAAGTTGTGCATAGGCTCATTTTAAAGAACTCGATGAGCTGATTACGGTAATGCAAAAAAACCTGCTCAAAAAGAGCTCCGTACGCCCAAACTGGAGCATCAAAAAATGCACAAATAAAAAAATTTCAAAATTAAATTTCGTCGGCTCCGTGAGCACCTACAAGGTTGTGCTCAGGATATGTTGTAGACAAAAAAATTCTGTACAAGAGCATCTAACACGCGTCTCTCAAAATGAGCACATTCTTCTGAAATGGAGCATCGAAAAGTTTACGTGAAAAAAAATTTTTCAAAAGTTTTTGCTCATTTTCTCGGCTCTATGAGCACGTAGCGCCTTGTGTTTAGGCTCATTTTAATCACCTCAATTAGGTGCATACGGTAATGCAAAAAAACCTGCTCAAAAAGAGCTCCATATGCCCAAACTCGAGCATCGACAATGTGCAAAAATTTGCCAAATTTTCAACGACGTGTTTCTCGGCTCTATGAGCACGTAGAAAGTTGTGCATAGGCTCATTTTAAAGAACTCGATGAGCTGATTACGGTAATGCAAAAAAACCTGCTCAAAACGAGCTCCGTACGCCCAAACTGGAGCATCAAAAAATGCACAAATAAAAAAATTTCAAAATTAAATTTCGTCGGCTCCGTGAGCACCTACAAGGTTGTGCTCAGGATATGTTGTAGACAAAAAAATTCTGTACAAGAGCATCTAACACGCGTCTCTCAAAATGAGCACATTCTTCTGAAATGGAGCATCGAAAAGTTTACGTGAAAAAAAATTTTTCAAAAGTTTTTGCTCATTTTCTCGGCTCTATGAGCACGTAGCGCCTTGTGTTTAGGCTCATTTTAATCACCTCAATTAGGTGCATACGGTAATGCAAAAAAACCTGCTCAAAAAGAGCTCCATATGCCCAAACTCGAGCATCGACAATGTGCAAAAATTTGCCAAATTTTCAACGACGTGTTTCTCGGCTCTATGAGCACGTAGAAAGTTGTGCATAGGCTCATTTTAATGAACTCGATGAGCTGATTACGGTAATGCAAAAAAACCTGCTCAAAACGAGCTCCGTACGCCCAAACTGGAGCATCAAAAAATGCACAAATAAAAAAATTTCAAAATTAAATTTCGTCGGCTCCGTGAGCACCTACAAGGTTGTGCTCAGGATATGTTGTAGACAAAAAAATTCTGTACAAGAGCATCTAACACGCGTCTCTCAAAATGAGCACATTCTTCTGAAATGGAGCATCGAAAAGTTTACGTGAAAAAAAATTTTTCAAAAGTTTTTGCTCATTTTCTCGGCTCTATGAGCACGTAGCGCCTTGTGTTTAGGCTCATTTTAATCACCTCAATTAGGTGCATACGGTAATGCAAAAAAACCTGCTCAAAAAGAGCTCCATATGCCCAAACTCGAGCATCGACAATGTGCAAAAATTTGCCAAATTTTCAACGACGTGTTTCTCGGCTCTATGAGCACGTAGAAAGTTGTGCATAGGCTCATTTTAAAGAACTCGATGAGCTGATTACGGTAATGCAAAAAAACCTGCTCAAAACGAGCTCTGTACGCCCAAACTGGAGCATCAAAAAATGCACAAATAAAAAAATTTCAAAATTAAATTTCGTCGGCTCCGTGAGCACCTACAAGGTTGTGCTCAGGATATGTTGTAGACAAAAAAATTCTGTACAAGAGCATCTAAGACGCGTCTCTCAAAATGAGCACATTCTTCTGAAATGGAGCATCGAAAAGTTTACGTGAAAAAAAATTTTTCAAAAGTTTTTGCTCATTTTCTCGGCTCTATGAGCACGTAGCGCCTTGTGTTTAGGCTCATTTTAATCACCTCAATTAGGTGCATACGGTAATGCAAAAAAACCTGCTCAAAAAGAGCTCCATATGCCCAAACTCGAGCATCGACAATGTGCAAAAATTTGCCAAATTTTCAACGACGTGTTTCTCGGCTCTATGAGCACGTAGAAAGTTGTGCATAGGCTCATTTTAATGAACTCGATGAGCTGATTACGGTAATGCAAAAAAACCTGCTCAAAACGAGCTCCGTACGCCCAAACTGGAGCATCAAAAAATGCACAAATAAAAAAATTTCAAAATTAAATTTCGTCGGCTCCGTGAGCACCTACAAGGTTGTGCTCAGGATATGTTGTAGACAAAAAAATTCTGTACAAGAGCATCTAACACGCGTCTCTCAAAATGAGCACATTCTTCTGAAATGGAGCATCGAAAAGTTTACGTGAAAAAAAATTTTTCAAAAGTTTTTGCTCATTTTCTCGGCTCTATGAGCACGTAGCGCCTTGTGTTTAGGCTCATTTTAATCACCTCAATTAGGTGCATACGGTAATGCAAAAAAACCTGCTCAAAAAGAGCTCCATATGCCCAAACTCGAGCATCGACAATGTGCAAAAATTTGCCAAATTTTCAACGACGTGTTTCTCGGCTCTATGAGCACGTAGAAAGTTGTGCATAGGCTCATTTTAAAGAACTCGATGAGCTGATTACGGTAATGCAAAAAAACCTGCTCAAAAAGAGCTCCGTACGCCCAAACTGGAGCATCAAAAAATGCACAAATAAAAAAATTTCAAAATTAAATTTCGTCGGCTCCGTGAGCACCTACAAGGTTGTGCTCAGGATATGTTGTAGACAAAAAAATTCTGTACAAGAGCATCTAACACGCGTCTCTCAAAATGAGCACATTCTTCTGAAATGGAGCATCGAAAAGTTTACGTGAAAAAAAATTTTTCAAAAGTTTTTGCTCATTTTCTCGGCTCTATGAGCACGTAGCGCCTTGTGTTTAGGCTCATTTTAATCACCTCAATTAGGTGCATACGGTAATGCAAAAAAACCTGCTCAAAAAGAGCTCCATATGCCCAAACTCGAGCATCGACAATGTGCAAAAATTTGCCAAATTTTCAACGACGTGTTTCTCGGCTCTATGAGCACGTAGAAAGTTGTGCATAGGCTCATTTTAAAGAACTCGATGAGCTGATTACGGTAATGCAAAAAAACCTGCTCAAAACGAGCTCCGTACGCCCAAACTGGAGCATCAAAAAATGCACAAATAAAAAAATTTCAAAATTAAATTTCGTCGGCTCCGTGAGCACCTACAAGGTTGTGCTCAGGATATGTTGTAGACAAAAAAATTCTGTACAAGAGCATCTAACACGCGTCTCTCAAAATGAGCACATTCTTCTGAAATGGAGCATCGAAAAGTTTACGTGAAAAAAAATTTTTCAAAAGTTTTTGCTCATTTTCTCGGCTCTATGAGCACGTAGCGCCTTGTGTTTAGGCTCATTTTAATCACCTCAATTAGGTGCATACGGTAATGCAAAAAAACCTGCTCAAAAAGAGCTCCATATGCCCAAACTCGAGCATCGACAATGTGCAAAAATTTGCCAAATTTTCAACGACGTGTTTCTCGGCTCTATGAGCACGTAGAAAGTTGTGCATAGGCTCATTTTAAAGAACTCGATGAGCTGATTACGGTAATGCAAAAAAACCTGCTTAAAACGAGCTCCGTACGCCCAAACTGGAGCATCAAAAAATGCACAAATAAAAAAATTTCAAAATTAAATTTCGTCGGCTCCGTGAGCACCTACAAGGTTGTGCTCAGGATATGTTGTAGACAAAAAAATTCTGTACAAGAGCATCTAACACGCGTCTCTCAAAATGAGCACATTCTTCTGAAATGGAGCATCGAAAAGTTTACGTGAAAAAAAATTTTTCAAAAGTTTTTGCTCGTTTTCTCGGCTCTATGAGCACGTAGCGCCTTGTGTTTAGGCTCATTTTAATCACCTCAATTAGGTGCATAGGGTAATGCAAAAAAACCTGCTCAAAAAGAGCTCCGTACGCCCAAACTGGAGCATCAAAAAATGCACAAATAAAAAAATTTCAAAATTAAATTTCGTCGGCTCCGTGAGCACCTACAAGGTTGTGCTCAGGATATGTTGTAGACAAAAAAATTCTGTACAAGAGCATCTAACACGCGTCTCTCAAAATGAGCACATTCTTCTGAAATGGAGCATCGAAAAGTTTACGTGAAAAAAAATTTTTCAAAAGTTTTTGCTCATTTTCTCGGCTCTATGAGCACGTAGCGCCTTGTGTTTAGGCTCATTTTAATCACCTCAATTAGGTGCATACGGTAATGCAAAAAAACCTGCTCAAAAAGAGCTCCATATGCCCAAACTCGAGCATCGACAATGTGCAAAAATTTGCCAAATTTTCAACGACGTGTTTCTCGGCTCTATGAGCACGTAGAAAGTTGTGCATAGGCTCATTTTAAAGAACTCGATGAGCTGATTACGGTAATGCAAAAAAACCTGCTCAAAACGAGCTCCGTACGCCCAAACTGGAGCATCAAAAAATGCACAAATAAAAAAATTTCAAAATTAAATTTCGTCGGCTCCGTGAGCACCTACAAGGTTGTGCTCAGGATATGTTGTAGACAAAAAAATTCTGTACAAGAGCATCTAACACGCGTCTCTCAAAATGAGCACATTCTTCTGAAATGGAGCATCGAAAAGTTTACGTGAAAAAAAATTTTTCAAAAGTTTTTGCTCATTTTCTCGGCTCTATGAGCACGTAGCGCCTTGTGTTTAGGCTCATTTTAATCACCTCAATTAGGTGCATACGGTAATGCAAAAAAACCTGCTCAAAAAGAGCTACATATGCCCAAACTCGAGCATCGACAATGTGCAAAAATTTGCCAAATTTTCAACGACGTGTTTCTCGGCTCTATGAGCACGTAGAAAGTTGTGCATAGGCTCATTTTAAAGAACTCGATGAGCTGATTACGGTAATGCAAAAAAACCTGCTCAAAACGAGCTCCGTACGCCCAAACTGGAGCATCAAAAAATGCACAAATAAAAAAATTTCAAAATTAAATTTCGTCGGCTCCGTGAGCACCTACAAGGTTGTGCTCAGGATATGTTGTAGACAAAAAAATTCTGTACAAGAGCATCTAACACGCGTCTCTCAAAATGAGCACATTCTTCTGAAATGGAGCATCGAAAAGTTTACGTGAAAAAAATTTTTTCAAAAGTTTTTGCTCATTTTCTCGGCTCTATGAGCACGTAGCGCCTTGTGTTTAGGCTCATTTTAATCACCTCAATTAGGTACATACGGTAATGCAAAAAAACCTGCTCAAAAAGAGCTCCATATGCCCAAACTCGAGCATCAAAAAATGCACAAATAAAAAAATTTCAAAATTAAATTTCGTCGGCTCCGTGAGCACCTACAAGGTTGTGCTCAGGATATGTTGTAGACAAAAAAATTCTGTACAAGAGCATCTAACACGCGTCTCTCAAAATGAGCACATTCTTCTGAAATGGAGCATCGAAAAGTTTACGTGAAAAAAAATTTTTCAAAAGTTTTTGCTCATTTTCTCGGCTCTATGAGCACGTAGCGCCTTGTGTTTAGGCTCATTTTAATCACCTCAATTAGGTGCATACGGTAATGTAAAAAAACCTGCTCAAAAAGAGCTCCATATGCCCAAACTCGAGCATCGACAATGTGCAAAAATTTGCCAAATTTTCAACGACGTGTTTCTCGGCTCTATGAGCACGTAGAAAGTTGTGCATAGGCTCATTTTAAAGAACTCGATGAGCTGATTACGGTAATGCAAAAAAACCTGCTCAAAACGAGCTCCGTACGCCCAAACTGGAGCATCAAAAAATGCACAAATAAAAAAATTTCAAAATTAAATTTCGTCGGCTCCGTGAGCACCTACAAGGTTGTGCTCAGGATATGTTGTAGACAAAAAAATTCTGTACAAGAGCATCTAACACGCGTCTCTCAAAATGAGCACATTCTTCTGAAATGGAGCATCGAAAAGTTTACGTGAAAAAAAATTTTTCAAAAGTTTTTGCTCATTTTCTCGGCTCTATGAGCACGTAGCGCCTTGTGTTTAGGCTCATTTTAATCACCTCAATTAGGTGCATACGGTAATGTAAAAAAACCTGCTCAAAAAGAGCTCCATATGCCCAAACTCGAGCATCGACAATGTGCAAAAATTTGCCAAATTTTCAACGACGTGTTTCTCGGCTCTATGAGCACGTAGAAAGTTGTGCATAGGCTCATTTTAAAGAACTCGATGAGCTGATTACGGTAATGCAAAAAAACCTGCTCAAAACGAGCTCCGTACGCCCAAACTGGAGCATCAAAAAATGCACAAATAAAAAAATTTCAAAATTAAATTTCGTCGGCTCCGTGAGCACCTACAAGGTTGTGCTCAGGATATGTTGTAGACAAAAAAATTCTGTACAAGAGCATCTAACACGCGTCTCTCAAAATGAGCACATTCTTCTGAAATGGAGCATCGAAAAGTTTACGTGAAAAAAAATTTTTCAAAAGTTTTTGCTCATTTTCTCGGCTCTATGAGCACGTAGCGCCTTGTGTTTAGGCTCATTTTAATCACCTCAATTAGGTGCATACGGTAATGCAAAAAAACCTGCTCAAAAAGAGCTCCATATGCCCAAACTCGAGCATCGACAATGTGCAAAAATTTGCCAAATTTTCAACGACGTGTTTCTCGGCTCTATGAGCACGTAGAAAGTTGTGCATAGGCTCATTTTAAAGAACTCGATGAGCTGATTACGGTAATGCAAAAAAACCTGCTCAAAACGAGCTCCGTACGCCCAAACTGGAGCATCAAAAAATGCACAAATAAAAAAATTTCAAAATTAAATTTCGTCGGCTCCGTGAGCACCTACAAGGTTGTGCTCAGGATATGTTGTAGACAAAAAAATTCTGTACAAGAGCATCTAACACGCGTCTCTCAAAATGAGCACATTCTTCTGAAATGGAGCATCGAAAAGTTTACGTGAAAAAAAATTTTTCAAAAGTTTTTGCTCATTTTCTCGGCTCTATGAGCACGTAGCGCCTTGTGTTTAGGCTCATTTTAATCACCTCAATTAGGTGCATACGGTAATGCAAAAAAACCTGCTCAAAAAGAGCTCCATATGCCCAAACTCGAGCATCGACAATGTGCAAAAATTTGCCAAATTTTCAACGACGTGTTTCTCGGCTCTATGAGCACGTAGAAAGTTGTGCATAGGCTCATTTTAAAGAACTCGATGAGCTGATTACGGTAATGCAAAAAAACCTGCTCAAAAAGAGCTCCGTACGCCCAAACTGGAGCATCAAAAAATGCACAAATAAAAAAATTTCAAAATTAAATTTCGTCGGCTCCGTGAGCACCTACAAGGTTGTGCTCAGGATATGTTGTAGACAAAAAAATTCTGTACAAGAGCATCTAACACGCGTCTCTCAAAATGAGCACATTCTTCTGAAATGGAGCATCGAAAAGTTTACGTGAAAAAAAATTTTTCAAAAGTTTTTGCTCATTTTCTCGGCTCTATGAGCACGTAGCGCCTTGTGTTTAGGCTCATTTTAATCACCTCAATTAGGTGCATACGGTAATGCAAAAAAACCTGCTCAAAAAGAGCTCCATATGCCCAAACTCGAGCATCGACAATGTGCAAAAATTTGCCAAATTTTCAACGACGTGTTTCTCGGCTCTATGAGCACGTAGAAAGTTGTGCATAGGCTCATTTTAAAGAACTCGATGAGCTGATTACGGTAATGCAAAAAAACCTGCTCAAAACGAGCTCCGTACGCCCAAACTGGAGCATCAAAAAATGCACAAATAAAAAAATTTCAAAATTAAATTTCGTCGGCTCCGTGAGCACCTACAAGGTTGTGCTCAGGATATGTTGTAGACAAAAAAATTCTGTACAAGAGCATCTAACACGCGTCTCTCAAAATGAGCACATTCTTCTGAAATGGAGCATCGAAAAGTTTACGTGAAAAAAAATTTTTCAAAAGTTTTTGCTCATTTTCTCGGCTCTATGAGCACGTAGCGCCTTGTGTTTAGGCTCATTTTAATCACCTCAATTAGGTGCATACGGTAATGCAAAAAAACCTGCTCAAAAAGAGCTACATATGCCCAAACTCGAGCATCGACAATGTGCAAAAATTTGCCAAATTTTCAACGACGTGTTTCTCGGCTCTATGAGCACGTAGAAAGTTGTGCATAGGCTCATTTTAAAGAACTCGATGAGCTGATTACGGTAATGCAAAAAAACCTGCTCAAAACGAGCTCCGTACGCCCAAACTGGAGCATCAAAAAATGCACAAATAAAAAAATTTCAAAATTAAATTTCGTCGGCTCCGTGAGCACCTACAAGGTTGTGCTCAGGATATGTTGTAGACAAAAAAATTCTGTACAAGAGCATCTAACACGCGTCTCTCAAAATGAGCACATTCTTCTGAAATGGAGCATCGAAAAGTTTACGTGAAAAAAATTTTTTCAAAAGTTTTTGCTCATTTTCTCGGCTCTATGAGCACGTAGCGCCTTGTGTTTAGGCTCATTTTAATCACCTCAATTAGGTACATACGGTAATGCAAAAAAACCTGCTCAAAAAGAGCTCCATATGCCCAAACTCGAGCATCGACAATGTGCAAAAATTTGCCAAATTTTCAACGACGTGTTTCTCGGCTCTATGAGCACGTAGAAAGTTGTGCATAGGCTCATTTTAAAGAACTCGATGAGCTGATTACGGTAATGCAAAAAAACCTGCTCAAAACGAGCTCCGTACGCCCAAACTGGAGCATCAAAAAATGCACAAATAAAAAAATTTCAAAATTAAATTTCGTCGGCTCCGTGAGCACCTACAAGGTTGTGCTCAGGATATGTTGTAGACAAAAAAATTCTGTACAAGAGCATCTAACACGCGTCTCTCAAAATGAGCACATTCTTCTGAAATGGAGCATCGAAAAGTTTACGTGAAAAAAAATTTTTCAAAAGTTTTTGCTCATTTTCTCGGCTCTATGAGCACGTAGCGCCTTGTGTTTAGGCTCATTTTAATCACCTCAATTAGGTGCATACGGTAATGCAAAAAAACCTGCTCAAAAAGAGCTACATATGCCCAAACTCGAGCATCGACAATGTGCAAAAATTTGCCAAATTTTCAACGACGTGTTTCTCGGCTCTATGAGCACGTAGAAAGTTGTGCATAGGCTCATTTTAAAGAACTCGATGAGCTGATTACGGTAATGCAAAAAAACCTGCTCAAAAAGAGCTACATATGCCCAAACTCGAGCATCGACAATGTGCAAAAATTTGCCAAATTTTCAACGACGTGTTTCTCGGCTCTATGAGCACGTAGAAAGTTGTGCATAGGCTCATTTTAAAGAACTCGATGAGCTGATTACGGTAATGCAAAAAAACCTGCTCAAAAAGAGCTCCATATGCCCAAACTCGAGCATCGACAATGTGCAAAAATTTGCCAAATTTTCAACGACGTGTTTCTCGGCTCTATGAGCACGTAGAAAGTTGTGCATAGGCTCATTTTAAAGAACTCGATGAGCTGATTACGGTAATGCAAAAAAACCTGCTCAAAACGAGCTCCGTACGCCCAAACTGGAGCATCAAAAAATGCACAAATAAAAAAATTTCAAAATTAAATTTCGTCGGCTCCGTGAGCACCTACAAGGTTGTGCTCAGGATATGTTGTAGACAAAAAAATTCTGTACAAGAGCATCTAACACGCGTCTCTCAAAATGAGCACATTCTTCTGAAATGGAGCATCGAAAAGTTTACGTGAAAAAAAATTTTTCAAAAGTTTTTGCTCATTTTCTCGGCTCTATGAGCACGTAGCGCCTTGTGTTTAGGCTCATTTTAATCACCTCAATTAGGTGCATACGGTAATGCAAAAAAACCTGCTCAAAAAGAGCTACATATGCCCAAACTCGAGCATCGACAATGTGCAAAAATTTGCCAAATTTTCAACGACGTGTTTCTCGGCTCTATGAGCACGTAGAAAGTTGTGCATAGGCTCATTTTAAAGAACTCGATGAGCTGATTACGGTAATGCAAAAAAACCTGCTCAAAACAAGCTCCGTACGCCCAAACTGGAGCATCAAAAAATGCACAAATAAAAAAATTTCAAAATTAAATTTCGTCGGCTCCGTGAGCACCTACAAGGTTGTGCTCAGGATATGTTGTAGACAAAAAAATTCTGTACAAGAGCATCTAACACGCGTCTCTCAAAATGAGCACATTCTTCTGAAATGGAGCATCGAAAAGTTTACGTGAAAAAAAATTTTTCAAAAGTTTTTGCTCATTTTCTCGGCTCTATGAGCACGTAGCGCCTTGTGTTTAGGCTCATTTTAATCACCTCAATTAGGTGCATACGGTAATGCAAAAAAACCTGCTCAAAAAGAGCTCCATATGCCCAAACTCGAGCATCGACAATGTGCAAAAATTTGCCAAATTTTCAACGACGTGTTTCTCGGCTCTATGAGCACGTAGAAAGTTGTGCATAGGCTCATTTTAAAGAACTCGATGAGCTGATTACGGTAATGCAAAAAAACTTGCTCAAAACGAGCTCCGTACGCCCAAACTGGAGCATCAAAAAATGCACAAATAAAAAAATTTCAAAATTAAATTTCGTCGGCTCCGTGAGCACCTACAAGGTTGTGCTCAGGATATGTTGTAGACAAAAAAATTCTGTACAAGAGCATCTAACACGCGTCTCTCAAAATGAGCACATTCTTCTGAAATGGAGCATCGAAAAGTTTACGTGAAAAAAAATTTTTCAAAAGTTTTTGCTCATTTTCTCGGCTCTATGAGCACGTAGCGCCTTGTGTTTAGGCTCATTTTAATCACCTCAATTAGGTGCATACGGTAATGCAAAAAAACCTGCTCAAAAAGAGCTCCATATGCCCAAACTCGAGCATCGACAATGTGCAAAAATTTGCCAAATTTTCAACGACGTGTTTCTCGGCTCTATGAGCACGTAGAAAGTTGTGCATAGGCTCATTTTAAAGAACTCGATGAGCTGATTACGGTAATGCAAAAAAACCTGCTCAAAACGAGCTCCGTACGCCCAAACTGGAGCATCAAAAAATGCACAAATAAAAAAATTTCAAAATTAAATTTCGTCGGCTCCGTGAGCACCTACAAGGTTGTGCTCAGGATATGTTGTAGACAAAAAAATTCTGTACAAGAGCATCTAACACGCGTCTCTCAAAATGAGCACATTCTTCTGAAATGGAGCATCGAAAAGTTTACGTGAAAAAAAATTTTTCAAAAGTTTTTGCTCATTTTCTCGGCTCTATGAGCACGTAGCGCCTTGTGTTTAGGCTCATTTTAATCACCTCAATTAGGTGCATACGGTAATGCAAAAAAACCTGCTCAAAAAGAGCTCCATATGCCCAAACTCGAGCATCGACAATGTGCAAAAATTTGCCAAATTTTCAACGACGTGTTTCTCGGCTCTATGAGCACGTAGAAAGTTGTGCATAGGCTCATTTTAAAGAACTCGATGAGCTGATTACGGTAATGCAAAAAAACCTGCTCAAAACGAGCTCCGTACGCCCAAACTGGAGCATCAAAAAATGCACAAATAAAAAAATTTCAAAATTAAATTTCGTCGGCTCCGTGAGCACCTACAAGGTTGTGCTCAGGATATGTTGTAGACAAAAAAATTCTGTACAAGAGCATCTAACACGCGTCTCTCAAAATGAGCACATTCTTCTGAAATGGAGCATCGAAAAGTTTACGTGAAAAAAAATTTTTCAAAAGTTTTTGCTCATTTTCTCGGCTCTATGAGCACGTAGCGCCTTGTGTTTAGGCTCATTTTAATCACCTCAATTAGGTGCATACGGTAATGCAAAAAAACCTGCTCAAAAAGAGCTCCATATGCCCAAACTCGAGCATCGACAATGTGCAAAAATTTGCCAAATTTTCAACGACGTGTTTCTCGGCTCTATGAGCACGTAGAAAGTTGTGCATAG
This sequence comes from Caenorhabditis plicata, assembly GCA_963931815.1. NCBI lineage: Eukaryota > Metazoa > Nematoda > Chromadorea > Rhabditida > Rhabditidae > Caenorhabditis > Caenorhabditis plicata. The sequence goes on from OZ007494.1 coordinate 18,440,329, forward strand.
GCTCATTTTAAAGAACTCGATGAGCTGATTACGGTAATGCAAAAAAACCTGCTCAAAACGAGCTCCGTACGCCCAAACTGGAGCATCAAAAAATGCACAAATAAAAAAATTTCAAAATTAAATTTCGTCGGCTCCGTGAGCACCTACAAGGTTGTGCTCAGGATATGTTGTAGACAAAAAAATTCTGTACAAGAGCATCTAACACGCGTCTCTCAAAATGAGCACATTCTTCTGAAATGGAGCATCGAAAAGTTTACGTGAAAAAAAATTTTTCAAAAGTTTTTGCTCATTTTCTCGGCTCTATGAGCACGTAGCGCCTTGTGTTTAGGCTTATTTTAATCACCTCAATTAGGTGCATACGGTAATGCAAAAAAACCTGCTCAAAAAGAGCTCCATATGCCCAAACTCGAGCATCGACAATGTGCAAAAATTTGCCAAATTTTCAACGACGTGTTTCTCGGCTCTATGAGCACGTAGAAAGTTGTGCATAGGCTCATTTTAAAGAACTCGATGAGCTGATTACGGTAATGCAAAAAAACCTGCTCAAAACGAGCTCCGTACGCCCAAACTGGAGCATCAAAAAATGCACAAATAAAAAAATTTCAAAATTAAATTTCGTCGGCTCCGTGAGCACCTACAAGGTTGTGCTCAGGATATGTTGTAGACAAAAAAATTCTGTACAAGAGCATCTAACACGCGTCTCTCAAAATGAGCACATTCTTCTGAAATGGAGCATCGAAAAGTTTACGTGAAAAAAAATTTTTCAAAAGTTTTTGCTCATTTTCTCGGCTCTATGAGCACGTAGCGCCTTGTGTTTAGGCTCATTTTAATCACCTCAATTAGGTGCATACGGTAATGCAAAAAAACCTGCTCAAAAAGAGCTCCATATGCCCAAACTCGAGCATCGACAATGTGCAAAAATTTGCCAAATTTTCAACGACGTGTTTCTCGGCTCTATGAGCACGTAGAAAGTTGTGCATAGGCTCATTTTAAAGAACTCGATGAGCTGATTACGGTAATGCAAAAAAACCTGCTCAAAACGAGCTCCGTACGCCCAAACTGGAGCATCAAAAAATGCACAAATAAAAAAATTTCAAAATTAAATTTCGTCGGCTCCGTGAGCACCTACAAGGTTGTGCTCAGGATATGTTGTAGACAAAAAAATTCTGTACAAGAGCATCTAACACGCGTCTCTCAAAATGAGCACATTCTTCTGAAATGGAGCATCGAAAAGTTTACGTGAAAAAAAATTTTTCAAAAGTTTTTGCTCATTTTCTCGGCTCTATGAGCACGTAGCGCCTTGTGTTTAGGCTCATTTTAATCACCTCAATTAGGTGCATACGGTAATGCAAAAAAACCTTCATAAAAAAGAGCTACATATGCCCAAACTCGAGCATCGACAATGTGCAAAAATTTGCCAAATTTTCAACGACGTGTTTCTCGGCTCTATGAGCACGTAGAAAGTTGTGCATAGGCTCATTTTAAAGAACTCGATGAGCTGATTACGGTAATGCAAAAAAACCTGCTCAAAACGAGCTCCGTACGCCCAAACTGGAGCATCAAAAAATGCACAAATAAAAAAATTTCAAAATTAAATTTCGTCGGCTCCGTGAGCACCTACAAGGTTGTGCTCAGGATATGTTGTAGACAAAAAAATTCTGTACAAGAGCATCTAACACGCGTCTCTCAAAATGAGCACATTCTTCTGAAATGGAGCATCGAAAAGTTTACGTGAAAAAAAATTTTTCAAAAGTTTTTGCTCATTTTCTCGGCTCTATGAGCACGTAGCGCCTTGTGTTTAGGCTCATTTTAATCACCTCAATTAGGTACATACGGTAATGCAAAAAAACCTGCTCAAAAAGAGCTCCATATGCCCAAACTCGAGCATCGACAATGTGCAAAAATTTGCCAAATTTTCAACGACGTGTTTCTCGGCTCTATGAGCACGTAGAAAGTTGTGCATAGGCTCATTTTAAAGAACTCGATGAGCTGATTACGGTAATGCAAAAAAACCTGCTCAAAACGAGCTCCGTACGCCCAAACTGGAGCATCAAAAAATGCACAAATAAAAAAATTTCAAAATTAAATTTCGTCGGCTCCGTGAGCACCTACAAGGTTGTGCTCAGGATATGTTGTAGACAAAAAAATTCTGTACAAGAGCATCTAACACGCGTCTCTCAAAATGAGCACATTCTTCTGAAATGGAGCATCGAAAAGTTTACGTGAAAAAAAATTTTTCAAAAGTTTTTGCTCATTTTCTCGGCTCTATGAGCACGTAGCGCCTTGTGTTTAGGCTCATTTTTATCACCTCAATTAGGTGCATACGGTAATGCAAAAAAACCTTCATAAAAAAGAGCTACATATGCCCAAACTCGAGCATCGACAATGTGCAAAAATTTGCCAAATTTTCAACGACGTGTTTCTCGGCTCTATGAGCACGTAGAAAGTTGTGCATAGGCTCATTTTAAAGAACTCGATGAGCTGATTACGGTAATGCAAAAAAACCTGCTCAAAACGAGCTCCGTACGCCCAAACTGGAGCATCAAAAAATGCACAAATAAAAAAATTTCAAAATTAAATTTCGTCGGCTCCGTGAGCACCTACAAGGTTGTGCTCAGGATATGTTGTAGACAAAAAAATTCTGTACAAGAGCATCTAACACGCGTCTCTCAAAATGAGCACATTCTTCTGAAATGGAGCATCGAAAAGTTTACGTGAAAAAAAATTTTTCAAAAGTTTTTGCTCATTTTCTCGGCTCTATGAGCACGTAGCGCCTTGTGTTTAGGCTCATTTTAATCACCTCAATTAGGTACATACGGTAATGCAAAAAAACCTGCTCAAAAAGAGCTCCATATGCCCAAACTCGAGCATCGACAATGTGCAAAAATTTGCCAAATTTTCAACGACGTGTTTCTCGGCTCTATGAGCACGTAGAAAGTTGTGCATAGGCTCATTTTAAAGAACTCGATGAGCTGATTACGGTAATGCAAAAAAACCTGCTCAAAACGAGCTCCGTACGCCCAAACTGGAGCATCAAAAAATGCACAAATAAAAAAATTTCAAAATTAAATTTCGTCGGCTCCGTGAGCACCTACAAGGTTGTGCTCAGGATATGTTGTAGACAAAAAAATTCTGTACAAGAGCATCTAACACGCGTCTCTCAAAATGAGCACATTCTTCTGAAATGGAGCATCGAAAAGTTTACGTGAAAAAAAATTTTTCAAAAGTTTTTGCTCATTTTCTCGGCTCTATGAGCACGTAGCGCCTTGTGTTTAGGCTCATTTTTATCACCTCAATTAGGTGCATACGGTAATGCAAAAAAACCTGCTCAAAAAGAGCTCCATATGCCCAAACTCGAGCATCGACAATGTGCAAAAATTTGCCAAATTTTCAACGACGTGTTTCTCGGCTCTATGAGCACGTAGAAAGTTGTGCATAGGCTCATTTTAAAGAACTCGATGAGCTGATTACGGTAATGCAAAAAAAACCTGCTCAAACCGAGCTCCGTACGCCCAAACTGGAGCATCAAAAAATGCACAAATAAAAAAATTTCAAAATTAAATTTCGTCGGCTCCGTGAGCACCTACAAGGTTGTGCTCAGGATATGTTGTAGACAAAAAAATTCTGTACAAGAGCATCTAACACGCGTCTCTCAAAATGAGCACATTCTTCTGAAATGGAGCATCGAAAAGTTTACGTGAAAAAAATTTTTTCAAAAGTTTTTGCTCATTTTCTCGGCTCTATGAGCACGTAGCGCCTTGTGTTTAGGCTTATTTTAATCACCTCAATTAGGTGCATACGGTAATGCAAAAAAACCTGCTCAAAAAGAGCTCCATATGCCCAAACTCGAGCATCGACAATGTGCAAAAATTTGCCAAATTTTCAACGACGTGTTTCTCGGCTCTATGAGCACGTAGAAAGTTGTGCATAGGCTCATTTTAATGAACTCGATGAGCTGATTACGGTAATGCAAAAAAACCTGCTCAAAACGAGCTCCGTACGCCCAAACTGGAGCATCAAAAAATGCACAAATAAAAAAATTTCAAAATTAAATTTCGTCGGCTCCGTGAGCACCTACAAGGTTGTGCTCAGGATATGTTGTAGACAAAAAAATTCTGTACAAGAGCATCTAACACGCGTCTCTCAAAATGAGCACATTCTTCTGAAATGGAGCATCGAAAAGTTTACGTGAAAAAAAATTTTTCAAAAGTTTTTGCTCATTTTCTCGGCTCTATGAGCACGTAGCGCCTTGTGTTTAGGCTCATTTTAATCACCTCAATTAGGTGCATACGGTAATGCAAAAAAACCTGCTCAAAAAGAGCTCCATATGCCCAAACTCGAGCATCGACAATGTGCAAAAATTTGCCAAATTTTCAACGACGTGTTTCTCGGCTCTATGAGCACGTAGAAAGTTGTGCATAGGCTCATTTTAAAGAACTCGATGAGCTGATTACGGTAATGCAAAAAAACCTGCTTAAAACGAGCTCCGTACGCCCAAACTGGAGCATCAAAAAATGCACAAATAAAAAAATTTCAAAATTAAATTTCGTCGGCTCCGTGAGCACCTACAAGGTTGTGCTCAGGATATGTTGTAGACAAAAAAATTCTGTACAAGAGCATCTAACACGCGTCTCTCAAAATGAGCACATTCTTCTGAAATGGAGCATCGAAAAGTTTACGTGAAAAAAAATTTTTCAAAAGTTTTTGCTCGTTTTCTCGGCTCTATGAGCACGTAGCGCCTTGTGTTTAGGCTCATTTTAATCACCTCAATTAGGTGCATAGGGTAATGCAAAAAAACCTGCTCAAAAAGAGCTCCGTACGCCCAAACTGGAGCATCAAAAAATGCACAAATAAAAAAATTTCAAAATTAAATTTCGTCGGCTCCGTGAGCACCTACAAGGTTGTGCTCAGGATATGTTGTAGACAAAAAAATTCTGTACAAGAGCATCTAACACGCGTCTCTCAAAATGAGCACATTCTTCTGAAATGGAGCATCGAAAAGTTTACGTGAAAAAAAATTTTTCAAAAGTTTTTGCTCATTTTCTCGGCTCTATGAGCACGTAGCGCCTTGTGTTTAGGCTCATTTTAATCACCTCAATTAGGTGCATACGGTAATGCAAAAAAACCTGCTCAAAAAGAGCTCCATATGCCCAAACTCGAGCATCGACAATGTGCAAAAATTTGCCAAATTTTCAACGACGTGTTTCTCGGCTCTATGAGCACGTAGAAAGTTGTGCATAGGCTCATTTTAAAGAACTCGATGAGCTGATTACGGTAATGCAAAAAAACCTGCTCAAAACGAGCTCCGTACGCCCAAACTGGAGCATCAAAAAATGCACAAATAAAAAAATTTCAAAATTAAATTTCGTCGGCTCCGTGAGCACCTACAAGGTTGTGCTCAGGATATGTTGTAGACAAAAAAATTCTGTACAAGAGCATCTAACACGCGTCTCTCAAAATGAGCACATTCTTCTGAAATGGAGCATCGAAAAGTTTACGTGAAAAAAAATTTTTCAAAAGTTTTTGCTCATTTTCTCGGCTCTATGAGCACGTAGCGCCTTGTGTTTAGGCTCATTTTAATCACCTCAATTAGGTGCATACGGTAATGCAAAAAAACCTGCTCAAAAAGAGCTACATATGCCCAAACTCGAGCATCGACAATGTGCAAAAATTTGCCAAATTTTCAACGACGTGTTTCTCGGCTCTATGAGCACGTAGAAAGTTGTGCATAGGCTCATTTTAAAGAACTCGATGAGCTGATTACGGTAATGCAAAAAAACCTGCTCAAAACGAGCTCCGTACGCCCAAACTGGAGCATCAAAAAATGCACAAATAAAAAAATTTCAAAATTAAATTTCGTCGGCTCCGTGAGCACCTACAAGGTTGTGCTCAGGATATGTTGTAGACAAAAAAATTCTGTACAAGAGCATCTAACACGCGTCTCTCAAAATGAGCACATTCTTCTGAAATGGAGCATCGAAAAGTTTACGTGAAAAAAAAATTTTTCAAAAGTTTTTGCTCATTTTCTCGGCTCTATGAGCACGTAGCGCCTTGTGTTTAGGCTCATTTTAATCACCTCAATTAGGTGCATACGGTAATGCAGAAAAACCTGCTCAAAAAGAGCTCCATATGCCCAAACTCGAGCATCGACAATGTGCAAAAATTTGCCAAATTTTCAACGACGTGTTTCTCGGCTCTATGAGCACGTAGAAAGTTGTGCATAGGCTCATTTTAAAGAACTCGATGAGCTGATTACGGTAATGCAAAAAAACCTGCTCAAAACGAGCTCCGTACGCCCAAACTGGAGCATCAAAAAATGCACAAATAAAAAAATTTCAAAATTAAATTTCGTCGGCTCCGTGAGCACCTACAAGGTTGTGCTCAGGATATGTTGTAGACAAAAAAATTCTGTACAAGAGCATCTAACACGCGTCTCTCAAAATGAGCACATTCTTCTGAAATGGAGCATCGAAAAGTTTACGTGAAAAAAAATTTTTCAAAAGTTTTTGCTCATTTTCTCGGCTCTATGAGCACGTAGCGCCTTGTGTTTAGGCTCATTTTAATCACCTCAATTAGGTGCATACGGTAATGCAAAAAAACCTGCTCAAAAAGAGCTCCATATGCCCAAACTCGAGCATCGACAATGTGCAAAAATTTGCCAAATTTTCAACGACGTGTTTCTCGGCTCTATGAGCACGTAGAAAGTTGTGCATAGGCTCATTTTAAAGAACTCGATGAGCTGATTACGGTAATGCAAAAAAACCTGCTCAAAACGAGCTCCGTACGCCCAAACTGGAGCATCAAAAAATGCACAAATAAAAAAATTTCAAAATTAAATTTCGTCGGCTCCGTGAGCACCTACAAGGTTGTGCTCAGGATATGTTGTAGACAAAAAAATTCTGTACAAGAGCATCTAACACGCGTCTCTCAAAATGAGCACATTCTTCTGAAATGGAGCATCGAAAAGTTTACGTGAAAAAAAATTTTTCAAAAGTTTTTGCTCATTTTCTCGGCTCTATGAGCACGTAGCGCCTTGTGTTTAGGCTCATTTTAATCACCTCAATTAGGTGCATACGGTAATGCAGAAAAACCTGCTCAAAAAGAGCTCCATATGCCCAAACTCGAGCATCGACAATGTGCAAAAATTTGCCAAATTTTCAACGACGTGTTTCTCGGCTCTATGAGCACGTAGAAAGTTGTGCATAGGCTCATTTTAAAGAACTCGATGAGCTGATTACGGTAATGCAAAAAAACCTGCTCAAAACGAGCTCCGTACGCCCAAACTGGAGCATCAAAAAATGCACAAATAAAAAAATTTCAAAATTAAATTTCGTCGGCTCCGTGAGCACCTACAAGGTTGTGCTCAGGATATGTTGTAGACAAACAAATTCTGTACAAGAGCATCTAACACGCGTCTCTCAAAATGAGCACATTCTTCTGAAATGGAGCATCGAAAAGTTTACGTGAAAAAAAATTTTTCAAAAGTTTTTGCTCATTTTCTCGGCTCTATGAGCACGTAGCGCCTTGTGTTTAGGCTCATTTTAATCACCTCAATTAGGTGCATACGGTAATGCAAAAAAACCTGCTCAAAAAGAGCTCCATATGCCCAAACTCGAGCATCGACAATGTGCAAAAATTTGCCAAATTTTCAACGACGTGTTTCTCGGCTCTATGAGCACGTAGAAAGTTGTGCATAGGCTCATTTTAAAGAACTCGATGAGCTGATTACGGTAATGCAAAAAAACCTGCTCAAAACGAGCTCCGTACGCCCAAACTGGAGCATCAAAAAATGCACAAATAAAAAAATTTCAAAATTAAATTTCGTCGGCTCCGTGAGCACCTACAAGGTTGTGCTCAGGATATGTTGTAGACAAAAAAATTCTGTACAAGAGCATCTAACACGCGTCTCTCAAAATGAGCACATTCTTCTGAAATGGAGCATCGAAAAGTTTACGTGAAAAAAAATTTTTCAAAAGTTTTTGCTCATTTTCTCGGCTCTATGAGCACGTAGCGCCTTGTGTTTAGGCTCATTTTAATCACCTCAATTAGGTGCATACGGTAATGCAGAAAAACCTGCTCAAAAAGAGCTCCATATGCCCAAACTCGAGCATCGACAATGTGCAAAAATTTGCCAAATTTTCAACGACGTGTTTCTCGGCTCTATGAGCACGTAGAAAGTTGTGCATAGGCTCATTTTAAAGAACTCGATGAGCTGATTACGGTAATGCAAAAAAACCTGCTCAAAACGAGCTCCGTACGCCCAAACTGGAGCATCAAAAAATGCACAAATAAAAAAATTTCAAAATTAAATTTCGTCGGCTCCGTGAGCACCTACAAGGTTGTGCTCAGGATATGTTGTAGACAAAAAAATTCTGTACAAGAGCATCTAACACGCGTCTCTCAAAATGAGCACATTCTTCTGAAATGGAGCATCGAAAAGTTTACGTGAAAAAAAATTTTTCAAAAGTTTTTGCTCATTTTCTCGGCTCTATGAGCACGTAGCGCCTTGTGTTTAGGCTCATTTTAATCACCTCTATTAGGTGCATACGGTAATGCAAAAAAACCTGCTCAAAAAGAGCTCCATATGCCCAAACTCGAGCATCGACAATGTGCAAAAATTTGCCAAATTTTCAACGACGTGTTTCTCGGCTCTATGAGCACGTAGAAAGTTGTGCATAGGCTCATTTTAAAGAACTCGATGAGCTGATTACGGTAATGCAAAAAAACCTGCTCAAAACGAGCTCCGTACGCCCAAACTGGAGCATCAAAAAATGCACAAATAAAAAAATTTCAAAATTAAATTTCGTCGGCTCCGTGAGCACCTACAAGGTTGTGCTCAGGATATGTTGTAGACAAAAAAATTCTGTACAAGAGCATCTAACACGCGTCTCTCAAAATGAGCACATTCTTCTGAAATGGAGCATCGAAAAGTTTAAGTGAAAAAAAATTTTTCAAAAGTTTTTGCTCATTTTCTCGGCTCTATGAGCACGTAGCGCCTTGTGTTTAGGCTCATTTTAATCACCTCAATTAGGTGCATACGGTAATGCAAAAAAACCTGCTCAAAAAGAGCTCCATATGCCCAAACTCGAGCATCGACAATGTGCAAAAATTTGCCAAATTTTCAACGACGTGTTTCTCGGCTCTATGAGCACGTAGAAAGTTGTGCATAGGCTCATTTTAAAGAACTCGATGAGCTGATTACGGTAATGCAAAAAAACCTGCTCAAAACGAGCTCCGTACGCCCAAACTGGAGCATCAAAAAATGCACAAATAAAAAAATTTCAAAATTAAATTTCGTCGGCTCCGTGAGCACCTACAAGGTTGTGCTCAGGATATGTTGTAGACAAAAAAATTATGTACAAGAGCATCTAACACGCGTCTCTCAAAATGAGCACATTCTTCTGAAATGGAGCATCGAAAAGTTTACGTGAAAAAAAATTTTTCAAAAGTTTTTGCTCATTTTCTCGGCTCTATGAGCACGTAGCGCCTTGTGTTTAGGCTCATTTTAATCACCTCAATTAGGTGCATACGGTAATGCAGAAAAACCTGCTCAAAAAGAGCTCCATATGCCCAAACTCGAGCATCGACAATGTGCAAAAATTTGCCAAATTTTCAACGACGTGTTTCTCGGCTCTATGAGCACGTAGAAAGTTGTGCATAGGCTCATTTTAAAGAACTCGATGAGCTGATTACGGTAATGCAAAAAAACCTGCTCAAAACGAGCTCCGTACGCCCAAACTGGAGCATCAAAAAATGCACAAATAAAAAAATTTCAAAATTAAATTTCGTCGGCTCCGTGAGCACCTACAAGGTTGTGCTCAGGATATGTTGTAGACAAAAAAATTCTGTACAAGAGCATCTAACACGCGTCTCTCAAAATGAGCACATTCTTCTGAAATGGAGCATCGAAAAGTTTACGTGAAAAAAAATTTTTCAAAAGTTTTTGCTCATTTTCTCGGCTCTATGAGCACGTAGCGCCTTGTGTTTAGGCTCATTTTAATCACCTCAATTAGGTGCATACGGTAATGCAAAAAAACCTGCTCAAAAAGAGCTCCATATGCCCAAACTCGAGCATCGACAATGTGCAAAAATTTGCCAAATTTTCAACGACGTGTTTCTCGGCTCTATGAGCACGTAGAAAGTTGTGCATAGGCTCATTTTAAAGAACTCGATGAGCTGATTACGGTAATGCAAAAAAACCTGCTCAAAACGAGCTCCGTACGCCCAAACTGGAGCATCAAAAAATGCACAAATAAAAAAATTTCAAAATTAAATTTCGTCGGCTCCGTGAGCACCTACAAGGTTGTGCTCAGGATATGTTGTAGACAAAAAAATTCTGTACAAGAGCATCTAACACGCGTCTCTCAAAATGAGCACATTCTTCTGAAATGGAGCATCGAAAAGTTTACGTGAAAAAAAATTTTTCAAAAGTTTTTGCTCATTTTCTCGGCTCTATGAGCACGTAGCGCCTTGTGTTTAGGCTCATTTTAATCACCTCAATTAGGTGCATACGGTAATGCAAAAAAACCTGCTCAAAAAGAGCTCCATATGCCCAAACTCGAGCATCGACAATGTGCAAAAATTTGCCAAATTTTCAACGACGTGTTTCTCGGCTCTATGAGCACGTAGAAAGTTGTGCATAGGCTCATTTTAAAGAACTCGATGAGCTGATTACGGTAATGCAAAAAAACCTGCTCAAAACGAGCTCCGTACGCCCAAACTGGAGCATCAAAAAATGCACAAATAAAAAAATTTCAAAATTAAATTTCGTCGGCTCCGTGAGCACCTACAAGGTTGTGCTCAGGATATGTTGTAGACAAAAAAATTCTGTACAAGAGCATCTAACACGCGTCTCTCAAAATGAGCACATTCTTCTGAAATGGAGCATCGAAAAGTTTACGTGAAAAAAAATTTTTCAAAAGTTTTTGCTCATTTTCTCGGCTCTATGAGCACGTAGCGCCTTGTGTTTAGGCTCATTTTAATCACCTCAATTAGGTGCATACGGTAATGCAAAAAAACCTGCTCAAAAAGAGCTCCATATGCCCAAACTCGAGCATCGACAATGTGCAAAAATTTGCCAAATTTTCAACGACGTGTTTCTCGGCTCTATGAGCACGTAGAAAGTTGTGCATAGGCTCATTTTAAAGAACTCGATGAGCTGATTACGGTAATGCAAAAAAACCTGCTCAAAACGAGCTCCGTACGCCCAAACTGGAGCATCAAAAAATGCACAAATAAAAAAATTTCAAAATTAAATTTCGTCGGCTCCGTGAGCACCTACAAGGTTGTGCTCAGGATATGTTGTAGACAAAAAAATTCTGTACAAGAGCATCTAACACGCGTCTCTCAAAATGAGCACATTCTTCTGAAATGGAGCATCGAAAAGTTTACGTGAAAAAAAATTTTTCAAAAGTTTTTGCTCATTTTCTCGGCTCTATGAGCACGTAGCGCCTTGTGTTTAGGCTCATTTTAATCACCTCAATTAGGTGCATACGGTAATGCAAAAAAACCTGCTCAAAAAGAGCTCCATATGCCCAAACTCGAGCATCGACAATGTGCAAAAATTTGCCAAATTTTCAACGACGTGTTTCTCGGCTCTATGAGCACGTAGAAAGTTGTGCATAGGCTCATTTTAAAGAACTCGATGAGCTGATTACGGTAATGCAAAAAAAACCTGCTCAAAACGAGCTCCGTACGCCCAAACTGGAGCATCAAAAAATGCACAAATAAAAAAATTTCAAAATTAAATTTCGTCGGCTCCGTGAGCACCTACAAGGTTGTGCTCAGGATATGTTGTAGACAAAAAAATTCTGTACAAGAGCATCTAACACGCGTCTCTCAAAATGAGCACATTCTTCTGAAATGGAGCATCGAAAAGTTTACGTGAAAAAAAATTTTTCAAAAGTTTTTGCTCATTTTCTCGGCTCTATGAGCACGTAGCGCCTTGTGTTTAGGCTCATTTTAATCACCTCAATTAGGTGCATACGGTAATGCAAAAAAACCTGCTCAAAAAGAGCTCCATATGCCCAAACTCGAGCATCGACAATGTGCAAAAATTTGCCAAGTTTTCAACGACGTGTTTCTCGGCTCTATGAGCACGTAGAAAGTTGTGCATAGGCTCATTTTAAAGAACTCGATGAGCTGATTACGGTAATGCAAAAAAACCTGCTCAAAACGAGCTCCGTACGCCCAAACTGGAGCATCAAAAAATGCACAAATAAAAAAATTTCAAAATTAAATTTCGTCGGCTCCGTGAGCACCTACAAGGTTGTGCTCAGGATATGTTGTAGACAAAAAAATTCTGTACAAGAGCATCTAACACGCGTCTCTCAAAATGAGCACATTCTTCTGAAATGGAGCATCGAAAAGTTTACGTGAAAAAAAATTTTTCAAAAGTTTTTGCTCATTTTCTCGGCTCTATGAGCACGTAGCGCCTTGTGTTTAGGCTCATTTTAATCACCTCAATTAGGTGCATACGGTAATGCAAAAAAACCTGCTCAAAAAGAGCTCCATATGCCCAAACTCGAGCATCGACAATGTGCAAAAATTTGCCAAATTTTCAACGACGTGTTTCTCGGCTCTATGAGCACGTAGAAAGTTGTGCATAGGCTCATTTTAAAGAACTCGATGAGCTGATTACGGTAATGCAAAAAAACCTGCTCAAAACGAGCTCCGTACGCCCAAACTGGAGCATCAAAAAATGCACAAATAAAAAAATTTCAAAATTAAATTTCGTCGGCTCCGTGAGCACCTACAAGGTTGTGCTCAGGATATGTTGTAGACAAAAAAATTCTGTACAAGAGCATCTAACACGCGTCTCTCAAAATGAGCACATTCTTCTGAAATGGAGCATCGAAAAGTTTACGTGAAAAAAAATTTTTCAAAAGTTTTTGCTCATTTTCTCGGCTCTATGAGCACGTAGCGCCTTGTGTTTAGGCTCATTTTAATCACCTCAATTAGGTGCATACGGTAATGCAAAAAAACCTGCTCAAAAAGAGCTCCATATGCCCAAACTCGAGCATCGACAATGTGCAAAAATTTGCCAAATTTTCAACGACGTGTTTCTCGGCTCTATGAGCACGTAGAAAGTTGTGCATAGGCTCATTTTAAAGAACTCGATGAGCTGATTACGGTAATGCAAAAAAACCTGCTCAAAACGAGCTCCGTACGCCCAAACTGGAGCATCAAAAAATGCACAAATAAAAAAATTTCAAAATTAAATTTCGTCGGCTCCGTGAGCACCTACAAGGTTGTGCTCAGGATATGTTGTAGACAAAAAAATTCTGTACAAGAGCATCTAACACGCGTCTCTCAAAATGAGCACATTCTTCTGAAATGGAGCATCGAAAAGTTTACGTGAAAAAAAATTTTTCAAAAGTTTTTGCTCATTTTCTCGGCTCTATGAGCACGTAGCGCCTTGTGTTTAGGCTCATTTTAATCACCTCAATTAGGTGCATACGGTAATGCAAAAAAACCTGCTCAAAAAGAGCTCCATATGCCCAAACTCGAGCATCGACAATGTGCAAAAATTTGCCAAATTTTCAACGACGTGTTTCTCGGCTCTATGAGCACGTAGAAAGTTGTGCATAGGCTCATTTTAAAGAACTCGATGAGCTGATTACGGTAATGCAAAAAAACCTGCTCAAAACGAGCTCCGTACGCCCAAACTGGAGCATCAAAAAATGCACAAATAAAAAAATTTCAAAATTAAATTTCGTCGGCTCCGTGAGCACCTACAAGGTTGTGCTCAGGATATGTTGTAGACAAAAAAATTCTGTACAAGAGCATCTAACACGCGTCTCTCAAAATGAGCACATTCTTCTGAAATGGAGCATCGAAAAGTTTACGTGAAAAAAAATTTTTCAAAAGTTTTTGCTCATTTTCTCGGCTCTATGAGCACGTAGCGCCTTGTGTTTAGGCTCATTTTAATCACCTCAATTAGGTGCATACGGTAATGCAAAAAAACCTGCTCAAAAAGAGCTCCATATGCCCAAACTCGAGCATCGACAATGTGCAAAAATTTGCTAAGTTTTCAACGACGTGTTTCTCGGCTCTATGAGCACGTAGAAAGTTGTGCATAGGCTCATTTTAAAGAACTCGATGAGCTGATTACGGTAATGCAAAAAAACCTGCTCAAAACGAGCTCCGTACGCCCAAACTGGAGCATCAAAAAATGCACAAATAAAAAAATTTCAAAATTAAATTTCGTCGGCTCCGTGAGCACCTACAAGGTTGTGCTCAGGATATGTTGTAGACAAAAAAATTCTGTACAAGAGCATCTAACACGCGTCTCTCAAAATGAGCACATTCTTCTGAAATGGAGCATCGAAAAGTTTACGTGAAAAAAAATTTTTCAAAAGTTTTTGCTCATTTTCTCGGCTCTATGAGCACGTAGCGCCTTGTGTTTAGGCTCATTTTAATCACCTCAATTAGGTGCATACGGTAATGCAAAAAAACCTGCTCAAAAAGAGCTCCATATGCCCAAACTCGAGCATCGACAATGTGCAAAAATTTGCCAAGTTTTCAACGACGTGTTTCTCGGCTCTATGAGCACGTAGAAAGTTGTGCATAGGCTCATTTTAAAGAACTCGATGAGCTAATTACGGTAATGCAAAAAAACCTGCTCAAAACGAGCTCCGTACGCCCAAACTCGAGCATCAAAAAATGCACAAATAAAAAAATTTCAAAATTAAATTTCGTCGGCTCCGTGAGCACCTACAAGGTTGTGCTCAGGATATGTTGTAGACAAAAAAATTCTGTACAAGAGCATCTAACACGCGTCTCTCAAAATGAGCACATTCTTCTGAAATGGAGCATCGAAAAGTTTACGTGAAAAAAAATTTTTCAAAAGTTTTTGCTCATTTTCTCGGCTCTATGAGCACGTAGCGCCTTGTGTTTAGGCTCATTTTAATCACCTCAATTAGGTGCATACGGTAATGCAAAAAAACCTGCTCAAAAAGAGCTCCATATGCCCAAACTCGAGCATCGACAATGTGCAAAAATTTGCCAAATTTTCAACGTCGTGTTTCTCGGCTCTATGAGCACGTAGAAAGTTGTGCGTAGGCTCATTTTAAAGAACTCGATGAGCTGATTACGGTAATGCAAAAAAACCTGCTCAAAACGAGCTCCGTACGCCCAAACTGGAGCATCAAAAAATGCACAAATAAAAAAATTTCAAAATTAAATTTCGTCGGCTCCGTGAGCACCTACAAGGTTGTGCTCAGGATATGTTGTAGACAAAAAAATTCTGTACAAGAGCATCTAACACGCGTCTCTCAAAATGAGCACATTCTTCTGAAATGGAGCATCGAAAAGTTTACGTGAAAAAAAATTTTTCAAAAGTTTTTGCTCATTTTCTCGGCTCTATGAGCACGTAGCGCCTTGTGTTTAGGCTCATTTTAATCACCTCAATTAGGTGCATACGGTAATGCAAAAAAACCTGCTCAAAAAGAGCTCCATATGCCCAAACTCGAGCATCGACAATGTGCAAAAATTTGCCAAGTTTTCAACGACGTGTTTCTCGGCTCTATGAGCACGTAGAAAGTTGTGCATAGGCTCATTTTAAAGAACTCAATGAGCTGATTACGGTAATGCAAAAAACCTGCTCAAAACGAGCTCCGTACGCCCAAACTGGAGCATCAAATAATGCACAAATAAAAAAATTTCAAAATTAAATTTCGTCGGCTCCGTGAGCACCTACAAGGTTGTGCTCAGGATATGTTGTAGACAAAAAAATTCTGTACAAGAGCGTCTAACACGCGTCTCTCAAAATGAGCACATTCTTCTGAAATGGAGCATCGAAAAGTTTACGTGAAAAAAAATTTTTCAAAAGTTTTTGCTCATTTTCTCGGCTCTATGAGCACGTAGCGCCTTGTGTTTAGGCTCATTTTAATCACCTCAATTAGGTGCATACGGTAATGCAAAAAAACCTGCTCAAAAAGAGCTCCATATGCCCAAACTCGAGCATCGACAATGTGCAAAAATTTGCCAAGTTTTCAACGACGTGTTTCTCGGCTCTATGAGCACGTAGAAAGTTGTGCATAGGCTCATTTTAAAGAACTCGATGAGCTGATTACGGTAATGCAAAAAAACCTGCTCAAAACGAGCTCCGTACGCCCAAACTGGAGCATCAAAAAATGCACAAATAAAAAAATTTCAAAATTAAATTTCGTCGGCTCCGTGAGCACCTACAAGGTTGTGCTCAGGATATGTTGTAGACAAAAAAATTCTGTACAAGAGCATCTAACACGCGTCTCTCAAAATGAGCACATTCTTCTGAAATGGAGCATCGAAAAGTTTACGTGAAAAAAAATTTTTCAAAAGTTTTTGCTCATTTTCTCGGCTCTATGAGCACGTAGCGCCTTGTGTTTAGGCTCATTTTAATCACCTCAATTAGGTGCATACGGTAATGCAAAAAAACCTGCTCAAAAAGAGCTCCATATGCCCAAACTCGAGCATCGACAATGTGCAAAAATTTGCCAAATTTTCAACGACGTGTTTCTCGGCTCTATGAGCACGTAGAAAGTTGTGCATAGGCTCATTTTAAAGAACTCGATGAGCTGATTACGGTAATGCAAAAAAACCTGCTCAAAACGAGCTCCGTACGCCCAAACTGGAGCATCAAAAAATGCACAAATAAAAAAATTTCAAAATTAAATTTCGTCGGCTCCGTGAGCACCTACAAGGTTGTGCTCAGGATATGTTGTAGACAAAAAAATGCTGTACAAGAGCATCTAACACGCGTCTCTCAAAATGAGCACATTCTTCTGAAATGGAGCATCGAAAAGTTTACGTGAAAAAAAATTTTTCAAAAGTTTTTGCTCATTTTCTCGGCTCTATGAGCACGTAGCGCCTTGTGTTTAGGCTCATTTTAATCACCTCAATTAGGTGCATACGGTAATGCAAAAAAACCTGCTCAAAAAGAGCTCCATATGCCCAAACTCGAGCATCGACAATGTGCAAAAATTTGCCAAGTTTTCAACGACGTGTTTCTCGGCTCTATGAGCACGTAGAAAGTTGTGCATAGGCTCATTTTAAAGAACTCGATGAGCTGATTACGGTAATGCAAAAAAACCTGCTCAAAACGAGCTCCGTACGCCCAAACTCGAGAATCAAAAAATGCACAAATAAAAAAATTTCAAAATTAAATTTCGTCGGCTCCGTGAGCACCTACAAGGTTGTGCTCAGGATATGTTGTAGACAAAAAAATTCTGTACAAGAGCATCTAACACGCGTCTCTCAAAATGAGCACATTCTTCTGAAATGGAGCATCGAAAAGTTTACGTGAAAAAAAATTTTTCAAAAGTTTTTGCTCATTTTCTCGGCTCTATGAGCACGTAGCGCCTTGTGTTTAGGCTCATTTTAATCACCTCAATTAGGTGCATACGGTAATGCAAAAAAACCTGCTCAAAAAGAGCTCCATATGCCCAAACTCGAGCATCGACAATGTGCAAAAATTTGCCAAATTTTCAACGACGTGTTTCTCGGCTCTATGAGCACGTAGAAAGTTGTGCATAGGCTCATTTTAAAGAACTCGATGAGCTGATTACGGTAATGCAAAAAAACCTGCTCAAAACGAGCTCCGTACGCCCAAACTGGAGCATCAAAAAATGCACAAATAAAAAAATTTCAAAATTAAATTTCGTCGGCTCCGTGAGCACCTACAAGGTTGTGCTCAGGATATGTTGTAGACAAAAAAATTCTGTACAAGAGCATCTAACACGCGTCTCTCAAAATGAGCACATTCTTCTGAAATGGAGCATCGAAAAGTTTACGTGAAAAAAAATTTTTCAAAAGTTTTTGCTCATTTTCTCGGCTCTATGAGCACGTAGCGCCTTGTGTTTAGGCTCATTTTAATCACCTCAATTAGGTGCATACGGTAATGCAAAAAAACCTGCTCAAAAAGAGCTCCATATGCCCAAACTCGAGCATCGACAATGTGCAAAAATTTGCCAAATTTTCAACGACGTGTTTCTCGGCTCTATGAGCACGTAGAAAGTTGTGCATAGGCTCATTTTAAAGAACTCGATGAGCTGATTACGGTAATGCAAAAAAACCTGCTCAAAACGAGCTCCGTACGCCCAAACTGGAGCATCAAAAAATGCACAAATAAAAAAATTTCAAAATTAAATTTCGTCGGCTCCGTGAGCACCTACAAGGTTGTGCTCAGGATATGTTGTAGACAAAAAAATTCTGTACAAGAGCATCTAACACGCGTCTCTCAAAATGAGCACATTCTTCTGAAATGGAGCATCGAAAAGTTTACGTGAAAAAAAATTTTTCAAAAGTTTTTGCTCATTTTCTCGGCTCTATGAGCACGTAGCGCCTTGTGTTTAGGCTCATTTTAATCACCTCAATTAGGTGCATACGGTAATGCAGAAAAACCTGCTCAAAAAGAGCTCCATATGCCCAAACTCGAGCATCGACAATGTGCAAAAATTTGCCAAATTTTCAACGACGTGTTTCTCGGCTCTATGAGCACGTAGAAAGTTGTGCATAGGCTCATTTTAAAGAACTCGATGAGCTGATTACGGTAATGCAAAAAAACCTGCTCAAAACGAGCTCCGTACGCCCAAACTGGAGCATCAAAAAATGCACAAATAAAAAAATTTCAAAATTAAATTTCGTCGGCTCCGTGAGCACCTACAAGGTTGTGCTCAGGATATGTTGTAGACAAAAAAATTCTGTACAAGAGCATCTAACACGCGTCTCTCAAAATGAGCACATTCTTCTGAAATGGAGCATCGAAAAGTTTACGTGAAAAAAAATTTTTCAAAAGTTTTTGCTCATTTTCTCGGCTCTATGAGCACGTAGCGCCTTGTGTTTAGGCTCATTTTAATCACCTCAATTAGGTGCATACGGTAATGCAAAAAAACCTGCTCAAAAAGAGCTCCATATGCCCAAACTCGAGCATCGACAATGTGCAAAAATTTGCCAAATTTTCAACGACGTGTTTCTCGGCTCTATGAGCACGTAGAAAGTTGTGCATAGGCTCATTTTAAAGAACTCGATGAGCTGATTACGGTAATGCAAAAAAACCTGCTCAAAACGAGCTCCGTACGCCCAAACTCGAGAATCAAAAAATGCACAAATAAAAAAATTTCAAAATTAAATTTCGTCGGCTCCGTGAGCACCTACAAGGTTGTGCTCAGGATATGTTGTAGACAAAAAAATTCTGTACAAGAGCATCTAACACGCGTCTCTCAAAATGAGCACATTCTTCTGAAATGGAGCATCGAAAAGTTTACGTGAAAAAAAATTTTTCAAAAGTTTTTGCTCATTTTCTCGGCTCTATGAGCACGTAGCGCCTTGTGTGTAGGCTCATTTTAATCACCTCAATTAGGTGCATACGGTAATGCAAAAAAACCTGCTCAAAAAGAGCTCCATATGCCCAAACTCGAGCATCGACAATGTGCAAAAATTTGCCAAATTTTCAACGACGTGTTTCTCGGCTCTATGAGCACGTAGAAAGTTGTGCATAGGCTCATTTTAAAGAACTCGATGAGCTGATTACGGTAATGCAAAAAAACCTGCTCAAAACGAGCTCCGTACGCCCAAACTGGAGCATCAAATAATGCACAAATAAAAAAATTTCAAAATTAAATTTCGTCGGCTCCGTGAGCACCTACAAGGTTGTGCTCAGGATATGTTGTAGACAAAAAAATTCTGTACAAGAGCATCTAACACGCGTCTCTCAAAATGAGCACATTCTTCTGAAATGGAGCATCGAAAAGTTTACGTGAAAAAAAATTTTTCAAAAGTTTTTGCTCATTTTCTCGGCTCTATGAGCACGTAGAAAGTTGTGCATAGGCTCATTTTAAAGAACTCGATGAGCTGATTACGGTAATGCAAAAAAACCTGCTCAAAACGAGCTCCGTACGCCCAAACTCGAGAATCAAAAAATGCACAAATAAAAAAATTTCAAAATTAAATTTCGTCGGCTCCGTGAGCACCTACAAGGTTGTGCTCAGGATATGTTGTAGACAAAAAAATTCTGTACAAGAGCATCTAACACGCGTCTCTCAAAATGAGCACATTCTTCTGAAATGGAGCATCGAAAAGTTTACGTGAAAAAAAATTTTTCAAAAGTTTTTGCTCATTTTCTCGGCTCTATGAGCACGTAGCGCCTTGTGTTTAGGCTCATTTTAATCACCTCAATTAGGTGCATACGGTAATGCAAAAAAACCTGCTCAAAAAGAGCTCCATATGCCCAAACTCGAGCATCGACAATGTGCAAAAATTTGCCAAATTTTCAACGACGTGTTTCTCGGCTCTATGAGCACGTAGAAAGTTGTGCATAGGCTCATTTTAAAGAACTCGATGAGCTGATTACGGTAATGCAAAAAAACCTGCTCAAAACGAGCTCCGTACGCCCAAACTGGAGCATCAAAAAATGCACAAATAAAAAAATTTCAAAATTAAATTTCGTCGGCTCCGTGAGCACCTACAAGGTTGTGCTCAGGATATGTTGTAGACAAAAAAATTCTGTACAAGAGCATCTAACACGCGTCTCTCAAAATGAGCACATTCTTCTGAAATGGAGCATCGAAAAGTTTACGTGAAAAAAAATTTTTCAAAAGTTTTTGCTCATTTTCTCGGCTCTATGAGCACGTAGCGCCTTGTGTTTAGGCTCATTTTAATCACCTCAATTAGGTGCATACGGTAATGCAAAAAAACCTGCTCAAAAAGAGCTCCATATGCCCAAACTCGAGCATCGACAATGTGCAAAAATTTGCCAAATTTTCAACGACGTGTTTCTCGGCTCTATGAGCACGTAGAAAGTTGTGCATAGGCTCATTTTAAAGAACTCGATGAGCTGATTACGGTAATGCAAAAAAACCTGCTCAAAACGAGCTCCGTACGCCCAAACTGGAGCATCAAAAAATGCACAAATAAAAAAATTTCAAAATTAAATTTCGTCGGCTCCGTGAGCACCTACAAGGTTGTGCTCAGGATATGTTGTAGACAAAAAAATTCTGTACAAGAGCATCTAACACGCGTCTCTCAAAATGAGCACATTCTTCTGAAATGGAGCATCGAAAAGTTTACGTGAAAAAAAATTTTTCAAAAGTTTTTGCTCATTTTCTCGGCTCTATGAGCACGTAGCGCCTTGTGTTTAGGCTCATTTTAATCACCTCAATTAGGTGCATACGGTAATGCAAAAAAACCTGCTCAAAAAGAGCTCCATATGCCCAAACTCGAGCATCGACAATGTGCAAAAATTTGCCAAGTTTTCAACGACGTGTTTCTCGGCTCTATGAGCACGTAGAAAGTTGTGCATAGGCTCATTTTAAAGAACTCGATGAGCTGATTACGGTAATGCAAAAAAACCTGCTCAAAACGAGCTCCGTACGCCCAAACTCGAGAATCAAAAAATGCACAAATAAAAAAATTTCAAAATTAAATTTCGTCGGCTCCGTGAGCACCTACAAGGTTGTGCTCAGGATATGTTGTAGACAAAAAAATTCTGTACAAGAGCATCTAACACGCGTCTCTCAAAATGAGCACATTCTTCTGAAATGGAGCATCGAAAAGTTTACGTGAAAAAAAATTTTTCAAAAGTTTTTGCTCATTTTCTCGGCTCTATGAGCACGTAGCGCCTTGTGTTTAGGCTCATTTTAATCACCTCAATTAGGTGCATACGGTAATGCAAAAAAACCTGCTCAAAAAGAGCTCCATATGCCCAAACTCGAGCATCGACAATGTGCAAAAATTTGCCAAATTTTCAACGACGTGTTTCTCGGCTCTATGAGCACGTAGAAAGTTGTGCATAGGCTCATTTTAAAGAACTCGATGAGCTGATTACGGTAATGCAAAAAAACCTGCTCAAAACGAGCTCCGTACGCCCAAACTGGAGCATCAAAAAATGCACAAATAAAAAAATTTCAAAATTAAATTTCGTCGGCTCCGTGAGCACCTACAAGGTTGTGCTCAGGATATGTTGTAGACAAAAAAATTCTGTACAAGAGCATCTAACACGCGTCTCTCAAAATGAGCACATTCTTCTGAAATGGAGCATCGAAAAGTTTACGTGAAAAAAAATTTTTCAAAAGTTTTTGCTCATTTTCTCGGCTCTATGAGCACGTAGCGCCTTGTGTTTAGGCTCATTTTAATCACCTCAATTAGGTGCATACGGTAATGCAAAAAAACCTGCTCAAAAAGAGCTCCATATGCCCAAACTCGAGCATCGACAATGTGCAAAAATTTGCCAAGTTTTCAACGACGTGTTTCTCGGCTCTATGAGCACGTAGAAAGTTGTGCATAGGCTCATTTTAAAGAACTCGATGAGCTGATTACGGTAATGCAAAAAAACCTGCTCAAAACGAGCTCCGTACGCCCAAACTCGAGAATCAAAAAATGCACAAATAAAAAAATTTCAAAATTAAATTTCGTCGGCTCCGTGAGCACCTACAAGGTTGTGCTCAGGATATGTTGTAGACAAAAAAATTCTGTACAAGAGCATCTAACACGCGTCTCTCAAAATGAGCACATTCTTCTGAAATGGAGCATCGAAAAGTTTACGTGAAAAAAAATTTTTCAAAAGTTTTTGCTCATTTTCTCGGCTCTATGAGCACGTAGCGCCTTGTGTTTAGGCTCATTTTAATCACCTCAATTAGGTGCATACGGTAATGCAAAAAAACCTGCTCAAAAAGAGCTCCATATGCCCAAACTCGAGCATCGACAATGTGCAAAAATTTGCCAAATTTTCAACGACGTGTTTCTCGGCTCTATGAGCACGTAGAAAGTTGTGCATAGGCTCATTTTAAAGAACTCGATGAGCTGATTACGGTAATGCAAAAAAACCTGCTCAAAAAGAGCTCCATATGCCCAAACTCGAGCATCGACAATGTGCAAAAATTTGCCAAGTTTTCAACGACGTGTTTCTCGGCTCTATGAGCACGTAGAAAGTTGTGCATAGGCTCATTTTAAAGAACTCGATGAGCTGATTACGGTAATGCAGAAAAACCTGCTCAAAACGAGCTCCGTACGCCCAAACTCGAGAATCAAAAAATGCACAAATAAAAAAATTTCAAAATTAAATTTCGTCGGCTCCGTGAGCACCTACAAGGTTGTGCTCAGGATATGTTGTAGACAAAAAAATTCTGTACAAGAGCATCTAACACGCGTCTCTCAAAATGAGCACATTCTTCTGAAATGGAGCATCGAAAAGTTTACGTGAAAAAAAATTTTTCAAAAGTTTTTGCTCATTTTCTCGGCTCTATGAGCACGTAGCGCCTTGTGTTTAGGCTCATTTTAATCACCTCAATTAGGTGCATACGGTAATGCAAAAAAACCTGCTCAAAAAGAGCTCCATATGCCCAAACTCGAGCATCGACAATGTGCAAAAATTTGCCAAATTTTCAACGACGTGTTTCTCGGCTCTATGAGCACGTAGAAAGTTGTGCATAGGCTCATTTTAAAGAACTCGATGAGCTGATTACGGTAATGCAAAAAAACCTGCTCAAAACAAGCTCCGTACGCCCAAACTGGAGCATCAAAAAATGCACAAATAAAAAAATTTCAAAATTAAATTTCGTCGGCTCCGTGAGCACCTACAAGGTTGTGCTCAGGATATGTTGTAGACAAAAAAATTCTGTACAAGAGCATCTAACACGCGTCTCTCAAAATGAGCACATTCTTCTGAAATGGAGCATCGAAAAGTTTACGTGAAAAAAAATTTTTCAAAAGTTTTTGCTCATTTTCTCGGCTCTATGAGCACGTAGCGCCTTGTGTTTAGGCTCATTTTAATCACCTCAATTAGGTGCATACGGTAATGCAAAAAAACCTGCTCAAAAAGAGCTCCATATGCCCAAACTCGAGCATCGACAATGTGCAAAAATTTGCCAAGTTTTCAACGACGTGTTTCTCGGCTCTATGAGCACGTAGAAAGTTGTGCATAGGCTCATTTTAAAGAACTCGATGAGCTGATTACGGTAATGCAAAAAAACCTGCTCAAAACGAGCTCCGTACGCCCAAACTCGAGAATCAAAAAATGCACAAATAAAAAAATTTCAAAATTAAATTTCGTCGGCTCCGTGAGCACCTACAAGGTTGTGCTCAGGATATGTTGTAGACAAAAAAATTCTGTACAAGAGCATCTAACACGCGTCTCTCAAAATGAGCACATTCTTCTGAAATGGAGCATCGAAAAGTTTACGTGAAAAAAAATTTTTCAAAAGTTTTTGCTCATTTTCTCGGCTCTATGAGCACGTAGCGCCTTGTGTTTAGGCTCATTTTAATCACCTCAATTAGGTGCATACGGTAATGCAAAAAAACCTGCTCAAAAAGAGCTCCATATGCCCAAACTCGAGCATCGACAATGTGCAAAAATTTGCCAAATTTTCAACGACGTGTTTCTCGGCTCTATGAGCACGTAGCGCCTTGTGTTTAGGCTCATTTTAATCACCTCAATTAGGTGCATACGGTAATGCAAAAAAACCTGCTCAAAAAGAGCTCCATATGCCCAAACTCGAGCATCGACAATGTGCAAAAATTTGCCAAGTTTTCAACGACGTGTTTCTCGGCTCTATGAGCACGTAGAAAGTTGTGCATAGGCTCATTTTAAAGAACTCGATGAGCTGATTACGGTAATGCAAAAAAACCTGCTCAAAACGAGCTCCGTACGCCCA
This sequence comes from Caenorhabditis plicata, assembly GCA_963931815.1. Taxonomy (NCBI): domain Eukaryota; kingdom Metazoa; phylum Nematoda; class Chromadorea; order Rhabditida; family Rhabditidae; genus Caenorhabditis; species Caenorhabditis plicata. The sequence goes on from OZ007494.1 coordinate 18,464,958, forward strand.
AACTCGAGAATCAAAAAATGCACAAATAAAAAAATTTCAAAATTAAATTTCGTCGGCTCCGTGAGCACCTACAAGGTTGTGCTCAGGATATGTTGTAGACAAAAAAATTCTGTACAAGAGCATCTAACACGCGTCTCTCAAAATGAGCACATTCTTCTGAAATGGAGCATCGAAAAGTTTACGTGAAAAAAAATTTTTCAAAAGTTTTTGCTCATTTTCTCGGCTCTATGAGCACGTAGCGCCTTGTGTTTAGGCTCATTTTAATCACCTCAATTAGGTGCATACGGTAATGCAAAAAAACCTGCTCAAAAAGAGCTCCATATGCCCAAACTCGAGCATCGACAATGTGCAAAAATTTGCCAAATTTTCAACGACGTGTTTCTCGGCTCTATGAGCACGTAGAAAGTTGTGCATAGGCTCATTTTAAAGAACTCGATGAGCTGATTACGGTAATGCAAAAAAACCTGCTCAAAAAGAGCTCCATATGCCCAAACTCGAGCATCGACAATGTGCAAAAATTTGCCAAGTTTTCAACGACGTGTTTCTCGGCTCTATGAGCACGTAGAAAGTTGTGCATAGGCTCATTTTAAAGAACTCGATGAGCTGATTACGGTAATGCAGAAAAACCTGCTCAAAACGAGCTCCGTACGCCCAAACTCGAGAATCAAAAAATGCACAAATAAAAAAATTTCAAAATTAAATTTCGTCGGCTCCGTGAGCACCTACAAGGTTGTGCTCAGGATATGTTGTAGACAAAAAAATTCTGTACAAGAGCATCTAACACGCGTCTCTCAAAATGAGCACATTCTTCTGAAATGGAGCATCGAAAAGTTTACGTGAAAAAAAATTTTTCAAAAGTTTTTGCTCATTTTCTCGGCTCTATGAGCACGTAGCGCCTTGTGTTTAGGCTCATTTTAATCACCTCAATTAGGTGCATACGGTAATGCAAAAAAACCTGCTCAAAAAGAGCTCCATATGCCCAAACTCGAGCATCGACAATGTGCAAAAATTTGCCAAATTTTCAACGACGTGTTTCTCGGCTCTATGAGCACGTAGAAAGTTGTGCATAGGCTCATTTTAAAGAACTCGATGAGCTGATTACGGTAATGCAAAAAAACCTGCTCAAAACAAGCTCCGTACGCCCAAACTGGAGCATCAAAAAATGCACAAATAAAAAAATTTCAAAATTAAATTTCGTCGGCTCCGTGAGCACCTACAAGGTTGTGCTCAGGATATGTTGTAGACAAAAAAATTCTGTACAAGAGCATCTAACACGCGTCTCTCAAAATGAGCACATTCTTCTGAAATGGAGCATCGAAAAGTTTACGTGAAAAAAAATTTTTCAAAAGTTTTTGCTCATTTTCTCGGCTCTATGAGCACGTAGCGCCTTGTGTTTAGGCTCATTTTAATCACCTCAATTAGGTGCATACGGTAATGCAAAAAAACCTGCTCAAAAAGAGCTCCATATGCCCAAACTCGAGCATCGACAATGTGCAAAAATTTGCCAAGTTTTCAACGACGTGTTTCTCGGCTCTATGAGCACGTAGAAAGTTGTGCATAGGCTCATTTTAAAGAACTCGATGAGCTGATTACGGTAATGCAAAAAAACCTGCTCAAAACGAGCTCCGTACGCCCAAACTGGAGCATCAAAAAATGCACAAACAAAAAAATTTCAAAATTAAATTTCGTCGGCTCCGTGAGCACCTACAAGGTTGTGCTCAGGATATGTTGTAGACAAAAAAATTCTGTACAAGAGCATTTAACACGCGTCTCTCAAAATGAGCACATTCTTCTGAAATGGAGCATCGAAAAGTTTACGTGAAAAAAAATTTTTCAAAAGTTTTTGCTCATTTTCTCGGCTCTATGAGCACGTAGCGCCTTGTGTTTAGGCTCATTTTAATCACCTCAATTAGGTGCATACGGTAATGCAAAAAAACCTGCTCAAAAAGAGCTCCATATGCCCAAACTCGAGCATCGACAATGTGCAAAAATTTGCCAAATTTTCAACGACGTGTTTCTCGGCTCTATGAGCACGTAGAAAGTTGTGCATAGGCTCATTTTAAAGAACTCGATGAGCTGATTACGGTAATGCAAAAAAACCTGCTCAAAACGAGCTCCGTACGCCCAAACTGGAGCATCAAAAAATGCACAAATAAAAAAATTTCAAAATTAAATTTCGTCGGCTCCGTGAGCACCTACAAGGTTGTGCTCAGGATATGTTGTAGACAAAAAAATTCTGTACAAGAGCATCTAACACGCGTCTCTCAAAATGAGCACATTCTTCTGAAATGGAGCATCGAAAAGTTTACGTGAAAAAAAATTTTTCAAAAGTTTTTGCTCATTTTCTCGGCTCTATGAGCACGTAGAAAGTTGTGCATAGGCTCATTTTAAAGAACTCGATGAGCTGATTACGGTAATGCAAAAAAACCTGCTCAAAACGAGCTCCGTACGCCCAAACTCGAGAATCAAAAAATGCACAAATAAAAAAATTTCAAAATTAAATTTCGTCGGCTCCGTGAGCACCTACAAGGTTGTGCTCAGGATATGTTGTAGACAAAAAAATTCTGTACAAGAGCATCTAACACGCGTCTCTCAAAATGAGCACATTCTTCTGAAATGGAGCATCGAAAAGTTTACGTGAAAAAAAATTTTTCAAAAGTTTTTGCTCATTTTCTCGGCTCTATGAGCACGTAGCGCCTTGTGTTTAGGCTCATTTTAATCACCTCAATTAGGTGCATACGGTAATGCAAAAAAAACCTGCTCAAAAAGAGCTCCATATGCCCAAACTCGAGCATCGACAATGTGCAAAAATTTGCCAAATTTTCAACGACGTGTTTCTCGGCTCTATGAGCACGTAGAAAGTTGTGCATAGGCTCATTTTAAAGAACTCGATGAGCTGATTACGGTAATGCAAAAAAACCTGCTCAAAACGAGCTCCGTACGCCCAAACTGGAGCATCAAAAAATGCACAAATAAAAAAATTTCAAAATTAAATTTCGTCGGCTCCGTGAGCACCTACAAGGTTGTGCTCAGGATATGTTGTAGACAAAAAAATTCTGTACAAGAGCATCTAACACGCGTCTCTCAAAATGAGCACATTCTTCTGAAATGGAGCATCGAAAAGTTTACGTGAAAAAAAATTTTTCAAAAGTTTTTGCTCATTTTCTCGGCTCTATGAGCACGTAGAAAGTTGTGCATAGGCTCATTTTAAAGAACTCGATGAGCTGATTACGGTAATGCAAAAAAACCTGCTCAAAACGAGCTCCGTACGCCCAAACTGGAGCATCAAAAAATGCACAAATAAAAAAATTTCAAAATTAAATTTCGTCGGCTCCGTGAGCACCTACAAGGTTGTACTCAGGATATGTTGTAGACAAAAAAATTCTGTACAAGAGCATCTAACACGCGTCTCTCAAAATGAGCACATTCTTCTGAAATGGAGCATCGAAAAGTTTACGTGAAAAAAAATTTTTCAAAAGTTTTTGCTCATTTTCTCGGCTCTATGAGCACGTAGCGCCTTGTGTTTAGGCTCATTTTAATCACCTCAATTAGGTGCATACGGTAATGCAAAAAAACCTGCTCAAAAAGAGCTCCATATGCCCAAACTCGAGCATCGACAATGTGCAAAAATTTGCCAAATTTTCAACGACGTGTTTCTCGGCTCTATGAGCACGTAGAAAGTTGTGCATAGGCTCATTTTAAAGAACTCGATGAGCTGATTACGGTAATGCAAAAAAACCTGCTCAAAACGAGCTCCGTACGCCCAAACTGGAGCATCAAAAAATGCACAAATAAAAAAATTTCAAAATTAAATTTCGTCGGCTCCGTGAGCACCTACAAGGTTGTGCTCAGGATATGTTGTAGACAAAAAAATTCTGTACAAGAGCATCTAACACGCGTCTCTCAAAATGAGCACATTCTTCTGAAATGGAGCATCGAAAAGTTTACGTGAAAAAAAATTTTTCAAAAGTTTTTGCTCATTTTCTCGGCTCTATGAGCACGTAGCGCCTTGTGTTTAGGCTCATTTTAATCACCTCAATTAGGTGCATACGGTAATGCAAAAAAACCTGCTCAAAAAGAGCTCCATATGCCCAAACTCGAGCATCGACAATGTGCAAAAATTTGCCAAATTTTCAACGACGTGTTTCTCGGCTCTATGAGCACGTAGAAAGTTGTGCATAGGCTCATTTTAAAGAACTCGATGAGCTGATTACGGTAATGCAAAAAAACCTGCTCAAAACGAGCTCCGTACGCCCAAACTGGAGCATCAAAAAATGCACAAATAAAAAAATTTCAAAATTAAATTTCGTCGGCTCCGTGAGCACCTACAAGGTTGTGCTCAGGATATGTTGTAGACAAAAAAATTCTGTACAAGAGCATCTAACACGCGTCTCTCAAAATGAGCACATTCTTCTGAAATGGAGCATCGAAAAGTTTACGTGAAAAAAAATTTTTCAAAAGTTTTTGCTCATTTTCTCGGCTCTATGAGCACGTAGAAAGTTGTGCATAGGCTCATTTTAAAGAACTCGATGAGCTGATTACGGTAATGCAAAAAAACCTGCTCAAAACGAGCTCCGTACGCCCAAACTGGAGCATCAAAAAATGCACAAATAAAAAAATTTCAAAATTAAATTTCGTCGGCTCCGTGAGCACCTACAAGGTTGTACTCAGGATATGTTGTAGACAAAAAAATTCTGTACAAGAGCATCTAACACGCGTCTCTCAAAATGAGCACATTCTTCTGAAATGGAGCATCGAAAAGTTTACGTGAAAAAAAATTTTTCAAAAGTTTTTGCTCATTTTCTCGGCTCTATGAGCACGTAGCGCCTTGTGTTTAGGCTCATTTTAATCACCTCAATTAGGTGCATACGGTAATGCAAAAAAACCTGCTCAAAAAGAGCTCCATATGCCCAAACTCGAGCATCGACAATGTGCAAAAATTTGCCAAATTTTCAACGACGTGTTTCTCGGCTCTATGAGCACGTAGAAAGTTGTGCATAGGCTCATTTTAAAGAACTCGATGAGCTGATTACGGTAATGCAAAAAAACCTGCTCAAAACGAGCTCCGTACGCCCAAACTGGAGCATCAAAAAATGCACAAATAAAAAAATTTCAAAATTAAATTTCGTCGGCTCCGTGAGCACCTACAAGGTTGTGCTCAGGATATGTTGTAGACAAAAAAATTCTGTACAAGAGCATCTAACACGCGTCTCTCAAAATGAGCACATTCTTCTGAAATGGAGCATCGAAAAGTTTACGTGAAAAAAAATTTTTCAAAAGTTTTTGCTCATTTTCTCGGCTCTATGAGCACGTAGCGCCTTGTGTTTAGGCTCATTTTAATCACCTCAATTAGGTGCATACGGTAATGCAAAAAAACCTGCTCAAAAAGAGCTCCATATGCCCAAACTCGAGCATCGACAATGTGCAAAAATTTGCCAAATTTTCAACGACGTGTTTCTCGGCTCTATGAGCACGTAGAAAGTTGTGCATAGGCTCATTTTAAAGAACTCGATGAGCTGATTACGGTAATGCAAAAAAACCTGCTCAAAACGAGCTCCGTACGCCCAAACTGGAGCATCAAAAAATGCACAAATAAAAAAATTTCAAAATTAAATTTCGTCGGCTCCGTGAGCACCTACAAGGTTGTGCTCAGGATATGTTGTAGACAAAAAAATTCTGTACAAGAGCATTTAACACGCGTCTCTCAAAATGAGCACATTCTTCTGAAATGGAGCATCGAAAAGTTTACGTGAAAAAAAATTTTTCAAAAGTTTTTGCTCATTTTCTCGGCTCTATGAGCACGTAGCGCCTTGTGTTTAGGCTCATTTTAATCACCTCAATTAGGTGCATACGGTAATGCAAAAAAACCTGCTCAAAATAAGCTCCATATGCCCAAACTCGAGCATCGACAATGTGCAAAAATTTGCCAAGTTTTCAACGACGTGTTTCTCGGCTCTATGAGCACGTAGAAAGTTGTGCATAGGCTCATTTTAAAGAACTCGATGAGCTAATTACGGTAATGCAAAAAAACCTGCTCAAAACGAGCTCCGTACGCCCAAACTCGAGCATCAAAAAATGCACAAATAAAAAAATTTCAAAATTAAATTTCGTCGGCTCCGTGAGCACCTACAAGGTTGTGCTCAGGATATGTTGTAGACAAAAAAATTCTGTACAAGAGCATCTAACACGCGTCTCTCAAAATGAGCACATTCTTCTGAAATGGAGCATCGAAAAGTTTACGTGAAAAAAAATTTTTCAAAAGTTTTTGCTCATTTTCTCGGCTCTATGAGCACGTAGCGCCTTGTGTTTAGGCTCATTTTAATCACCTCAATTAGGTGCATACGGTAATGCAAAAAAACCTGCTCAAAAAGAGCTCCATATGCCCAAACTCGAGCATCGACAATGTGCAAAAATTTGCCAAATTTTCAACGACGTGTTTCTCGGCTCTATGAGCACGTAGAAAGTTGTGCATAGGCTCATTTTAAAGAACTCAATGAGCTGATTACGGTAATGCAAAAAAACCTGCTCAAAACGAGCTCCGTACGCCCAAACTGGAGCATCAAAAAATGCACAAATAAAAAAATTTCAAAATTAAATTTCGTCGGCTCCGTGAGCACCTACAAGGTTGTGCTCAGGATATGTTGTAGACAAAAAAATTCTGTACAAGAGCATCTAACACGCGTCTCTCAAAATGAGCACATTCTTCTGAAATGGAGCATCGAAAAGTTTACGTGAAAAAAAATTTTTCAAAAGTTTTTGCTCATTTTCTCGGCTCTATGAGCACGTAGCGCCTTGTGTTTAGGCTCATTTTAATCACCTCAATTAGGTGCATACGGTAATGCAAAAAAACCTGCTCAAAAAGAGCTCCATATGCCCAAACTCGAGCATCGACAATGTGCAAAAATTTGCCAAATTTTCAACGACGTGTTTCTCGGCTCTATGAGCACGTAGAAAGTTGTGCATAGGCTCATTTTAAAGAACTCGATGAGCTGATTACGGTAATGCAAAAAAACCTGCTCAAAACGAGCTCCGTACGCCCAAACTGGAGCATCAAAAAATGCACAAATAAAAAAATTTCAAAATTAAATTTCGTCGGCTCCGTGAGCACCTACAAGGTTGTGCTCAGGATATGTTGTAGACAAAAAAATTCTGTACAAGAGCATCTAACACGCGTCTCTCAAAATGAGCACATTCTTCTGAAATGGAGCATCGAAAAGTTTACGTGAAAAAAAATTTTTCAAAAGTTTTTGCTCATTTTCTCGGCTCTATGAGCACGTAGCGCCTTGTGTTTAGGCTCATTTTAATCACCTCAATTAGGTGCATACGGTAATGCAAAAAACCTGCTCAAAAAGAGCTCCATATGCCCAAACTCGAGCATCGACAATGTGCAAAAATTTGCCAAATTTTCAACGACGTGTTTCTCGGCTCTATGAGCACGTAGAAAGTTGTGCATAGGCTCATTTTAAAGAACTCGATGAGCTGATTACGGTAATGCAAAAAAACCTGCTCAAAACGAGCTCCGTACGCCCAAACTGGAGCATCAAAAAATGCACAAATAAAAAAATTTCAAAATTAAATTTCGTCGGCTCCGTGAGCACCTACAAGGTTGTGCTCAGGATATGTTGTAGACAAAAAAATTCTGTACAAGAGCATCTAACACGCGTCTCTCAAAATGAGCACATTCTTCTGAAATGGAGCATCGAAAAGTTTACGTGAAAAAAAATTTTTCAAAAGTTTTTGCTCATTTTCTCGGCTCTATGAGCACGTAGCGCCTTGTGTTTAGGCTCATTTTAATCACCTCAATTAGGTGCATACGGTAATGCAGAAAAACCTGCTCAAAAAGAGCTCCATATGCCCAAACTCGAGCATCGACAATGTGCAAAAATTTGCCAAATTTTCAACGACGTGTTTCTCGGCTCTATGAGCACGTAGAAAGTTGTGCATAGGCTCATTTTAAAGAACTCGATGAGCTGATTACGGTAATGCAAAAAAACCTGCTCAAAACGAGCTCCGTACGCCCAAACTGGAGCATCAAAAAATGCACAAATAAAAAAATTTCAAAATTAAATTTCGTCGGCTCCGTGAGCACCTACAAGGTTGTGCTCAGGATATGTTGTAGACAAAAAAATTCTGTACAAGAGCATCTAACACGCGTCTCTCAAAATGAGCACATTCTTCTGAAATGGAGCATCGAAAAGTTTACGTGAAAAAAAATTTTTCAAAAGTTTTTGCTCATTTTCTCGGCTCTATGAGCACGTAGCGCCTTGTGTTTAGGCTCATTTTAATCACCTCAATTAGGTGCATACGGTAATGCAAAAAAACCTGCTCAAAAAGAGCTCCATATGCCCAAACTCGAGCATCGACAATGTGCAAAAATTTGCCAAATTTTCAACGACGTGTTTCTCGGCTCTATGAGCACGTAGAAAGTTGTGCATAGGCTCATTTTAAAGAACTCGATGAGCTGATTACGGTAATGCAAAAAAACCTGCTCAAAACGAGCTCCGTACGCCCAAACTGGAGCATCAAAAAATGCACAAATAAAAAAATTTCAAAATTAAATTTCGTCGGCTCCGTGAGCACCTACAAGGTTGTGCTCAGGATATGTTGTAGACAAAAAAATTCTGTACAAGAGCATCTAACACGCGTCTCTCAAAATGAGCACATTCTTCTGAAATGGAGCATCGAAAAGTTTACGTGAAAAAAAATTTTTCAAAAGTTTTTGCTCATTTTCTCGGCTCTATGAGCACGTAGCGCCTTGTGTTTAGGCTCATTTTAATCACCTCAATTAGGTGCATACGGTAATGCAAAAAAACCTGCTCAAAAAGAGCTCCATATGCCCAAACTCGAGCATCGACAATGTGCAAAAATTTGCCAAATTTTCAACGACGTGTTTCTCGGCTCTATGAGCACGTAGAAAGTTGTGCATAGGCTCATTTTAAAGAACTCGATGAGCTGATTACGGTAATGCAAAAAAACCTGCTCAAAACGAGCTCCGTACGCCCAAACTGGAGCATCAAAAAATGCACAAATAAAAAAATTTCAAAATTAAATTTCGTCGGCTCCGTGAGCACCTACAAGGTTGTGCTCAGGATATGTTGTAGACAAAAAAATTCTGTACAAGAGCATCTAACACGCGTCTCTCAAAATGAGCACATTCTTCTGAAATGGAGCATCGAAAAGTTTACGTGAAAAAAAATTTTTCAAAAGTTTTTGCTCATTTTCTCGGCTCTATGAGCACGTAGCGCCTTGTGTTTAGGCTCATTTTAATCACCTCAATTAGGTGCATACGGTAATGCAAAAAAACCTGCTCAAAAAGAGCTCCATATGCCCAAACTCGAGCATCGACAATGTGCAAAAATTTGCCAAATTTTCAACGACGTGTTTCTCGGCTCTATGAGCACGTAGAAAGTTGTGCATAGGCTCATTTTAAAGAACTCGATGAGCTAATTACGGTAATGCAAAAAAACCTGCTCAAAACGAGCTCCGTACGCCCAAACTCGAGCATCAAAAAATGCACAAATAAAAAAATTTCAAAATTAAATTTCGTCGGCTCCGTGAGCACCTACAAGGTTGTGCTCAGGATATGTTGTAGACAAAAAAATTCTGTACAAGAGCATCTAACACGCGTCTCTCAAAATGAGCACATTCTTCTGAAATGGAGCATCGAAAAGTTTACGTGAAAAAAAATTTTTCAAAAGTTTTTGCTCATTTTCTCGGCTCTATGAGCACGTAGCGCCTTGTGTTTAGGCTCATTTTAATCACCTCAATTAGGTGCATACGGTAATGCAAAAAAACCTGCTCAAAAAGAGCTCCATATGCCCAAACTCGAGCATCGACAATGTGCAAAAATTTGCCAAATTTTCAACGACGTGTTTCTCGGCTCTATGAGCACGTAGAAAGTTGTGCATAGGCTCATTTTAAAGAACTCGATGAGCTGATTACGGTAATGCAAAAAAACCTGCTCAAAACGAGCTCCGTACGCCCAAACTGGAGCATCAAAAAATGCACAAATAAAAAAATTTCAAAATTAAATTTCGTCGGCTCCGTGAGCACCTACAAGGTTGTGCTCAGGATATGTTGTAGACAAAAAAATTCTGTACAAGAGCATCTAACACGCGTCTCTCAAAATGAGCACATTCTTCTGAAATGGAGCATCGAAAAGTTTACGTGAAAAAAAATTTTTCAAAAGTTTTTGCTCATTTTCTCGGCTCTATGAGCACGTAGCGCCTTGTGTTTAGGCTCATTTTAATCACCTCAATTAGGTGCATACGGTAATGCAAAAAAACCTGCTCAAAAAGAGCTCCATATGCCCAAACTCGAGCATCGACAATGTGCAAAAATTTGCCAAATTTTCAACGACGTGTTTCTCGGCTCTATGAGCACGTAGAAAGTTGTGCATAGGCTCATTTTAAAGAACTCGATGAGCTAATTACGGTAATGCAAAAAAACCTGCTCAAAACGAGCTCCGTACGCCCAAACTCGAGCATCAAAAAATGCACAAATAAAAAAATTTCAAAATTAAATTTCGTCGGCTCCGTGAGCACCTACAAGGTTGTGCTCAGGATATGTTGTAGACAAAAAAATTCTGTACAAGAGCATCTAACACGCGTCTCTCAAAATGAGCACATTCTTCTGAAATGGAGCATCGAAAAGTTTACGTGAAAAAAAATTTTTCAAAAGTTTTTGCTCATTTTCTCGGCTCTATGAGCACGTAGCGCCTTGTGTTTAGGCTCATTTTAATCACCTCAATTAGGTGCATACGGTAATGCAAAAAAACCTGCTCAAAAAGAGCTCCATATGCCCAAACTCGAGCATCGACAATGTGCAAAAATTTGCCAAATTTTCAACGACGTGTTTCTCGGCTCTATGAGCACGTAGAAAGTTGTGCATAGGCTCATTTTAAAGAACTCGATGAGCTAATTACGGTAATGCAAAAAAACCTGCTCAAAACGAGCTCCGTACGCCCAAACTCGAGCATCAAAAAATGCACAAATAAAAAAATTTCAAAATTAAATTTCGTCGGCTCCGTGAGCACCTACAAGGTTGTGCTCAGGATATGTTGTAGACAAAAAAATTCTGTACAAGAGCATCTAACACGCGTCTCTCAAAATGAGCACATTCTTCTGAAATGGAGCATCGAAAAGTTTACGTGAAAAAAAATTTTTCAAAAGTTTTTGCTCATTTTCTCGGCTCTATGAGCACGTAGCGCCTTGTGTTTAGGCTCATTTTAATCACCTCAATTAGGTGCATACGGTAATGCAAAAAAACCTGCTCAAAAAGAGCTCCATATGCCCAAACTCGAGCATCGACAATGTGCAAAAATTTGCCAAATTTTCAACGACGTGTTTCTCGGCTCTATGAGCACGTAGAAAGTTGTGCATAGGCTCATTTTAAAGAACTCGATGAGCTGATTACGGTAATGCAAAAAAACCTGCTCAAAACGAGCTCCGTACGCCCAAACTGGAGCATCAAAAAATGCACAAATAAAAAAATTTCAAAATTAAATTTCGTCGGCTCCGTGAGCACCTACAAGGTTGTGCTCAGGATATGTTGTAGACAAAAAAATTCTGTACAAGAGCATCTAACACGCGTCTCTCAAAATGAGCACATTCTTCTGAAATGGAGCATCGAAAAGTTTACGTGAAAAAAAATTTTTCAAAAGTTTTTGCTCATTTTCTCGGCTCTATGAGCACGTAGCGCCTTGTGTTTAGGCTCATTTTAATCACCTCAATTAGGTGCATACGGTAATGCAAAAAAACCTGCTCAAAAAGAGCTCCATATGCCCAAACTCGAGCATCGACAATGTGCAAAAATTTGCCAAATTTTCAACGACGTGTTTCTCGGCTCTATGAGCACGTAGAAAGTTGTGCATAGGCTCATTTTAAAGAACTCGATGAGCTAATTACGGTAATGCAAAAAAACCTGCTCAAAACGAGCTCCGTACGCCCAAACTCGAGCATCAAAAAATGCACAAATAAAAAAATTTCAAAATTAAATTTCGTCGGCTCCGTGAGCACCTACAAGGTTGTGCTCAGGATATGTTGTAGACAAAAAAATTCTGTACAAGAGCATCTAACACGCGTCTCTCAAAATGAGCACATTCTTCTGAAATGGAGCATCGAAAAGTTTACGTGAAAAAAAATTTTTCAAAAGTTTTTGCTCATTTTCTCGGCTCTATGAGCACGTAGCGCCTTGTGTTTAGGCTCATTTTAATCACCTCAATTAGGTGCATACGGTAATGCAAAAAAACCTGCTCAAAAAGAGCTCCATATGCCCAAACTCGAGCATCGACAATGTGCAAAAATTTGCCAAATTTTCAACGACGTGTTTCTCGGCTCTATGAGCACGTAGAAAGTTGTGCATAGGCTCATTTTAAAGAACTCGATGAGCTGATTACGGTAATGCAAAAAAACCTGCTCAAAACGAGCTCCGTACGCCCAAACTGGAGCATCAAAAAATGCACAAATAAAAAAATTTCAAAATTAAATTTCGTCGGCTCCGTGAGCACCTACAAGGTTGTGCTCAGGATATGTTGTAGACAAAAAAATTCTGTACAAGAGCATCTAACACGCGTCTCTCAAAATGAGCACATTCTTCTGAAATGGAGCATCGAAAAGTTTACGTGAAAAAAAATTTTTCAAAAGTTTTTGCTCATTTTCTCGGCTCTATGAGCACGTAGCGCCTTGTGTTTAGGCTCATTTTAATCACCTCAATTAGGTGCATACGGTAATGCAAAAAAACCTGCTCAAAAAGAGCTCCATATGCCCAAACTCGAGCATCGACAATGTGCAAAAATTTGCCAAATTTTCAACGACGTGTTTCTCGGCTCTATGAGCACGTAGAAAGTTGTGCATAGGCTCATTTTAAAGAACTCGATGAGCTGATTACGGTAATGCAAAAAAACCTGCTCAAAACGAGCTCCGTACGCCCAAACTGGAGCATCAAAAAATGCACAAATAAAAAAATTTCAAAATTAAATTTCGTCGGCTCCGTGAGCACCTACAAGGTTGTGCTCAGGATATGTTGTAGACAAAAAAATTCTGTACAAGAGCATCTAACACGCGTCTCTCAAAATGAGCACATTCTTCTGAAATGGAGCATCGAAAAGTTTACGTGAAAAAAAATTTTTCAAAAGTTTTTGCTCATTTTCTCGGCTCTATGAGCACGTAGCGCCTTGTGTTTAGGCTCATTTTAATCACCTCAATTAGGTGCATACGGTAATGCAAAAAAACCTGCTCAAAAAGAGCTCCATATGCCCAAACTCGAGCATCGACAATGTGCAAAAATTTGCCAAATTTTCAACGACGTGTTTCTCGGCTCTATGAGCACGTAGAAAGTTGTGCATAGGCTCATTTTAAAGAACTCGATGAGCTGATTACGGTAATGCAAAAAAACCTGCTCAAAACGAGCTCCGTACGCCCAAACTGGAGCATCAAAAAATGCACAAATAAAAAAATTTCAAAATTAAATTTCGTCGGCTCCGTGAGCACCTACAAGGTTGTGCTCAGGATATGTTGTAGACAAAAAAATTCTGTACAAGAGCATCTAACACGCGTCTCTCAAAATGAGCACATTCTTCTGAAATGGAGCATCGAAAAGTTTACGTGAAAAAAAATTTTTCAAAAGTTTTTGCTCATTTTCTCGGCTCTATGAGCACGTAGCGCCTTGTGTTTAGGCTCATTTTAATCACCTCAATTAGGTGCATACGGTAATGCAAAAAAACCTGCTCAAAAAGAGCTCCATATGCCCAAACTCGAGCATCGACAATGTGCAAAAATTTGCCAAATTTTCAACGACGTGTTTCTCGGCTCTATGAGCACGTAGAAAGTTGTGCATAGGCTCATTTTAAAGAACTCGATGAGCTAATTACGGTAATGCAAAAAAACCTGCTCAAAACGAGCTCCGTACGCCCAAACTCGAGCATCAAAAAATGCACAAATAAAAAAATTTCAAAATTAAATTTCGTCGGCTCCGTGAGCACCTACAAGGTTGTGCTCAGGATATGTTGTAGACAAAAAAATTCTGTACAAGAGCATCTAACACGCGTCTCTCAAAATGAGCACATTCTTCTGAAATGGAGCATCGAAAAGTTTACGTGAAAAAAAATTTTTCAAAAGTTTTTGCTCATTTTCTCGGCTCTATGAGCACGTAGCGCCTTGTGTTTAGGCTCATTTTAATCACCTCAATTAGGTGCATACGGTAATGCAAAAAAACCTGCTCAAAAAAAGCTCCATATGCCCAAACTCGAGCATCGACAATGTGCAAAAATTTGCCAAATTTTCAACGACGTGTTTCTCGGCTCTATGAGCACGTAGAAAGTTGTGCATAGGCTCATTTTAAAGAACTCGATGAGCTGATTACGGTAATGCAAAAAAACCTGCTCAAAACGAGCTCCGTACGCCCAAACTGGAGCATCAAAAAATGCACAAATAAAAAAATTTCAAAATTAAATTTCGTCGGCTCCGTGAGCACCTACAAGGTTGTGCTCAGGATATGTTGTAGACAAAAAAATTCTGTACAAGAGCATCTAACACGCGTCTCTCAAAATGAGCACATTCTTCTGAAATGGAGCATCGAAAAGTTTACGTGAAAAAAAATTTTTCAAAAGTTTTTGCTCATTTTCTCGGCTCTATGAGCACGTAGCGCCTTGTGTTTAGGCTCATTTTAATCACCTCAATTAGGTGCATACGGTAATGCAAAAAAACCTGCTCAAAAAGAGCTCCATATGCCCAAACTCGAGCATCGACAATGTGCAAAAATTTGCCAAATTTTCAACGACGTGTTTCTCGGCTCTATGAGCACGTAGAAAGTTGTGCATAGGCTCATTTTAAAGAACTCGATGAGCTGATTACGGTAATGCAAAAAAACCTGCTCAAAACGAGCTCCGTACGCCCAAACTGGAGCATCAAAAAATGCACAAATAAAAAAATTTCAAAATTAAATTTCGTCGGCTCCGTGAGCACCTACAAGGTTGTGCTCAGGATATGTTGTAGACAAAAAAATTCTGTACAAGAGCATCTAACACGCGTCTCTCAAAATGAGCACATTCTTCTGAAATGGAGCATCGAAAAGTTTACGTGAAAAAAAATTTTTCAAAAGTTTTTGCTCATTTTCTCGGCTCTATGAGCACGTAGCGCCTTGTGTTTAGGCTCATTTTAATCACCTCAATTAGGTGCATACGGTAATGCAAAAAAACCTGCTCAAAAAGAGCTCCATATGCCCAAACTCGAGCATCGACAATGTGCAAAAATTTGCCAAATTTTCAACGACGTGTTTCTCGGCTCTATGAGCACGTAGAAAGTTGTGCATAGGCTCATTTTAAAGAACTCGATGAGCTGATTACGGTAATGCAAAAAAACCTGCTCAAAACGAGCTCCGTACGCCCAAACTGGAGCATCAAAAAATGCACAAATAAAAAAATTTCAAAATTAAATTTCGTCGGCTCCGTGAGCACCTACAAGGTTGTGCTCAGGATATGTTGTAGACAAAAAAATTCTGTACAAGAGCATCTAACACGCGTCTCTCAAAATGAGCACATTCTTCTGAAATGGAGCATCGAAAAGTTTACGTGAAAAAAAATTTTTCAAAAGTTTTTGCTCATTTTCTCGGCTCTATGAGCACGTAGCGCCTTGTGTTTAGGCTCATTTTAATCACCTCAATTAGGTGCATACGGTAATGCAAAAAAACCTGCTCAAAAAGAGCTCCATATGCCCAAACTCGAGCATCGACAATGTGCAAAAATTTGCCAAATTTTCAACGTCGTGTTTCTCGGCTCTATGAGCACGTAGAAAGTTGTGCATAGGCTCATTTTAAAGAACTCGATGAGCTGATTACGGTAATGCAAAAAAACCTGCTCAAAACGAGCTCCGTACGCCCAAACTGGAGCATCAAAAAATGCACAAATAAAAAAATTTCAAAATTAAATTTCGTCGGCTCCGTGAGCACCTACAAGGTTGTGCTCAGGATATGTTGTAGACAAAAAAATTCTGTACAAGAGCATCTAACACGCGTCTCTCAAAATGAGCACATTCTTCTGAAATGGAGCATCGAAAAGTTTACGTGAAAAAAAATTTTTCAAAAGTTTTTGCTCATTTTCTCGGCTCTATGAGCACGTAGCGCCTTGTGTTTAGGCTCATTTTAATCACCTCAATTAGGTGCATACGGTAATGCAAAAAAACCTGCTCAAAAAGAGCTCCATATGCCCAAACTCGAGCATCGACAATGTGCAAAAATTTGCCAAATTTTCAACGACGTGTTTCTCGGCTCTATGAGCACGTAGAAAGTTGTGCATAGGCTCATTTTAAAGAACTCGATGAGCTGATTACGGTAATGCAAAAAAACCTGCTCAAAACGAGCTCCGTACGCCCAAACTGGAGCATCAAAAAATGCACAAATAAAAAAATTTCAAAATTAAATTTCGTCGGCTCCGTGAGCACCTACAAGGTTGTGCTCAGGATATGTTGTAGACAAAAAAATTCTGTACAAGAGCATCTAACACGCGTCTCTCAAAATGAGCACATTCTTCTGAAATGGAGCATCGAAAAGTTTACGTGAAAAAAAATTTTTCAAAAGTTTTTGCTCATTTTCTCGGCTCTATGAGCACGTAGCGCCTTGTGTTTAGGCTCATTTTAATCACCTCAATTAGGTGCATACGGTAATGCAAAAAAACCTGCTCAAAAAGAGCTCCATATGCCCAAACTCGAGCATCGACAATGTGCAAAAATTTGCCAAATTTTCAACGTCGTGTTTCTCGGCTCTATGAGCACGTAGAAAGTTGTGCATAGGCTCATTTTAAAGAACTCGATGAGCTGATTACGGTAATGCAAAAAAACCTGCTCAAAACGAGCTCCGTACGCCCAAACTGGAGCATCAAAAAATGCACAAATAAAAAAATTTCAAAATTAAATTTCGTCGGCTCCGTGAGCACCTACAAGGTTGTGCTCAGGATATGTTGTAGACAAAAAAATTCTGTACAAGAGCATCTAACACGCGTCTCTCAAAATGAGCACATTCTTCTGAAATGGAGCATCGAAAAGTTTACGTGAAAAAAAATTTTTCAAAAGTTTTTGCTCATTTTCTCGGCTCTATGAGCACGTAGCGCCTTGTGTTTAGGCTCATTTTAATCACCTCAATTAGGTGCATACGGTAATGCAAAAAAACCTGCTCAAAAAGAGCTCCATATGCCCAAACTCGAGCATCGACAATGTGCAAAAATTTGCCAAATTTTCAACGACGTGTTTCTCGGCTCTATGAGCACGTAGAAAGTTGTGCATAGGCTCATTTTAAAGAACTCGATGAGCTGATTACGGTAATGCAAAAAAACCTGCTCAAAACGAGCTCCGTACGCCCAAACTGGAGCATCAAAAAATGCACAAATAAAAAAATTTCAAAATTAAATTTCGTCGGCTCCGTGAGCACCTACAAGGTTGTGCTCAGGATATGTTGTAGACAAAAAAATTCTGTACAAGAGCATCTAACACGCGTCTCTCAAAATGAGCACATTCTTCTGAAATGGAGCATCGAAAAGTTTACGTGAAAAAAAATTTTTCAAAAGTTTTTGCTCATTTTCTCGGCTCTATGAGCACGTAGCGCCTTGTGTTTAGGCTCATTTTAATCACCTCAATTAGGTGCATACGGTAATGCAAAAAAACCTGCTCAAAAAGAGCTCCATATGCCCAAACTCGAGCATCGACAATGTGCAAAAATTTGCCAAATTTTCAACGACGTGTTTCTCGGCTCTATGAGCACGTAGAAAGTTGTGCATAGGCTCATTTTAAAGAACTCGATGAGCTGATTACGGTAATGCAAAAAAACCTGCTCAAAACGAGCTCCGTACGCCCAAACTGGAGCATCAAAAAATGCACAAATAAAAAAATTTCAAAATTAAATTTCGTCGGCTCCGTGAGCACCTACAAGGTTGTGCTCAGGATATGTTGTAGACAAAAAAATTCTGTACAAGAGCATCTAACACGCGTCTCTCAAAATGAGCACATTCTTCTGAAATGGAGCATCGAAAAGTTTACGTGAAAAAAAATTTTTCAAAAGTTTTTGCTCATTTTCTCGGCTCTATGAGCACGTAGCGCCTTGTGTTTAGGCTCATTTTAATCACCTCAATTAGGTGCATACGGTAATGCAAAAAAACCTGCTCAAAAAGAGCTCCATATGCCCAAACTCGAGCATCGACAATGTGCAAAAATTTGCCAAATTTTCAACGACGTGTTTCTCGGCTCTATGAGCACGTAGAAAGTTGTGCATAGGCTCATTTTAAAGAACTCGATGAGCTGATTACGGTAATGCAAAAAAACCTGCTCAAAACGAGCTCCGTACGCCCAAACTGGAGCATCAAAAAATGCACAAATAAAAAAATTTCAAAATTAAATTTCGTCGGCTCCGTGAGCACCTACAAGGTTGTGCTCAGGATATGTTGTAGACAAAAAAATTCTGTACAAGAGCATCTAACACGCGTCTCTCAAAATGAGCACATTCTTCTGAAATGGAGCATCGAAAAGTTTACGTGAAAAAAAATTTTTCAAAAGTTTTTGCTCATTTTCTCGGCTCTATGAGCACGTAGCGCCTTGTGTTTAGGCTCATTTTAATCACCTCAATTAGGTGCATACGGTAATGCAAAAAAACCTGCTCAAAAAGAGCTCCATATGCCCAAACTCGAGCATCGACAATGTGCAAAAATTTGCCAAATTTTCAACGTCGTGTTTCTCGGCTCTATGAGCACGTAGAAAGTTGTGCATAGGCTCATTTTAAAGAACTCGATGAGCTGATTACGGTAATGCAAAAAAACCTGCTCAAAACGAGCTCCGTACGCCCAAACTGGAGCATCAAAAAATGCACAAATAAAAAAATTTCAAAATTAAATTTCGTCGGCTCCGTGAGCACCTACAAGGTTGTGCTCAGGATATGTTGTAGACAAAAAAATTCTGTACAAGAGCATCTAACACGCGTCTCTCAAAATGAGCACATTCTTCTGAAATGGAGCATCGAAAAGTTTACGTGAAAAAAAATTTTTCAAAAGTTTTTGCTCATTTTCTCGGCTCTATGAGCACGTAGCGCTTTGTGTTTAGGCTCATTTTAATCACCTCAATTAGGTGCATACGGTAATGCAAAAAAACCTGCTCAAAAAGAGCTCCATATGCCCAAACTCGAGCATCGACAATGTGCAAAAATTTGCCAAATTTTCAACGACGTGTTTCTCGGCTCTATGAGCACGTAGAAAGTTGTGCATAGGCTCATTTTAAAGAACTCGATGAGCTGATTACGGTAATGCAAAAAAACCTGCTCAAAACGAGCTCCGTACGCCCAAACTGGAGCATCAAAAAATGCACAAATAAAAAAATTTCAAAATTAAATTTCGTCGGCTCCGTGAGCACCTACAAGGTTGTGCTCAGGATATGTTGTAGACAAAAAAATTCTGTACAAGAGCATCTAACACGCGTCTCTCAAAATGAGCACATTCTTCTGAAATGGAGCATCGAAAAGTTTACGTGAAAAAAAATTTTTCAAAAGTTTTTGCTCATTTTCTCGGCTCTATGAGCACGTAGCGCCTTGTGTTTAGGCTCATTTTAATCACCTCAATTAGGTGCATACGGTAATGCAAAAAAACCTGCTCAAAAAGAGCTCCATATGCCCAAACTCGAGCATCGACAATGTGCAAAAATTTGCCAAATTTTCAACGTCGTGTTTCTCGGCTCTATGAGCACGTAGAAAGTTGTGCATAGGCTCATTTTAAAGAACTCGATGAGCTGATTACGGTAATGCAAAAAAACCTGCTCAAAACGAGCTCCGTACGCCCAAACTGGAGCATCAAAAAATGCACAAATAAAAAAATTTCAAAATTAAATTTCGTCGGCTCCGTGAGCACCTACAAGGTTGTGCTCAGGATATGTTGTAGACAAAAAAATTCTGTACAAGAGCATCTAACACGCGTCTCTCAAAATGAGCACATTCTTCTGAAATGGAGCATCGAAAAGTTTACGTGAAAAAAAATTTTTCAAAAGTTTTTGCTCATTTTCTCGGCTCTATGAGCACGTAGCGCCTTGTGTTTAGGCTCATTTTAATCACCTCAATTAGGTGCATACGGTAATGCAAAAAAACCTGCTCAAAAAGAGCTCCATATGCCCAAACTCGAGCATCGACAATGTGCAAAAATTTGCCAAATTTTCAACGACGTGTTTCTCGGCTCTATGAGCACGTAGAAAGTTGTGCATAGGCTCATTTTAAAGAACTCGATGAGCTGATTACGGTAATGCAAAAAAACCTGCTCAAAACGAGCTCCGTACGCCCAAACTGGAGCATCAAAAAATGCACAAATAAAAAAATTTCAAAATTAAATTTCGTCGGCTCCGTGAGCACCTACAAGGTTGTGCTCAGGATATGTTGTAGACAAAAAAATTCTGTACAAGAGCATCTAACACGCGTCTCTCAAAATGAGCACATTCTTCTGAAATGGAGCATCGAAAAGTTTACGTGAAAAAAAATTTTTCAAAAGTTTTTGCTCATTTTCTCGGCTCTATGAGCACGTAGCGCCTTGTGTTTAGGCTCATTTTAATCACCTCAATTAGGTGCATACGGTAATGCAAAAAAACCTGCTCAAAAAGAGCTCCATATGCCCAAACTCGAGCATCGACAATGTGCAAAAATTTGCCAAATTTTCAACGACGTGTTTCTCGGCTCTATGAGCACGTAGAAAGTTGTGCATAGGCTCATTTTAAAGAACTCGATGAGCTGATTACGGTAATGCAAAAAAACCTGCTCAAAACGAGCTCCGTACGCCCAAACTGGAGCATCAAAAAATGCACAAATAAAAAAATTTCAAAATTAAATTTCGTCGGCTCCGTGAGCACCTACAAGGTTGTGCTCAGGATATGTTGTAGACAAAAAAATTCTGTACAAGAGCATCTAACACGCGTCTCTCAAAATGAGCACATTCTTCTGAAATGGAGCATCGAAAAGTTTACGTGAAAAAAAATTTTTCAAAAGTTTTTGCTCATTTTCTCGGCTCTATGAGCACGTAGCGCCTTGTGTTTAGGCTCATTTTAATCACCTCAATTAGGTGCATACGGTAATGCAAAAAAACCTGCTCAAAAAGAGCTCCATATGCCCAAACTCGAGCATCGACAATGTGCAAAAATTTGCCAAATTTTCAACGACGTGTTTCTCGGCTCTATGAGCACGTAGAAAGTTGTGCATAGGCTCATTTTAAAGAACTCGATGAGCTGATTACGGTAATGCAAAAAAACCTGCTCAAAACGAGCTCCGTACGCCCAAACTGGAGCATCAAAAAATGCACAAATAAAAAAATTTCAAAATTAAATTTCGTCGGCTCCGTGAGCACCTACAAGGTTGTGCTCAGGATATGTTGTAGACAAAAAAATTCTGTACAAGAGCATCTAACACGCGTCTCTCAAAATGAGCACATTCTTCTGAAATGGAGCATCGAAAAGTTTACGTGAAAAAAAATTTTTCAAAAGTTTTTGCTCATTTTCTCGGCTCTATGAGCACGTAGCGCCTTGTGTTTAGGCTCATTTTAATCACCTCAATTAGGTGCATACGGTAATGCAAAAAAACCTGCTCAAAAAGAGCTCCATATGCCCAAACTCGAGCATCGACAATGTGCAAAAATTTGCCAAATTTTCAACGTCGTGTTTCTCGGCTCTATGAGCACGTAGAAAGTTGTGCATAGGCTCATTTTAAAGAACTCGATGAGCTGATTACGGTAATGCAAAAAAACCTGCTCAAAACAAGCTCCGTACGCCCAAACTGGAGCATCAAAAAATGCACAAATAAAAAAATTTCAAAATTAAATTTCGTCGGCTCCGTGAGCACCTACAAGGTTGTGCTCAGGATATGTTGTAGACAAAAAAATTCTGTACAAGAGCATCTAACACGCGTCTCTCAAAATGAGCACATTCTTCTGAAATGGAGCATCGAAAAGTTTACGTGAAAAAAAATTTTTCAAAAGTTTTTGCTCATTTTCTCGGCTCTATGAGCACGTAGCGCCTTGTGTTTAGGCTCATTTTAATCACCTCAATTAGGTGCATACGGTAATGCAAAAAAACCTGCTCAAAAAGAGCTCCATATGCCCAAACTCGAGCATCGACAATGTGCAAAAATTTGCCAAATTTTCAACGTCGTGTTTCTCGGCTCTATGAGCACGTAGAAAGTTGTGCATAGGCTCATTTTAAAGAACTCGATGAGCTGATTACGGTAATGCAAAAAAACCTGCTCAAAACGAGCTCCGTACGCCCAAACTGGAGCATCAAAAAATGCACAAATAAAAAAATTTCAAAATTAAATTTCGTCGGCTCCGTGAGCACCTACAAGGTTGTGCTCAGGATATGTTGTAGACAAAAAAATTCTGTACAAGAGCATCTAACACGCGTCTCTCAAAATGAGCACATTCTTCTGAAATGGAGCATCGAAAAGTTTACGTGAAAAAAAATTTTTCAAAAGTTTTTGCTCATTTTCTCGGCTCTATGAGCACGTAGCGCCTTGTGTTTAGGCTCATTTTAATCACCTCAATTAGGTGCATACGGTAATGCAAAAAAACCTGCTCAAAAAGAGCTCCATATGCCCAAACTCGAGCATCGACAATGTGCAAAAATTTGCCAAATTTTCAACGACGTGTTTCTCGGCTCTATGAGCACGTAGAAAGTTGTGCATAGGCTCATTTTAAAGAACTCGATGAGCTGATTACGGTAATGCAAAAAAACCTGCTCAAAACGAGCTCCGTACGCCCAAACTGGAGCATCAAAAAATGCACAAATAAAAAAATTTCAAAATTAAATTTCGTCGGCTCCGTGAGCACCTACAAGGTTGTGCTCAGGATATGTTGTAGACAAAAAAATTCTGTACAAGAGCATCTAACACGCGTCTCTCAAAATGAGCACATTCTTCTGAAATGGAGCATCGAAAAGTTTACGTGAAAAAAAATTTTTCAAAAGTTTTTGCTCATTTTCTCGGCTCTATGAGCACGTAGCGCCTTGTGTTTAGGCTCATTTTAATCACCTCAATTAGGTGCATACGGTAATGCAAAAAAACCTGCTCAAAAAGAGCTCCATATGCCCAAACTCGAGCATCGACAATGTGCAAAAATTTGCCAAATTTTCAACGACGTGTTTCTCGGCTCTATGAGCACGTAGAAAGTTGTGCATAGGCTCATTTTAAAGAACTCGATGAGCTGATTACGGTAATGCAAAAAAACCTGCTCAAAACGAGCTCCGTACGCCCAAACTGGAGCATCAAAAAATGCACAAATAAAAAAATTTCAAAATTAAATTTCGTCGGCTCCGTGAGCACCTACAAGGTTGTGCTCAGGATATGTTGTAGACAAAAAAATTCTGTACAAGAGCATCTAACACGCGTCTCTCAAAATGAGCACATTCTTCTGAAATGGAGCATCGAAAAGTTTACGTGAAAAAAAATTTTTCAAAAGTTTTTGCTCATTTTCTCGGCTCTATGAGCACGTAGCGCCTTGTGTTTAGGCTCATTTTAATCACCTCAATTAGGTGCATACGGTAATGCAAAAAAACCTGCTCAAAAAGAGCTCCATATGCCCAAACTCGAGCATCGACAATGTGCAAAAATTTGCCAAATTTTCAACGTCGTGTTTCTCGGCTCTATGAGCACGTAGAAAGTTGTGCATAGGCTCATTTTAAAGAACTCGATGAGCTGATTACGGTAATGCAAAAAAACCTGCTCAAAACGAGCTCCGTACGCCCAAACTGGAGCATCAAAAAATGCACAAATAAAAAAATTTCAAAATTAAATTTCGTCGGCTCCGTGAGCACCTACAAGGTTGTGCTCAGGATATGTTGTAGACAAAAAAATTCTGTACAAGAGCATCTAACACGCGTCTCTCAAAATGAGCACATTCTTCTGAAATGGAGCATCGAAAAGTTTACGTGAAAAAAAATTTTTCAAAAGTTTTTGCTCATTTTCTCGGCTCTATGAGCACGTAGCGCCTTGTGTTTAGGCTCATTTTAATCACCTCAATTAGGTGCATACGGTAATGCAAAAAAACCTGCTCAAAAAGAGCTCCATATGCCCAAACTCGAGCATCGACAATGTGCAAAAATTTGCCAAATTTTCAACGTCGTGTTTCTCGGCTCTATGAGCACGTAGAAAGTTGTGCATAGGCTCATTTTAAAGAACTCGATGAGCTGATTACGGTAATGCAAAAAAACCTGCTCAAAACGAGCTCCGTACGCCCAAACTGGAGCATCAAAAAATGCACAAATAAAAAAATTTCAAAATTAAATTTCGTCGGCTCCGTGAGCACCTACAAGGTTGTGCTCAGGATATGTTGTAGACAAAAAAATTCTGTACAAGAGCATCTAACACGCGTCTCTCAAAATGAGCACATTCTTCTGAAATGGAGCATCGAAAAGTTTACGTGAAAAAAAATTTTTCAAAAGTTTTTGCTCATTTTCTCGGCTCTATGAGCACGTAGCGCCTTGTGTTTAGGCTCATTTTAATCACCTCAATTAGGTGCATACGGTAATGCAAAAAAACCTGCTCAAAAAGAGCTCCATATGCCCAAACTCGAGCATCGACAATGTGCAAAAATTTGCCAAATTTTCAACGTCGTGTTTCTCGGCTCTATGAGCACGTAGAAAGTTGTGCATAGGCTCATTTTAAAGAACTCGATGAGCTGATTACGGTAATGCAAAAAAACCTGCTCAAAACGAGCTCCGTACGCCCAAACTGGAGCATCAAAAAATGCACAAATAAAAAAATTTCAAAATTAAATTTCGTCGGCTCCGTGAGCACCTACAAGGTTGTGCTCAGGATATGTTGTAGACAAAAAAATTCTGTACAAGAGCATCTAACACGCGTCTCTCAAAATGAGCACATTCTTCTGAAATGGAGCATCGAAAAGTTTACGTGAAAAAAAATTTTTCAAAAGTTTTTGCTCATTTTCTCGGCTCTATGAGCACGTAGCGCCTTGTGTTTAGGCTCATTTTAATCACCTCAATTAGGTGCATACGGTAATGCAAAAAAACCTGCTCAAAAAGAGCTCCATATGCCCAAACTCGAGCATCGACAATGTGCAAAAATTTGCCAAATTTTCAACGACGTGTTTCTCGGCTCTATGAGCACGTAGAAAGTTGTGCATAGGCTCATTTTAAAGAACTCGATGAGCTGATTACGGTAATGCAAAAAAACCTGCTCAAAACGAGCTCCGTACGCCCAAACTGGAGCATCAAAAAATGCACAAATAAAAAAATTTCAAAATTAAATTTCGTCGGCTCCGTGAGCACCTACAAGGTTGTGCTCAGGATATGTTGTAGACAAAAAAATTCTGTACAAGAGCATCTAACACGCGTCTCTCAAAATGAGCACATTCTTCTGAAATGGAGCATCGAAAAGTTTACGTGAAAAAAAATTTTTCAAAAGTTTTTGCTCATTTTCTCGGCTCTATGAGCACGTAGCGCCTTGTGTTTAGGCTCATTTTAATCACCTCAATTAGGTGCATACGGTAATGCAAAAAAACCTGCTCAAAAAGAGCTCCATATGCCCAAACTCGAGCATCGACAATGTGCAAAAATTTGCCAAATTTTCAACGACGTGTTTCTCGGCTCTATGAGCACGTAGAAAGTTGTGCATAGGCTCATTTTAAAGAACTCGATGAGCTGATTACGGTAATGCAAAAAAACCTGCTCAAAACGAGCTCCGTACGCCCAAACTGGAGCATCAAAAAATGCACAAATAAAAAAATTTCAAAATTAAATTTCGTCGGCTCCGTGAGCACCTACAAGGTTGTGCTCAGGATATGTTGTAGACAAAAAAATTCTGTACAAGAGCATCTAACACGCGTCTCTCAAAATGAGCACATTCTTCTGAAATGGAGCATCGAAAAGTTTACGTGAAAAAAAATTTTTCAAAAGTTTTTGCTCATTTTCTCGGCTCTATGAGCACGTAGCGCCTTGTGTTTAGGCTCATTTTAATCACCTCAATTAGGTGCATACGGTAATGCAAAAAAACCTGCTCAAAAAGAGCTCCATATGCCCAAACTCGAGCATCGACAATGTGCAAAAATTTGCCAAATTTTCAACGTCGTGTTTCTCGGCTCTATGAGCACGTAGAAAGTTGTGCATAGGCTCATTTTAAAGAACTCGATGAGCTGATTACGGTAATGCAAAAAAACCTGCTCAAAACAAGCTCCGTACGCCCAAACTGGAGCATCAAAAAATGCACAAATAAAAAAATTTCAAAATTAAATTTCGTCGGCTCCGTGAGCACCTACAAGGTTGTGCTCAGGATATGTTGTAGACAAAAAAATTCTGTACAAGAGCATCTAACACGCGTCTCTCAAAATGAGCACATTCTTCTGAAATGGAGCATCGAAAAGTTTACGTGAAAAAAAATTTTTCAAAAGTTTTTGCTCATTTTCTCGGCTCTATGAGCACGTAGCGCCTTGTGTTTAGGCTCATTTTAATCACCTCAATTAGGTGCATACGGTAATGCAAAAAAACCTGCTCAAAAAGAGCTCCATATGCCCAAACTCGAGCATCGACAATGTGCAAAAATTTGCCAAATTTTCAACGTCGTGTTTCTCGGCTCTATGAGCACGTAGAAAGTTGTGCATAGGCTCATTTTAAAGAACTCGATGAGCTGATTACGGTAATGCAAAAAAACCTGCTCAAAACGAGCTCCGTACGCCCAAACTGGAGCATCAAAAAATGCACAAATAAAAAAATTTCAAAATTAAATTTCGTCGGCTCCGTGAGCACCTACAAGGTTGTGCTCAGGATATGTTGTAGACAAAAAAATTCTGTACAAGAGCATCTAACACGCGTCTCTCAAAATGAGCACATTCTTCTGAAATGGAGCATCGAAAAGTTTACGTGAAAAAAAATTTTTCAAAAGTTTTTGCTCATTTTCTCGGCTCTATGAGCACGTAGCGCCTTGTGTTTAGGCTCATTTTAATCACCTCAATTAGGTGCATACGGTAATGCAAAAAAACCTGCTCAAAAAGAGCTCCATATGCCCAAACTCGAGCATCGACAATGTGCAAAAATTTGCCAAATTTTCAACGACGTGTTTCTCGGCTCTATGAGCACGTAGAAAGTTGTGCATAGGCTCATTTTAAAGAACTCGATGAGCTGATTACGGTAATGCAAAAAAACCTGCTCAAAACGAGCTCCGTACGCCCAAACTGGAGCATCAAAAAATGCACAAATAAAAAAATTTCAAAATTAAATTTCGTCGGCTCCGTGAGCACCTACAAGGTTGTGCTCAGGATATGTTGTAGACAAAAAAATTCTGTACAAGAGCATCTAACACGCGTCTCTCAAAATGAGCACATTCTTCTGAAATGGAGCATCGAAAAGTTTACGTGAAAAAAAATTTTTCAAAAGTTTTTGCTCATTTTCTCGGCTCTATGATCACGTAGCGCCTTGTGTTTAGGCTCATTTTAATCACCTCAATTAGGTGCATACGGTAATGCAAAAAAACCTGCTCAAAAAGAGCTCCATATGCCCAAACTCGAGCATCGACAATGTGCAAAAATTTGCCAAATTTTCAACGTCGTGTTTCTCGGCTCTATGAGCACGTAGAAAGTTGTGCATAGGCTCATTTTAAAGAACTCGATGAGCTGATTACGGTAATGCAAAAAAACCTGCTCAAAACGAGCTCCGTACGCCCAAACTGGAGCATCAAAAAATGCACAAATAAAAAAATTTCAAAATTAAATTTCGTCGGCTCCGTGAGCACCTACAAGGTTGTGCTCAGGATATGTTGTAGACAAAAAAATTCTGTACAAGAGCATCTAACACGCGTCTCTCAAAATGAGCACATTCTTCTGAAATGGAGCATCGAAAAGTTTACGTGAAAAAAAATTTTTCAAAAGTTTTTGCTCATTTTCTCGGCTCTATGAGCACGTAGCGCCTTGTGTTTAGGCTCATTTTAATCACCTCAATTAGGTGCATACGGTAATGCAAAAAAACCTGCTCAAAAAGAGCTCCATATGCCCAAACTCGAGCATCGACAATGTGCAAAAATTTGCCAAATTTTCAACGACGTGTTTCTCGGCTCTATGAGCACGTAGAAAGTTGTGCATAGGCTCATTTTAAAGAACTCGATGAGCTGATTACGGTAATGCAAAAAAACCTGCTCAAAACGAGCTCCGTACGCCCAAACTGGAGCATCAAAAAATGCACAAATAAAAAAATTTCAAAATTAAATTTCGTCGGCTCCGTGAGCACCTACAAGGTTGTGCTCAGGATATGTTGTAGACAAAAAAATTCTGTACAAGAGCATCTAACACGCGTCTCTCAAAATGAGCACATTCTTCTGAAATGGAGCATCGAAAAGTTTACGTGAAAAAAAATTTTTCAAAAGTTTTTGCTCATTTTCTCGGCTCTATGAGCACGTAGCGCCTTGTGTTTAGGCTCATTTTAATCACCTCAATTAGGTGCATACGGTAATGCAAAAAAACCTGCTCAAAAAGAGCTCCATATGCCCAAACTCGAGCATCGACAATGTGCAAAAATTTGCCAAATTTTCAACGACGTGTTTCTCGGCTCTATGAGCACGTAGAAAGTTGTGCATAGGCTCATTTTAAAGAACTCGATGAGCTGATTACGGTAATGCAAAAAAACCTGCTCAAAACGAGCTCCGTACGCCCAAACTGGAGCATCAAAAAATGCACAAATAAAAAAATTTCAAAATTAAATTTCGTCGGCTCCGTGAGCACCTACAAGGTTGTGCTCAGGATATGTTGTAGACAAAAAAATTCTGTACAAGAGCATCTAACACGCGTCTCTCAAAATGAGCACATTCTTCTGAAATGGAGCATCGAAAAGTTTACGTGAAAAAAAATTTTTCAAAAGTTTTTGCTCATTTTCTCGGCTCTATGAGCACGTAGCGCCTTGTGTTTAGGCTCATTTTAATCACCTCAATTAGGTGCATACGGTAATGCAAAAAAACCTGCTCAAAAAGAGCTCCATATGCCCAAACTCGAGCATCGACAATGTGCAAAAATTTGCCAAATTTTCAACGACGTGTTTCTCGGCTCTATGAGCACGTAGAAAGTTGTGCATAGGCTCATTTTAAAGAACTCGATGAGCTGATTACGGTAATGCAAAAAAACCTGCTCAAAACGAGCTCCGTACGCCCAAACTGGAGCATCAAAAAATGCACAAATAAAAAAATTTCAAAATTAAATTTCGTCGGCTCCGTGAGCACCTACAAGGTTGTGCTCAGGATATGTTGTAGACAAAAAAATTCTGTACAAGAGCATCTAACACGCGTCTCTCAAAATGAGCACATTCTTCTGAAATGGAGCATCGAAAAGTTTACGTGAAAAAAAATTTTTCAAAAGTTTTTGCTCATTTTCTCGGCTCTATGAGCACGTAGCGCCTTGTGTTTAGGCTCATTTTAATCACCTCAATTAGGTGCATACGGTAATGCAAAAAAACCTGCTCAAAAAGAGCTCCATATGCCCAAACTCGAGCATCGACAATGTGCAAAAATTTGCCAAATTTTCAACGACGTGTTTCTCGGCTCTATGAGCACGTAGAAAGTTGTGCTTAGGCTCATTTTAAAGAACTCGATGAGCTGATTACGGTAATGCAAAAAAACCTGCTCAAAACGAGCTCCGTACGCCCAAACTGGAGCATCAAAAAATGCACAAATAAAAAAATTTCAAAATTAAATTTCGTCGGCTCCGTGAGCACCTACAAGGTTGTGCTCAGGATATGTTGTAGACAAAAAAATTCTGTACAAGAGCATCTAACACGCGTCTCTCAAAATGAGCACATTCTTCTGAAATGGAGCATCGAAAAGTTTACGTGAAAAAAAATTTTTCAAAAGTTTTTGCTCATTTTCTCGGCTCTATGAGCACGTAGCGCCTTGTGTTTAGGCTCATTTTAATCACCTCAATTAGGTGCATACGGTAATGCAAAAAAACCTGCTCAAAAAGAGCTCCATATGCCCAAACTCGAGCATCGACAATGTGCAAAAATTTGCCAAATTTTCAACGACGTGTTTCTCGGCTCTATGAGCACGTAGAAAGTTGTGCATAGGCTCATTTTAAAGAACTCGATGAGCTGATTACGGTAATGCAAAAAAAAACCTGCTCAAAACGAGCTCCGTACGCCCAAACTGGAGCATCAAAAAATGCACAAATAAAAAAATTTCAAAATTAAATTTCGTCGGCTCCGTGAGCACCTACAAGGTTGTGCTCAGGATATGTTGTAGACAAAAAAATTCTGTACAAGAGCATCTAACACGCGTCTCTCAAAATGAGCACATTCTTCTGAAATGGAGCATCGAAAAGTTTACGTGAAAAAAAATTTTTCAAAAGTTTTTGCTCATTTTCTCGGCTCTATGAGCACGTAGCGCCTTGTGTTTAGGCTCATTTTAATCACCTCAATTAGGTGCATACGGTAATGCAAAAAAACCTGCTCAAAAAGAGCTCCATATGCCCAAACTCGAGCATCGACAATGTGCAAAAATTTGCCAAATTTTCAACGACGTGTTTCTCGGCTCTATGAGCACGTAGAAAGTTGTGCATAGGCTCATTTTAAAGAACTCGATGAGCTGATTACGGTAATGCAAAAAAACCTGCTCAAAACGAGCTCCGTACGCCCAAACTGGAGCATCAAAAAATGCACAAATAAAAAAATTTCAAAATTAAATTTCGTCGGCTCCGTGAGCACCTACAAGGTTGTGCTCAGGATATGTTGTAGACAAAAAAATTCTGTACAAGAGCATCTAACACGCGTCTCTCAAAATGAGCACATTCTTCTGAAATGGAGCATCGAAAAGTTTACGTGAAAAAAAATTTTTCAAAAGTTTTTGCTCATTTTCTCGGCTCTATGAGCACGTAGCGCCTTGTGTTTAGGCTCATTTTAATCACCTCAATTAGGTGCATACGGTAATGCAAAAAAACCTGCTCAAAAAGAGCTCCATATGCCCAAACTCGAGCATCGACAATGTGCAAAAATTTGCCAAATTTTCAACGACGTGTTTCTCGGCTCTATGAGCACGTAGAAAGTTGTGCATAGGCTCATTTTAAAGAACTCGATGAGCTGATTACGGTAATGCAAAAAAAACCTGCTCAAAACGAGCTCCGTACGCCCAAACTGGAGCATCAAAAAATGCACAAATAAAAAAATTTCAAAATTAAATTTCGTCGGCTCCGTGAGCACCTACAAGGTTGTGCTCAGGATATGTTGTAGACAAAAAAATTCTGTACAAGAGCATCTAACACGCGTCTCTCAAAATGAGCACATTCTTCTGAAATGGAGCATCGAAAAGTTTACGTGAAAAAAAATTTTTCAAAAGTTTTTGCTCATTTTCTCGGCTCTATGAGCACGTAGCGCCTTGTGTTTAGGCTCATTTTAATCACCTCAATTAGGTGCATACGGTAATGCAAAAAAACCTGCTCAAAAAGAGCTCCATATGCCCAAACTCGAGCATCGACAATGTGCAAAAATTTGCCAAATTTTCAACGACGTGTTTCTCGGCTCTATGAGCACGTAGAAAGTTGTGCATAGGCTCATTTTAAAGAACTCGATGAGCTGATTACGGTAATGCAAAAAAACCTGCTCAAAACGAGCTCCGTACGCCCAAACTGGAGCATCAAAAAATGCACAAATAAAAAAATTTCAAAATTAAATTTCGTCGGCTCCGTGAGCACCTACAAGGTTGTGCTCAGGATATGTTGTAGACAAAAAAATTCTGTACAAGAGCATCTAACACGCGTCTCTCAAAATGAGCACATTCTTCTGAAATGGAGCATCGAAAAGTTTACGTGAAAAAAAATTTTTCAAAAGTTTTTGCTCATTTTCTCGGCTCTATGAGCACGTAGCGCCTTGTGTTTAGGCTCATTTTAATCACCTCAATTAGGTGCATACGGTAATGCAAAAAAACCTGCTCAAAAAGAGCTCCATATGCCCAAACTCGAGCATCGACAATGTGCAAAAATTTGCCAAATTTTCAACGACGTGTTTCTCGGCTCTATGAGCACGTAGAAAGTTGTGCATAGGCTCATTTTAAAGAACTCGATGAGCTGATTACGGTAATGCAAAAAAACCTGCTCAAAACGAGCTCCGTACGCCCAAACTGGAGCATCAAAAAATGCACAAATAAAAAAATTTCAAAATTAAATTTCGTCGGCTCCGTGAGCACCTACAAGGTTGTGCTCAGGATATGTTGTAGACAAAAAAATTCTGTACAAGAGCATCTAACACGCGTCTCTCAAAATGAGCACATTCTTCTGAAATGGAGCATCGAAAAGTTTACGTGAAAAAAAATTTTTCAAAAGTTTTTGCTCATTTTCTCGGCTCTATGAGCACGTAGCGCCTTGTGTTTAGGCTCATTTTAATCACCTCAATTAGGTGCATACGGTAATGCAAAAAAACCTGCTCAAAAAGAGCTCCATATGCCCAAACTCGAGCATCGACAATGTGCAAAAATTTGCCAAATTTTCAACGACGTGTTTCTCGGCTCTATGAGCACGTAGAAAGTTGTGCATAGGCTCATTTTAAAGAACTCGATGAGCTGATTACGGTAATGCAAAAAAACCTGCTCAAAACGAGCTCCGTACGCCCAAACTGGAGCATCAAAAAATGCACAAATAAAAAAATTTCAAAATTAAATTTCGTCGGCTCCGTGAGCACCTACAAGGTTGTGCTCAGGATATGTTGTAGACAAAAAAATTCTGTACAAGAGCATCTAACACGCGTCTCTCAAAATGAGCACATTCTTCTGAAATGGAGCATCGAAAAGTTTACGTGAAAAAAAATTTTTCAAAAGTTTTTGCTCATTTTCTCGGCTCTATGAGCACGTAGCGCCTTGTGTTTAGGCTCATTTTAATCACCTCAATTAGGTGCATACGGTAATGCAAAAAAACCTGCTCAAAAAGAGCTCCATATGCCCAAACTCGAGCATCGACAATGTGCAAAAATTTGCCAAATTTTCAACGACGTGTTTCTCGGCTCTATGAGCACGTAGAAAGTTGTGCTTAGGCTCATTTTAAAGAACTCGATGAGCTGATTACGGTAATGCAAAAAAACCTGCTCAAAACGAGCTCCGTACGCCCAAACTGGAGCATCAAAAAATGCACAAATAAAAAAATTTCAAAATTAAATTTCGTCGGCTCCGTGAGCACCTACAAGGTTGTGCTCAGGATATGTTGTAGACAAAAAAATTCTGTACAAGAGCATCTAACACGCGTCTCTCAAAATGAGCACATTCTTCTGAAATGGAGCATCGAAAAGTTTACGTGAAAAAAAATTTTTCAAAAGTTTTTGCTCATTTTCTCGGCTCTATGAGCACGTAGCGCCTTGTGTTTAGGCTCATTTTAATCACCTCAATTAGGTGCATACGGTAATGCAAAAAAACCTGCTCAAAAAGAGCTCCATATGCCCAAACTCGAGCATCGACAATGTGCAAAAATTTGCCAAATTTTCAACGACGTGTTTCTCGGCTCTATGAGCACGTAGAAAGTTGTGCATAGGCTCATTTTAAAGAACTCGATGAGCTGATTACGGTAATGCAAAAAAAACCTGCTCAAAACGAGCTCCGTACGCCCAAACTGGAGCATCAAAAAATGCACAAATAAAAAAATTTCAAAATTAAATTTCGTCGGCTCCGTGAGCACCTACAAGGTTGTGCTCAGGATATGTTGTAGACAAAAAAATTCTGTACAAGAGCATCTAACACGCGTCTCTCAAAATGAGCACATTCTTCTGAAATGGAGCATCGAAAAGTTTACGTGAAAAAAAATTTTTCAAAAGTTTTTGCTCATTTTCTCGGCTCTATGAGCACGTAGCGCCTTGTGTTTAGGCTCATTTTAATCACCTCAATTAGGTGCATACGGTAATGCAAAAAAACCTGCTCAAAAAGAGCTCCATATGCCCAAACTCGAGCATCGACAATGTGCAAAAATTTGCCAAATTTTCAACGACGTGTTTCTCGGCTCTATGAGCACGTAGAAAGTTGTGCATAGGCTCATTTTAAAGAACTCGATGAGCTGATTACGGTAATGCAAAAAAACCTGCTCAAAACGAGCTCCGTACGCCCAAACTGGAGCATCAAAAAATGCACAAATAAAAAAATTTCAAAATTAAATTTCGTCGGCTCCGTGAGCACCTACAAGGTTGTGCTCAGGATATGTTGTAGACAAAAAAATTCTGTACAAGAGCATCTAACACGCGTCTCTCAAAATGAGCACATTCTTCTGAAATGGAGCATCGAAAAGTTTACGTGAAAAAAAATTTTTCAAAAGTTTTTGCTCATTTTCTCGGCTCTATGAGCACGTAGCGCCTTGTGTTTAGGCTCATTTTAATCACCTCAATTAGGTGCATACGGTAATGCAAAAAAACCTGCTCAAAAAGAGCTCCATATGCCCAAACTCGAGCATCGACAATGTGCAAAAATTTGCCAAATTTTCAACGACGTGTTTCTCGGCTCTATGAGCACGTAGAAAGTTGTGCATAGGCTCATTTTAAAGAACTCGATGAGCTGATTACGGTAATGCAAAAAAAACCTGCTCAAAACGAGCTCCGTACGCCCAAACTGGAGCATCAAAAAATGCACAAATAAAAAAATTTCAAAATTAAATTTCGTCGGCTCCGTGAGCACCTACAAGGTTGTGCTCAGGATATGTTGTAGACAAAAAAATTCTGTACAAGAGCATCTAACACGCGTCTCTCAAAATGAGCACATTCTTCTGAAATGGAGCATCGAAAAGTTTACGTGAAAAAAAATTTTTCAAAAGTTTTTGCTCATTTTCTCGGCTCTATGAGCACGTAGCGCCTTGTGTTTAGGCTCATTTTAATCACCTCAATTAGGTGCATACGGTAATGCAAAAAAACCTGCTCAAAAAGAGCTCCATATGCCCAAACTCGAGCATCGACAATGTGCAAAAATTTGCCAAATTTTCAACGACGTGTTTCTCGGCTCTATGAGCACGTAGAAAGTTGTGCATAGGCTCATTTTAAAGAACTCGATGAGCTGATTACGGTAATGCAAAAAAACCTGCTCAAAACGAGCTCCGTACGCCCAAACTGGAGCATCAAAAAATGCACAAATAAAAAAATTTCAAAATTAAATTTCGTCGGCTCCGTGAGCACCTACAAGGTTGTGCTCAGGATATGTTGTAGACAAAAAAATTCTGTACAAGAGCATCTAACACGCGTCTCTCAAAATGAGCACATTCTTCTGAAATGGAGCATCGAAAAGTTTACGTGAAAAAAAATTTTTCAAAAGTTTTTGCTCATTTTCTCGGCTCTATGAGCACGTAGCGCCTTGTGTTTAGGCTCATTTTAATCACCTCAATTAGGTGCATACGGTAATGCAAAAAAACCTGCTCAAAAAGAGCTCCATATGCCCAAACTCGAGCATCGACAATGTGCAAAAATTTGC
Source organism: Caenorhabditis plicata (assembly GCA_963931815.1). NCBI lineage: Eukaryota > Metazoa > Nematoda > Chromadorea > Rhabditida > Rhabditidae > Caenorhabditis > Caenorhabditis plicata. Next base: position 18,500,349 of record OZ007494.1, read on the forward strand.
CAAATTTTCAACGACGTGTTTCTCGGCTCTATGAGCACGTAGAAAGTTGTGCATAGGCTCATTTTAAAGAACTCGATGAGCTGATTACGGTAATGCAAAAAAACCTGCTCAAAACGAGCTCCGTACGCCCAAACTGGAGCATCAAAAAATGCACAAATAAAAAAATTTCAAAATTAAATTTCGTCGGCTCCGTGAGCACCTACAAGGTTGTGCTCAGGATATGTTGTAGACAAAAAAATTCTGTACAAGAGCATCTAACACGCGTCTCTCAAAATGAGCACATTCTTCTGAAATGGAGCATCGAAAAGTTTACGTGAAAAAAAATTTTTCAAAAGTTTTTGCTCATTTTCTCGGCTCTATGAGCACGTAGCGCCTTGTGTTTAGGCTCATTTTAATCACCTCAATTAGGTGCATACGGTAATGCAAAAAAACCTGCTCAAAAAGAGCTCCATATGCCCAAACTCGAGCATCGACAATGTGCAAAAATTTGCCAAATTTTCAACGACGTGTTTCTCGGCTCTATGAGCACGTAGAAAGTTGTGCATAGGCTCATTTTAAAGAACTCGATGAGCTGATTACGGTAATGCAAAAAAACCTGCTCAAAACGAGCTCCGTACGCCCAAACTGGAGCATCAAAAAATGCACAAATAAAAAAATTTCAAAATTAAATTTCGTCGGCTCCGTGAGCACCTACAAGGTTGTGCTCAGGATATGTTGTAGACAAAAAAATTCTGTACAAGAGCATCTAACACGCGTCTCTCAAAATGAGCACATTCTTCTGAAATGGAGCATCGAAAAGTTTACGTGAAAAAAAATTTTTCAAAAGTTTTTGCTCATTTTCTCGGCTCTATGAGCACGTAGCGCCTTGTGTTTAGGCTCATTTTAATCACCTCAATTAGGTGCATACGGTAATGCAAAAAAACCTGCTCAAAAAGAGCTCCATATGCCCAAACTCGAGCATCGACAATGTGCAAAAATTTGCCAAATTTTCAACGACGTGTTTCTCGGCTCTATGAGCACGTAGAAAGTTGTGCATAGGCTCATTTTAAAGAACTCGATGAGCTGATTACGGTAATGCAAAAAAACCTGCTCAAAACGAGCTCCGTACGCCCAAACTGGAGCATCAAAAAATGCACAAATAAAAAAATTTCAAAATTAAATTTCGTCGGCTCCGTGAGCACCTACAAGGTTGTGCTCAGGATATGTTGTAGACAAAAAAATTCTGTACAAGAGCATCTAACACGCGTCTCTCAAAATGAGCACATTCTTCTGAAATGGAGCATCGAAAAGTTTACGTGAAAAAAAATTTTTCAAAAGTTTTTGCTCATTTTCTCGGCTCTATGAGCACGTAGCGCCTTGTGTTTAGGCTCATTTTAATCACCTCAATTAGGTGCATACGGTAATGCAAAAAAACCTGCTCAAAAAGAGCTCCATATGCCCAAACTCGAGCATCGACAATGTGCAAAAATTTGCCAAATTTTCAACGACGTGTTTCTCGGCTCTATGAGCACGTAGAAAGTTGTGCATAGGCTCATTTTAAAGAACTCGATGAGCTGATTACGGTAATGCAAAAAAACCTGCTCAAAACGAGCTCCGTACGCCCAAACTGGAGCATCAAAAAATGCACAAATAAAAAAATTTCAAAATTAAATTTCGTCGGCTCCGTGAGCACCTACAAGGTTGTGCTCAGGATATGTTGTAGACAAAAAAATTCTGTACAAGAGCATCTAACACGCGTCTCTCAAAATGAGCACATTCTTCTGAAATGGAGCATCGAAAAGTTTACGTGAAAAAAAATTTTTCAAAAGTTTTTGCTCATTTTCTCGGCTCTATGAGCACGTAGCGCCTTGTGTTTAGGCTCATTTTAATCACCTCAATTAGGTGCATACGGTAATGCAAAAAAACCTGCTCAAAAAGAGCTCCATATGCCCAAACTCGAGCATCGACAATGTGCAAAAATTTGCCAAATTTTCAACGACGTGTTTCTCGGCTCTATGAGCACGTAGAAAGTTGTGCATAGGCTCATTTTAAAGAACTCGATGAGCTAATTACGGTAATGCAAAAAAACCTGCTCAAAACGAGCTCCGTACGCCCAAACTGGAGCATCAAAAAATGCACAAATAAAAAAATTTCAAAATTAAATTTCGTCGGCTCCGTGAGCACCTACAAGGTTGTGCTCAGGATATGTTGTAGACAAAAAAATTCTGTACAAGAGCATCTAACACGCGTCTCTCAAAATGAGCACATTCTTCTGAAATGGAGCATCGAAAAGTTTACGTGAAAAAAAATTTTTCAAAAGTTTTTGCTCATTTTCTCGGCTCTATGAGCACGTAGCGCCTTGTGTTTAGGCTCATTTTAATCACCTCAATTAGGTGCATACGGTAATGCAAAAAAACCTGCTCAAAAAGAGCTCCATATGCCCAAACTCGAGCATCGACAATGTGCAAAAATTTGCCAAATTTTCAACGACGTGTTTCTCGGCTCTATGAGCACGTAGAAAGTTGTGCATAGGCTCATTTTAAAGAACTCGATGAGCTGATTACGGTAATGCAAAAAAACCTGCTCAAAACGAGCTCCGTACGCCCAAACTCGAGCATCAAAAAATGCACAAATAAAAAAATTTCAAAATTAAATTTCGTCGGCTCCGTGAGCACCTACAAGGTTGTGCTCAGGATATGTTGTAGACAAAAAAATTCTGTACAAGAGCATCTAACACGCGTCTCTCAAAATGAGCACATTCTTCTGAAATGGAGCATCGAAAAGTTTACGTGAAAAAAAATTTTTCAAAAGTTTTTGCTCATTTTCTCGGCTCTATGAGCACGTAGCGCCTTGTGTTTAGGCTCATTTTAATCACCTCAATTAGGTGCATACGGTAATGCAAAAAAACCTGCTCAAAAAGAGCTCCATATGCCCAAACTCGAGCATCGACAATGTGCAAAAATTTGCCAAATTTTCAACGACGTGTTTCTCGGCTCTATGAGCACGTAGAAAGTTGTGCATAGGCTCATTTTAAAGAACTCGATGAGCTGATTACGGTAATGCAAAAAAACCTGCTCAAAACGAGCTCCGTACGCCCAAACTCGAGCATCAAAAAATGCACAAATAAAAAAATTTCAAAATTAAATTTCGTCGGCTCCGTGAGCACCTACAAGGTTGTGCTCAGGATATGTTGTAGACAAAAAAATTCTGTACAAGAGCATCTAACACGCGTCTCTCAAAATGAGCACATTCTTCTGAAATGGAGCATCGAAAAGTTTACGTGAAAAAAAATTTTTCAAAAGTTTTTGCTCATTTTCTCGGCTCTATGAGCACGTAGCGCCTTGTGTTTAGGCTCATTTTAATCACCTCAATTAGGTGCATACGGTAATGCAAAAAAACCTGCTCAAAAAGAGCTCCATATGCCCAAACTCGAGCATCGACAATGTGCAAAAATTTGCCAAATTTTCAACGTCGTGTTTCTCGGCTCTATGAGCACGTAGAAAGTTGTGCATAGGCTCATTTTAAAGAACTCGATGAGCTGATTACGGTAATGCAAAAAAACCTGCTCAAAACGAGCTCCGTACGCCCAAACTGGAGCATCAAAAAATGCACAAATAAAAAAATTTCAAAATTAAATTTCGTCGGCTCCGTGAGCACCTACAAGGTTGTGCTCAGGATATGTTGTAGACAAAAAAATTCTGTACAAGAGCATCTAACACGCGTCTCTCAAAATGAGCACATTCTTCTGAAATGGAGCATCGAAAAGTTTACGTGAAAAAAAATTTTTCAAAAGTTTTTGCTCATTTTCTCGGCTCTATGAGCACGTAGCGCCTTGTGTTTAGGCTCATTTTAATCACCTCAATTAGGTGCATACGGTAATGCAAAAAAACCTGCTCAAAAAGAGCTCCATATGCCCAAACTCGAGCATCGACAATGTGCAAAAATTTGCCAAATTTTCAACGACGTGTTTCTCGGCTCTATGAGCACGTAGAAAGTTATGCATAGGCTCATTTTAAAGAACTCGATGAGCTGATTACGGTAATGCAAAAAAACCTGCTCAAAACGAGCTCCGTACGCCCAAACTGGAGCATCAAAAAATGCACAAATAAAAAAATTTCAAAATTAAATTTCGTCGGCTCCGTGAGCACCTACAAGGTTGTGCTCAGGATATGTTGTAGACAAAAAAATTCTGTACAAGAGCATCTAACACGCGTCTCTCAAAATGAGCACATTCTTCTGAAATGGAGCATCGAAAAGTTTACGTGAAAAAAAATTTTTCAAAAGTTTTTGCTCATTTTCTCGGCTCTATGAGCACGTAGCGCCTTGTGTTTAGGCTCATTTTAATCACCTCAATTAGGTGCATACGGTAATGCAAAAAAACCTGCTCAAAAAGAGCTCCATATGCCCAAACTCGAGCATCGACAATGTGCAAAAATTTGCCAAATTTTCAACGTCGTGTTTCTCGGCTCTATGAGCACGTAGAAAGTTGTGCATAGGCTCATTTTAAAGAACTCGATGAGCTGATTACGGTAATGCAAAAAAACCTGCTCAAAACGAGCTCCGTACGCCCAAACTGGAGCATCAAAAAATGCACAAATAAAAAAATTTCAAAATTAAATTTCGTCGGCTCCGTGAGCACCTACAAGGTTGTGCTCAGGATATGTTGTAGACAAAAAAATTCTGTACAAGAGCATCTAACACGCGTCTCTCAAAATGAGCACATTCTTCTGAAATGGAGCATCGAAAAGTTTACGTGAAAAAAAATTTTTCAAAAGTTTTTGCTCATTTTCTCGGCTCTATGAGCACGTAGCGCCTTGTGTTTAGGCTCATTTTAATCACCTCAATTAGGTGCATACGGTAATGCAAAAAAACCTGCTCAAAAAGAGCTCCATATGCCCAAACTCGAGCATCGACAATGTGCAAAAATTTGCCAAATTTTCAACGACGTGTTTCTCGGCTCTATGAGCACGTAGAAAGTTGTGCATAGGCTCATTTTAAAGAACTCGATGAGCTGATTACGGTAATGCAAAAAAACCTGCTCAAAACGAGCTCCGTACGCCCAAACTGGAGCATCAAAAAATGCACAAATAAAAAAATTTCAAAATTAAATTTCGTCGGCTCCGTGAGCACCTACAAGGTTGTGCTCAGGATATGTTGTAGACAAAAAAATTCTGTACAAGAGCATCTAACACGCGTCTCTCAAAATGAGCACATTCTTCTGAAATGGAGCATCGAAAAGTTTACGTGAAAAAAAATTTTTCAAAAGTTTTTGCTCATTTTCTCGGCTCTATGAGCACGTAGCGCCTTGTGTTTAGGCTCATTTTAATCACCTCAATTAGGTGCATACGGTAATGCAAAAAAACCTGCTCAAAAAGAGCTCCATATGCCCAAACTCGAGCATCGACAATGTGCAAAAATTTGCCAAATTTTCAACGACGTGTTTCTCGGCTCTATGAGCACGTAGAAAGTTGTGCATAGGCTCATTTTAAAGAACTCGATGAGCTGATTACGGTAATGCAAAAAAACCTGCTCAAAACGAGCTCCGTACGCCCAAACTGGAGCATCAAAAAATGCACAAATAAAAAAATTTCAAAATTAAATTTCGTCGGCTCCGTGAGCACCTACAAGGTTGTGCTCAGGATATGTTGTAGACAAAAAAATTCTGTACAAGAGCATCTAACACGCGTCTCTCAAAATGAGCACATTCTTCTGAAATGGAGCATCGAAAAGTTTACGTGAAAAAAAATTTTTCAAAAGTTTTTGCTCATTTTCTCGGCTCTATGAGCACGTAGCGCCTTGTGTTTAGGCTCATTTTAATCACCTCAATTAGGTGCATACGGTAATGCAAAAAAACCTGCTCAAAAAGAGCTCCATATGCCCAAACTCGAGCATCGACAATGTGCAAAAATTTGCCAAATTTTCAACGACGTGTTTCTCGGCTCTATGAGCACGTAGAAAGTTGTGCATAGGCTCATTTTAAAGAACTCGATGAGCTGATTACGGTAATGCAAAAAAACCTGCTCAAAACGAGCTCCGTACGCCCAAACTGGAGCATCAAAAAATGCACAAATAAAAAAATTTCAAAATTAAATTTCGTCGGCTCCGTGAGCACCTACAAGGTTGTGCTCAGGATATGTTGTAGACAAAAAAATTCTGTACAAGAGCATCTAACACGCGTCTCTCAAAATGAGCACATTCTTCTGAAATGGAGCATCGAAAAGTTTACGTGAAAAAAAATTTTTCAAAAGTTTTTGCTCATTTTCTCGGCTCTATGAGCACGTAGCGCCTTGTGTTTAGGCTCATTTTAATCACCTCAATTAGGTGCATACGGTAATGCAAAAAAACCTGCTCAAAAAGAGCTCCATATGCCCAAACTCGAGCATCGACAATGTGCAAAAATTTGCCAAATTTTCAACGACGTGTTTCTCGGCTCTATGAGCACGTAGAAAGTTGTGCATAGGCTCATTTTAAAGAACTCGATGAGCTGATTACGGTAATGCAAAAAAACCTGCTCAAAACGAGCTCCGTACGCCCAAACTGGAGCATCAAAAAATGCACAAATAAAAAAATTTCAAAATTAAATTTCGTCGGCTCCGTGAGCACCTACAAGGTTGTGCTCAGGATATGTTGTAGACAAAAAAATTCTGTACAAGAGCATCTAACACGCGTCTCTCAAAATGAGCACATTCTTCTGAAATGGAGCATCGAAAAGTTTACGTGAAAAAAAATTTTTCAAAAGTTTTTGCTCATTTTCTCGGCTCTATGAGCACGTAGCGCCTTGTGTTTAGGCTCATTTTAATCACCTCAATTAGGTGCATACGGTAATGCAAAAAAACCTGCTCAAAAAGAGCTCCATATGCCCAAACTCGAGCATCGACAATGTGCAAAAATTTGCCAAATTTTCAACGACGTGTTTCTCGGCTCTATGAGCACGTAGAAAGTTGTGCATAGGCTCATTTTAAAGAACTCGATGAGCTGATTACGGTAATGCAAAAAAACCTGCTCAAAACGAGCTCCGTACGCCCAAACTGGAGCATCAAAAAATGCACAAATAAAAAAATTTCAAAATTAAATTTCGTCGGCTCCGTGAGCACCTACAAGGTTGTGCTCAGGATATGTTGTAGACAAAAAAATTCTGTACAAGAGCATCTAACACGCGTCTCTCAAAATGAGCACATTCTTCTGAAATGGAGCATCGAAAAGTTTACGTGAAAAAAAATTTTTCAAAAGTTTTTGCTCATTTTCTCGGCTCTATGAGCACGTAGCGCCTTGTGTTTAGGCTCATTTTAATCACCTCAATTAGGTGCATACGGTAATGCAAAAAAACCTGCTCAAAAAGAGCTCCATATGCCCAAACTCGAGCATCGACAATGTGCAAAAATTTGCCAAATTTTCAACGACGTGTTTCTCGGCTCTATGAGCACGTAGAAAGTTGTGCATAGGCTCATTTTAAAGAACTCGATGAGCTGATTACGGTAATGCAAAAAAACCTGCTCAAAACGAGCTCCGTACGCCCAAACTGGAGCATCAAAAAATGCACAAATAAAAAAATTTCAAAATTAAATTTCGTCGGCTCCGTGAGCACCTACAAGGTTGTGCTCAGGATATGTTGTAGACAAAAAAATTCTGTACAAGAGCATCTAACACGCGTCTCTCAAAATGAGCACATTCTTCTGAAATGGAGCATCGAAAAGTTTACGTGAAAAAAAATTTTTCAAAAGTTTTTGCTCATTTTCTCGGCTCTATGAGCACGTAGCGCCTTGTGTTTAGGCTCATTTTAATCACCTCAATTAGGTGCATACGGTAATGCAAAAAAACCTGCTCAAAAAGAGCTCCATATGCCCAAACTCGAGCATCGACAATGTGCAAAAATTTGCCAAATTTTCAACGACGTGTTTCTCGGCTCTATGAGCACGTAGAAAGTTGTGCTTAGGCTCATTTTAAAGAACTCGATGAGCTGATTACGGTAATGCAAAAAAACCTGCTCAAAACGAGCTCCGTACGCCCAAACTGGAGCATCAAAAAATGCACAAATAAAAAAATTTCAAAATTAAATTTCGTCGGCTCCGTGAGCACCTACAAGGTTGTGCTCAGGATATGTTGTAGACAAAAAAATTCTGTACAAGAGCATCTAACACGCGTCTCTCAAAATGAGCACATTCTTCTGAAATGGAGCATCGAAAAGTTTACGTGAAAAAAAATTTTTCAAAAGTTTTTGCTCATTTTCTCGGCTCTATGAGCACGTAGCGCCTTGTGTTTAGGCTCATTTTAATCACCTCAATTAGGTGCATACGGTAATGCAAAAAAACCTGCTCAAAAAGAGCTCCATATGCCCAAACTCGAGCATCGACAATGTGCAAAAATTTGCCAAATTTTCAACGACGTGTTTCTCGGCTCTATGAGCACGTAGAAAGTTGTGCATAGGCTCATTTTAAAGAACTCGATGAGCTGATTACGGTAATGCAAAAAAACCTGCTCAAAACGAGCTCCGTACGCCCAAACTGGAGCATCAAAAAATGCACAAATAAAAAAATTTCAAAATTAAATTTCGTCGGCTCCGTGAGCACCTACAAGGTTGTGCTCAGGATATGTTGTAGACAAAAAAATTCTGTACAAGAGCATCTAACACGCGTCTCTCAAAATGAGCACATTCTTCTGAAATGGAGCATCGAAAAGTTTACGTGAAAAAAAATTTTTCAAAAGTTTTTGCTCATTTTCTCGGCTCTATGAGCACGTAGCGCCTTGTGTTTAGGCTCATTTTAATCACCTCAATTAGGTGCATACGGTAATGCAAAAAAACCTGCTCAAAAAGAGCTCCATATGCCCAAACTCGAGCATCGACAATGTGCAAAAATTTGCCAAATTTTCAACGACGTGTTTCTCGGCTCTATGAGCACGTAGAAAGTTGTGCATAGGCTCATTTTAAAGAACTCGATGAGCTGATTACGGTAATGCAAAAAAACCTGCTCAAAACGAGCTCCGTACGCCCAAACTGGAGCATCAAAAAATGCACAAATAAAAAAATTTCAAAATTAAATTTCGTCGGCTCCGTGAGCACCTACAAGGTTGTGCTCAGGATATGTTGTAGACAAAAAAATTCTGTACAAGAGCATCTAACACGCGTCTCTCAAAATGAGCACATTCTTCTGAAATGGAGCATCGAAAAGTTTACGTGAAAAAAAATTTTTCAAAAGTTTTTGCTCATTTTCTCGGCTCTATGAGCACGTAGCGCCTTGTGTTTAGGCTCATTTTAATCACCTCAATTAGGTGCATACGGTAATGCAAAAAAACCTGCTCAAAAAGAGCTCCATATGCCCAAACTCGAGCATCGACAATGTGCAAAAATTTGCCAAATTTTCAACGACGTGTTTCTCGGCTCTATGAGCACGTAGAAAGTTGTGCATAGGCTCATTTTAAAGAACTCGATGAGCTGATTACGGTAATGCAAAAAAACCTGCTCAAAACGAGCTCCGTACGCCCAAACTGGAGCATCAAAAAATGCACAAATAAAAAAATTTCAAAATTAAATTTCGTCGGCTCCGTGAGCACCTACAAGGTTGTGCTCAGGATATGTTGTAGACAAAAAAATTCTGTACAAGAGCATCTAACACGCGTCTCTCAAAATGAGCACATTCTTCTGAAATGGAGCATCGAAAAGTTTACGTGAAAAAAAATTTTTCAAAAGTTTTTGCTCATTTTCTCGGCTCTATGAGCACGTAGCGCCTTGTGTTTAGGCTCATTTTAATCACCTCAATTAGGTGCATACGGTAATGCAAAAAAACCTGCTCAAAAAGAGCTCCATATGCCCAAACTCGAGCATCGACAATGTGCAAAAATTTGCCAAATTTTCAACGACGTGTTTCTCGGCTCTATGAGCACGTAGAAAGTTGTGCATAGGCTCATTTTAAAGAACTCGATGAGCTGATTACGGTAATGCAAAAAAACCTGCTCAAAACGAGCTCCGTACGCCCAAACTGGAGCATCAAAAAATGCACAAATAAAAAAATTTCAAAATTAAATTTCGTCGGCTCCGTGAGCACCTACAAGGTTGTGCTCAGGATATGTTGTAGACAAAAAAATTCTGTACAAGAGCATCTAACACGCGTCTCTCAAAATGAGCACATTCTTCTGAAATGGAGCATCGAAAAGTTTACGTGAAAAAAAATTTTTCAAAAGTTTTTGCTCATTTTCTCGGCTCTATGAGCACGTAGCGCCTTGTGTTTAGGCTCATTTTAATCACCTCAATTAGGTGCATACGGTAATGCAAAAAAACCTGCTCAAAAAGAGCTCCATATGCCCAAACTCGAGCATCGACAATGTGCAAAAATTTGCCAAATTTTCAACGTCGTGTTTCTCGGCTCTATGAGCACGTAGAAAGTTGTGCATAGGCTCATTTTAAAGAACTCGATGAGCTGATTACGGTAATGCAAAAAAACCTGCTCAAAACGAGCTCCGTACGCCCAAACTGGAGCATCAAAAAATGCACAAATAAAAAAATTTCAAAATTAAATTTCGTCGGCTCCGTGAGCACCTACAAGGTTGTGCTCAGGATATGTTGTAGACAAAAAAATTCTGTACAAGAGCATCTAACACGCGTCTCTCAAAATGAGCACATTCTTCTGAAATGGAGCATCGAAAAGTTTACGTGAAAAAAAATTTTTCAAAAGTTTTTGCTCATTTTCTCGGCTCTATGAGCACGTAGCGCCTTGTGTTTAGGCTCATTTTAATCACCTCAATTAGGTGCATACGGTAATGCAAAAAAACCTGCTCAAAAAGAGCTCCATATGCCCAAACTCGAGCATCGACAATGTGCAAAAATTTGCCAAATTTTCAACGTCGTGTTTCTCGGCTCTATGAGCACGTAGAAAGTTGTGCATAGGCTCATTTTAAAGAACTCGATGAGCTGATTACGGTAATGCAAAAAAACCTGTTCAAAACGAGCTCCGTACGCCCAAACTGGAGCATCAAAAAATGCACAAATAAAAAAATTTCAAAATTAAATTTCGTCGGCTCCGTGAGCACCTACAAGGTTGTGCTCAGGATATGTTGTAGACAAAAAAATTCTGTACAAGAGCATCTAACACGCGTCTCTCAAAATGAGCACATTCTTCTGAAATGGAGCATCGAAAAGTTTACGTGAAAAAAAAATTTTTCAAAAGTTTTTGCTCATTTTCTCGGCTCTATGAGCACGTAGCGCCTTGTGTTTAGGCTCATTTTAATCACCTCAATTAGGTGCATACGGTAATGCAAAAAAACCTGCTCAAAAAGAGCTCCATATGCCCAAACTCGAGCATCGACAATGTGCAAAAATTTGCCAAATTTTCAACGACGTGTTTCTCGGCTCTATGAGCACGTAGAAAGTTGTGCATAGGCTCATTTTAAAGAACTCGATGAGCTGATTACGGTAATGCAAAAAAACCTGCTCAAAACGAGCTCCGTACGCCCAAACTGGAGCATCAAAAAATGCACAAATAAAAAAATTTCAAAATTAAATTTCGTCGGCTCCGTGAGCACCTACAAGGTTGTGCTCAGGATATGTTGTAGACAAAAAAATTCTGTACAAGAGCATCTAACACGCGTCTCTCAAAATGAGCACATTCTTCTGAAATGGAGCATCGAAAAGTTTACGTGAAAAAAAATTTTTCAAAAGTTTTTGCTCATTTTCTCGGCTCTATGAGCACGTAGCGCCTTGTGTTTAGGCTCATTTTAATCACCTCAATTAGGTGCATACGGTAATGCAAAAAAACCTGCTCAAAAAGAGCTCCATATGCCCAAACTCGAGCATCGACAATGTGCAAAAATTTGCCAAATTTTCAACGTCGTGTTTCTCGGCTCTATGAGCACGTAGAAAGTTGTGCATAGGCTCATTTTAAAGAACTCGATGAGCTGATTACGGTAATGCAAAAAAACCTGCTCAAAACGAGCTCCGTACGCCCAAACTGGAGCATCAAAAAATGCACAAATAAAAAAATTTCAAAATTAAATTTCGTCGGCTCCGTGAGCACCTACAAGGTTGTGCTCAGGATATGTTGTAGACAAAAAAATTCTGTACAAGAGCATCTAACACGCGTCTCTCAAAATGAGCACATTCTTCTGAAATGGAGCATCGAAAAGTTTACGTGAAAAAAAATTTTTCAAAAGTTTTTGCTCATTTTCTCGGCTCTATGAGCACGTAGCGCCTTGTGTTTAGGCTCATTTTAATCACCTCAATTAGGTGCATACGGTAATGCAAAAAAACCTGCTCAAAAAGAGCTCCATATGCCCAAACTCGAGCATCGACAATGTGCAAAAATTTGCCAAATTTTCAACGACGTGTTTCTCGGCTCTATGAGCACGTAGAAAGTTGTGCATAGGCTCATTTTAAAGAACTCGATGAGCTGATTACGGTAATGCAAAAAAACCTGCTCAAAACGAGCTCCGTACGCCCAAACTGGAGCATCAAAAAATGCACAAATAAAAAAATTTCAAAATTAAATTTCGTCGGCTCCGTGAGCACCTACAAGGTTGTGCTCAGGATATGTTGTAGACAAAAAAATTCTGTACAAGAGCATCTAACACGCGTCTCTCAAAATGAGCACATTCTTCTGAAATGGAGCATCGAAAAGTTTACGTGAAAAAAAATTTTTCAAAAGTTTTTGCTCATTTTCTCGGCTCTATGAGCACGTAGCGCCTTGTGTTTAGGCTCATTTTAATCACCTCAATTAGGTGCATACGGTAATGCAAAAAAACCTGCTCAAAAAGAGCTCCATATGCCCAAACTCGAGCATCGACAATGTGCAAAAATTTGCCAAATTTTCAACGACGTGTTTCTCGGCTCTATGAGCACGTAGAAAGTTGTGCTTAGGCTCATTTTAAAGAACTCGATGAGCTGATTACGGTAATGCAAAAAAACCTGCTCAAAACGAGCTCCGTACGCCCAAACTGGAGCATCAAAAATGGCACAAATAAAAAAATTTCAAAATTAAATTTCGTCGGCTCCGTGAGCACCTACAAGGTTGTGCTCAGGATATGTTGTAGACAAAAAAATTCTGTACAAGAGCATCTAACACGCGTCTCTCAAAATGAGCACATTCTTCTGAAATGGAGCATCGAAAAGTTTACGTGAAAAAAAATTTTTCAAAAGTTTTTGCTCATTTTCTCGGCTCTATGAGCACGTAGCGCCTTGTGTTTAGGCTCATTTTAATCACCTCAATTAGGTGCATACGGTAATGCAAAAAAACCTGCTCAAAAAGAGCTCCATATGCCCAAACTCGAGCATCGACAATGTGCAAAAATTTGCCAAATTTTCAACGTCGTGTTTCTCGGCTCTATGAGCACGTAGAAAGTTGTGCATAGGCTCATTTTAAAGAACTCGATGAGCTGATTACGGTAATGCAAAAAAACCTGCTCAAAACGAGCTCCGTACGCCCAAACTGGAGCATCAAAAAATGCACAAATAAAAAAATTTCAAAATTAAATTTCGTCGGCTCCGTGAGCACCTACAAGGTTGTGCTCAGGATATGTTGTAGACAAAAAAATTCTGTACAAGAGCATCTAACACGCGTCTCTCAAAATGAGCACATTCTTCTGAAATGGAGCATCGAAAAGTTTACGTGAAAAAAAAATTTTTCAAAAGTTTTTGCTCATTTTCTCGGCTCTATGAGCACGTAGCGCCTTGTGTTTAGGCTCATTTTAATCACCTCAATTAGGTGCATACGGTAATGCAAAAAAACCTGCTCAAAAAGAGCTCCATATGCCCAAACTCGAGCATCGACAATGTGCAAAAATTTGCCAAATTTTCAACGACGTGTTTCTCGGCTCTATGAGCACGTAGAAAGTTGTGCTTAGGCTCATTTTAAAGAACTCAATGAGCTGATTACGGTAATGCAAAAAAACCTGCTCAAAACGAGCTCCGTACGCCCAAACTGGAGCATCAAAAAATGCACAAATAAAAAAATTTCAAAATTAAATTTCGTCGGCTCCGTGAGCACCTACAAGGTTGTGCTCAGGATATGTTGTAGACAAAAAAATTCTGTACAAGAGCATCTAACACGCGTCTCTCAAAATGAGCACATTCTTCTGAAATGGAGCATCGAAAAGTTTACGTGAAAAAAAATTTTTCAAAAGTTTTTGCTCATTTTCTCGGCTCTATGAGCACGTAGCGCCTTGTGTTTAGGCTCATTTTAATCACCTCAATTAGGTGCATACGGTAATGCAAAAAAACCTGCTCAAAAAGAGCTCCATATGCCCAAACTCGAGCATCGACAATGTGCAAAAATTTGCCAAATTTTCAACGACGTGTTTCTCGGCTCTATGAGCACGTAGAAAGTTGTGCTTAGGCTCATTTTAAAGAACTCGATGAGCTGATTACGGTAATGCAAAAAAACCTGCTCAAAAAGAGCTCCATATGCCCAAACTCGAGCATCGACAATGTGCAAAAATTTGCCAAATTTTCAACGACGTGTTTCTCGGCTCTATGAGCACGTAGAAAGTTGTGCATAGGCTCATTTTAAAGAACTCGTTGAGCTGATTACGGTAATGCAAAAAAACCTGCTCAAAAAGAGCTCCATATGCCCAAACTCGAGCATCGACAATGTGCAAAAATTTGCCAAATTTTCAACGACGTGTTTCTCGGCTCTATGAGCACGTAGAAAGTTGTGCTTAGGCTCATTTTAAAGAAGTCGATGAGCTGATTACGGTAATGCAAAAAAACCTGCTCAAAAAGAGCTCCATATGCCCAAACTCGAGCATCAAAAAATGCACAAATAAAAAAATTTCAAAATTAAATTTCGTCGGCTCCGTGAGCACCTACAAGGTTGTGCTCAGGATATGTTGTAGACAAAAAAATTCTGTACAAGAGCATCTAACACGCGTCTCTCAAAATGAGCACATTCTTCTGAAATGGAGCATCGAAAAGTTTACGTGAAAAAAAATTTTTCAAAAGTTTTTGCTCATTTTCTCGGCTCTATGAGCACGTAGCGCCTTGTGTTTAGGCTCATTTTAATCACCTCAATTAGGTGCATACGGTAATGCAAAAAAACCTGCTCAAAAAGAGCTCCATATGCCCAAACTCGAGCATCGACAATGTGCAAAAATTTGCCAAATTTTCAACGACGTGTTTCTCGGCTCTATGAGCACGTAGAAAGTTGTGCTTAGGCTCATTTTAAAGAACTCGATGAGCTGATTACGGTAATGCAAAAAAACCTGCTCAAAAAGAGCTCCATATGCCCAAACTCGAGCATCGACAATGTGCAAAAATTTGCCAAATTTTCAACGACGTGTTTCTCGGCTCTATGAGCACGTAGAAAGTTGTGCATAGGCTCATTTTAAAGAACTCGTTGAGCTGATTACGGTAATGCAAAAAAACCTGCTCAAAAAGAGCTCCATATGCCCAAACTCGAGCATCGACAATGTGCAAAAATTTGCCAAATTTTCAACGACGTGTTTCTCGGCTCTATGAGCACGTAGAAAGTTGTGCTTAGGCTCATTTTAAAGAAGTCGATGAGCTGATTACGGTAATGCAAAAAAACCTGCTCAAAAAGAGCTCCATATGCCCAAACTCGAGCATCGACAATGTGCAAAAATTTGCCAAATTTTCAACGACGTGTTTCTCGGCTCTATGAGCACGTAGAAAGTTGTGCTTAGGCTCATTTTAAAGAACTCGATGAGCTGATTACGGTAATGCAAAAAAACCTGCTCAAAAAGAGCTCCATATGCCCAAACTCGAGCATCGACAATGTGCAAAAATTTGCCAAATTTTCAACGACGTGTTTCTCGGCTCTATGAGCACGTAGAAAGTTGTGCTTAGGCTCATTTTAAAGAACTCGATGAGCTGATTACGGTAATGCAAAAAAACCTGCTCAAAAAGAGCTCCATATGCCCAAACTCGAGCATCGACAATGTGCAAAAATTTGCCAAATTTTCAACGACGTGTTTCTCGGCTCTATGAGCACGTAGAAAGTTGTGCTTAGGCTCATTTTAAAGAACTCGATGAGCTGATTACGGTAATGCAAAAAAACCTGCTCAAAAAGAGCTCCATATGCCCAAACTCGAGCATCGACAATGTGCAAAAATTTGCCAAATTTTCAACGACGTGTTTCTCGGCTCTATGAGCACGTAGAAAGTTGTGCTTAGGCTCATTTTAAAGAACTCGATGAGCTGATTACGGTAATGCAAAAAAACCTGCTCAAAAAGAGCTCCATATGCCCAAACTCGAGCATCGACAATGTGCAAAAATTTGCCAAATTTTCAACGACGTGTTTCTCGGCTCTATGAGCACGTAGAAAGTTGTGCTTAGGCTCATTTTAAAGAACTCGATGAGCTGATTACGGTAATGCAAAAAAACCTGCTCAAAAAGAGCTCCATATGCCCAAACTCGAGCATCGACAATGTGCAAAAATTTGCCAAATTTTCAACGACGTGTTTCTCGGCTCTATGAGCACGTAGAAAGTTGTGCTTAGGCTCATTTTAAAGAACTCGATGAGCTGATTACGGTAATGCAAAAAAACCTGCTCAAAAAGAGCTCCATATGCCCAAACTCGAGCATCGACAATGTGCAAAAATTTGCCAAATTTTCAACGACGTGTTTCTCGGCTCTATGAGCACGTAGAAAGTTGTGCATAGGCTCATTTTAAAGAACTCGTTGAGCTGATTACGGTAATGCAAAAAAACCTGCTCAAAACGAGCTCCGTACGCCCAAACTGGAGCATCAAAAAATGCACAAATAAAAAAATTTCAAAATTAAATTTCGTCGGCTCCGTGAGCACCTACAAGGTTGTGCTCAGGATATGTTGTAGACAAAAAAATTCTGTACAAGAGCATCTAACACGCGTCTCTCAAAATGAGCACATTCTTCTGAAATGGAGCATCGAAAAGTTTACGTGAAAAAAAATTTTTCAAAAGTTTTTGCTCATTTTCTCGGCTCTATGAGCACGTAGCGCCTTGTGTTTAGGCTCATTTTAATCACCTCAATTAGGTGCATACGGTAATGCAAAAAAACCTGCTCAAAAAGAGCTCCATATGCCCAAACTCGAGCATCGACAATGTGCAAAAATTTGCCAAATTTTCAACGACGTGTTTCTCGGCTCTATGAGCACGTAGAAAGTTGTGCTTAGGCTCATTTTAAAGAACTCGATGAGCTGATTACGGTAATGCAAAAAAACCTGCTCAAAAAGAGCTCCATATGCCCAAACTCGAGCATCGACAATGTGCAAAAATTTGCCAAATTTTCAACGACGTGTTTCTCGGCTCTATGAGCACGTAGAAAGTTGTGCTTAGGCTCATTTTAAAGAACTCGATGAGCTGATTACGGTAATGCAAAAAAACCTGCTCAAAAAGAGCTCCATATGCCCAAACTCGAGCATCGACAATGTGCAAAAATTTGCCAAATTTTCAACGACGTGTTTCTCGGCTCTATGAGCACGTAGAAAGTTGTGCTTAGGCTCATTTTAAAGAACTCGATGAGCTGATTACGGTAATGCAAAAAAACCTGCTCAAAAAGAGCTCCATATGCCCAAACTCGAGCATCGACAATGTGCAAAAATTTGCCAAATTTTCAACGACGTGTTTCTCGGCTCTATGAGCACGTAGAAAGTTGTGCTTAGGCTCATTTTAAAGAACTCGATGAGCTGATTACGGTAATGCAAAAAAACCTGCTCAAAAAGAGCTCCATATGCCCAAACTCGAGCATCGACAATGTGCAAAAATTTGCCAAATTTTCAACGACGTGTTTCTCGGCTCTATGAGCACGTAGAAAGTTGTGCTTAGGCTCATTTTAAAGAACTCGATGAGCTGATTACGGTAATGCAAAAAAACCTGCTCAAAAAGAGCTCCATATGCCCAAACTCGAGCATCGACAATGTGCAAAAATTTGCCAAATTTTCAACGACGTGTTTCTCGGCTCTATGAGCACGTAGAAAGTTGTGCTTAGGCTCATTTTAAAGAACTCGATGAGCTGATTACGGTAATGCAAAAAAACCTGCTCAAAAAGAGCTCCATATGCCCAAACTCGAGCATCGACAATGTGCAAAAATTTGCCAAATTTTCAACGACGTGTTTCTCGGCTCTATGAGCACGTAGAAAGTTGTGCTTAGGCTCATTTTAAAGAACTCGATGAGCTGATTACGGTAATGCAAAAAAACCTGCTCAAAAAGAGCTCCATATGCCCAAACTCGAGCATCGACAATGTGCAAAAATTTGCCAAATTTTCAACGACGTGTTTCTCGGCTCTATGAGCACGTAGAAAGTTGTGCATAGGCTCATTTTAAAGAACTCGTTGAGCTGATTACGGTAATGCAAAAAAACCTGCTCAAAACGAGCTCCGTACGCCCAAACTGGAGCATCAAAAAATGCACAAATAAAAAAATTTCAAAATTAAATTTCGTCGGCTCCGTGAGCACCTACAAGGTTGTGCTCAGGATATGTTGTAGACAAAAAAATTCTGTACAAGAGCATCTAACACGCGTCTCTCAAAATGAGCACATTCTTCTGAAATGGAGCATCGAAAAGTTTACGTGAAAAAAAATTTTTCAAAAGTTTTTGCTCATTTTCTCGGCTCTATGAGCACGTAGCGCCTTGTGTTTAGGCTCATTTTAATCACCTCAATTAGGTGCATACGGTAATGCAAAAAAACCTGCTCAAAAAGAGCTCCATATGCCCAAACTCGAGCATCGACAATGTGCAAAAATTTGCCAAGTTTTCAACGACGTGTTTCTCGGCTCTATGAGCACGTAGAAAGTTGTGCATAGGCTCATTTTAAAGAACTCGATGAGCTGATTACGGTAATGCAAAAAAACCTGCTCAAAACGAGCTCCGTACGCCCAAACTCGAGCATCAAAAAATGCACAAATAAAAAAATTTCAAAATTAAATTTCGTCGGCTCCGTGAGCACCTACAAGGTTGTGCTCAGGATATGTTGTAGACAAAAAAATTCTGTACAAGAGCATCTAACACGCGTCTCTCAAAATGAGCACATTCTTCTGAAATGGAGCATCGAAAAGTTTACGTGAAAAAAAATTTTTCAAAAGTTTTTGCTCATTTTCTCGGCTCTATGAGCACGTAGCGCCTTGTGTTTAGGCTCATTTTAATCACCTCAATTAGGTGCATACGGTAATGCAAAAAAACCTGCTCAAAAAGAGCTCCATATGCCCAAACTCGAGCATCGACAATGTGCAAAAATTTGCCAAGTTTTCAACGACGTGTTTCTCGGCTCTATGAGCACGTAGAAAGTTGTGCATAGGCTCATTTTAAAGAACTCGATGAGCTGATTACGGTAATGCAAAAAAACCTGCTCAAAAAGAGCTCCATATGCCCAAACTCGAGCATCGACAATGTGCAAAAATTTGCCAAATTTTCAACGACGTGTTTCTCGGCTCTATGAGCACGTAGAAAGTTGTGCATAGGCTCATTTTAAAGAACTCGATGAGCTGATTACGGTAATGCAAAAAAACCTGCTCAAAACGAGCTCCGTACGCCCAAACTGGAGCATCAAAAAATGCACAAATAAAAAAATTTCAAAATTAAATTTCGTCGGCTCCGTGAGCACCTACAAGGTTGTGCTCAGGATATGTTGTAGACAAAAAAATTCTGTACAAGAGCATCTAACACGCGTCTCTCAAAATGAGCACATTCTTCTGAAATGGAGCATCGAAAAGTTTACGTGAAAAAAAATTTTTCAAAAGTTTTTGCTCATTTTCTCGGCTCTATGAGCACGTAGCGCCTTGTGTTTAGGCTCATTTTAATCACCTCAATTAGGTGCATACGGTAATGCAAAAAAACCTGCTCAAAAAGAGCTCCATATGCCCAAACTCGAGCATCGACAATGTGCAAAAATTTGCCAAGTTTTCAACGACGTGTTTCTCGGCTCTATGAGCACGTAGAAAGTTGTGCACAGGCTCATTTTAAAGAACTCGATGAGCTGATTACGGTAATGCAAAAAAACCTGCTCAAAAAGAGCTCCATATGCCCAAACTCGAGCATCGACAATGTGCAAAAATTTGCCAAGTTTTCAACGACGTGTTTCTCGGCTCTATGAGCACGTAGAAAGTTGTGCATAGGCTCATTTTAAAGAACTCGATGAGCTGATTACGGTAATGCAAAAAAACCTGCTCAAAAAGAGCTCCATATGCCCAAACTCGAGCATCGACAATGTGCAAAAATTTGCCAAGTTTTCAACGACGTGTTTCTCGGCTCTATGAGCACGTAGAAAGTTGTGCATAGGCTCATTTTAAAGAACTCGATGAGCTGATTACGGTAATGCAAAAAAACCTGCTCAAAAAGAGCTCCATATGCCCAAACTCGAGCATCGACAATGTGCAAAAATTTGCCAAATTTTCAACGACGTGTTTCTCGGCTCTATGAGCACGTAGAAAGTTGTGCATAGGCTCATTTTAAAGAACTCGATGAGCTGATTACGGTAATGCAAAAAAACCTGCTCAAAACGAGCTCCGTACGCCCAAACTGGAGCATCAAAAAATGCACAAATAAAAAAATTTCAAAATTAAATTTCGTCGGCTCCGTGAGCACCTACAAGGTTGTGCTCAGGATATGTTGTAGACAAAAAAATTCTGTACAAGAGCATCTAACACGCGTCTCTCAAAATGAGCACATTCTTCTGAAATGGAGCATCGAAAAGTTTACGTGAAAAAAAATTTTTCAAAAGTTTTTGCTCATTTTCTCGGCTCTATGAGCACGTAGCGCCTTGTGTTTAGGCTCATTTTAATCACCTCAATTAGGTGCATACGGTAATGCAAAAAAACCTGCTCAAAAAGAGCTCCATATGCCCAAACTCGAGCATCGACAATGTGCAAAAATTTGCCAAGTTTTCAACGACGTGTTTCTCGGCTCTATGAGCACGTAGAAAGTTGTGCATAGGCTCATTTTAAAGAACTCGATGAGCTGATTACGGTAATGCAAAAAAACCTGCTCAAAAAGAGCTCCATATGCCCAAACTCGAGCATCGACAATGTGCAAAAATTTGCCAAGTTTTCAACGACGTGTTTCTCGGCTCTATGAGCACGTAGAAAGTTGTGCATAGGCTCATTTTAAAGAACTCGATGAGCTGATTACGGTAATGCAAAAAAACCTGCTCAAAACGAGCTCCGTACGCCCAAACTCGAGCATCAAAAAATGCACAAATAAAAAAATTTCAAAATTAAATTTCGTCGGCTCCGTGAGCACCTACAAGGTTGTGCTCAGGATATGTTGTAGACAAAAAAATTCTGTACAAGAGCATCTAACACGCGTCTCTCAAAATGAGCACATTCTTCTGAAATGGAGCATCGAAAAGTTTACGTGAAAAAAAATTTTTCAAAAGTTTTTGCTCATTTTCTCGGCTCTATGAGCACGTAGCGCCTTGTGTTTAGGCTCATTTTAATCACCTCAATTAGGTGCATACGGTAATGCAAAAAAACCTGCTCAAAAAGAGCTCCATATGCCCAAACTCGAGCATCGACAATGTGCAAAAATTTGCCAAATTTTCAACGACGTGTTTCTCGGCTCTATGAGCACGTAGAAAGTTGTGCATAGGCTCATTTTAAAGAACTCGATGAGCTGATTACGGTAATGCAAAAAAACCTGCTCAAAACGAGCTCCGTACGCCCAAACTGGAGCATCAAAAAATGCACAAATAAAAAAATTTCAAAATTAAATTTCGTCGGCTCCGTGAGCACCTACAAGGTTGTGCTCAGGATATGTTGTAGACAAAAAAATTCTGTACAAGAGCATCTAACACGCGTCTCTCAAAATGAGCACATTCTTCTGAAATGGAGCATCGAAAAGTTTACGTGAAAAAAAATTTTTCAAAAGTTTTTGCTCATTTTCTCGGCTCTATGAGCACGTAGCGCCTTGTGTTTAGGCTCATTTTAATCACCTCAATTAGGTGCATACGGTAATGCAAAAAAACCTGCTCAAAAAGAGCTCCATATGCCCAAACTCGAGCATCGACAATGTGCAAAAATTTGCCAAATTTTCAACGACGTGTTTCTCGGCTCTATGAGCACGTAGAAAGTTGTGCATAGGCTCATTTTAAAGAACTCGATGAGCTGATTACGGTAATGCAAAAAAACCTGCTCAAAACGAGCTCCGTACGCCCAAACTCGAGCATCAAAAAATGCACAAATAAAAAAATTTCAAAATTAAATTTCGTCGGCTCCGTGAGCACCTACAAGGTTGTGCTCAGGATATGTTGTAGACAAAAAAATTCTGTACAAGAGCATCTAACACGCGTCTCTCAAAATGAGCACATTCTTCTGAAATGGAGCATCGAAAAGTTTACGTGAAAAAAATTTTTCAAAAGTTTTTGCTCATTTTCTCGGCTCTATGAGCACGTAGCGCCTTGTGTTTAGGCTCATTTTAATCACCTCAATTAGGTGCATACGGTAATGCAAAAAAACCTGCTCAAAAAGAGCTCCATATGCCCAAACTCGAGCATCGACAATGTGCAAAAATTTGCCAAGTTTTCAACGACGTGTTTCTCGGCTCTATGAGCACGTAGAAAGTTGTGCATAGGCTCATTTTAAAGAACTCGATGAGCTGATTACGGTAATGCAAAAAAACCTGCTCAAAAAAAGCTCCATATGCCCAAACTCGAGCATCAAAAAATGCACAAATAAAAAAATTTCAAAATTAAATTTCGTCGGCTCCGTGAGCACCTACAAGGTTGTGCTCAGGATATGTTGTAGACAAAAAAATTCTGTACAAGAGCATCTAACACGCGTCTCTCAAAATGAGCACATTCTTCTGAAATGGAGCATCGAAAAGTTTACGTGAAAAAAAATTTTTCAAAAGTTTTTGCTCATTTTCTCGGCTCTATGAGCACGTAGCGCCTTGTGTTTAGGCTCATTTTAATCACCTCAATTAGGTGCATACGGTAATGCAAAAAAACCTGCTCAAAAAGAGCTCCATATGCCCAAACTCGAGCATCGACAATGTGCAAAAATTTGCCAAATTTTCAACGACGTGTTTCTCGGCTCTATGAGCACGTAGAAAGTTGTGCATAGGCTCATTTTAAAGAACTCGATGAGCTGATTACGGTAATGCAAAAAAACCTGCTCAAAACGAGCTCCGTACGCCCAAACTCGAGCATCAAAAAATGCACAAATAAAAAAATTTCAAAATTAAATTTCGTCGGCTCCGTGAGCACCTACAAGGTTGTGCTCAGGATATGTTGTAGACAAAAAAATTCTGTACAAGAGCATCTAACACGCGTCTCTCAAAATGAGCACATTCTTCTGAAATGGAGCATCGAAAAGTTTACGTGAAAAAAAATTTTTCAAAAGTTTTTGCTCATTTTCTCGGCTCTATGAGCACGTAGCGCCTTGTGTTTAGGCTCATTTTAATCACCTCAATTAGGTGCATACGGTAATGCAAAAAAACCTGCTCAAAAAGAGCTCCATATGCCCAAACTCGAGCATCGACAATGTGCAAAAATTTGCCAAATTTTCAACGACGTGTTTCTCGGCTCTATGAGCACGTAGAAAGTTGTGCATAGGCTCATTTTAAAGAACTCGATGAGCTGATTACGGTAATGCAAAAAAACCTGCTCAAAACGAGCTCCGTACGCCCAAACTGGAGCATCAAAAAATGCACAAATAAAAAAATTTCAAAATTAAATTTCGTCGGCTCCGTGAGCACCTACAAGGTTGTGCTCAGGATATGTTGTAGACAAAAAAATTCTGTACAAGAGCATCTAACACGCGTCTCTCAAAATGAGCACATTCTTCTGAAATGGAGCATCGAAAAGTTTACGTGAAAAAAAATTTTTCAAAAGTTTTTGCTCATTTTCTCGGCTCTATGAGCACGTAGCGCCTTGTGTTTAGGCTCATTTTAATCACCTCAATTAGGTGCATACGGTAATGCAAAAAAACCTGCTCAAAAAGAGCTCCATATGCCCAAACTCGAGCATCGACAATGTGCAAAAATTTGCCAAATTTTCAACGTCGTGTTTCTCGGCTCTATGAGCACGTAGAAAGTTGTGCATAGGCTCATTTTAAAGAACTCGATGAGCTGATTACGGTAATGCAAAAAAACCTGCTCAAAACGAGCTCCGTACGCCCAAACTGGAGCATCAAAAAATGCACAAATAAAAAAATTTCAAAATTAAATTTCGTCGGCTCCGTGAGCACCTACAAGGTTGTGCTCAGGATATGTTGTAGACAAAAAAATTCTGTACAAGAGCATCTAACACGCGTCTCTCAAAATGAGCACATTCTTCTGAAATGGAGCATCGAAAAGTTTACGTGAAAAAAAATTTTTCAAAAGTTTTTGCTCATTTTCTCGGCTCTATGAGCACGTAGCGCCTTGTGTTTAGGCTCATTTTAATCACCTCAATTAGGTGCATACGGTAATGCAAAAAAACCTGCTCAAAAAGAGCTCCATATGCCCAAACTCGAGCATCGACAATGTGCAAAAATTTGCCAAATTTTCAACGACGTGTTTCTCGGCTCTATGAGCACGTAGAAAGTTGTGCATAGGCTCATTTTAAAGAACTCGATGAGCTGATTACGGTAATGCGAAAAAACCTGCTCAAAACGAGCTCCGTACGCCCAAACTGGAGCATCAAAAAATGCACAAATAAAAAAATTTCAAAATTAAATTTCGTCGGCTCCGTGAGCACCTACAAGGTTGTGCTCAGGATATGTTGTAGACAAAAAAATTCTGTACAAGAGCATCTAACACGCGTCTCTCAAAATGAGCACATTCTTCTGAAATGGAGCATCGAAAAGTTTACGTGAAAAAAAAATTTTTCAAAAGTTTTTGCTCATTTTCTCGGCTCTATGAGCACGTAGCGCCTTGTGTTTAGGCTCATTTTAATCACCTCAATTAGGTGCATACGGTAATGCAAAAAAACCTGCTCAAAAAGAGCTCCATATGCCCAAACTCGAGCATCGACAATGTGCAAAAATTTGCCAAATTTTCAACGACGTGTTTCTCGGCTCTATGAGCACGTAGAAAGTTGTGCATAGGCTCATTTTAAAGAACTCGATGAGCTGATTACGGTAATGCAAAAAAACCTGCTCAAAACGAGCTCCGTACGCCCAAACTGGAGCATCAAAAAATGCACAAATAAAAAAATTTCAAAATTAAATTTCGTCGGCTCCGTGAGCACCTACAAGGTTGTGCTCAGGATATGTTGTAGACAAAAAAATTCTGTACAAGAGCATCTAACACGCGTCTCTCAAAATGAGCACATTCTTCTGAAATGGAGCATCGAAAAGTTTACGTGAAAAAAAAATTTTTCAAAAGTTTTTGCTCATTTTCTCGGCTCTATGAGCACGTAGCGCCTTGTGTTTAGGCTCATTTTAATCACCTCAATTAGGTGCATACGGTAATGCAAAAAAACCTGCTCAAAAAGAGCTCCATATGCCCAAACTCGAGCATCGACAATGTGCAAAAATTTGCCAAATTTTCAACGTCGTGTTTCTCGGCTCTATGAGCACGTAGAAAGTTGTGCATAGGCTCATTTTAAAGAACTCGATGAGCTGATTACGGTAATGCAAAAAAACCTGCTCAAAACGAGCTCCGTACGCCCAAACTGGAGCATCAAAAAATGCACAAATAAAAAAATTTCAAAATTAAATTTCGTCGGCTCCGTGAGCACCTACAAGGTTGTGCTCAGGATATGTTGTAGACAAAAAAATTCTGTACAAGAGCATCTAACACGCGTCTCTCAAAATGAGCACATTCTTCTGAAATGGAGCATCGAAAAGTTTACGTGAAAAAAAATTTTTCAAAAGTTTTTGCTCATTTTCTCGGCTCTATGAGCACGTAGCGCCTTGTGTTTAGGCTCATTTTAATCACCTCAATTAGGTGCATACGGTAATGCAAAAAAACCTGCTCAAAAAGAGCTCCATATGCCCAAACTCGAGCATCGACAATGTGCAAAAATTTGCCAAATTTTCAACGACGTGTTTCTCGGCTCTATGAGCACGTAGAAAGTTGTGCATAGGCTCATTTTAAAGAACTCGATGAGCTGATTACGGTAATGCAAAAAAACCTGCTCAAAACGAGCTCCGTACGCCCAAACTGGAGCATCAAAAAATGCACAAATAAAAAAATTTCAAAATTAAATTTCGTCGGCTCCGTGAGCACCTACAAGGTTGTGCTCAGGATATGTTGTAGACAAAAAAATTCTGTACAAGAGCATCTAACACGCGTCTCTCAAAATGAGCACATTCTTCTGAAATGGAGCATCGAAAAGTTTACGTGAAAAAAAAATTTTTCAAAAGTTTTTGCTCATTTTCTCGGCTCTATGAGCACGTAGCGCCTTGTGTTTAGGCTCATTTTAATCACCTCAATTAGGTGCATACGGTAATGCAAAAAAACCTGCTCAAAAAGAGCTCCATATGCCCAAACTCGAGCATCGACAATGTGCAAAAATTTGCCAAATTTTCAACGTCGTGTTTCTCGGCTCTATGAGCACGTAGAAAGTTGTGCATAGGCTCATTTTAAAGAACTCGATGAGCTGATTACGGTAATGTAAAAAAACCTGCTCAAAACGAGCTCCGTACGCCCAAACTGGAGCATCAAAAAATGCACAAATAAAAAAATTTCAAAATTAAATTTCGTCGGCTCCGTGAGCACCTACAAGGTTGTGCTCAGGATATGTTGTAGACAAAAAAATTCTGTACAAGAGCATCTAACACGCGTCTCTCAAAATGAGCACATTCTTCTGAAATGGAGCATCGAAAAGTTTACGTGAAAAAAAATTTTTCAAAAGTTTTTGCTCATTTTCTCGGCTCTATGAGCACGTAGCGCCTTGTGTTTAGGCTCATTTTAATCACCTCAATTAGGTGCATACGGTAATGCAAAAAAACCTGCTCAAAAAGAGCTCCATATGCCCAAACTCGAGCATCGACAATGTGCAAAAATTTGCCAAATTTTCAACGTCGTGTTTCTCGGCTCTATGAGCACGTAGAAAGTTGTGCATAGGCTCATTTTAAAGAACTCGATGAGCTGATTACGGTAATGCAAAAAAACCTGCTCAAAACGAGCTCCGTACGCTCAAACTGGAGCATCAAAAAATGCACAAATAAAAAAATTTCAAAATTAAATTTCGTCGGCTCCGTGAGCACCTACAAGGTTGTGCTCAGGATATGTTGTAGACAAAAAAATTCTGTACAAGAGCATCTAACACGCGTCTCTCAAAATGAGCACATTCTTCTGAAATGGAGCATCGAAAAGTTTACGTGAAAAAAAATTTTTCAAAAGTTTTTGCTCATTTTCTCGGCTCTATGAGCACGTAGCGCCTTGTGTTTAGGCTCATTTTAATCACCTCAATTAGGTGCATACGGTAATGCAAAAAAACCTGCTCAAAAAGAGCTCCATATGCCCAAACTCGAGCATCGACAATGTGCAAAAATTTGCCAAATTTTCAACGACGTGTTTCTCGGCTCTATGAGCACGTAGAAAGTTGTGCATAGGCTCATTTTAAAGAACTCGATGAGCTGATTACGGTAATGCAAAAAAACCTGCTCAAAACGAGCTCCGTACGCCCAAACTGGAGCATCAAAAAATGCACAAATAAAAAAATTTCAAAATTAAATTTCGTCGGCTCCGTGAGCACCTACAAGGTTGTGCTCAGGATATGTTGTAGACAAAAAAATTCTGTACAAGAGCATCTAACACGCGTCTCTCAAAATGAGCACATTCTTCTGAAATGGAGCATCGAAAAGTTTACGTGAAAAAAAATTTTTACAAAGTTTTTGCTCATTTTCTCGGCTCTATGAGCACGTAGCGCCTTGTGTTTAGGCTCATTTTAATCACCTCAATTAGGTGCATACGGTAATGCAAAAAAACCTGCTCAAAAAGAGCTCCATATGCCCAAACTCGAGCATCGACAATGTGCAAAAATTTGCCAAATTTTCAACGACGTGTTTCTCGGCTCTATGAGCACGTAGAAAGTTGTGCATAGGCTCATTTTAAAGAACTCGATGAGCTGATTACCGTAATGCAAAAAAACCTGCTCAAAACGAGCTCCGTACGCCCAAACTGGAGCATCAAAAAATGCACAAATAAAAAAATTTCAAAATTAAATTTCGTCGGCTCCGTGAGCACCTACAAGGTTGTGCTCAGGATATGTTGTAGACAAAAAAATTCTGTACAAGAGCATCTAACACGCGTCTCTCAAAATGAGCACATTCTTCTGAAATGGAGCATCGAAAAGTTTACGTGAAAAAAAATTTTTCAAAAGTTTTTGCTCATTTTCTCGGCTCTATGAGCACGTAGCGCCTTGTGTTTAGGCTCATTTTAATCACCTCAATTAGGTGCATACGGTAATGCAAAAAAACCTGCTCAAAAAGAGCTCCATATGCCCAAACTCGAGCATCGACAATGTGCAAAAATTTGCCAAATTTTCAACGACGTGTTTCTCGGCTCTATGAGCACGTAGAAAGTTGTGCATAGGCTCATTTTAAAGAACTCGATGAGCTGATTACGGTAATGCAAAAAAACCTGCTCAAAACGAGCTCCGTACGCCCAAACTGGAGCATCAAAAAATGCACAAATAAAAAAATTTCAAAATTAAATTTCGTCGGCTCCGTGAGCACCTACAAGGTTGTGCTCAGGATATGTTGTAGACAAAAAAATTCTGTACAAGAGCATCTAACACGCGTCTCTCAAAATGAGCACATTCTTCTGAAATGGAGCATCGAAAAGTTTACGTGAAAAAAAATTTTTCAAAAGTTTTTGCTCATTTTCTCGGCTCTATGAGCACGTAGAAAGTTGTGCATAGGCTCATTTTAAAGAACTCGATGAGCTGATTACGGTAATGCAAAAAAACCTGCTCAAAACGAGCTCCGTACGCCCAAACTGGAGCATCAAAAAATGCACAAATAAAAAAATTTCAAAATTAAATTTCGTCGGCTCCGTGAGCACCTACAAGGTTGTACTCAGGATATGTTGTAGACAAAAAAATTCTGTACAAGAGCATCTAACACGCGTCTCTCAAAATGAGCACATTCTTCTGAAATGGAGCATCGAAAAGTTTACGTGAAAAAAAATTTTTCAAAAGTTTTTGCTCATTTTCTCGGCTCTATGAGCACGTAGCGCCTTGTGTTTAGGCTCATTTTAATCACCTCAATTAGGTGCATACGGTAATGCAAAAAAACCTGCTCAAAAAGAGCTCCATATGCCCAAACTCGAGCATCGACAATGTGCAAAAATTTGCCAAATTTTCAACGACGTGTTTCTCGGCTCTATGAGCACGTAGAAAGTTGTGCATAGGCTCATTTTAAAGAACTCGATGAGCTGATTACGGTAATGCAAAAAAACCTGCTCAAAACGAGCTCCGTACGCCCAAACTCGAGAATCAAAAAATGCACAAATAAAAAAATTTCAAAATTAAATTTCGTCGGCTCCGTGAGCACCTACAAGGTTGTGCTCAGGATATGTTGTAGACAAAAAAATTCTGTACAAGAGCATCTAACACGCGTCTCTCAAAATGAGCACATTCTTCTGAAATGGAGCATCGAAAAGTTTACGTGAAAAAAAATTTTTCAAAAGTTTTTGCTCATTTTCTCGGCTCTATGAGCACGTAGCGCCTTGTGTTTAGGCTCATTTTAATCACCTCAATTAGGTGCATACGGTAATGCAAAAAAACCTGCTCAAAAAGAGCTCCATATGCCCAAACTCGAGCATCGACAATGTGCAAAAATTTGCCAAATTTTCAACGACGTGTTTCTCGGCTCTATGAGCACGTAGAAAGTTGTGCATAGGCTCATTTTAAAGAACTCGATGAGCTGATTACGGTAATG
This sequence comes from Caenorhabditis plicata, assembly GCA_963931815.1. Lineage (NCBI taxonomy): Eukaryota > Metazoa > Nematoda > Chromadorea > Rhabditida > Rhabditidae > Caenorhabditis > Caenorhabditis plicata. Next base: position 18,530,057 of record OZ007494.1, read on the forward strand.
CAAAAAAACCTGCTCAAAAAGAGCTCCATATGCCCAAACTCGAGCATCGACAATGTGCAAAAATTTGCCAAATTTTCAACGTCGTGTTTCTCGGCTCTATGAGCACGTAGAAAGTTGTGCGTAGGCTCATTTTAAAGAACTCGATGAGCTGATTACGGTAATGCAAAAAAACCTGCTCAAAACGAGCTCCGTACGCCCAAACTGGAGCATCAAAAAATGCACAAATAAAAAAATTTCAAAATTAAATTTCGTCGGCTCCGTGAGCACCTACAAGGTTGTGCTCAGGATATGTTGTAGACAAAAAAATTCTGTACAAGAGCATCTAACACGCGTCTCTCAAAATGAGCACATTCTTCTGAAATGGAGCATCGAAAAGTTTACGTGAAAAAAAATTTTTCAAAAGTTTTTGCTCATTTTCTCGGCTCTATGAGCACGTAGCGCCTTGTGTTTAGGCTCATTTTAATCACCTCAATTAGGTGCATACGGTAATGCAAAAAAACCTGCTCAAAAAGAGCTCCATATGCCCAAACTCGAGCATCGACAATGTGCAAAAATTTGCCAAATTTTCAACGACGTGTTTCTCGGCTCTATGAGCACGTAGAAAGTTGTGCATAGGCTCATTTTAAAGAACTCGATGAGCTGATTACGGTAATGCAAAAAAACCTGCTCAAAACGAGCTCCGTACGCCCAAACTGGAGCATCAAAAAATGCACAAATAAAAAAATTTCAAAATTAAATTTCGTCGGCTCCGTGAGCACCTACAAGGTTGTACTCAGGATATGTTGTAGACAAAAAAATTCTGTACAAGAGCATCTAACACGCGTCTCTCAAAATGAGCACATTCTTCTGAAATGGAGCATCGAAAAGTTTACGTGAAAAAAAATTTTTCAAAAGTTTTTGCTCATTTTCTCGGCTCTATGAGCACGTAGCGCCTTGTGTTTAGGCTCATTTTAATCACCTCAATTAGGTGCATACGGTAATGCAAAAAAACCTGCTCAAAAAGAGCTCCATATGCCCAAACTCGAGCATCGACAATGTGCAAAAATTTGCCAAATTTTCAACGACGTGTTTCTCGGCTCTATGAGCACGTAGAAAGTTGTGCATAGGCTCATTTTAAAGAACTCGATGAGCTGATTACGGTAATGCAAAAAAACCTGCTCAAAACGAGCTCCGTACGCCCAAACTGGAGCATCAAAAAATGCACAAATAAAAAAATTTCAAAATTAAATTTCGTCGGCTCCGTGAGCACCTACAAGGTTGTGCTCAGGATATGTTGTAGACAAAAAAATTCTGTACAAGAGCATCTAACACGCGTCTCTCAAAATGAGCACATTCTTCTGAAATGGAGCATCGAAAAGTTTACGTGAAAAAAAATTTTTCAAAAGTTTTTGCTCATTTTCTCGGCTCTATGAGCACGTAGCGCCTTGTGTTTAGGCTCATTTTAATCACCTCAATTAGGTGCATACGGTAATGCAAAAAAACCTGCTCAAAAAGAGCTCCATATGCCCAAACTCGAGCATCGACAATGTGCAAAAATTTGCCAAATTTTCAACGTCGTGTTTCTCGGCTCTATGAGCACGTAGAAAGTTGTGCGTAGGCTCATTTTAAAGAACTCGATGAGCTGATTACGGTAATGCAAAAAAACCTGCTCAAAACGAGCTCCGTACGCCCAAACTGGAGCATCAAAAAATGCACAAATAAAAAAATTTCAAAATTAAATTTCGTCGGCTCCGTGAGCACCTACAAGGTTGTGCTCAGGATATGTTGTAGACAAAAAAATTCTGTACAAGAGCATCTAACACGCGTCTCTCAAAATGAGCACATTCTTCTGAAATGGAGCATCGAAAAGTTTACGTGAAAAAAAAATTTTTCAAAAGTTTTTGCTCATTTTCTCGGCTCTATGAGCACGTAGCGCCTTGTGTTTAGGCTCATTTTAATCACCTCAATTAGGTGCATACGGTAATGCAAAAAAACCTGCTCAAAAAGAGCTCCATATGCCCAAACTCGAGCATCGACAATGTGCAAAAATTTGCCAAATTTTCAACGTCGTGTTTCTCGGCTCTATGAGCACGTAGAAAGTTGTGCATAGGCTCATTTTAAAGAACTCGATGAGCTGATTACGGTAATGCAAAAAAACCTGCTCAAAACGAGCTCCGTACGCCCAAACTGGAGCATCAAAAAATGCACAAATAAAAAAATTTCAAAATTAAATTTCGTCGGCTCCGTGAGCACCTACAAGGTTGTGCTCAGGATATGTTGTAGACAAAAAAATTCTGTACAAGAGCATCTAACACGCGTCTCTCAAAATGAGCACATTCTTCTGAAATGGAGCATCGAAAAGTTTACGTGAAAAAAAATTTTTCAAAAGTTTTTGCTCATTTTCTCGGCTCTATGAGCACGTAGCGCCTTGTGTTTAGGCTCATTTTAATCACCTCAATTAGGTGCATACGGTAATGCAAAAAAACCTGCTCAAAAAGAGCTCCATATGCCCAAACTCGAGCATCGACAATGTGCAAAAATTTGCCAAATTTTCAACGACGTGTTTCTCGGCTCTATGAGCACGTAGAAAGTTGTGCATAGGCTCATTTTAAAGAACTCGATGAGCTGATTACGGTAATGCAAAAAAACCTGCTCAAAACGAGCTCCGTACGCCCAAACTGGAGCATCAAAAAATGCACAAATAAAAAAATTTCAAAATTAAATTTCGTCGGCTCCGTGAGCACCTACAAGGTTGTGCTCAGGATATGTTGTAGACAAAAAAATTCTGTACAAGAGCATCTAACACGCGTCTCTCAAAATGAGCACATTCTTCTGAAATGGAGCATCGAAAAGTTTACGTGAAAAAAAATTTTTCAAAAGTTTTTGCTCATTTTCTCGGCTCTATGAGCACGTAGCGCCTTGTGTTTAGGCTCATTTTAATCACCTCAATTAGGTGCATACGGTAATGCAAAAAAACCTGCTCAAAAAGAGCTCCATATGCCCAAACTCGAGCATCGACAATGTGCAAAAATTTGCCAAATTTTCAACGACGTGTTTCTCGGCTCTATGAGCACGTAGAAAGTTGTGCATAGGCTCATTTTAAAGAACTCGATGAGCTGATTACGGTAATGCAAAAAAACCTGCTCAAAACGAGCTCCGTACGCCCAAACTGGAGCATCAAAAAATGCACAAATAAAAAAATTTCAAAATTAAATTTCGTCGGCTCCGTGAGCACCTACAAGGTTGTGCTCAGGATATGTTGTAGACAAAAAAATTCTGTACAAGAGCATCTAACACGCGTCTCTCAAAATGAGCACATTCTTCTGAAATGGAGCATCGAAAAGTTTACGTGAAAAAAAATTTTTCAAAAGTTTTTGCTCATTTTCTCGGCTCTATGAGCACGTAGCGCCTTGTGTTTAGGCTCATTTTAATCACCTCAATTAGGTGCATACGGTAATGCAAAAAAACCTGCTCAAAAAGAGCTCCATATGCCCAAACTCGAGCATCGACAATGTGCAAAAATTTGCCAAATTTTCAACGACGTGTTTCTCGGCTCTATGAGCACGTAGAAAGTTGTGCATAGGCTCATTTTAAAGAACTCGATGAGCTGATTACGGTAATGCAAAAAAACCTGCTTAAAACGAGCTCCGTACGCCCAAACTGGAGCATCAAAAAATGCACAAATAAAAAAATTTCAAAATTAAATTTCGTCGGCTCCGTGAGCACCTACAAGGTTGTGCTCAGGATATGTTGTAGACAAAAAAATTCTGTACAAGAGCATCTAACACGCGTCTCTCAAAATGAGCACATTCTTCTGAAATGGAGCATCGAAAAGTTTACGTGAAAAAAAAATTTTTCAAAAGTTTTTGCTCATTTTCTCGGCTCTATGAGCACGTAGCGCCTTGTGTTTAGGCTCATTTTAATCACCTCAATTAGGTGCATACGGTAATGCAAAAAAACCTGCTCAAAAAGAGCTCCATATGCCCAAACTCGAGCATCGACAATGTGCAAAAATTTGCCAAATTTTCAACGACGTGTTTCTCGGCTCTATGAGCACGTAGAAAGTTGTGCATAGGCTCATTTTAAAGAACTCGATGAGCTGATTACGGTAATGCAAAAAAACCTGCTCAAAACGAGCTCCGTACGCCCAAACTGGAGCATCAAAAAATGCACAAATAAAAAAATTTCAAAATTAAATTTCGTCGGCTCCGTGAGCACCTACAAGGTTGTGCTCAGGATATGTTGTAGACAAAAAAATTCTGTACAAGAGCATCTAACACGCGTCTCTCAAAATGAGCACATTCTTCTGAAATGGAGCATCGAAAAGTTTACGTGAAAAAAAATTTTTCAAAAGTTTTTGCTCATTTTCTCGGCTCTATGAGCACGTAGCGCCTTGTGTTTAGGCTCATTTTAATCACCTCAATTAGGTGCATACGGTAATGCAAAAAAACCTGCTCAAAAAGAGCTCCATATGCCCAAACTCGAGCATCGACAATGTGCAAAAATTTGCCAAATTTTCAACGACGTGTTTCTCGGCTCTATGAGCACGTAGAAAGTTGTGCATAGGCTCATTTTAAAGAACTCGATGAGCTGATTACGGTAATGCAAAAAAACCTGCTCAAAACAAGCTCCGTACGCCCAAACTGGAGCATCAAAAAATGCACAAATAAAAAAATTTCAAAATTAAATTTCGTCGGCTCCGTGAGCACCTACAAGGTTGTGCTCAGGATATGTTGTAGACAAAAAAATTCTGTACAAGAGCATCTAACACGCGTCTCTCAAAATGAGCACATTCTTCTGAAATGGAGCATCGAAAAGTTTACGTGAAAAAAAATTTTTCAAAAGTTTTTGCTCATTTTCTCGGCTCTATAAGCACGTAGAAAGTTGTGCATAGGCTCATTTTAAAGAACTCGATGAGCTGATTACGGTAATGCAAAAAAACCTGCTCAAAACGAGCTCCGTACGCCCAAACTGGAGCATCAAAAAATGCACAAATAAAAAAATTTCAAAATTAAATTTCGTCGGCTCCGTGAGCACCTACAAGGTTGTGCTCAGGATGTGTTGTAGACAAAAAAATTCTGTACAAGAGCATCTAACACGCGTCTCTCAAAATGAGCACATTCTTCTGAAATGGAGCATCGAAAAGTTTACGTGAAAAAAAATTTTTCAAAAGTTTTTGCTCATTTTCTCGGCTCTATGAGCACGTAGCGCCTTGTGTTTAGGCTCATTTTAATCACCTCAATTAGGTGCATACGGTAATGCAAAAAAACCTGCTCAAAAAGAGCTCCATATGCCCAAACTCGAGCATCGACAATGTGCAAAAATTTGCCAAATTTTCAACGACGTGTTTCTCGGCTCTATGAGCACGTAGAAAGTTGTGCATAGGCTCATTTTAAAGAACTCGATGAGCTGATTACGGTAATGCAAAAAAACCTGCTCAAAACAAGCTCCGTACGCCCAAACTGGAGCATCAAAAAATGCACAAATAAAAAAATTTCAAAATTAAATTTCGTCGGCTCCGTGAGCACCTACAAGGTTGTGCTCAGGATATGTTGTAGACAAAAAAATTCTGTACAAGAGCATCTAACACGCGTCTCTCAAAATGAGCACATTCTTCTGAAATGGAGCATCGAAAAGTTTACGTGAAAAAAAATTTTTCAAAAGTTTTTGCTCATTTTCTCGGCTCTATAAGCACGTAGAAAGTTGTGCATAGGCTCATTTTAAAGAACTCGATGAGCTGATTACGGTAATGCAAAAAAACCTGCTCAAAACGAGCTCCGTACGCCCAAACTGGAGCATCAAAAAATGCACAAATAAAAAAATTTCAAAATTAAATTTCGTCGGCTCCGTGAGCACCTACAAGGTTGTGCTCAGGATGTGTTGTAGACAAAAAAATTCTGTACAAGAGCATCTAACACGCGTCTCTCAAAATGAGCACATTCTTCTGAAATGGAGCATCGAAAAGTTTACGTGAAAAAAAATTTTTCAAAAGTTTTTGCTCATTTTCTCGGCTCTATGAGCACGTAGCGCCTTGTGTTTAGGCTCATTTTAATCACCTCAATTAGGTGCATACGGTAATGCAAAAAAACCTGCTCAAAAAGAGCTCCATATGCCCAAACTCGAGCATCGACAATGTGCAAAAATTTGCCAAATTTTCAACGACGTGTTTCTCGGCTCTATGAGCACGTAGAAAGTTGTGCATAGGCTCATTTTAAAGAACTCGATGAGCTGATTACGGTAATGCAAAAAAACCTGCTCAAAACAAGCTCCGTACGCCCAAACTGGAGCATCAAAAAATGCACAAATAAAAAAATTTCAAAATTAAATTTCGTCGGCTCCGTGAGCACCTACAAGGTTGTGCTCAGGATATGTTGTAGACAAAAAAATTCTGTACAAGAGCATCTAACACGCGTCTCTCAAAATGAGCACATTCTTCTGAAATGGAGCATCGAAAAGTTTACGTGAAAAAAAATTTTTCAAAAGTTTTTGCTCATTTTCTCGGCTCTATAAGCACGTAGAAAGTTGTGCATAGGCTCATTTTAAAGAACTCGATGAGCTGATTACGGTAATGCAAAAAAACCTGCTCAAAACGAGCTCCGTACGCCCAAACTGGAGCATCAAAAAATGCACAAATAAAAAAATTTCAAAATTAAATTTCGTCGGCTCCGTGAGCACCTACAAGGTTGTGCTCAGGATATGTTGTAGACAAAAAAATTCTGTACAAGAGCATCTAACACGCGTCTCTCAAAATGAGCACATTCTTCTGAAATGGAGCATCGAAAAGTTTACGTGAAAAAAAATTTTTCAAAAGTTTTTGCTCATTTTCTCGGCTCTATGAGCACGTAGCGCCTTGTGTTTAGGCTCATTTTAATCACCTCAATTAGGTGCATACGGTAATGCAGAAAAACCTGCTCAAAAAGAGCTCCATATGCCCAAACTCGAGCATCGACAATGTGCAAAAATTTGCCAAATTTTCAACGACGTGTTTCTCGGCTCTATGAGCACGTAGAAAGTTGTGCATAGGCTCATTTTAAAGAACTCGATGAGCTGATTACGGTAATGCAAAAAAACCTGCTCAAAACGAGCTCCGTACGCCCAAACTGGAGCATCAAAAAATGCACAAATAAAAAAATTTCAAAATTAAATTTCGTCGGCTCCGTGAGCACCTACAAGGTTGTGCTCAGGATATGTTGTAGACAAAAAAATTCTGTACAAGAGCATCTAACACGCGTCTCTCAAAATGAGCACATTCTTCTGAAATGGAGCATCGAAAAGTTTACGTGAAAAAAAATTTTTCAAAAGTTTTTGCTCATTTTCTCGGCTCTATGAGCACGTAGCGCCTTGTGTTTAGGCTCATTTTAATCACCTCAATTAGGTGCATACGGTAATGCAAAAAAACCTGCTCAAAAAGAGCTCCATATGCCCAAACTCGAGCATCGACAATGTGCAAAAATTTGCCAAATTTTCAACGACGTGTTTCTCGGCTCTATGAGCACGTAGAAAGTTGTGCATAGGCTCATTTTAAAGAACTCGATGAGCTGATTACGGTAATGCAAAAAAACCTGCTCAAAACAAGCTCCGTACGCCCAAACTGGAGCATCAAAAAATGCACAAATAAAAAAATTTCAAAATTAAATTTCGTCGGCTCCGTGAGCACCTACAAGGTTGTGCTCAGGATATGTTGTAGACAAAAAAATTCTGTACAAGAGCATCTAACACGCGTCTCTCAAAATGAGCACATTCTTCTGAAATGGAGCATCGAAAAGTTTACGTGAAAAAAAATTTTTCAAAAGTTTTTGCTCATTTTCTCGGCTCTATAAGCACGTAGAAAGTTGTGCATAGGCTCATTTTAAAGAACTCGATGAGCTGATTACGGTAATGCAAAAAAACCTGCTCAAAACGAGCTCCGTACGCCCAAACTGGAGCATCAAAAAATGCACAAATAAAAAAATTTCAAAATTAAATTTCGTCGGCTCCGTGAGCACCTACAAGGTTGTGCTCAGGATGTGTTGTAGACAAAAAAATTCTGTACAAGAGCATCTAACACGCGTCTCTCAAAATGAGCACATTCTTCTGAAATGGAGCATCGAAAAGTTTACGTGAAAAAAAATTTTTCAAAAGTTTTTGCTCATTTTCTCGGCTCTATGAGCACGTAGCGCCTTGTGTTTAGGCTCATTTTAATCACCTCAATTAGGTGCATACGGTAATGCAAAAAAACCTGCTCAAAAAGAGCTCCATATGCCCAAACTCGAGCATCGACAATGTGCAAAAATTTGCCAAATTTTCAACGACGTGTTTCTCGGCTCTATGAGCACGTAGAAAGTTGTGCATAGGCTCATTTTAAAGAACTCGATGAGCTGATTACGGTAATGCAAAAAAACCTGCTCAAAACAAGCTCCGTACGCCCAAACTGGAGCATCAAAAAATGCACAAATAAAAAAATTTCAAAATTAAATTTCGTCGGCTCCGTGAGCACCTACAAGGTTGTGCTCTCTCTTATAGAGCCGAGAAAATGAGCAAAAACTTTTGAAAAATTTTTTTTCACGTAAACTTTTCGATGCTCCATTTCAGAAGAATGTGCTCATTTTGAGAGACGCGTGTTAGATGCTCTTGTACAGAATTTTTTTGTCTACAACATATCCTGAGCACAACCTTGTAGGTGCTCACGGAGCCGACGAAATTTAATTTTGAAATTTTTTTATTTGTGCATTTTTTGATGCTCCAGTTTGGGCGTACGGAGCTTGTTTTGAGCAGGTTTTTTTGCATTACCGTAATCAGCTCATCGAGTTCTTTAAAATGAGCCTATGCACAACTTTCTACGTGCTCATAGAGCCGAGAAACACGTCGTTGAAAATTTGGCAAATTTTTGCACATTGTCGATGCTCGAGTTTGGGCATATGGAGCTCTTTTTGAGCAGGTTTTTTTGCATTACCGTATGCACCTAATTGAGGTGATTAAAATGAGCCTAAACACAAGGCGCTACGTGCTCATAGAGCCGAGAAAATGAGCAAAAACTTTTGAAAAATTTTTTTTCACGTAAACTTTTCGATGCTCCATTTCAGAAGAATGTGCTCATTTTGAG